>JAZHRO010000031.1:174866071-176224642 GCA_037157565.1 Thalassia testudinum
ACAATGTGCCACCACATACGAGATCTGGCACACACTTGAGGTAACTCACGAGGGTACCTCTAAGGTAAAGACTTCTAAAATAAGTTTACTTTCTCAAGAATTTGAATCTTTTTCTATGAAGTCTAACGAATCTTTAAGTGAGATGAACACAAGGTTCACTCTCATAGTAAATAGTTTAAAAGCTTTAGGTAAAACCTTTATCAAAAGGGAGCTTCAAGGAAAGCTACTTCGTTCCCTTGGACCGGAATGGGAGCAGAAGGTCACCACCATCGAGGAAGCGAACGAGATGGAGGAGCTCAATATGGAAGATCTCTTAGGCAATCTAATGGCCTACGAGACAAAGTTGAATTAGAAGAAGAAGGATACACCAAAGCAAAAACCGAAGAAGACCCTCGCATTCAGAGCTGCATCAGATAGCAAGGTAAGTTCCGATGATAAAGACTTTAAGTTTTTACTTAAAAAATTTTCCAAGTTTTGTAGGGAATCAAAGAAAGAAAAGAAGGAGAAGAAGGAAAGCCTGAGACGTTGCTACCACTACAACGACAAAGGACATCTACGACTAGACTACCCTCTTCTCAAAAATGAGAAGAAAAAGGAAAAGGAGAAGTCTAAGAAGAAAGCATTCCAAGCAACTTGGGATGACTTGAGCTCAAAGGAAGAAGAAGAGCAGAACCCCAAGGAAGAAACTTCTTGCTTTGGTTTCATGGCCATAGGAGAAAGCGACAGTGAAAATGGAAGTGACTCCAACGTCGAGGTAAATTTCAATTTACAAAATGCATTTAATGAGCTTTTTGAAGTTAGTAAATCACTTAAGGTAGAAAATAAAAATTTTAAAAAGAACCTTAGTTTTCTTAGAAATGAAAATGAAAGGTTAGAAAAACAACTTAAGGATCTAGAAGCTAGTCCTAAAAATGATGATTTATTGTTAGAAAATCATAACCTTATCAATGAAAATAATAAATTGATTGAGGAAAACACTAGCTTAAAAATTGAAATTTCTAGCTTAAAAACCAAGATGCATGCTATTGAAGGTGAACTTGCATGTCTTAGGGAGAAGTCAAATAATCTGATAAATAAGGTAGATAACTTATATATCCCTAAGGTTGAGAAAGGATTTCTGTCTAGGAGACCCGCTAACAGATTTGGATCCAAGCTCACTTGGATACTGAAGAAAAAATTGGAATCTTGTTTTGTAGGTTTCAAGGGTGACTATAATACAAGAGATTGGACCTACAAGCTCAAAGCTGGTCAACTCGAGTTGGGAGAACCAAGGAGTAGACCAAGGTGGAGAACGAGAAGACTGACGAGACGGTGAATAAATGATGGACCCCCCGCACATCGACTGCCAGATTGAAGACCGGTGCTAATGCCCGGGCCTCCAAGCTACGGATGGGAGCCCCATCCGATGTGGCATCCACCACCTCCATTTGGGCCATTTTATTGGCCATGGTAGGTGAGGTAAAACGCTTTACCCTATCCTTTTATCATTAGCATATAGTTAGGGGGAGTTAATATTATGAGCTATTTGTCAATTATTATGGGAGAGATCTTATTAAATTAGCTATATTTCCTTTAGAAAGGGGGAGAAAAGTAATAGCTATCTTGTTATTACAAAAAGGGGGAGAGCATTACTCTTATTAAAAGAAATTCAACCCATTTATAGAAGAGCATGTTTTAAGGGGGAGCTATAGGAAATTTAAAATCAATTAAACCTTTTTGATAATGTCAAAAAGGGGGAGGATTTTCTGCATTATTATTTATGATTTTGTCATCATCAAAAAGGGGGAGATTGTTGGTGTTAGAGCACCGCAATTGTTTATTTTGATGATAACAAAACACGTGCCATTTAACATTTACACTTCAAGTGTTAGATTTCAGGTTAATTACAAATGGAGACGTGGTTAGACGGAGTTTTTGCTCGCATCCTGATAAAAGCCAGTTTATCATCATTCTTATGCATTAAAACAAACCTAGCTCTTAGGATTTTACTCCGCAAATGGGTTTTTGGGCTGCATTTAGGCATTAACTAGGTTAGGCATGCATTGCATTTTCTTTTGTTTTTTTAATGTATTTTTGTGAGTGTTAGGG
The DNA here is from genome assembly GCA_037157565.1 of Thalassia testudinum. Classification (NCBI taxonomy): domain Eukaryota; kingdom Viridiplantae; phylum Streptophyta; class Magnoliopsida; order Alismatales; family Hydrocharitaceae; genus Thalassia; species Thalassia testudinum. The sequence goes on from JAZHRO010000031.1 coordinate 174,868,160, forward strand.
ATGAATAGATATATAGATCCCTAAAACCCTAGCACTTAAGAAGGTAATTGGTGAAGGAGTTCAGACCAGCTGGACCTCAGCTTGATCCAACTCACCACAGTTGGAACCTAGCTCACTTGAACTAAGGTTAGCTTATCCCAGCTCCATTCAGCTAATCTCAGCTGAATGGCAGCTCAAGAGAGTTCATCTTAGCTCACCCTAGCTCAAGTCAGCTCAGATCCAGCTCAACTTAGCTGAGTCTAGCTCATCTCAGCTCCCACTAGTCCACAGGGAGCTCTAGATAGATTAGCTAAGTTGACAGGAGTTCACCCTAGCTTAGATCCAGCTACATCAAGCTCCACTCAACTCCAGCCAGCTGAAGAAGAACTCATCCCAGCTCAGGAAGCTCAAGTCCAGCTCCCGGGGACTCAACTTAGCTCAACTCAGTTGAGCTAAGCTACCTTAGCTGCCTCAACAAGCTTGATCCTCCCTGGGAGCACCAGACCTAGCTCACCTCAGCTCATTGTGGTAGAAGCCAGCTCACTTTAGCTTGGCTTAGTAGCTAGCAAAGAACTAGCAAGCTAGGCCAGCTAAAGTAGCTCCATGCCAGCCTCTTCAGTGGCAGCCAGCTCCAGTTTCAGCTCCAGACTTCTCCTCCTCAGCTGTTCCCTCCAGACCCTAGCTCCAACACCTCCTCCTCTACTCCTCCATTAGCTAAGCTAGCTTAGCTTAGCTTAGCTTATCTTAGCTTAGCTATGCTCCAACTTCCTTGGCTTGTGCCACCCCAAAAACCCACCTAACAACTCCACCCAACTAGCTCCACCTAAGCTCCACATAAGCTAACCTACTTGGCGCCAACCTAGCCTACTCACCACCTCCAAAAGACACCTAAAAGTGGCACCAAAACCACCCTAACTACCCCCTTGTTGATGCCACTTTTCCCTCCAAAAATCCCCTTCATCTCCACCACACAATTTCCCTTAAACCCATCTCCACCCTCCACATACCCCCTCCTTCTAGAACCTTTCTTGGCACCACCTAAGACCCCCTTCTAGAAGCTATTTTGGCGCCAACTTCAAGGGGTGTCACCACCCATAACCACCTCCTAGGAGTCCCTTGGGTTGACGCCAAATGCCCTTGGCCATAGGATCACCAACCACCTCCATCCTTCCATCTTAGCCCTCCATTTCAAGGGGCACATTAACCCCCCATCCTACCCTATAAAAAGACCACTACCCACCACCATTCAAACCATCCTTGGCTAGCAATTTCACTCTCATATTCTACCTAGAAGCCCATGCCCAAGAGAGAAGAAGAATAAGATTAAGGGGATATTCTATCCCCGTGGTGCCTTCCCCTCTTCCCTTCTCTCTTGTGCCCACGCTAGCCAAAGGAGAAGCCAGGCAAGGAAGATCTTTGGAGGAGATCTTCAAGGTCGTCCACGCCACCTTGGAGGAGCTTTTGAGGGTGGTACCTGCCCACCCCTTGGAGGAGAGCATTGAAGGTGGCAGCTTCCACCTTGGAGGAGCTCTCAAGGAAGGAGAAGAAGGTGGCCCTCTTTTCAAGCCAAGGAGTAGCTAGGCCTGGAGCAAGAAGACCCCCTTCTTCACCAATTTTTGCAAGAGGATTTGTGTTTCTTTTATTGCTTTTAAATTTTTTTATTTCTAGTAGAAGCATTCCTCTACTTGTCTTGGAAAAAGAACACAAATTCGAGTTAATTAAATGGCCTTCTTTTTAATTTTCTGTTGCAATTGTTACTGTAGTTTCAACATTTATTCTACTTCCACTCCCTAATTACTCTAGGCCTCCACTTGCCTAGAGTGAGCTTAGGTAGTGGACTTTTTAATCTCTTAAGTTTCAGCTTACCATTTTAGGTGTTAGGAATCTTTTGTCACAATTTCCACTTTGCCCGTATTATTTCAAAACACAAAAAAATTACATATATTTAAAATACCAAAAAGAAAGTTGAGATTGTTTTTAGCAAGAGAATTGAATTGCAATTTTTGCTTCCTTGTATGACCCTAGATACTCCCCTATCTAGGATATAAATTTAAAAGCGAGAGCGGATTTAGGCGTTGCAACGACACTAAATTGCCTAATTAACAAACTGCGTATTTTCGCGATCACATCCATGATGGATTGGAGGAGCTGGACGGAGGCGGAGGAGCTTCACAAGGAGCGAAAGCTTGAAGAAGGAAGGAGATGAAGAATAGGATAGATTTCATTTTATCCTGTTCTATGTATTTTTGTTTCTTTCATTTCTCTTTATTTTTGTTTCTTAGATTCATGTTAAAGAGCCCCAAAGAACCCTAACAGTAGTCCTAGGAACACTTGCACAACCCTAGGATACTTAGGTTTTCTGTAGAGAACTTAGAAAATCAAAATAGGGTTCAGACAGCCTTATTTGATGTCTAATCTAAAAATCAGACATTTGATAATGACTTTTAAGACATCTGACTGTTGACTCAAACGTCCAATAATATCTAGGCTGGACTTAATAGGTTCTGTCCGTTTGAATCAGTCGTCTAGACCTTAGCCCAGACATCTTAGGAGACGTCTGATGCCTTTTGCTAGACGTCCAATTAGTGGAACGTTGGCTGCCCACACAGACGTCCCTAAGTGATCCCGAATGTCTGATATGTGATCGTTTTACCTCGACTGACCCAAAATCACCTTTGGCAGATCTTGTAGCCGTTACCCTTCTTGGGAATCCATTCCTGCAAAACAAATAGGTTTCCAGATGTCCAAACCTTGTGCCAGACGTCCTGTGTGTCGTCTGATGGACTTTCACTAGAACCATGTTTTGATCTGATTCAAGTTAGGAAGGAAACCCACCTAAAATCAGACGTCTGGCTTTGTTCCCAGACGTCTTAAACGAGTTTTCCAGATGTCTGATGCCAGGACCAAATGTCTTATAACCCTATCAGAGTCATGATTGATCTTGATTTCGACTTGATTCTCTTGGAGGTTGCACCCAACGGCTATGGAAGCCTTCCAAGGCCTTCCAAAGCCTTCCTAGGGCCTCTATAAATAAGGGAGAACCATTGCCACTCACACACACACCAAGCAACACACTTTCACATCATTTTGTGTCTTTTGATCCTAAGAAGAAAGCTCTTGCTTTCCAAGCCTACTTCTACATGTAGAGAGCTTCAATCTAATTGCGCATCCGCTCTCTCGCTGTAGTTCACGAGAGCACCGTTGTGCCATTGCGTAATTCATGCATCTGCATCGTCGACGCACTTCCAAGCAAAGGGAAGCATCCTAACACCTATAGAATCTAAGTTTAAGAATTATTTTGTTGGCTCTATAGGACTCTTCTTGTATTTGTTACCTTGTTATTTGGTTGGGTATTCGCTTTGCGAATTCCCGTCTCCTTCTTGAGACAAAATCCTTCTCATGAAGAGAAGGGGTTTGAAGTAAGCTACCCTCGTATAAAGTAGCGTGGTTGTAATTGAAGTTGTACTACCCTCGTTTAAGTAGTACGTTAGTGGATTTGATCAACTTGGTTGATCAGAAAATCCTAACTCGAGAGGGTTAGGTGGTGGTTTTCACCCAGGTTGGGTTTCCACCTAAAAATACTTGTGTCTATTGTGTGATTGTTATTTTGTGAGATTGTTATATTTTTAATTCTGCATTTTTTTACGTCACGCTGATCTCACCCCCTCCGAGTAAGGGAATAACACTTCTCGTGTGCTTAATTTCGGTGCTAAGGCCATATTTTTTGTCACAGGTACTTTGCCCTCTTCGGTCATCCTCTTCATCTCTGGCAGACAGCATCCGGCCACCTCTAGTCTTGCCCACACCCTCAATCAATATGGAACAATCGCACAATCAGTTCTCGACCATCAATTGTGTAGAACTACACACGAGCACCAATCAGGTGAACCTCCAGCTGCTGATTGCGTGCAGAAGAAGGATGTGGGATTTATCCCACAATCCTAAGCTCACGAAGAGGAAGCAGCGCATATATTATTTTTGTGCTTTCACTTGTATGCCCAAGACACATGAGGGGTGGGGTCCCTCACCATACCTGCACACCTTGGCTACTATCCACTGTTGGTAGCCCTGGTCATCCGGATCCCTGGTTACCCATTTGATTGCCCGGATATCTGAAAGAGAAGAGGAAAGATAGGGAGAGAGAGAGAGCGGGGGAAGGGGGGTTTTGCTCTCCAGTGTAGCTGTGTGACACTTAGTCGCTGTGAGCAGAAGGAAGAAGAAGAGAGAAGAAGCTAACGGTAGAGGTTGAAGAAGAAGACTTGAATAGAAAAGAAAAGAGGAGAAGAGCCGTGCTTAAGAGAAGAGAAAGGAATGAAAGAAGAAGAAGAATAAGATCAGAAAGAAGAAGAGCACTGTAGCAAGGCTTGGTTAAGTCGTCTGATTTTCAAATCAGACGTGTGAGTATTGTTCATTTATTTGACATTATTGAATAGTTGATATATATGTGCTTAGACTAATAATTGGTGATTTAAATCACCATTATTTTATCTTAGAAATCCTATTGGTCTCTTAAAGTCTTGAAATACTCATATTTTTCATTGAATATTTAATGTGACAGACTAGTATTCATTGAAATATCTTTATTGTGCTTCATTTAGTGTGCTCATTTATATTTTAATTGAAGATTAGCACGTGAATTTCATATTTGCTCCCTGTGTTCGACCTTGGACTTCATTTAGATATTCAAGTTATAAATTGTATTTGTTGAAGAGCTATTTAGGAGACTTTACTACAACGACACTTTAATCTCTCGTATAGCCCATTTAATATTTTGGTGCCGTTGCCGAGGAGTAACACATAATTTGATCTCTTGATTACAATTTCTGACTCAGTTCTAACTTGCTTTATCTGTTTGGCTATGATTTGTGCTAGAGATTCACCCAAGGAAGATCAGCTGCACATCAAACACTCTAGGGGAAGGTAAACTTCATTTGCTTTTTCCTTAAAAGTCCCTAATTCTGAGAAGAGATTAAAAAAAGAAAAAAAATCAATTAGGATCAACTTGCTTTTTCATATTTAGAATCAATCATCACAAGTTGCCTGATTTGATTTATTTCTAGAAAAACCCTAATCTTGATTTCTGCACCTATTTAGGGTTTAAGGTATCTAGGGCTACTCACCTTAATTGAGCCCTAGGTACCAAATTTGGATGGAATTAATTGGACTAATTAGAGCCAAATTAGGGTTTCCATTTCAGGGTTTTAGAGACACATTTGTTTAAAAAGGAATCTACTCTCCAAAAAGTGTGTCCTAAGCCTTGATTGAAAGTACCTAAACAAGCAACCCCTAAAATAAAAACGCTAAACATCACTTGAATCCTAAAATCAGCGACCTAATAGTTTCAAGGACAAAATAGGCTAAGTTGACCTACCTTGCAGGGTAAACCAATCTTCAAATTAGGTCACCACTCACAAAACCATTCTAAACTTCAAGTGAAATCCTAAGCACCCTCTCTCTAAACTTAAAATTGGTAGACTTAAGGGGTCAATTTATCCATCCTGTTCTACCTGGATCCGCGGTGATAAGGATGGTATGGTGAGGGAAACCCTATAACCCATGGGGATGCTCTACCGTGTAGGGGTCTTTGTAGGACTCTCCCTTCTTGGTTGCCCAGGTAATTCTCAGGTGGACGACTTCGTGATCTAAAGGTATCATCCACCACGAACCTCTATAGTCATCCAAAAATCTTTGGGTGCCTTGATTGGGTCGATCACAACTTCCGTCCCTCATTTATTGCAGTAGTGTATGTATGGGAGGCGGTCCTTAAGACCACCCTTGAGGCCTCCACTAGTTTTTCACTCTCATCGAGGTCAAGCCTCGACTTCTTTGTTTATGCAAGCTCCCGACCAGATCAATATCTCTTCTAATTCATCTGAGCCTAGATCACTGATTGTGCAGCAATCATAGGTCTTAATTGACCTAAATTAGGCTAGGACTTAGCATAAGTTAGGGTAATTCATACATGCATAAGCATTACTAGAACCTTTACTACTTTCTTTTAGCTATGCATAAAATAATGCTATAATGTACTAATTAGGTGCAATATGTCAATTGCAGGTAACAAGCTGATTTGAAGTTAGATCTGAAGTTGGATCTAAAGCTGGATCTGAAGAATAAAAAATAACTAGTGTTGCAGCAGAGCTGGAGTGGAAGACCTAGATTAGATGTAGTAGATAATAATGTAAGGGAGTTAAGGTATACTATTCTATTAAGTAGGAACAAAGCAATAAATTGTGAAGAACTTAGGTCTATCCTAGCCCTAGGATAGCCTAAAAGCCTCCCCAAGCCTTAGTCACCCTTAGATTAGGTCATCGCACCCTAGGAAACCTTAAAATCCTAATTCTAGCCTCTATCTGGACGTCCAGATGAGTTATACGATGTCCAAAACCCTTAGCCAACTCCTGCACACCTTAAACTCACTTCTGTAGTGTTATTGGACGTCTAGACACTTGGTCAGACATCCAATTTCTACAGAATAGTCAAGACAGACCCTAGAATCCCTCTTGACTCTGATTGAATGTCTAGACAGCAAGTCTGGACTTCTAATTTTTCACTATAAAATGTCTGACACTATTATTGGACGTCCAGAACTACCCTCCGGACCTTGTTTTGAGATTCAAGCCTTGATCTTGGATCTCTAAGTCCCTAAACCCAATTCCAACCCCACAGGAACCTAAATTAAGGTGCCCTAACCCTACTACATCACCTCTAGACCTCCCTAAGGACCTAATTAGGTCCTCACTAAACCTAATTGACTTGGACCTTAGTCAATTCCATCAGCCTATTCAATTAGACTAATTGAGTCCAATTGAGCCTTGATCTCAGCACACACTATCCAATTGGACTCAGTGAGAGTCCAATTGAGGTATTTTACTCTCAATTAGGTTTCCACACACCCAATTAAACTTGTATTAAGTTTAATTGCACTTTACTTTAGTGAATTAGGGTTTACAACCCTAATTTGAGACCTACCTTGACCTAAACCCACTAGAACCTAACCTAATCAACCTAGCCACCTAAGTTTCGACCCACACACACCCACACACACCATCCACATGAAAATACCTAGCCTAGAGTTCTCCAGAACTCTCTACCATGTGTTGTTGCCTTGGTTGCTAAAATTAGCAACCAAGAGCCATTCAATTTTTAGATCCACATTTGGTGGATCTAGAAACCACCATCCATCCTCTCTCTCTCACTCTCCCACGAGCTCCCACCATTGGCCTCTCTAGAGAGTTCCATAATTCTCTAGAGAGCTTCCCTTAGGTCTATAAAAAGAGCTAAGGGGTGGTCATTTGCACCCATCCACTCTTGGCTCCATTTTAGCTTAGCTTCATTCCACCTCCACTCCACCTTCACGAGTAGCTTCACCATGGCCACCACCATCTCCACACCAAGATGTTGGATCACCTCATCAACCTCTCTCCATGGGTCAGCCTAAGCACCATTAGCTGCCCCTCCTCCTCTCCACCAAGTCAAAGGCCATCAGAGCCCACCTCTGAATCCCTTAGTTCTGATAGATTAGATTGTAGTTCTTCGTAGATTTATTTCTTTTATTACTGCTTAGTAGTGTAGCTCCTTACTTCTCCCCGAATAATGGATGCATAATCTCCCGTAGATTCATGTTTGTAGTCGTTTTCTGATAGCTGTTAGTTTTTATATTCCCTGTACAAGCATTCCGCTACCGGTGCTCTGCAAGTCCGTTATCATCATCTTTATATATATATGTTGAAAATCACCATGTGCCTGATTATCATCTTTTTGGTGTGATTAAAGTTCCATGTTTTCAATTTCTGATATTTTGGCAACAGCATGTCTTACATCAATACGAACTTAGCATAAATTGACATGCGATTTTGAATAAGTAGAGCAAGCGAGATCGATTTCAAATCTTCATTTCCATAAACACCTCCCAGAGATGAACGACCAGGACTCCAAGTCTTGTTATCCTTATAAATATTTTTTTGATTGTATTGCACACTATACTACGATGCTTTTTCTCATCAAAAACACGCTTTACTACTCACAACAAATGGCGTCGTTGCCGGGGAGGCAACATAATTTTTGATTTCGATCTTTTGAGCTATCATTGACAAATCTTCCTTTGCTTGTCTTTTGATGTGCAAGAAAATAGAAAAAATGGGAATCTGCGCACGTAACGAGCGCAGATTAAAACAAAAATCAGGTGCACATCTCATCTTAGATTAGGATTTCCCTTTCTGAACCCTTAGTTAGATTTATTTGAAGAAAAAAAGAAAAAAAAGCCTATTTATTTTCATGAAAGTGAAAAAAAATCCAGGCAGTTAGACTAGGTTTCTTTTTGAATCCTAGGTTAGTTTTGAAAAAGAAAACTAAAAAGAATTTGAAAATCCTTTGAAAACAAAAATCTTCTTGAAAAAAGAAAAATTTGGTGGAAAGTTTGAATTTTAAACTCAAACACCTTTTAAAAGCTTCTCTACCACCCTCTGATTTTCGGCCAGATTTTAAATTCCAATTTAAAAATTCAATTGCCAAAAAATTAATGAGCGAAAAATTTTGAAATTTGGGCTATACGTTCATTTTTAAACCATCTTTCAAACAGAACTATTCTTTTGAAAAAAATTACAACTATAAAATTTTTAAACATTCGCGAAGTGCAAGGGGTTCAGACTGACCCATATTTGAGAATTTTCAATATTTAAAAGCAATTTCGAGCAATCCGTGAATCTATTTTGACTAAAAATGGTGGGGTTTGAAATTGGATCTCATTGAGTTTAATTTCCATATTTTTCCCAAATTTTTTAAAATCATTTGATAGTGTTTCAATTTGAAAAACCAATCAAGGGTCAAAATTTCAGATCTGACCCCTTGACATTTAAAAATCTGTATAAACTCGGTTGAAATAGTAAAAATTATAAAAATATATTCTTTGGAAAGATAATTGAAAAAGGAATCTACTTGCCAATTTTCAACTTATTCTGATTCCAATTTTTATCAGAGAATTGGTCTTAATTTCGTGGTCTGCTGAAGAAGAAAAAGAAGAAAAAACAAAAAACCCTAGAATTGCATGAACCCTAGGTTTCATCTTTAGGGTTACACTCTAGAGACCATACATTTTGGCTAGACTAGACTTAATCAAGTCTAAGGTTTAGCCTGTGAGCTTGGTCACCTTGTGGGCCACTCACCATAAACCCCAGTTGAAGAAAAAATGGCTAAAATTAATTTTAGATCACGAAATTAAACTGAATTCATTGTCATACTACTGGGTGTTTTCAATCTCTCTTTTCAAACCTGGTGACTAAGTCTGCGGGGTAGTGTCAAACGACCACAACTAAGGGGTAACGAAATCGGAGGCGTAAGCCAAAGGAAGAACCTTCCCCTTAGTCCCCTCGTAACCAGACTAGCTGGGTTAGCTTGAGAGGCGAAAATCACTTTTAGTCGGTTGTACGATGAATTTCTATTCAGGAATTTAAACATAAAACGAAAAATTTGGCCATCCAATCATAAGGACCATCTGATTGACAGGGTCTTAGCCTTGTTTGGCTTGGCTACACCAACCCAAGGGTTGGGTGGTGTATGCAAGGAAGGAGGTCACTTAGACCTTGATTGGTTAGACCTTGGGAGCTACTCCCAAGGAGGCGAGTCACTTCACCCTAGCCATCTTCTCCCCCACCCTCTTCTTCTATCTACTTAGGATCCAGAAGAGTTGGACCTAATTAGGATCTAGAAGAGCTGGACCCACGAGCTTATCTAAGAGCCTGGGTCACTGAATCAGCTCAACCTTGGGATCAGAACCCAAGGTGGCGAAGACGACCTTTCACTTTGCCTGATCCTTCTCCTCAGGTCACTGAAATGGTTAACCCATATCCTAACCCTGGATATTATGACCCATACCAGCCGGTCCCTCAATGGACTACATCTTATAACCTAGGATATGGATTTCATACTCCTGCTTCTCACCCATGGAATATGGGTAGACCTGATTCACCCCCTAGAAACCCTAAAGAACTACCAGTGCATATGCGACCACATTATAGAATACAGAGAGCTGTAGCTAGCGCTAAGGAGAAGGCCTCATTCTATCTACATGAAATTCAAGCTATCATTGAGCCGAATCAAAGACAAAGCTTGATTCTGTATCAACAAGCTGTGATGGAGCTCCTTTAGGGAACAACAGGGATAACAAGGCTAATTGGACAGAATCGGGAAACTCAAGAACTACTGCTTTTGAGATATCAAGTGGAAAATAGCCTTGAAGACCTCGAAGAATCTGAAACGACTACATTGGAAGGACACACAGGAGAATCTCAGGAGCAGATGCCGAAAGATAATTCAGGGGAAGAAGAATCTAGCTTGGATATGAGACAGGAGCAGGAAATATTCAGAATGGGTTCGTCTAAGAACTCCATTCAGGAAACTGAGGAAAGGACTGATATCTCTAAGACTGAGCCACAATCAGATTATCCTGAATCCTGGGAGATACCACTTAGGTTAGATAACCCAACCGTGATAAGGGAGGTAGATCCATTTAAAGATATGGATCTTGAAGCAAACATTACATGTGACACTACTGATCAATCGAGGCCACTTCCCATTGTAGGTGAACCTGTGCTAGAGCCAACATCTTTTGATCTGCACTCTTCTTCTTTCACCTACATCCCTAATTCGGATGTTAGAGATTTTGAGATGACACTTTCTATCCCTGATCCTGGCATCCGAAGACTAGAAATAGCTATGGATGATTTGATTGACGAAATAAATATACTACCTGAGGTAGAAATTACTGAGGAACCCAATGCATATGAGGGTGAAGCTTTGAGCAGAATGAGCTCGGGATGCACCTATCATCCTAGTCAGTCTAATGGATGGCTCGACTCAGAGCCTGAAGAGTTACCTTCTGATGAATTAGATATGAGTACAGACAAGGACGGAGTAATTTCTGACGAGGATTTTAGTGACCTCCCCACAGTTCTTCTACTTTCACGGATACCTCCATATGATCTAGAGCCTAGAGAGGGCATGATCTTTGATGTCAATTATCATTATGAGGATCCCTATGACTTAGATTCTGGTTCTAAGATACATTTTGATCTACTCCCTCCGCAACTTCCTGCTGAATTGTGGGACATGATAAATTAGCTGAATCAACATAATGATCCCCTCTTTGATTATCCTCTATTTTCCACCACCACTCCACACTTTCTTATAGCTAGACTTTTTGGAGTAGGGGTGCACAATCAGTTGGTTCGCATCTCCGGACCACTGATTCTAGGAGCATACGAGCACATCTTTCTCTTAATTTTGACCGGCTCCTATGCTAGAACTGATATATCTGAGTAAGTTCTCGCTCAGCTGGAGGCGTTAAACTCAGCACATATAGATAGCATATCCCACATTCTACCATCATCTATACATAACCATTTTTATACATAGCATATTTTTCTTTTAAGAATATTTCTTTTTCATATTGCATACTGTCAGGTTGGCCAATGTTGAAAGTTAAAATTTTAGGAGCAATTCCAGGTGATTTCTACCCATTTACTCCTAGTTGTACTTATATTCTTTTATATTCATGCATGACGACATGTAAGAACTTAGGCATGGGGGGGTAGATCCAACAAAAATGAAAATTTTCATGCCAACATTTGGGAAGACCTTGGAGCTGCATGTCAAACGTACTTGAGGACCCCAAATAAAAGAACAACCGACTCCACCTCCAATGCTCGCATTGGAGCTAAAAATCATCCGCAACTGCCACTTCCAACTCACCCACTCACCTTTTGTTCTAAATTTAGGGCCAAGCTGAATGTAACTTGAAAGGGAAATTTTCATGAAGTACGAATATATAAGGTTACTCTTAATAAGATTATCTTATTAAGAGAATGCATTAGGGATTTTATCCTCTTGTTGATTCCTGTAATCTGGAATCCAGTATAATTTTTCACACACACATAGAATTTATAATGGATTCACGGTGAAGGCTGATAAGCGTCTTTAGTCTGTCGAGAAGAAGCAGTGCTTCTTCTCCTGAACCCCTGGATAGTGTTTTGGGAGCTAGGTAGATTTTCTTCCAAAAATCCACCGAATAATGTGAGATGAGAGTAGAGTGTATTGGTGCTCTAAGATTAGTGCAAGAAATCTGGAATCCTAGATAATTAGGTAATGATACTCAGAGATTAGGCATAGTTTTCACTCTCGGTTCCTACGTATACAGTTTGTGTGAATTTTGAGAGACACCAAATAATGCAAATATGCGGAGAGCAAGTTTTCATAAAACTAGGGCTAAGGTGGATGGTTACAACCATTCTTTACGGAATCCTCGGATGAAGGAGGGTATTGATGTCAAGGTCAGAAATACACTGTCCTATCTGTCTCTTTCGGTGCCGTGAGTAAGAACTTCCACCAAATAAGCCACCCAATGTCTCTTGAGTACCACCAATCCCTAATAATGCATCCTCAATAAAGTTCATCGATGTGTGCTAGTTGTGTTTGTTGAAAAAGAGAAAAAAAAAGAAAGAAAAAAAAGAGATAAAAAATGATGAAAAGAAAGAAAAATTGAAAAAAAAATTAGAAAAAGAATAAAAAGCAAAGAAAAAAAAGAGTGAATATTTAGTGTTTATTTCAGTTGCATTGAGGCAATATCACCAAATAAATTTAAGATCCACCAAGTATGGCCTTTGATGTGTGGCTACTCATCATAGCTAAAAAGCTGAAGTTAAGCTAGACACTAGGTTAAACAATATCAAATTAATAGATAAAAAGGGTTAAGTGTGGGAATCAAAGAAAAAGACCTAAAACCTTGATTCTGTGTTAAAATTGAATAATTAGGTCATAAAATGAGATATTCTGAAGGTAAAGGTCAAATGGTGATCCATGTGTTAATTGAACACATAAATAAGCTTAAAAGGCCAAATCAAAAGTACAATTAATTTCTTAAATGTTCAATTGAGCACATATAAAAATTTGAAGGCATTTGGACATCATTAAGGCCTTGTAATATAGAGTTTACACTTAGGTCCTTCATGCATCACAATATCTTCTTTAGAAATCCTTTTTGGACCTACTTGTAACCTGCAGGGACCCCTTTGAAAGCTCACAGGGTCCGTCCTATTACAATTCCCTTCACTTATGGGCCTGCGTACAATTTTTCTACCACTTCGTGAAGGGGTTCTCCCTGCAATTTTTCCAACATTTCGCTGCCACCTGCTGTTCTTTGCACGCACTGTAGCGCGCAAAGAACATGGCAGATCTTGGCCATCCGTTCTCTCGTGATTTTGATCTGCAGCTCGATTTGAATCGAAGCTTCGCGCGAAGCGGCACGTGCGCTCACCCTTCTCCCCAGATCCCATCTGACGGTCAGTTTCTGAGTTGGCTCACCGCGTACCACTCTCCTCTCATCCTTGCCGCCGGTTGCTTCATCGACTATCTTCACTAGCGCGGTGATCTGAGCCACAAAGTTTGCTACTTAAGCACCTCAATGGTCGCGCGTGCAAAGGATCGCACTCTCCTACATCTCTTAGCGATCATTCGTCCACTCCAGCCTCTCCTCCCCATCAATTCCCTGATTTCACAGCCAGCCACGTGGTCCTTAGCGACGAGGAGGTCGTAAAGAAGTCAGTGATTTCACAGCCGGTGGCTGTGAAATCACTGACTTCTTTACAACCTCCTCGTCGCTAAGGACCACGTGACACCTGAGGATGACTTTGGAGCCACATTAGAAGGCTCTTCCCTCCGCTGGAGTAATCTCCCTCCCTTCGTCCTCCTTAGCGACCGGCTAAGGACCCATAGGTCCCATTTTTCCTGCTAGAGTAGATTTAATATTCTGCAATTTAGTTGTAGCTGTAGTTAAGTAGGTTAGAAGTAGAATTAAAGTAATTTGTGGTGTTTAATCTCACTGTTCTAATAGTTTAGTTGTAGCAGCAGATTTAGATTAGATTTCCCCCCCTTCACCTCCTCTGATCATTCCAGATCAGAGGGGATGGTTTCATATAGTCATTGATCATGAATTTTCTCCCTCTTCATGTTTTCCATATCGCTTCTGATTCCTGCAATTTGTTTCTCGCAATTCACCCACTCATTAGACCTAATTTCAGATCTGATTGGTTTCTAACCTCAGATCTGAAATTAGCGTCAAAAATCACATTAGGGGCTTTCCATTCATCCCATTTTGCTCATAAAAGCCCTTGATCTGAGCTTAAAAGAGAACTGGTTTGCTAGATTTGTGTTGAATTTGGATTGTAAAGATTTTTAATTATTTGAGCTTTGAACATTTTGATCTAGCAAACTGAGACATTGTTGATATGATTCACTGTTTGGCTGGGAATTTGAGGTGATTCTAAAGTCAGAATTCACCTCAGAAGAGACATAATCTGATTTGAGTTTTGTAAGTATTTTAATGCCTTTAATACATGGTAGAGTCAATGAAAAACCAATGTTGTTGATTTGAGGTTCTACCTTGTATTCATTAGTTGATTTTGAAGAGTGGTTATGATTTTTCAACCTAAGGAATTCTCCATATTCCTTAAGGTTTCAGAATTTTGGGATTTGCATTTGTGTTTTAAATTGACTGATCTAAGTCCTTCTACATGCTGTCTATAGCATTAGAAAGAACCAGATCAGCTCTCTTTCATATCCAATTTGATAAGATGCTACTGACAAGGGATCTTGATGTGTATTCTCGAGTTTTTTTTTTATCCTTGTCAGAGTCCTTCTTTAGAGTGATTTTTGATTTTGCCTTTAAATCCCATATGTATAGCAATTTGTTGTATAAGTAGCTACATTCCCTCCCCCATAATTCTAGCCAAGTATTCCCTGGATTAGCTCTATTAAATCCCTGATTAGGCTGTCCATGACCTGATCTGGGATGTGAAGAGTTAAATCAGGAGATACAAGTTGGAATTAGCCCTTTTCCTGCTACAAACCTATTCCTCTTTAGATGAATTAACTGCAGTAGCAGTTAAGATGTCTGAAGAAGGATTTGGTTGGGTGATTGTGTCAGGTTTAGTAGCTTAGACTGATATCTGTTGTAGCTTCTGCTGAGATTTACTTCTGCTGTTTCAGCAGAAGACTTCTAGATTTGAATAAACCATATGGACATTAGTTTGGGTTTTAAATAGCTGCCTGTTGTAGAAAGTTGTATTCAACTTTTGTACAAGCTTTCCTGTAAACTAAATGAACTAATTTCATATCCTTTGAATGCTTGTATTATTCTAAATGAATCTTTTGTCAGCTAGTTAATAAACCTAACTGATCATTGTTTTAATTAATTGTAATCCATGTGATTTGCAAGCTAACTATTTTTTTTTCTTGTCCATATGTTGTGTTAGGTCTATTAAGGTAGTTGATTGCCTTTTTAGACTCCTTAGGATCCATTCTAGGCCTTAACACACTTAGAAAACCCTTCTTAGGCCTAGAATGTGCTTCATTTGAAATTACATAAAAACTATATAAAAATTCTAAAAAATAAGATAAAACTGTCTGATTGAAGATCAGATAGTTTTCTAACTGCATACCAAGTTTCATGGTATGCCAAACCCTCGACTTAGCATAATTTGCCAGTCGATGGTTTTGTATACCATGAGCTTTAATAAAAGAACCTATTTACTCAAAACATCAAAAATATGTCCTCTTTCTCATGCATTTCTTCCATTCTCATCTCTTACCACTATAACATGTATAAAAATCATAAAAAGTGAAAAACTCCAAAAATACCCAAAAATACTTTGTATATTAAGTATATTCGTGTAAAAATAAGCATTATACTAAGTTATATATGTAAATAAGTAACATATGTATATAAACTGTACAAATAACTTATGTATATATTATATACTATAAATTAAGTATTTAAGTTAGATTATATTGTATATATCTTAATTATATAACTATTTATTAATTAAACAAACTTACATGTACTCTTAGACTATATAAATCAATAAACATTATAAATAGCAATATTAAACTATAATACTGTATATATGTATTTATATGTAGATTATAAACAAATTAAACCCTATACCTTAATTTAATTCTTTATACACAATAAATAATTAATTTATTAAGTTAATAGTTAAGTTATTAGATTAAAATAAATAAATTAGTAATTTAAAGTTAGAACTAAATTAACTGATACTGTATATTTAGACTAATGTATTTTAAGTAATTTAATCTAATGGAAGTATATTTATATCGTATTATATTATTTAAACTTAATTTTTAAATAAAATAGTTCAAAATCTGCTATTAAATGTAAATAAAATGGAAATGAAATATGTAAAATATTAGAAAAATGTTTATAAAATACTTTAATAAGTATACTAATTCTGTATAAGGTCAATTAGTAATGGTGGTGGTAATGTTGAGTAATTAGGTTTGTTGAGATGTGTTGTGATTTGAAACACCAATAGTGTCATTGTAGTGAGTTGTATGGGACACCAGTCATTATAACCATTATTATTTACTTATCTAATTTTTACTGGTTTTATTCTAGGTCGTTCATTGGGAGGCAATTATTGAATTACATCGCTCTTTGATCTCAAAATTATCCTCTAATTCCAAAAAGAAGCTTTACATCTAATAAAAAAAATGAATGAATGAATGTAGACATGGTTGGCCTACTCACAAAGAATTAATTGTAATGCTTGCAAAAACTAACTATAAACAAGCACCAAACAATTCATCACTATACTTTAAACTATGTCTTTCCAAGTTATAGTATTAATACTTACATGAAAGTATACTATCAATTAAGATTACATAGCATATTAACATAACTTACTAGTCTGATACCTACAGTAACACATACAATAGTTATAGTGACAGATAAAAGCGTCGCTAGATCCCAGAAAACACTATATACAGACTTAAGCAGGGAAACTGGGGTCTGTAGCGACGATTATGGTGACGTTTTATTCTGTTAGTAAATGTATGAGTTTATTTACATAAAAGTAATTGGCTATACTACGTATACATATATATATATTTATATCTCTTGTATTTGTATTTACCTTCGTATATACATCTTCTCTCTCTCTACTACTTCACACTAATCTTCTTCAGTTGTTCTTCTTCTTCTTTGTTTTAACTCTGCCTTAGTAAATTTAACACACCGTGGCTGAGAGGCATTTACTATCGTCATTAGCTCTCCTTAATTAATTAAAAATGTGTTTAATTTGCGGGTGCACTTTTCGAGGGATACACAACACCTAGATGGTGGGACCAAACCTCTACTAAGTGCACCCTAACTCTCATTAGGCTGCTTAATTACATGTTTGATAACTCAGCTCAGGGCCTTCTCAGCCCACGGAGACAGACCTCTCCTCCCAGGCCCCCGGCCCCACAAAATATGCTCAATGGTATCGAATGTATATGTTGTTTCGGGTGCCCGGCACCCGTGACCACTATACAGCCTAAACATGAATTCAATAAATACCGCTGCACGCGTTTTGCAGTGCACAATGTGGCGCTATTCGAGCGCCACATCTGCATTGAAGAACGTGCGCAACTGTAGGCAGAAGGAGATTTGGCCCTTAATTCGAGGGCCATAATTTATTTAAAAATAAAAATAAATTATGGAAAATAAAGTATTTACATAATACTATACAATTGTTCAATTAATTTGAAATTTTAATTAGATTTACTATATAAATAAATTCACTAAAGTAGACTAATTTTACACACTGATTTTGGTGTTTTATTCTTTAATTACTTATAAATTAGCTACTAAATGGTCTAATTAACCTCATACAGAGTTAGAATACATATATAAGTATTTTATAGACATTTTTATTATATTTTTCCGAATTAATTTCTGTGTTATTTACATTTAAATAGTAGTTCTGACTGTTTTGCTTATAAATTAAGTTAAACTAATGTAATCAGGTATAAATATACTTAAATTAGCTTAAATTACTTAAAGTATATTAGTCTTAGTATACAGATTCAATTAACCTAATTATAATTCTAAATTACTAATTTAACTAATTTAATTTAACAACTTAGCTATAAACTTAATAAATTCATTATTTATTATGTATAGAGGATTAAATTAAAGTAAAAGATTTTATTTACTTATAATCTACATATGCATAGATATATACAGTTTTATAGTTTAATTTTCTTAATTATACTATCTACTGATCTAGTTGATTTAATAATATATATAAATTAGTTCAATTTATAGATAGTTATATAATTATTGTATTTACTATCTAAACTAAATCAAAAACCTAATTTACAGTATTCATTATATTTACATAGTAAGTTATACAGTATATATATATGCATACTACCTATTTACATATGTAGCCTAGTATATATCTTATGTCTATATGAATATACCTAATATACAAAGTAATATATATATGTATATATATATATTTATTTATTTTTGGTCCTTTTGGGTGTTTCATTTTAATTTTTTATTGTTGTTACATATCTAACAGAATTAGGAGAGAAGAAGGGAAGAGTTGACTGAGGAGAGAAAGAGGCTTGTTTTACTGTCTTTTAAAGTTTTTAACCCTTTTTATCATGTTTATGATTGCCTTCTTTCTATATAGCATGAAATTTAGGATGTGATTACCAATTTTAAAACAGTCCTCGGTTAAGTTTCCTATTTTAAATCATGTTTGGATGGTTATTCTCAAATAAACTAGCTGACAACAATTGAGAAAGATAAGACACGCATATGCAGAAATTAAAGTTCATTTATTAAACAAGAAGGTTTGTATGCACAGGGAATGAAATACAATCAGATGTCAACTATGTTCAAAACATAATCTACAGGGTTTTACAGTAAAATCTATCTGCTACAACTTAGAGCAATCAGACAGTAGCAGCAAATTGGACTTTTCAGACCACCCTTGCAGCAGCTCAGATCAAATTCCAAATGGTCTAACTACTGCTGCAGTTAGTCCATTTGGGATGAAATCTGAGTTGGAAGAGAAGAAAAATGTAGCTGCTAGATGCAGCACTTCACTGTGACCACTACGATTAGAATAAAAAATCCAAACTGAAAAAGAAAAACTCCCTCAATCTCCATCTGACAAGGGTTTCATTTCTCACTAAAATCACTAAATACCTCAATTCAAATGCAAAAACCCTTATCAAAAAACTCACTTCAGATTAAATCCACAAACGTCACTGATTTAACTCTTCCTAATGCTATAGACAGCATGAAGAAAGAGTTAATTCAGTCAATCAAAGTCCTTAATTTAATTCCCAGTTTTTGAAACCTTAAGGAGTATTGAGAACTCCTTAGGTTAGGAAATCACCAAACATCTATTCAAAGCAAACTCATGAATGCAAGAAAAAATTTCAAATCACTACAGTGATTCTCCTTAATTCTGGCTTGCATTCAATGCATTCAAAACATTATCAAATCAGATCTATGTATGGCTCTTCTGAGATGACTTCTGTCACCAGAAAACCTCTTAGATTCCTTGCCAACAATGAATTCAAATCAGACTTCATTCAATTTGTCAGATCAGGCAGTTAAAACCAAATTGAAGGAAAAATCTTTGAAATCCAAATTGAGGAAAAATCTGACAAACTAAAAATTTCAATTCAAGCCAGGGGCTTTTATGACCAAGAGTGAAGTGAATGGGTTGCCCCTTAAGTGCTTTTTGACGCCAATTTCAGATCTGAGGTTAAAAACCAATCAGATCTGAAATTGGGTCAAAGTGTATGGGTGGAAAGTGAGACACAGGTCATGGAAAATCAGAACTGAATATGAAAGTATGGAGAGGTAGAGAATTTGAAAACATGGCTATATGAAATCTTCCCCTCTAATCTGGAATGATCAAAGGAGGTGAGCGGGGGGGGAGGGGGGAGGAATTAAAGCCTAATTCTACTACTACAGCTACTTTATCCTACAGCAAAATTGATCATTAACAATTACATTGATTCTACTCTAAACTACTTAATTACTACTAAAACTAATATGCAGAATTATAAACCTATTCTAATAGGAAGAATGGGGTCTATGGGTCCTTAGCCGGTGGCTAAGGAGGAAGAAGAGAGGAAGATGACTCCAGTGGAGGGAAGAGTCTGCTAGTGAGGCTCCAGGGTCATCCTCAGGTGCTACGAAGTCCTTAGCGATGAGGAGGTCGAGAGAAGGTGATGATTTCACAGCCGGTGGCTGTGAAATCAGAGGCTGGATGGGGAGGAGGAATTGGAGTGGACGAACGATCGCTAAGAGGTGTAGGAGAGAGCGATCCCTTGAGCGCGACACCACTGAGGTGCTTAAGTAGCATACTCAGTGGCTGAGATCACCGCGTAGGTGAGGATAATCAAAAGGCAACCGGCGGCGAGGATGAGAGGAGTGGAGAGCGCGGCGAGCTATACTCAAAATCTGATCGTCAGATGAGATCTGAGGAAAGGGGTGATCGCATGCACCGAATCGCGTGAAGCTTCCATTCAAATCTAACCGTAGATCAGAATCATGAAAACGACGGACGGCTGAGATTGGCCGTGTTCTTCGCGCGATACAGTGCATACGAAGAGTAGCAGGCCATTCTCTGAAATAACGGGAAAATTGCAGACAGACCCTTGCTCGAAGGTTTAGAAGATTTACATGTAGGCCCATAAGTGAAAAGAATTAGAACAGGAAGGAACTGCAACCTTTCAAAAGGGTCCCTGCGGCTTACCAGTAGGTCCAAAGAGGAATTTTTAAGGGCAAGAGTGTAATGCATGAAGGACCTAAGTGTAAACTACCTATTTCATAGCGTAAATGATGTCCAAATGCCTTCAAATTTTTATATGTGCTTAATTGAACATTTAAGACATTAATTATACTTTTGATTTGGCCTTTCAAGCTTATTTATGTGTTCAATTGATGCATGGATCATCATTTGTGCTTTGTTTTCAGAATATCTCGTTTTGTGACCTAATTATGAAGTTTTAACACAGAGTAAAGGTTTTAGGTCTTTTTCTTTAATTCCCACACTTAACCCTTTTTATCTGTTAATTTGATGTTGTTTTACTTAGTGTCTAGCTTAACTTCAGCTTTTTAGCCATGATGAGTAGCCACTCATCAGCCACCTCGTTGTTGCTAAATTTAGCAACCAAGAGGCATTCAAAATGAGATCCTCATTTTTTGGATCTCATAACCATATGGCCGGCCACTCTTGGACTCTCTCTAGAGAGTTCCACACCTCCCTAGAGAGAAGCCATTTGGTCTACAGAAAGACCTAATGGGCAGCCAAATGCACTGATTCACATTCTTGGCACCCATGCACTCCATTAGCTCCATTCACATCCACCTCCACCTAGGCTAGCCACTCCATCTCCAAGAGTTCACCACCACCATGAAGGACACCATGCCGAGATGTTGGATCACTCCTCTCTCTCTCCAAGGGCTGGCCTAAGCTCCATTGGCCGCCCCTCATTCTCCTCCTGACCACTCCAAGGCCATCGGGGACCACCCCTGAATGCCTTTTTGTTCTGCTAGATCTAGATTAGTTTATACTCTTCATAGTTTTACTGCTTTTTATTACTGCTTAGTAGTGTAGTCCTTATTCTCCCCAAATGATGCATGCAAAATCCCCCTGTAGATTCTTGTATGCGATTGTTTTCTAGTAGTTAGATTTACATTCTAAGCATTCCTGTGCAAGCTTTCCTCTATAGTTTTTGTTGCAAACAACTCTCTCATTGAATGAATGAAAAATGCCTTTATATATATATCTCCATGTTGTGAAATCACCATGAACTTATTGATTGCTATCATATTTACGTGATTCAAGTTTCTTGCTTTTCAATTATTTATCTATTCCGCAACAAGCATGTCATTTCCTGAGAATATAGAAAATCTAACGATAGACGCATTCTCCCTAAACAGTAACCACCTCACTAGAATCGTGCGCACAGAAACTCACACGTTCACCTTTGTGATTTACTTAACACATGTGCACGTAATCAGAGTTCATAATAGAAGTGGTGAAATCTTAATCAGGAGATTGGAAACTGGCGTGCATTTTTAAACAGAGTGGAGCGCTATAAGATCGAATTCTAAAGTAGAACAAACGCCTCCCAGAGATGAACGACCAGGACTCAAGTCTTGTAATTTTTACAAACTTATTTTTGACAAACGTTTTTATGCAACTATACTACGATTCTGATGACTTTCAAATGCGCGAAAATGATTTCTGTCAATTGATTACAGAAGATTGAATGCCTCCATGAAGAAGGATCATTTCCCACTACCGTTCGTTGATCAAATACTCGAGAAACTAGTGGGAAATCGATTCTTCTGCTTTTTGGATGGGTACTCCGATTATAATCAGGTGGCAATCCATCCTGAGGACCAAGAGAAGACTACCTCACCTACCCCTATGGGACGTACGCATTCCGTAAGATGCCTTTTGGGCTCTGCAATGCACTCACCACCTTTCAGTAGTGCATGCTTGCCATATTTTCTAACATGGTAGGTGAGTGCCTTGAAGTCTTCATGGATGACTTCTCAATATTTGGGGAATCTTTTGATGCTTCCCTCCATCTAGTCCAAATCCTCAGGCGATGCATTGACGTGAATCTGGTTCTTTTCTAGGAAAAGAGCCATTTCATGGTTCTTGAGGGTATTGTCCTAGGACACCTCATCACTGAAAAAGGCATCCAGGTTGATCGAGCTAAGGTGAATCTGATTACCAAACTATTTGTGCCTAGCTCGATCAAGGGCATTAGATCTTTTTTGGGGCACGTTGATTTTTACCTTCGATTCAATCCTGATTTCTTGAAAATTGCGTGCCCTTTGACTAATCTCCTACCAAAAGATGTCTCTTTTGAGATAACGAATGCATGCATTCATGCCTTTGAAATCCTGCGTGACCGAGTTACCCAAGCTCCTATCCTGGAATCCCCTAATTGGTCTCAACCCTTTGAGATCATGTGCGATGCATTTGACTATGCAATGGGTGTAGTGCTTGGGAAGAAAACTGACGGGAAACTCGTGGTCATCTACTAAACCAGCAAGATGCTTGACGAGGCTTAGTGTAACTACACAGTTACTAAGAAAGAGCTACTGGCTATAGTATTTGGCCTGGAAAAAATTCAAATCATACCTTCTGGGTTCCCGTGTCATCATCTACTCGGATCACACTGCAATGAGGCACTTACTTGGGAAGAAGGATGTGAAACCTTGACTAATCCATTGGATCTTACTGTTGCAAGAATTCAATCTCAAGATTAGCGATAAGGTAGGAAAATAGAATGTGGTAGCTGATCACTTATCCTGCCTTCCATCTTCTGTCATTGACCTGTTCGGTCCAATCGCGGAGCATTTTTCGTATGAGCATCTATTGGCTATTCATGGTCTCTCCCAGTTTGCTGATATGGTAAACTACTTGGTTACGGGAAAAGTCTTGCCAGATTGGATGACTTCCAGGCGGGATCAGCTAATTTCAGAGGCCAAGTACTATATTTGGGAGGAACCATATCTTTTCCACATTGGCAATGATCAAGTAATCCAGAGATGCATTCCTAACAACGAAGTCAACAACATGATCTCATTCTGCCATGACTAGGCTTGCGGTGGCTATTTCTCTGGGCGAAAAACCATAATAAAAATCCTCTAGTGTGGGTTCTTCTGGCCCACGATGTTCAAAGATGCATAAACATATTGTAGGGCATGTGCTCATTGTTAGACCCTTGGAAACATGGGCCCATGGGATATGATGCCCTTGAACCCGATCATTGTGTGCGAAATCTTTGACATATGGGGAATTGATTTCATGGAACCCTTTCTAGGATCTAACGGCTTCGAATACATCTTACTCGCTGTTGATTATGTCTCAAAATGGATCAAAGTTGTCCCCACCAGAACTAGTGATCACAAAGTTGTTCTCCGATTCATTCAAGAGAACATCTTTTCCAGATTTGGGGTTCCTAAGGCCATCATCAGTGATGGTGGGTCTCATTTCAACAATGTGCACTTCCAGTTTTTGATGAAAAAGTATGAGGTGATGCATCGTATCTCGACTCCTTACCACCCCTAGACTAATGGATTGGCTAAATTATCTAATCGAGAAATCAAGAAGATCCTTTAGGTCACTATTTGGCCTAACAAAAAAGACTAGTCTATGCACCTTCCAAAAGCCTTGCAAGTCTATAGGACCACCCATAAGACCCAATTAGGCTTGTCTCCCTTCAGACTTGTGTATGGTAAGGCATGTCACCTTCCCATAGAGATGGAGCACAAGGCCTATTGGGTAGTACGGAAGTGCAATCTGGATCTTATCAAGGCTATAATACACTGCCGGTTGCAAATGAGCGAGATTGAGGAACTATGCAACAATGCATATGAGAACTCTGGAATCTACAAAGAGCGGGTCAAAGCCTTACATGATAGGCACATTATGCGAAAATCTTTTCATCCTGGTCAAAAAGTCCTACTTTTTGATGCCAAACTCAAACTATTCCCAGGAAAACTCAGATCAAAATGGATTGGACCATTCCTTGTCCGACGTGTTTTTGGAAGTGGGGCTATAGAAATCAGTGAACTCAGACTTGA
Organism: Thalassia testudinum; assembly: GCA_037157565.1. Classification (NCBI taxonomy): domain Eukaryota; kingdom Viridiplantae; phylum Streptophyta; class Magnoliopsida; order Alismatales; family Hydrocharitaceae; genus Thalassia; species Thalassia testudinum. The sequence continues at coordinate 174,892,620 of JAZHRO010000031.1, forward strand.
TTATTAACCATTCATCATTAACGATTAGAGACTCAAATAGATCATTGAACTCACTAACACAAACTTGGCTGAGTTATCTCTTGATTTCCATTCTACCTAAGCTTATTGTGCCCAATTGATGGCGTTAAACTTAGCGCTTAACGGGAGGCAACCTGTCATCCTTTTAAAAAACCTGAAATCCTTTTGACATAACTCTTTGCTGAACTCATATTGCACTTTAAGGTTCATCCATTAGAACAATCGACTCCACCTTTGGTACTTGTATCAAAGCTTCAAATTGTCCACAACAATCACCTTGACCCATCCACCCATCCTTTGACCTATTCTAATGTACGATCTAAGCTGAACTTGAACCCACCTAATTTACAATGGGGACATTGCAAATCATAGGCATGGGGGGGTCTTAAAGTGCAAAACGACATGAAAATCAAGTCACAAAAGGATTTTGCAAATATATATATATATACATATATATATGGAGGTTGAGGAAAAAGAAGATCCATTTGAAAGTAAAATGAGAAAAAAAGGAGGAAGGAAAATTGAAAAGAAAAGAAAGGAGTAAAAAAGATAAAGAAAAAAATTGAGCCCCATGAAAATAATATGGAACTCACCTAACTTCTAGGTTGGATCGAATGATGAATTAAGACCTGGAAGGCTAAAACTTGAGGGATTAGTGACGAAAACCGACCTTAAGCCTCTTGGATCTGTTTCGGATTTAAACACTCACGTACTTGTCAAGATCCAGATTAGTCCTCAAGAGGTTGAGAAAAATGCAGAGTTTATGTATTAGGTATAAGGCTTAGGGACTTTTTGACCCTATTAACTGACCTCTGGTTTACGAGACTCGATAACTTAAGCACCCTAAATCACACACAGTCTGGTTTAGTGCGCTTAAATAAGAAATCATGCCAAAAAGCATTTATGCTGTTATGAAAATGGTCCTAAGATCTAGATTAGGAGCTGCTTGAAAACACAAGTTGATTTGGACGAGTTCCTGATGCGAAGAGGTGGGAAATTGCCCTCAAAGATGCATAATAACATATTGTCTCCTTGGTGCTTATCTCCTAGGATATCTAAATATCCTACTAGGGGCACGTAAGCACCTTATGCTGGTTTAGATACCATGGGTGGCATTATCAAGAAATGTCGATTGCCAAGGTCTGGATTTAGCTATACAACCCCATGGGCGGCACTATCACAAAGTGTCGAAAGTCAGGGTTCTGGGGGTCACCATGGGTGGTGCTATCTCGAAGCATCAATTATCAAGGACCCTACGAGGATTGTGATGGGGACAAGGAATCTGATACATAACGTGTTTAGGGCCAATCCGAGGTTGGATCTAAAAAAAAATATAATGAAAAGAAAAAGAGAGAAAGCTCTCCAAAAATGAAAATCTTCTTCTATCCCTCTCTTTTACAAAAAAAATGCACTGGCAAATTGAACCTAGGCTAACCATGTTACAAGCACAGGTGTTTTAACCGCTGGATCCAACGAACCTTAGGATAGTTCTTGCAGTTCTTAGAAACCTTCACGGCAAACTGAGGCAAAAGCTAGTCAAGTCTACATCTGAGCTGGTACTTGAGTATCTTTAGGTCTATTGTTGGTATTAAGATCTGATTCCTAGAGATGCAGCTTAGTAGGGCATCCAGACGGTTATATTTGACCTAGATAACTAGTTTGATCCATAGAATTTTGCTAAGGGAGTAGCAAAAGCTAAGCATCAAGGTACGATGGGAACACCATCATGAGCCATAACTAGCTCAATTTGGTTTAAAAAGGTTGATAAAAGCTCTTACATATCCATTAGAAGGTCCTAAGGGCTTATTATCCTATTTTGAAAAGAGAAGAATACAAGATTATTTCTGCAAAATTAACAGCATTTCACAAATACAGAATAACCATGGGGTATTCCAGGGGTTTATTAAAAGTCATATGGTCATTAATGTGTAATAAGTGGGTCCATGCAGAACAAAACGGATTTTCACGTGTTTCAAGAATTAATGGACATTTGAAACCCTAAAAACAGACCTGCTTAATTAACTGAGGTTCTAGTTAGGATAAAATTCACCTAAACCCTCTAAAATTCATAGAAAAGTATTCTATAGGTTTTGGTATCTTTGATTAACCATCTGAACCTATTTTGGCCTGAAATAGAGTCATGGACAGAAAGTTGCCCTAATTTGGGCTTCTACATAATTTTCTAGTCAAACTTGGTCAAAATCAAAATCCGACTTCACCATCAGATTTCATGGGTTTAAATCAGGTTTGTACTAAAATTTGGGCCCAATCAGATTCCATCTTAACCTAGTTTGTATTTTGGTCCCCAAACTTCTATCTTTCTACATCTAACCCTTCAACTTTCATCTTTTCCTTTCAAAGAGGCCCCTAGCTTTTCGCCACTTTTGCAAAATGGTCCAACTGCCATCGTCTTCTTCTTGAAGAGAAGAAGGAAACTCGCAGACCTTCAAAATCCAAACTGTCTCATTTAATCTAACAATTGATTGATGAAATCTCACTAAAAAATTACCAAACTTGGGGAGATTGACCCTCAGATCATTCCGCATCTATCAAGATCTTCCTTAAGGCTAATCATTGCTGGATATCATCGGAGAACTCAAGGAAAAGAGTGCTCTGAAAATAAGTTCAACCACCTTCCTTTTAGGGCATTCCAGATGAAGGGAACCTCACCTATAAAAGCGGTCACGCTCATTCAATTCATCCTTGTCTAGTTTTGGTGTGCCAACCTCCTCCTCTACTTCGTCCATGGCCTCCATTAACGAAGGCCTAGAGCTTCTTCAACTCTCCTCGTTGGCTGCTCCTACGAACAATAGGGAGAGGGCTTCCTCCCCACACTTCGTCGCCGTGCTTTCGAACAAAGAAGGTGGCCCAATTACCCCTTCGTCGGCTCCATCTCCATCTCCTTCGTCTCTGGCCCCGACATACCTCCGGCAAGCCTCCTCGAACCTCCATTCGTCCAATTAGTTTAGGGCTTCTCTTCCTCTATCCTCCAATTAGGTTTAGACTAAATTTTAGGTCCCAATTCTACCTATTGTTCCTTCTCCGACACCAGCTACCACACCTTTGACCACCCTCACTGCTAGCATGCCTCTGCCCATCTCACACCCCATACTCTAAGCCAAAAGCATCACCTCAACCTCACGGAGCTTCCCAACTCTTCAATTTCTCCATTAACCACCTCCATCACCTCCCTCCATTATTGACGATCGAAGCTCACCGGAGCTTCTCCGCCACACACATCCGACCACCTGCATACCCAATTTCTCTAGGGCTTTTGTCTGGCGAGTAGTGTCGGACCTTCTTGTGTTCTTAATTCTAGCTCTAGGGCAGTATTTTTATTCACAGGTACTTCATCGTCTTCAGTCATCCTCTTTGTCTACGATAGACAACATCTAGCCACTTCTAGTCTCGCCCTCTCCCTCAATTGACACGGAACAATCTCACGATTAGTTCCCGACCATCAATTAGGCAGAGCTACACCACACGAGCACCAATCAGGCGAACCTCCAGTTGCTGATTGCACACGGAAGAAGGATGTGAGATTAGTACCACATCATAAGCTGATGAAGAGGAGGCAGTGTATATATTATTTTTGTGCTTTCACTTGTATGCCCAAGACACTTGAGGGGTCCGGTCCCTCACCATAGCTGCACACCTCAGCTACTACCCCTACCGATAGCCCTGGTCATCCAGATCCCCGATTACCCGTTTGACTACCTAGATATCTAAAAGTGAAGAGGAGGAAAGATAGAGAGAGAGAGCGGGGGAAGGGGGTCTTGCTCTTTAGTGTAGCTGTGCGACGCTTAATTGCTGTGAACAGAAGGAAGAAGAAGTGAGAAGAAGCTAAAGGCAAAGGTTGAAGAAGACTTGAAGAGAAAAGAAAAGAGGAGAAGAGCTGTGCTTAAGAGAAGAAGAGAAAGGAAAGAAAGAAGAAGAAGATCGGAAAGAAGAAGAGCACTGTAGCAAGGCTTGGTTAAGTCGTCTAATTTTCAGATCAGACGTGTGAGTACTGTTCATTTATTTAACATTATTGAATAGTTGATATATATGTGCTTAGACTAATGATTGGTGATTTAAATCACCATTATTTTATCTTAGAAATCTTTTTGGTCTCTTAAAGTCTTGAAATACTCATGTTTTTCATTGAATATTTAATGTGACAGATTAGTATTCATTGAAATATATTTATTGTGCTTCATTTAGTGTGCTCATTTATATTTTAATTAAAGATAAGCACGTGACTTTCATATTTTCTTCCTGTGTTCGACCTCAGACTTCATTTAGATATTTGAGTTTTAAATTATATTTGTTGAAGAGCTATTTAGGAGACTTTAATACAATGGGACACTTTAATCTCTTGAATAGCCCGTTCAACAAAGCCGCTCCTAAGCTAGATCTTTGGAAAAGCCTTTTCAGAATAGGACACTTTTGGCGTTATTTCTTCGTTAAGTGCACTGAACCAGACTGGTGTGTGGATTTTAGGTGCTTAGGTTACCAAATCCCACAAATCAAAGTGCAGGCAACGAGGTCGAATAATCTCTAAGCCTCAGACTTAATATATCAGCTTCACACTTTCCTCGACCTCTTGAGGACTAATCCAGATCTTAATGAATATGTGAGTGTTTAAGCCCTTAAACAAGCCCAAAAGGCCTAAGATCAGCACTCTTACTATTCTCCTTGTCTCTAGCACTTCATAACTTAATCCTTCTTTTGATTTGGTCTAAAACTTAAGTAGATCCCATAATCAATTACTAAGACTATCGATCTTTTTTTTCTAATTTTTGCTCCTTTTCTAATTTTGTATTTCCTCCTCAAGAAATATTTTCAATTATTTCGCAAAATTCTCCTCCCCTTTCTCCATTTTTCTTTTTCAATATGCATTTTTTTTGTAAGAACCCCTCAGTGAATTGAATGCCCGTTTGTTTTGCACTTTAACACCCCCATGCTTAAGTTTTGCAATGTCTTCATTGTAAACTAGGTGGGTACGAATACATCTTGGTTCAAGGTTCAGAATAGGGTCAAAGGGTGGGTGAATGGGTCGGGATGACTATTGTAGATGATTTCTAGCTTTGATATAGGTATCAAAGGTGGAATCAGTTATTCTAAAGTTAAACCATAAAGTGCAATAGGCATGTAGTGATGGTAACACCATTATTCACCATAAATAACTTGAATTAATTGAAATCAAGCAATAAATGCTCCTGAATGATCTCTTGAACACCATAATTCCACGTAAATACATTTTGAGAAGAAAACAATAAAAAGGGCTAATTTGACAGTTTTATCACATCTTAAATGCAGAGTAACCATGGGGTTACCTAGGGGTTAATTAAAGGTTAATTAAGCATTAAATACCAAAAAGTGGGTCAATACAGTTAGATATGGGGTTTCACGCATTTTGAGAACCAAATCAGAACACAAAACCCTAATTTCAAACCTGCTTGAATTGAAGAGGTTCTGGTTAGGATAAAATTCATCTAAATCTACTAAAATTCATATAAAAATATTCTAAGAGGTTTGGTACCCTCAGTTTGACCATCTGAACTTATTTTGACCTAGAATAGAGTCTCGGACGGGATTTTACCCTAATTTGGGCTTCTATGTAAATTTCCTAGTCAAATTCATCAAAACTAAAATCCAAGTTCACCATTAGATTCCTTGGGTCCAAATTAGATTAATACCAAAACTTGGGCCTAATCAGAGTCCATATTGATCGAGTTTGCAATTTAGTCCCTAAGATCTCTATTTCTCTCACTTAAAACCCTAACTTTCGATTTTACTGCAAATGGGACCCCAACATTCTTATCACCTTCAAGAAAAGGTCCCTACCACCATTGTTGGTGTGAACACTCCACAGACCGAGCTTCACAAGAGAATATCTCTCTCAAATCAGCATCAAATCCCTCCAAACTTGGAGGGATTGGTGGTCAGGCTTAGGGGAATCCAATGAAGTTGATTCCAAGACCTAACTTGGAGCCAAGAACCCTAGAGATCTATAAATTTAAGGGATCTCAAATTTCCAAAAATCATGATTCAATCAAGGTCATTCCTTGATTTAGAGCTCAGATTTAAGCTCTATATAAAGCCCTCGTGCTCCCAACGTCCTCCTTAGTTTGATCTAGGCCCAAAACACCTCATCCCTTCTTCCTCCAACCATCTCCAATCATGAGTCCGACGTAGTCCGTCAATCCCCATCTTTCGGCCACCCAACCATCAAATTGGGTGGCTCAAACTCTTCCTCAAGTTCTTCCGCACCTGGTGGGCAAGAGCCAAGGTGTCTACACCCCTTTGTCACATCGTTTCCTCCCATCAAAGATATCAGCATCCTCGACTCTGGCCATCAAACTGGTGAGGATATTCCTCTCCCTTTCGTTCGTAGTTTAGGTGCTCTTTCTTCCTTTCCTCCTCTAGATAATTCTTAACCCCTTAGCTTCCTAAATCGACCTCTTATCCACGTTCTCCCTCACCATCCTCTTTGTGGCCGACGAAGCTCCGATGTGTTTTGCACGGCCACCACACACCACCAACCCCTACGCTACTACCACTAAAATGCTCCTCACCAACCAAAAGCCCTCTCCTTATTGGCTCTTCCATCCTCCAAAACTCCCTGACGAATGACCTTGGACTCATCTTTGTTTTTGAGCACTTTACAAATTTTAAATGTTGTAACGTTTTTGTTGATCATACTACAATGCACATCTCTTTAAACTCAATGAAAGAGTAGCACCATGCAGCTCAAAAAGATGATCAGAAGGGTCTCGGGTTTTTGGAATGACGGGTTGCCTCTCGTTAAGTGCTAAATTCAATGCCTTCAACCGAGCAGAAGGTTGTCAAGGAGAAAGGGTGGTCAAATTGGAGAAATTTTGAAGAACAAGTACTTTGATGAGTAGTGTGGTTGGTCCAACTAGGTGCTTATTCAGATCTACAAGCTAATGTTGTAGATCAAACCCAATCAGTCTGGTGGATTGATGGATATGAATTAATAGATGTGGAGCCCACCAAATGCTTTGTGGCTCAAATAGATGTTGAAATATGAATCTAGGGTTTGGCTGAATCAACTCAACCTGATTAGAGTAAGGGTCCTCAAATGTCAATGAATTTATGGAGAATGTAGGAACCCTACTGGTGGATCAGAAAAGGATAGAGTGTGGTTGTCAGTTGGATTGCTGTCTGATACTTGATAAGAAGATGGAAGTAAATCATATGTGACCAGATCAGAAAGAGTTGAGTCAGAATAGAAGTTGATTTTGGTGGCGGGTCGGGGTTGGGATTGGGTTTTGAAAGGCTCTATAGTAGGTGTGGCTGCTTCGAAATCTGGGTGCAGTATGGGCTCCTTTAGAAATGATTCAAAGATTAGTTCATCTAGAGAGTCTTTTTCATGATGCTCATCCTAATCAAATGTAAATGCTTGGAGAGTGCTTATAGGATCATGGAAATTTGAGTTAGTGAAATATTCAAACTATAGATTGTGGACACTCTTGGCACTTACTGTTCCTGATTCCTGTAGATCATAACAGAATGATTAAAACTCAGTGGAATATGATTTTGAATCAATGATCTTGGGATCAGGGACCTCAAAGTCAAAATCAAAGAATGGGTCATGAGTGCTGAGGTCGTAAACTCATTCATAATCATCTGGTTAAGCATGTTTTCACAAAGAAAAGTTAGGGTTTCCGAGAACCTGTCATCGTGGTCATAAAAATTGCTACTAGATAAAATTTATACCGAAACTCTAAGGGAGTCCTGGGTCGAACATAGGGAGGAGAATGTTTCATTTTGAAGTCCGTGCTTCCAGTTTTATTTATTTTTGTTATTTTTATCTTTTGAGATTTTTTTGGCATTTTATACGGCAAGAGATCAGGTCGATGAAATTTAACTAATCTACTTGAAAAATAAGACAGAGAGAGAAACAATCACCATAAATGTTCAAAACAAGTGTTTACTACAAATAATCGAGAAATTACAACTAGACTAGAAAGAGACTAAATATAAGGTGAGAAGAATCTCCCTCGATGGTTGCTTGGTGAACGACTCGCTTTGATGATGCCCCAAATGAATGTGGCGGGAAGCTAGACGAAGAAGAATGATGTCGGAGGAAGGAGGATGGGGCGGGACGGTGTCGTAGCGAGGATCTACTTCCTGAAGTGGTGAGAGGATGACCACAGGATGCTCCACAAATGGGGATGAGAGGCAAAAAAAATATTTGGTTTTCTACTCTAGAGGAGCATCTCAGGCTTGGGAAAAGATCTCTAGAGCCTTAGAGGTGGTGAGGAAGAGAAATGAAGAGATGAAGAAGAATGGGAGGGGCAAGGGTCCTTTTATAGTGAAGGAAAGGAAGCATTTTGTGCATGCACAATTAGTGACGTCTATAAACATCATTGAAGATCCACCGTAAGCATTGTTGAAGCCCCCGCTCACGAGCCTGCATGCGACGCACATGCGAGCACTTCGCGCGCCCGCGTCACGCGTGCTACTACTTGCCTCCACGTGCTATGCGCTCCACACGTGCGCTGCTTCGCTGCCTCCCCGCTGCGCTCTCCACGCTACTGTGTGCGTGTGGTGTTGCGTGCCTACCCATGAGCATCCTGGATAGTGCCACGTGGCGCGAACTAGGCCATCTATCTTCTTTCCTTAGTAGGGGCTACTACAAAAGTTGGATTGAGTTGATTTTCACACCGTTAGGCTGCGATCATCGACTCGATTCCATCCGTCCAGTTGGATTTGTTGTTTGAAGCTCTAAATTGTGTCACCTAGTCCCTTGGCCATTGATCTTCCTCGGACTGTGTATGGTGCTACAGGACTTCGATCAAGGTGATTTCGGAGGCATTGGTCACCAATTGTCATCCTGATCAGATCAGTATGGTTAGATCATCAATGCGAGGCCTTGAATTAAATCTCCTCTCTTGGCCATAAAAGGATGCAATTAACCTGAAATTTAGGTCGAGGAAAAAATTGAAATGTCATCTTGCGGGAAGGGGTCTAGCGACTGGGTGGGCGTAGAAGTTTTGGGCACTGGCAACTATGGAGGTGGGGGCGGAGGTGGGTGGAAGAAGGGTTTAGGGCATCAGGAGAGAGAAACAATGGCTGGACAACCTATAGGTCTAGGGCCTGGAGACAGAGGGAGAGAAGGGGGGCTCTTTCAACAGGGGATGGGAGGAGGGTATGGGGCGTGTGGATGAAAGCATACCTTTGGGCAACAAGGAGATTGTATGCTTTTGTTGTCGAAGACAAGGACATATGGTGGTGATATGTCATTTCGCCCTTATCTGTTTGGCTTGTGGTGGCCATGGCCATAAGCGGGATTCCTGTATGGCAAGTAGAGGGCAACCGAGAGGAAGGGCCTCCATGCGCTCCAGAGAAACAAATGCTGTGGGTACGCCATTGCCTCCACCTACTTATGGGGGGCACACTGTGGATGTCGAAATCCCTATGACAGAAGACATTAGGATGGCAGAGCTTGTGCTGAGATGGGCACTGGTTTAAGCGATGATGACAGGAAATCCATCTGTGAATAAGAACCATCAATTGGTAAGCTCACTAGCCCTATCTACTGATGGTTGGAAGATTGCATCTCTCTCCCCTATGCGGTTTGTGCTTTTTGGTTTGCGGATGATGGATGTTGAACGTTTGTGATTTCGATCGAGTGCTTTTGAAGGCCTGATGGTGATATGGAGGTTGGTCTCCCCCTTCAACGGGTCTTTTCCTGAGTGGCCACCCCAGAGGGCAGGGTTGTCAGGGGCCGCCCCAAAGGGTAGGGCTTTGCAATGGTGGATACAAGGGGCAACTTCATCAAGATAAGACAACTTATGCGGAGGTTGTGAGGGAAGAGGATACCATGCAGCAGGGGGGCCGTGCAACTCCTGATGGGGCACCTGTGCCTAAGAAATGCAAAGACCATGAACACCTAGGGAGAGAGGAGGAAGTGATGGATGTGGCTTTGGTAGAAGATGCAATGCCTCCACTTGAGGAAGTTGCTGCAGCTAGACCAGTGAATGCTATGCCTGATGATCGCATTTTGCATGATGTTTCTAATCTTTCTATGAGACCTTAGTCGAATCTACAAGATGTGGAAGGGCTGAAGTTTGGAACTGGGCCAGCAACCAAGGCAGGTGTGGGCAGATCTCCATACAAACTCAAACAAAGGAGGCCTGCCACCTCTGTGAAACTAGATGAAAATGCCATTGCTGCCATCATGAAAGTTCGCAAAATCCAGAACTCCAATTTGGGGAATGCCCAAGGAGGGAGATGAGAATTCTCTCCTCGAATGTGCGTGGGTTGCGTGATAAGAGTCGAACGGCCTCCCTTTTGAGATATATAAGGGAGTGGGAGATAGACTGTGCAATTATCCAGGAGACACACATCAAGAGTGAGGATGACAGGGCTTGGAATGATTTGAAATGTGCAGGTGCTGTTGAATGTGATGGGCTCATGTCACAAGGTAGATCAAGCGGCATTGTTGTGTGGTGGAGGAAAGCAGGTCTACAGGTAATGGAGGTGTATAGAGCTAGACATACGTTGACATGTAAATGCGAGAGGAGTCAAGGGGAGGGTGAATGCTACATTACAGGAGTGTATGGTCCCTATGTTGCCTCTGTAAGACGAGCTGTGGGAGGATTGGGCTGCAACAGCAGAATACATACATGGGGCTGCATGGCTCATGGGTGGGGATTTTAATTGTGTTTTGATAGGGATGGACAAATTGAGTGGATTGATGGACAGTGCTTCTCTTGGATTCCAGTTGACAGTACAAATCCTTGGTTTGAGTGAGTGTTGACGAGGCTAGATCGTGGTTCTAAAGAGATGTCACGTTGTAGTATAGATGAAATCGCCTCGAAAACAAATAAGAATTTATTACTCAAAGACCTAAGTATCCAAGGTCAAACACAGGGAGCAAATGGAATTTATTCACTAATCTAAATAATGCAATTGAACACTTAGAGTTACTCAAAACCTAATTCAGAGTATAAATGCAAGAGTTTAGGAATTGAAATTATAGCAAAAATATAAGAATTGGATGTCTGATTCTATAATCAGACATCTTAAATGATGGCTTTATTTCCTTCTTTCTGCTTTCTCTTCTTTCTTTTCTTCTTCTTTTCTTTCTTTCTCTGACTTTCCTCTTTCCTTAGCTCTTCTATTCTTCTCTGACTTTGGCTGTCTGCAGCTCCTTTCTTTGGTCTTCTAGCCTTGCCTTTCTTCCTTCTCTTTCTTCTTTTCTGCGACTAAGTGTCCTTCCTTCCCTGCTTTGCTTCACCTCAGCTGCGCCTTCCTCTTCCCTCTTCTCTTGCACAGTGCCTTTCTCCTTCTTCTTCTTCTACGATCTTCTTCTTCTACCTTGTTCTTTGGCCTTCTTCTTTTACTTGATTTCTTTCTTTCTTCTTTCTTCTTTTTTAGCCGCACCTCTGCTACAATACTTCTCCTTCCCCTGGCTTCTGCCTTTAGTCTTCTTCCTTCCTTTGGCTAAGTCCTTCCTTCCTTGCTTAGCTTTCACCTTACCTTAATTGCGCCTTCCTCTTCCTTCTTCTCTTCTTCTTCCCTGCGCACAGTGAAGCAAAACCTATCCCCTACCCTCCCCCTCATCTCTCTCTCTATTTCTCTCTTAGGTATGCTCTCCCAGAGCCGGATAATCGGATCGGGTTTCACGTGCCCGAGTCCAGACGCATCTGCTTGGTGTAGTGCATGAGGAGTGCTAGGTCTAGGTAATCAGGTCAGGTACCAGGTCCACGGGGGAAGGGGTCGTGGATGAGGCATGAGCGAGTGAGGGCGAGGGACCTCACCCCTATGTTACTTGAGGCAACCAATTGAAAGCACAAATTCAACTTATACTACTCACTGCACTCTTGCGTTTACGAGGTGGGACTAAATGTCCCACCTGCCTCTGCACTCGCACTCGCAGGAAACCTTCTTCAATTGCCACAGCTTCGGTCGCTTGTTAAGCCAATTGCCTGGTTGTGTGAGTTTCTGACACAAATCCGCTTCACCTGGGACTCTGACGCCTGGAGCACGTGACCTGGAGTGCTGCTGCAAGCTCCTTGCTCCATGCGTCAATGGTGGAATGGGGTGTCGACCTGAAGTTCATGAATACAGCTTTGCGGCCCCTTTAAAACACACAAGGAGCTTCCCCATGTCTTGGCCAAGGTGAGACGGTGGGTGGCAGGATGCGAGGCAGCCTAGGAGTGCGTGCCTAGGTCACCCTGTGGCCGTGCTTATGGGTTTGGTCGATGGGTGGGCAGAAGGTGATTAGTGGATGATGGCGGAGGTGGTGAGGTGTTTGGCGAGGTGTGTGGAGGTACGGAGCGATGGAAGTGCCTCGCCGGTGGGCGACCGGAGATGGAGAAGATGGAAGTGGACAGTGGCTGCGAGGGGTCGAAAGGGGAAATAGAAAGAGGGGAATTGAAGAGGGGATAGAGAGGAGTAATTCTAACCTAGATAAGTGGACAAAGAGGGAGAGGAGGCGGCTAGCTGTACCTGCTGCCGTCGTAGAAGACGATGTCCATGGGAGGGGTGACGGCGACGACGATGGGGCTCGAGGCGGGCGTGTGGGTGTTGCATGATGTAGAGGAAGGTGGTGAAGACGGCTCTGCCACTAGTATTGTGGCAGAACGACGAGAAAGAGGAGGAGGTCTCGCCGAAGCTCGCTGGACCCCTGACTGGAGGAGGAGACGAAATTGGGGTGATTCTCCGGCCAAGTCGAGCTGAAGAGATGCGGCTGGAGTTGAGGATCCTTTTATAGGCACTGGCAGGGGCTCTTGTGCTTGGAAGACAAGCTTCCAAGCGTAAGAGTCCTCGCCAGAGAAGGAATCAGTTGGATACTCAAATCTCTCGAGCATTCGCAGGAGCGATTGGGTGCAAACCAGATCTTGTGATTATGCTCAGAAGGAAGGGAATTCCTTAGAGAATCTCCCTTCCAAATCTGGGAGGATATCTCAGACGAATCAGGGACTAATCCCCCTCCATTCCTTGCTGGAGTAGGATTTCTCCCCATTAATGGTGGAGGGACTTGATTGTATGAGTGGCGAGGAAGTTAGGGGTTCTACCCAAGGATTTTCAAAAGATAGGGGCCAGATGTAATTTGGTGGACTACTTTGCAAAGTAGGTCAAGATGACCTCCTCTTAGGTCCAAATTTTTGTACATACCTAATTTGGATCTAAGGAATCCAATGGTGAAGCTGGATTTTAGGTTTGACCACGTTTTCCTGGACATTTTACACAAAAACCCAAACTAGGCCAAATAATGAGCTAAGACCCCAATCTAGGTCAAAATAGGTTCCACAGGCCAAATTAAAGGTTATAAAACCTAGGGGATATTTTTCCAAGAATTTTATAGGGTTTAGTTGATTTTTATCCTGACCAGAACCTTGTTGAATTAAGTGGGTCTCTTTTAGGATTATAGAATGTCATTTAATTCTTGGATTTTACAATAACCTATTTCTAACTGAACCAACACACTTTTTATCTTATTCAGACCATTTGACCTATGTTTTGCCTCTGAGAAATCCCGTTTATGTACTGCATTGGTAAAATTACATTTTTAACCTTTGTTTCATGTTTTCTTCTCAGAACATCAATTCCTTGAATTAACCCCTTCTCTAGGTTATGTAGGAGCTCTTATTCTCTTTCTTAGGTCAAAATGAGCTAGTTAGGGCTCATGATGAGGCTCTCATCAGTGAGTTCCCATCATATGGTGTAGAATTCACATGGAGAAATGGAAATGGCCTGATATCCAAAATAGATAGGTTATTTGGGAATGCTTGTTTGTTGAAAATGTATCAACTATCTTTAGTGGTGATGTGCATACATCTGATTAACCTAAAATATCTATTAATGCATGTTCTTAGTGTCACATTAGCATCATACATTGTAAATAGTGCATAACATGCATAATCATGCATTTAGATCAAAGTGTGTAAATTGTATAGTAATTGTTTCCTTTTTATGGTCAGGGACAGGGCGACTTTTTATCAGGCCCTCGGATCGAAGATCCAACCATACAGATCTGATCAGGGCGACGGTTGGAGTTCAATGACTCCAAGATTGCTCTAATCGAACATTCATAGCACCAGATAGAGATCGAGGAACCCTAAAGATCATGGGCCAAGATGGTGTTAATCCGCACCTCAGACGACAAATCCGACCACACGGATAGATTCGGATTGACGATATATTGGAAAGGGGTTGAATCTAACCTAAACAAGGAGAGGAGTAGGAAAAACTTAGCTATGGAGGAAGGGGAGAGAGGATCCGCATAGGCTTTGATTGACCAATGCCTAAGGGGATCAAGTGTCCGGTGAGGGAGAAGGCAACGAAGAAGGGGTTAGAAATGATGTAGCTTTGACCGACTAGCATTAGGAGAATTTGAGGAAGGAGTTCACACATTCAATTTAATGGTTGGACATGTGAAAGAGGATGGACAGAGAAGGTCACCAGATTGCGTGCGAACGTGGCCGAAGCTTGAGGAAAAGACTTTTTGGCCTATTCACAACTCGAACTGGACCTAGGACCTTTAGGGAGTTTAAATAGAGGATCAGTCCCTCAAATGTACGAAGTTCACATGTTTGCTTGTGAGTTTAGGGAACCTAATCTCCTAATTTTTCTCATGCTCATCGGAGGTCCAGGATCCATCTTAGGACTTAGGATCGAGTTCAATCGCTAGAGAATCTCCTAAAGATCATTCCATCCAATTTTGGAGGGAATTGATTGACAAGTCAAGGAGAAATCCTTGATTGAAACTTAGCAGCTTGGGTTTTAAGTCTTTTCAGACCTAAACATGGCAGCAGGGGTTGTTTTGAGAAGGAGATGACAAAGTTAGGGATTGAACGGAAAGAAAATTTGAAAGTTAGGGGCTTAGGTGTGAAGAATAGAAACTTTAAGAACTGAATTGCAAACCAGGTCAAGATAGACTCTGATTGGGCCCAATTTTTGGTCTTAACCTAATTTGGGCCAAAGGAATCTAATGGTGAACTTGGATTTTAGTTTTGATCATGTTTGATTGATCAATCTGCACATTAGCCCAAATTAAGATAGAATTCCATCTAAAACTCTGTTCTAGGTCAAAATAGGTTCTGATGGTCAAACCAAGGTTACCAAACCTCTTAGAAAATTTTTCAATGAATTTTAGGAGCTTTTAAGTGAATTTTATTCTGACCAGAACCTCTTCAATTAAAGTGAGGTTGAGAATTAGGGTTTTGTGTATTGTTTCTTCTCTCGAAATGCATGAAATCTTATTTCTATCAGTGTTGACCCACTTCTTGGTCTTTAATGCTCAATTAACCTCTCATTAGCCCCTGGGGGACCTTGTGGTTACTCTGCATTCATGATGTGATGCTAAAACTGTAAATTTAACCTTATTTTATTATTTTCTCCTTAGAATAAATTATAGTGGAATTATTGTGCTCAGGTGATCATTCTGTAGCATTTGTCTCTTGATTATGACTAATTCAAGCTAGTCATGACGAATGATGGCATTACCATCACCTATCATCTCCACCCAAACCAACAACCTCAAAGAAATGGGTATGTCTCGTTTCGAAAAACAAGCGAGTCTCAGGGATAAAGAACTTATATCCTATAGACCTTTCTAAGTAACCAACAAAATAGCAGCTGATCATTCTGGTGTCCAATTTTCTTTCATTAGGCCTATAAGGCCTAGCCTCAGTTGGACATCTTTAAACATGAAAGTGCTTAATCCTGTGTAATTTACCTATCCACATTTCATATGGGGTTTTTGGCACATCCTTTGATGGTACCTTATTTAAAATGTATGCTGTCATCTTTAATGCTTCTCCCCAGAGGGACTCTGGTAAAGAAGTATGACTAATCATGCTTCTTACTATATCCTCAAGCGTCCTATTGCGTCTCTCTGCAACAGCATTCAAGTTAGGTGTCCCTAGATGGTGTACTGAGAAACAATTTCATATTCATCTAGGAATAAAGCAAATGGTCCTTGACATTGTGCTCTTGATCCATCATATCTGTTGTAATATTCACCACCACGGTTAGATTCAACGGTCTTAATCCTTTTCCCAATTTCATTTTCAACTTTGGCCTTATAGGATTTGAAAACATCTAAAGACTGCGATTTCTCATTAATTAGATATAACTACACATATCTAGAGAAATCGTCTATCAATGTATTAAAATATTGTTGACCATTCTATGAAACCGTAGGGAATGTCCCACAAATATCTGTATGTATCAATTCTAAGATGTCCATAGCTCTTATGGCGCCTACATCTAATTTGTTTGTCCACTTCCCTTTTAAACATTCTACATAGATATTTAAATCTGTATAATCAAGGGAATGGAAAATTTTTGTGGAAATAAGCCTATCAATTCTTTATTTAGAGATATGACCCAAATGCCTATGCCACAACATTCTGGAATCCTCACAAGTTAATTTTCTTTTTGTACCACTAGACGTAGCATGCAAGGTTTCAAATGTGGAGGAAGATGTATGAAGCTTATATAAATTGTCATTCATAGATAAAGAACCAGTACCAACTTGAATCAAGAAACAACTTAAATTATTTATCTCCAAAAGAATAAGAATATCCGGAATCATCCAATAGATAAACAGAATTAAGTTCTGTCGAAATGACGGTACAACAAAAGTTTCTCGAAGAGTCAAATTAAAACCAGAACTTAATGACAATTTAAAATCTGCAATAGGTTCAACCTCCACCTTCTTGCCATCGCCCACATATATGAACCTTTCAGCTTTACTTGGCATTCGATAATTTAGGCAAGCCCTTCGTGTCACGCCAAGCGAGATACTTAGTACAACCTTTCTTTACATGTCCTTCACCCTTATAGAAGAAACAGGTTGCCTTAGGTTTCTTCTACTTGCCTTTAGATGAAGAACTGATAGCAGCATCATTTGCCCTTTTCGTTTTGGAACTGGTGACTAAGTGAGCACTCTTAGACTTATCTTGCTAGAGTCTCTCCTCTTTTTGCACACAATGAGAAATGAACTCATTCAAAGACCATTTCTCCCTTTGATAGTTATAGCTTATCATGAACTGTCCATACTATGTAGGAAGGGATATCAAAACTAAATGCACTAGGAGGTCTTCTGACAACTCCAATTTCAGCGCCTTCAGTTTTGAAGCCAAATGAGACATCTCTATGATATGCTCCCATATGCTCCCAGTTCCCTTATACTTAAGTAAGACAAGTTTCCCCAGAAGGTTGCTTGTCTCAACCTTTTTTTTTTCACAAAATGCTTTTCTATCTCATTAAGGAATCCTTTGGCATTGAACTCCTCTAAGATAGCACTCCAGAAGTTTTCTAGTATGGTGAGCTTCATGATCATTAGACACATGTGATTGGAATGCTCCTACCTCTCAAAGTTCTTCTTTGCATTGGAAGTACTTTGATTTGTAGGAGGAGGTTGTTCTACCCTTAATGCAAGGTCCATATCCATGCACCCCAGAACAATCATGACACTTACCATCCAGAACTTGATGTTAGACCCATTCAATTCTGGAATGGAGTTCAAATTGGCAGTCATAGCAGATGCAGAGGTGTTTACTGAAATAAAAGACAAATACATACTCTAATGAATAAATGAAATCCATAAAATCATATAATATCAACATTTAGTCTTTGGACAGAAATACCAATACTGTAAGCGGCAGAAATAAATAACTAAATATGAGAGTTTAAACATGCAAGTTAAGGGAATTCATCTTTGGATTAATTCATTACCTACATATAAAACCAAAATAAACCACTCATATTCATTATTAGTTGCATTGTGATATTCAGTCAAGTAGTAAATCTCCTTTGGGAAAATTACTACCCACACGGACAACACAACTGTAGTCATTTTGATGTTGTGAATTGACTAGAATAAGAAACAATGAATTGCTTTAGCAAATAAATTGTTAAATGCACAAGTCAATCTAAATACATCAAAACCAACTACAATGATATAATATCATAAATAGTTTTGCTCAATGATTCATGATTAAGTAATATCAGTACTCTAGATGAGTACCAGTACCATTTGTACGGGCTAAGTATTGGTACTTAAACATGACTACTGGTCCTAGGTTCCATATGTACCGGTACCAGCCAAATACTGTCTACCTCAACTTCAACTCCTCCAAGCACTCAGGAGTACCGGTACCCATGACAAGTACTGGTATCTGAGTCACTGTTTTGAGAAACTGGTTCTCACATGTACCGGTACTTGTCCTTATGTACCGATAGCCAAAATGATGTGTACCGGTACTAATCTTAAGTACCGGTACTACATCAGTACTGGAAGAGTTTTGGAATGAGAAACTAGTACTGATGCCCATATGTATCAGTAGTAAAGATCAGTACCAGTGCCTATATGATCCAGATTGTGGTTAAGGAGCAAAATCTGTATCCTATATGTACCGGTATCGGTACCTGGACAATACAGATGGTGTTCTGGAATGTGTCCATTGGAATTCAATACTTGACGAGTACCGGTACTCATGACGAGTACCAATATTGGACAAGTTTCAAGGATAGTTCTAGGGTGGAAGAACAAGTCGTGGATCACCCATAAACATCCCAAAATCAATATAAATTGAAAAAGGATGTTACACAAGTCATAAAGGGGATTAAAACCAACATGAATCTAACTTTAAAACATTGATTCAATTACGATGGTTTAACACATTGAATCAAAGGTGATTTCTTGGATTTTTCGTACCCTAAGGGAAAATCCCAAATAAATCAAAGTATTGGATGATAATGCATCGGAAATCAAATGTGCTCTAATACCACTTGTTGGAATTTAACCGAATGAAAAGCCCAAATCCATATGAACAAAACTTCGAAAAGGGTTTATTAAATCCAAGAATCTCTGATTCCATATGCATCGATAATCCAAAACTAAAGAGTGAAGAAAATGGATACCTGAATCCATTGCTAATCTTCACGACGAAGGATGTGGGCAACAATCCTTTGATTCCCATAGAGGTTCTCAATGGGTGTTGGTGATGGTGCTTCCTGGGATCCAGAGAGAGTGAGGCAGAAGAGAAAGAGACAAAATGGCGTGTGTTTTCAATTTCCACCTCAGGCCCTTATATTTCCTACGATGGGGTGTGGGAAACTAAAATCACCCAATACTTGCATATCCCCGAAGACCATAACCGCTAAAATGGAATTTACGGTTCTACCCATCAACAAACCGTAATTCCCCGAATAATTTCTATGTAACTAACCCCATATTATTGGAAGTGTAATTTTCCCAATTCTTATTGAATCACATAGTGGACACATTTACCAATATATGCGTATATGATATATATTAATGTGAATCTCCTTATAATAATATATGTATGCCTATGTAAGATTCTAACAAATCTTTCTTGAGAAGGGCATGATACAAACACTGCACCTTTCACTGTAAGACCAACTGCCCAAGCACTAGACCATTTATCTTAATTTTGATTAGTCAATTTAGGTGGGGTATTTATTTGAATAATTGTTATACTTCACTTCCCTATTGTCACTTATCTTTAGAAAACGTACTTCGATGATTGATTTTAATTGTACTATTTATACTTTGTGCTGTGTTGTTGCATTCATCGATAATATCCATTTTAATCTATAGATCACATCACTTTGCCTTGTCCTATAACAGTTCAGACCACTCCTCGTAAGTTATGTTGTAGGTCCCTCCCTTATTATTGAATTAAATTTGTTATTAACATCTCCCTTCACCCACTCGAGTTGATGCGTACATTACAAAGATATTCAACAATTATTGACAAACAACTATACTTTCGTAAATGGTAATGTATAAATTGCTTGATAAATTTGCTTTCTCATTACATTGATTGCTGCCATAGAATTACTTCAATCTAATTATCTTTGAACATATCTGCATGGTACAAGACAGGATGTTTAATCTTTCTTTATGTTGGTAAATTCTTTATCTTCTATAGGTCAACAAAGTAAAGTACATCTCTAATCAGTGTTGATGTGTTCTTATTGTTATGCTATGTAATATTCTTCTAAAGTTAAAATTTGTGGTTAATCAGTAACTCAGAAAATCGCCTCCTCCACCTATTTGTATTTCACTTATTTTGGATCATCTCTCCAATAGTTACCCAATCAACTTATCATTACACATGAATTAACCTTAAACAAGGTTCCTATTTCTCATTGTTTACCATTTTAGTGTATCAAACAACTTTTCCCCTCAATGTTACAATTTTAGACTTTTTCATTACTCGAGATCATTTGCAAATGAGTCTCATAACAATTCAAATTAATCAGATTGGTTGGTCTAAATTTTGACATATATCAATGCATGAAAAGGCTAAGTTTTATACTCTACTAATCTATTTCAATTTTACTTATTTCAAGTCTTACCTATTAGCAATTACTTCCTTTTTATGACTTTCTGCTTTTTATATCCCTCTGCTTTGTTTAATTTGACTCATCAAATGGCACTCAGTTTATATCTGTAATGATCATTGACAAGGTTCAAAGAAAGGGCCCTAAAAAGAGGCGAGATAGGAGGGATAGGCCTGACGCGACTGACAAACCTCGTCTTCCTTTTTGCTTTGCAAGCTTCTCGCTCGGGTGGGATAAGTACAGGACCCGAAGGCCCATTTTTGGATTGAGAAAAGGGGAAAGTGAATGGAAGAATGGTTTAGGTATCTTAGGGTCATGCAATCCATTCTTCATTCATAAGTGGTTCTAATCGTTAATTATCATAGATTCATAAATGTCTTTGTAATGGATGGACATCCACCTTAGAAAGTAATTATAACAGTAAATATAGGGCAAGAACAATATCAATCAATTGAATTAGGTATGTTACGTTATAGTCGACAAGTGAATCTTATGGAATGCAAATAGATAATTACATTATAATTTGTCACAGGTTAATACTACTTCCAATTGTAGACAATATTGAACTTCTTCCTACTAGACAATCAGCCAACCTCGTGAAGACATTTCCATGCTTGCTGCTACTTATCAATTTAGCAATTTGTAATGAACCTTTGTATGTGTTCACGTTCGTTTGAAGATTTCTTCAAGATAATGTCATAGGCCATGTCTGTTAGTGGTGTTTATGTTTACTCAAATGTTTGTATCTTCTTAAATCCATTTCTCATTGTATTGAAAGTAATATCCAACTTTCTGTTTCATGTTCATTTCTATGTCAATGTATTTTGTGTAAGCACCTCTGTTTTGATGCATCAAAATTATGTTTATTGTTACACTAATATTTCAAGACCATCCCAGATTAAAGCTTCTCTTTTGGATCAAGTTCAGATGGTTGCTAATGAGTGTCATTTTCCTTTTTATTTGAGTCTAGGATATCATTGTAAGGAACCTCAAATATAAAGAAATCAAATAGATTTTCGTGCTTCTTTGAAAATTGACTTTTAGGTTATTGATCGATCAATCTTCCTTTTTGATCAACCAAAACATGTTGATTGACCAACCAAGTTTGCTAATTGATCAAACCAATTCTTTTTAGGAAGTTGATTAAAATCCTATTGATCGACCAACTAAGCTAATTAATCAACCAACCTATGATCGATCAAACAACTTAATTGATCAACCAAAATACCTTAATTGATCGACCAATATCACTTCCTTTTGAAACTAATATTTAGTATAAATAGAGACTGTACGCAACCCTTTCAAACTACAACTTTCAATAGAAATACACTCAAAAAATCAGAGCTTCTCGTGCTTCTTTCAAGTGTTCTACACGTTGCTATTCATGTCTTTCAAAAGCACATCATCTCGAAACTCTGTCAAAACCATGGCTTGATCTTTTATTGAGCTTGCATAGATATTTTTATCTGTTATTCAACTTTGTTGTCTTTGATTACCTGATTCGAAGGTGTTGGAAAAATCCATGTTGTTGTTGTTGTTCTCTTTAGGACAAAAAGAGAAGTTGTTGTAAAGAGGTTGTGCCACCCTAATTCAAGTGGTACTATAATGGATTGACTAGTCTTGACTAGTCAAAAAAATCCCTAGTCTAGAGGATTAGGTAGTGGTTTTCACTCGGTTTGGGTTTCCACTCTAAATGCAGGTGTAATTTGTGATTGACTTTTGTTGTGAATTTATTTTTATCATTTACTATTTCAAGATGCGATACTATTCACCCCTATCCTCTAGTATTCGTTTGATCCACATGCAAAACATTCATTTTGTTCTGCATATGACTTCATGACAGTGTTACGTAGGACATATGGTCCATCTTTCTATTAATGGTTAATTTTTTGTCCCCTTTACATTGTCTTTAATGGATTTCCAATCTTTGCACTAAGGTGCCAATTCAAAAAATTGACCGTCACGATTGCCAAATGTGTATTACACATTACTGTGATTTGAAATTGGGATGCTTTGGGTTCATCTACATGGAACACAACGTCAAATGGTTCTTTCTTCCAAGTTTATGGGATTGCAGATTACATATAAAAGGTTCGAAAATGGACATTACTATTTTAATTTTACTAAAATGGAGATTACCACAAAATAATGATGTGTAGGTCCTCACAAGAAGAAAAAAATGCACCTATAACCCTTACTTTCGTTAAACTTTTCGACGCCATTGTTTTGAATATTTCACTTAAAATATCAACCTTAACTTGTTGTCATTTATGCATGTATTGATGCACGAAGCACATTTTTTAATATCTTAATCATCCCATTTTCATTCTACTAAAATCTCATCTGTACAAACAAATTTCAACCCATTTTCCTACCATGGAGATGACAACCCATAACATACTCTACATGGGAGTATATTTTCTAACCATGGCAATAACTCCATTATATATTAAATTTCCTTTACACATTCACGAAAATATAACTACTTGTACCACAACTACATGAATTAAGAAGTTCGATAACCTTGCATCGCCTACCATTGCCAAGGAGCCGATTGGGTTGCTGTTGAGGGTAGCGGGTAACAACCATGGGAGTGTTAACATACGATCCTATTTATACGGTGATTGGCCAAGGCTTTTCTCCTACAAGGCAAGTGCTATGTTCTACACCCTCTTCCCTTCCCAAGGTAAGTCATGTGTTTTCTAATTTTTATGTGATGTCTTCTTCAAGTTCCAGCCATGTTGCCATATTTAACTTCTTATAGTTAACTATTGTATAATTGGGGAATATCTTGCTAAATCAAGTTTACAAAGTTGGCCAAATTAGTCCTTGATGTGCTTAGAAATTTATGTCTAACTACCATAGAATTGTTAATGCACTTTGATCGAATTTGAAAAACTTTCGTTGTAGTGTAGGTGACTAAAGTACAATTAACATTTAAATTTTTAATCTTGAAATAAAGTATCACGGGGTCTTTTGTTAGGAGCAAATTATTGCGTAAATACCACTATTCTAGATTTCACAAAAATTAACCTTAAGAACTAGATGTGATGAAGCTACTTTCCTATGCACAAAATCTAATTCAGAAAGAGTTAAATTGAATTCGAAACCCAATACTACAATTGGAGAAATTGTATTTAATTAATTCTTAGAGAAAAATAATCAAAGAATAATGGGCTTACACATTAAGAATATCAAATAACTAATGTTGGGATATATTACATCGAAGGAAACCTAAAACTCCAACAAGTGAAACAAGTTCTTAATATAAAATGGAGGTCTTTAAATCTGTCCTTGCATTGTTATGATTAGGTCCTTGGATATTCACATTTAGACCTTAGGAACCTATGCAATTGGGTCCTTTTCTTACACAAAGGTCCCTAGAGCCTTTTCTTCTCCTCTTCTTCACAGTCGGTGGGCTTGTCGGAGCACAGCTAGCATGGGAGTCCAGCGAAGGGTGGGGAAACTTAGGTGAGATTTGTGGGCCTATTGGAGGTGTTGGTTCAGAGGTTGAAGCAACAGACATGTTGGAGATGGTTGTGGAAGCGGGGAACGACGGTGAGCTCCGACGAGTTCCTGTGAGTAGAATACTAAGTCTTTCAACCTCAAATTAGATCAAAAAGCTTCGGACAATTAATGAATGGGAAATGGGAGCTGGAGGTAGGATGACTGACTGACTCAGGAGGGAAGGGAGTCGGTAGCATGCATAAGGCATTGTGGTGGTCAATTTATAGGCTTAGGAGATCACTGTAAATAAGTGTAGCAAGTGTGAGTCATTGGGAATGAAGGGAATAGATGGAGGCTAAGATGCATGGGGAGTTCTAGAACAAAAACCAACTGTGGGATAAGATCTACTTTTAGGCGTGAAACTGGTGAAACTAGGGATTCAAGGTTGGATTTTGATTCACCATCAGATGATCCAAGAAGAGAAGAATGGTGAATGCTTGAGTTCATCGTGTATGAACAAGAGAAGATGAAGGCAGGTGCAAGTGTTTCAAAATTTTTTGCAAGCCCTAAAGTTAACAGGTGTAACACTTGGTTAGGAATCCATAAGTGGTGAGTTTTATTACCCCCAGTCCCTGAAAGCTTTCAAGCAGGTCCCTGTGGGTTTTGAATATAAAGGACTTGAAATAGGATAAGGACCTAAGTGTAAAACCTAAATTCAAAGGCCCTAATAAGGCTAAAATGCAATGAGACCTTATTGGCAAGTGTTTTGAACATTTTAGAACATAATACAACCATTGATTTATGAATTTGAGCTCATTTTGTGTTTAATTGACATTTAATACATCTATTTATGCATTTAAGTATGAAATCTCTCAAAAGTGACCCAATTATGCAATTTTAATACATTTTTTAATGTTTAGGTTATTTTCCTTAATTCCCACACTTAACCCTTTTCTTGTGTTAATTTGATAGTATTTAACTTAGTTTCTAGCTTAACTTGGGCATTTTAGTAATGATGAGCCACACCTCATTAAGAGCTAGCTGAGGAGAGAAAAGGAACTCAAAAAAGGAGACATCAACATGGTCATAGTGGCACTTGTCAGTAGGGTCATAACACCTATTCCCCTTCTAAGTCTGAGAGTAGCCCACGAAAATCCACTTGACAGCTTTGGGTGACAATTTATCTCAGTTGGGACCAAAGAGATAAGCAAACGCAACACACTCAAAAATCTTTGGAGGAACACAAAATAGTTCTTTGTCCAAAAACAAAATGGAGTACGGGACCTCCTCATCAAGGACCGTAGAGGGCATATGGTTTATTAGATAACAAGCAGGGAGAACAACATCACCCTAATGGGAGAGACGTACACTATTCTGGATGAGAAGAGTCCTAGCCACATTTCAGATGTGGCATTGCTTCCTCCCAACAATGCCATTCTATTGGGAAGTATAGGGGTGTTCGAGGCGTAAATCGTGTAGAAGATTAGCACGTTGTAGTATAGGATGAAATACATCTCGAGCAAATAAATCAACAAAACTGATGAGTCCTGGTCAATCACAGGGTGGTAGAAAGTACTTTTGATTTCATGTGTTTGTTTCAAATATAAGTACCAAGTAATAGAAACAATCAATCACAATATCCACATTACAAAGAGATTGAATTTGATATATGCGATAGAATGAAAACATGAATGTAAACAACTACTATTGTAACAGAAAAAGGGCACCAAGGGTGGTCCATGGTGGCCTTTTGGTGAGGTTGGGAAGAGCAACAATGATCCGTCGGGGTGGCCCAAGGAACAATTTAGATGGAGGTATAGAGACAGAGGCAGAGAAGACGAGAAGAAGAAGAGAGAGTAGTTGTAGGAGGAGGAAGAAGAAAAACTAAAGAATTGCCTTTCAAAGGGCCCCTTAGGCCTATTTTTATAGCTATTGTGAAGGGCATTTAGGGTATTTGGGCCCTTAATTCCGTGCAAAGGCTTCAGATTAATCAGATCTGTTGCTTGGGTGATCAACGGTCCCGATTAAGCCTTCCAAATCCTTCTTCCATCCATGGTTTGATCTGGTGCTACCACGTGGCAATTGTTGGAGTGTTAGATCAAGATCGGATGGCTCAGCTGCTTCCTCGTTCGCACGCTACGTTCCTCGCTTCACCGCTCGCCCTCGAAACCCGCCCGATCATGCCTACGTTACCCTTTGATCAACGCCTCAACTCCTAAAGCTTCTCAGCCATCCAATCTCTTGATCAAATGGCTTAAAAAGCCTGTGCAGTGCCTGCTGAGTACTAAGGGGTGCATTATCTTGCGTGTCTGCATCTGATGCTCCTGCGCCTACCACACATTCGTCGCCGATTCACCTGATGAAGATCCTACGGTGGAATTTCACCCGTAGGCGGCCGACTCCCAATGGCACTTAGAACCCACATCGTGCAATGTCTGTTAAGTGCACTCTCTGATGCACTGCATGTGTGGATTGTCACGCTTTCCAAAACCTGTGCAGCTACCCTCAGCCATTGGATGGGAATCCAATGGTCAAGATCTCACCTTCGCTTGATGAGGTGGCTGGAGGCGGGCGACGTGGTTGCATCGCGGCCGTTGGATGATGATCCAATGGCCCACGACTCTCCTTCCTAGATTGGAGCGTGGTGAGAGGTAGCTACGATGGCGCCACGTGAAGGCATCATGGCTGTCCATCTTCTTCTGCTTGTATTTAATGATGTAGGCCTCTGATTGAGTTGATTTCTGTGCCGTTGGATTGCGAACATTGATCTGGATCCATCTGTGCAGTTGGATTTGTCATCTGAGGTTTGGATATTCTTCAATTTGCCCCTTGGCTCTTGCTTCTTCTATGGACTCCCTAGGGTGCTACGGGGATCTGATTGATGCGCTCTTGGAAGCATTGGACTCTTGTCGTCATTCCAAACAAATCCATAAGGTTGGATCGGTCATCTGCAGCCCTAGATTACCTACAATTATTAACACCTCTCAAATAGCACATTATTATGTATAAAACATATAAATTGTCTAAGATGCAAAGTACGATGTGTATGAATGCAGAATGCCCATGTTAAGCTAGGTTCTACCTTAATTTAGGCAAATTAGGGCCTATGATTGCTGCGCGATCATACCCCCATCCTAAATCTTGCTTGTCCCTAGCAAGTGGAAGACTAAATGCATTTTTTTAAGAATTTAACTAAAGGTTATTTCTTTTTGTTTCATCTAAAAATTTAGAATCTAGATAACCATGAATATGTAATGTTGTAGCTTCTGCAATGGATTCAAGTGAAGAGTCGATATACATTTAAAGCTTGTACTAGACCACTAGTAAAATTCTATTAGGATAGGCAAACCTCTTCTCTCTGGGATATAAATTGTTCTCTGATTTTAGCCTTGGCTTTTGGCTTAGGTAAAAGATGTCTGAGTTAACTGGATTTGTATTTGGTGGCTCACTCTCTACTGGTGCTACATAGAGACTAGTATTTCAGAATCTAGATTTCTAGCTTATTGAATAAATTAACTTAGGGAAAGGCTGGAAAACTGTGCTCTCTTTAATCTTTTGTACTTTTTCTTTTTTCTTTTTCTCCCTCTCTCGTTTTCTTTTTCTTTTTCTTCTTGAGCTCACATCTTACCAAATTTGCAACTATATTTGGTGGTCTTCCATGGCATTACACTTTAATTAGGTTCTAATAACCCTATGACTAAGTCAGACTCCTCAGCCTGTATTCAGGAGGTCAGAAATACAAAAAAATAGGTTAAGGTTGTATTTGGTGGTTTGTGGGGATGGTAGGTGTTTTTGCCTCAAAACACTTTGATTTTCATAACTGATTCTTAACATAACACTTTTTTTTTTCAGGCAAATACCTCTTTTGTATGCTTTTTTCTTCTTCTTCTATTTTTTTTTTATTAATATATATATCTACTGGCACAATGCTGTTACCAACATAACATAACGTAATACTTCAACACGACATACATACTTTTATTTATGAGGCATTATTTGGGATTTTTGGTGATGACCAAAAGGATCTCGGGTGGCTTATTTGGTGGAAGTGCCTACCCTCAACACCAGCTAAGGAACGAATAGGACAACATATTTTTGACCTTGACATCAGTACCCTCCTTCAACCGAGGATTCCGCAGAGGACGATTGTGACCATCTACCTTAGTCCTAGTTTTATCAGAACCTGCTCTCTGTGTTTTTGCCTTATTTGGTGGCTCTCATATGGAATTTCTGACAAAATTAGTATGCAAGAACTGAGAGCGAAAACTATGCCCATCTCTAAGTATTAATCAATTATTCAAAGCTACAGATTCCTTACAGTAGCCTTAGACCACCAGTAGACTCTCTACTCTCATCTCACATATGTTTTGGTAAATCTACTAGAAGATGGTTCTCCTAACACCTTGATTGCTGTCCAAGGGTTCAGGAGAACAATCAATGCTTCTTCTCTACAAACTAGAGATGTCTATTGATTTTCAGAGTGGATCCATTGCAAATTCTACATGCAGATGTGAGGTTATTGATAAGTCCAATTTATTGGACATTTATTTGGCTTAAGTACGCATGGAATATATTTCCTTATAGTTTAATGACCTAAGATAAGTAGTAATTAATCTTAGCTTACGAATATTTTTGTATCTGCTTTGCATTCTAATACATACATGTATACTTCTTATTTGATATGTGCATGCAGAGATAAAAATTGCATGCATGCACTTAGCCGCTCCTTGCACAGCAGCCCCACCACGTGCACCCTCCTAGCATGCGCGTGCACGCTTGCGCACACACCCCTCGAGTGTGATGCGTCGACCTCCGCGCATGGCAGCAGCATGCTCAACTTCCTCGGTGTACGCAGACCTCTCCATGACCATGAACAGCAACTTCTTACATGGCCTCTCCTTCTTCCTCTTCTTCTTCTCCAACAGAAGTAGAGGAACCCATCAGCAACCACCATGTAGCCACCTCCTCCTCGCCACCACAGTCGCACGCCCCTCCCGCAAATAGCCTCATTCCCGCGCCACCCGTGAGTCGACCGACCACCTCCTCCTCTTCTTCTTCTCCGTCAACAGGGAGGAGGAACCCAACACCACCGGTTACACCCCATACGCAACCGCCACTATACGCCACCGTTCTCCACGTCGTCGCCTCTGTTGAGCTCTCCTCGACGTCACGAGCTCGGCCACGCCCTTAGACATGCCACCCGCGACCACGTCCACTGGCGAGCCACCTCCACCATTGCCGCTCCTCCTCGTCGCCAACGTCAACTCCGGCTGCAGCTCGGAGAACCACCACCACCATCGGAAAGCTCTCGTCGTGGTCAACCTTCCTCAAGCTCCTCGAGCTCCGCCATCGACTCCTCTTTGCACGAGATCCATAGGAAGAATTCCTCTATTTTGCTTTCTAATAAAAATTACCAAACATGCCATTGTCGAAAACACTATTGCAATATTTGATTAATTAATCTATTTGAGTGAAATTGCATGCATGAACTTAATGTTTATATTATTTCTTTCATGCACTTAACACTTATATGTTGAGTTTGACACATACGTAAAATCTCATTAAGGCACTAACACGACCTAAAGGAGAAAGCCAAATTTCTTGAAATATAGCTATGTTACATATCATTGCAAGTTATTTCATGGAAGGAAAATTACATACATACCCTTGCATTCTTAAATTATCACGTGCTCCTTTTTGCCTTGTTTCACATTAGATTTGAGCACGGATTACACACTTGATTAAACAAATACAAAGGAGAAATATTTTGTGAATTTATTGCATCTAATTTTCCTTATGGATACGACCTCATCCACCGTGGTTAGTTTTATTGATAAATATTTTTGTTCAGGATTTTTCCACCACATGATTTCACTGAGACAATATATTTTTCTGACATTATTTCTGTAAGAGAAAAACTCCCGATCAAATGGCACCGTTGCTAGGGAGGCAACAAACACAATAATTTCACCTGATTTTTATTTTTGATCATTTCTCGTTACATAGTGATCTAACCAGTTGTTATCTTTTCTATGCAAGGAATCTGACGAGGCGACAGGCGCAACTAAGAGACGACGTCGACCTTGAGCGACATCCACACGTGGGGCAGACGAAGGAGACCTGGATCCCGCTTTCATAGGTGATTCTCCTTTGTCACAAGTTTTATTCATATTTTCTCGCCCTTGTAGTAATTGGGGCTGATTTTTGGGGGTCTGTCCCCACATTCTTTAAAGGCTTGGGGCTATATTTTTGCTACTCGTGTGATTCATTTTTCCACATGTTTGCCTCTAAAACAAACACAATAAAATATTGAGCTGCCTGTTAGGAGTTGCATGCCCCTAGGTGCATGCATTTAGGAGTGATCGAGCAGCACATTAGATCTCTTTGTTACATTACAAGCATAGTTACACGAAGATTGCTGGAGGCAGGTACACCTTTCTAACTTTTTGCATCCAGCTCTTGTTCACGCATTTGCATTCGGGTTAAAATTCAAGACCACAAAGCAGAGTGAAATTACTTAATCTAGTGGTCGCCTAATTGCAATTGGGATTAATAATCAGATTTGACCTTAAAACCAAATCACACTTGATCTGATTCAAAGGGAGTTGTCAGCATTTTCAAAATAAAAATGATTTGTGGTGTGATGCACATGTCTGGCATTGAGCATGCACATTAGGCATCGCACTAAGTCTCGATCCCTTAAGGCTATAGGCATCGATCTCTTTATCGATGACGACCCTCCTATCGTGCTTTGTGGTGGTGGTACTTTCTTTTGATCAAGTGTTTTGATACTTCACAGAGGGGGACACCCCTTAAAGGAACAAAAGGGTAGTTAAGAGGCATCGCCCTACTTGCATCCCTTTGTTTGTCCTTGGAGTAACTTCTCACTTGATCACATGGGAGTATCATCTAAGCAAAGTATAGGTCCTGGGGCACTCGAAGGTTGAATTAGGTCGTGTAATTGCAGTGAATAACTTGTTTGGCCATCTATATCAACCAATTCTACCTCAGCAACAAAGAAGGTTAAGATCTTAAGTCATCACCCCTCTTATACCACTTACGTGGGAACGGAGGGATAAGCCTTGACCTTTTGACCTATCTTTGGAGTGGAGGTTTCACTTAATCAACAAGAACTTGAATTGTGATTGATATTGTATGCTTAGTAGACGCTCTTGAGGGTAGTCTAGTGTTTGATCCTAAGCCCGAGAGAATTCTTAGGAGAGACCACCAAGGAGAGAAAAGAGAAGACATGGTTGATCAAGGAGAAAATCAACAAAGGACCCTGAGGGACTATTTTATTCCAACCAACCAACTCACTCAAGCACTGAGACGACCGGCAGGGGATAATCCATATAAGATCAAGAGCAGTACCATATCTTTGTTGCCCTCCTTTTATGGTACTACTAGGGAGGACCCCTACCGGCATTTGGAGGAATTCATCGAGGTCTACTCTACGATGAAACTTCAGAACTTTACTGATGAAGCTCTGATGAGAACCCTCTTTCCATTCTCCCTAAAGGATAAGCCAAGCACCGGTATCATACCCTCGATGCAAGGGTAAATGATTGCGCTACCCTTAAGGGAGAATTCTTGAAAAAGTATTTCCCTATGAGTAAGACCAACCATTACAGAAGAGAGATTATGGGTTTTACTCAACAGGAAGGAGAGCAATTTCATGATACTTGGGAGCGCTTTAATGACCTTCTTAGGTTATGCCCCCACCATCAGGTGACAAGATGGCAGTTGGTTGAAAGGTTCTATAATGGATTATAGGAAAGGCATAGGCAAACCATCGATGTAGCCTGTGCAGGAACCTTCATGACCAAAACTGAGGATGAAGCCTAGGCATTATTTAAAATATTAAGTGACAACTCCATACATATGTCCTCTGCTTATCAAGAAAGAAAACCATCAATCTTGCAGAGGAAGATAGAGGCCCATGAAGCTAGGGCTACTCAGGATTTGGCTTATCAGATTCAATTATTAAATAAAAACTTTGATAGGCTTTTAGCAAACCCTGGCATGAACCCGCAAGTAGCCTCTATCCTTTAGGCTTCAAGTGAATGCTCAATTTGCCAAAGCACAATGCACGCCATTGCGGAGTGCCACTAGGAAAATCAATTCCCTAAGTTGATTTAGGCCGACTTGAATGTGGCCCAAGGTTTCCGCCCACCTCCTCGCAATAACCTATAATCCAGGCTGGCGGAACCATCCAAACTTCTCTTGGAAGGAAGGTGATGCTTCTAACTCAGGGAATATATGACCCCTACCTCCCCAACCCATATACAAACCATCCTTTGAAAACCCTCCTTAGAATAAGCCCTCTGAGATGGATGAACTTAAAGCCATGATGAAAGCGATGCAAGAGCATTAGAATATGGTCATCCAATCTCAGAATAAGATAATTATTGATATGCAATCCCAAATTGGTCATCTTACTGAGGTAGTTAGGCAGCGTGATCTAGGGAAGTTGCCTAGCTCTTCTGAGGAGAACCGAAAGGGCAAGGGGGTCATATTCACGAAGCATGCCCAAGCTATGACCGTGCTGAGTGGAAAGAAAATTGACAACCCTGATAACACCCCTACGGTTACGTCTCAGAATTCCCCTCCTACACCCAACTCGACTTCCATCACCACCGAGGAAGAGCCACACTGCTCTCCCTCGCTTGAAATCACCCACAATGAGAATGTCATCATTCCACCACGCCTTTCCTGCCATGACGACCCCTCTACCCAGAAGCCGAGGGTGCCCTTTCTAAAGCACCTATCTGCTCCTGGGGGATCTTCTGTTGGCTCGTCTGGAGCTAAGGATAGGACGAAGGAGATTATGGATTGATATAAACATGTTTACATTACTTAAGATGTCTATTTATGCATGTTCTTAAGCATAGGATTGCATTGCATACTATAAATATTTCATAACATGCATCATCTTGCATTTAGATTAGTTTGAATAAAATGGAGGTTAATCGTCTCTTTTTATGTTCATAAATAGGGCAAACTTTTTATCGGGGCCTCGGATCGAGGATCCAACCGTACAGATGAGATCAGGGCAACGATTGGAGTTCAACAACTCTAAGATCGCCCTAATCAGACACCTGTAGCATCAGCTAAAGATCAAGGAGCCCTATAAGATCAAGGGCCAAGATGGTGTGAATCAACACTTCAAACGACAAATCCGACCGCACGGATGGGTTCTGATCGACAATCGCAACCTAACGGCGAGAAAATCGACTCAATCCGACAACCATGGCACCATCAACATCATCCAGAAGATGGATAGCAAGATGGCGCCACGTGTCACCATCTCAGCCACCCAATCAGCCGCTACACCCACCTCGCCCTCTCTTCTTCGACAATTCTCCACCATTGGATGTGCATCCAACGGCTGTGGATGCATGAGCCTGAAATCATCTCTGCAACACAAGTGCCGCTGTAGCGCAGCAGGTGAACGTGCTTACGCGAGTGAGCGGCGTGCGTTCGAATCGCAAGGAGCGAGCGAGCGGGCACGTGCAACCGTGCGATGAGGATCGAGCGGCTACGGGTGCTCGATAGCACCCACATGCTATCGCACGTCTGCGCCTCACGTGCCATCACACGCGCGAGCACACGCTGAGGAGCAGGCGTGGAGGTACAAGATAAGTCATCCGATCTCACGATCAGACAGCTAGGATCAGCAGATCGTGAACGCGCATTACACACGCGAGCAGGCGAGCAGGCACGCAGGCAGCACCCCACTACGCCCACGATGGGGCTTTAGCGACGGTTTTATCCATCACTAAAGACCCCAGATTTAATGTTTTTCAAATTAAAATGACCAAATTGCCCTCACTCCTTGCAACTATAAAAGGAGACCCCCTCCACATGAAATTCTCATCCCTTCCTTCTCTTCTCTCCCTCTCCAAAGCTCAAGAGAAGATTGTCCCACACCCGGGATGCTTCTTGCGAGATAAAATCAATTTTTCATCCCCCTTTCGGAAGCAGATCCCGCGATGACGACAACGTGCTGCCCCATTCCCGTTCTTCCCTCTTCGTCCTCCTTCGTCTTGCTCTGTTCCCCGTTGTCCAGGCGTCGTCGCATCCAGCTCGTCCTTCAAGCAATCATCGAGGAGGATATCTCTCCCCCCATTCTTTTTACTGCTTTCTAGAATAGATTTACTGCTTTCTAGAGTAGATTTACTACTTTCTAGTGTAATCATTTTCCCTCTTTCTAGTCGTAATGTTTAGTGTAATGAACAATCCTTTCAATAATGAATTCCATGTTCATTCTACATCTCTTTTTGGTTTTTGTTTGTAATATTCTCTCTCTCTTATTCTCTCTCTGTTCTATTTATTGTAAATAGTTAGATAGTTTCTAATCAATTATTCTGCTTCGTGACAAATAAAACAAATGCATATTTTTTAAATCAAACGTTCGCCTTCCTAAGTTCGACCTGAGATTTCTTTTCCGGTATAAATTTTATTTGTTGAACATGAGTTCTTCGCTTTCATATTATGACAACAAGTTTTTTTCAAAACCAAACACATTAGTATAGCAACTCGCAGCGTTCAACATTTTGGTGCCGTTGCCGGGGAGGCAACACTATTTGATTTTTTTTTTGCATTTTCTAACCTACGAATCATTTACCTCACTTCTCTCCTTTTTTATTGTGATTGCAGGTACTCTTTTGAGACGAGCAAAAGTGGTAGATTGGAGTAAAGTGCTGTTGAAGGTTCTGTAAGTTATCCCCCTCTTCCCACCCATTAGTTTTCATTTCACTACATAACAACACAAACACCAATCAACCTAGGTGTTCTTATAAACTCTAAGGTTAGATTGTTTGTTATTTGACACCCACATCTGCCCCAACCTCCACATTTAAAAAGAAAAATTAAAAAAAAAATCTCACAGAGGTACACAACCTCATCTGATTTTCAAACTCAACCGGTAAATCGATCTTTGGAGCTGGTACATACATCCAAACACGTAATTGAGTAGAAATCAGATTAGGTAATCACTTGTGTGCCTAATTAAGTGATGCGACAGGCCAATTGTTTGAGTTGATTGGGCCGCACCACTTCAATTAAAATCAACTCATCAAGTAGCTGCCACATAGGTTCAACTCTTAGGGTTTTACCAGGCACTCCACATTCTTTTAAGTTTTAAAGGAAAACATCTTCACCTGTGCTTTGAAAACTTGGTGTGCCAACAAAACTTTTTTGAAAATACCTAAAGTTGAATCCTAAAAGCTACTAAGCAAGATTTGAACCCAAAATTTCACCGCATCAAAAGTAATCTTGCTTGAAAACCATTGGTTGTGCACGCACACACAAATCAATCAATCATTAAGGGCACAACCCAGATAAAGGGCACATCACATTCCAAAGCACATTCAAACCTAGCCCTAAATAAAATAGAGTAGACGTTGGCCTTAAGGATTCAACTCGCTCTTCAGAGCCCAGAACGAGATTATTTTCGATTAGTCTGTTTCTACTGTTCAATATGATGTCAGCTAGGGGAACAGAATCAAACGATCGCGGCTGGGGGGTACACTAGGAACTAGAGGCGCAAATCGAAGGAAGAACCTTCTCCCCAGTCCCTCCTTCTAACTGGATGGATTAAACAGACAGAAGTAGATCAAATCATTCCTTTATGTCAAGTCGGGTTGTGGGAGTCTGTCGGTCTTTAGGCTAGCCCACTTAAGGACAGATTTGATTGCTTGTATTGCAGGGCACCTTTCTTCCTCCCGTTTATCATGAATCCTTCCACATATTATACGCATTCCCGCTCTTTCCCTCTTGTTTTGAATTATCCTCGACATGATGATTATCCTGACTCGTACTGTAATCAACCATCAGTTAGTTGGGATAACTCGGATTGGGGATATAGTTCCGAACCTCCGTGTTTAGTGCCTAACCCTGAACACTTTGATTGTGATTTCTATCCTTCTTATTGCCACATCGATTATAGATCGTTACCTTTTCATGAACAACCTAATACAATCTACAATCAAGAAGGATACACCGATCCTTACCCATCCTCTGATTACATTGCCTTTAGGTCATCACCACCTTTTGAGCAATCCGAAATGACCTATTATTAGGAAGGGTATAATGAATCTCAATTCGTTAACTCCTCTACATTGATCCCAAATCTGCCCAACCCTGAACCAACTCATTTGGCTCAGGGTAACCAGGCTCAATAGAAGGTTCTGGCTAACTTGAGGAATATCATACAATCTTTAGAAGTTTTTGCATTTAGAGATTGGAGCCTCTGATTGAAATGATTGATGATTTGAACAAGTATTTGTTGGATTGGCTTCAGGATGTTAAGGATAAGAACCCGGGTGAGTTTCTACTTGGGAAGTTAGCGAAATCGAGGATGAGATTTGTGGTTGCTTTAGTTCAATTGTGGGATGATTCCCAGGATGAACTCCCTTCAGGAAAGCTAATGTCAGAACTCGCTCAGGCACCTGTTGGGGGGGACATGTGTTACGAGGCTGACTAGATTGAGTCAGAGCAACTAATTAAGGATGATCTGATTTCTTCACCTGAGATCCCTGAGCCAGGGTACGAGGAAACGTATGTCTCCTTGGAACAGAAAGTGACGGATGATTTTGGGACATACATTAATATGGATCTTGATTTCTTTGATTCTGATGGTGAAGATTCAAGTTGAGAAGTCTCACGCGAGTTTACAGAACACGATTTCTGTGAGATGATTGGGTATGAGGAATCTGATAGTTCATTTGATAGCCCAATAATTGAGGAAACTGATCTTATTGGGGCTCACATTACAGATCCAGATTCGCATTTTCTGGAGGATTCAATTCAATGCCCTGATTATCAGTTACACCCCATTGAGCTTATTGATGATTCTGTTTTTGAGATAATTAGACCCAAGTCATTTCTGATTCAGCCACATCATTTATACTTGGAGATTTCAGATGGGGTGATTAATATGCAAGAGGTCCTAGAATTTGACATGCTGAATGAGGAGGATAGGAGCCGGGAAATTTTGATTTGGAAAGCAAGTTCTAGAGGAAGTAGAAGACTACGTCGAAGGGTTCCTATTAAGCTAAAACCATCAAACCAAAACCCTTATGACATTTGTTCTAAGGATGTTCAACTCAAGCACACATTCATTGATTATCTTTTTGATATCTCTGTATCCCAACTTTTTGGTCTTGGGTTGCATCCTCATAAATCGCAGGCCTGACCCTGCTTGCATACTAATTTTAGGTTTTGGAAAATTTTTATCCAGAACCTGAGAAATTCTCGATTATGGGGTATGGGTCTGCACCATAATCTGGTCCACATTTGTGGACCTCTGCTGGTAGGTTAGAGGTTTCTTCTTTTTATTCTAATTCTGATCTACACCTGTGAATTCTTTATTTCTCTTCTTTATATAGTGTACCTACCTGAAGGCACTAAATTCAGCACGTATATAGTTCTTTTTAGTTTTTATCTCGGAGTGGACCCAACATTCATACAATTCAAGTGCTTTTTATGCTATTCCACTCTGTTTTATGTCTTTTTAATACAATGAGGATATTGCATTGGATAGGCATGGGGGGTGGATATTCATCTCTGAATTTATTCGTCAGCTCCATAGATTTGTTTGATTTTCTTTTATTAAAAAAAAATTATGGAATTAGGAAAGATAACTTGGGTTTAAGAAAATTTTCAATCTTAAGAAATACTACATTATGATCTGAACACAAAGACCCTTCAGGTCTTTGGACTTAATCAGCCCATGTATCCACTAAAATGTGGATTTGTTTTTGGAGTCCTCGCTAACCTGAATTCTATTTTAATTGGAGTAAATAGGTTTGGGTGATAAGTACATGACTTATCAACCCGCCCTCTGATTTGAGGGAACTTTGAGTTTTAAGCATCTACACACTATCTTTGCACTGACTCGTTCGACGATTTTAATGGAAATTGGGTAGCTAATGAACCCTCTAGGGTGATATGGCTGGCATGTTATCATGGGTAACAGCCCATAGGTAGGTTGTCTAGAGCCCAGTCATTGGACCTTTCTCTTTTTTGCTGCCTTTAGGTAAATCTTAGACTAGGGAGGCCACCTACTTAAAAAAAGAGAAAAGAAAATCAAAAAAAAAAGGAGAAAAGAAAAAAAAGAAATAAGCCACACTTTGCTGCACGAGTATGGCTAGCAAGTTGTCAGTGGTAACAGCTCATCGACCGGTTGTCCAGAACCCAGCTCAATAAATGCACTGAAAAATCCCAAAACACTTAGGAGGAAGCGGAGAAGTAGAATAAATCGGGGAGATATACACTGGATTCACCCTTGTGTTGACCCCGTAAAAAATAAAAGTAGGGAGAAAGCTACTAGTTGTAAGGATACACCTTTATGCAGAATTCTCTCTTTAAGGTCACCTAGAGGCGTAGAAATCCAAAGTCCATTTTAACTGCCGATCAACGAGTCTATCACATTCTCAATAAGATGCTTAGAACTTAGGGTTCTCATCAAATCTTGGGTGAGTTGAATGGCCGTAGAAAGCCACTCTTAAACCCTAAAACTTGAAAATCCAAAAAAATTAGAAAAGAGGAAAAAGTGAAAAAGAAATTTTTCTTTGAATAAGGCGAGGGCTTGAGGCAGTCTGCATTTTGGCAGATACTCGGGCACTATTGTGTCTTTGAAAGTTCAAATCCTAAGTAAATATTTTCTTAATGATTGAAAATAATTCAAGCCCAAATAATCCAACCAGATTCTTTTATAAATAGCATATAGTTTTTACTAGGGACTAGCAAAAGATAGGCATGGGGGAATGATGTAAACATGTTTACATTACTTAAGATGTCTATTTATGCATGTTCTTAAGCATAGGATTGCATTGCATACTATAAATATTACATAACATGCATCATCTTGCATTTATATTAGTTTGAATAAAATGGAGGTTAATTATCTCCTTTTATGTTCATGGACAGAGTAAACTTTTTATCGGGGCCTCAGATCGAGGATCCAACCGTAAAGATGTAATCGGGGCGACGATTGGAGTTCAACAACTCCAAGATCGCCCTAATCAGACACCTGTAGCATCAGATAAAGATCGAGGAACCCTAAAAGATCAAGGGCCAAGATGGTGTGAATCCGCACTTCAAACGATAAATCTGACCGAACAGATGGATTTGGATCGACGATCGCAGCCTAACGGATAGAAAATCGACTCAATCCGACAACCGTGGCACCATCTACATCATCTAGAAGATGGACAGCCAAGATAGAGCCACGTGGTGCCATCTCAGCCGCCCAATCAGCCGCTACACTCGCCACGCCCTCCTTTCTTCGACGATTCTCCGTCGTTGGATGCACATCCAATGGCTGTGGATGCACGCACCTGAAATCATCTCCATGACATAAGAGCCGCTGTAGCGCAGCGGGTGAACGCGCCTATGTGAGCGAGCGGCGTGCATTCAAATCGCAAGGAGCGGGCGAGTAGGCGCATGCGACCGTGCGATGAGGATCGAGTGGCTGCGGGTGCTCGATAGAGCCCATGTGCTATCGCACGCCCGTGCCTCACGTGCCATCACACGCGCGAGCGTACGCTAAGGAGCAAGCGGGGAGGCGCGAGATAAGCCATCTGATGTCACGATTGGACGGCTAGGATCAGTAGATCGTGAACGCACGTTACACAAGCGAGCAGGGGAGTAGGCGTGCAGGCGGCACCCCACTATGCCCACGATGGGGGTTTAACAACAGTTTTATCCATCACTAAAGACCCCAGATTTAATGTTTTTCAAAATAAATGACTAAATTTCCCTCACTCCTTGCAACTATAAAAGGAGATCCCCTCCACACGAAATTCTCATCCCTTCCTTCTCTTCTCTCCCTCTCCAAAGCTCAAGAGAAGCTTGTCCCACACCTGGGATGCTTTTCGCGAGATAAAGTCAATTTTTCATCCCCCTTTCGGAAGCGGATCCCGCGATGACGACGACGTGCTGCCCCGTTAATGGTGTTTGTGGTTGTAATGTTTGTTGGTAATAATTGTTGATTATGTCGTTGTAGTATAGGGTGTATAATATAACATTAAGGATGTCGTATAGTGGTGAGTATGGGTGAGTTCCAGTCATTACAACCATTATTATCATTTGCTTATTTATCTAATTTTTACTGGTTTTGTTCCAGGTCGTTCACTGGGAGGCAATTTATTGAATTTAATTCGGTCACTCTTTGATTATCTCAAAATTGTCTTCTTATTCAAAAAAAGAAACTTTACATTTTTTTTTTAAAGAATGAATGAATGTGTTTTATTTACCTAATTACTAAGAAATGCTTGCAAAAATACTAACTATGAACAAGCATCAAACAATCTATTATTATACTCTAAACTATGTATTTACAAGTTATCCTATTAGTACTATCATAATAGTATATAATACATTAGAATGCAATGGTGTAGAAATTTAACTTATTAGTCTGTTATGTACAGTAACATATACAGCAGTTTCAGTGACAGATATAAGCGTCGCTAAATCTCAGAAAACACTATACAACCTAAAGAGGCAAAACTGAGATCTTTAGCGACGTTTATAGTGTCACTTTATTCTGTTAGTAATTATATAGATTTACTTATACGTATGTATACTACTTATTCTTTTTCTTGGTTTCTCTTTCTTTCTTCATTAAGTCTCTGTTCTTTGTATTCTTAACTCCTGTTCTTCTTGTGTTCATATTTCGGTTTTCTTCTAAGTATTCATCTTCTTCTTTCTCTTTTTATTACTCTTGTTCTTTTCTCTGTTGTTCTTGTACTCTTTTCTTTTTTTTTTTTTTTTTTCGTGTTAACTCTTTGTTCTTCTCTTTGTTAACTCTTCTGTCTTAGCATATTTCAGAGGCTGCGGTGGGGAGGGGATTAGGCTAATATCATTAGTTTAAAATGTGTTTAGTTTGCGGGCACGCTTTTCGAGGGATACACAGCACCCTAAGGGTGGGACCAGACCTCTACTAAGCGCGCCCTAATCTCAGATTAGGTGGCTTAATTATGTCTTTAATCTCAGTGCCAGGCCTCAGCCCAACGCCATATGCTCGCACACGCTCGGGCCCCCGGCCACACACACATGTCACATATTTATCGCAAATCAGATAGAGTACTCAGACCAGAGCTCAACGGGTAATCGGGTCATATGTTCAAAGGCAGTGTTTCGGGCGCCCGGCGCCCGTGACGACTGGCCTATAAGAAACACAAATTACATTTATGTGGCTGCGCTTGACTTGCAGCACACGATGTGGTGCTATTCCAACGCCACATCGTGCGCTGGAAATCAGGCGCAGCTGCGTCTGTTCGGGCTTTTGGCCCTTGATTTGGGGGCCATAAATTATTAAATAAAATAAAATAAAATATGGTTAATAAAGTATTTACA
The DNA here is from genome assembly GCA_037157565.1 of Thalassia testudinum. NCBI lineage: Eukaryota > Viridiplantae > Streptophyta > Magnoliopsida > Alismatales > Hydrocharitaceae > Thalassia > Thalassia testudinum. The sequence goes on from JAZHRO010000031.1 coordinate 174,933,792, forward strand.
TAATACTACATAATTGATTAATTAATTTTGAATTTTAAATATGTTTACTATACAAATAAATTCGCTAAACTAGGCTGATTGTACAGGTTGATTTAGGTGATTAAATAGTTAATTACTTATAAAATAGTTAGTAAATGGTCTAATTGACCTTATACAGATTCAATTTACATACTTAAGTATTTTATACATATTTTTATTGTATATTTACGAATTTATTTCTATTTTATTTAAGTTAAACTAGCTGTTCTGGGTGTTTTAACAGTGTCAGTGGCTTAAGCCACAGTCAAATGGGCTAACTGCTGCTGCAGTTAGTCCATTTGAAGAGGGGGAAAGTATTCACAGATGAGAGGGGAATTTAGAGAAGAGGAGAATTTAGAGAAGAGGGGAATGTAGCTGCAATTTGCAGCATTTTACTGTATAACTGGGAATAAGAGAAAATTCATAACAAACTAAAAATTAAAGAGTTGAAATCCAAATCTGATAAGGGTATAAATCTCACGAAAATCACATAAGAATTCAGTTCAAATACCCACAAGGAAAGGCCCTTATCATAAGCATCATTTCAGATCAAAACACAAATGGCATTGAGTTAGTCTTCCTAATGCCATAGACAGCATGAAGGAAGACTTAACTCAATCAATTAAAACCAAAAACATACAATCCCAGTTTCTTGCAACCTTAAGGAGTATGGAAAACTCCTTAGGTTAGAGAATCACCATACAAAAATAATTATCAAACAGGTGGTGTATGGCAGTTCTGAAATGACAAATCAGAAAAAGAATGCATTAAAGGAATTTATAAAAGCTAGCGAATGCATTCAGATCAAGGCAGAAGCAAATTCATGAAAGGCTCTTCTGATTTGTTCTCTGTCACCAGAGAACTTCTCAGAATCCTTTCCCTCAAGGAAAACCAAAATCCCTTCAATTTGTCAGATCTGTCAAGACATTTCAGAAAGCAAAATCTCTTCAAAACCCATGTTAAAGTGAATCTGACAAACTGAGGCAATCAATCTAAAATAAAAGGGGCTTTTGTGAACACAAATGGGGTGAGTGAGAAGCCCCAAATGGTGCTTGTGACGCCAATTTCAGATCTGAGGCAGTACACCATCAGATCTGGAATTGGGTCCGGATGTGTGGGTGACAGATGAAAGATTCGTCGTTAAAAGGAACATAAATCAGAATTGGATGGTGGAAAAACAAAACATGAAGAGGGAGATAAATTGATTAATGAGCAGATGATTCTTCCCCTCTGATCTGGACTGATCAGAGGAGGTGAGGGAGGGGATCTAATACTAATTCTACTCCTAAGACTAATCTAACTACAGCTAACATTAAACACTAACAATTAAAACTAAATCTATTCTAAACTACTGCAAACTAAATCTAACACTACTTGTGCAGAATTAAAAACTAAACTAAAAGGAAGAATGGGACCTATGGGTCCTTAGCCGGCGGCTAAGGAGGAAGAAAGGAGGAGGGTGACTCCAGCGGAGGGAAGAGTCTGCTAGTGAGACTCCAGGGTCGTCCTCAGGTGCTACGAGGTCCTTAGCGACGAGGAGGGTCGAGAGCAGGCGATGATTCCACAGCCGGTGGCTGTGAAATCAGGGTCTAGATGAGGAGGAGAGACTGGAGTGGAAGAATTGATCGCTAAGAGATGTAGGAGGGAGCGATCCTTCGCGCGCGACACCACTGAGGTGCTTAAATAGCAGCTCAGTGACTGAGATCACCGCAAGGGTGAGGTTAATCAGAATCAGGCCGGCGGTGAGGATGAGATGGGTAGAGCGCGCGGCGAGTCAAGAGAGAAATCTGACCGTCAGATGAGATCTGGGAAGAGAGGTGAACGCACGCACCGAATCGCGCGAAGGTTCCATTTGAATCCAGCCGCAGATCGAGATCAAAAGTGCGATGGACGGTCGAGAATGGCTGTGTTCTTCGCGCGCTACAGTGCACGTGAAGAACACAGGCTTCTCTCTGAAATGAGGGAAAATTTGCAGACGGACCCTTAGAAGAAGGGGTAGAACATTTGCATGCAGGCCCAAAAGCGAGAAGAATAGCAGCTGGAAGGGCCCTGCAGTCTTACAAAAGGGTCCCTGCGGCTTGCAAAAAGGTCCAAGAAGGAGTTTTGAAGGGTAGAAATGTAATGCATGAAGGACCTACTTGTAATCTATTTATTTCTAAGCCTAAATGATGTCCAATTGCTTTCAAATTTTTACATGTGCTTAATTGAACATTTAAGACATTGATTTTACTTCTGATTTGTCTTTTCAAACTTGTTTATGTGTTCAATTGATGCATGGATCATCATTTGTTCTTTAGTTTTCAGAATATCTCATTTTTGTGACCTAATTAGGAGATTTTAACACATATTAAAAGTTTTAGGTCTTTTCTTTAATTCCCACACTTAACCCTTTTTATGTGTTAATTTGATATTGTTTTGCTTAGTATCTAGCTTAATTTCGGCCTTTTAGCTATGATGAGTAGCCACTCATCATACCCCCATGCTTACGTTTTGCTAGTCCCTTAGCAAACAATCTATTGAAGTGTAAGGAAATTTAAGTATCAACAAGGTAAGTGTGTAGAGATATCTTTTTCTTCTTTCAAAAAAATTTTTAAGTGTTTATGATGATGATCTTTAAGCTGAAACATTTTCCAATACCAACTGTGTTTTTGGACATTGTGAGAACCTGGTTACTGAGGATAACCTACCAGAACTCGAGGCTTAAATGACATAGACCATCTCTCAACCAACAAGGACTCTTGATATTTAAACCTTAAGTCGAATTCCAGGACTCAGGAGGTTTTACAGAGACTCAGAATACTATGAAGTTATGGCTGTGCTTTGTGATAAGTCAGGACTAACCAGGTGAATTCTAAGGCTCATTCCTGGGGTTTCACTTCTTTTTAAGTCCAGGTTGGTCCTAACTTCAGCTCATGTTTTCGGATGACTCTAAAAAATTGATGGTATTCAAACCCAACCCTTATTGTATTTGTGGCTCAGAGAAGATTTTTTTTTTGTGGAAAAATAGGGTATTTATTTTGAACCCTGAAGAAGAGTTGTTTTTCAGACTTTTTGGAGAACATACTTAACTTTTTTTTTTTTTTTTTTTTGAACAGTATGTCTCCAAAACTTATTTGGTAGAGCGCACTGTATTTGGTGGGTGAATTTTTTGTGGAAAGAGCTTCTCCTAGACACAAAACTAAAGATTAGGACAAAGAGTCTACCTGCACGCACAGGTAAGGACTCCACCTTCCCTAATGAACACAAGGGTTGAGGTTTAGGTTCAAGTGGTCTTTCCTGACATTGTGTAGTGTAAGCCAAGGTTACTTAGACTCCTAAGTCAAAGCAAACCAACGAATCCTGTACTGGTGACTCAGGTACAAGAATTGTCCTAAAGTTAGGAGAGACTGTGGTCTATCTTGTCAAGGCTCGAAGTGTATTAAGCCTAAGCTTGTATCAAGCTCCTATGGCCCGGCAGGTCAAACCAGTAACGGTTGAATGTCCATAGACACTTATTCTATTTTTTTTTGTTTTCAGCTATAAGATCACTTATTTTTTTCTTTTTTCTTTCCCTCCTCTCTTGAAATGAATATCCTCCTTTGACAAATAAAGTACATGTCCCTTATTGTATTTTTGGAATTTTTCTGATTTGTTATTTTTTTGTATTTTTAGCTTTGTAATTTTTTCAAAAAATTTTTTTTTTCAAAATTTTTCAAATTTTTTTTTTTGAAGTATATAATTTTTTGATAATACTATATGTACTATAGTTGTGTCTACAATTGCATTTTGGTTTAAATGGTTTACCATTTACACCCCCCCATGCTTAAATGTTTCAATGTCCTCATTGAATGAAAGGGTGGATGCAAATGCATGCTCTGCTTTTCACTATCCTAGACTGGGTGATGGAAGGAAGTCGGAATGAGGAGATACAATCTCTGTGCGGACGATTTTAAGTCTGATTTAAGATCAGAGTGAACAGTCGGGCTAGGAAGTGAAATGCATGACATGTGTGCAATGAATGTATGCTCAGAATGCAAGGGTAGACACTATATGCAAATAAAGGCAAGGGTAAGAAAGGTGTAAAACAGCTATATACAAGGGTAGGTGTTTGCTAAGTTTAACGCCGTCAGCTAGGCGAAAACTTAGTTGGTAGTTCAAAATGTAGGAGCGAAATGGTGGAATTGACAAGTCTGAGATCATGCGGCTCAATGAAAGGTTTCAGTCTTTGTCCATTAACAATAAAGGGTTCAGATTTGTCAAGTTCAGTGATCTCAACGGCTCCATTATCAAATAATATCAAGATCATGTTGATTCAGTGTTATGCACTGGTTGTGAAATGTCATGTGTTTGGTCTTGCAGTGCTGGTCTAGGTTGGACATACCTTTGAGCAGGTATGTTCCTAGGGTTGGGTTGTGCTTGGGATGGGAGTGAATGTGGTTGACGGGACTCCGTCAAGTGTGATAGCTGGGCTCTCATCTCAGCTAAGGCCGCGTCCTGTCTCTGCTGCATAGCAATATTCTGTTGTTGCATATCAGCAAGAGCATTCATGATAGACCCCAACTGGTCATCTCGTGTAGGCCCAGATTGAGAGTATTGGGTGGGCCTGGGTTGGGGTTGCTGGTAGGTACGCGGTGGATATCCGTGTGATTGTGGAGGTGGTGCTCGGATCGGGTTGTGTAATGGTGGTGCAGAAGGTTGTTGAAAAGGAGGTCTTTGTGAATTTCCCGACCACGAGAAATTTGGATGATTACGCCATCCAGGGTTATAGGTTTGTGTGAAAGGATCATTGTGAATGGCATGAAGCTCCTCCGAAGCTCCAGAAGGTGCAGGGAAGTCAGTGAAGGGAGGAACAAAGGTTCCTCCAACCGGTGAAGGATATGGAAATGGAAAATCCAGTAATGCAATTTGTGTCACAGAAAGGTTATTCACAGTTTCCCTCCCTGTGGGAAACTGAGAAGAAGTGTTTTGTGCTGGTGACTGAGAAGAAGAAGATGGGTGTTTTGAGAGAAATTTCCATACTTCATCTACTTTCTTCTCGATTAAGCCCACTTTATCCAGTTGACTAGCCACTATCTCTAAGTTTTTGCTACTGGATTGGGCTTCATGTACCCCCGTGTGTGAGTGGGAATGTGAGGACTTTCTATTAAACACGCTCATTGAAGCATTGTTAATAGAGTTTTCGGCCATGCCTTCAAAGAGCTCAAAGGCTGAGTCCTCGTCCCGACACAGGAAATTGCCTCCACAAGCGGCATCTACAAAATTCCGTGTGTCATCATGGAGCCCATGGTAGAAGATCTGGACCTGTTGCCAGCGTGGGACACCATGGTGGGGACATTTTCTCAAAAGCTCATGGAATCTCTCCCAAGCCTCGTGCATAGGTTCTCCTAAATTCTGGGTGAAGGTGGTGATGGCACGCCTTAAGGCATTAGTGCGGCCTACAGGAAAGTACTTCTTTAAGAACTCATGTTCTAAAGAAGCCCAGGAATCTATAGGTGTAGTCCGTGCAAGTGTTCTAAACCAAAAGGCTGCCTTATCTTTTAATGAAAAGGAGAACATTTTCATCAAAAGCGTGTGCTGATCATGTCCTTGCGGACCCAAAGTTTGGGCAAGATTCTTCAGCTCCTCTAAATGCTGAAAAGGGTCCTCAGAAGCAAGTCCATGGAAGTGAGGAATGAGTGCTATAATGTTCGGCTTCAGTTCAGCAGCACGACCCCCATTGGGATAACGTACCACAGGCATTGGTTGGGCAACTGCGGGATTATAATAATCTCGTAGTTGAGGTCTACGGGGTTGGGGTAGTGCCTGAGGATTTCTAAGTTGAAGTGGTTGTGGTTGGGGGTTAGCTAAAAGATTTACAGCTTGAGCAAGCTGTTGCACCTGTTGGGTTAAGGTATTCATTTGTAGTTGTGTATCGAAAAGGTGCTGAAGATGAGGCATAGGTCCTCTCTCCGGGGGTGGATTAGGATGATTAGGATAAGGTGGAGGTTGGAACCTAGGGATAGGTGGTTGCTGTGGTAGAGGATGTGCAACTAAGTCTGGAGGAAGTTCTTCAAAATCCTCAAAGTGTGAAGAATCAAGATCATCCTCTTGGCGAGGGGGATTGTGGAAAGTATTTTGAGACTTAGGAGGTAAGGGATTAGAAGTGGAAGGCAAAGAAGATGATGCAGTAGCTTGGGTAGCAGTACCCAAGGGGAGTACAAGTTCTGGGTTTTGGGATCTCCTACCTTCCATTGAGTTGATTTTTTGAAATCCCGTTTACTCTAATTCGATCCAACTTAATGGGAAAAAAAAAATTTTAACGTTCACAATAAAACAGAAGAATCCCAATAAAATCTCAATTCAAGAAGACCAATCAATCGAAACGAATCGGAGAAAAATTTTTCCTAGAGGCTGCTACGCAAAGTATGTTATACGCAAACAATTGTTTCAAGCAATTGTACGTATCCTAAGATAAACCTAGCGAAGTGCAGACCTCTAAAATCCACTGGGAATCTGGATAAGACTGAGCGTGCGAATCCAGATCCTGTGGTTGCAGAAAGATGAGGTAGAAACCCGTGTATTGTGGCCTTAAGTGATCGTGCTGTGTGCACGATAACATTCAACACAAGGCGATTAAAATCTCAAACATGGTTTCACCCAATTTTGCTATCTCCTTTTTGATTTAATTAAAGTGATTAAAATATGTTTTCTATGCTGCTCATTTCACTTTTTACTAAATTCAGAACAAGTAGTGGTCTTCTTTAATTTTAAGTCAAATGCAAATATGGCAGGAGTTAGAGTTAGGTAAGAAATGCGTACCTGACTCCAGCAATCTTCGAATGCAGATTTGACTTGAATTAAAATCTAGCAGGAATGAAATGCAATCCTAAAAATGGATGCCTGAGGTTATGCTGCTGCTAGATAAGTATGAGGTCTTTTTGATTTTTTTTCTGAAAAATTTTATATGCAATTCAAAAGTAAGGAAAGAAATTAAGACGATAAAGAAATAAAGTCCAGATAGTCCAGAATTATTACAAAAATTGTGTGAGAACAAGCTCTCACAACTTATGACTAACAATTGCTCCTAATCAATAAACCTAAAACTATCTATACTAAAACTAATACTAAAATCCTACAGCGACTTCGAGGCAAAACTCCACCAGGAAGACGGATCTGGAGCGCAGCGACTCCACCAGGAAGACGACACTCCTCCTCAAGTGCTGTGGAAAAAACAAACGATTAGTAAAAGAATAAAGGAATGTATACACAATTAATTCAATGGAAAATAAAAGCAATTATAATGAATGAATGAAGAATTTCTATACACAAAAGAATGAAAAGAAAATTTTGGTGCAAAGAGCGTTGCCTCCCCGGCAGCGGCGCCAAAATAATGGTGTTTGTGGTTGTAATGTTTGTTGGTAATAATTGTTGATTATGTCGTTGTAGTATAGGGTGTATAATATAACATTAAGGATGTCGTATAGTGGTGAGTATGGGTGAGTTCCAGTCATTACAACCATTATTATCATTTGCTTATTTATCTAATTTTTACTGGTTTTGTTCCAGGTCGTTCACTGGGAGGCAATTTATTGAATTTAATTCGGTCACTCTTTGATTATCTCAAAATTGTCTTCTTATTCAAAAAAAGAAACTTTACATTTTTTTTTTAAAGAATGAATGAATGTGTTTTATTTACCTAATTACTAAGAAATGCTTGCAAAAATACTAACTATGAACAAGCATCAAACAATCTATTATTATACTCTAAACTATGTATTTACAAGTTATCCTATTAGTACTATCATAATAGTATATAATACATTAGAATGCAATGGTGTAGAAATTTAACTTATTAGTCTGTTATGTACAGTAACATATACAGCAGTTTCAGTGACAGATATAAGCGTCGCTAAATCTCAGAAAACACTATACAACCTAAAGAGGCAAAACTGAGATCTTTAGCGACGTTTATAGTGTCACTTTATTCTGTTAGTAATTATATAGATTTACTTATACGTATGTATACTACTTATTCTTTTTCTTGGTTTCTCTTTCTTTCTTCATTAAGTCTCTGTTCTTTGTATTCTTAACTCCTGTTCTTCTTGTGTTCATATTTCGGTTTTCTTCTAAGTATTCATCTTCTTCTTTCTCTTTTTATTACTCTTGTTCTTTTCTCTGTTGTTCTTGTACTCTTTTCTTTTTTTTTTTTTTTTTCGTGTTAACTCTTTGTTCTTCTCTTTGTTAACTCTTCTGTCTTAGCATATTTCAGAGGCTGCGGTGGGGAGGGGATTAGGCTAATATCATTAGTTTAAAACGTGTTTAGTTTGCGGGCACGCTTTTCGAGGGATACACAGCACCCTAAGGGTGGGACCAGACCTCTACTAAGCGTGCCCTAATCTCAGATTAGGTGGCTTAATTATGTCTTTAATCTCAGCGCCAGGCCTCAGCCCAACGCCATATGCTCGCACACGCTCGGGCCCCCGGCCACACACACATGTCACATATTTATCGCAAATCAGACAGAGTACTCAGACCAGAGCTCAACGGGTAATCGGGTCATATGTTCAAAGGCAGTGTTTCGGGCGCTCGGCGCCCGTGACGACTGGCCTATAAGAAACACAAATTACATTTATGTGGCTGCGCTTGACTTGCAGCACACGATGTGGTGCTATTCCAGCGCCACATCGTGCGCTGGAAATCAGGCGCAGCTGCGTCTGTTCGGGCTTTTGGCCCTTGATTTGGGGGCCATAAATTATTAAATAAAATAAAATAAAATATGGTTAATAAAGTATTTACATAATACTACATAATTGATTAATTAATTTTGAATTTTAAATATGTTTACTATACAAATAAATTCGCTAAACTAGGCTGATTGTACAGGTTGATTTAGGTGATTAAATAGTTAATTACTTATAAAATAGTTAGTAAATGGTCTAATTGACCTTATACAGATTCAATTTACATACTTAAGTATTTTATACATATTTTTATTGTATATTTACGAATTTATTTCTATTTTATTTAAGTTAAACTAGCTGTTCTGGGTGTTTTAACAGTGTCAGTGGCTTAAGCCACTGTCAAATGGGCTAACTGCTGCTACAGTTAGTCCATTTGAAGAGGGGGAAAGTATTGACAAATGGGAGGGGAATTTAGAGAAGGGGAGAATTTAGAGAAGAGGGGAATGTAGCTGCAATTTGCAGCATTTTACTGTATAACTGGGAATAAGAGAAAATTCAGAACAAACTAAAAATTAAAGAGTTGAAATCCAAATCTGATAAGGGTATAAATCTCACGAAAATCACATAAGAATTCAGTTCAAATACCCACAAGGAAAGGCCCTTATCATAAGCATCATTTCAGATCAAAACACAAATGGCATTGAGTTAGTCTTCCTAATGCCATAGACAGCATGAAGGAAGACTTAACTCAATCAATTAAAACCAAAAACATACAATCCCAGTTTCTTGCAACCTTAAGGAGTATGGAAAACTCCTTAGGTTAGAGAATCACCATACAAAAATAATTATCAAACAGGTGGTGTATGGCAGTTCTGAAATGACAAATCAGAAAAAGAATGCATTAAAGGAATTTATAAAAGCTAGCGAATGCATTCAGATCAAGGCAGAAGCAAATTCATGAAAGGCTCTTCTGATTTGTTCTCTGTCACCAGAGAACTTCTCAGAATCCTTTCCCTCAAGGAAAACCAAAATCCCTTCAATTTGTCAGATCTGTCAAGACATTTCAGAAAGCAAAATCTCTTCAAAACCCATGTTAAAGTGAATCTGACAAACTGAGGCAATCAATCTAAAATAAAAGGGGCTTTTGTGAACACAAATGGGGTGAGTGAGAAGCCCCAAATGGTGCTTGTGATGCCAATTTCAGATCTGAGGCAGTACACCATCAGATCTGGAATTGGGTCCGGATGTGTGGGTGACAGATGAAAGATTCGTCGTTAAAAGGAACATAAATCAGAATTGGATGGTGGAAAAACAAAACATGAAGAGGGAGATAAATTGATTAATGAGCAGATGATTCTTCCCCTCTGATCTGGACTGATCAGAGGAGGTGAGGGAGGGGATCTAATACTAATTCTACTCCTAAGACTAATCTAACTACAGCTAACATTAAACACTAACAATTAAAACTAAATCTATTCTAAACTACTGCAAACTAAATCTAACACTACTTGTGCAGAATTAAAAACTAAACTAAAAGGAAGAATGGGACCTATGGGTCCTTAGCCGGCGGCTAAGGAGGAAGAAAGGAGGAGGGTGACTCCAGCGGAGGGAAGAGTCTGCTAGTGAGACTCCAGGGTCGTCCTCAGGTGCTACGAGGTCCTTAGCGACGAGGAGGGTCGAGAGCAGGCGATGATTCCACAGCCGGTGGCTGTGAAATCAGGGCCTAGATGAGGAGGAGAGACTGGAGTAGAAGAATTGATCGCTAAGAGATGTAGGAGGGAGCGATCCTTCGCGCGCGACACCACTGAGGTGCTTAAATAGCAGCTCAGTGACTGAGATCACCGCAAGGGTGAGGTTAATCAGAATCAGGCCGGCGGTGAGGATGAGATGGGTAGAGCGCGCGGCGAGTCAAGAGAGAAATCTGACCGTCAGATGAGATCTGGGAAGAGAGGTGAACGCACGCACCGAATCGCGCGAAGGTTCCATTTGAATCCAGCCGCAGATCGAGATCAAAAGTGCGATGGACGGTCGAGAATGGCTGTGTTCTTCGCGCGCTACAGTGCGCGTGAAGAACACAGGCTTCTCTCTGAAATGAGGGAAAATTTGCAGACGGACCCTTAGAAGAAGGGGTAGAACATTTGCATGTAGGCCCAAAAGCGAGAAGAATAGCAGCTGGAAGGGCCCTGCAGTCTTACAAAAGGGTCCCTGCGGCTTGCAAAAAGGTCCAAGAAGGAGTTTTGAAGGGTAGAAATGTAATGCATGAAGGACCTACTTGTAATCTATTTATTTCTAAGCCTAAATGATGTCCAATTGCTTTCAAATTTTTACATGTGCTTAATTGAACATTTAAGACATTGATTTTACTTCTGATTTGTCTTTTCAAACTTGTTTATGTGTTCAATTGATGCATGGATCATCATTTGTTCTTTAGTTTTCAGAATATCTCATTTTTGTGACCTAATTAGGAGATTTTAACACATATTAAAAGTTTTAGGTCTTTTCTTTAATTCCCACACTTAACCCTTTTTATGTGTTAATTTGATATTGTTTTGCTTAGTATCTAGCTTAATTTCGGCCTTTTAGCTATGATGAGTAGCCACTCATCACCCGTTCCCGTTCTTCCTGCTTCGTCCCCCTTCGTATTACTCTGTTCCCCATCGTCCAGGCGTCATCCCGTCCAGTTTGTCCTTCGAGCGATCGTCGAGGAGGATATCTCTCTCCCCATTCCTTTTACTGCTTTCTAAAATAGATTTACTGCATTCTAGAGTAGATTTACTACTTTCTAGTGTAATCATTTTCCCGCTTTCTAGTTGTAATGTTTAGTGTAATGAACAATCCTTTTGATAATGAATTCCATGTTCATTCTACATCTTTTTTTGGTTTTTGTTTGTAATATTCTCTCTCCTCTCTCTTCTATTTATTGCAAATAGTTAGATAGTTTCTAATCAATTATTCTGCTTCGTGACAACTAAAACAAACGCGTATTTTTTAAATCAAACGTCTGCCTCCCTGAGTTCGACCTGGGATTTCTATTTTGGTATAATTTTATTTGTTGAACACGAGTTCATCGCTTTCATACTACGACGACAGGTTTTCTTCAAAACCAAACACGTTAGCATAGCAACTCGCAGCGTTCAACATGGAAACTTTTAGGCAAGTCTAGATCAACTTTCCTCTGTTGGAAGCTATCAAACAAATCCCGTCCTATGCCAAGTTTTTAAAGGACCTGTGCACCCAGAAGTGCCAATCTAGGAGATAGGTCCAAGCCAAGATCATCCTGCCTGACCATGTTAACTTGGTTCTCCAACATGGAACACCCCCCAAAATGAAAGACCCAGGGGCCCCATATATCTCAGTGGTTATAGGTAACCAACACATTGACGAGGCTCTGCTCAATCTGGGGGCGGGGGTGAACATTTTACCGAGCTCTGTCTATGACCTTTTGGAAGGAGGTGAGTTAAAACCTAGTCCAGTCATCCTCCAAGTCATAGATAGATTAGTTAAGACACCTCGGGGATTACTGGAAGATGTCCTGGTGAGAGTGGAGGACTTCTTCCCTGTTGACTTTCTTATGCTAGATACTGACCCTTCTAATAAGCCCACCAAGCTATCCATTATTCTGGGATGCCCCTTGTTGGCCACAGCCACCGCCACTATTAATTGTAGATTAGGGGCACTTTAAATGGGCTTTGGGAACAAGAAGATCCTGTTGAATGTTTTTTATACCTACAAGCAATCCAGATTTGAAGATTGTTCTCAGATTGAGGTTGTTGATGAAATAATTGAGGAGACTACTCCAGCACTCTTATGTAGAGATCCCCTTCAAAAGGTCATATCTAAGGACCATCCTCTGACTATTGAAGAAACTAAATGCGAAATACCCAAATTAGAAGAGTTGCTGGGGATACACACGGAGTCTCTGTCCCTACCTTGGACCGTGAAGGTAAACCCGCTACCTGAGGCAGGGATGTATCAACTTAAACCCTCAATCCAAATGGCTCCCGAGTTGGAGTTGAAACCCCTCCCGAGCACATTGAAATATGCTTTCCTTGGCCCTAATGACACGCTCCCCATTATTATCTCGTCTGCATTATCTGAATTGCAGGAGAGAGCTCTGCTTGAGTGTTTACAAAGGCATAAGGAAGCAATTGCCTGGTCAATTGCTGATATTAAGGGTGTTGATCCCTCCCTTTGCATGAATCATGTATACACGGACGAGTCCGTGAAACCTTTTCGAGACGTGCAGAGAAGATCAACCCCAATATGTGGGATGTTGTTAAAAAAGAGATTCTGAAATGGCTAGATGTAGGGATTATCTATCCCATTTCAGATAGTAAATGGGTCAGTCATATTCATGTGGTGCCCAAAAAGGAAGGAATCATTATGGAAGAAAATGAACAAGGAGAGTTGGTGACCACTAGACCCTCAACTGGTTGGCGGGTTTGCATTGATTATCGCTGTTTGAACATGGCTACCTAGAAAGACCATTTCCCCTTATCGTTTATCGATCAGATTTTGGAACGACTGGCGGGGAATAAGTTTTTTTATTTCCTTGATGGGTATTCTGGGTATAATCAGATAGTCATCTTTCCTAATGATTAGGAGCGTACTACCTTCACGAGCCTGTATGGTACATTTGCATTCCACTGAATGCCATTCGGGTTATGTAATGCTCCTACCACTTTCCAACAATGTATGATGGCTATCTTTTCTGATATGATCGATGAGTTTGTTGAAATTTTCATGGATGACTTCTCCATTTATGGCTCGTCATTTGACCTATGCCTTTCGCACCTTGATAAAGTCTTAACCTGTTGTGAAGAGGCAAAGCTAGTGCTTAGCTGGGAGAAAAGCCACTTTATGGTCCAGTAGGGCATTGTGTTAGAGCGTGTAGTTTCTAAGAGAGAATTAGAGGTGGACACCGCAAAAATTGATTCCATCTCTAAGCTTCCATCGCCTGGCAATGTCCGTTAGGTTAGATCTTTCCTTGGCCATGCTGGATTTTATATGTGCTTCATTAGAGATTTCAGTAAAATCTCTAGGCCACTCTGCGACCTGTTAGCAAAGGATGTCTCCTTTGATTTTGATGATAGATGTGGCGAGGCTTTCCAAGTCTTAAAGAAAGCCCTTATTACCAAGCCGAATCTCCAAGCACCAGATTGGACCCTTCCATTTGAGCTAATGTGTGATGCTTCAGATTTTGCAATGGGAGCGGTCTTAGGTCAAATGGTTGATGGCAAACCTCATGTGCTGCATTATTCCAGCAAGACCCTTACGGATCCTTAGCAAAACTACACGGTCACTGAAAAAGAACTTCTTGCTGTAGTATTTGCTTTGGAAAAGTTTCGATCTTATCTTTTGGGATCCAAGGTTGTGGTGTTCATTGATTATTCTGCCATAAAGCATCTTCTTGCTAAAAAGGACACAAAACCTCACCTAATTCGTTGGATTCTGCTACTCAAGGAGTTTTACCTGGAAATTAAAGATAAGAAAGGAGTTGAGAATGTGGTAGTAGATCATCTGTCTAGGATCCCTATTGAGGCATCAAACCCTACGGGCGGTATCCAAAGGGACTTTCCCTTATGAGTCTTTGATGGCCATGGAGGCCAAAACTCCTTGGTTCGCTAACATAATGAACTATTTGGTCACGGGCATTACCCCCAGTACTTGGGACAAGCAGAAGCGAGACAGGTTTCTTGTTGACGTTAAATTTTATCACTGGGAGGAACCCAAGCTTTTTAGAATAGGCCCTAACCAGCTTTTCCGCCGTTGCATCCCTGACAAAGAACAAAGAAGTGTTCTGAGTTTCTGCCATGATCTCCATTGTGGGGGACATTTTAGTGGAAACCATAAGGTTCTTCAGTTTGGCTTTTGGTGGCCCACATTATTCCGAGATGCACATACATATGTGGGCGCATGTCTACGTTGCCAGTAGACGGGAACCATCGAAAAAAGGGATGAGATGCCCCAGCAACCTATCCTCCTTGTTGAGATCTTTGATATTTTGGGCATCGACTTCATGGGTCCCTTTCCTATGTCCTTAGGATATGAGTACATCCTTGTGGCTATTGACTATGTATCGAAATGGATAGAAGCCATACCCACGCGAACCAATGACCATTCCGTGGTTTTGGGTTTTGTTAAGGCTAATATCATTTCTCGGTATGGGTGCCCAAGGACGATCATAAGTGATGGAGGACCTCACTTCAAGAACGTACACTTCACAAGACTACTCCAAAATTTTGGAGTTAACCACATGATAGCTACACCTTACCATCCCTAAATGAGTGGACAAGTTGAAGTGTCTAATAGGGAGATTAAACGAATTTTAGAAAAAACTGTTAGGGCTGACCGTAAGGATTGATCTAAAAAACTAAATGATGCTATTTGGGCCTACAGAACTACGTATAAGACTCCCTTTGGCGTGTCACCTTCTCGTCTTGTCTACAGAAAGGTGTGCATCTTCCCGTTGAAATCCAACACAAAGCCTATTGGGCTATTAAAAATGTTAACTTGAATCTGGATAAAGTAGGAAAGGCACGTATGTTAGAGTTAAGTGACCTTGAGGAGCTTCGTAATGAAGCCTATGAAACTTCTCAAGCTTACAAGCAACGTAAAATGGTCTTCCATGATAAGCACGTCATTGGAAAGACTTTTCAATTCCAGACTTAAATTATTTCCAGGAAAGCTCAAGTCCCGCTAGGATGGGCCGTACATTGTTATCAATACCTTCCCTCATGGAGCTGTAAAAATTCGGAACCCTACTTCTGGTGCGAGCTTTAAGGTAAATGGCCAGTGACTTAAACCTTATATTACTCTTTCAGATGGCCAGGTTTTGGATGCACTTCGGCTTGAGGAGCCTTAGCTCCTCCCACTCTCCACCTCAGGTCATATTCTTCTATGTCTGCATTTTTTCAATGAGGACATTGTCAATCTTAGGCATCGGAGGGATATAACCTGAGGATGTTTATAGCATTTATAAATATTTGCATACAATTAGGATAGTGATTTATGAAAAAATATATATATATATTTTTATTTCCTTGAGCTGAATTGGTTAGTCCCTAGCAGAAAATTTAGCAAGGGGGTGTCATTAAATATTTTCTTTTTAAATTATTTCTTAAGTTTAGAATCCAATACAGTTACATTCACTTGCACATAGACTCGGTAATGGATCTTTGTAGAAAATCAATAAGCATTTTTAGTCTACTGAACCCTTGGACAGTTAATAGGGAGTCAGGCATACTATCTTCTATTAGATCCACCTCATACTTGTGAGAAGAAAGTAGAGAGATTACTGGTGCGTTAAGTCTAGTGCAAAGACTCTTAAGTTCTTGACCATTAGATGATGATACCTTAGAGTTAGGCATAGTTTTCACTCTCTATTCCTGTGTGCATACATTGTGTGAATTCCTGAGAGCCACTAAATAAGGCAGATACATAGAGATGGAGTCCTAATAAAACTGACTATGGTGGATGGTTACGACCGTCCTTCATAGAGTTTTCGACTGAAGGAGGGTAATAGTGACAAAGGTCAGAAATACGTTTGTCCTATCCATTCCTTCTTGGTGCCGAGAGTAGGTGATGCGTGTTTTTCACTCAACTCAGTAATTAAGTTAATTTCACTTAATTAAGAGTAGAAGAAATCACTTAGGTTAACTCGAAGTTGTGTCGATTGTATAGTATAGGGTCGAATTAACCTAACATTTTAAAAATTTTTACTGGTTGAGTCCAGGTCGTTCACTGGGAGGCATAATAATTTTTCTCCAAATTCAACAATTTCTTTTTATCTCTTTAAGTTTAGGAGGTAAAACAAGTTTTACTTTTCAAAACATGAATTTTGTCAAATATTTAAACTATGAAAAACATACAAAATTCCATATGCAAACATATTTACTCAAAATGTTGTACTTTATTAACAAGTAAACATGCTATTTTTTTTCAATTTTATTTCATTCTAAGAAATTAAGGCAATTAGAAAATTATCCAATTAAAGCATGCCTTTTACAATTAAGAACAAAAAGTAAGTGTGCAAGATAAATTTCATTTATCTCTTCATCTCTCTATAGCCTCTAATCTTCTTCTTTCTTTCTTTTCTTCTCTCTCTAATTTTCTTCTCTGTCGAGCTCTCTTTCTTCTTTCCTTGTGTTATTTCTACCTTCACCTTCCTTCTCTTCTTCCCGTAGTTTCTTTCTTTTGTTCCTTAGTCTTTCCTTAACACTCCTTAGCATCCGTGCTCCTTTCTTCCTTTGCCTTTGCATCCTTTAGCACTTAGCTTTCCTCAGCGGCTTCTCTTTCCTTAAGCTTTCAGCTAAACTGGGTTTTTTTTACTTTTTAAACCAAAAGTTTTTGTATTTGCAGTGAGGTCCTTTCGAGGATACACAACACCCTAGGATCAGGGTGGGACCAGACCCTACTCGATCCTCGTCTAATCTCAGTTAGGTTGGTTTTGGTTCATTCATTAATTGGTTCACAGTGTCAAGCAACATCGGCTCAACCCGGCCTCCCAGGCCACACTCGCCCTCCCAGGGCTCATTCACATCTGCACGCCCCCAAGGGCGCACACACCCGCAGGCTAATGCCCACACACACACAGACCACACAATGCTCAGATCAGATCAGAATCAGAACCGATGCACCGAGCACTGACGACTGCATAGTCATAGGAACAAAATAGTTTTATACCCAGGCGCGCGCTCGTGGATATCCAAGGTGGGACAAAGCTACCCCTTCCAGACCTGAATTCAATCGATCATAACTTTCTATCTAAAACTCCAAATTGGATGATTTAAAGTTCGTTGGAAAGCTCTTAGGGTAATCTACACAATTTTAGGGTCAATTCAATGTTTTAATGATGTTTGGCTCTTCAATTTAAGGGATGAAATCAGGGGTTTCTACGGGTTTTATAAAAGCCTGGAAATGTTTTTAACTCAAGGAAGTCCTCCGATGGACTTCTCTCATCTATTAGAAGGTTTGTATATGTTATATAAACAATTTCGCTTCTGTTAGAGTGGATTTTAAGTTCTTAAGACCTACAGAACCTGCAGAGAAGCTTTTCTCTTCTCTGAAATCTTCAGAGATTGATTTTCAGATTTTAACAAGTGCAACAGACACTTTAAAGTGTTCCTAATCTATTTAAATTAATTCTAAGGGTTTTAACTAATCAATCTCGGCAGGTTTTAGATTTGAATTTCATCAAAATAGTGCTTTTTCTGGTTTGGGTTCGAGAGTAACCCAAATTAACAGGAACATAATCTTCATACATTACATCATCTGAGCTTACTTAAATTGATTTCAGATCATCAAATAAGATTCTAGAAACAACTTGCACATCTCAATTCCTCAATTCAAGCTCAGAACACCATTATCAGACTCAGGTTTGACTATAGAAGCTCAAAAATTGACTTTTTGTTTAAAGCTTCTTCCTAAGAAATTAATGCATCAATCAGAGTCTCTTCATCATCTGGAACTCACTCAGATCTTCAAATTTGAGTTTCAACCTTAATTCCTAGGGATTCAGGCTTGCTGCCTGAACTAAAATTGGTATGTGTTTGACAGAGTTGTTCA
Source organism: Thalassia testudinum (assembly GCA_037157565.1). Lineage (NCBI taxonomy): Eukaryota > Viridiplantae > Streptophyta > Magnoliopsida > Alismatales > Hydrocharitaceae > Thalassia > Thalassia testudinum. The sequence goes on from JAZHRO010000031.1 coordinate 174,952,016, forward strand.
GTGTTTGTTACAATGTTTTAAAGACTTAAATTAACTTCAGTGGATCGCACTGAAGCTTCTAGGCTCCTTAAGTGTTTCTTAAATCCTTCATAACAGTCTTCTCCAACTCACCAGAGTTGGGGAAGATGAAGTTACATCTTTAGCTCTAGTGGTTGAAACCTCAAACAAATTTCTTTAAAATGAACAGTAATCCTTATACTAACATTCTGGAGCTACTTAGCAATTTCTAGAGGCTACAACTCAACTTTGACTCGTCGGAGCTCGCCAAAGCTCCAGTGAGTCCAAAAAATATAAAATGTTTGTACAGATTAACAAAATTAACCATTTTTTATCCAAAAATGATCCTGAGGTTACAAGGAACCTCTTTATCACATTAAATTCTTCATTTGTTCATTGAAATATAAGATTTGACAGTAAGTTCGTTTCTTAAAAATTTGATTGGTTTAAGCTCAGGACTTGATTTAACTACTTGATTGAGAAGTTAAATCAAGTCAACAGGTATTATTAATCATAAATATATATTTAATTTATAGCTTGAAATGTTCTTGAGCTACCATGGACAGCGATCTCAGGGACTTAAATTAAATTTGGGCGTTTAATTATAGATGATATTAATAGGTAATATAATGTTGATTAGGGTTCATTAGTGGTGATATGTGATGAAAGAATCTAGTGAAGGTGGAATTAGGTCGACTTCTGTCACCATGGACAGTGAAGTAGTCAGTGAAGGTGAGATTTGAATTAGGCGTTTAGGTGATTCAATTAAACTATTTAGTGAATTAGAAGTGAACATGGAAGTTAAAGGAAGGTGTACAACTAGTTAAAAGACAAAATTAAGATCTCTGGGAAGCTCAAGGAACTCGCCGAAGCTGGAAGAGATGAAGCTAAAATCTAAAATTACTCTAACCTAACTAACTAAACTAATTAACTAAGCTAGCCTACTCCTACTCCTACTCCTAGTCTACTGTTACCTGGACGAAGGGGTCAATAGGGTTCCCCCGAAGTTTCATAGCGGACAACAAAATCAGAGGGTTGAAGAAAGATCTCCGGTGGGCGAATTTAAGGTGGAGTGGAGGAATCCTAGGGTCGGTGCCTTTATCAGAGGTGCGGAAGACCATGACGAATCTCCTCAGCTACTTAAGGTGGACGGAGGAAGTCGGAAGATGAAATGGGGGTTCACTGGAGGTTTGGAAGAATAGCCTATCGAAGTCGGCTACGGTGTTAGAAGAGGGAAGGGAGACAACTTGCTAAAATCAGAGGTGTAAGGGGGTATTTATAGTAGTTTGCGGCGAAGAGAGGGGCAGGATCTGGCCAAAAAGAAGCTCGAGGAGCTTAACCTCCATCGTTGTCTCCGATAGTGGTGAGGTTATCTCCCACTGAAAAACAGGATTTTCGGTTAATCCAGACCGATGGATCAAATGGAGGTGGTGAGTGCAAGCTGCAAGAGCTTGGGCAAAGAGGAATGATGTCGGCAGGGCGGTGATGGCGCGATGGGATGACTCTCTGCCGCCAGCCATTCGTTTGGCTAGAGAAGATGAAGAAGACAAAGAGGGACTTAGAAGTAATAAAACTTAAGGACCTATGTGATAAATAAGGACACGACTGTAATGAATATTAAGGACTAAAATGTAAACCCAGATTTTGAAGGTTTATTTTAATTTAGATCTTTTTCAACTTTTTATATATGTTATTAAATAAGGTAAATATTATGTTTACACCTTGAATTTACATTTTTGACCTTTTTAGGTTAATTTATTAGATTAAGTAAAATCACTTAAGTTATTACATACTTAGGTATACATTATATTTAAGTTACTTATCTTATTAATTAAGAGAATGATTAATAGGATTTCGAGTCCAATTATTATCTAAATTGTCGATAATGTTAATTGAATGATAAAATGTCATTTTTAACTTATTTAAAGGTCCTTAACTAAATATCCCTTATTCTATAATTAACCCTTATATATTCATAACCTTAGCTAATTAACTAGGAAGATTAGTTAATTAGGGGTAATTAGAGATCATGATGAGTGTCTCATCATACCCCCAAGACAAAGTTTTGCTAGTCCCTAGCAAAATTAACTAAAACTATGATGATTTAATGCACTTGGGTTTAAATTATTATAAATAGTAAATATGTAGAGGAAAGCTTAGGTCAGAAAATTTTTTTTAAATTTAATATAAATGATTAATGCTTAGCGCATGTGTGAAAATTTTCTTACTTAGACTTATACTTATAACATTTTCAAAACACACTTAAAACAATTTGTAAACAAGAATTTTATTCAAAATTAGAATTCTTCAAAAATCTCTTAATCTTTGTAACTATTCTTAACTCAAATTAGAATACAAAGTGTTTTAAGAAAAACAAAACTTAAGGATTGAGAATTAAATTTTAACTCAAAAACTCAAATAGATTTAAGTTAATCCTTTATTTATGATATTTGACTTTTATCAATATAAGTTTAAGCAAATTAACCAGATACTCATTATTAATCAAACTTAGAGTAGTAAAACTCTAATTTACTAGCCTACAACACTAAAGATTAACTTTTAGACCTAGGATTCTGTCAATTCTTCTCCTTTAGGTCTTAACTTAAAATCTTCAAAACCCAATTTCTTAGGCTTCACTACCCAATACCAAGGTTCAGTAGCTATGATTTTAAAACATCTGTGGTTAGTGAAGAGAATTGTCCTAAGGACATCTAAAGTTGCAAAATGCAGATCTTAAGACATCACTTTCCAATCCCAATTATTCCAATTCAAGCCTTTGGCTTGGCCTTACTCAGGTTTGGTTGCTTTCTCCTCACCAGTTTTCTATCTCGAGGTCAGCACTTTTTGCGTATATCTCCCCAGTGGACCACTGGGTCTCTTATTCTTAATGTTTTTTTCTCCATATTTTTTTTCTCTTTTTCTATAGGTTAGAACACCCATTTGTAGCGAGGTGTTCTTTTTTTTTTTATGGAAGGAAGGGTAGCATCCATTTGTAACGAGATGCTTTTATTTATTTATGGAAAAATTGCATAAGTACCCATTTTTAGCAAGGCACTTAACTGCAGGGTGTTTTATTTATTTTTTATTATTTCTTTTTCTTTTCCTTTCCCCCCTTCTCATTTTTCTTACTAACATTATTCTCCAAACCCTTTTTCTAGGTGAGTGGCACATCCTTCACCCTTTCAAGAATCGCCCTGCAGAAATCGTTGGACTAAAGAGGATTCAGAATTGATCTCTTAACCTCTGTGTTTTCGCAGTCTCAGATGTCAACAAGACAATTCTATGTGAGTGAATTTTAGATGTTTAGGTTACTTAGCTCTTAAACCAGAGCTTGGACAACAATTCCCTTTACTCTTAGGCTCTTCAAATTTTTAGGTTCCTCCTATAGGATCTGTCAAGACAAAATTTACCAAGTCTAGTTATTTATCTCTAGCTTGTAAGTTTTGTAAACTAAAATTCTACCAACTCTCTATTTAATTAACTCTGAATATTTGGCTTTTTACTTAACTTTATGATAAAATCAAAATTTCAAAAATCAAAAGATTACTTAATCTAATTGATTAAAAAGTTATAATTCAATTCCAAAACTTAAGTTCAAAATCTTAACACACTTAGTTTCTTAATTCAAGGTAAGAATAGAAAAACAAATCTTTAAAAGATTCAAAAGATTCCTTAATTCAAATAAAATCTTGTTTTAAATTTTAAACACAAAAGTGTGTTTTTACAATATGTTTAAAGTAAAATCTAATTAAGAATTGAATGCTCTTTAATACTTATATATATGCTATATACATTTTAAACTTCTTACCTAAAAGAAAATTAAAGCTCTTAATTATAATATATATACATTCTTCTTCTTTTCTTCTTTATTACTAATGAATAAACGCTTCTTATTATTTTTATGAATTTTCTTTTGAAATTTTTGTATTTATATATTTTTATTTTCATGAATATAAGATTTTTTAATTTTTCAATTTTTTATGATTTTTTTTAAATTTTTCAAATTTTTATGAAATTTTTGAGTTTTTGAAATTTTTATCATTTTTATTTTTTCTATTTTTTTTAAATTTCGTGGATATTTGATTTTTATGTGTTTTCATTTTTTAAACCAACACTTAAAGTGAAAATTTCACTTCAACACCCCCCAAAGCCAAAATTTTACATTGTCCTCATTGTAAGGAAGGGTGAAAACTATGAAGTGAAATTTTAAAAGTAAGTGTATAAGAAAATTAAAAAGGGTGAAAACAGGAAACAGCTATGTACAAGTGTGGTGGATGGATAGAAAATCCTAGTGGGGCCGGTAACATTCTCCAACAAGACCCAAAGGATGTGATTCCAAGTAAGGTTTAAGACGTTGACCATTGACTTTGAAGGGTTGATCCTTGTTGGGTTTGGTAATTTTGATAGCTCCGTTGTCGAAGACTCTAACTACAATAAATGGCCCTTGCCATTTAGACCTAAGTTTACCCGGGAAGAGCTTCAAACGGGCATCAAATAGTAACACCTTTTGACCAGGTACAAAGGATTTGTGGGAAATGAATTTGTCATGGAAGGCTTTAAGTTTCTCCTTATACAGCTTTGAACTTTCATAGGAATCATGACGTAATTCCTCTAGTTCACTAAGCTGCAACCTACGATTTTCACCAGCCTTCAAGAGGTCTAAATTACAGGCTTTAATTGCCCAATAGGCCTTGTGTTCAATTTCTACTGGAAGATGACAGGGTTTCTCGTAAACAAGTCTGTATGGTGACATGCCTATTGGTGTTTTGTGGACAGTCCTATAAGCCCACAAAGCCTCATCTAAACGGGAAGACCAATCCTTCCTATCGGGTCAGATTGTCATTTGAAGGATCTTTTTGATCTCCTGATTAAAGACCTCGGTTTGGCCATTAGTCTGGGGATGGTAAGGTGTAGAAATACGATGTGTAACCCCATATTTTCTGAGTAAATGTTTGCACTGGGCGTTAATAAAATGGGAACCGCTGTCAGAAATAATAGCACGAGGTACCCCAAAACGAGCGAAAATGTGACTCTGTATAAAAGGAATGACAACTCGATGGTCATTTGTGCGTGTGGGTATGGCTTCAATCCAACGGAAAACATAGTTGACAGCAAGTAAAATATAATGGAAGCCAAAAGAGGATGGAAACAGACCCATAAAATCTATGCCCCAAATGTCAAAGATTTCACAGACTAGAATCGAGTTCAAAGGCATCATGTCTTTCCGAGACATGCCACCAAGTGTTTGGCAGTGACTACATGCCTTACAATAAGTCTGAAAATCAGCAAATAACGTGGGCCAAAAAAACCTGCATTGCAAAACTTTTGCAGCGGTCTTTCTACCAGAAAAGTGACCACCACAGGCCTAGTCATGACAAAAAGATAGGATAGAATCAATCTCAGAAGAGGTGACACAACGCCTGATGATTTGATCATTATAGAGTCTAAAAAGATATGGATCTTCCCAAAAATAGTATTTGGCTTCTACTTTGAGTCGTGATTTGCGATTCCCATCCCAATCTGGTGGGAATTGATGTGAAACCAAATAATTAACAATATTAGCATACCAAGGAAGATCTGTGGATATAGTCAAAAGATGTTCATCAGGGAAGTGTTCTGTAATAGGTGGAGATGATTCGATTGTATCAGAAGGAAGATGGGATAGATGATCTGCAACAACATTTTGCCTACCCGCTTTATCACGAATTTCTAGGTCAAATTCTTGCAAAAGCAAGATCCATCTGATTAACCTAGGTTTCATGTCCTTCTTAGATAGAAGGTGTCGAATAGCTGAGTGATCAGAGTACACTATGATTTGAGATCCGAGTATGTAAGATCTGAATTTTTCTAATCAAAATACTATTGCTAGTAACTCTTTCTCTGTAACTGTGTAATTCCTTTGTGTCTCATTCAATGTTTTACTAGCATAGTAAATTACCACCGGATTCTTCTCAATTTTCTATCTAAAAACAGCTCCTATTGCATAATCTGATGCATCACACATGATTTCAAATGGTAAATCTCAATTAGGTGGTTGCAAAATTGGAGCCTATGTAACTCTGTCTCTCAAAGTTTTAAATGCTAGAATACACTCTTCATCCATCTCAAAAATTGCATCCTTTGTGAGGAGGTTTGTGAGTGGTCAGACAATTTTTGAAAAATCAAGGATGAATCTTCTATAAAATCCCACATGCCCGAGAAATGATCTAATGCCTTTGATCGAGTCAGGGATTGGAAGATTTGCAATTTGATTGATCTTAGCTCGATCTACTTGGATACCCCACTCAGATACGAGATGACCAAGTACTATGCCCTCAGGAATCATAAAGTGGCTCTTCTCCCAACTAAGGACAAGGTTAACCTCAATACGTCTTTTTAGAACCTTCGACAAATTATCCAAGCAAATATCAAATGTCTCCCCAAAGACTGAAAAATCATCCATAAAAACCTCCATATATTCACCCACCCTTTCGGTAAAAATGGCTAACATGCAACGCTGAAAAGTCGCGGGTGCGTTGCAAAGCCCAAATGGCATTCTTCGGAAAGCAAAGGTTCCGAAGGGGCGGGTGAAAGTCGTTTTCTCTTGATCTTCGGGATAAATTGCAACTTGATTATATCCAGAGTAACCATCTAAAAAGCAGAAGAACCTATTACCAGCTAATCTCTCAAGGATTTGATCAATGAATGGTAAAGGAAAATGGTCCTTCTTTGTAACAGAATTCAGTTTCCGATAATCTATACAAACCCACCATGAATTCGCAATTCGTGTGGGAATGGTTTCTCCAGATTTAGTTTTGATTATGGTGAGTCCTGCCTTTTTGGGTACCACTTGAATTGGACTCACCCAAGGGCTATCAGATATAGGATAAATAATATCAGCATCAAGCCACTTAATTATTTCTTTCTTAACGACCTCCTTTAGATTAGGATTTAGGCGTCTTTGAGCTTCTCTTGAAGGTCGTGTCCCATCTTCAATATAGATGCGATGAGTACAAAAATTAGGGCTAATCCCGATGAGATCATGTAAAGTCCACCCAATTGCCTTCTTGTGATCTCGAAGTACTTTGATCAATTTGGATTCTTGTGATTCAGAGAGATAAGAATTTATTATTGTAGGATATGTTTGATCAGATTCAAGATATACATATTTAAGATTATCAGGCAATGGTTTCAATTCAAGCATATGAGTTGAATCAACAGCAGGATTTGGGGCGGGATTCTCAATTGTGAAGAGTGATTTAGATTTGGAGTCAAATTCAGGATTGAGTAGAGATTCCAATAAAGTTTCATTGCTTTGAGGGAATAGGATATCAAAAGATGTGTCTTCTAAATCTAGAGAACTAATGTCATCCTCAAAAACTTCTATTGATTTTATTTCCTCAATCCATTCACAATCAAATCCACTAGAAGCTCTAAATATATCTAACTTAATTATCTTCTCCCCAAATTTCAATTCAATCTTTCCTGATTCACAATCAATGTTGGCTTTTGCAGTAGCCAAAAAGGGTCTCCCTAAGATAATTGGGGTGTCTTTAATGTGTTCGGGTACTTCCATATCAAGAACAATAAAATCTACAGGAAAGTAAAAATCCCGAACTCTTACAATAACATCCTCCAACATTCCTTTTAGTGACTTAATGGATCTATCAGCTATTTGTAAAGTCACATTGGTAGACTTAAGGTTTTCTATTTGAAAATGTTTTACCAAAGAGAAAGGAATGAGGTTAATAGAAGCTCCTAAGTCTAGGACTCTATTAAAACACTGACCCCCAATTATATAGGAAATAAATGGAGATCCTGGGTCTTTCTTTTCTAAAGGAAGCGTACTTGAAATAATAGAGCTCACATGCTCTGAAAGTACAACAGTGCTTCCTTTCTTCGACTTACGCTTAGGAGTACACAATTCCTTAAGAAATATTGCGTAAGTCGAAATGTGTTTGATAGCATCTAGGAGTGGGATATTTATATGTACCTGTTCAAAAATCTTAATCAAATCTTCATCTAATGTAACAGGTTGTTTTTGTTTCCTAGTCTTCTTCAAAGCTTCTGGGAATGGGACGTGGGTTTCCTGTTCTACTGAGGTATTTTCCTGATCTTGCAAATTAGCGGGAATTGCAGGATCGGGTTCTGCACCGCTTCTAGATGTAGAAACAGGGGTTAATCTAGATGTACTAGGGTATTGGGATAGGTTCCTTGGAAAAACTGGATCCCTAGTGGATGTTCCACGGCGAGTTGTAACAGAGTTAATACCCGCATGAGAAGAAGAAGCAGCTGAAGAAGAAGATGCTTGTGAATTTTGGAAAGATAAATCATTAATTATTGGTTGATTCACAACTGATTATTGTTGATTTAGATATTCAAAATCAAGATTAGAAATAGGTGGATTCAGATTTTGTTTTTGATTTTGATTCAGGGGTAATTGATTAAGGAGATGGACATGTCCCTGATTCGAATTTTGAACTCCCGGGTGTTGTCTTTGCTGGATATTCCTAGGGTTTGGAATTGGCTAGGATGGAAGGGTCCCTAGCTAACGAGATTCAGCTAACTGCATGATTTGACCCCTAAGATTAGCCAATTCTGTCGAACATTGTCATTGGACTTCAGCAAGAGCCTTAGCATTTTGTCGCTGGCTCTCTGTCATAGCTCTTAAAATCTGGTCTAGCTGTGAATCTCTATTTGGCCCTACGAGGTATTGCGAACCCACATAAAATGGCCTTGAATTGTGTTGCTGAAACGACAATGTAGGCGGGTTTTGTCTGGTCTGAGTCGGATATGATGGTCTTTGTGTATGGTCAGACCAAGAAAAATTTGGGTGATTACACCATCTAGGATTATAGGAATTTGAATATGGGTTTGATCTTGGTGTGTATCCCTGAATGGCATTTAAATCAAGAGGATATGACATGTTTTCTGTGACAGTAAAGGGTGGGGAAAAGGGTGGGTAAGATTGTGGGACAAAGGTCCCTCCTTGGGTTGGTGAAGGAGTAGATAGAAAACCCAAGGAAGATGGATCTCTAGAATCTAGATTATTCACAAATTCCCTCCCCGTGGGAATTTGCAAAACTGGTAAATACGCGGGATTCGTAGCAAGTAGAGGTGTAAGATTCTTCATTGTGTTTCTAACCTCGTCGAGATGCTTTGCTACGATGTCTACTTTGTCTAGTTTTTCTGCAATAATCTCTAAATCCTTTGAACTAGACGGATTACGGATCTTGTGAATGCCCTTATGTGGATTTTGGTGATTCGTATTCGTGCCCCGCAAAATTGTGACATTGATGCATTGTTGATCGAGTTTTCTGCCATCCCTTCAAATAATTCTGAAGCGGATTCTGCGTCGTGATTTAGAAAATTCCCTCCACAAGAGGCATCGACTAGATTGCGAATGCCCTCTTGTAAACCATAATAAAAGATGTGCATGAGTTGCCAACGAGGGATGTCATGATGTGGGCATTTCCTTTGCAATTCATGAAAATGTTCCCACGCTTCATGAATTGGTTCTCCTTGATTTTGATTGAAAGTAGTAATAGCTCGCCTTAAAGCATTGGTTCGACCAATTGGAAAGATTTTCTTCAAAAATGCAGATTCGAGTTTAGCCCAAGTTGAGATTGGTCTTGCTATAGTTCTATACCAATAAGCTGCCTTATCTTTAAGGCTAAAAGAGAACATTTTCATTAGTAGGATTTCCCTATTTTGATTTCGAGGACCAAGAGTTTGAGATAGATTTTTAAGATCTTCAATGTGTTGAAATGGATCCTCAGATGCAAATCTGTGAAAGTGGGGGATTAAACCTATAATGTTTGGCTTTAATTCTGGATCATTCTCCCCAATAGGAATCCTAACATTAGGCTCTACTTGTGCATTAGATGGGTTATAATAATCTCTAAGTAGAGGCCTAGGATGATTGATCGGTAAATCATGATTTTCAAAACCCGCCTCAGGTCGAGGTGAAGAACGGGTTTGCAAAATTTGTAAATTATTTAAGGCTGCTGTTAATAAATTGATTTGTCTTGTTTACTCTAGCATCCTAAGGTTCTGGTTCAGGAGCGCCCCATGAACATCAAAAGGCGGCATCTCCCCCTGACCAGAAGAAGAAGGGATCTCGAGATTAAGATTCTGCATTGGATCCATAGAAGTTGATGGATCAAACGGGAAAACCATTGGTTGCTTATCTGTAATCGACCCAGGATCACCTGTCACGGTGGTGCAAGAGGCGGATGCAAGGATCGCCTCCCATCCATAAATGGAAAATAAATGTGCAAGGGCACACGCACACCACCGATACAAAAATAGAGGCACAAAAAGCCCACAAAACAGCGCAAAAGATGCAGGTTTTGCTCTTCTTTTAAAGTAAAGAAGAAATTCCTAAAGTACGCAAAATAATTTGACGCAAACAAATAGAGTAATAGTATCAAAATACACATCCTAATTCATGACTACGCAAGTGCGTACCTTAAAGCTCAAAGGTCTAAGGTCTAGGATCGAGACCGCTCACTACTGGCTCCCCGAGGCTCTAGTAGTGAGACAAACTTGTTGATCTTCGACCAAAGCCCTAAGAGGTGCAAAGAGGAGAGATAGAAAAATAGACTCGTGTGACCCTAGTGATCGCGCTGTGTGCGCGATAGCATGCAACAGACGATATCGATATAAAAACCCGCCTGCATTCTGCAAACAGATTTAAGTCACCAATTTTACTTCCTCTTTTTAGTTAATCCTTTTTCAGAAATATATCAAGTAAACTACAATGGCCGCTTTTTATATCTTTTCAAACAAAAATATGTGGTCTTTTTAATTCTCAAAGACAGGGATCTACGTGGGTTTTCACATGTTTTCCTACTGATGTGAGAAAAATAGTTTAAAAAAAATTTTCCCGAGTCAGATCGTATTAGTACTAGTAGGGAATGCACTCCTAAGAGTGTATGCCTATGTTATGCTGCTGCTAGTCAGAAAAGATGTATTTTTGTATTTTTTTTATTTTTAAATGCAACAAACAAAAGATTAAGAAATACTCACAAAGAATGAAAACAGTAAAATGGATTCTCGCCTTCTCCTATGATTACCCGCAAAGGTAAACCTGAAAAGAAGAAAGAAAATAAAACAAAAACAAAAACAAAACACATTAATTAAAGCAAAAGTTAGTAAAAACAAAACTATTTACAAAAATACCTCCTAATTAAACAATTAATCTTTTTAAAATTTTAGTGAATCAAAATATTACCTCCCTGGCAACAGCACCATTAAAATGATGCATGTCTTTCACTCAACTCAGTAATTACGTTAATTTCACTTAATTAAGAGTAGAAGAAATCACTTAGGTTAATTTGAAGTTGTGTCGATTGTGTAGTATAGGATCGAATTAATCTAACATTTTAGAAATTTTTACTGGTTGAGTCCAGGTCGTTCACTGGGAGGCATAATAATTTTTCTCCAAATTCACCAATTTCCTTTTATCTCTTTAAGTTTAGGAGGTAAAACTAGTTTTACTTTTCAAAACATGAATTTTGTCAAATATTTAAACTATGAAGAACATACAAAATTCCATATGCAAATATATTTACTCAAAATGTTGTACTTTATTAACAAGTAAACATGCTATCTTTCTTCAATTTTATTTCATTCTAAGAAATTAAGGCAATTAGAAAATTATCCAATTAAAGCATGCCTTTTACAATTAGGAACAAAAAGTAAGTATGCAAGATAAATTTCATTTATCTCTTCATCTCTCTACAGCCTCTAATTTTCTTCTTTCTTTTCTTCTCTCTCTAATTTTATTCTCTGTCGAGCTCTCTTTCTTCTTTCCTTCCTTGTGTTATTTCTGCCTTCACCTTCCTTCTCTTCTTCCGGTAGCTTCTTTCTTTTGTTCCTTAGCCTTTCCTTAACACTCCTTAGCATCCGTGCTCCTTTCTTCCTTTGCCTTTGCATCCTTCAGCACTTAGCTTTCCTCAACGGCTTCTCTTTCCTTAAGCTTTCAGTTGAATTGGGTTTTTTTTACTTTTTAAACCAAAAGTTTTTGTATTTGCGGTGAGGTCCTTTCGAGGATACACAGCACCCTGGGATCAGGGTGGGACCAGACCCTACTCGGTCCTCGCCTAATCTTAGTTAAGTAGGTTTTGGTTCATTCATTAATCGGTTCATAGTCTCGAGCCACATCGACTCAACCCGATCTCCCAGGCCACACTCGCCCTCCCAGGGCTCATTCACATCCGCACGCCCCCAAGGGCGCACACAACCGCAGGCTAATGCCCACACACACACACACCACACAATGCTCAGATCAGATCAGAATCGAAACCGGTGCGCCTAGCGCTGACGACTGCATAGCCATAGGAACAAAATAATTTTATACTCAGGCGCGCGCTCGTGGATATCCGAGGTGGGACAAAGCTACCCCTTCCAGACCCGAATTCAATCGATCATAACTTTCTACCTAGAGCTCCAAATTGGATGATTTAATGTTCGTTGGAAAGCTCTAAGGGTAATCTACACAATTTTAGGGTCAATTTAATGTTTTAATGATGTTTGGCTCTTCAATTTAAGGGATGAAATTAGGGGTTTCTATGGGTTTTATAAAAGCCTGGAAATGTTTTTAAGTCAGGGAAGTCCTCCGATGGACTTCTCTCATCTATTAGAAGGTCTGTAAATGTTATATAAACAATTCTGCTTCTGTTAGAGTGGATTTTAAGTTCTTAAGACATACAGAACCTGCAGAGAAGCTTTTCTCTTCTCTGAAATCTTCAGAGATTGATTTTCAGATTTCAGCAAGTGCAACAGACACTTTAAAGTGTTCCTAATCTATTTAGATTAATTCTAAGGGTTTTAACTAATCAATCTAGGTAGGTTTTAAGTTTGAATTTTATCAAAACAGTGCTTCTGCTGGTTTGGGTTCGAGAGTAACCCAAATTAACAGGAACATAATCTTCACACATTACATCATCTGAGCATACTTAAATTGATTTCAGATCATCAAATAAGATTCCAGAAACAACTTGCACATCTCAATTCCTCAATTCAAGCTCAGAACACCATTACCAGACTCAAGTTTGACTATAGAAGCTCGAAAATTGACTTTTTGTTTAAAGCTTCTTCCTAAGAAATTAATGCATCAATCAGAGTCTCTTCATCATCTGGAACTCACTCAGTTCTTCAAATTTGAGTTTCAACATTAATTCCTAGGGATTCAGGCTTGCCACCTGAACTAAAATAGGTATGTGTTCAACAGAGTTGTTCAGTGTTTGTTACAATGTTTTAAAGACTTAAATTAGCTTCAGTAGATCGCACTGAAGCTTCTGAGCTCCTTAAGTGTTTCTCAAATCCTTCATAACAGTCTTCTCCAACTCACCGGAGTTGGGGAAGATGAAGTTACATCTTTAGCTCCAGTGGTTGAAACCTCAAACAAATTTATTTAAAATGATCAGTAATCCTTATACTAACATTTTGGAGCTGCTTAGCAATTTCTAGAGGTTACAACTCAACTTTGACTCGCCAGAGCTCGCCGGAGCTCCGATGTGTCCAGAAAATATAAAATGTTTGTACAGATTAACAAAATTAACCATTTTTTATCCAAAAATGATCCTGAGGTTACAAGGAACCTCTTTATCACATTAAATTCTTCATTTGTTCATTAAAATATAAGATTTGACAGTAAGTTCGTTTCTTAAAAATTTGATTGGTTTAAGCTCAGGACTTGATTTAACTACTCGATTGAGAAGTTAAATCAAGTCAACAGGTATTATTAATCATAAATATATATTTAATTTATAGTTTGAAATGTTCCTGAGCCACCATGGACAGTGAGCTCAGGGACTTAAATTAAATTTGGGCATTTAATTATAGATGATATTGATAGGTAATATAATGTTGATTAGGGTTCATTAGTGGTGATATGTGATGAAAGAATCCAGTAAAGGTGGAATTAGGTCGACTTCTTTCACCATGGACAGTGAAGTAGTCAGTGAAGGTGAGATTTGAATTAGGTGTTTAGGTGATTCAATTAAACTATTTAGTGAATTAGAAGTGAACATGGAAGTTAAAGGAAGGTGTACAATGAGTTAAAAGACAAAATTAAGATCTCTGGCGAGCTCAAGGAACTTGCCGGAGCTGGAAGAGATGAAGCTAAAATCTAAAATTACTCTAACCTAACTAACTAAACTAACTAACTAAGCTAGCCTACTCCTACTCCTACTCCTAGTCTACTATTACCTGGACGAAGGGGTCAATCGGGTTCCGCCGAAGTTTCATAGCGGACGACGAAATCAGAGGGTTGAAGAAAGATCTCCGGTGGGCAAATTTGAGGTGGAGTGGAGGAATCCTAGGGTCAGTGCCTTTGTCAAAGGTGCGGAAGACCACGACGAATCTCCTCGGCTACTTAAGATGGACGGAGGAAGTCGGAAGATGAAATGGGGGTTCACCGGAGGTTTAGAAGAATAGCCTATCGAAGTCGGCTACGGTGTTAGAAGAGGGAAGGGAGCCAACTTGCTAAAATTAGAGGTGTGAGGGGGTAATTATAGTAGTTTGTGGCGAAGAGAGGGGCGGGGTCTGGCCGAAGAAGAAGCTCGAGGAGCTTAACCTCCGTCGTTGTCTTCGATGACGGTGAGGTTATCTCGCACTGAAAAATAGGATTTTCGGTTAATCCAGACCGATGGATCAAATGGAGGTGGTGAGCGCAAGCTGCAAGAGCTTGGGCAAAGAGGAATGATGTCGGCAAGGCGGTGATCACGCGGTGGGATGACTCTCTGCCGCCAGTCGTTCGTTTGGCTAGCGATGAAGAAGAAGAAGAAGACGAAGAGGGACTTAGAAGTAATAAAACTTAAGGACCTATGTGATAAATAAGTACCTGACTGTAATGAATATTAAGGACTAAAATGTAAACCCAGGTTTTGAAGGTTTATTTTAATTTAGATCTTTTTCAACTTTTTATATATGTTATTACATAAGGTAAATATTATGTTTACACCTTGAATTTACATTTTTGACATTTTTAGGTTAATTTATTAGATTAAGTAAAATCACTTAAGTTATTACATACTTAGGTATACATTATATTTAAGTTACTTATCTTATTAATTAAGAGAATGATTAATAGGATTTCGAGTCCAATTATTATCTAAATTATCGATAATGTTAATTGAATGATAAAATGTCATTTTTAACTTAGTTAAAGGTCCTTAAGTAAATATCCCTTATTCTATAATTAACCCTTATATATTCATAACCTTAGCTAATTAACTAGGAAGACTAGTTAATTAAGGGTAATTAGAGATCATGATGAGTGTCTCATCAGTAGGCACTTCCACCAAATAAGCTACACAATATCCTCTTGACCATCATCATTCCTAATAATGCCTCAAATAAAAGTCTGTGTCATGTTGATTTATGAAAAAAAAAGTGAGGGAGAAAAAGAAAAAGAAAAGAGTTCAAGTTTATTGTTTTATCTTCGTATCACTTTTCATTGTGTAACAATGTTTCTGAGGTAACAAAAACATCCATCACGATCCACCAAATATGACCCATACCTACTTTTCAGTATTTCTGATCACCTGAATACTGGCTGAGGACTTCTAACTTAGTTGTAGAGTTATTAGTCCTTTAATTGAAGCGTGAATGCCATGTGAGACCACCAAATAGTGAGTACATTTACAAAATCTAGTGAAATGTGTGAATCTCAGAAAGAAAAGAAGGAAAAGAGTGAGCACAAAGGAACATCAAGAGAGCATAGTTGTTCAGCCTCTCTCTGGGTTGACTCATTTGATAGTCTGGAGAGTTAGAGTCTGAAGTACTAGACTACATGTAGCACCAGATGAGTGTGAGCCACCAAATATAAATCCATTTAACTCAATATCTCCTACCTAAGCCAAAAAGCTGGGGTCAAATTACATATTATTTTCTACTTTATCCCCGAGGGAAGTAGTTGCCTACCTTAATAGAAGTTTTACCAAGGGTTAAGCATAAACTTGAAATGTAAGTTGGCTTTTCATTTGGATTCATTACCTCAACTACAATCACTTCGCATTTATCTGGATTTTTAAGTTTTTGGAATAAGAAAAGGAGAAATCTTTTTGGTTGCTTCCATTGTTTTTCACTTTTTGCTTGAGACTAGCAAAACTTAGGCATGGGGGCATTTGATAAGTCCAATTTATTGGATATTTATTTGGCTTAAGTACATATGGAATACATTTCCTTATAGTTTAATGACCTAAGCTAAGTAGTAATTAATCTTAGCTTACGAATATTTTTGTATCTGCTTTGCATTTTAATACATACATTTATATTTCTTATTTGATATGTGCAAGTAGAGAGAAAAAAATAAAAGTATAATAGGTGGCTGGACATGAATATAATTAGCATTTGAAGGAGGGTATGCCCATAATTGTCCCTCACTGCCTCTCCCTCCGCCAGCGTTCAAATCCAGTGGTTGCGCATGCTAAGGGAGAGGCAGACGTTGTGGATCTGGAAAAGGTTAAAGAATCTCTTCAGGAGTTTGATGGATCGGCTCCCTTCCTCTCCACGGTGAAGCAGAGCATGCACCACAGCCAACCGCACGCACTGTGACCACTTTAATGACTGTAGCCAGCCGTGCGCATACACCCTCACCGCTTGCTAGCCAGACCCACGTGCTAGCCCCTCACCGCAACCAGCCACACCCACGCACAGCCACGCTCGTGGGTGAAGCAGCCACTCCTCGCAGAGCAGCCCCACCGCGTGCACCCTCCTGGTGTGTGCATTTACGCTTGTGTAGACACCCCTTCCGTGCGATGCGTCGACCTCCGTGCATGGCAGTAGCACGCTCAACTTCCTCAGTGTACACAGACCTCTTTGCGACCGTGAACAACAACTTCTTGCATGGCCTATCCTTCTTCCTCTTCTTCTTCTCCAACAGAAGTAGAGGAACCCATCAGCAACCACCATGCAGCCACCTCCTCCTAGCCACCATAGTCGCACGCCCCTTTCCACAAATAGCAGTCGGCATTCCCGCGCCACCCGCGAGCCGACTGGCCACCTCCTCCTCTTCTTCTACTCCGTCAATAGGGAGGACGAACCCAACACCGCCGGTTACCCCCCACATGTAGTTGCCACTACAGGCCACCGTTCTCCATGTCGTCGCCTCTGTTGACCTCTCCTTGACCTCACTAGCTCGGCCACGCCCTCAGACACGCCACCCGCAACCATGTCCACCGGTGAGCCACCTCCACCGTCGTCGCCAGCATCAAATTCGGCCACCATTCAGAGCGCCACCACCACCATCAGAAAGCTCTCGTCATGGTCGACCTTCCTCGAGCTCCTCAGCCTCTACCATTGACTCCTCTTCACGCAAGATCAAGAGGAATAATTCCTTTGTTTTGCTTTCTAATAAAAATTACCAAACATGCCATTGCTAAAAACACTATTGCAATATTTGATTAATTAATTTATTTGAGTGAAATTGCATGCATGCACTTAAGGTTTATATTATTTCTTTCATGCACTTAACTCTTATATGTTGAGTTTGACACATACATAAAATCTCATTAAGTCACTAACACGACCTAAAGGAGAAAGCCAAATTTCTTGAAATATAGTTATGTTACATGTCATTGCAAGTTATTTCATGGAAGTAAAATTACACACATACCCCTGCATTCTTAAATTATCACGTGTTCCTTCTTTTCGCCTTGTTTCGCATCAAATTTGAGCACGGATTGTGCACTTGATTAAACAAATACAAAGGAAAAATATTTTGTGAATTTATTGCATCTAATCCTCCCTGTGGATACAACCTCATCCACCGTGGTTAGTTTTATTGATAAATATTTTTGTTTGGGATTTTTCTACGACGCGATTTCACTGTGACGATATATTTTTCTAACATTATTTCTGTAAGTGAAAAACTCTAGATCAGTTATACTAGATTCTAAGCTTAGGAATCTACTAAAGAATAAATCTTTAATAAAACTACTTGATTAAATGATCTAATCCCCTACTTGTTGGCAGAAAATTTTCAGTTTTTATGGACTACCCCCCCTATGCCTAAGTGTTTGCATGCCCTCATGCATGAATAAAAGAAATAAGGCAGGGTGTATGTGGATAGAAATCACCTGAAACTGCTTCTGAGTTATCATTCAGCTAATGCCAACACTGTAATGCCATACACAATATGCAAAACAATATGTGAAATAATATGCGAAAATAAAATATGCTATGTATATATGGTATGTATATATGTAAACATATTGTGTTTAACGCCTCCAGCTGGGCAACTCATCAGTCACACATC
This sequence comes from Thalassia testudinum, assembly GCA_037157565.1. Taxonomy (NCBI): domain Eukaryota; kingdom Viridiplantae; phylum Streptophyta; class Magnoliopsida; order Alismatales; family Hydrocharitaceae; genus Thalassia; species Thalassia testudinum. Next base: position 174,970,260 of record JAZHRO010000031.1, read on the forward strand.
CTCAAGAAGATGTATCATTTCGTCAGTAGGAGTTTGCTAGGCAAAGAATGGTTTGAGGTGTTGGCCATTAACCGTAAAAACATGCCAAAATTTTGGGTCTCTAATTTGGACTGCCCCATTAGGATACGGGTGGAGCACCAGAAATGACCCCGTCAATTTGGACTTGAGCTTTCCCATAAAGAATTTGAGTCAGGAGTTAAACAACCAGACCTACTGGTTAGGTGCGAACTCCTTCCTCAGGATGTGTCGATCATGGAAAGCCTTTGTCTTGTCTTTGTATATTTTTGCATTCTCATAAGCTTCCCGCCTAATCTCCTCTAACTCACTGAGCTGGAGCTTCCTTTCATAACCTCCGACCTCGAGGTTAAAATTACACTTCTGTACTACCCAAAAGGCACGGTGCTCCAGCTCCACAGGAAGGTGACAGGCCTTTCCATACACCATGCGGTATGGCGACATTTCGAGTGGGGCCTTGTACGCAGTTTGATATGCCCATAGTGCATCAATCAACCAATCGGACCAATCCTTCCATCAGGTCTAACCGTCTTTTGAAGGATAAGCTTGATTTGACGGTTTGATACTTCAGCCTACCCATTGGTCTATGGGTGATACGGGGTAGCAATGTGGTGTTGCACCCCGTATTTCTTCAATAATGACCTGAAATGGGCATGGATGAAGTGACTTCCCCCATCGCTTATTAGGGCGCGGGGAACTCTGAATCTCGCAAAAATGAATTCCCAGATGATGGATATTACAGTCTTATGATCAGCACGTCTTGCCAGGATAGCTTCTACCCACTTTGAGACAGTCTACTACGAGGAGTATGTACTCAAAGCCATGCGAGTTCGAGAAGGGGCCCATAAAGTTGATGCCCCAAACATTGAACATTTATAAGATAAGAATATATTGGAGAGTCATCATGTCTCTCCGGGTCATAGAACCAACCGCCCGGCTTCACTTACAACACTTGGCAAACTCATGTGTATCTCTGAAAATGGTTGGCCAGAAAAATCCTAACTGCAAAATGTTTGTAGTGGTCTTTCAGCCCAAAAAATGTCCCCCACAAGCATCGCTGTGGTAGAAGGATAGCACACTAGAGATTTTCAAATCAGGGACGCATCTACGGATGATCTGATTAGCCCCAATGCGAAAGAGCAGTGGGTTGTCCCAAAAATAGAATTCAGCCTTTGATATAAATTTGAGTTTCTGATCCTTGGATAATCTTGCAGGTAGCCTACCTGTGACGAGATAGTTTGCTATATCAGCATACCAAGGAAACTCAACACAGTTGATGGATAACAGAGACTCATCCGGAAATCGATCTGATATCAGCAAGGAGTACAGAATATAATTTGGGTCTAGCCGAGACAAGTCATCCACCACAACATTATGGGCTCCGATTGTGTCGCAGATTTCTACATCAAACTCTTGCAAAAGAAGGATCCATCTGATAAGGTGGGGCTTGGCATCCTTCTTTGCCAACAAATGTCGGAGGGTGGAATGGTCAATGTAGGTGATAACTCTGGACCTGAGTAAGTATGACCTGAATTTCTCCAACCCGAATACCATAGCTAGCAATTCTTTCTTAGTGACTGTATAGGTACGCTGAGCTTGTTTAGCATTTTGCTAGCATAGTATATTACAAATGGTTGGCGCTCCCGATGCTGGCCAAGAATGGCTCCGACAGCCAAGTCAGAGGTGTCACACATCATCTCAAAGTCGAGAGACCAGTCGGGAGGTTGGAGAATAGGTGCACTTGAAACAGCACTTCGCAAGGTCTCGAAAGCTCTAAGACACAAGGAGTCGAAATCAAAGGGAGTGTCGGTTACCTGAAGATTCATTAATGGACGAGCAATTTTCGAGAAATCTCGAATGAATCTTCGATAAAATCTGACATGCCCTAAGAATGATCTGATTTGCCTAACCGAGCTAGGCGGAGGTAATTGCGAAATGATTTCGGACTTAGCTCGATCGACCTCGAGTCCATTAGAGGAGATCCTGTGACCTAGTACGATGCCATCCCTCACCATAAAATGGCTTTTTTCCCATGAAAGTACTAGGTTAACTTCTATACATCTCCTCAGGATCTTTGTGAGGTTATCAAGATAAGACGAAAAATCATCTCCAAACATGGAGAAGTCATCCATGAACACTTATACGTAGTCCTCGATCATGTATGAAAAGATGGCCATCATGCATCGCTAAAAAGTAGCTGGTCCGTTGTAGAGGCTGAAGGGCATTGCGTAAAAGCGAATGTTCCGAAGGGACACGTGAAAGTCGTCTTGTCTTGATCTTCCGGGTTGATCGCTACTTGATTGTACCTAGAGTATCCATCCAGGAAGCAGATGAAACTACGCCTGGCCAGCTGTTCTAAAATCTGATCAATAAAGGGCAAAGGAAAATGATCCTTTTTGGTAGCCGAGTTTAGCTTCCTATAATCAATGCAGACCTGCCAAGAAGTTGTGGTGCGGGTCGGGATGGATTCACCCAATTCATTTTTTATTACGGTGAGTCTCTCCTTTTTGGGCATAATCTGAATGGGACTCACCCACTGGCTGTCGGGAATAGGATAGATAATGCCTGTGTCCAGCCATTTAATAATCTCCTTCTTGACAACCTCCAACATATTTGGATTTAGGCATCTCTGAGGTTTTCTCAACGGTCTCACCCCTTCATCAGTGTAGATATGGTGAGTGCAATATGAGGGGCGAATCCCATGGAGATCACTAATGCCCCACCCGATAGCAACCCTATGTGCCTGTAGAATGGAGATCAATTGGTGTTCCTGGTCTGGAGTCAAGTGAGCATTGATAATCACTGGATATGTCTCACTTTCTCCAAGAAACATGTACTTGAGCGAATCAGGTAAGGGCTATAACTTTAGTAGTGGAGGGTGGGGAAAGCGTTTATGCAGGGGAGGAGAGGAAGAAACAATGGAAATCTATTGACCCTGACTAATGGAGAATCCAACTGCAGTGGTCATGTAATCCCATCTTAAGATGTTAGTGCTAGATAGGACAGGATAGTTAGGATCAGGGGTGTTAGAAGCAAATGAACACCATGACAACCAGATCCATGGGATGAAATGTGTATGTCATTAGTCTTAGTCTCGTATGGATCGCAATCTAAGACCTTTGATAGTGAAGATAAATGTGCCATTGGGTCACTGCAGAAGAGCCCAATGTTTCCACAGAAAGCTAAATCTTCATCTTCACTATCTTCCTCGATTAAATCGCAATCAAAGTTCTTTGATGCCTTGAAAATGCCCAGTATAAGCTTTTTGTTTCCTAGGGAAAGCTCCATTCATCTTGATGCACAGTCGATGTTTGCACGGGCAGTTGCCAAGAACGGGTGACTTAGAATAATCGGTGCATCACGGAGGTTAGGAGGAACTTCCATATCAAGAACAAAAAAGTCTGCTATAAAGTAGAATCCTTGGACTTTTACCATCACATTTTCAACCACCCCCCTCAGTGTTTTCATCAATTGGTCGGCCAATTGTATGGTAACCGAGGTGGGCTTTAACTCCCCAAATCGAAATCGATCAAATACTGCGGTGGGAGTTAGGTTGATGGACGACCCCAAATCAAGAAGGACCCTATCAAAAGGGGAGTCCTGCAAAAAGCAGGAAATCAGTGGTGTGCCCGGGTCCTTTTTTTTAGGCGGTAAGTCGACTAAGATAACAACGCTGGCTTCTTCAAATAATATCGCTTGTCATCCGATTCTCTATTGTCGCTTCGAAGTACAGTAGTCCTTAAAGAACATAGCAACAATAGGGATGTGATCTATTAGTTCGAGGAGAGGGACCTGAATGTGAACTTCCTTGAACATAGCTTTCAAGTCCTCAAAATTCCGCATGTCCTTTTTTTGTGCTGAACCTTGCATTAGGTCTATGGGAAAAAAATGGGAATTTCAGGGTTTAGGGGCTTCTTTCCTTTATCTAATGAAGATGGCTTGTGAGAGGAAGAGGGTTGCGAGCCATCTTGTGATACAGCACAAGAAAAATCATTACCCTCTTGCCTAGGTAGCGAGTCCTGTGTAGCCTTTCCACTCCTTAAGGTGATAGGTTTTGCATCATCGTGATGCCCATGAAGGGGCACAGGAGCAGGTTGGTCTGGATACACAGGGTTTGGCAATAGAGGTGGCTGACCAAGCCCATAACTAGGTGGTGCGGGAGGTGCTTGCAGAATAGCATGTGCCTACCCCTGTGGTGATTGGGATCTAGGTGGGGTGCCATGATTCTGCACATATCTTGGGTTTGGGACAGGTTGGGAGGGCAAAGCTCCCTGTGACCTATGCTCCTGCGTCATCTGGTTTTGCATGTACATCACCTCTAAACCTAAAATAAGGTGCCATAACCCTAGTACATCACCTCTAGACCTCCCTAAGGACCTAATTCGGTCCTCACTAAACCTAATTGACTTGGTTCTTAGTCAATTCCATCAGCCTATTCAATTGGACTCATTGAGTCCAATTGAGCCCTGATCTTAGCACACACTATCCAATTGGACTCAGTGAGAGTCCAATTGACCTAGACCTAACTTAATTGAGTTATTTTACTCTCAATTAAATTTTCACACACCCAATTAAACCTGTATTAAGTTTAATTGCACTTTACCTTAGTGAATTAGGGTTTTCAACCCTAATTTAAGACCTACCTTGACCTAAACCCACTAGAAACTAACCTAATCAACCTAGCCACCTAAGTTTCGACCCAGACACACCCACACACACCATCCACACGAAAAATACCTAGCCTATATTTCTCTAGATCTCTCTACCATGTGTTGTTGCCTTGGTTGCTAAAATTAGCAACCAAGAGCCATTCAATTTTTAGATCCACATTTGGTGGATCTAAAAACCACCATCCATCTAGAAGCTAGATCTAGAATAAGCTGATCAGAAGCTAGATCTAGAATAATGGGCGTTGCAGCAGAGCTAGAGCAGAAGACTTAGATTAGATGTAGGAATAATGATGTAAGGGAGTTAAGGTTTTCTATTCTACTAAGTAGGAATAAAGCAGTAAAATATGAAGAGCTTAGGTCCATCCTAGCCCTAGGATAACTTAGAGACTTCCCCAAGCCTTAGCCACCCTTAGATTAGGTCACAGCACCCTAGGAAGCCCTAAAACCTTAGTTCCAACCTTTATCTGGATGTCCAGATAAGTTATAGGATGTTTAGAACCCTTAGCTAACTCCCGCACACCTTAAACCCACTTCTGCAGTGTTATTGGACGTCTAAACACTTTGTCAGACATCCAATTTCTACAGAATACCCAAAACAGAACCTAGATTTCCCCCTAACTCAGATTAGACGTCCAGAACTGAAGTCTGGACTTCTGATTTTTTAGTATAAGTCATCTAATCATGTTTTTGGATGTCTGGAACTGGTCTCCAATCCCTGTTTTGAGATTCAAGCCTTGATCTTGGATTTCTAGCTCCCTAGACCTAATCCCAAACCCATAGGAACCTAAAATAAGGTGTCCTAACCCTAGTACATCACCTCTAGACCTACCTAACGACCTAATTAGGTCCTCACCAAACCTAATTGACTTAGATCAAAGTCAATTACCTTCATCTAAGTCAATTGGACTCATTGAGTCCAATTGAGCTCAAAACTCAACCCACACAAGTTCAATTGGACTTAGTGAGAGTCCAATTGACCTAAACCCAACCTAATTGAATTATTTCACTCTCAATTAGGTTTACACTCATTCAATTAAACTTAGGTTAAGTTTAATTGCAATTTCCCCTTAGCAATATGGGTATGCAACCCTAATCAAGGTATACACCTACCCAAACCCCGTAGGACCTAACCTAGACCTCTTAGGCACATAGGGCACGACCACAGACACACACACACACACACACCCATTCACACACCCACACTTCTCTAGAGTTCTCTAGAACCCTCTTGAAGTGGCACCAACTCTTGGTTGCCAAATTTAGCAACCAAGAGGCATTCAATTCTTAGATCCACAAATTGTGGATCTAAGAACCACTTCTATCCTCTCTTGGCCGGCCACTCTTGGGCTCTCTCTAGAGAGTTACAGACTTCTCTAGAGAGACTCCCTTAGGTCTATAAAAAGATCGATGGGGTGGCCATTTTGACCCATCCACTTTTTGGCCATACTTGCTTGGCTCCATCTGCCTCCACTTAGGCTAGCCACCACCCTCTCCACTCCATCTCCACGAGCTGAACATTATCATGAAGGATACCATGCCAAGATGCTGGATCACTCATCCAACCTCTCTCCAATGGTCGGCCTAAGCTCCATTGGCCACCCCTCATTCTCCTCTCTACCACTCCAAGGCCATCGGAGACCACCTCCGAATGCCCTCACTTCTGATAGATTAGTAGCTAGCTCTTTACATTTACTTCCTTTATTTACTACTTAGTAGTGTAGTCCTTATTCTTCCCAAATGATGCATGCAAAATTCTCCCGTAGATTCATGTATGCAATCATTTTCTGGTAGCTAGATTTACATTTTAAGCATTGCTGTACAAGCTTTCCTCTACAGTTCTTGTTGCAAACCTCTCCAAATGAATGAATGAAGGATACATTTATATATATATCTCTATGTTTTGATTGCTATCTTTTTGCGTGATTCAAGTTGCCTATTTTCACTTTATCTATTTCGCAACTAGCATGTCGTTTCCGGAAAATATAGAAAATCTAACAATAGACACATTTTCTGTAAATAGTCACCACCTCACTAGAATCGTTCGCACAGAAACTCACACTTTCACCATTCTGATCTATTTAACGCATGCGCACTTAATCAGGGTTTATAATAGAAGTGGTGAAATCTTAATCAGAAGACTGGAAACTGCGTGCAATTTTAAATAAAGTAGAGCGGTAAAAGATCGAATTCAAAAGTAAAATAAATGCCTCCCAGAGACAAATGACTGGGACTCAAGTCTCATTATCTTTATTAAATATCTTTGTTTGATCATATTGCGCACTATACTACAACGTTTTCCTATCAAAATGCACTTTACGACTCCCACCAAGGAGGCAACGTCATTTTCTTTGATTTCGATCTTTGAAACCATCACTTGCAAATTTACCTCTACTTTATTTCTGGACGTGCAGGAAAAATGGAAAACGAATGGGATCTATGCACACAACGAGCATGGAAAGCAAATCCAGGTGCACATCATCTTCTCTTTAGATTAGGTTTTCCTTTGAACCTTAGGAGTAGATTTACTTTCTGCAATATCTTTTAAAGAAAAAAAAATTATTTATTCATTTTCTTGAAAAAAGAAAAAAAAAATTCAGAAAAGAATCTAGATTAGGTTTCTTTTGAATCCTAGGTTAGTTTGGAAAAAGCAAAATATATATATATATATACATATTTTTGAAAATCCTTTGAAAGAAAAAAAAAATTCCTTTTCGAAAAAAAAAATGCAAAAGTTTTAAAAAAAAAAGACATTTTTGGTGGAAAGCTTGGATTTCAACTCAAGCCCTCTTTAAAAGCTTTTCCACCATCTTCTGATTTTCGACCAGATTTCAAAGTTTGATTTAAAAATTTGATTGCCAAAAAAATAGTAAGCAAAAAATTCTGAAATTCTGGCCAAACCCTCATTCTCAAACCATATTTCAAACAGCACCATTCATTTGAAAATGCTCCAAGTATAAAATTTTTAAAAATTCACGAAGTGCACGAGGGTTAGACTGACCCAGATTTGAGAATTTTCAAATTTGAAAAAGCAAATCTGAGCAATTCGTGAATCTGTTTTGACTAAAACCGGTGGGGTTAGAAAGCTGATCTCTTTGGATTTATTTTCCATATTTTTTTTTGAATTTATTAAGGTCAATTGATACTGTTTCAAGCGAAAAACCAAACATGGGTCAAAATTTCAGATTTGACCCCCTGACATTCAAAAATCCCTAAAAATTCGATTGAAATAGTAAAAATTCCAAAAAAAATATTCTCTGAAAAGATATTTGAAAAGGAAATCTACTTGCCAAATTTCAAGTTAATTGAATTCCAATTGTTGTCAGAGAATGAATTTTACTTTTGTGGTCTGCTGAAATAGAACAAACCCTAGAAGTGCATGAACCTTAGGGTAAATTTTTAGGGTTACAATTTAGAGACCACACTTGGTCTAACCTAGACTTAGTCAAGTCTAGCACTTAGCCGGTGAGATTGGTCACCTTGTGGGCCACTCACCAAGAGAAAACCCCAACTGAATAAAATGGGCCAAAACAAATTTTAAAACATGAAATAAAACCCGAATTCGTTGTCATACTACTGGGTGATTTCAACCTCTTGGCTGGGTTAGCAAAGAGGCGGGAATCGCTTTCAGTTGGTTGTACGACAAATTTTCTTCAAGAATTAAAACCTAAATGAAAAATCCGGTCATCTGATTCATAAGGACCACTTGATTGACAGGGCCTTAGGCTTGTCCAGCTTGGCTACACCAACCAAGGGGTTGAGTGGTGTATGCAAGGAAGGTGGTCACTTTGGCCTCACTTGGTTGGACCTTGGGAGCCACTCCCAAGGAGGTGAGTCACCTCGCCGGGACCATCTTCTCCCCCCAGCTCTTCTACTCCCTGAGCCACCATGGCTAATCCTAGACCTGAACCTAGACCGGGTCAGGATATCGAGAATCTGGACCCGATGGCTCATCTAGAAGCCTGGGTAGTCGAATCCGAGGAGCAGCATCAGCAGAGCATGGATTGCATCTTAACGGTGCTTGACAGGATGCAGCACCTGCCACGAGGAGAACAACTGCGGGATTTCTACGACCCAGCTGCATAATTCGTCGCACCACTAGTCAAAATTCCCGCAGGCAGAGACACGTTTTAGCTCAAGCCCAATGTGATTGGGTTGATCAGCACTCACTTCTATGGGAACTCAACCGAAGATCCGTTCCAACACCTTGAGGACCTAAGTTTACTCACTGAAATGATTCGACCCAGGAATATCGATCTTAGGATTGTTCTAATGAAGCTTTTCCCATTTTCTTTGAGGGACAAAGCTTCATATTGGTTCAAGACCATTGGGAAGCCAATTGAAACCTGGCCAGAATTACAATGTGAATTCCTGCAAAAGTTCTTCCCAATCGATCCAACAAACGCGATGCGGCGCACAATCACGACTTTCTCCCAGGGAGCTGGGGAGAAGTTACATGAAGCTTGGGACAGATTTCACGACCTTCTCCGGAAATGCCCGCACCATGGCATACCTAGATGGCACCTAGCTCAGATCTTTTACCATGGTTGGATGACACACATCGGTATCTGGCCGACGCATCTAGTGGCAGGAATTTCCTCTCAAAAGATGAGAATAGCACTTTTGAGCTGTTCGAATCTTTGGCGGAGAACTCGATGAATGCCGCATCCATGAACCAGTTCCAACGGCCTGGTCAGTAGCAGGTTGGTGTCCACGAGGCTCACATCGAGTCTATTCAAGCTGACATGGATATCATCATCAAGCAGCTGGATAGAATAAATCTAATCGAGAAGAAGATTGACCAGATTAGTTAGGGTTAATCTAACTTGAACTCTATCACCTCAAGACCCTCCTATGCTCCTCGAGCCCCTCCTGCTCGAGTTAATCTACTCACTCAGGATGCATCTTCTCCATATTTATGAGATCCCGCATATCAGGATCCCTTAAATAATCCATATCTATCACCCTACGACTAGGGTTACGCACCACCCGTAGATTACAATGCGTATCCCCTTGACGGATATACGTCTCAGACATCTTCGACCTACGAGGATGTAATGCTATCCAAGGATACGGGCATAATAACCTGTATTCAAAGACGTATAACCTTGGTTGGTGCCAACATCCAAACTTCTCTTGGTCTAGTAATTCACAGAGACCACAACAAGATCCACACTACTAGACTAGGCAATACGGGAATGTGCAAAACACGTACCCTAGGCAGCAGCAACCCCATTCTCTATACCAGCCGCTGCACCAAGCTGCCAGTCACCCTCCAAAGCAGGTTGACCCTTTGGAGGCACTGAAAGAGGAGCTGGAAGAATCAATGAGGAAATCCACACAGGATAGCTTGCAGATTATGAAGGCGATGGATGATCAGATACAGACTATATAGAACACACAAAACTAGCTATTATAGGAGCATTGGACTTAGGGAGCCTTGCCCTCCCAACTCGTCCCGAATCCTCGATATGTACAGAACCAAGGTGCCCTGCCTAGGTTTCAAGCACCGCAGGGACAGGCACACTCCATACTACTGGCACCTCCTACACCACCCAGTTACGTGCAAGGCCCGTCGCCTTTATAGAACCTCGCATATTCTACCCCTTTCGGTCCCCCACCACCTCATGGATAGCAAGCCGATGCACATGTTGTCTCTTTGAGGAGTGGAAGGAAGACATTCAACCCACCACTTAGGCAGGCGGGTCCTGATTTTTCCCACCTTTCACCGCAGGCAGGATTGACTCCTTCATCTCAGGAGCCACCTGTAGTAGATAAGGGTAAGAGGCCACTTGACCTTGAGATTCCCGTCCCTTTTCCTGAGGCTCTGACATGGAATGCAGTACAGAAAAAGGACACACGGAATTTTGAGGATCTGAAATCGATGTTCAAGGAAGTGCATATTCAGGTCCCCCTCCTCGAGGCAATCAATCACATTCCCATTGTCGTTAGGTTCTTCAAGGACTATTGTACCGCGAAGCGACAGCTGAGAATTGGACAACAGGCGATACTGTTGAAAGAGGCTAGGACCATGATTCTAGCTGACTTACCGCTGAAAAAGAAAGACCCTTGTACCCCACTCATATCCTGCTTCTTGTAGGATTCTCCATTTGATCGGGCCCTTCTTGATCTGGGTTCGTCCATCAACCTAATTCCCACTGCCGTATTTGATCGATTTCGATTTGGGGAGTTGAAGCCCACCTCGGTCACAATTCAGCTAGCTGATAGATCAGTGAAAACACCGAGGGGGGTGGTTGAGAACGTGATCGTGAAAGTCCACGGGTTCTGCTTTCCCATAAATTTTTTTGTTCTTGATATGGAAGTTCCTCTTAATCTCTGAGATGCACCAATTATTTTGGGTCGCCCATTTCTAGCGACAGCCCGAGAGAACATTGATTATGCATCTGGGTGTATGGAGATAGCCTTAGGCATTGAGTGACTTCGACTTGACATATTCAGGGCAGCAAAGAACTTCGACTGTGATCAAATAGAGGAGGATGGTGAAGACGAAGATGTGGCATACTGTGGTAACATTGGGCTCCTTTGTGACGACCCAATGTCTCATTCGTCTACACTATCAAGGTTCTTGGACCTTGATCCACACGGGACTGAGACCACTGCACTACACATATCTCCCTGAGGATTTGACTGTTTAGGGTGTGCTTCTGACCACAGCACCCTTGAATCTAGCTATCCTGATCCGTACATTATTGAATCGCCCCTGTTGTTGCAGGAAGACATGACTACAGCCAACAGGTTTCCCATTAACACAGTCACAACCAATTATTCCACAGGGAACGACTCAATAAGAATTCACATGCACATGGATCAGCAGATTCCTACCCTCGATTCTGCTCCTCCCACTCTCATTTCTGACTCTGACCCACCCATGATTGAATTGAAGCCCTTACCTGACTCACTTAAGTATGTGTTCTTGGGCAAAAGTGAGACATACCCAGTCATTATCAATGCCCACTTAACCCAAGAACAGGAGCACCAATTGATTTCTACGCTGCAAGACCATAGGGCTGCTATCGAGTGGAGTATTGCTGATCTCCGCAGTATTTGACCCTCGTATTGCACTCATCACATCTACACGAATGAGGGGGTGAAACCTTCGAGAGAACCTCAAAGATGGCTTAACCCAAATATGCTAGAGGTTGTTGAGAATGAGATCATCAAATGACTGGATGCAGGTATTATATACCCAATCTTAGATAGCTAATGGGTGAGTCCGATCCAGATAGTGCCCAAGAAAGTAGGACTCACCATCATAGAAAATGATAAGGGTGAATCCATCTCGACCCGCACTGCAACATCTTGGCAGTTTTGCATCAACTATAGGAAACTGAACATGGCTACCCAGAAGGATCACTTTCCTCTGCCTTTCATTGATCAGATCTTGGAACGGTTAGTTGGACGCAGTTTCTTTTACTTTCTGGATGGATACTCTGGGTATAATCAAGTAGCGATTAGCCCGGAAGATCAAGACAAGACCACATTCACATGCCCCTTTGGAACATTCGCTTTCAAGAGGATGCCCTTTGGACTCTGCAACGCACCAGTGACATTTCAGCGTTGTATGATGGCCATCTTCTCTGACATGATCGGGAACTATGTGGAGGTATTCATGGATGACTTCTCCATTTTTGGAGATGATTTCGTATCTTGTCTTGATAACCTCACCAAGATCTTGAAATGGTGTATTAAGGTAAACCTAGTGCTATCTTGGGAGAAAAGCCATTTCATGGTGAGGAATGGCATAGTACTAGGGCACAGAATCTCCAAAAATGGACTCGAGGTAAATCAAGCTAAATCTAAGATTATTTCCCACTTACCGCCACCTAGCTCGATCAAGAAGATTAGATCATTCTTGGGTCACGTCGACTTCTATCAGAGATTTATATGCGATTTCTCGAAACTTGCATGACCCTTGACGAATCTCCTGGTTGTTGATGCCCCATTTGAATTTGATACCTCATGTCTCAGCGCCTTCAAGTCTTTACGAAGCACTATTTTCGACTCCCCAATTCTCCAACCACCCGACTGGTTGCTTGATTTCGAAATGATGTGCGACGCATCTGATTTTACCGTCGATGCTGTTTTAGGCTAGCGTCGGGAGAAACAACCCTTTGTCATATACTATGCTAGCAAGATTTTGAATGAGGCTCAGCATAATTACACTATCACCAAAAAAGAACTACTAGCAGTAGTATTCAGGTTGGAGAAATTCAGATCGTACTTATTAGGATCCAAGGTCATCATTTTCACTGACCACTCCACCCTCCGGCATTTGTTGGCAAAGAAGGATGCCAAACCACGACTCATTAGATGGGTCCTTCTATTGCAGGAATTCGATATTGAAATCCGTGACAAAGTCGGAAAGCAGAATGTTGTGGTAGATCACCTATCCAGACTGGACCCAGACCACATTCCTTATTCCCTGCCTATCCATGGGCAATTTCCGGATGAATCTCTTTTGACAGTTCATTCTGTCGAGTTCCCTTGGTACGCAGATATCGCGAACTACCTTGCCGTAGGCAAAGTTCCTACGAACCTATCCAAGGACCAGAAACTCAAATTCACTGCCGAAGCCAAATACTACCTCTGGGATGACCCACTGCTCTTCCGCATTGGAGCGAACTAGACTATTCAAAGATGCATCCCAGATTCTGAGATCCCTAGTGTGTTATCTTTTTGCCACAACGATGCTTGTGGTGGTCATTTCTCGGGATGGAAAACCACTGCAAAAATTTTGCAGCCAGAATTTTTCTGGCCAACTATTTTCAGAGATAGACACGAATACACCTAACATTGCAAACGATACCAGTCGGTCGGTTCTATGACTAGGAGAGACATGATGCCACTCCATCCCATCATGGTTGTAGAAGTGTTCGACGTCTGGGGCATCGATTTTATGGGCCCTTTTCCAAACTCGCATGGCTTTGAGTACATATTATTAGCCGTTGGCTATGTCTTGAAGTGGGTTGAGGCCATCCTGGCAAGATGGGCTAATCATAAGACCATCATTTCTTTCATATGGTAGTATATTTTTGCGAGATTTGGAATACCCCATGCTCCGATTAGAGATGGGGGAAGACACTTCATCCACACCAATTTCAGGTCATTACTAAAGAAATACGGGGTACATCACCGTATAGCCACCCCGTAGCACCCACAGACCAATGGGCAGGCTGAAGTGTCTAACCATCAGATCAAGCTGATTCTCCAGAAGACGGTTAGACCAGATAGGAAGGACTGGACCGATAAATTAGTTGACGCACTCTGGGCATATCGGACCGCATACAAGGCCCCACTCGGAATGTCACCATATCGCATGGTATATGGCAAGGCTTGTGACCTTCCTGTAGAGCTAGAACACCGTGCCTTTTGGGCAGTGCGAAAATGTAACCTTGACCTCAATGCAGGAGATCAAGAACAAAAACTCCAGCTCAGCGAATTAGAAGAGATCTGGCAGGAGGCCTATGAGAACGCATTGATATACAAGGACAAGACCAAGGCCTTTCATGACTGCCACATCTAGAGGAAAGCATTCACGCCAAACCAACAAGTCTAGTTATTTGATTCATGATTAAAACTGTTCGCAGGGAAACTTAAGTCCAAGTGGACTGGCCCATATGTTGTGATTCAACCATATCCTAATGATGCAGTCCAGATCAGGGACCCAAAACCTAGGCATATATCCACAGTAAATGGCCAATGCCTCAAGACATTTTTGGCCCAGGAACCTCCTCCACTTGACGAAATTATTCATCTTATTGAGGACGTATGACTGAATTCTTGCCCAACTGGAGGCATTAAACTCAGCACATATAGATAGCATATATTCCACCATCATTTATACATAACCATTTTTATATATAGCATATTTTTCTTTTAGCATATTGTATATTGCATGCTGACAGGTTGACCAGTGCTGAATGTATAATTTCAGGAGTAATTACAGGTGATTTCTACCCATTCTCTCCCTGCTGTATTTATTTTCTTTTATATTCATGCATGATGACATGCAAGAACTTAGGCATGGGGGGGTAGATACAACAAAATTGAAAAAATTTGTTATGCCAACATTTAGGAAAACCTCGGAGCTGCATGTAAAATGTACTTTAGGACCTTAAATAAAAGAACAACCGACTCCACCACTCCACCTCCAATGCTTGCATTGAGCTAGAAATCATCCGCAACAGCCATTTCTGACTCACCCGCTCACCTCTTGTTCTAAATTTAGGATCAAACTGAATGTAATCTAAAAGGGAAATTTTATGAAGTACAAATTATAAGAGGTTAATTGTTTATAGCATATATACATATTGCATTCATGAACAAGATTAATTTATTAAGAGAATGCATTAGGGATTTTATCCTCTAGTTGATTCCTGTAATCTGGAATCCAGTACAAATTTTCACACACACGTAGAATTTGCATTGGATTCACGGTGAACGCTGATAAACTTCTTTAGTTTGTCAACAAGAAGTAGTGCTTATTTTCCTGAACCCCTGGACAGTGTTTTGGGAGTTAGGCAGATCTTCTTCCAAAAATCCACCAAATACTATGAGATGAGAGTAGAGTGTATTGGTGATCTAAGATTAGTACAAGGAATCCAGAGTCCTAGATAATTAGGTGATGATACTCTGAGACTAGATATAGTTTTCGCTCTCGGTTCCTGCGTATACATTTTGTGTGAAATATTGAGAGCCACTAGATAAGGCAAATACGCGGAGAGTGAGTTTTCATAAAACTAGGGCTAAGGTGGATGGTTACGACCATTTTTTACGGAATCCTCGGCTGAAGGAGGGTATTGATGTAAAGGTCAAAAATACACCGTCCTATCCATCTCTCCTGATGCCGTGAGTAGGCGCTTCCACCAAATAAGCCACCCAATGTCTCTTGAGTACCACCAATCCCTAATAATGCCTCCTCAATAAAGTTCATGGATGTGTGCTAGTTGTGTTATGTTGAAAAAGAAAAAAAAATGAAAAAAAATGAAAAAATGAAATGAAAAAAGAAAAAAATTTGAAAAAGAAGAAAAAGCAAAGAAAAAAGAGAATATTTATTCCAATTGTATTGAGGCAATACCACCAAATAAATTTGAGATCCACCAAATATGGCCTTAACCCACCTTGTGTTTTTGACTACCTAAATACTAGCTGAGGAATTCCGACTTAGTGTTAGGGTTATGGAAATTCAATTAAAGTGTTAACACCAAGTGAGACCACCAAATACAAATCATGTGTGTGAATCTGGTGTGGATATGAGATCTAAAGAAAGGAAAAGAAACAGAAGAAGAGTAAGAGAGAATGAATACAAAAGAATCAAAAGGGAGCATAGCTTTTCCCATCTTTCTCTGAGTTGAGTTACTTAGTAATCCGAGAATCTAGATTCTGCAGTACTAGTCTCTTTGTAGCACCAAGTGAGAGTAAGCCACCAAATATATAATCTTTTTCCTTAGAGATTCTTTACCTAAGCCTAAAGCCGGGGTGAAATTCATAGAATATCTTGAATACCCCAAGGTAAGAAGTCCACCTATCCTGCTAGAATTTTTACTACGGGTTGAGTACAGGCTTTAGACGTGTATTAGTCTTTCACTCGAATCCGTTACAAAAGCTACATTGTTGCACCTTCACGATTGTCTGGATTTTTAGAGCATAGGATGAAAACAAAAAGGAGAAAAATCTCTATGCATACACTTGATAAAATAATCAATCCTTTAGGAACCCATATATAAATAATTTATTCTTGCATTTGCTAGGGACTAGCAAGATTTAGGCATGGGGATATGATTGCGTAGCAATCATAGGTCTTAATTGACCTAAATCAGACTAGAACTTAGCATAAGTAGGGTAATTCATGCATGCAAAAGCATTATCTGCATCTTTACTGCTTACTTTAGCTATGCATGAAATAATGTTATAATGTGCCGATTAAGTGCTTTATGTCGATTGCAGGCAATAGGCTGATCAGAAGCTAGATCTGGA
This sequence comes from Thalassia testudinum, assembly GCA_037157565.1. Taxonomy (NCBI): domain Eukaryota; kingdom Viridiplantae; phylum Streptophyta; class Magnoliopsida; order Alismatales; family Hydrocharitaceae; genus Thalassia; species Thalassia testudinum. Next base: position 174,986,939 of record JAZHRO010000031.1, read on the forward strand.
GCAGGATCTGAAGCTGGATTAGGAATAATGGGTGTTGCAGCAGAGCTGGAGCAGAAGACTTAGATTAGATGTAGGAATAATGATGTAAGGGAGTTAAGGTTTGCTATTCTACTAAGTAGGAATAAAGCAGTAGAATGTGAAGAGCTTAGGTCCATCCTAGCCCTAGGATAGCCTAGAGACTTCCCCAAGCCTTAGCCACTCTTAGATTAGGTCACAACACCCTAGGAAGCCCTAAAACCCTAGTTCCAACCCTTATCTGGTCGTCCAGATAAGTTATGGGATGTCCAGAACCCTTAGCCAACTCCCGCACACCTCAAACCCACTTCTTCATTGTTATTGGACGTCTAGACACTTTTCAGACGTACAATTTCTGCAGAATACCCAAAACAGAACCTAGATTTCCCCCTGACTCAGATTGGACATCCAGAACTGAAGTCTGGACTTCTGATTTTTGAGTATAAGTCATCTGATCATGTTTTTGGATGTCTGGAACGGGTCTCCAGTCTCTATTTTGAGATTCAAGCCTTTATCTTGGATTTCTAGCTCCCTAGACCTAATCCCAACCCCATAGGAACCTAATTTAAGGTGTCCTAACCCTAGTACATCACCTCTAGACCTACCTATGGACCTATTTAGGTCCTCACCAAACCCAATTGACTTAGATCAAAGTCAATTACCTTCATCTAAGTCAATTGGACTCATTGAGTCCAATTGAGCTCAAATCTCAACCCACGCAAGTTCAGTTGGACTTAGTGAGAGTCCAACTAACCTAAACCCAACCTAATTGAATTATTTCACTCTCAATTAGGTTTACACTCATTCAATTAAACTTAGGTTAAGTTTAATTGCAATTTCCCCTTAGCAATTAGAATATGCAACCCTAATTCAAGGTATACACCTACCCAAACCCCGTAGAACCTAACCTAGAGTCTTAGACACCTAGGGCACCACACACACCCATTCATGCACCCACACATCTTTAGAGTTCTCTAGAACCCTCTTGAAGTGGCACCAACTCTTGGTTGCCAAATTTAGCAACCAAGAGGCATTCAATTCTTAGATCAATAAATTATGGATCGAAGAACCACTTCTATCCTCTCTTGGCCAACCACTCTTGGGCTCTGTATAGAGAGTTCCACACTTCTCTAGAGAGACTCCCTTAGGTCTATAAAAAGACCTATGGGGTGGCCATTTTGACCCATCCACTTTTTGGCCATACTTGCTTGGCTCCATCCACCTCCACTTAGGCTAGCCACCACCCTCTCCACTCCATCTCCACGAGCTGAACATTATCATGAAGGATACCATGCCAAGATGCTGGATCACTCATCCAACCTCTCTCCAAGGGTCGGCCTAAGCTCCATTGGCCACCCCTCATTCTCCTCTCTACCACTCCAAGGCCATCGGAGACCACCTCCGAATGCCCTCACTTCTGATAGATTAGTAGCTAGCTCTTTACATTTACTGCCTTTATTTACTACTTAGTAGTGTATTCCTTATTCTTCCCCAATGATGCATGCAAAATCCTCCCGTAGATTCATGTATGCAATCATTTTCTGGTAGCTAGATTTACATTTTAAGCATTGCTGTACAAGCTTTCCTCTACAGTTCTTGTTGCAAACCTCACCAAATGAATGAATGAAAGATACATTTATATATATATCTCTATGTTTTGAAATCACCATGATCTTATTGATTGCTATCTTTTTGCGTGATTCAAGTTGCCTATTTTCACTTATTTATCTATTTCGCAACAAGCATGTCGTTTCCAGAAAATGTAGAAAATCTAATAATAGACGCAGTTTCTGTAAAGAGTCACCACCTCACTAGAATTGTGCACACAGAAACTCACACTTTCACCTTTGTGATCTATTTAACACATGCGCACGTAATCAGGGTTCATAATAGAAGTGGTGAAATCTTAATCAGAAAATTGGGAACCGGTGTGCGATTTTAAACAAAGTAGAACGGTAAAAGATCAAATTCAGAAGTAAAAGAAATGCCTCCTAGAGATAAATGACCGGGACTCAAGTCTCGTTATCTTTTATTAAATATCTTGGTTTGATCGTATTGAGCACTATACTATGACGTTTTCCTATCAAATACGCACGATACGCTTTCAACACGCCTCCCAGAGATGAACGACCAGGACTCAAGTCTCAATATCTTTATAAATATTTTTGCTGATCATATTGCGCACTATAGTACGACGTTTTTTCTTATCAAAAATGCACTTTACAGAACACAATAGGTTACCAGACTAGGAGAAATTGGGATGCTGGTGCCAACCAGGGTTATATGTTTCAGAATACGGGTTGTTACTCCCGTAACCCTGAATAGCATTGACATCTTCGTAGGTCGAAGACATCTTAGATGCAAATTCATCAAAATAATATGCACTTGCATCGTCATGTGGTGCGTAACCCTGATTGTACGGCGCCAGATCCACAATGTTCATGGGTTCTTGGTATGTAGGATCCCACGGAGATGGAGAGAAGACATCCCAAGTGAACGGATATGCACGAGCAGAGGGGGCTTGGGATGCTTGAGAGGAGTAAGATGGAGCAGTGCTACCAGAAGATCTAGTTCTCGCTCTCATTAATTCATTGATCTTCTTTTTGAGTAGATCCACCTTGTCCAGCTTTTTGGTGATAATGTCCATGTCAGCTCAGGTAGACTTAGCTTGAGCTTTGTGGACGCTGACTCGTTGTTGTCCAGGTCGCTGGAATTGGTTAATTGAGGTGGCATTCATCAAGTTCTTTGCTAAGGACTCGAATAGTTCAAATGCGTTGTTCTTGTCCTTCACGAGGAAGTTCCCACCGCTAGATGCATCAGCCAGGTGCCGATGTGTGTCATCCAGCCCATGGTAAAATACTTGAGCGAGGTGTGATTTGGGTACACCATGGTGTGGGCACTTCTTGAGAAGATTGTGGAATCTATCCCAAGCATCATGCAACTTTTCTCTAGGGCCTTGGGCAAAAGTCGTGATCGCGTGCCTCATAGCATTTGTTTGACCGATCAGGAAGAATTTTTGAGGAATTTGCGATGTAATTCCTCCCAAGCTCCAATTGGCCTCCTGATAGTCTTGAACCAATAAGTAGCTTTATCCTTGACAAAAAAGGAAAAGCTTCATGAGAACAATTCCGATATCTACATTCCTAGGTCGAACCGACTCTACAATCTGACTCAGATCTTCGATATGCTGGAAGGGATCCTCATTCGAGTTTCCATGGAAATGAGTTTGAATCAGACTTATGATATGTGGCTTCAACTCGAATGTGTCTCCTCTTGTAGGAATCCAGGCCTGAGGTGCTATAATTTTTGTCGCTGAATCGTAGAAGTCCCACAGTTATTCTCCACTTGGTGGATGTTGCATTCTGTCAAGTGTTGTGAGAATCCGGTCGATGCTCTACTCATATTTTTGTTCTGTTTCCTCAACCCTAGCTTCCAAACAAGCCATTGGGTCTTGATTCTTAGGGTCTTGATGAACTCGAGGATTGGGATTAGCGATTTTAGCTAATCGAGTGGAAGAAGGTTGAGAAGAGAGGTTAGGAGAAAATCGCCTTTGTCACCTTGGGTTTGGCTCCAAGGTCCCACAAGTTTAGGTCCTAACGACCTTCTTCCTTGCATACACCAACTCAAAAGGTTGGTGCTATCAAGCAGAACAAGGCTAAGGCCTTGTTAACCAGAGCACATGATTTTTTGTTTAAGTTTGTGTTATTAAAAAAAATTCGGCGAGAGACCGACTGCAAGGAATTTTTGCCTCTCAGGCTAACTCAGCCAGTCTGGTTACGAGGGGACTATGAGGAAGGTTCTTCCTTCAGCTTTCACCTCCAATTCTGTTACCCCACAACCACGGTCATTTGACGCTACCCCATAGGCGTAGACACCAGGTTTTGCAGGAGAGGTTGGAACTACCCAGTAGTTTCAAGCTAAATGCTAGTTATTTGATATATTTTTATGAATTTTTAAACTGTTTCTTCAATTTAGTAGATGGTGAGTGGTCCACAAGGAGTCTCCTCACCGACTAATTCTTAGGCTCGTCGGAGTCCAAGTTAGTCTATGTGGTTCTATTGGCTCATGCACTTCTAAGTTCTTTTTCAAATTGAAGACCACAATTCCAATGTATACTCTAAAGTAAGATGGAATCCAAATGATTTGAAATTTGGCAATAAGATTCCTTTCTCAATAAGCTTTTCAGAGAGTATTTTTCCAAAATTTTTACTATTTTCAACAATTGGTTATGAATTTTTAACAAACCATAGGTCAAAATTGGGATTTAGATGCCATGTTGTTTTTTCTATTGGAAACAATATCAAATATGCTCCAAAAATTTTGTAAAAATATGATATTGAAAGCTAATTTAATTATATTTCAACCCCACAAATCATGAGTAAATCCGATTTGTATGTTGGTCAGAATTGATTTCTAAAGTTCATAAAAGTTTTGGTTTCAAGCGATCTAACCAGTATGTACTCCATGAATTTTTAAAAATTTCAAAGAAGGAATTTCTTTTTAGGAAAGGTTGCATTGGAAAGATAATTTGAATATCTAGTTCCAATCCAAATTCTAGGATTTTTGGAGTATTATAAATATGGCTATTAAATTTTAAAAATGACACTTAATTTTTGGCTGAGTTTCTAATAAGAATGTGTGCACTTGATTTTCGCAGTGCCAGCTTTTCCTCTTTCGCCGCTTCGTGTCTTTGTACTTGGGCACAAAAATGCTATATTAGAGATGAAATCAAAATTTGCCGTGCCTCCCTGGCAATGGCGCTAATTTGGTTGGGGTGTAGATAGTGTAGAAAATTAGCACGTTGTAGTATAGCGCGAAATACGTCCTGAGCAAGTAAATTAATGGAATTGGTGAGTCCTGGTCGATCACAGGGAGGCAGAAAGCACTTTTGATTTCATGCGTTTGTTCCAAATATAAGTACCAAGTAATTGAAACAATTAGTCACAATATCCACATTACAAAGAGATTGAATTTGATATATGCGATAGAATGAAAACATGAATGTAAACAACTACTACTGTAATAGAAAAAGGGCACCATGGGTGGTCCGTGGTGGCCTTTTGGAGAGGTTGGGAAGAGCAGCAATTATTCATCGAGGTGGCCCAATGGATGCTTCAGAAGGAGGTGTAGAGACGGAGGTAGAGAACACAGGAAGAAGAAGAGAGAGTAGTTGTGGAAGGAGGAAGAAGAAAAACTAAAGAATTGCCATTCTAAGGGGGCCCTTAGGCCTCTTTTTATAGCTATTATGAAGAGCATTTAGGGTATTTGGGCCCTTAATTCTGTGTAAAGGCTTCAGATTAATCAGATCCATTGATTGGGAGATTAATAGTCCTGATTAAGCCTTCCAAATCCTTCTTCCATCCACAGTTTGAGCTGGTGCTGCCATGTGGCAGCCGTTGGAGCATTGGATCAAGATCGGGCAGCTCAGCTGCTTCCTCGCTCGCACACTGCGTTCCTCACTTCATTGCTTGCCTTCGAAACCTTCCCGATCGTCGACCATCCGATCGTAAGATCAAATGGTTCAAATTAATGCCTACGCTGCCCTTTTATCAGTGCCTCAACTCCTAAAGCTTCTCAGTCGTCTGATCTCTCGATCGGATGGCTTAAAAAGCTTGCACAGTGCCTGCTGAGTCCTAAGGCATGCTTCATCACACACGTCTGCATCTGACGCTCCTGTGCCCACCACACGCTCGTCGTCAATCCGTCCGATGAAGATCCTACTATGGAATTTCACCCATGGGTGGTCGACTCCCAGTCGCGCTTCGAACCCTCATCGTGCGCTGTCTGTTAAGCACTCTCTCTGCTACGCTGCATGCGTGGATTGTTGCACTTTCCAAAACCTATGCAGTCACCCTTGGCCGTTGGATGGGAATCCAACGGTTGAGATCTCACCCTCGCTTGATGAGGCGGCTGGAGGCGGGTGACGTGGCTGCATTGCGACCATTGGATGTCAATCCAATGGCCCACGACTCTCCTTCCCAGATTGGGGTGCAGTGAAGGGTGGCTACGATGGTCTAGGCTACGATATCTGATCCAGTCTAAGAATAGACCCTGAAAAGGTGATCCCTTTTCCCTCCTAATGCATGAGGACATTGCATATCTTAAGCATGGGGAGGTGTTTTTAAAATTTGACTATCGATTTAGGATTTTCAAACCCTAAAAACATGCATTTTTCTTTAGTTATTTTATTTTCCTACCTGCATACCCAAACAAATGAAAATGTTGAAAACTTTTTGAGAAAAAATTTTGAAATTGGGACTAAGGTTGAAAAAACTCACTTTTGGTACAATGAGATTTAATCTTTAACAAACTAGGGATGAGGATGCGGATCTGATCATTAGAATTTCAGGGTCTATTTTTAGACTAGATCAGATATCCTTCTCTAAAATTCCACCTGAACTCATGATAGTTCAGGTGACCTGATTCTCTTTTGTAATATGGAAAGTATCTAGCTTAGTTTCTGATTCAAAAACTTGCATTTCTTGCGGAACTTCCTGTGTCAAATTTCACACACAAGCCAACACTTAAAAACAACTAAAAATTAGAAAAACTCCCTTGTTTGGACTTAGTCAAAGTCTGAAGCAGATCATTGGTTTGAGTTCCCACCACCGAGAAGGAGGAAAATGCCTCCTTTGAGGATGCGATTCAACATGTTATCGCCTCGTCTCTGCTCCATATCTATATTTCATATCTTTAGACCGAGCATTAAAGCGTATTTTAGCAGCTCAAGTGTCTTGGACGGTGCTTTACCTATAGTGTCGGAGCAAGAGCTTGAGTTTGCTTGGAGTGCCCTTTTACACGAAATTGTGTTTTGCAGTTGTGAGCTCCTAGGTGGTGTCATGGATAGTGCTATCCCGAAGTACTGGCGCCAGAGCCCCCTCGAGGATTGGTAATAAGAATGATGATCCTGACACATCTATTATAAGACTAAGCTAAAAATAAGCATGGGGGAAAAAAAATGTTTTTAACCAAAAATACGCCCTTATAAATGTTGGCTTTTCACAAGTACGGACACAAGGTTTTAAAGGATATTGAAAGTTGTGAATCAGATTCATGAGTCAAAAAAACCCTAAAAATAGAAATTTCAAGTCATCTGAATTAACAAGGGGTTAATTTGTGAATTTTCTGGAGGATATATTGATCCTGTTTTGACTAATTTTTGGATCCAAAAACAAATCCCGATGTTTCTCCTTAATAAATCCTATGCCTCCTGTGTTTAGATCAACTAAGGTCCCTTAATCTTTTTCTCCTCAAAAGTAAAAAAAAATTAGATTTCCCAAAAATTTCATTTTATAAATTAAATTTTTGCTAAGAGACTAGCAAAAGTTAAGCATGGGGGTGTGATAAATGCCTATTTATCATCATTCTTTTGCATTAAAATAATCTTAGCTCTTAAAGTTTTGCTTCGCAAACGGGTTTTTGCGGTTGCATTTAGTTATAAATTAGGATAGGCATGCATTGCATTTTTCTTGTCTTTTTAATGTGTTTTGTGAGTGTTAAGGATGAACAGATATACAGATCCCTAAAACCCTAGCACTCAGGAAGGCAACTGATGAAGAAGAAGCTCAGACTAGCTAAAACTCAGCTTGATCTAGCTCACCACAGCTAGAATCCAGCTCACTTGGACTAGGGTTAGCTCATCCTAACTCCATTCAGCTCATCTCAACTGAATGGTAGCTCAAGAGAGCTCATCTTAGCTCACCCTAGCTCAAGTTAGCTAAGTTACAGCCCAACTTGGCTGAGTTTAGCTCATCTCAGCTCCCACTAGTCCACAGGGAGCTCTAGCTAGCTCAGTTGGGTTGACTGGAGTTCACCCCAGCTCAGGTCTAGCTACATCCAGCTCCACTCAACTCCATCCAGTTGAAGATGAATTCATTCCAGCTCAGGAAACTCAAGTCCAACTCTTGGGGACTTAGCTTAGCTCAAGCTAGTTGAGTTAAGCTACCTTAGCTGTCTCAACCAGCTCAATCCTCCCTGGGAGCACCAGACCCAGCTCACCTCAGCTCCATTCAATAGAAGCCAGCTCAGTTTAGCCTGGCTTAGCAGCTAGCAAAGAACTAGCAAGCTAAGCCAGCTAGAGTAGCCCCATGTTGACCTCTTCAGTAGCTGCCAGCTCCAATTCAGCTCCAGACTCTTCATATCGAGCTCCACTCCTCAAACCCTAAGCTCCACATGCATACTACTCTACTCCATAGCTAGCTAAGCTAGCTTAGCTTAGCTTACCCTAGCTAGCAACCACCTCCTTGGCACCAAAAACCTAACCCTAACTCCACCTACATAACCTTCCACTCCAAGTCCACCTAAGCCTACTTAAGCTAGCTCCACCGTACTCATTTTGGCACCACCACTTCACCACCTTTCACCCCTCAACTAACCACCAAAAGACACCAAATGTTGGCACCAAAACTAACCCTAACCAACTCCCTTTTGGAGCCAACTTCAACCCCCATATCCACCTTACACATAACCCCTCCAAGCCACATCCACCATCCACCTCAACCCCCTTCTAGAAGCCTAGAAGTTGGTGCCAACCCATGGAACCTATCCATGGTTGGCACCACTTTTAGGTGTCCCTTGGCCACCCATAACTACGCCCCTTACATCCCTTAGGTGGCACCAACTCTCCTTAGCCCTAGGATCACCTAACCACCCCCATCTTCCCATCTTAGCCATCCATCTCAAGAGTCACCTCAACCCTCTCATCCTACCCTATAAAAAGACCAACACCCACCACCTTACAACCCATCCTTGGCTGGCAAAATACCTCTCATATTCTACCTAAAGCTCATGCCTAAGAGAGAAGAAGAAGATTAAGGGGATACTCTGCCCCCTTGGTGCCTTCCCCTCTTCCCTTCTTTCTTATGCCCACGCCAGCCAAAGGAGAAGCCAGGCAAGGAAGACCTTTGGTGGAGGTCTTGAAGGTGGTCCACGCCACCTTGGAGGAGAGCTTCAGGGTGGTGCACGCCCACCCTTGGAGGAAAGAATTGAGGTGGTGAGCATCCTCCTTGGAGGAGCATTCAAGGAAGGAGAAGGTGACCTTCTATTCAAGCCTAGGAGCAGTTAGGCTTGGAGCAAGAGGACTCCCTTCTTCACCATATTTTGCAAGAGGATTTGTGTTTTTTTCTTTTTTATATATTTCCCATTTTAAGTAGAAGCATTCCTCTACATGTTTTTGTAAAACATAAATTCTACTAAATCAATTTGCCTTCTTTTCAATTTCTATTGTAATTGCTTTATCTTTGTTCTAGCAGTTTTTCACTTCCACTTCCTAATTACTCTAGGCCTCCACGTGTCTAGAGTGAGCTTAGGGAGGGGTCATATTTATCTCTTAGGTTTTAGCTTAGTGATTGTAGGTGTTAGTTGCTTTTCTATCAACAATTTGCATTTTGCCTTCATTATTTCATAACATAAAAATTATATATTTAAAATACCAAAAAGGAAGATTGAGTTTCCTTTAAAAGCAAGAGATTTGAATTGTAAACTTGCTTCCTTGGACGACCCTAGATACTCCCCTATCTAGGAATAGAAATTTAAAAGCGTATGCGATTTCACATGTTACGACTTTAAAAACCCTAATTACAAATCACGCGATTTTTCGCATCATTTAGCGACCTGGGTGGTACTTAGCTTGGCTCTCGATCCAAAAACTTGCATCCTTTTTGAAAACCTTGTGTTAAACATTTCACACATGAAGCCAATACAACCCAAGCCCCAAAAACACTAAATATTTAAAATGCCCCCTGCTTTGACCTTGGTTAAAGTCTGAGTCAGATGATTGGTGTGAGTTCCTACCATCGAGAAGGAGGAATATTGATGACGCGATGCCAACATGTTACCACCTTATTGTTGCTCCATATCTACATTCCATATCAACATACAGAGCATTAAAGCAGATTTTGTGGCTCAGGTGTCTTAGACGGTGCTCTATCCATTGCATCGATGTAAAAGCCTGAGTTCGCCATGAGCGGCCCCTTACAACGCTTTGTGTTTTGGGGTTGTAAGCTCTTGGGGAGTGTCTTCGATGGTGCTCTACTCATTGTATCGATCAGAGCCCCCTTGAGGATTGGTAACGGGAATGATGATCCCAACACATCTGTATTAGGACTGATCCGAGGCTAGGCATGGGGAAGCAAATAAAAGAAAAATCCAGAAACAAAGAAAAGTTTCAAAAAAAAGAAAACACGACCATTCAGAAAAAGCAAAAAAAGATCCTGAAAAACACGACCGTATAAATATGTTATCCCAAAAATGTTAGCCAATCACAAGCATTAACACTTGATTCTTCATGGTAATACGAGTTGCGGATCGGGTTCATGAGCTAAGGAGGTCCTAACTACAAAAGCAGTTTCAGGATATTTGAATTACAAAATGGTTAATTAGTGAATTCTTGAAGGATACATTGGTCTTGATTATTCTAAACCTTGGATCCATGGAAGAATCCCAACATTTTATCCTTAACAAATCCCGTACCTGCCTTATAAAAAATCAACCAAGGTCTTGCATTCAAATTTATTCCTCAAAACACAAAAATTTGTTTTCTTTGAAAAACAGTGTAATGCAATTAAAATTTTGCTAAGGGATAAGCATGGGGGTGTGAGAAACACCAATTTATCATCATCCCTAATATCCATTAATAGCTAGTTCCTAGGGTTTTGATTATTACATTGCATTATTTCATTGCATTTAGCATGCATTTGCATTTAGGGTTTAGGTCATGCATTGTCATATTTTCTATCATTTTATGTGGTAACATATTACATTTGATTGTTAGGGATGAATGCACCATGAAAATCATATAACCCTGGCAATTTGAGAGGCACGTTTGTTGGTGCTAGAGCGCCACGATCGTTTGTTTTGATGATAACAAAACACGTGTCATTTAACATTTGCACTTGAAGTCTTAGATTTCAGGTCAATTACAAATGGAGACGTGATTAGATGGAGTTTGAGCTCGCATCCAAGACAGATTGGAGGAGCTTGATGGAGAACAGAGGAGATTCGCGAGGAGCGATAGATTGAAGATGGAAGGACAAGAAGAATAGGATAGAATTCTATTTATTTCTTTCATGTACTTTTATCTTTATTTCCTTGCTCTTTTTGTTCTTTAGAACATCATGTTAAAGAGCCTCAAAGTACCCTAACAGTAGTCCTAGGAACACCTGCATAACCCTAGGATACTTAGGTTTTCTGTAGAGAACCTAGAAAACCAATATAGGGTTCTAACAGCCTTTTCAGACGTCTAATCCTAAAATCAGACGTCTGATAATGAGTTTTAAGACGTCTGGCTGTTGACTCAGACGTCCGATAACATTTAGGCTGGACTTATTTAGTTCTGTCTGATGAAATCAGATATCCAGACCTTAGTCTAGACGTCTTGGAAGACGTCTGATGATTTTGCCAGACGTCCAATTAGTGGACTGCTGGCTGGCTTAACAAACACTGAAGGATATGACCATTAGAGCCTTATCAGACATCCGTAAGCAATTCCAGACGTTTGATACATGACCGTTTTGCCTCGGCTGACCCGAAAATCTCTTTTCAGAGATTTTCTAACTGTTGCACTCTCTTGGAAATCCATTCCCACAGAAAAGTAGGTTTCCAGACGTCCTGTATGTCGTCTGATGGACTTGCACTAGAACCCTGTTTAGATCTGATTGAAGTCAGGAAGAAACCCGCCTAAAATTAGACGTCTGACTTTGATCCCAGACGTCTTAAACTAACCTTCCAGACATCTGATGCCAGGATCAGATGTCTGATAACCCTGTCAGTGCAATGATTGCTCCTAATTTCGACTTGATTCTCTTGGTCTTTGCACCCAACGGCTATGGAAGCTTTCCAAAGCCTTCCAAAGCCTTCTTAAGGCCTCTATAAATAGAGAAGAACCTCTTGCACACACATACACACCTAGGCACACCAAGAATAAGCATTTTCACTCTTTTGTGTCCAAAAGAATCTCTTGCTCTCCAAGCTCAAGTTCTACATCTAGAGACCATCAAGCATTTGCTCACCCGCTCTCCCGTCGTAGTTCACGAGAGCGACGTTGCGCCGTCATGTAGTTCATGCATCCGCGTCGTCGACGCACTCCTTGCAAAGGGAAGCATCTTAATTCCTATAGAAGCTTAGGTTAAAAATTACTTTGTTGGCTCTATAGGATTGTTGTTATTTATCTTTGTTCTTTGGTTGGGTATTCGCTTTGCGAATTCCCATCTCCTTCGTGGGACAAAATCCTTCTCGTGAAGAGAAGGGGTTTGAGGTATGCTACCCTCGTATAAAGTAGCGTGGTTGTAATTGAGGTTGAATCACCCTCGTTTAAGTGATTCGCTTAGTGGATTTGATCAACTTGGTTGATCGAAAAATCCTAACTCGAGAGGGTTAGGTGGTGGTTTTCACCCAGTTTGGGTTTCCACCTAAAAATAATTGTGTACATTGTGTGATTGAATTCTTTTTGTGAGATTGTTTATATTCTATTCTGCAATTTATTATGTCACCCCCTCCTAGTAGGGAATCCACAATTGGTATCAAAGCAGGTTCTTGCTAATCGGAGTAACACCCAGCAAGAAGATCATGGTTGGGAGCAGTTCCGTAATTCGGATCTCCGTGGGGCAGTCCACAACCCATCCACCACTCTTCGATGGGAGCAACTACCCCTACTGGAAGTTACGGATGAAGACTTGGCTTCAAGCCAATGACTTCACGATTTGAGCTAGGTGCGAGACGCCATTTGAGATCCCAGAGAAACTTGCGAGAGGCTACTCGCAACAGCAAATTCGTGAGCTCTCTTTAAACGTGAAGACCATGAACGCCCTTTACTGCGCGCTCAGCCCGGAGGAGTTCAACAGAATCTCGCAATGCACCACCGCATACGAGATTTGGCATACACTTGAGGTAACTCACAAAGGTACCTCTAAGGTAAAAACTTCTAAAATAAATTTACTTTCTCAAGAATTTGAATCTTTTTCTATGAAAGCTAACGAATCTGTAAGTGAGATGAACACTAGGTTCACTCTCATTGTAAATAAATTGAAAGCTTTAGGGAAGACATTCATCAAGGGGGAGCTTCAAGGGAAGCTTCTTCATTCCCTTGGACTAGAGTGGGAACAGAAAGTCACCACCATCGAGGAGGCGAACAAAGTGGAGGAGCTCAACATGGAAGATCTCCTAGGCAATCTAATGGCCTACGAGACAAAGTTGAAGCAGAAGAAGAAGGATACACCGGAGCCTAAACAAAAGAAGACTCTCGCCTTCAAAGCCGCGTCAGATAGCGAGGTAAGTTCCGACGACGAAGACTTTAAAATTTTACTTAAGAAATTTTCCAAGTTTTATAGGGAATCAAAGAAAGAGAAAAAGGAGAAGAAGGAAAGCCCGAGACGTTGCTACCACTACAACGAGAAAGGGCATCTACGACCAGAATGCCCTCTTCTCAAAAAGGAGAAGAAAGAAAAGGAGAAGAAGTCTAAGAAGAAGGCATTCCAAGCCACTTGGGACGATTCGAGCTTGGAGGAAGAGGAAGAAGAAAAGTCTATAGAAGAAGAAACCGCTTGCTTCGATTTCATGGCCAGAGGAAGTGATAGCGACATCGAAAGCGGAAGCGACTCAGACAACGATGTAAATTCTGATTTACAAGATGCATTTAATGATCTTTTTGAAGTTAGTAAAGCAATTAAGATAGAAAATAAAAACATTAAAAGGAACCTTAGTTTTCTTAAAAATGAAAATGATAGGCTAGAAAAATAACTCAAGGACATAGAAACTAGTCCTAAGGATAATAACCTGTTATTAGAAAATAAAAATTTAATCAATGAAAATACTAAATTGATTGAAGAAAATGATAGTTTAAAGTTAGAAATTTCTGATTTAAAGACTAAGATGCATATTATAGAAAAAGAAATTGCATGTCTTAGGGAAAACTCTAACAAATTAATCAACAAAGTAGATAATTTTTATAACCCTAAGGTTGAGAAAGGATCTCCATCAAGGAGACCCGCTAATAGATCCGGATCCAAGCTCACTTGGATACCAAAGAAAGAATTGGATTCTTGTTTTGTCGGTTTCAGGGATAACTACAACACAAAGGACTGGACCTACAGGCTCAAGGTTGGTCAACTCGAGTTGGGAGAACCAAGGAGTAGACCAAGGAGGAGAACAAGAAGACCGACGAGGCGGCGAACAAATGATGGACCCGCCGCACGTCGACCGCCAGACTGGAGACCGACGCCGATGCCCGGTCCTCCAAGCTACGGATGGGAGCCCGATCCGTTGTGGCATCCACCACCACCATTTGGGCCATTTTATTGGCCATGGTAGGTGAGGTAAAAATTCTTGACCCTATCTTTGTTTATCATTAGCATTTAGATAGGGAGAGTTAAAAATTATGAGCTAATTGTCAATTATTAAGGGGGAGATGTAAGTTAGCTAAATTTCCTTTAGTAAGGGGGAGAAAAATAATAGCTATCTTGTTATTACAAAAAGGGGGAGGACATTACTTTTGTTAAAAGAAATTCATAGAAGAGCATGTTTCAAGGGGGAGTTATAGGAAATTTAAAATCAATCAAACCATTTTGATAATGTCAAAAAGGGGGAGGATTTTTTGCGTTATTTATGATTTTGTCATCATCAAAAAGGGGGAGATTATTGGTGCTAGAGCACCACGATCGTTTGTTTTGATGATAACAAAACATGTGTCATTTAACATTTGCACTTGTAGTCTTAGATTTCAGGTCAATTACAAATGGAGATGTGATTAGACGGAGTTCGAGCTCGCATCCAGGACGGATTGGAGGAGCTTGATGGAGAACAGGGGAGATTTGCGAGGAGCGATAGATTGAAGATGGAAGGACAAGAAAAATAGGATAGAATTCTGTTTATTTCTTTCATGTACTTTTGTCTTTATTTCATTGCTCTTTTTGTTCTTTAGAACATCATGTTAAAGAGCCTCAAAGTACCCTAACAGCAGTCCTAGGAACACCTGGACAACCCTAGGATACTTAGGTTTTCTGTAGACAACCTAGAAAACCAATATAAGGTTCTAATAGCCTTTTCAAACCTCTGATAATGAGTTTTAAGATGTCTGACTATTGACTCAGACGTCCGTTAACATTTAGGCTGGAATTATTTAGTTCTGTCTGATGAAATTAGACGCCCAGACCTTAGTCCAGACGTCTTAGAAGGCGTCTGATGATTTTGCCAGACGTCCAATTAGTGGACCGTTGGCTGGCTTAACAAACACTGAAGGATATGACCATTAGAGCCTTATCAGACGTCCGTAAGCGTTTCCAGACGTCTGATACATGACCGTTTTGCCTCGACTGACCCGAAAATCTCTTCTCAGAGATTTTCTAAGTGTTGCACTCTCTTGGAAATCCATTCCGGCTGAAAAGTAGGTTTCCAGACGTCCAGACATAGTTCTAGACGTCCTGTATGTCGTCTAATGGACTTGCACTAGAATCCTGTTTAGATCTGATTCAAGTCAGGAAGAAAATCACCTAAAATCAAACGTCTGACTTTGATCCCCGACGTCTTAAACAGATCTTCCAGACATCTGATGCCAGGATCAGACGTCTGATAACCCTGTCGGTGCAATGATTGCTCCTGATTTCGGCCTGATTCTCTTGGGCTATGCACCCAACGGCTATGGAAGCTTTCCAAAGCCTTCCAAAGACTTCTTAAGGCCTCTGTAAATAGAGAAAAACCTCTTGCACACACATACACACCTAGACACATCAAGAACAAGCATTTCCACTCTTCTGTGTCCAAAAGAATCTCTTGCTCTCCAAGGTCAAGTTCTACATCTAGAGACCATCAAGCATTTGCGCACCCGCTCTCCCGTCGTAGTTCACGAGAGTGACATTGCAGCATCGTGTAGTTCACACATCCGCGTCGTCGACACACTCCTTGCAAAGGGAAGCATCTTAATTCCTATAGAAGCTTAGGTTAAAAATTACTTTGTTAGCTCTATAGGATTTTTGTTATTTATCTTTGTTCTTTGGTTGGGCATTTGCTTTGCGAATTCCCGTCTCCTTCGTGGGACAAAATCCTTCTTGTGAAGAGAAGGGGTTTGAGGTACGCTACCCTCGTATAAAGTAGCGTGGTTGTAATTGAGGTTGAATCACCCTCGTTTAAGTGATTCGCTTAGTGGATTTGATCAACTTGGTTGATCGGAAAATCCTAACTAGAGAGGGTTAGGTGGTGGTTTTCACCCGGTTTGAGTTTCCACTTAAAAATAATTGTGTACATTGTGTGATTGAATTTTTTTGTGAGATTGTTTATATTCTATTCCCCAATTTATTACGTCACCCCCTCCTAGTAGGAAATCCACAACATTAACATGAGAAGAAGTAGACATAAGCGCTTGTAGCTAGATCCCAGCTCATCTCAGCTAGATCCATCTCAATTCCAGCTCCATCCAACTTAATTCCATCTCCATCTAGCTTAAGGTAGCTCCTCTCCAGCTTATGAAGCTCAAGCTATGCTCAAGCCAATTGAGCTCACCATCTACTCCTAAGCTAGCTAGCTGAGCTAGCTAGGAAGACTTCAGGAGACTTGAATGCACATAAATCGTAGGCCCTAATTCACCTAAATTAAGGTAGAACCAAGCTTAACATTGGCATTTTGCATGCATACACATCGTACTTTGCATCTTAGATGATTTATATGTTTTATACATAATAATGTGCTATTTAAGAGGTATTAATAATTGCGGGTAATCTAGGGCTGCAGATAACCTATCCAACCTTATGGATCTATTTGGAATGACGACGGGAGTCCAATGCTTCCAAGAGCACATCAATCAGACTCCTGTAGCACCCTAGGGAGTCCGCAGAAGAAGCAGGAGCCAAGGGGCAAATTGAAGAACATCTAGACCTCAAATGACAAATCCAACCACACGGATGGATCCGAATCGATGTTCGCAAGCCAACGGCGTAGAAATCAACTCAATTGGAGGCTTACATCATCATATACAAGGAGATAGACGACCACGATGGTGCCACGTGGCACCATCGCAACTGCCCCTCACTGCACCCCAATCTGGGAAGGAGAGCGGTGGGCCGTTGGATTGTCATCCAACGTCCATGATGCAGCCACGTTGCCCACCTCCAGTCGCCTCATCAAGCGAGGGCAAGATCTCAACTGTTGGATTTCGGTCCAATGGCCAAGGGTGGCTGCACAGGTTTTGGAAAGCGCAACAGTCCGCACGTGCAGTGCAGCGGAGAGCACACTTAACAGACAACGCTTGACCCGGGTTCGAAGCGTGATTGGGAGTCGGCCGCCCTTGGGTGAAATTCCATTGCAGGATCTTCATCGGGCAGATCAGCGGCGAGCGCATGGTAGGTGCAAGAGCATCGGATGCAGACGCGCACGATGACATGCATCTTAGGACTCAGCGGGCACTGTGTAGGCTTTTTGAGTTGTCCGATCTAGAGATGGGACAACTGAGAAGCTTTAGGAGTTGAGGCACTGATCAAAGGGTAGTGTAGGCATGGGTCTGAACCATTTGATCTTACGATTGGACGATCGACGATCGGGTGGGTTTCGAAGGCAAGCGGTGAAGCAAGGAATGTAGCGTGTGGGCAAGGGAGCAACTGAGCTGCTCGATCTTGATCCAACACTCCAACGGATGCCACGTGGCAGCACCAGATCAAACTGTGGATGGAAGAAGGATTTGGAAGGCTTAATCAGGACCGTTGATCTCCCGATCAACGTATCTAATTAATTCGAAGCCTTTGCACAGAATTAAGGGCTCAAATACCCTAAATGCCCATCACAAAGGATATAAAAAGAGGCCTAAGGGTGCCCTTTGAAAGCAATTCTCTTAGATTTTCTTCTTCTACCTCCTTCTACAACTACTCTCTCTTCTTCTTCCCTTCTCTGCCTCCGTCTCTGCACCTCCATTTGAAGAGTCCGTTGGAACACCCCGATGGATCGTTGCTGCTCTTCCCAACCTCTTTAAAAGGCCACCACGGACCACCTATGGTGCCCTTTTTTTGTTACAATAGTAGTTGTTTACATTCATGTTTTCATTTTATCGCATATATCAAATTCAATCTCTTTGTAATGTGGATATTGTGATTGATTATTTCTATTACTTAGTACTTATATTTGGAACAAACGCATGAAATCAAAAGTGCTTTTTGCCTCCTTGTGATCGAGCTAGACTCACCAGTTCCATTAATTTATTTGCTCGAGACGTATTTCACGCTATACTATAACGTGCTAATCTTCTACGCGATCTACGCCCCCGAACAAAATTGGCACCATTACCAGGGAGGCAAGGCAACTTTTGATTTCATCTCTAATATAGTATTTTTGTGTGTAGGTACAACAACATGAAGCGACGAACGAGGCAAAGTAGGCGCTACGAAAATCTGGTGCACACACTCTTATTAGAAACTTGGCCAGAAATTAAGTGTCATCTTTAAAATTCAATAGCCATGTTTTTGATGCTCCAAAAATCCTGAAATTGAGATTGGAACTAAATCTTCAAATTATCTTTCCAACACCACCTTTCCCAAAAAGAAATTTCTTTCTGTGGAGTTTTTAAAAATTCATGGAGAACATACTAGTCAGATTGCTTGAAAATAGAACTTTTACGAAATTTAGAAATCAATTCTGACTAATATACAAATCAGATTTACTCACGATTTGTGGGGTTTGAAATATAACCAAATTATCTTTCAATATCTTATTTTAAAAAAAAATGGATCATATTTGATATTGTTTCCAATAGAAAATCCAACACGGGGTCTAAATCCCAAATTTGACCCCTGGTTTGTTAAAAATTCATAACTAATTGTTGGAAATAATAAAACTTTTGGAAAAATACTCTCTGGAAAATCTTACTGAAAAAGGAATCTTCTTGCCAAATTTCAAGTTATTTTTATTCCATCTTACTTTAGAGTAGACATCTGAGTTGTGGTCTTCAATTTGAAGAAAAAAAATTAGAAGTGCATATGAGCCAATAGGACCTCATAGACTAACTTGGACTCTGATGAGCCTAAGAATTAGTCAGTGAGGCGAGTCACCTTGTGGACCACCCACCATCTACTAAATTGAAGAAATAGGTTAAAATTCACGAAAATATATCAAATAACTACATTTGGCTTGAAACTACTGAGTAGTTCCAACCTCTCCTGTAAAACCTGGTGTCTAAGCCTGCGGGGTAGCGTCAAGCGATCGCGGCTATGAGGTAGGAAAAGCAGAGGTGAAAGCCAAAGAAAGAACCTTCCTTGTAGTGCCCTCATAACCGGACTGGCTAGGTTAGCTTGAGAGGCGGGAATTCTTTACAGTTTGTCTCTCACCGAATTTTTTTAATAACACAAACTTAAATGAAAAATCCGGTCATCTAATATAAAGGACTACTCTGATTAACAAGGCCTTAGCTTTGTTCTGCTTGACTACACTAACCCTTTGAGTTAGTGTATGCAAGGAAGAAGGTCGTTAGGACCTAAACTTGTGGGACCTTGGGAGCTGAACCCATGGTGGCAAAGGCAATTTTCACCTGACCTCTCTTCTCAGCTTTCTTCCACTTGATTAGCTAAAATGGCTAATCCCGGTTCATCAGGACCTTGAGAATCAGAACCCAATGGCTCGTCTAGAAGCCAGGTTGAGGAAATGGAACAAAAATATGAGTAGAGCATCGACAGGATTCTCACAACACTTGATAGAATGCAGCATCCACCATGCAGAGAACAACTGCGAGACTTCTACAATCCGACGGCAACAATTATAGCTCCTCAAGTTCGGATTCCCACAGGCGGAGACGCATTCGAGTTGAAGCTGAATATCATAAGTCTGATTCAGACTCATTTCCATGGAAACTCAAATGTGGATCCCTTCCAGCACATCAAAGATCTGAGTTGGATTACAGAGTCAGGTCGACCCAGGAATGTAGATATTGGAATTGTTCTCATGAAGCTTTTTCCTTTTTCTCTCAAGGATAAAGTTGCTTATTGGTTGAAGACTATCGGGAGGCCAATTGGAGCCTAGGAGGAATTACGTCACGAATTCCTCCAAAAGTTCTTCCCAATCGGTCAAACAAATGCTATGAGGCACGCGATCATGACTTTTTCCCAAGGCCCTGGAGAGAAGTTGCATGATGCCTATGATAGATTCCATGATCTTCTCAAGAAGTGCCCACACCATGGTGTACCTAAATGCCACCTTCCTCAAGTCTTTTGCCATGGGCTGGATGACACACATCGATACCTGGCCGATGCATCTAGTGGTGGGAATTTCCTCATGAATGACGAGAACAATGCATTTGAACTGTTTGAATCCTTAGCAGAGAACTCGATGAATGCTGCCTCAATGAACCAGTTCCAGCGACCTGGACAGCAATGAGTCAGTGTCCATGAAGCTCAAGCCGAGTTTGTTCGAGCTGACATGGACATTATCACCAAAAAGTTGGACAAGGTGGATCTGCTCGATAAGAAGCTCGATGAATTGATGCGAGTGAGATCTGGATCTTCTGGAAGCACTGCTTCATCTTACTCCTCTCAAGCATCTCGAGCCCCCTTTGCTTGTACATATCCGTTACTCGGGATGTTTTTTCACCATCTCCGTGGGATCCTACATACTAGGAACCCGTGAACAATGTGGATTTGGCATTGTACAATCAGGGTTACACACCACATGTCGATGCAAGTGCGTATTCTTTTGATGAATTTGCATCTGAGACATCTTCGGCCTACGAAGATGTCAATGCTATTTAGGGTTATGGGCGTAGTAACCCGTATTCTGAAACATATAACACTGGTTGGTGCCAACATCCCAATTTCTCCTAGTCTAGTAACCCACAGAGACCAAATCAGGCTCCACACTACCAGACCAGACAATACAGGAATGCGCAGAACACGTATCCTAGGCAGCAGCCATTCCTGTCTCAGCAGCAGCAGACATGCTATATCTATCAGCTGCTACACCAAGCTACCAACTACTGTCCAAAGTGGGCCGACCCTTTGGAGTCTCTGATGGAGGAATTGCAGTTATCAATTCGAAAATCTACTCATGACAACCTGTAAATAATGAAGGCAATGGCTTACCAATTACAGAGCATACAAAACACGCAAAACCAGATGATGCAGGAGCATAGGTCACAGGGAGCTTTGCCCTCCCAACCTATCCTAAACTTGAGATATATGTAGAATCATGGTGCCCTGCCCAGATTCCAAGCACCACAGGGGTAGGCACATGCTGTTCAGCAAGCACCTCCCGCACCATCTAGTTATAGGCTCGGTCAGCCACCTCTGTTGCCAAACCTTGTGTATGCAGACCAACATGCTCCTCTGCCCTTTCATGGACAACACATCAATGCAAAAGCTGTCACTCTAAGGAGCGGAAAGACTATGACGTGGCTTGTGCGTGTGTGTGAAGAAGTGTCTTTATAGTCGCACTTGTAACGCTGGTTTTAAAGTAAGGAAATGGAGGTGAGTCTGAGTGTCGGTTTCAGGGAGGCGTGAAAATCGGATTTCTCTTATCACTTGTTGTCACGGAAATTGCAGAGTTTTACTTGCAAAAGGTGCGGTTGAAAAGCGAGAGAGAGATAGAGAGAGAGAGAGATTAGGGTTAGAGTTGTTTCTTGCTTGATCATGCAACTTAAACAGAAATTAAAGCAAACAACTAAACGGAAAGTAGCTTCATTAATCATGTAGCTTTAGTTCACAAATTACAACATTAGATACATGCTTAAACATAAGTAAAGGAAAGCTTAAAAGAGAGGAGGGGAGAGAGAGAGGGGGGAGAGCGGCGAGGCAGCTATTGCGATGGAGGAGGCTCCGTCGGCGGCTCATTGTCTCCGACGATTACAAGAGGGCTAAAGCTAGCTAAGAGAGGGGTAGAGTGGTTGCAAGGGAAGTCAATGCCTTGAATGAGTGGTTGGAGGGGGTTTAAATAGGGAGAAGGGCTTTCTAAAAGAAGAAGGGGCTTTAGCGATGTTCGGGACGTCACTAAAACCATTCTAAAAGCGTCAGTGAAGCCCTCCAACCTGCCGGTCACCCGCCCGCATCGTTCTTCTTCATGCCCAATCCGTGGCAGTTGCGTGAGAGTCGTCCGATCGAAGATCGGATGACTGAGATCTTCACTTGGGTGCGCTCGGATCGCGCCTCGGGTGCGCGTGTGCGCAGGCGTCGTAGCCTGGCATGCGAGCACGCGTGGGTGCTCGCTGTCTGAGGGCGCGTTGCATGGCGCGATCTTGGCCGCCGGCTGCTAATTGGGCTACCCAATTTTTCTGCGCGCTCCTTCATCTTCAATTTTTCGCACCGCGTGACTCGAACCCTCGTCGCATGAGAGCGGGCGTGCGCGCTAACCGTTGCGCCACACCCACTGCTTTGTCGCGGTGACAGCAGGCGGGCGCACGGTTCTCGGTCGTCCGATCAAAGATCGACGGTCGAGATTTGATCTCAGTGTAAGGAGGAAGTGGCGTGCGGTGAGTGGGGGGTGACGTGGCGCAAAGAGGGCCATTAATCATCAGATCAACGGTCAGAACTTCTTGGGCCCATTGTAGGAGCTCCAGATGTCGGATTTGGCCAATCTTAAGTCCGTTGGACTCCGTTCATCGTTCTGAATCCATCCGTGCGGTCCGATTGCTCATCTGAGACCTGATTTGACAAGTTCTTACACAAATGGCCATTAATACATTTTTATAAGCAATCTTGGTATATGATGCATGCAATGCTCCCATTCTACTTATGTTGTGCCTTTTATTCTTAAGATGGGCCCTATTTAACAAAATATCACCCCTATGTGCAGTGTTATCATACCCCCATGCTTACTCCTTGCTAGTCCCTAGTAAGGTTTATTCTAGCCTTTATTTTCTTTCAGAATTTAAGAAGTAATTGCTTAGACACTTCGTCACTTGTCAATAGGAGGAAATATACCAAGATCTTAATCTACAAAGGCTAAGTATCGCCCGAGTTGTTGGTGCTAGAGCACCGTGATCGTTTGTTGATAATAACAAAACACGTGTCGTTTAACATTTGCACTTGGAGTCTTAGATTTCAGGTCAATTGCAAATGGAGACGTGATTAGATGGAATTCGAGCTCGCATCCAGGATGGATTGGAGGAGCTTGATGGAAAATAGAGGAGATTTGCGAGGAGCGATAGATTGAAGAAGGAAGGAGATGAAGAATAGGATAGATTTCCTTCTCTTGTACTCCTTGTATTTTTCGTTTCTTCTATTGCTCTTTATTTTTGTTACTTAGATTCATGTTAAAGAGCCTCAAAGTACCCTAACAATAGTCCTAGGAACACCGACACAACCCTAGGATACTTAGGTTTTCTATAGAGAACTTAGAAAACCAATATAGGGTTCAAATAGAGTTTCCAGACGTCTAATTCCAAAATCAGACGTCTGATAAAGTATTTTAAGATGTATGACTGTTGATTCAGACGTCTGATAACGTTTAGGCTGGACATAGTTAGTTCTGTCTGATGAAATCAGACATCCAGACCTTAGACCAGACGTCTTAGGAGACGTCTGATAACTTTGCCAGACGTCCAATTAGTGGACCGTTGGCTCTCTCAGCATACACTCAAGGATATGACCGTTAGAGCCATATCAGGCGTCCTTAAGCCATTCCAGACGTCTGATAATTGACTGTTTTGCCTCGACTGACCCGAAAATCTCTTCTCAGAGATTTTCTAGCCGTTGCAAATCCATTCCCACGAAAAAGTAGGTTTCCAGACGTCCAGACATAGTGCCAGACGTCCTGTATGTCGTCTGATGGACTTGCGCTAGAACCCTGTTTAGATCTGATTCAAGTCAGGAAGGAACCCGCACGAAATTAGACGTCTGACCTTGAAATCAGACGTCTTAAAGTGGTCTTCCAGACGTCTGATGCTAGAATTAGACGTCTGATTACCCTGTCAGTGCAATGATTATTCCTGATTTCGGGTTGATTCACTTGGGCTTTGCACCCAACGGCTATGGAGCCTTCCCTAAGTCATCCAAAGCCTTCCTAAGGACTCTATAAATAGAGGGGAACCTCTTTCACACCAACATACACCTAGAAATACAAGACACACCCAAGCAACATACTTTCTACCATTTTGTGTCTCTCTTGCTCTCAAAGCTCTATTTCTTCATCTAGAGAGCATCAAGCCTTTGCGCACCCGCTCTCCTGCCATAGTTCACTAGAGCGACGTTATGTCGTCGCGTGGCTCACGCACCCACGTCATCGATCCGACGCACTCCTTGCAAAGGGGAGTTTCCTAATTCCTATAGAAGCTAGGTTTAAATTACTTTGTTGGCTCTATAGGATTGTTTGTGTCATTTATCTTTGTTATTTGGTTGGGTATTCGCTTTGCGAATTCCCGTCTCCTTCGTGAGACAAAATCCTTCTCGTGAAGAGAAGGGGTTTGAGGTACGCTACCCTCGTATAAAGTAGCGTGGTTGTAATTGAGGTTGAATCACCCTCGTTTAAAGTGATTCGGTTAGTGGATTTGATCAACTTGGTTGATCGGAAAATCCTAACTCGAGAGGGTTAGGTGGTGGTTTTCACCCGGTTTGGGTTTCCACCTAAAAATCATTGTGTACATTGTGTGATTGCTTATTTTGTGAGATTGTTTATATTTCAATTCTGCAATTTATTACGTCACCCCTCCTGGTAGGGAAGAAATCTACACGGGTGTCTGCCAAAATACAAATCGCCCGAATCCTCGCTTTAATGTATATACATATGTATATGTTTATATATATATATATATATATATTTGGAATTTTTTGGAATTCAGTGTGGGTTGGTAACTTTTTACGTCTACCCAACCCACCCAAAACTCAGTGATGAGAGCCTCATCATGAGCCATAACTAGCTCATTTTGACCCAATAAAAAAGATAAAAGCTCCTACATAACCTAGAAGAAGGCTTAACTGAAGGAACAAGTGCTCTGAGAAGAAAACATGAAATAAAGGTTAAAACTGTAATTTTACCATTGCAATACATAAAAAGGATTTCTCAGAAGCAAAGCATAGGTCAAATGGTCCAAATAAGATAAAAAGTGGGTTGAGTTAATCAGAAATGGGTTTATGTGCAATCTAAGAACTAAATGACACTTGGTAACCCTAAAACAGACCCGCTTAAATTAACAAGGTTTCGGTCAGAATAAAAATCAATTAAACCCTCTAAAAATCATATAAAAACATCCTCTAGGGTTTAGAACACTTAATTTGGCCTTTGAAACCTAGTTTGACCTATATTAGGGTCCTAGCTCTTCAATTAACCTAATTTGGGTTTTTATGCAAAATGTCCAGTCAAACGAGGTCAAACCTAAAATCCAACCTCACCATTGGATTCCTTATGTCCAAATTAGGTTTGTACCAAAATTTGGATCTAAGGAGAGGTCATCTTGACCTACTTTGCAATTTAGTACACCCAAATCACAAATTGGTCCCTCTCTTTTGAATACCTTTGCAAAGAGCCCCCTAGGTTCTTCGCCTCCTTTGCAAACCGGTCCTGCCGCCATTGCTAGGGCAGAACCGAGCTCCGACGAAGTTTCGAGAGAGATTGCTCTCTAATTCCTCAGAGATTCTCTCCCAGAAATGGAAAGGGGATTTTCTGAGGAATTCCCTTCCTTCTAAAGCCAATTACAATCACTGGTGTGAACCCAATCTCTCGTGCGAACGCATGAGAGATTTGGGTATCCACCTTCCTTCCATCTCCGGCGAGCCGGCAGCGCTGATTGCGCGGTCTCCACGCGCTGGTAGGTGCGGCCAGCACCTGTAAAAGACACCCCAGACCCTGCCGCAGAAGGCAAGCTTGATTTTGACGGAGATCCCTTCCAAATTCCTCTCTCTCCCATCTCCGGCCAAATGACCCACAAGCTCCGGCGACCTCCTCCCCTCCTTCTCGTCGCTCTGCTGCCATACCAGCAGCAGAGTCCTCTCCGCCGCTTCCTCCCGCGTCGCGCTGTACCCCGCGCGCGCGCTTCTGACCTCATCTTCGTCGCCACTTCCTCCCTCAGGGTCTTTCTTCCCCGACAACGGCAGTACGAGCCATCCTCTCCGCCGCCTCCCTTCCTTCCAGACAACCCCAGATACGTTCTCCATCCTCTCCTCTCTTTTTTCCCCCAACTATTTTACTTGATTACCCCTCGACAGTACCTAACCGCCTCCATCTTCCTCGCCTCCGACCGCACTCTGGCGAGCCACCCACACCACTCTGCCACTCCACATGGCTCGCCAACCACCTCGTGAGCTTCGCCTCACCACCAGGAACCCATTTCACCCCATCACTGCCACTCCAGACCTCCACAAGCACCCCTCGACCAACCCACCATCTTCGGCCAAAGGTTGACCTAGGCACGCACGCCTAGGCCGACCGGCAACCTGCAGCATCACCCACCGCCTTCGCCGTGCTGCGGAGAAGGTTTCCAGCTATTCTGATTGGGCCAATAGGCCGTTCTGTTGGATGTCAAGTGTACGCCCCAGCCGCCATTAACAGCCAAAGCAACAGGGAGCTTGGAGCAGCAGCAGGCGTCAGGCTTCCCAGGCGGCAAGTGCAGCAGACTCTCGCAAGTGTCGCGAAGCAACTGAGGCCAGCCAGTAGCGTAGAGGAGTCAACAACTTGGGCAATCGAGCGACAAAACTCTGCGGGCACGCGTGAAGGCGAGACCAGATAGTCCCACATCGTGGGATTGCAACACTCAGGTACCATATAAGTTGTTTTTGTGTTTTCGTCTTAGTGCCTCCGTAAGCACAAGGGTGAGGTCCCTCACTGCCCTCACACACGCCTCGTCCGCGGCTTGACCTCACGGATCTGGCAGATCCGACCCGACCTAGACCTACGCACTCCTCGCGCATCATCACTTGCCGGTGCGCCTGGTCCCTGGTGCGAACCCGACCCGACTACCCGTGTGGCTCTGGGAGAGTGTCCGTGAGTGAATTTCTTGAGAGAGAGAGACGCTTAGGTAGAGGGACGGGGGTAGGTTTTTGCTACTGTGTGGTGTGTGCAGGAAGGAAGAACTAACCAAGGCAGCGAACACTTAGCGGCTGCAGAACAGGAAGAGAAGAAAGAAGAGGCTGTGTAGCAGTGAAAGGAGAAGTCTTCGCAGA
Source organism: Thalassia testudinum (assembly GCA_037157565.1). NCBI lineage: Eukaryota > Viridiplantae > Streptophyta > Magnoliopsida > Alismatales > Hydrocharitaceae > Thalassia > Thalassia testudinum. The sequence goes on from JAZHRO010000031.1 coordinate 175,013,998, forward strand.
GAAGAAGAAGGAAGACAAGGCAGAAGAGAGAGAAGAACGAAGAAGAAGACAAGGGAAGACTGCAAAGAGATCAGAAGAAAAAGAAGAAGAAGAAAGAAGAAAGGCAAGGCAAGAGAAGAAGGAAAGATACAGAAGCAAAGAAAGGAGAAGAGCCACGAAGAAAAAGAGAGAAAGAGAGATCACATTTAAGACGTCTGATACACAAATCAGACGTCCAATTCTACTTTTTTTTCCAAATCCTTTTTAAAATTCTCTCTTTGAATGAATTATATTTGCATTTAACAGTTGTATTCTTTGGTTTTACAAAGTATTGAGATTGCTCCCCGTGTTCGACCTTGGATACTCTAGTTGTTCGAGTAATAAAATTCTTTATATTTGTTTAAACATTTTGTCGGTTATACTATAACGTAATACGCTTTAAATCCGCACAAAATCGTTGAGAACACTCGGTCAAAACCCTAAGTGCTAAGCATCTTGGTGTGAAGATTGTGATAGACTCACTTAACGGTAATTCAGACAGACTTTGGGTTTCTACGCCCCTAGGTGACCGGAAGAGGAGATATATTTGCCTGAAGGTGTATTTGTTCGATCGAAAGCTTTCTCCCTATGTTTGTTTTAATTGGGGCCAACACAAGGATTTTTCCAATGTATATCTCCCCGACTTGTACTACTTCCCCGCTTCTTCCTTAAGTGTTTTGGTTCTTTTTGTGCAGTTATTGAGTTGGGCTCTAGACAACCGACCAATGCGCTATTGCCCATGATCACTTACCAGCCATACTCATGCAGTGAAGTGTGGTTTATTTTCTTTTCTTCTCCTTTTTTTTTCGTAGGTGCCTTCCCTGATCTCAAATGTACCTAGAGCCAATGAAGAAGAAATGGTCCTGTGGCTGGGTTCTGGACAACCTGCCAATGGGCTGTTACCCATGACAACTTGCCAACCATACTACCCTAGAGAGTTCATTAGCTACCCAATTTCTGTCAAAATCTCCGAGGAGTGAGTCTGTGCAAAAATGTGTGCAGATGCATAGACTTAAAGTTTTTCTGAGTTAGAGGGTGAGTTGATAAGTCGTATACTTATTACCTTATTTAGTAGGTGGATTAGAATAGCTTAAGGTTGCAAGGATTCGAAGCTAAATCCATGTTCTAATGGACACCAAGGCTGATTAAGCCTGACAGCTTGAAAAGTCTAAGTGTTTAAGTTCTTTTTTGTATTATTTCCCACTATTGATAAGTTTCTAATGCCTAAGTTCCTTCCTAAATTCATTTCATTTTCATTTTTTTATTATTTTATTTTGTTCAGACTGATTAAATGAGCTCAGGATTGTACAATTTACCACCCCCCATGCTTAAGTTGGACAATGTCCTCATTGGCAAATACATGGATGCATAGGGGTTCAAAAAGATAGTACCTGAGTGACGTAAAATACCGGATCGGTCTGAATCCTCTGGGTTGCCTCCCAGGAAGCACTGAGTTTAACGCCTCCAGCTGGGCGATGCACAAACAGACCCAAAATCAACCAGACCCAAACGCCTCCAGCTGGAATGGTTTGGGTCAAGGAGGTATGTACAAAATCAACCAGACCCAAAATCAGCAGTCCACAGATGCGAACAAGGTTGTGGTGGAGTCCCATTCCTAAGGGGCGGGAATTCTGCAACAGATGTATCATGCATGCCCGTGTCAGATCCTCGCTTAGTCTGCGGGCATGCAAACAAGTTGATGTGGATGAACGCACCCCAAATTTGACATGCCAGACACTAAAGATGTAGGTTTTATACTGAGCTTGTGTCCCCATAAAATTGTAATCCGTCAAAAGTGTATCAATTCCAGTGCATTCGGGTTGCGGAATCTTTATTCTAGTAGGGTAGGTAACAAAGTCAAGAGTTTCATAATGAGCCCTACAATCAAGCATGAGGCATCTCTCCAAAGACGAATCCATCTCTTCCGCAACTATGGTTTCATTGCTCATTCCCTCTAAGCCCTCGATCTCAAGAATATTTTCTTCAACCTCCTTTGTATCAGATTCACTATTTGGGGTTGCATTAGAGGTAGGGTCAATTTCATCCTCTAGATCATATTCTTTCTCTCGACCCTCCTCCAAATTTGTGATGGGGATTCCAACCGATTCATAATTGATTTCTTTGAAATTGTAACTCCATTCCCCATCTCCGATGTTGGCTGCTGTTCCCACCGGATTGCTTCTCTTGGGCTGATTAGATTTGGATTCCAAGGCATCTCCCCTCACATTCTCAGTTTCCTCCTGATGTTTGTCCTCAATGCTCCCCAAATTGTGTTCCGAGGAATCCTTAATGACCTTATCCATTAAGTTGTCCAACTCCTGAGGGGTATCAATGGTGGACTGAACCAAATCAGGGTGACTGGGTGTAGTCTAATTGATCATGGTAGGTCCTTGCTTTATGAATTCCATGAATGGCATTGTGTGCAACAGCTTTCTCTGGCCTTCTTCCCGCAATTGTTGGAACAAATCCAACATGGCCTGTTGCCCTCTAACCAATTCTTGATTCTGTCTGTGTAGTTCTAACTGGAGGTTATCAAGAATTGACATGGTGTCATTTGGTGTCCTTTGGATTTCTTCCTTGAAATCCAGGTTAAGAGAGTATGGTTGAGGTTGTGGATCAGAATCCATACTGGTGTTTAGGTTCTTGGGTGGGTCCTCTATTCTATCATGTTCAAGGTCCAGTTCTTCAAGAGGAACCATTCTCTGTTTGGTCCTACTCCAGAATAGTTGAGGTTCTAAGTTCTCCTCCCAGTCAGATTCTTCATCAAGGGACCAAATCAAAGGTTGATGATCCTGGGCTTGCCTAGATTTCTGATCATTTTCTGATTTCCATTTGTCTAGAACTCCTTCCAATCCAAAGGTCAAGTAGGAAAGGTTGTTGAATTCAGATGACCTTTCTTGGTTATTGTCCTGAGAAGGGTAGGGTTCTTGGTGTTCTCCTAAAGTGTAGGTCCTATCACAGTAGAGCGGGTAGGACCTAAATGAGGAGGCGTCATGAGGAGAATCGAGATATGGAGCCCCACGATTTGAATCGTACCCTTGGGTGGATATGTTGGGTGTATTCCAATAAGAGGTTGGTGCGGTTTGTCATAATTGGGATAGTTGGGCCAAGAGGGATGTTCAAGGTCGTATCCCCAACTTATTGGTTGGTTAGCCCAAGTAGGCTGTGGATATGGTCCACTTGGGTTAGCATACAAATCCTATTGGGGGTAGTTTGGGTAAGATGGATCGGCATTGAAATCCATGGTTTGGAAGAAATGGAGGGATGCAGGAAGAATAGATGAGAGAGAGTTGTGTACTCAACCAAGCAAACAAGCCTAGTCCTTATGGTGTGCTCCTTAGGGGACCTAGAAATCTCCAAAAGGGTGATTAAGTTCGTAACCACTGAACTACCCTTCCCAAAGCTAATCTGGCGAGGTTGATTATGAGGGGGTTGCAGGGAAGGTTCTTCCTTTGGCTTGCGCCACCGATTCCGTAAACCCCACAACCGCGGTCGTTTGACACTGCCCCGCAGCCTAGTCACCAGATTCTACCAAGGGAATGAAAGCCAAGTGCCCAGCGAACAAAACCTCACCTCTCGAGACTTAACTCAGTCCTACCTAGGGTACGTCTACTCAGTTTTAAAAGGGCTAGGGTAGTGCTTGTGCTAGGGTTATGTGATGAGGTATTGATTGGGGTGGTGCCTCTTAATTTTCCACTTTCAATGAGTGTGCTTCTATCAAAATATGGTTTTCAAGCAAGGATTTTTAAGATGTGGTGTCTTTTAGTGTTTCATCCTTTCTTTAGTGCCTTTTAGGGTTGACGTGTCTTAATGTTTTCAGACAAGTTTCAGTGGACACGTCAAGTTCTGCACACAATTCGGTGAAAGTAGATTTCATTTTATTCTGTAGAGGCTCTAAAACCCTAATGTACTCATCCTAATGATCATGCAGCTTCTATTAGATGAGTCGATTTTAGGGTTGAGTGGTGCGGCCCAAGTCAACTCACGATGGCTTCGCAAACACCACTCAAAAAGAGAAAAGAACACTCCAAGAATTTATTCAGAATGTTAGAGTGTACATTTATTTTTTTGTAGGGTGATGTGTTAAGGATGTGGGTCAAGCAATCATACACCATGCCAATTTTTTTCAATTTTTTAAAATTTTTTTAGTTTTTCATGCAATCAAACAATCGTGAGTGAAGGATGACTTACTATCCGTCCTTGCTGCACCTACTCCCTTGTTACTGTCGTGGGATGCGTCGCTTCGTCGTCCGAGCACCGAATTCCTGCAACCATCAAGTAAAAAGGAAAATAGGGCATTAGACGATGTGAGAATGGATGTGGAATGGAAGTGACAAAACAAATCCGTTGCCTCCTCGGCAACGACGCCAAAAACTGACTTGGCTTGTGCGTGTGTGTGAAGAAGTGTCATTATAGTCGCACTTGCAACGTCGGTTTTAAAGTAAGGAAACGGAGGTGAGTCCGAGTGTCGGTCTCAGGGAGGCGTGAAAATTGGATTCTCTTATCACTTACTATCACAGAAATTGCAGAGTTTTACTTGCGAAAGGTGCGGTTGAAAAGCAAGAGAGAGATAGAGAGAGAGATTAGGGATAGAGTTGTTTCTTGCTTGATCATGCAACTTAAATAGAAATTAAAGTAAACAACTGAACGGAAAGTAACTGCATTAATCATGTAGCTTTAGTTCACAAATTATAACATTAGATACATGCTTAAACATAAGTAAAGGAAAGCTTAAAAGAGAGGAAGAGAGAGAGGGGGGGAGAGCGGCGAGGCAGCCACGACGGTGGAGGAGGCTCCGTCGGCGGCTCGTCGTCTCTGGCGATTACAAGAGGGCCTAAAGCTCGCTAAGATAGGGGTAGAGTGGTTGCAAGGGAAGTCAATGCCTTGAGTGAGTGGTTGGAGGGGGTTTAAATAGGGAGAAGGGCTTTCTAAAAGAAGAAGGGGCTTTAGCGACGTCCGGGACGTCGCTGAAACCATTCCAAAAGAGTCGGTGAAGCCCTCCAGTCCACCGGTCACTCGCCCACGCCGTTCTTCTTCTCACCTGATCCACGACCGCTGCATGAGAGCCGTTCGATCGAGATCTTCCCTTGGGTGCACTCGGATCGCGCCTCAGGGGCGTGCATGCACGGGCATCGTCGCTCGGCGTGCGTGCACGCGTGGGCGCTTGCTATCTGAGGGCGCGCCGCATGGCGTGATCTCGGCCACCCGCTGCTGATCGGGCGGCCCAATTTCGCCATGCGCTCCTTCTTTTTCAATTCTTCACACCGCGCGGCTCGAGCCCACGTCGCGTGCGTGCGGGCGTGCACGCTAACCGTTGCGCCACACTCGCTGCTTTGTCACAGTGACCGCGGGCGGGCGCGTGGTTCTCGGCCATTCGATCGAAGATCGATGGATGAGATTTGATCTCAGCTGAAGGAGGAAGTGGCATGGGGTGAGCGGGGGGTGCCGTGGCGCAACGAGGGCCGTTGATCATCAGATCAACGGTCAGAACTTCTTGGGCCCATTGTAGGAGCTCTGGATGTCGGATTTGGCCGATCTTGAGTCCGTTGGACTCCGTTCATCGTTCTGAATCCATTCGTGCAGTCCGATTGCTCATCTGAGGCCTGCTTTGACAAGTGCTTACACAAATGGTCATTAATATAGTTTTATAAGCAATCTTGGTATATGATGCATGCAATACTCCCATTTTACTTATGCTGTGCCTTTTATTCTTAAGATGGGCCCTATTTAACAGAATTATTATCCCCATGTGCAGTGTTATTAGACTACGTAGGACCCGCTACCTAGGCAAGCTGGTAATGATTTTTCTTGTGCTCTACCACAAGATGACTCACAACCCTCTTCCTCTCACAAGCCATCTTCATTAGATAATGGAAAGAAGCCCCTAGACCCTGAAATTCCCGTCCCTTTTCTCGTGACCCTAATGCAAGATTCAACACAGGAAAAGGACATACGAAATTTCGAGGACCTGAAATCTATGCTCAAGGAAGTTCACATTCAGGTCCCTCTCCTTGAAGCAATAGATTACATCCTTACTGTTGCTAGGTTCTTCAAGGACTACTGTACTCCAAAGCGACAGTAGAGAATCGGACAATAGATGGTATTATCTGAGGAAGCCAATGCGGTTATCTTAGCTGACTTACCGACCAAAAAGAAGGACCCAGGTACACCACTGATTTCTTGCTTTCACAGGATTCCCCTTTTGATAGGGCCCTTCTTGACTTGGGGTTGTCCATCAACCTAACTCCCACCACAGTATTTGATCGATTTCGATGTGGGGAGTTAAAGCCTGCCTCAATTACCATACGATTGGCTAACCGATCGGTGAAAACATCTAGGGGGGTGGTTGAAAATGTGATCGTAAAAGTCCAAGGATTCTACTTTCCAGCAGACTTTTTTGTTCTTGATATGGAGGTTCCTCCTAATCTTCGTGATGAACAGATTATTCTTGGTTTCCTATTTTTGGCAACCGCCCACGCAAACATCGACTGGGCATCAGGATGCATGGAGATTGCCTTAAGGAATGAAAAGCTTAGACTGGACATTTTCAGGGCAACAAAGAACTTCAATTGTGATTTAATCGAGGAGGATAGTGAAGATGAAGATTCAGCGTTTTGTGGGAACATTGGGCTCCTCTGCATCGACCCAATGGCACATTCATCTTCACTATCTGGGGTCTTAGATCGTGATCCACACAGGACTGAGACTAATGACATACACATTTCATCCCATGGATCTGGTTGTCATGGGTGTTTATCTGCTTCCAACACCCATGATCCTGATTATCCTGTCCTATCTAACACTGATATCTTAAGGCAGGATTACATGACCACTACAGTTGGATTCTCCAGTAGTCAGGATCAACATATTTCCACTGTTGTTTCCTCTCCTACCTTGCATAAACCCTCTCCCCACCCTCCACTACTAGAGTTACAACCCTTACCTGATTCGCTCAAGTACGTGTTTTTGGGAGAAAGTGAGACATATCCTGTGATTATCAATGCTCACTTGACTCTGGACCAGGAACACTAATTGATCTCCATTCTACAAGCACGTAGGGCTGCTATTGGGTGGGGCATTGCTGATCTCCATAGGATTCACCCCTCATATTGCACTCACCATATCTACATTGATGAAAGGGTGAAACTATCGAGACAACCTCGAGACAACCTCCACATATGTTGGAGGTTGTCAAGAAGGAGATCATTAAATGGATAGACATTATCTATCCTATTTTCGACATCCAGTGGGTGAGTCCCATTCAGATTGTGCCCAAAAAGCCAGGACTCACCGTAATCAAAAATGAATTGGGCGAATCCAGCCCAACCCACACCACGACTTCATGGCGGGTCTGCATTGATTATAGGAAGCTAAACTTGGCCACCAAAAAGGATCATTTTCCTTTACCCTTTATTGATTAGATTCTAGAATGGCTGGTCGGGCGTAGTTTCTTCTGCCTTTTGGATGGATACTTAGGGTACAATCAAGTAGCAATCAATCCAGAAGATCAAGACAAGATGACTTTTACGTGTCCATTTGGAACATTTGCTTTTAAGCGGATGCCTTTCGACCTCTGTAATGCACCAGCTACTTTTCAGCGATGCATGATGGCCATCTTTTCAAACATGATTGGGGACTGCATAGAAGTGTTCATGGATGACTTCTCCGTATTTGGAGAGGATTTTTCGTCTTGTCTTTATAACCTCACAATGATCCTGAGGAGATGTATAGAAGTTAACCTAGTACTTTCATGGGAAAAAAGCCATTTTATGGTGAGGGATGGCATTACTAGGTCACAAGATCTCCTCTAATGGACTCAAGGTCAACCGAGCTAAGTCTACAATCATTTCTCGATTACCTCCGCTTAGCTTGGTCAGGCAAATCAGATCATTCTTAGGGCATGTCAGATTTTATCGAAGATTCATTCGAGATTTCTCGAAAATTGCTTGTCCATTAATAAATCTTCTGATAGCTGACATGCCCTTTGATTTCGACTCCTCGTGTCTCAGCGCTTTCAAGACCTTGCGAAGCACTATAGCAAGTGCACCTATTCACCAACCTCCCGACTGGTCTCTCAACTTCGAAATGATGTGTGATGCCTCCAACTACGCTGTCGGAGCCGTTCTTGGCCAACGTCGGGAGCGCCAACCATTTGTAATATACTACACTAGAAAAATGCTAAATGAGGCTCAGCGTAACCATATAGTCACTGAGAAAGAATTGCTAGTTGTGGTATTTGGGTTGGAGAAATTCAGGTCATACTTACTCGGGTCCAAAGTTATCATCTACATTGTCCATTCTGCCCTCTCACATTTGTTGGCAAAGAAGGATGCCAAACCTCGCCTTATCAGATGGATCCTTATCTTGCAAGAGTTTGATGTCGAAATCCACAACAAAGCTGGAGCACATAATGTTGTGGTGGATCACTTGTCTCAGCTAGACCCAGATTATATTTTGTACTCCCCACCGATATCAGACCAATTTTTGGATGAGTCTTTGTTATCCATCAACTCCGTTGAGTTTCCTTGGTATGCTGATATAGCAAACTATCTCATCACAGGTAGGCTACGTGCGGGATTATTGAAGGATCAAAAACTCAAATTTATATCAGAGGCTAAATTCTATTTTTGGGATGACCTGCTGCTCTTTCGCATTGGGGTTGATCAGATAGTCAGTAGATGCATCCTTGATTCAAAAATCTCTAGTGGGTTATCCTTCTACCACAACGATGCTTGTAGGGGCTATTTCTCTGGCTGAAAGACTGCTGCAAAGATTTTGCAGTCGAGACTTTTCTGGCCAACCATTTTCAGAGATACACACGAATTTTCCAAGTGCTATAAGCGATGCCAGGCGATCGGTTCTATGACCTGGAGAGACATGATGCCTCTCCAATCTATTCTTGTCATAGAAGTGTTCGACATTTAGGGCATCGAATTTATGGGATCCTTCCTGAACTTGCATGGCTTTGAGTACATACTCCTCGCAGTAGACTATGTCGCAAAGTGGGTAGAAGCTATCTCAACAAGACATGCTGATCATAAGACTGTTATATCGTTCGTCTGGGAATTATTTTTGTGAGATTCAGAGTTCCCCGTACCCTGGTAAGCGATGGGGGAAGGCACTTCATCCATGCCCATTTCAGGTCATTATTGAAGAAATACGAGGTGCAGCATCGCATTGCTACCCCGTATCACCTACAGACCAATGAGCAGATTGAAGTATCAAATCGTCAAATCAAGCTTATCCTTCAAAAGACAGTTAGACCTGATAGGAAGGATTGGTCTGATTGGTTGATTGATGCACTATGGGCATATCGGACCGTGTACAAGGCCCTTCTCGGAATGTCGCCATACCACGGTGTATGGAAAGGCCTGTCACCTTCCTGTGGAGCTGGAGCACCAAGCCTTTTGGGTAGTGTAGAAGTGTAATTTTAATCCTAAGGTTGGAGGTTATGAAAAGAAGCTCCAGCTCAGTGAATTAGAGGAGATTAGGTGGGAAGCTTACGAGAATGCAAAAATATACAAAGACAAGATAGAAGCTTTCCATGATCAACACATCCGAAGGAAGGAGTTCGCACCTAACTAGTAGGTATGGTTGTTTGACTCCCGACTCAAATTCTTTGCAGGAAAACTCAAGTCCAAGTAGCTGGGGCTATTTCTAATGGTCGACTCATATCCTAATGGGGCGGTCCAAATTAGAGACCCTAAATCTAGGCATGTTTTTACAGTTAGTGGCCAGCGCCTCAAACCATTCTTTGCCCAAGAACCTCCTCCTGCTGACGAAATGATACATCTTCTTGAGGACGTGTGACTGATGAATTGCCCAGTCGGAGGTGTTAAACTTAGCACATATACGTATATACATACCATATATACATAGCATATTTCATTTTTCCATATTGTTTTGCATATTGTGTATGGCATTGCAATGTTGGCATGAGCTGAACAACAACTGAGAAGCAGTTTTAGGTGATTTCTATCCACATACACCCTACCTTATTTCTTTTATTCATGCATCAGGGCATGCAAACACTTAGGCATTGGGGGGGTTAGTCCATAAAAATAGAAAATTTTCTACCAATAAGTGGGGGATTAGATAGTTTTATCAAGAGATTTTATTAAAGATTTATTCATTAATAGATTCCTAAGCTTAGAATCTGGTATAACCTCACATCTGCATGTAGAACTTGCAATGGATCCACTCTGAAAATCGATAGACATCTCTAGTTTGCTGAGAAGAAGCATTGCTTATTCTTTTGAACCCTTGGACAACAATCAGGGAGTCAAGTGAACCATCTTCTAGTAGATCCACCAAGACATATGTGAGATGAGAGTAGAGAGTCTACTGGTGCTCTAAGGCTAGTGTAGGGAATCTATAACTTTGAATAATTAAATAATTCTTAGAGATGGGCATAGTTTTCACTCTCAGTTCTTGCGTACTAATTCTGCGAGAAATTCCGTACGAGAGCCACCAAATAAGGCAAAAACACAGAGAGTGGATTCTGATAAAACTAGGACTGAGGTGGATGGTCATGGTCATCCTCTGCAGAATCCTTGGCTAAAGGAGGGTACTAACATCAAGGTTAGAAATACATTGTCCTATCCGTTCCCTACATGGGGCTGAGAGTAGGCACTTCCATCAAATAAGTCACCTGAGATCCTCTTGGTCATCCCCAAAAATCCCAAATAATGCCTCATAAATAAAAGTATGTTTGTCATGTTGAATTATTGCATTATGTTATGTTGGTAATGACATTGTGCTAGTAGATATATATATATATATATATATATATTGATAAAAAAAAAGAGAAGAAGAAAAAAGCATACAAAAGAGGTATTTGCTTGAAAAAAAAAAGTCTTATGTTAAGAAGTTTGAGTTATGTAAATCAAAGTGTTTTGAGGCAAAAACACCTACCATCCCCACAAACCACCAAATACAACCTTAACCTATTTTTCTGTATTTCTGACTACCTGAATATGGGTTAAGGAGTTTGACTTAGTCATAGGGTTATTAGAACCTAATTAAAGTGTAATGCCATGCAAGACCACTAAATATAGTTGCAAATCTGGTAGAAAGAAAAAGAAAAAGAAAAAGAGAGAGAGAGAATGAGATAAAAGAGAAAGTACAAAAGATTAAAGAGAGCACAGTTTTCTAGCCTTTCTCTAAGTTAATTTATTCAATAAGCTAGAAATCTAGATTCTGAAATACTAGTCTCTATGTAGCATCAGAAGAGAGTAAGCCACCAAATACAAATCCAGTTAACTCAGACATCTTCTACCTAAGCCAAAAGCCAGGGCTAAAATCAGAGAATAGTTTATATCCCCAAGATAAGAGGTTTTCCTATCCCAACAAAATTTTACTAGGGGTCTAGTACAAGCTTTAAATGTATATTGACTCTTCGGTTGGATCCGTTGCAGATGCTACAACATTACATATTCATGGTTATCTGGATTCTGAATTTTTGAATGAAACAAAAAGAAATAAAGCTTTAGTTAAATTCTTGATAAAATGCATTTAGTCTTGCACTTGCCAAGGACTAGTAAGATTTAGGCGTGGGGGTATGATTACACAGCAATCATAGGCCCTAATTCACCTGAATTATGGTAGATCCTAGCTTAACATGGGCATTCTAAATACATACACATCATACTTTGCATCTTAGAGGATTTATATGTTTTATACATAATAATGTGCTATTTGAGAGGTATTAATAATTAAAGGTAATCCAGGGCTGCAGATGACCGATCCAACCTTAGGGATCTATTTGGAATGACGATGAGAGTCTAACGCTTGTAAGAGTGCATCAATCAGACTCCCATAGCACCCTAGGGAGTTCGTAGAAGAAGCAGGGGCCATGGGGTAAATTAAAGAATATCTAGACCTCAAATGACAAATCCAACCACACAGATGAATCCAGATCGATGTTCGCAGTCCAGCAACAGAGAAATCAACTCAATCGGAGGCCTACATCATCAGATACAAGGAGAAGAAGATGGACGACCATGATGGTGCCACGTGGTGCCAACGCAGCCGCCCCTCACTATGCCCCAATCTGGGAAGGAGAGTCGTGGGTTGTTGGATCGTCATCCAACGGCCTCGATGCAGCCACGTCACCCGCCTCCAGTCGCCTCATCAAGCGAGGGTGAGATCTCGACCGTTGGATTTCGATCCAATAGCTGAGGGCAGTTGCATAGGTTTTGGAAAGCGCGATAATCCGTGAGTGTAGCACAACGCAGAGCGTGCTTAACAGACAATGTGTGATGTGGGTTCAAAGCATGATTAGGAGCCGACCGCCCATGAGTGAAATTCCACCACAGGATCTTCATCGAGTGGATTGGCGGCAAACATGTGGCAGGCGCATGAGTGTTGGATGCAGACGTGAGCTTTAGGACTCAGCAGGTGCTATGCAGGCTTTTTAAGCTGTCCGATCGAGTGATCGGAGAGCTGAGAAGCTTTAGGAGTTGAGGCACTGATTAAAGGGCAGTGCAGGCATGAATCTGAACTGTTCGATCTTACGATCAGATGTTCAATGATCGGGTGGGTTTCGAAGGTGAGTGGCAAAGTAAAGAACACAGCATGCTAGTGAGGAAGCAGCTGAGTCACCTGATCTTGGTCCAATGCTCCAACGGCTTCCATGTGGCAGCACCAGATCAAACCATGGATGGAAGAAGGATTTGGAAGGCTTAATCAGGACTGTAGATCTACCGATCAATGGATCTGATTAATTTGAAGCCTTTGCACGGAATTAAGGGCTCAAATACCCTAAATGCCCTTCACAAAAGCTATAAAAAGAGGCCTAAGGGTCCCCTTCGAAAGCAATTCTCTTAGTTTTTCTTCTTCCTCCTCCTACAACTACTTTCTCTTCTTCTTCTTCCCATCTTCTTTGCCTCCATCTCTACACCTCTATCTCTGCACCTCCATTTGAAGCGTCCATTGGGCCACCCCAACGGATCGTTGCTGCTCTTCCCAACCTCTCCGAAAGGCCACCACGGACCACCCGTGGTGCCCTTTTTTTATTGCAATAATAGTTGTTTACATTCATGTTTTCATTCTATCGCATATATCAAATTCAATATCTTTGTAATGTGGATATTGTGATTGATTATTTCTATTACTTGGTACTTATATTTGAAACAAACACATGAAATCAAAAGTGTTTTCTACCTCCTTGTGATCGATCGGGACTCACCAGTTCTGTTAATTTATTTGCTTGAGACATATTTCACGCTATACTACAACATGCTAATCTTCTATGCGAGCTACGGCCCGAACATGACTCATCTTCAACCCCCCTCAGCTCCTCCATCAACTCAGCTGAGCAACTAGCTAGCTTAGCTAGCTACACTTCTACTCCCCTACTCTTGCACCTCCATGGCCATCCACCTAACCCTAAAGTCCACCAAAAACAACAAATTGCACCCTTCTCTTTTGGCACCAAAAATGCCGTGGCCACCACTTCATTCACACCCTTTCAAGGGTGGCGCCACCTTTAACACCATTTCATCACTTAACCACCCTATAACCACCACCTAAGGTGGCTTCAAAATGTACCTACACAAACCCCCATAGTTGGCGCCAAAATCAAACCCTATATCTACCCTTTATCCTTCCTACAAGCTCATCTCCACCCTTCCTTTTGGCGCCATATTCTAGAAACATAAAGTTGGCACCAACCCTTCCTAACCCAACCTTAAACACCATCTATACAACCCTTCAAGTGGTGCCAACCCATCTCTAACTTCCAGCATTTAACCACCATTCCAAACACCATCCTAGCATTCCATCACCTTCCACACCACTTAACCCTACCACTGCCATGGTTGGCACCAACCACAAACACCCTTAACCTATATAATGACCCATAACCACCACCATAAACCCATCTTTGGCTTACATCAATCTTCTACCCATAGCTACCCTATTCAGCCAAGGAAGGAGGAAGAAGTTGATCAAGGAGACTCCCTTGTCTCCTTGGTGTTCATCTTCTTCTTCCCTTCTTCCTTGTGCTAAAGCTAAGGAGAACCATTCAAGGAGGATGGCTAGGAGGAGTAAAGCCAAGGGTGGTGGACGTCCACCTTTGGAACCTTAGGAGGAGGCTAGAGAGGATGAGCATCTAGAAGCATCTGAAGAAAGGAGCTATGGAGAAGCCCTTTTCAAGTTCGAGAGCAGTCGCATTTGGAGCAAGGACCATCCAAAGCTTCAATTGGAGGATTTTTATCTTTCTCTACTTCATTTTATTTTGTATTAGCTATTTTTGTTTTCAGGAAGCTTTCCTCTACAAGCATTCCTTTACATGTGACATTTTCAAGTGGCAATACAAATTTAAGTGCCTTTCTTTTTTTCACTTTGTCATTTTATGTGATTTTCATGCCAAGTAGCTAGTTAGATTCTTGTTGCACCCACTCCTACCCTCTAATTACACTAGGTACACCTTCCTAGGGTGAGCTTAGAGGTGTAGATTTAATTAGTGCACTTAGGCATAATTTTACATTATTTCATTGCCGCAATTATTTCAAAACCCTAAAAACAACAAGACAAAAATACAAAAACAATGAAGAATTGAGAAAGCAAGAGAGAGAAGTGATTTATTAACTAAAACTGACTCCTTGGACAACCCCAAATACTTCACTTTATCTAGGTTACAAATTTAAAAGTCGATCGATTTCTACGTGTCTCAACGACTTAATTTGCATCTTTAACAAATCACGTACTTTCATATCATCATGAAAAATGAAATAATTAAGTGGCTTGATGCAGGCATTATTTACCCCATTTTTGACAGTCCTTGGGTAAGCCCTATTCAAGTTGTACTTAAGAAAGTAGGGCTAACAGTGGTGACCAATGACAAGGGCTGATGTGCATGCATCTGATTAACCTAAAATGTCTATTAATGCATGTTTTTAGTGTCACATTAGCATCGTACAATGTAAATAGTGCATAACATGCATAATCATGCATTTAGATCAAGTTGTATAAATTATACACTAATTGTCTCCTTTTTATGGTCAGGAACAGGGTGACTTTTTATCGGAGCCTTGGATCGAAGATCCAACCATATGGATCTGATCTGGGCGACGATTGGAGTTTAGCGACTCCAAGATCACCCTAATTGGACATCCGTAGCACCAGATAGAGATTGAGGAAACCTAAAGATCAAGGGCCAAGATGGTGTTAATCCACACCTCAGACGACAAATCCAACTGCACAAATGGATTCGGGTCGACGATCGCAGCCAAACGACATGAAAATCAGTCCAATCTGACACCCGTGGCACCATCTACAATACTTAGAAGATAGACGGCCAAGATGGCACCATGTGGTGCCATCTCAGCTGCCTAACCGACCCCCAAGGACCTGCCTCTACCTTCCCTCTTCATCCGATTGACAATTCTCCACCGTTGGATGCTCATCCAACAGCTGTAGACCCGCACACTCGAAACCATCACGTGACACAAAGCCATGCATAGCGCAGCGATCGAGCGTGCTATGTGAGCGATCAGATGCGAGTTCGAGCCTGTTGCGCCTAAAATTGAAGAGCAGGCAAGCGGGCGTGCCAGCGAGTTGGGCCGTGCAATGAGGATCAGATGGCGCTGAGAGAGCGATAGCACCCATGTGCGATCAGACGCACGGCGCTTATGCATGATCACACGTGGGCACGTGGCACAAGCATAGGTGGTCTTAAGCCATCCGATCTCTTGATCGGATGGCTGTGAGCGCATGGACGTGTGCGTGCGTTGAAGGACGTGGAGGCGAGGAGGTGCGTGGGCGGTGAGCACAAAGGCCACGTTCAGGCCTTTAGTGACAGATTTATCCTTCACTAAAGGTCCTGAATTAATGTTTTTCAAATTATAATGTCCAAAATGCCTCCACTCCTTACAACTATAAAAAGAGACCCCCTCCATACGAACTTCTCATCACATCCTTCTCTTCTCTCCCTCTCCAAAGCTCAAGAGAAGCTTGTCCCATACCCAGGATGCTCCTCAAGAGCTAAAATCAAATTTTCTCCCCCATTCCGGAAGCGGATCCCGCGACGATGACGATGTGCTGCCTCGTTCCCATTCCTCCTGCTTCGACCTCCTTCTTCCCACTCCGTTCGTTGTCTTCTAGGCATTGTCTCATCCAGCTCGTTCTCCAAGCGATTGTTGAGGAGGATAACTTCTCTCTCCCATTCCTTTTTCCTACTTTCTAGAGTAGAATTTTCCTATTTTCTAGTTGTAATAGTTTTCCTGCTTTCTAGTGTAATTTCTCACTTTCTTAGTCGTACAAACATTTTGCAACTTCAAGTGGATGTTATCTCTCTCTCTCTTATTGTTTATATTGATTCTATTGCATTGTAATTACTCCGCTCTATAAACAAAAACACAAAAAAATATAATTGCGAATTTTGATCGGCGTAGCCTCCCTAAGTTCGACCCGAGATTTCTTTTCCGGTATAAATTTTATTTGTTGAACCCGAGTTCTTCGCTATTCAAACTACAACGATAGGTTTTCAAAACCAACTTTGATAGTGTTGTCCTCCGACGTTCAACAAGGGCGAATCCATCCCAACTCACTCCGCAACTGCGTTGTGGGTCTGTATTGATTATAGACGACTCAATTCTATTACAAAGAAAGAGCACTTCCCGCTACCTTATATTGATCAAATCTTGGAGAAATTGGCAGGAAGGAAATTTTTCTATTTCTTGGATGGAACTTCTAGATATAACCAGGTTGCAATCATTCCAGAAGACCAAGAAAAGATGACTTTTACATGTCCCTACGGAACCTTTGCTTTCCATAGAATGTTGTTTGGATTATGCGATGCACCTATGACTTTTCAAAGGTATATGATGACAATCTTTTCAGACATGATTAGTGATTGTTTGGAAGTCTTCATGGACAATTTCTCGATTTTTGGAGATTCCTTTGATGAGTGTCTAGGCAACCTAGAAAAGATTTTGAGGAGATGTATTTAAGTAAACTTGGTCTTAAGTTGGGAAAGGGGTCATTTTATGGTCC
Source organism: Thalassia testudinum (assembly GCA_037157565.1). NCBI lineage: Eukaryota > Viridiplantae > Streptophyta > Magnoliopsida > Alismatales > Hydrocharitaceae > Thalassia > Thalassia testudinum. The sequence continues at coordinate 175,031,014 of JAZHRO010000031.1, forward strand.
AAGAAGGGATTGTGCTTGGACATATTGTTCTAAAAGAGGCTTGGAAGTCGACTGAGCTAAAGTTGATTTAATCTCTGATCTGCAACCTCCTAGCTCAATTCGACAACTTTGATCTTTTTTGGGGCATCTAGGTTTTTAGAAAAGCTTTATAAAGGATTTCTCGAAGATTTCAAAGCCCTTGACTAATCTTTTGACCAAGGACAACACCTTTGATTTTACTCATGATTTCACTCAATCTTATCAAACTCTTAAGGATTTCATGACCAAGGCCCTGATCTTGCAACCACCTGATTGGTCCCATGTGTGATGTATCAGATTTTGCTGTTGGTGCCATCCTTGGAAAAAAAGTTGAGAAAAACCCCGTGGTGATATATTATGCTAGCAAAACATTGGATGATGTTCAAAGAAATTACACGACTGCAGAAAAAGAATTGGTAGCTGTGGTTTTTGGACTTGAGAGGTTTCGATCCTACATTATTGGATCCCACGTGGGTGTTTATACTAATCATACAACTCTATGGCATTTGTTGATAAAAAAGGATGCTAAACTAAGGTTGAGTAGACAGATTTTACTATTATGAGAATTTGACCTTGAAATCAAAGATAAGGTCAATGCTTAAAATGTTGTGGTTGACCATCTTTCATGACTCAATCTGGATAATGTTGGCCCTACACCAGCAATCTGAGATCAATTTCCAGAAGGGAAAATCTTGACCATATGCCATGAAGGACTCCCCTAGTATGTTGATTTGGCAAATTACCTAGATATGGGGAAAATACCAATGAATGGACTAAACAACAGAACCTTAGATTCATATATGAAGCGAAATACTATTTTTGGGAGGACCCTTTGTTATTCAGGCTCTGTGCAGATTAAATTATTAGGAGATGTATGCTTGAATTTGAATTCTCAAGTTTCTTGACCTTTTGTCATAATATGGCCTATGGAGGACATTTTTCTAGAAAGAAAACCCCTGCAAAAGTATTACAGTGTGGATTTTATTGGCCAACTTTATTTAGAGATGCACATAATTTCCGTAAAGCTTGCATTCAATGTGAATCTTTAGGAAGTATGATAAGAAGAGATATGATGCCCCTTCAACTGATTCTAATTATTGAGATTTTCAAGGTTTAGGGCATAGATTTTATGGGTCCTTTCACAGTATCACATGGATTTAGATATATATTACTTGTTGTGGATTATGTTTCTAAATGGATTGAGGCAATTCCCACTAGAGCAAACAACCATAAAATTGTTATTGATTTTGTGAAGAAGAATGTTTTCTTGAGATTTAGGATGCCTCGAGCTATAATTAGTGATGGTGGGACTCATTTTACTAATACCCAATATCAAGGATTATGAAGTAAATATGGGGTGTGATCAACTAACTGGATCGCTAGTTAATTAGGGTTAATTAATCATTGTAGTAGTATAGTATTGCAATCTAGATGGATGTCATTTATTTATATACAATGTTTACTGGTTTTATTCTAGGTCATTCACTGCGAGGCAATTATTGATATACATCACTCTCTATTATCCAAAAATCATCTTTTATTCCAAAAATGTTAAGTAGTTACAACAAAATGAATTATAAATGGAAGAATCAAAGAATGAACTAATCTAAGTCAATCATGTACAAAAATTAATTGTTAATGACAACGCCTCAAGAATATATAAAAGATTAAAGGCATCAAAAACTATTTTAAACTAAACTATGTTAAGTATGTACAAATATCTAAGTATCTATACTAACTAACCTATATATCTCTAACATATATACATCTATAATACTAATTATATGAATGTACTAAACATATACCTATTACTACTATTTATACATATATAATACATATATGTGTTCAAAAACCTTAAAAGTATATTTACAAGAATAAGGTAAAAAATAGAAGTCTAAATGCATACATACAATACTCTATATATATATATATATAGATAACTCTTACATATATATTTATTACTTATATAGCATACTAATATGTATAAACACTTAACACATTCTAACACTAGCAGTTATATACACAACACATGTACATAAATGGCACACTAACACCTAAGTATGCAATAACACTTAAACACTTGATGGTAACACCATCATTTGCCATAACTACTCTAATTTAGCCTAATTTCAAGAATAAATGCTCCTTAATAAGCAGAAGAAGGGTGTAATTCAGTTTATGTTGAATGCAAGAAGGAAACGGGAAATTAACCTAATTTTGCTATTTTAACAAAAAATCACAACTGCTGATTAACTAAAGGGTTAACTAATGCCTAGTCTAAAGTCAAATGAACTTATTTTTCCAAGAAGTGGGCTCAAACTAATTGAATCTGGATTTTCTAAGATTTAAGGATTAATTTAATAAGAAAAATCCTAATTACAGCCTTACTTCAATTGAACGGGTTCTGGTGGAAATAAATGTAATCTAAACCTCCTAAAAATCATTGAAAAATAGTCTATATGATTTGTAACCTTCACTTTGACGAAAGAAACCCATTTTGACAGAAAATAGAGACCTAAGCAAGAAATTACTTATTCTTGGGCTACAGTGTAAATTACATAGTTAAACCACATCAAAACCCAAATTTGAGGTCACCATCAGATTCCTTGGATCAAAATTATGTTGATATTAAATTTTGAGCCTAGTTAGAGTCCATCTTGACCTAATTTACAGCTTAGCCTATTTGCCTTTATTTGTTACAAAATTACTCCTAGGTTTCGAATTTTTCTTACAAGCAAGTCCTCGCCTTCATCTTCTTCCTCGATCCAAGAACGACAACAACAATAGCAAATCAACCTAGAAAGACTGACCTTTGATTGAGGAATTAACCCCTCAAATCTCCTCCAAATCCCACCAAACTCGGTAGCATTGTCAATCAAATCATGGTCGATCCATCTAGCATCCTCTCGAGATCAAATTGGTCAAAATCCTCTTCGGTGAGCTTGAGGTTCGCGAGCTCAAAGTTGGCCAAGTTCACAAACTAAACTTGCATATTTTGGCTCAATTAAGAAGGAATTCTCCTCTATAAATAAGACTTGACTTCTACAAGTCGGCCTCGTGGTCGATTTGACGGATTCCTCCTCCTTCTTCCTCCATGCCGGCCGAACTCCAACGTACCTCAGAGCTTCTTCTCCCCCATTCTTCACCCTCTACAATGCACAATAGGCAGAGGGGTTTTCTTCCTCATGCTTCCATGAAGCTTAGGCCTCTAATTCATCCTCTTTGGCTCTGACTAACCCTCCTCCTTCGTCCTCGTTGGCGGTCACACCGGTGACTCTCTCCCTTTTGTCCTTTAGGAAAATTAAGTTAGGGCTTTTTCTCCCCTCATCCTCAATTAGGTTTAAGGAGCTTCTTAGCTCCATTCTTCAACTCCTCCTCCTTCTCCAGCCTCTACCTCCGTCGTCACCACCATCTTCACTAACCTACCTCTTCCACATTCCTATCACAAAATTAACTTGGGCAAAAGTACCTCCACACCTCCACGAATCTTTTTTCCAAGTTAATTTGACATTACATCGCATCCTACACTGATGTAAACACATTTACACTACTTAAAATGTCTATTTATGCATGTTATTAAGCATAGGATTGCATTTCATGATATAAATATTGCATAACATGCATCATCTTGCATTTAGAGTAGTTTGAATAAAATGGAGGTTAATTGTCTCCTTTTATGTGCTTGGACAGGGCAAACATTTTATCGGGCCTCGGATCAAAGATCCAACCGTATGGATGTGATCAGGGCAACGATTGGAGTTCAACGACTCTAAGATCGCCCTAATCAGGCATCTGTAGCATTAGATAGTGACCGGGGAACCCTAGAAGATCAAGGGCCAGGATGGTGAAAATTCGCACTTCAGATGATAAATCCGACCTCATGGATGAATTCGGATCGATGATCGCAACTCAACGACACAAAAATCGAGTCAATCCAACATCCGTGGCACCATCTACAACTTCCAGAAGATGGACGGCCAAGATGGCGCCACGTGGTGCCATCTCGACCGCCCAAATGGTCGCCTACATTCCATGAAGACTACGCACCCGCCCCCTCTCCGCCATTGGATCTTGATCCAACGGCTGTGGACGAGGCGCTTTAAAATCATCCTCGCGACCTTCTCGACGGCGTAGCGCAGCGGAGATGAAGCAGCCGGCGAAGCAGAGGTTGCGGGATCGAGTCTCGCGAGCCTCAAATTAGGCGCAAGTGAGCGGTGCGTGGAGCGTCAGATTGCGATCCAACGGCTGCGCGCGCCCAATAGCACCGACGCGCAATTGGACGCGCGGTACGGACGCGCAATCAGACGCACGGGCAGGCACGCAATGCAGCGGGAGAAGGCACGACTAAAGCCGTCCGATCTTGCGATCGAACGGCTGGGGATCGCTAGACGTACGTGTACGTTGGGCGCGCGAGCAGCTGAAGCGGTGCGCGTGGGTGCGGAAGCTACGCCCACGTCGGGGCTTTAGTGACGGATTTATCCGTCACTAAAGACCCCTCATTTATTGTTTTAAAGTTGTAATGTCCATTTTGCCCCCACTCCTTGCAACTATAAAAGGAGACCCCCTCCATACGAAATTTTCATCCCTTCCTTCTAGTCTCTACCCCTCCAAAGCTCAAGAGAAGCTTATCCCACACCCGGGATGCTTCTCGCAAGATAAAGTCCAATTTTCGTTCCCCTTCGGAAGTGGATCCCGCGACGACGACGGCGTGCTGCTTCGTTCCCCTTCTTCTGCTTCATCCTCCTTCGTCCTGCTTCGTTCTCCTTCATCCAGGCGTAGTCTCGTCCGGCTCGTCCTCCAAGCAACCGTCGAGGAGGATTTCTCTCTCCCTATTCTTTTTACTACTTTCTAGTATAGATTTACTGCCTTCTAGTGTAGTTTTGTTCGTCCTCCAAGCAATCGTCGGGGAGGACATTTCTCCCTCCATTCTTTTAATGCTTTCTAGAGTAATTGTTTTATGCTTTTTAGTTGTAATGAACAATCTCCTCAATGAAAAATTCCTTGTTTATTCTACATCTCATTTTGATTTCTCTGTGTAATATTCTCTTTCTCTCTTACTCTCTCTCTCTCTTCTATTTATTGTAAATAATTAGATAGTTTTAAATTGAATTATTCTGTGACAAATAAAAGGAAATGCGTAGTTTTTAAATCAAACGTTCGCCTCCCTGTGTTCGACCCGGAATTTTAATTTCGGTACAAATTTTATTTGTTGAACATGAATTCTTCACTTTCAAACTACAACGATAGGTTTTCCAAAACCGAACACGTTAGCGTAGCGTTCGTTTACGTTCAACATTTTGGCGCTGTTGCCGGGGAGGCGACGCTCTTTGATTTCTCTTCGCGTTTTGTAACTTAGAAATCATTTACCTCACTTTTCTCCTTTCTTATTGTAATTGCAGGTACTCTTTTGAGACGAGCAAAAGCGGTAGATTGGAGTAAAGTGCTGTGGAAGGTTTTGTAAGTTATCCCCCATTCTTTCCCCCTCCATAGATTTCATTCGCCACATTAAATCCAAATCCCAATTAACCTAGGTGTTTGCATAAATCCTAGGAATAGTTTGGTTGTTTGGATTTCCACTCACATTCATTCCACCCTCATTCATAAAAAAAAAAAAAAAGAGATAATTTTGTGGGTTAATTTTCAACAAACACACAACATACACCCACATTCAAAGGCACTTAACCTAATTGATTTGTTTCTACTCAACTGGGTTCTGATCTGTGGAACCGGTACACATAAAGCAACACATAAAAGAGTAGAAATCATTCTAGGTTAACCATCTTTGTGTGCCTAACTTAGTGGTGCATATGTGGCCAGTTGTTTGAGTTGTTTGGGCCGCACCACTTCAATTAAAATCAACTCATCAAGTAGCTGCCAATTAGGTTCAACTCTTAGGGATTTACCAGGCACTCCAAATTCTTTTTAAGCTTTAAAGGAAAACATCTTCACCTGTGCTTGCAAAACCTGGTGTGCCAACGAAAGCTGTTTGAAAACACCTAAAGTTGAATCCTAAAAGCTACTAAGCAAGATTTGAACCTTAAAATTCACCACATCAAAAATAATCTTGCTTGAAAATCACCGGTTGTGCACGCACACACAAATCAATCAATTATTAAGGGCACAACCCATTTAAAGGGCCCATCACATTCCAAAGCACATTCAAACCTAGCCCTAAATAAAATAGAGTAGACGTTGGCCTTAAGGATTGAACTCGCTCTTTAGAACTCAGAATGAGATTATTTTCGATTAGTCTGTTTCTACTGTTCAATCTGATGTCTAGCTAGGGGAGCAGAGTCAAACGATCATGGCTGGGGGGTACACTAGGAACCGGAGGCGCAAGCCGAAGGAAGAACCTTCTCCCCAGTCCCTCCTTCTAGCTGGTTGGATTGAACAGACAGAAGTAGATCAAATCGTTCCTTTATCTCAAGACGGGTTTTGGGAGTCTGTAGGTCTGTAGGCTAACCCATTTAAGGATAGGTTTGATTGTTTGTATTGCAGGGTGTCTTTCTTCCTCCCGTGTCTCATGAATTCTTCCACATATTTCACGTATTCCCGCTCTTTCCCTCTTGTTGTGAATTATCCTCAACATGACGATTATCCCAACTCGTATTGTAATCAACCATTAGTTAGTTGGGATAATTCGGATTGGGGATACAATTCCAGACCCCCGTGTTTAGGGTCTAACCCTGAACACTTTGATTCTGATTTCTATCCTTCTTAGAGCTACATCGATTATAGATCCTCTTCCTTTCATGCACAACCTAATACGATCTACAATCAAGAAGGATACACCAATCCTTACCCATCCTCTGATTTCACTGCCTTTAGGTCATCACCATCTTTTCAACAGTATGAAATGACCTATTATCAAGAAGGGTATAACGAATCTAAATTTGTTAATTCCCCTACATTAAGCCCAAACCCGCCCAACCCTAAACCAACTCATTTAGTTCAGGTTAACCAGGTTCAAGATAAGGTTTTGGCTAACTTGAGGAATATCATTCAATCTTTAGAAGTTCAGCTAATTCCTTGCATTGAGAGATTGGAGCCCCTGATTGAAATGATTGTTGATTTAAACAAGTCTTTGTTGAATTGGCTCCAGGATGTTAAGGATAAGAACCTGGGTGAGTTTCTACTTGGGAAATTAGCAAAATTGAGGATGAGATTCGTGGTTGCTTTAATTCAATCTTGGAATAATTCTCAGGATGAACCCTCTTCAGAAAAGCCAATGACAGAACCTGCTCAGGCACCTGTTGGGGGGACACGTGTTACGAGGCTGACCAGATTGAATTAAAACAACCAATTAAGGATGATCTGATTTCTTCACCTGAGATCCCTAAGCTGGGTTACGAGGAAACGTATGTCTCCTTGGAACAGAAAGTGATAAATGATTTTGGGACATACATTGATACGGATCCTGATGGTGAAGATTCAAGTTGCGAAGTCTCACGCAAGTTTTCTGAACATGATTTCTGTGAGACGATTGGGCCTGAGGAATCTGATAGATCATTTGATAGCCCAATAACTGAGGACACTGATCTTATTAGGGCACACATTACGGATCCAGAATCGCATTTTCTGGAGGAATCAATTCAATGCCTTGATTATCAGTTACACCCTGTTGAGCTTATTGATGATTCTAATTCTAAGATAATTAGACCCAAGTCAATTTTGATTCTACCACATCATTTAGACTTGGAGATTTCAGACGGGGTGATGAATGTACAAGAGGTCCTGGAATTTGATATGCTGAATGAGGAGGATAGGAGCTAGGAAGTTCTGATTTGGGAAGTTAATTTTGGAGGAAATAGAAGATTGAGTCGAAGGGTTCCTTTTAAGCTGAAACCATCAAATCAGAACCCTTATGACATTTGTTTCGAGGATGTCAAACTCAAGCACACATTCAATGATTATCCTTTTGAGCTTCAATTCTCTGTAACCCGACTTTTTGGTCTTGGGTTTCATCCTCATAAATCGCAGGCCCGACCCCGCTTACATTTTGATTTTAGGTTTTGGGTAATTTTTATCCAGAACCTAAGATATTCTCGATTATGGGGTGTGGGTCTGCACCACAATCTGGTCCACATCTATGGACCTCTGTTGACAGGTCGGAGGATTCTTTTATTTATTCTAATTCTGACCTGCACTTGTGAATTCTTCATTTCTTTTCTTTGTATAGTGTGCCTAGCTGAAGGCACTAAACTCAGCACATATAGAATTGTTTTTAATTTTTCATCTCGGAGCAGACCTGACATTCACGCAATTCAGGTGCTTTCTTCGCTTTTCCACTCTGTTTTATGTCTTTTTAATACAATGAGGATATTGCATTAGATAGTCATGGGGGGGTGGATATTTATCTCTGAATTCATTCATCAGCTACGTAGATTTGTTTTATTTTGATTAAAAAAAAATCGAAATTAGGAAAGAGAATTTAGGTTTAAGAAAATTTTCAATCTTAGGAAAAACTACATTAAGATCTGAACACAAAGACCCTTCAGGTCTTTGAACTTAATCAGCCTGTGTATCCACTAAAATGTGGATTTGTTTTTCGAGTTCTCGCCAACTTGAATTTTATTTTAATTAGAGTAAATAAAGTTTGGGTGATAAGTACACGACTTATCAACCCACCCTCTGATTTGAGGGAATTTTGAGTCTTAAGCATCTACACAATTTCTTTGCACTGACTCGTTGTGCGGCAATTTTAACGGAAATTGGGTAGCTAATGAACCTTCTAGGGTGATAAGGCTGGCAAGTTATCGTGGGTAATAGCCCATAGGTAGGTTGTCCAAAGCCCAGTCACTGGACCTTTCTCTTTTTCCTGCCCTTAGGTAAATCTTAGACCAGGGAAGCCACCTATTTAAAAAAAAAAAAAATCAAAAAGAAAAGGAGAAAAGAACAAAAAGAAATAAGCCACACTTCGCCGCACGAGTATGGCTGGCAAGTTATCGGTGGTAACAGCTCATCGATCAGTTGTCTAGAACCCAGCTCAGTAAATGCACTAAAAAAAATTCCCAAAACACTTAGGAAGAAGCGGAGAAGTAGAATAAACTGGGGAGATATACACTGGATTCACCCTTGTGTTGACCCCATAACAAAATAAAAGTAGGGAGAAAGCTACCGGTTGTAAAGATACACCTTTAGGCAGAAGTCTTTTTGAGGTCACCTAGAGGTGTAGAAATTCGAAGTCCGTTTTAATTACCGGTCAACGAGTCTATCACAATCACAATAAGATGCTTAAAACTTAGGGTTCTCATCAAATCTTGGGTGAGTTGAATGGCCGTAGAAAGCCACTCTTAAACCCTAAAATTTGAAAATCCAAAAAAAATTAGAAAAGAGTAAAAAGAGAAAAACAAAATTTTCTTTTAATAAGGCGAGGGCTTGAGGCGGTCTGCATTTTGGCTGATACCTGGGCACTGTTGTGTCTTTGATAGTTCAGTTCCTAAGTAGACAATTTCTTAATGATTGAAAATAACTTAGGTCCAAATAATCCAACCTAATTCTTTTATAAATAGCATATAGTTTTTGCTAGGGACTAGCAAAAGATATACATGGGGGTATGATGTGAACACGTTTACACTACTTAAAATGTCTATTTATGCATGTTCTTAAGCATAGGATTGCATTTCATGATATAAATATTGCATAACATGCATCATCTTGCATTTAGAGTAGTTTGAATAAAATGGAGGTTAATTGTCTCCTTTTATGTGCTTGGACAGGGTAAACATTTTATCGCGGCCTCGGATCAAGGATCCAACCGTATGGATGTGATCAGGGCGACGATTGGAGTTCAATGACTCCAAGATCGCCCTAATCAGGCATCCGTAGCATCAGATAGTGACCGGGGAACCCTAGAAGATCAAGGGCCAGGATGGTGAAAATCCACACTTTAGATGACAAATCCGATCGCACGAATGAATTCGGATCGACGATCGTAGCTCAACGACACAAAAATCGAGTCAATCTGACATCGGTGGCACCATCTACAACTTCCAGAAGATGGACGGCCAAGATGGTGCCACGTGGCACCATCTTGGCCGCCCAAATGGCCGCCTACATTCCATGAAGACCACGCACCCGCCCCCTCTCCACCGTTGGATCTCGATCCAACGGCTGTGGACGCAGCGCTTTAAAATCATCCTCGCGACCTTCTCTACGGCGTAGCACAGCGGAGATGAAGCGGCGGGCGAAGCAGAGGTCGCGGGATCGAGTCCTACGAGCCTCAAATCAGGCGCAAGCGAGCGGCGCGTGGAGCGTTAGATTGCGATCCAACGGCTGCGCGCGCCCGATAGCGCCGACGTGCGATTGGACGCGCGGCGCGGACGTGCAATCGGACGCGCGGGCGGGCGCGTAATGTAGCAGGAGAAGGTGCGACTTAAGCTGTCTGATCTCGCGATCGGACGGTTGAGGATCGCTAGACGTGCGTGTACGTTGGGCGCGCAGGCAGCTGAAGCGACGTGCGTGGGCGCGGAAGCTATGCCCATGTCGGGGCTTTAGTGACGGATTTATCCATCACTAAAGACGCCTCATTTATTGTTTTGAAGTTGTAATGTCCATTTTGCCCCCACTCCTTGCAATTATAAAAGGAGACCCCCTCCATACGAAATTTTCATCCCTTCGCCTCTCTACCCCTCCAAAGCTCAAGAGAAGCTTGTCCCACACCCGGGATGCTTCTCGCGAGATAAAGTCCAATTTTCGTTCCCCTTCGGAAGTGGATCCCGCGACGACGACGGCGTGCTGCTTCGTTCCCGTTCTTCTGCTTTGTCCTCCTTCATCCTGCTTCGTTCTCCTTCGTCCAGGTGTCGTCCCGTCCGGCTCGTCCTCCAAGCAACCGTCGAGGAGGATTTCTCTCTCCCTATTCTTTTTACTGCTTTCTAGTATAGATTTACTGCTTTCTAGTGTAGTTTTGTTCGTCCTCCAAGCAATCATCGAGGAGGACATTTCTCCCTCCATTCTTTTAATGCTTTCTAGAGTAAATTTATCTATTTCTAGAGTAATTGTTTTATGCTTTCTAGTTGTAATGAACAATCTCCTCAATGAAAAATTCCTTGTTTATTCTACATCTCATTTTGATTTCTCTGTGTAATATTCTCTTTCTCTCTTACTCTCTCTGTCTTCTATTTATTGTAAATAATTAGATAGTTTTAAATTGAATTATTCTGTGACAAATAAAAAGAAACGCGTAGTTTTTAAATCAAACGTCCGCCTCCGTGTGTTCAACCCGGAATTTTATTTTCGGTATAAATTTTATTTGTTGAACACGAGTTCTTCGCTTTCGAACTACAACGACAGGTTTTCCAAAACCGAACACATTAGCGTAGCGTTCGTTCACGTTCAACATACTCCTTCCACCATTACCACCACATTTACCCCACCACACACCAAATCACCACCCCCGCCACCTAAGTCTTGTTACGGCAGAGCTTTGTGGGTATCTAATTGGGGCCAAAAGCCCATACTTGTGCTTTTAGGTGTATGCGATCGCCACCTTCGTCTTTGACATTGTCGATCTAATCCGACGGGCAATCAAAAAGGCCACCAGTTTCTCGCGTGAACCCACTTGGAGACCTCTATGCCATTGGACTCGAGATCCAATGGCTATCATCCATCAATCGAGACACTTGCTTCCTCACTGCAAGATGTGAAGAAAATGAAGAAGACGGGGACTTAATAGTCCTACCTCGATTGGGAAGGCTATTGGAGTTGTGCATAAAAGAAAATGTGTGCATTGGATGTTTGCCCATCATTTAGGGGGTTGGGTCCCCATATATCCTCACATGCGCGCACGCCTGCACACACGTGGGCATGCCTGGGCTGAATTGGGCTAGATTTTGGACTAGCTGGGATGAATCTTGGACCAAATGCTGTCTTTACTGTGAGGCTTTCTTTGTTGAGAATATTTCTAAGTGTTGAGGCCACTTTAGCTTAGTTGAAAAACCAATTTTTTTGGCCTTGACAACTTCATTTATTTGTTACTATTGATAGTGATATTCATTGCACAATATATTTCTTTTTACATTAGATATTTGTGCCTCATTCTATATTTCTCTAATTAGTGGTTAAATTGAGAATTATTTTCTCCCTGAGATGACCTCGGACTCATTCAAGATTATAAATTTAAATGTTTTTGTTGCTTTAGTCATTATACTACGACGCGTATCTTAAAACCCGACTTTGGCATGTTAGCATGTTGGATCCATTACCGAGGAGCAATGTGCATTTTACCACTATTCATATCATTTTCTTGCTTGATTTGATTCTAACTTGTCTTTATTTGATTATTTTGAGGTAAACCAAGATCGCAAGACCATCAGCTCGGAGCAACCACACCAGAGGCAAGTAAGTCATCTTCCCTTTCTTCCCTTATCCCCTCTCTCTCGGAAAGATAAAAAATGAAAAAATAGAAATTAGAAATTCAATGCTACCTTATTTTTCTAATAATCATCATTCAATGCAAGAGTTTCTTGGTTTACTAGATTTTATTGTGATCATATTTGATTGGATTGAATTTGATTAGAAGTGCCCAATTCCTTGCTACTTGCACCTATTAGGGATATAAAGCACCTTGGACAGCTTACCTTCTTGTTTGAGTCCAAGGTGCCATATTTGGAATCAATTTGGACTTGAAAACAGAGCCAATTAGGGTTTTCACATTACAGTTGAAGTACTAGTACACAGTTGCCATTTATAAAAGGAAACAAATCTTCCCGCATTTGTGTGCTACCTAAGACCTTGATTGAACTGATCTAATCTTCAAGTCCTAAAATCAAGGCTCTAAGTTCTATTGAATCATAAAAGTTGGCACCTAATAACCTGTTGAGAACCAAAATAGGGTGGTTTGGGTGATTTGACTAGAATTTCATCCTCAACTTTAGGGCAGGTTAGGTGAAGTTGGATCACTTTGTGAATCAACCAACCTCTAATTAGGTCACAATTTGAATTAAACTCTAATTCAAGTGATAATTCAAGGAACAATTAGGCCTAAAATTGGTAAACTTCGGGCTCAATTCGCACATTCCGATCTACTTGGATTTGTGGTGACAAGGAAGGTTGGGTGGGGGAAGCCCTGTAACCCGTGAGGATTCTCTACCATGTAGGGTCTTTGTGAGGCACTCCCTTTCTAGCTACCCAAGTAATTCTTAGGTGTGTGAATTTCTGATCCACAGGTCCAGCTGGCTCAAATTACCATAGTCATCCAATTCTTTTGGGTGCCTTAATGGTTCCAGAACATTTCCAATCCCTCATCTCTTTTATAGTGCATGTACGGGAGGAGTGATAAACGTCAGTTTATCATCATTCTTATGCACTAAAATAAACCTAGCTCTTAGGATTTTACTCTACAAACGGGTTTTTGGGCTGCATTTAGGCATTCACTAGGTTAGGCATGCATTGAAATTTCTTTTGTTATTTTAATGTGTTTTTGTGAGTGTTAGGGATGAACAGATATACAGATCCCTAAAACCCTAGCACTCAAGAAGGCAATTGGTGAAGGAGTTCAGACTAGCTGGAACTCAGCTTGATCCAGCTCACCACAATTGGAACCTAGCTCATTTGAACTAGGGTTAGCTCATCCCAGCTCCATTCAGCTAATCTCAACTGAATGGCAGCTCAAGAGAATTCATCTTAGCTCACCCTTGCTTAAGTCAGCTTAGATCCAACTCAACTTAGCTGAGTCTAGCTCATCTCAGCTCCCACTAGTCCACAGGGAGCTCTAACTAGCTCAGCTGAGTTGACAGGAGTTCACCCTAGCTCAGATCCAGCTACATCCAGCTCCACTCAACTCTAGCCAGCTGAAGAAGAACTCATCCCAGCTTAGGAAGCTCAAGTCCAGCTCCCAGGGACCTAGCTTTGCTCAAGCTAATTGAGCTAAGCTACCTTAGCTGTCTCAATCAGCTCAATCCTCCCTGGGAGCACCAGACCCAGCTCACCTCAGCTCCATTCAACAGAAGCTAGCTCACTTTAGCTTAGCTTAGTAGCTAGCAAAGAACTAGCAAGCTAAGCCAGCTAGAGTAGCCCCATGTTGACCTCTTCAGCAGCTGCCTGCTCCAGTTCAGCTCCAGATTCTTCAGAACCAGCTCCTCCCTCCAAACCCTAGCTCCAACACCTCCTCCTCTACTCCTCCATTAGCTAAGCTAGCTTAGCTTAGCTTAGCTTAGCTATGCTCCAACTTCCTTGGCTTGTACCACCCTAGAAACCCACCTAACAACTCCACCCAACTAGCTCCACCTAAGCTCCACATAAGCTAACCTACTTGACGCCAACCTAGCCTACCCACCACCTACAAAAGACACCTAAAAGTGGTGCCAAAACCACCCTAACTACCCCTTGTTGGCGCCACTTTTCCCTCCAAAAATCCCCTTCATCTCCACCCTCCACATAACCCCTCCTTCTAGAACCTTTCTTGGCACCACCTAAGACCCCCTTCTAGAAGCTATTTTGGCACCAACTTCAAGGGGTGTCACCACCCATAACCACCCCCTCAGAGTCCCTTGGGTTGGCGCCAAATGCCCTTAGCCATAGGATCCCCAACCACCTCCATCCTTCCATCTTAGCCCTCCATTTCAAGAGGTACCTTAACCCCCCATCCTACCCTATAAAAAGACCACTACCCACCACCATTCAAGGCATCCTTGGCTAGCAATTTCACTCTCATATTCTACCTAGAAGCCCATGCCCAAGATAGAAGAAGAAGAAGATTAAGGGGATATTCTATCCCCTTGGTGCCTTCCCCTCTTCCCTTCTCTCTTGTGCCCACTCCAGCCAAAGGAGAAGCCAGGCAAGGAAAATCTTTGGAGGAGATCTTGAAGATGGTCCATGCCACCTTGGAGGAGCTTTTGAGGGTGGTGCACACCCACCCCTTGGAGGAGAGCATTGAAGGTGGTAGCACCCACCTTGGAGGAGCTCTCAAGGAAGGAGAAGAAGGAGGCCCTCTTTTCAAGCCAAGGAGCAGCTAGGCTTGGAGCAAGAAGACTCCCTTCTTCACCAAATTTTCCAAGAGGATTTGTGTTTCTTTTATTGCTTTTAGATTTTCTCATTTCTAGTAGAAGCATTCCTCTACTTGTCTTGGAAAAAGAACACAAATTCTAGTTAATCAAATTGCCTTCTTTTTAATTTTATGTTGCAATTGTTACTGTTGTTCTAGCACTTATTCTACTTCCACTCCCTAATTACTCTAGGCCTCCACTTGCCTAGAGTGAGCTTAGGTAGTGGACTTTTTAATCTCTTAAGTTTCAGCTTAGCATTTTAGGTGTTAGCACTCTTTCGTCATAATTCGCACTTTGCCCGTATTATTTCAAAACACAAAATATATATATATATTTAAAATACCAAAAAGAAAGTTGAGATGTGTTTTTAGCAAGAGAATTGAATTGCTATTTTTGCCTCCTTGGATGACCCTAGATACTCCCCTATCTAGGATATAAATTTAAAAGCGTATGCGAATGCACATGTTACAATGACGTTAAAAACCCGCTTTTACAAATCATGCGTATTTTGCATCACTTTTTGGTGCCGTTGCCGAGGAGGCACGACTTTGCTATTCTTTCTCCTCTTGCTTGAAGTAGATCTCATCCCCTTCTCTTTCTTCTCTTTCATGTGTGCAGGAACTATTGTAGGAAGGAAGTGGGAATCTGGAAGCGAGAGCTCAAAGTTCCTTTTCTTCCCGTGAAATTCAGGTTGGTTCCTCTTTTTGGTCACATAATTAACTAAAAAACTACCAAAATACACTACACTTGGCTTTCAGGACCCTAAACAACATGATTAAGTAGAGTGGTGCATTTTAAAATCCATTGTTTGCTTGAATGCTTCTTTAACACCACCCCATTGCAAGTATTGGTGTTCTATTTTTTGGGTCTAGATTTCTTTCCAGACTTGAAAAATAGATTCCTAATACCACAGGCCTTCTAAAATCATAAAATTTCATACAATGATTCCAAATTTAGTTAGGAACATCTATTCCAAATTTCGGATTAATTGTCTTTATATTCAATTTTTAAAAATTTGTGGACTGCAGAGGGGTCATACCCTCTAATCTTCCTATTTTGCTACTATCCGTGAATTTTTATAATTTTTATACTCATTCAATTTTTATGAAATTTATCTTTCTGGAATCATTGTGAAATTTTACACATCATATAAAATCATGAAAATTTTCTGAGGTCTGTAGTAATACTAAAAAGTCCAAAATATCCACAAGTATCATTTCTGGACTTTGACACTAGTACAATTAAAAATTCAAAATAAATATCAAAAAATTTCCTAAAATCTTATAAAAATATTTTTTGGAATCCTTGTTTGATTTCACATAAGGTAGTGGTGTTGTTTGAATTGTTTGGACCACTACCTATTCAGGAAGCCTAAAAAAAAATTCAATGACAGTCATTTTCTGTATTAGGATTCAACTCCAATTAGGGTTTCTTTCTTATTTTTTTTTTCTAGTCCCACAAATTAAAGGAAATATACAATCACCCATACAACTTATTTTTCCTTTGATTGTGGATTTTCAAACTTGTTTGAAAATTTAACAAGAGAAATCCTAAAACACATTCAATTAAATTGAATCCTAAAAGACATAAATACAAAAAAATTGTGTGACAACTTGATTTTCATTGGAGCCACTCTCCAATTCCTGCACATACACAAAAAAATCGAAATAACAGGGCAACAACCTAATTAACGCCCTCCACATTCCGTGTGCACTGTAGTATCCTAGACCTAATTAAAACCTGTAGCAACTTGACCCCTAAGGCTTCATCAACTTAGGCTTGCTATCTAGGTCTTAAGTTTTCTTTAGTTAGTACCAATTCTGTCATCTATATCTGGTGTTCAGGCTGAGGGGCCATGTCAAACGGCCAGGCGCGGGTTTGTACAAGCACTTAGAGTTTTCCCTGGGAAACGTTTGGGCCCAAACCTCCCCTTAAGCAACTTGGCTAGATTTGTTGACAGAACAGGTATTCACTATTGACTACTTATTTCCTACATAGACCAAGTCTTAGGTTTATTATTAGGAAGTCGCATTTAAGTTAGGTCTAGTTTTGTTTGTTTGAATTGCACACTTTCTCTCATCTCTTTCTCTTCTCCTCCCCTCCAATTCTTCCCAAGTAGTGCATGCATGGGCAACGGTCCCAAAAACCACACCTCGAGGGACCATCTGATTTCATCCCCCGTAGCAGAAAATCATTATTTTCTTCCCCCTCCTCTTCTAAAAAAATGGAAAACCTAGGAAGCCATCAAAAAACTTCTACTTCCGCTTCTAACCTGTCAGCCGACCCACAAGCTGACTTCACCCTCCCTCACCTCCCTAACTTGGAGCAACCAAAAATACCAGCAGGGCCAGGTGGCCCTCTAATTATAACCCAAAATCCAAATCCCTTTGCATTAATGGTCGACCATTTGGTTCGACTACAACAAAATCAAGAAGATCTAGCTAGGACTGTCACAAACCTAGCTAATCAAGGACAAAATCCACCACCCCGCCAATAGCCTGTCATTCTTCTTAAGGATTTCTATGATCCTTCCAATTATGAGGAAAGAACAGGGGTGGTCATATCACAAGTGGATTTCGAGATCAAACCAGCTATTCTAAACCTTATCAAGCATTTTCATGGTCTTCCAAGAGAGGACCTTTTTTGTCATCTCGAGGAATTAACTATCCTCGCTCAAACCACTCGTTCCCGCAATGTGCAGGAAGACGTGTGGTTAATGAGACTTTTTCCTCTCTCTTAAAGACAAAGCATCTCATTGGTTTAGAACGGTTGGGCGCCCTATTACCACCTGGCCCCAATTAAAAAGTGCTTTTCTTAAAAAAAAATTTCCAATCGATCGAACAAATGAGTTAAGAAGATCCATAACGACCTTTCAACAGAAAATTGGTGAACCCCTCCACGAAGCTTGGGAAAGATTTCAGGAACTTCTAAGAAGTTATCCCCACCATGAAATTCCACAATGGCAGTTAGTGCAGATCTTCTATCATGGATTAAAAGATCAATTGAAATGATTTGTGGATGTCTCATGTGGGGGCAATTTTCTTAACAAAGACACCGAAAGTGCCTATCTTCTCTTTGAAGAAATGAGTGAAAACTCATTTAACATGACTTCAATGGACATTTTTGGCAGATCACAAAACCCCTGACATGGAGTCCATGAAATTGACTCCAAATCCACCTCTGTTCTAGTCACTCAAGATGATCTATATATGTTAGCTCAACGACTGGATCAGATGCAAATTCACCAAAAGAAAATGGAAGTATGAGCTCCACACGTCCACTCTCCACACACTAACCCCCCACACATTCTCCGAAGAGAAAATCTACACAACATTGATGCCACATCTACTGGCCAGCAATTTCTAGCTGATTTCCCGCAAGATTTGATCAGGAATTTTGATCAAAATATTTTTGATCCCACCTCGGAAAATTTTTATGCTCTCCAGGAGCAATTTAGAAACCCCTCCAATCAAAACTAGAGGACTAACCCGAATCACTCCTGCAAAAACCCGAACCTAATTCCTTTTCCCAAACAAAACTATTTTGGGAATTATGGGCAACCTATGTATCAACCTGGACCATCCCAGGATGATACTAATAATCAGGTCATGTAAACTCTGCAAGGAATGTAGACTCAAATGACAGAAGTAACCCGCATGATTACCAACTTGCAACACCAAGTTAAGGTTATTCCTGATCATCGACCTATTGAGAATTTACCTTCCCAACCCATGCCCAACCCAAATAATCAAAGGAATTAGTTCCAAGGTGGATATCCCAGTCAACCCATTCAACCAGCACCTCAGCATCCACCGGGTTTCAATAACAGCCAGGCTTCCCGTCCTCAACCTAGAAACAACTAGACTGCAAATGTAGTTACCTTGAGAAATGGGAAAACCACTCACAATCCCATGCCTGTTAAAGAAACCCGCTCTAATGAAACATAGATTAACTCTTCCCCTCCTATTGTTCAGGAACCAATTCATGAAAAACAGGGAAACCTTGCCCCATTTCCATAAGCTCTCCACTCTTCAAATAAGAAAAAGAAGAAATCTGAGCCCACTGAGAAGGAATTAATAGATTTATTTGGGCAAGTAGAAATTAATATCCCTCTGTTAGATGCCATTAAATATATCCCTGCCTATGCAAAATTCCTAAAAGATTTATGTACTCCGAAATGGTAGCCGAGAAAGTTAGGAAAGGTGATTCTTCCAGAGACAGTCAGCTTAGTTGTGCAGAGCCGACTGCCTCTTAAGAGAAAAGATCCTGGCACCCCCCTAATTCAAGTTATCATTAATGATACCTCATTTGATCGTGCGTTGTTGGATCTTGGTGCCTCAATTAATCTTATCCCCACAGTTGTTCTTGAGGAATTCAAGATCGATGAATTGAAGCCTGTTGAGGTTACTCTCCAATTAGCCGACCGATCTACAATTAAACCAAGGGGAATTGTTGAGGATGTTCTTGTCCGGGTCAAAAATTGTCTATTTGCAGTAGACTTTTTAGTCCTGGACATAGAGGTACCAGAAGCACTAAAGTTTGCCCCCATTATTCTTGGAAGACCATTCTTAGCCATCGCCCACACCAATATTGATTGTGATTCTGGAAAGATGAAGATTATGTGTGGCAGTGGATCTGTAACCCTAGACATTTTTCAAGCTTCTAGGCGGTTCCAAGAACCAGATTTCTTTGATGATTTGGATTCTGAAATAGAGAACATTGTGGAGGAAACTTTGCGGATTTCCCATTTAGGTTCCTATTTTGCTATCAATACGGTTTCTGAACAATCCACTTTTTCTCACCCTTCCACCCCAACCACACATCCAGCTAACATTCCAGCTGACCCGTTCACTCTCACCTCACCACTAACCCACAAAGCAGAAATTCTTTCGGAGCCGGGCCCATAATTGGAATTAAAACCTTTGCTCGACTCCCTTAAATACATCTTCTTGGGTCCTAATCAGACCCTGCCCCTGATTATAAATTCTGGACTTACCGGGGCACAAGAGCACAAACTCCTCCATGTTTTGAGTAAATATCAAAAAGCTATTGGCTGGACCCTTTCTGATCTTAAGGGTATTCATCCGTCCTATTGTATGCATCGTATATATTTATAGGATGATTCTCGCCTCTCCCGCCAACCCCAAAGGCGCTTGAATCCTATTATGCAGGAGGTGGAAAAAAAGGAGATTATTAAGTGGCTGGATGCTGATATCATCTACCCCATTTCTGACAGCTCCTGGGTTAATCCAACACAAGTTGTACCCAAAAAGGCTGGACTAACAGTTGTCACTAATGATAATGGGGAAAATGTAGCCACTCAAACCACTTCTTGGCATGTGTGCATCGATTACCGAAAATTAAACACCACCACCAAGAAGGACCATTTCCCGCTCCCCTTTATTGATCAAATCTTGGAGTTGTTAGCTGGACGGGATTTTTACTATTTTCTAGATGGTTATTCTGGCTATAATCAGGTAGCGGTTCATCCTAAGGACCAGGACAAAACAACTTTCACTTGCCCCTTCAGAACCTTTGCTTTCCGAAGGATGCCCTTCGGTCTTTGCAATGCACCTGCGACTTTTCAAAGGTGCATGCTTGCAATTTTTTCGGACCTGGTAGGTGAATGTTTAGAAGTCTTTATGGATGACTTCTCTATTTTTGGAGATTCTTTTGACCATTGTCTCAAAAACCTTGAAAGAACTCTCCAAAAATGCATAGAAGTTAATTTGGTCCTCAGCTGGGAAAAAAGTCATTTCATTGTCCAAGAAGGTATTGTCTTGGGCCATGTTATTTCAAAACAAGGAATCGCGGAAGATAAAGCAAAAATAGATGCTATATCTAGGCTCCCACCACCCACTACTGTCAAACAGATCATATCCTTCTTAGGTCATGTGGGTTTCTACCATCGATTCATACAAAATTTTTTCCAAATCTCCAAGCCCTTAAGTCAGCTTCTCACTAAAGACCAGCCATTTCATTTTAATGATAAGTGCCTGGAGAGTTTTTTGAGGTTGAAGAACGAGGTTACTGAGGCACCAATATTGCAGGGACCTGATTGGAATAGTCCCTTTGAATTAATGACAGATGCTTCAGATTTTACTGTAAGGGCGGTTCTAAGGCAAAAAATTGCCAAGAAGCTACACGGTTACTAAAAAGGAACTTCTTGCCATTGTATTTGCCTTAGAAAAATTTAGATCTTATCTGTTGGGGTCACATGTCATTATATATACCGACCACTCAGCAATTAAATATTTGCAGACAAAGAAAGATGCGAAACCCCGCCTTATCCGTTGGATTTTACTGCTCCAGGAATTTGACCTGGAAATCAAGGATAAGGCGGGATTGCACAATGTAGTGGCCGACCATCTCTCTCATCTTATGATGAATGACATAATGACCCCGCCAGATCAATTCCCCGATGAAAGCATTTTAGCTGCTACAACCCTCCCTTGGTTTGCACCCATCGCAAACTACTTAGCAACAGAACGAATCCCCACTGATTTGCCAAAAACAAAATGGGATAAGTTCTTTGCTGATATTAAATATTATTTTTGGGAGGAGCTTAACCTTTTCTGCATTTGTGCCGATCAGGTCATTCGACGATGTGTCCCCGATTCTGAAATCCATGATATTTTGACACATTCACTCAATGGCCTGTGGCAAACATTATTCGGGCAAGAAAACTACAGCTAAAATACTTAATGAGGGATTTTATTGGCCCAGCTTGCACAAAGATGCTCATGACTTTGTTCGGTCCTATGTGCATTGCCAGAGCATTAGCAACATGACTTGGAAGGATATAATGCCCCTTAATCCTATTTTAGAGGTTGAAATTTTTGATGTCTAGGGCATCGACTTCATGGGACCGTTCATCAACTCTGGTGGGTATTTATATATATTAGTCGTAGTCGACTATGTTTCAAAATGGATAGAAGCAATACCCACCCACACTAGTGATCACCGTGTGGTTGTCGAATTTCTCAAGAAAAATATTTTCTCAAGATTCGGCATACCAAAGGCCATTATCAGTGACGGAGGCTCACATTTCACCCACTCACAATTTCATCACCTTCCTTCTAAATATGGGGTTAATCATAAAATTTCCACACCTTATCACCCCCAAACAAATGGCCAGGATGAAGTTTCTAATTGGGAAATTAAAAATATTTTACAAAAGATGGTTAGGCCCGACCGTAAAGATTGGTCCACCAAATTGGACGACGCTTTATGGGCCTACCGTATCGCTTTTAAAACCTCGCTTGGCATGTCACCCTTCCGTCTGATTTTTGGGAAGGCATGCCATCTCCCAGTAGAATTAGAACATAGGGCTTTTTGGGCAATAAAACAACTCAACATTGATTTATCTGACGCTGGTATCCATAAAAAATTACAATTAACTGAATTGGAAGAATTACATAATTTTTCCTATGAAAATGCGAGGATTTATAAAGACCAAACAAAGAAATTTCACGATAAATATATTGTTCGGAAACACTTTGACATTAATCAACGCGTTTTGCTTTTCGATGCGAGATTACATCTTTTTCCTGGCAAATTAAAATCTAAATGGATAGGCTCCTTTATTGTCCATAAAATCTATCCATACGGCACTGTTGATCTTTTCGATCCGAAAACTAATTTGACCTTTCAAGTCAATGGCCAATGTTTAAAGCCCTATTTTGATCATATGCCTAACCTTCCATCTGAATCTTTTAATTTTACTGAGCCAGCCACCCTTGAACACTAATGCACATAACGCCCGACTGAACGGCATAAAAGATAGCACTGGATGGGAGGTAGCCCATCATTTTTTCCTGCTTTCCTTTTTTCTTCTTTTTCCAGGTTTTGATCATCCTAAAACCCGACCGTTCTTCACTAAGGTGATCCCTTTTCCCTCCTAATGCATGAGGACATGGCATATCTTAAGCATGGGGGGGGTGTTTTAAATTTTGACGATTGATTTAGGATTTTCAAAACCTAAAAATATGCATTTTTCTTTAATTTATTTCCTGCTTGCATACCCAGAAAAATAAAAATGTTGAAAACTTTTTGAGGAAAATTTTTTGAAATTGGGACTAAGGTTGAAAAACTCATTTTTGGTACAATGGGATTTAATCTTTAACAAACTAGGGATGAGGATGCTGATCTAATCATTAGAATTTCAAGGTCTATTTTAGACTAGATTAGATATCCTTCTCTAAAATTCCACTTGAACTCATGATAGTTCAGGTGACTTGATCCTATTTTGTAATATGGAAAGTATTTGGCTTAGTTTCTGATTCAAAAACTTGCATGTCTTGAGGAACTTCTTGTGTCAATTTTCACACACAAGCCAACACTTAAAAAACAACTAAAAATTTGAAAAACTCCCTTGTTTGGACTTAGTAAAAGTTTGAAGCAGATCATTGGTTTGAGTTCCCACTACCGAGAAGGAGGAAAATGCCTCCTTTGAGGATGCGATGTCAACATGTTACCGCCTCGGCACTGCTCCATATCTATATTTCATATCTTTAAACGAAGCATTAAAGTGCATTTTAGTAGCTCAAGTGTCATGGACGGTGCTCTACCTATAGTGTCGGAGCAAGAGCTTGAGTTTGGTTGGAGTGCCCCTTTACACCGCATTGTGTTTTGGGGTTGTGAGCTTCTGGGTGGTGTCATGGACAGTGCTATCTCGAATTACTAGCGCCAGAGTCCCCTTTTGGATTGGTAACCGGAATGATGATCCCAACACATCTGTTGTAAGACTAGGTTAAAAATAAGCATGGGGGTAAGGAAAAAAAAAGTAATAATAAATAAATTAACACACCTTTATAAATGTTGGCTTTTCACTAGCACAGACGTAAGGTTTTAAAGGATTTTTGCAAGTTGCGAATCAGATTCATGAGCCAGAAAAATCCTAAAAGCAAAAATTTCAAGTCATCTGAATTAACAAGGGGTTAATTTGTGAATTTTCTGGAGGATATATTGATTCCATTTTGTCTAATGGTTGGATCCAAAAACAAATCCTGATGTTTATCTTTAACAAATCCCGTACCTCCTATGTTTAGAACAACCAAGGTCCCTTAATCTTTTTCACCTCAAAAGTTGAAAAAAAATTAGATTTCCCAAAAATTCCATTTTCCAAAAAAAATTTGAGTTTTGCTAAGAGGCTAGCAAAAGATAAGCATGGGGGTGTGATAAATGCTAGTTTATCATCATTCTTATGCACTAAAATAAACCTAGCTCTTAAGATTTTACTCTGCAAATGGGTTTTTGGGCTGCATTTAGGCATTCACTAAGTTAGGCATACATTGCATTTTATTTTGTTATTTTAATGTATTTTTGTGAGTGTTAGGGATGAACAGATATACAGATCCCTAAAACCCAAGCACTCAAGAAGGAATTGGTGAAGAAGGAGTTCAGACTAGCTAGAACTCAACTTGATCCAGCTCACCACAGCTGGAACCTAGCTCACTTGAACTAGGGTTAGCTCATCCCAGCTCCATTAACCTAATCTCAGCTAAATGGCAGCTCAACAGAGTTCATCTTAGCTCACCCTAGCTCAAGTCAGCTCATGTCCAGCTCATCTTAGCTGAGTCTAGCTCATCTCACTCCCACTAGTCCATAGGGATCTCTAGCTAGCTCAGCTAAGTTGACAGGAGTTCACCCCAACTCAGATCCAGCTACATCCAGCTTCACTCAACTCCAGCCAGCTGAAGAAGAACTCATCCCAGCTCAGGAAGCTCAAGTCCAGCTCCCGGGGACCTAGCTTAGCTCAAGCTAATTGAGTTAAGCTACCTTAGCTGTCTCAACCAGCTCAATCCTCCCCAGGAGCACCAGACCCAGCTCACCTCAGCTCCATTCAACAAAAGCCAGCTCACTTTAGCTTAGCTTAGTAGCTAGCAAAGAACTAGCAAGCTAAGCCAGCTAGAGTAGCCCCATGTTGACCTCTTTAGCAGCTGCCTGCTCCACTTCAGCTCCAGATTCTTCATAACTAGCTCCTCCCTCCAAACCCTAGCTCCAACACCTCCTCCTCTACTCCTCCATTAGCTACACTAGCTTAGCCTAGCTTAGGTTAGCTATGCTCCAACTTCCTTGGCTTGTACCACCCTAAAAACCCACCTAACAACTCCACCCAACTAGCTCCACCTAAGCTCCACATAAGCTAACCTACTTGGCGCCAACCTAGCCTACCCACCACCTGCAAAAGACACCTAACAGTGGTGCCAAAACAACCCTAACTACCTCTTGTTGGTGCCACTTTTCCCTCCAAAAATCCCCTTCATCTCCACCACACATCTCCCCGTAAACCCATCTCCACCCTCCACATAACCCCTCCTTCTAGAACCTTTCTTGGCACCACCTAAGACCCCCTTCTAGAAGCTATTTTGGCACCAACTTCAAGGGGTGTCACCACCCATAACCACCCCCTAGGAGTCCCTTGGGTTGGCGCCAAATGCCCTTAGCCATAGGATCCCCAACCACCTCCATCCTTCCATCTTAGCCCTCCATTTCAAGAGGCACCTTAACCCCCCATCCTACCCTATAAAAAGACCACTACCCACCACCATTCAAGGCATCCTTGGCTAGCAATTTCACTCTCATATTCTACCTAGAATCCCATGCCCAAGATAGAAGAAGAAGAAGATTAAGGGGATATTCTGTCCCCTTGGTGCCTTCCCCTCTTCCCTTCTCTCTTGTGCCCACGCCAGCCAAAGGAGAAGCCAGGCAAGGAAGATCTTTGGAGGAGATCTTGAAGGTGGTCCACGCCACCTTGGAGGAGCTTTTGAGGGTGGTGCATGCCCACCCCTTGGAGGAGAGCATTGAAGGTGGTCCACGCCACCTTGGAGGAGCTTTTGAGGGTGGTGCATGCCCACCCCTTGGAGGAGAGCATTGAAGGTGGTAGCACCCACCTTGGAGGAGCTCTCAAGGAAGGAGAAGAAGGAGGCCCTCTTTTCAAGCCAAGGAGCAGCTAGGCTTGGAGCAAGAAGACTCCCTTCTTCACCAAATTTTGCAAGAGGATTTGTGTTTATTTTATTACTTTTATATTTTCTCATTTCTAGTAGAAGCGTTCCACTACTTGTCTTGAAAAAAGAACACAAATTCTAGTTATTCAAATTGCCTTCTTTTTAATTTTCTGTTGCAATTGTTACTGTTGTTCTAGCACTTATTCTACTTCCACTCCCTAATTACTCTAGGCCTCCACTTGCCTAGAGTGAGCTTAGGTAGTGGACTTTTTAATCTCTTAAGTTTCAGCTTAGCATTTTAGGTGTTAGCACTCTTTCGTCACAATTCACACTTTGCCCGTATTATTTCAAAACACAATATATATATATATTTAAAATACCAAAACGAAAGTTGAGATGTGTTTTTAGAAAGAGAATTGAATTGCTATTTTTGCCTCCTTGGACGACCCTAGATACTCCCCTATCTAGGATATAAATTAAAAAGTGTATGCGAATGCACGTGTTACAACGACGTTAAAAACCCACTTTTACAAATCATGCGTATTTCGCATCATGGTCTTTGAGACCTCCATTAGCAAGGCACACCCGTTGGGGTCAAACCTCAACCCACTTGTTTCGGTCTCATTTTGATCTATTCAATATCTCTTTTGATCCATCTACTTCTAATCTCGATCTCCATCATCTACATCTATGGAGAATCTAGAACAAGAAGGGGGTGATATTCAACACCTGCATAACTAGTTGCAAACTCTCACCGACCTGATTCATGCATTGGCCAACCCATGGCCACATCCATAGATGCGAGATCCCTATAATCTCATAGTTGTGGCTATCGAACCCAGGGTACAAATTCTGGTTGGGGGACTTGATACAGAGTTGAAGTCGAATATTAACAATGTAATCCCCAACTTTCATGGATTGGGTTGTAAGGACCCTTTCCAACATATCCAAGAATTGAAACATATGGCCCAGACTCTCGGGCCAAATGTTCAAAATAGGAACACCGTACTCATGAAAATGTTCCCCTTCTTGCTTAAGGACAAGGCAACCCATTGGTATTGGTCTCTGACTCGACTGATCAACACCTAGGAGGGTTTACAAGCTGAATTTCTCAAGAAATTCTTCCCAGTAGGGCGCACTAATGTCTTAAGGCACCTAAGCATGCATTTCACGCAAAATGTGGGGGAACCTCTTCATGAGGCATGGGATCGCTTTCTGGATCTCATGTGGAAATGCTCTCATCATGGAGTTCCTAAATGGGAACAGGTTTAGTCATTTTATTGGGGACTCAATGAGGACATCAGATTATTTGTCAATGTAGCCTGTCGAGGTAACTTCATGGGTAAAGATGAAGAATCAGTTTAAGAGATTCTAGAGAACATGTGCAAGAACTACATAAACAATGAGTCTATGGGTATGTTTGATCGGACGACTACCCATGCATTGACAAACACCCAAGGGACACACGATGCACAAGACTTATCCACAGCCGTTGATCTAGAATTAGTGGCCAGTTGATTGGATGAGGTCTCTATTATCGAGAAGAAGTTGGACGATTGGGCTCACCAACTCCAAAAGGGCACTTCTCCTCAGCAAAGCACATATGCGTATCCGCCTACAGGGAGGGAGGTCATGCATAATATCCACCACTCATATCAGGGGATGGATGTGTATCCACCCCCATCTGATTCAAGGTTCAGAGGGAACTCCAAACCTTCCTACTCTAGTTGGGAGATCTTTGAACCCTTGTATCCTGATTACTCTAGAGCTACTGAAACCTACGAGGAGCTCCACGCCACCTAGAATGACCCATTCTCGAACTCATACAACCCTGGATGGCATAATCATCCAAATTTCTCCAGGTCAGGAAATAATCAAAACTCTAGACCATAATTCTACCTCGATCACGAAATCTACAACCATAACAACCCGCTCATGCTAAAGCCAACCCGAGCTTTCAAATTAGGCCTAGCAAGGAAGACTAGATGAGCCTGGTTCTATAGATATTGGCTAATATGCAGAAGACCAATGCTGCCATGCAAAGGCAGCATAATGCAGAAATTGCAGAGGTTCATAATCAACTCACATAGATGGCTGGGACTCGCCCGCCTAGTGCACTTCCTTCCCAACTTCTGCTAAACTCGAACATACCGCACCAAAGGAACGTTGTGAACCTAAATCACGGCCAAGCACATTACATTTATCATGTCCCTTCTACATCTCCACCTAACAGGTCGGAGGTTCCTACTTTGTACATGGGACATCAGCAGCAACCTCCCATCTTGCCAACTCTGAATCCAAACCAAGCAAGACTAAACTTTGTCACTACTCGTAGTGGCAAAACTACTTAGGACCTACCTTATCCTAGCCAATCAGGTCTAAGTAGTTCATGACCCAAGTCCAGGATGGCTATCAAGGACAAACCCACCCCAAACTTAGAGCCTGAACCAATCCTAGAAAAGCGTAAAGATATTCTATTTCCAGAGGCCTTGATCAAAGGAAATAGGAAATCCAAACCCGTGGCATCTGAGAAGGACTTGGTTAAGCTCTTCGAAGAAGTCCAGATAAGCATTCCCTTGATAGATACGATCCACCACATACCAGCTTATGCACGATTGCTGAAGGACTTGTGTAAACCAAAGCATAAACCGTGGAACAAAGACGAGAGTCTGATTGTTTTGTCAGAGCAAGCTAGCCCTATAATCTTTAGTAAACTACCGTAGCAAGTGAAAGATATCCCCTTTGATCTCTTGCAAGATAGGAAACCTAGAGTTCGATCAAGCTTTATTGGATTTAGGAGTATCCATAAACTTGATTCCCACCTCCCTACTAAACCACTTTGAGGAAACTAATCTCAAACAGACTAAGGTGACTCTGCAATTGGCTGATAGATCAATCGAGTCACTGAAAGGAATTCTCAAGGATGTACTAGTTAGGGTAAGAGATTTCTATTTCCCAGTGGATTTCATCGTGTTGGACATGGATACTCATGAGAATTTGAAAGATACGTCGATCATCTTGGGGAGACCATTTCTAGCCACTGATAGAGAGAATATTAATTGTGAAGAAGGCCAGATTGAGTTGAAATTCAGGGCCAAGATATAAAGGATCGATATTTTAAAGGCCTAGAAAGGTATAAATTGTGGGGTAATTGAGGAAGTATGTGACATAGGGTATTTGGTTGAGGATCTGATTCCCGAGGTGAACCCAATTCTCCAAGGACCTCTGCAAGAAGATCTTGACCCACAGATTAGGGAGACTGAATCTGGTTTAGACCTATCCTTAGCTTCCACCCTATCTTCTAAGGCTAACCCCAAACCCCCATCCGTTGCTAATAACCCAGTTCTGGAGTTGAAACCACTCCCAGACCATTTGAAGTATGTCTTTTTGGGTTCAAATTAGACATTTCTAGTGATTATCAATTCCTGACTCACTCTTGATTAAGAAGAGAATTTGATTATTGTCCTCCAGCAACATCATAGAGCCATTGGTTGGACTCTAGATGACTTGACTGGAATAAGTCCCTCTTATTGCACTCACCATATCTATGTTGAAGAGGGCTCATGACCTTTTAGCGAGATGTAGAGAAGACTTAGCCCAAATCTCAAGGAGGTCATGAAAAAGGAAATCATTAAGTGGCTCGATGTGGGAATCGTCTACCCCATCTCTAATAGATGCTGGGTGAGTCCCACTCAAGTTGTGTCTAAAATGGTGATACTCACCGTTATTACTATTGAATCTGGAGAAACCATCCCTACTCGATTGTGAACTTGTGGAGAGTTTGTATAGACTATTGGAAACTGAATATCTCCATGAAAAAAGACCATTTCCCTCTCCCATTTATTGACCAGATCCTTGAGAAGCTAACGGGGAATCGATTTTTTTGCTTTTTGGATGGGCACTCTAGATATAACCAAGTGGCCACTCATTTTGAAGATTATGAGAAGAGCACATTTACCTACCCCTACGGGACCTATACGTTTTGTAGGATGTCATTTGGGCTATGCAATGTGCCTACCACCTTTCAGGAGTGCATGCTAGCCATATTCTTCAACATGGCAGGTAAATACCTTGAAGTCTTCATGGACAACTTCTCAATGTTTGGTCAGACATTCGATGATTGCCTTCTGCACTTGATCCATATCCTCTGGCGATGCATTGAAGTGAACCTGGTTCTCTCCTAAGAAAAGAGCCATTTCATGGTTCCTAAGGGCATTGTACTTGTACACGTTATTTTTTAGAAAGGCATCCAAGTTGACTGAGCTAATGTGAATTTGGTTTCCAAACTTCGTGTGACTTCCTCAGTCAAAGGCATTCGATCCTTTCTGGGGTACGTTGGTTTCCATCGATGATTTATATCTAATTTTTCCAAAATTACATGCCCTTTGACGAATCTTTTCTCAAAGGACACTCCCTTTGAGATGACAAGTGTGTGTTTGCACATTCAAAATCTTACACGATAGAGTAACCCAAGCTCCAATCCTACAATCTCCTAACTGGTCTCAACTATTTGAGATCATGTGCAATGCATCTGACTATGCAGTATGAGCGATACTTGGGCAAAAGATCGATGGGAAACCAGTGGTACTATATTACACCAGCAAGACATTAGATGTGGCACACCGTAATTATACGATTACAGTGAAAGAGCTACTAGCCATAGTATTTGGTATGAAGAAATTCATATCATACCTCCTGGGATCCCGTGTCATTATCTACTCGGATCACATTACTGTGAGGCACTTGCGAAGAAGGATGCTAAACCGAGGCTAATCTGATGGATCTTGCTCTTATAAGAATTTGACATCAAGATGCGCGATACGGGAAAATAGAACGTGGTCGCTGACCATTTGTCTCGTCTGCCTTCTTCGATCATTGACCCCTTCAGACCTAATACTGAACATTTTCCAGATGAGCACCTTCTGAGCATTAATACTGAACTTCCCTGGTATGCCGATATTGTCAATTATTTGGCATCAAACCAAATATTATTTGATTGGCCAAAAGCTAAGAAAGACAAATCAATTTCAGATGCCAAATATTATTTCTAGGAAGATCCATATCTCTTTCACATCAGTGCTGATCAAATCATCCGAAGATGCATTCCCGACTCCAAGGTCAATGATATATTATCTTTCTTCCATGAGCAAGCTTACGGTGGTTGACAAGTCAAGAAATCGTGTATTTTGAAATTGTTGAAAATCGTAGTATAGTCGCGAAATCCCCTTGACAAAAATATTTATAATAACAAAACTCGCATAGATTTCTTTTCTTTTTAGAACTTGAGTCTCGGTCGTTTGTCTCTAGGAGGCATGAAAACAAGTTGAGATTTGGATCGGCTTAATCTAACCTAATATTTTTGTCTTTTTGTGTTTTTGATCTTTATTTTGAAACACGAAATGAAAGCATGCATCAAAGTTGTAAGCCATGAAGATAATAGCATGCATATAAAACCATTAGACAAGAGTATCATGCATCAAAAATTAAATCACTATAAAATACAGATACATGGAAATAAAGCTAAACTAAAGAAAGGGATCAACCAAGAGAGGCTAAGGAGAAGCCTTCTTGGCCGTCCACTAAGGAGAGGAGGATGGGTGTGTGCACCCAAGTGGAGAGAGGAGGGTGTTGCACCCTTTCTCTACCAATGGCTATCCTTGAGAAGACCTTTGAGGGCGGTCTTCTCTATGGTCGTCTAAGAAGAAAAGAAAATGGGGGCGTGGATCCTCTATGGTGGAAGAAGAGGGCACTCCCACAAGAAGAAAGGAAAAGGTGTTGCATCCTTATGCTCTTCTTCTTCTTGCCACCCTCATGAAGATGCCTTGGAGGAGCTTCTTCTTTAGCCGTCCATGGAGGGAGCCTTGGAGGAAGAGGACGGCTTTGAGAGGGAGAGGAGGAGGTGTGGTCGCAAGTTGAGAGGAAGAGAGTGGTGAAGATGGTGCAATTTCGTGGCTCTTTCTTTTCCCTTATGGAAGGCTCCATTTGGTTGCCACTTTTGGTGGCTCCAAAATTAGCTAATGCCAAATTTTTAGGATCTAGGTTTGACACAAGTTTTTAGGGTTTCCAAGAGAGTGTGCATGGGTTTGGTAGAGGTAGAATGGGAAGGTGTGTGTGTGTGTGTGGGTGTGTATTTTTCGTAGGACTAGGTTGTGGGTTTTGGTAGGATTAGGCGCTAAATAGGTTGGGTTAATCTAGATTAAGTGGGTGTGGAACTAATTAGGCTTAGGAAAGTCTAATTGGATAGGAGTGAACCGAATTAGGTCTAGGTCAAGTCTAATTAGATATGTGCATGTGATTAGGCTAGGGTAACCCTAATAGGTATGAGTCAATTAGATCCTAGGTGGATCCAAGTGAGCTCAGGTGCACCCAATCAACTGTAGATGCACCCAATTAGGTATGGGATGGTTTAATTGGGTTAGGATTAGGATAAGTAGGGCTATGGATAGTGGACTAGGCTTAGAAGGTCTTTAGTTAGGTTTCCTAGGGTGTCTGATGGGGTTCCTAGGTCAAAATAGGCAAGCTAGGGCTTCCAACGCCAAAATCAGGAACTAGACAGCAGTATCAGATGTCCAGGATAGTGGTCATATGTCTTATACTACAAAGTTGGACGTCTGGACAATAAATTGGATGTCCAATTCTGTGTCAATATGAGTTTTGGCTTCCTGGATTGTTATTCTGCAAAAATCAGACGTCCAGCCAGATGTCTGGACATCCTGAAAGGTGCTGGAGAGTGGGTTTTAGGCTTTCTAAGGTGGGTTTTGGTTCCTAACTATTTAGGAGAGGGATAGGGTGGATAAGAACATGGATAGTGATATCCATGTTTGGGTTTTGAGGCTAAGGTGCCCTAATGGAGGTTGTTTTGGGTTTAGGAAGGCTGTCGTATGGTTTCTAAGGGTAGGGATAAGGCTATCCTCCTTACCCCTCTTATCAGAGACAGTCTTCTTCTTCCTTTATTGCTTTATTCCATTATCTCCTTCATCCTAGATCACTTTATTACTTACAAATAGTAATAAAAACCATTAAATAGTAGATATCTCATCTTATTCTAAATAGATTGATGTAATGCACGATATGCAAGATATGAGTGCAATATCCACAAATTAAGCTAGGTTCAAGCATTATTTAGGTTGATTAGGACCCATGATTGCTGTGCAATTAGTGGCCATTTCGCTAGTTATAAAACCACAGTGAAAATCCTCCAGTATGGCTTCCATTGGCCCACACTCTTCAAGGATGCACACAATTACCATAAGGAATGCGCTTGTTGCCAGACCTTGGGCAACATGAGCCACCTTGACATGATGCCCTTGAACCTGATACTTGTGTGCAAGATTTTTGACATTTAGGGGATTGATTTCATGGGTCCTTTCCCAAATTCAAACAGTTTCAAATACATCCTTCTGGCAGTGGACTACGTGTCTAAATGGATTGAAGTCGTTTCAACCCAAACCAACAATCATAAAGCAACAATCAAATTCATTCATGAGTGCATCTTTTCTCGGTTCGGTGTCCCGCGTGCAATCATTTCTGATGGAGAGACCCACTTCGTGACTGTGCATTTCCAACCTCTAATGAAGAAATATGGGGTGTCGCATCAAATTTCTACTCCATATCACCCACAAACCAATGGGCTAACAGAGCTCTCCAATCGAGAGATCAAGAAAATCCTTCAGGTTACTGTTCGACCTGACTTTTGGAAGCATTATAGGCCCATAGGACCACCCATAAAACCCAGTTAGGGATGTCTCCATTCAGACTTGTTTATGGGAAGGCATGTCACCTTCCTATAGAAATGAAGCACAAGGCCTACTGGATAGTACGAAAATGCAATTTGGATCTCAGGGAGGCCGGAATCCACCACCGTATGCAAATGAGAAAGATCCATGAACTATGCAATGATGCATACGAGAACTCACATATCTACAAGAAGCAGATAAGGCCCTTCATGATAAGCACATCTCACGAAAATCTTTCTATCCTGGTCAAAAAATGCTTCTCTTTGATGCCCGACTCAAGCTCTTCCCAGTAAAGCTAAGATCAAAATGAACCGAACCTTTTCTAGTCCGAAGGATCTTTGGAAATGGAGCTGTTGGAATCAACAAACTCAGTCATGACTTGAACCCCTTTGTAGTGAATGTTCAAAGACGGAAACCATTCCTTGAGCTTACCATTTCGAATCTAGCTACTAAATCTTTTGATCTCCATTCCTCTTGAGCTGCATTGAGCCCAACTAATGGCATTAAACTTAGTGCTTGACGAGAGGCAACCCATCATTTGAAAACCCGAGACCCTTCTAAACCTTCTTATGTTGCATTCCTATTGCACTTTAGAGTTCGTAATTTAGAATGGCCGACCCTATCTCTGATATCCACATTGGAGTTTGAAATCGTTCACAATAGCCATCGCGACCTGATCACAGATGTGCACACATCTAATTAGCCTAAAATGCCTATTTATGCATGTTCCTAGGTGTTGGTACTAGAGCACCATGATCGTTTATTTTGATGATAACAAAACACGTGTTATTTAACATTTGCACTTGAAGTCTTAGATTTCAGGTCAATTGCAAATAGAGATGTGGTTAGACGAAGTTCGAGCTCGCATCCAGGACGGATTAGAGGAGCTTGATGGAGAACAAAGGAGCTTTGCGAGGAGCGATAGCTTGAAGAAGGAAGGAAGGAGATGAAGGATAGATTTCCTTTCCTTGTACTATTATGTATTTTTGTTTTTTTTGTTGCTCTTTATTTTATTTCTTAGATTCATGTTAAAGAGCCTCAAAGTACCCTATCAGTAGTCCTAGGAACACTTGCACAACCCTAGGATACTTAGGTTTTTTGTAGAAGACTTAGAAAACCAAAATAGAGTTCAGACATCCTTATCAGATGTCTAATCTGAAAATTAGACATCTGATAATGATTTTTAAGATGTCTGACTGTTGACTCAGACATCCTATAATATTTAGACTGGACTTAGTTCTGTCTGATGAAATCAGACGTCCAAACCTTAGTCCAAACGTCTTAGCAGACGTCTGATGCCTTTACCAAACATCCAATTAGTGGACCATTGGTTGCCTTAGTAAACACTGAAGAAATGACCGTTAGCCTTGTATCAGACGTCCGTAGAGGACCCCAGACGTCTGATACATGACCGTTTTGCCTTGGATGACCCAAAATCTCTTCTCAGAGATTTTCTAGTCGTTGCAGTCCCTTAGGAATCCATTCCCATAGAAAAGTAGGTTTCCAGACGTCCAGACTTAGTGTCAGATGTCCTGTATGTCGTCTAATGACATTTCACTAGAACCCTATTTAGATCTGACTCAAGTTAGGAAGGAAACCTGCCTATAATCAGACGTCTGACTTTGTTCCTAGACGTCTTAAACGAGTTTCCCAGACGTCTGATGCCAGGTCCAGACATTTGATAACTTTGTTAGAGTCATGAGTGATCCTAATTCCAGCCTGATTCTCTTGGAGGTTGTACCCAATGGCTATGGAAGCCTTCCAAGGCCTTCCAAAGCCTTCCTAGGGCCTCTATAAATAGAGGAGAACCCTTGCCACTCAAAGATACACCAAGACACACCCAAGCAACATACTTTCCACTCTTTGTGTCTAAAAGAAGAAGAAGATCAAATAGAAGCAAGCTCTTGCTCTCCAAGCCTTGTTCTACACCTAGAGAGCTTGACTCCTATTGCACACCCGCTCTCCCTTCGCGATTGCAAGAGCGACGAAGTGCTACCGCGTGGTTCACGCATCTACGTCATCGATGCACTTCCACCAAAGGGAAGCATCCTAACTCCTATAGAAGCTCAGTTTAAGAATATCTTTGTGGCTCTATAGGATTACTCTTTGTATTTTACTTTGTTATTTGGTTGGGTATTCACATTGCGAATTCTCGTCTCCATCGAGGGATAAAATCCTTCTCGTGAAGAGAAGGGGTTGAGGAACGCTACCCTCGCACTTGTAGCGTGGTTGTAATTGAGGTAGAATCACCCTCGTTTAAGTTATTCGTTTAGTGGATTTGATCAACTTGGTTGATCGGAAAATCCTAACTCGAGAGGGTTAGATGGTGGTTTTCACCCGGGTTGGGTTTCCACCTAAAAATACTTGTGTACATTGTGTGATTGTTTATTTTGTGAGATTATCTATTTTTTATTCCGCACTTTATTGCGTCACCCCCTCCCACTAGGGAAATTACACTAGTTCCATAGAAGTATCATGCATTATAAATATTGCATAACATGCATCATCCTACATTAAGATTAATTTGAATAAATTATATATTAATTCACCTCTTTTTGTGGCTAGGGGATAAGGTCATTCATTTTGGGGCCTCGAATTGAAGATCCAACCGTACGTATCAGATCAGGGCGACGATCAGAGTCCAAAGCCTTTGAAATTACCCCGATCGGACCTCCGTAGCATCAAATGTAGTTCGAGGAAGATTAAAGGCCAAGGGGCAAAGTGATGAAAATCTGGACTTCATATGACAAATCCAACCATACGGATGATTCGGACCAACGATCGCAACCCAACAACGCAAAAATCAATCCAATCCAACATTTGTGACTCCACCTATGAGAAAAAGATGGAAGGCTTAGATGGTGCCACGTGACACCATCATAGCTACCCAAGGCCACTGTTTAGTCTCTAAAAGCGACACCAGCAAGCATTGTGGACTGTTGGATCTTGATCCAATGGTCCTCTACGTGCAATGCTACTCTCTCCCACACGATCAAGCCCAACCATTTGATCAAGATCTAATAGCTAAGATTCAATCTCCCCAGCGCTTCAAAGCCTATAAAGAAAAAAGGTCTCTCATCCTCAGCCATTGGATCTTCATCCAATGGCTGAAGGCATGTGAGCATTAAATCAAAACCCTAACACAAGAGGTGGCATGACACAGCATTTGAATGCCCTATCGAGAGCAGTGGGTGCATGTTCGATTTGCATTCACTGATTTAATCCGTTGAACGCAAGCGCAGGCCAAATTCGCCCGTTGGATGACCATCGAGTGGCATCAACCATGGCGATGTGGCATGCTCGGATGGTGCGCGATCCACATGCTCGTTGGGAGATGCAGGGGGCGCGATTTGTGAAGGCTCGCAAAGGCATGCTCTCAGCCCTCCAATCTTGATCAGTTGGATCGAAGGGTGGCTGTGACTCTCGATTGGTCTGGGCTGCACGATGAAGATTGAACAGTCTTGATTCAACGACGCACGCAATGCATTAAGAGGAGGTGGCGACATAGCTGCATGTGAGTGCATGGATCTCCATCGCATGGTCAAAGTTCACTACACGCCTTCAGCAACGTGTGGTCTATAGTGACATGCACAAGCGCCACTAAAGGCCCTGCATTTATTTTAAAGGCCTTAAAAGGACACTTTTTCCCTTACGACCACACCTATAAATAGCCATCTCCCCTTCACTTTTTCACTATCCATTCCTTTCTTCCTCTCACTTCTCCAAAGCTCTAAGGAGCTAGTCGCAAACTCAGGATGCTCCTTTAGAGTAAAAAAAGAAATTTTGTCCCACTTCTCATCCCCTTCGTGGAGCGCCCATGGTTGTCTTCTCACCACCATTCGAGAATCAGATCCCATGCTGGCAACGTCC
This sequence comes from Thalassia testudinum, assembly GCA_037157565.1. Taxonomy (NCBI): domain Eukaryota; kingdom Viridiplantae; phylum Streptophyta; class Magnoliopsida; order Alismatales; family Hydrocharitaceae; genus Thalassia; species Thalassia testudinum. Next base: position 175,068,571 of record JAZHRO010000031.1, read on the forward strand.
CATGTTTCATCCCCGTCTTCCAACTCCATTCACCTTCTTCCAGCATCCCATCTCCATCTTATTGGAGCCAATAGTATGACTCGTCCTCCAAGTGACCGTCGAGGAGGATTTTTCTCATCCCTATCTTTTTACAACTTTCTAGTGTAGATTTGTTTTCTTAAAGTAGTTGTAATAGACTCTGGTTTATTTATATGCAAGACTTGCTCATCCACTCTCTATTTTTTCTCTTTCTTTGTATTATTCTATCTCTCTTTTTATTATTTATTCTTTAAGTAGAATAGCTAGCATAGATTCATTTCAACCAGCTACTCTGCTTTATAAAAATAAATGTAGATTTTAATCAAACGTTCACCTCCCCATGTTCAACATGAGACTCACCAGAGTTTCGGTAAAATTTATCTGATAATGGATTTGTATGCAATTACAATGACAGATTTTTAACTCAAATCTTCTCGCATTGAAATCTAGCGTAATCATTTTGGCACTATTTTCGAGAGAACACTCTTTGATTTCTTGTGTTTTCTGAATTACTTAACATTTTAGTTCACTTGGCTCCTTTCTTTTTGTGATTATAGGTACCCTTCCTAGGTGAACCAAAGCAAAATAGATTGGAGTAAAGTGCAGTTAGAAGGTTCTGTAAGTGTATCCCCACCTCCCCACCCCCTAGATTTCATTTCACCACGTAATAACACAAATGTAAATCAACCTAGGCACTCTTATAAACCTTAAGGTTATATTGTATTATTTGTTTGTCACCTCCACCCACCTCACCCTTGCACACACACACACACACACACACACACACACACACACACACACACATATATATATATATATTGAATGTGGGATTAATTGAAATTTACACACCTTATACACCCACACACACCCAGGGCACCTCACTTCGATTTGATTCAATCACTTAATCGGGAATCTGACCTAAAAACCCATTACACCTGCAAAACTTATATAAATAGGTAATTAGAAATTTGATTAGGCTAACCATTTTGTGTGCCTTAATCAAGTAGTGCTACTAGCCAATTGTTTGACCAGTTTGGGCTACACCACTACATATAAAATTGATTCATTCAGTAGTTGCCCCTTAGGGTTTAACTTTTAGGAACTAACTGGGCACTCCACATTCTTTTTGAGTTTTAAAGGAATATACCTTCACCTGTGCTTTCAAAACTTGGTGTGCTTCCTGAACTTAATTGAATATGCCTAAAGTTGAACCCTAAAAGTTACTAAACAAGGCTAAACCCTAAAAGGCACATCATCAAATAACCTTGTTTGCAAACCCTGGTTGTGCACATACACACTGAAAATTGATCTTTATGGGCACAACCCAGCTAAAGGGCCCATCACATTCTCAAGCACATTCAAACCTAAGCCTAACTAAAATAAGTAGACATTGACCTTAAGAATTTGACTCGATCTTCGAGACTCATATTGAGATTATTTACAATTAATCTGCTTCTACCGCTCCATCTGATGTCTAGTTGGGGAGTAGTGCCAAAAAATCGCAGTTGGGGGATATCAAAGAAACTTGAGGCGTAAACCAAAGGAAGAACCTTCTCCCCAATCCCTCCCTCAACTTGTTGGATTGACCAGATAGGAGTAGACCAAATCGTCTTTAATCTTAAGATGGGTTCTGAGAGTCTGTCGATCTTTAGGCTACCCCACCTAAGGAAAAATTTGATTGTTTGTACTACAGGGCACCTTTCTTTTCTCTTTTCCCTCCTACTTTGTCATGGATACTTCTACATCCTACTTGCATTTTCACTCTTACCCTCGTACCACCACTTATCCCCAAGATGATTATTATCCCGACCCGACTTATGACCACCCATCCACTAGTAGAGATAACTTTGATTAGGAATATAATTCCGGACCTCAATGTCCAGGGTCTAATCTTGGACATGTATACTGTGATTATTATCCTTCTCATGCCTACATCGAGTATAGATCTTCACCCTTTGATGAACATCCTAATATGATCTACGAACAAGAAGGATATGATGATTACAACCCTTACCCTCCCCAGGATTACATTGCATATGCATCACCACCCATCTTTGAACAACCCGAAATGACCGACTATCAGGGAGGGCATCAAGAACCTCAATTTCTTGACTTCCCTAGATTAATCCCAAACCCACCCAACCTTGAACCAAATGATTTGGTTCAAGTAAACCATGTCCAAGATAGGGTATTGACTAACTTGAGGAACACCATTCGATCTTTAGATCCAACACCCTGCACTAAAGAATTGGAACCTCTAATTCAAATGATTGACGATCTTAACATGTATTTATTGGATTGGCTCCAAGATGTTGGGGATAGGGATTCGGGTGGGTTTTTACTTGGAAAATTGTCAAGATTGAGGATGAAATTTATGATTACTCTAGTCCAATCTTGGGATGATTCTCAAGATGAACCCCTTTCAAGAGAGCCAATGTTAGAACCCGCTCAGGTACCTGTAGGGGGCTCATATTTTATGAGACCAGGGAAGACCAAATTGGTCTGGAGCAACCTACTGAGGATGAACCAATTCTTTCATCTGAAATCCTCGAGCCAAGGTACAGGGAAAATTTTCTCTGTGGACCAAGGAACAACATACAATCTTGAGACATATATTACTGCGGATATAGAATTCTTTGATTCTAAGGGTGAAGAATCCTTATGTGAAGTCTCACTTGAGTTTAAAGGGAATAATTTTAGTGAGACAAATGGGCCTGAGGAATTCGATGAACCATTTGAGGGCCCTTTAGTTGAGGAATTTGATCTAGTTGGGGCTAGCTTAGAGGATCCAAATACTGATGTATTGGAAGATTCTATTCCTCAACCACACCCCAAAGAGTTGAATGATGATATTTTTGAAATCATTATACCCAAGTCAATCCTAATTCAGCCATGATTTTTGGACTTGGATATTTTATGCGGGGTTAATAACACTTGTGAGGTCCCAGAAATTTTGATTATGGAGGATAGGAACCAGGAAATGACAATTTTGGAAGCCAATTTTGATGGAAATAGAATTTTGGATCTAAGGGTTCCTTTGTGTCTGAAATGACCAACCTTTTACAATGACCCTTATGATATATATCTTTGATTCTGAGGATGTGCAACCCAAGTGTAAAGTAACTAATTATCTCTTTGATCTGAATTTTAAGAGGATAACCATGTTTATTGATACAAACTTCCTTATTGTCTGACATTTGGATTTGGGCTGCATTCTCATAAATTGAAAACCCAGCCCCACAAGCTGAAATATCTTCAGTTCTGGATTTTTATTATTCAGAACCTTAGAACCAACTGACCTTGGGGCATGAGTTTGCATCACAATCTTTTCCACATCTATGGAGATCTTCTCCTAGTGGGTTTAAAGGTCAAGCTTTTTATCCTGATCTTGACATGCACTTGTGAATTCTTAATTTCTTTATTTGTATATTATGCCTAGTTGAGGGCACTAAACTTAGCACTTGTGGATATTCTAATTTCATCTTGGAGCTAACCGATTAATCAAGAAATTTAAGTGATTTTCTATTTTTCCAACTCCTTTCCATGCCTTTATTTTACAATGAGGACATTGCATTAGCTAGGAATATGGGGGTGGATACTTAATCTGGAAATTATTTTCTTAGATCCATAGAATTTCTATTATTTTCTTTATTTAGAAAAAAAATCAAAAATAAAAAAAAGATAAAAAAAATTGAATTAGGGGAAGAAAACTTAGGCATTAGGAGTTTTTTAACTTTAGGAAATGATACAATAGGACCTAAACACTTAAACTCTTCAAGTCTTCAGGCATAATCAGCTTGGGTGTCCACTAAAATGTGGATTTGTTTCTTGAGTCCTCGCCATTCTTAAATTTGCTTCTAATTAGTTAATAAGTTGAGTGATAAGTACATGACTTATCAACTCGCCCTTTGATTTGAGGGGACCTAGAGTCTAAGCATCTGCACACTATTTGCACTGACTCACTTTTCGACAATTTTAATGGAATTGGGTAGCTAATGAACAATTTAGGGTAGTATAGCAAGTAAGTTGTCGTGGGTAATAGCCCATTGGCCGATTGTTCAGAGCCCAGCTACACGACGATTCTCTTTCTACTGCCTTTAGGTAAATCTAAGATTAAGGAAACAACCTACTCAGAATAAAAAAGGATATATATATATATATAAGAAAATAGAAAAGGATAAAATATATATATATATTAACCACACTTCACCGCACGAGTATGGCTGATAAGTTGTCATGGGTAACAACCCATTGGTCGGATGTCTAAAACATGATGGGAACACCATCATGAGCCATAACTAACTCATGTTGATCCAATTAAGTCAGTAAATGCTCCTACATAACTACTAGAGGCCATAAGTCACTACATAACCATTCTAAAAAAAAAAGGAAAATAGGGTTAAAACTGCAATTTTATCAGCATTCATGAATGCAGTATAATCATGGGTTTTCTCATGGGGTAATTGAGGGTCAAATGGTCCTAAAAGTCTAACAAATGGGTTAGAACAAGTAGAAAAGGGTTTACACGTGTTTTGAGAATTAAATGACTTTTGAAACCCTAAAAATAGACCCATTTAATTAACTGAGGTTCTAGTCAGGATAAATTTCATCTAAATCCTCTGAAATTCATATAAAAATATTCTCTAGGATTTGGAACCTTCAATTTGACCATCATAACCCGTCTTAACCCAAAACAGTCTCTGACTGACATTTGCCCTAATTTAGGTTTTTGCATCAATTACATAGTCAAACTTGGTCAAAACCTAAATCTAAATTCACCATTGGATTCCTTGGGTCCAAATTAGGTTTTTAGCAAAACTTGGGCCCAATCTGAGATCATCTTGACCAAGTTTGCATTTTGGTCCAGTCATACTCTTTCCATCTCATTTAGACGCTTAACTTTCTAATTCCTTACAAAAAGGTCCCTATCTTTGTCATCACTCTTTGCAGATAGGTCCCTCCTCCATTATCGCAGAGGAATCCTACTCCAACGACCTTCGACTACAGATTTCTCCCTAATTGATTAGCGAATCCCTTCCAAATTGGAAGGGAGATTCTTGATAGATTTCCTTACAATTTGAGCCGCATCTTGGGTTCCAATTTTCACCCAAATCCTAATGCAAACTCATGGAACATTTGGGTTTCCTACTCTGGCAATAATTTCTAGCTTGGAAGCTTGGCTTTTAAGCTCAGAACCCCCTGATGAACCCTATAAAAGGATCCCCAGGGCACGGTCGTGCTTTTCAGCTAGGATTTAGCCATAAAACCCTCTTCCTAACCCTACCTCCAGTCTCCTCCGACCTAGCTCCTGTGAGCTCCTCCCCCATCGTCATACGGCATCCTAATGGCCAAATTGGGAGCATCTCCTTCCTCCCTGACTTCCTCTGCCTCTCGACAGCCAACTCAGAGGTACCCTAGCCCCTTCATCATCACCATCTCCCTCATCGAAGAACCTTTCATCCACGGCGTAGGCCAACCACAGTCGACACTGCCCTACCCCTTTCATCCTAAGATTAGGTTCCAATGTTCCCTCTCCTTCCCTCCTTTTTCCCTACTTCTATCTCTCAAAGCAGCCGCTGACCACACATCTCCCTCTCCATCTTCTTCCCCCCTGGTGAAGCTCTGGCAACGCCCAACTACCACTCCATCGCACGAATTGCACTGCTATCACCTCCATAAGCTCTGCCATGATCCACTCTTCAAAACCCCTCTCTCCATTTGCTTTATCGACCACCCGAACTCCCCGCCGAACAAACCCACTTCCTCCAGCCATCTCCGCCTCCGCCAGGCCACCACACGCCTTGATTCACCACGAAATCACCTCCACAACCTTCACCATCATCCAACGAAGCTTTTGAGCTCATTTAACATGGTCGAAAGGCCATTTTGTGGATTTCAAGTTCCACAGCTTCTTCGCCATTGACGGAGATTCACGCAACCTTGAAGAAGGTATTCTTGCATCTTTCGCTCTAGGCAGCACCTCCAGGTGGTGTGGACCTACGTGCCCCAGGTCTCCAGGCTCTCAATTAGCATCAACACGCCTCGCTACTGCTTTAATTTTTCGAGGGAAGTTGCCTTACAGCTACGCGAAGAAGAGGTGTGGGATTAGTCCCACATCAGAAATAGATAAAGCGGCAAAGGCGCATAAGTTGATTTCCTTTTATAGCCTTATCAACTCAGTAGCACGGGGAGAGGTCCCTTCGCATGTGCCCATGCACGCCGTTGCCTACGACCACGCCACGTGGATCTGGGCTTTGAACTGATTACCTGTATACCCACTTCGTTTGAGAGAGAAGAGGAGGAACATGATAGAGAGAGCAGGGGTTAGGGGGTTTTCTCTCTGTGACACTTAGTCACTAGAGGGATTGCCACCCTATGAGACAGAAGAGAAGGAGAAGGAAGAAGGTTTGTCCGCAAAGAGGGAAGCAGTTGAAGAAGGAAAAGAAGCGGAGGAAAGGAGGAAGGCCAAAGGAAGAAAGGACAAGGCACAACAAGCAGAAGAAAGAAGAAGGAAAGAAGCAGAAAGCTGAAGAAAAGAGAAAGGAGAAACAAAGGAGAGGGCCATTTAAGGCATCTGATCTCCAAAGGAGACATCTGATTACTGTAGCATTCAAGCTATTGTGTGGATATTTGGTCCTGATTACTGTAGCATTATTGATTACTCTAGTTTACATATAACTATCTAAATAATTGGTGATCTAAATCACCATTATTTTGTTGTAGATTTCTTTTTATCATGTTGAACTCTTGTTATACTCATGTTCTACACTGATTATCATTTTTTAGTAGCTTATTCTTGCGCTCATTTCCATTATTTGAGATTAGTGTGTGAATTCATTTTGCTCCCTATGTTCGACCTCGAAACTTTTTCAAGTAATAAATTTATTTGTTTGAGCACCATTTTGGCTATACTACAACACAACAATCTTAAAACACCAATTTATTGCTTAAACATTTTTACATCGTTGCCAGGGAATAACGCGCAATTCACCACTATTCTCTCCATTATGTGATTATATTTGAGCACTAACTTGCCTTATTTGCTTTCTTATGATTTCGCGAGGTACTTCATGAGGAGATCTTCCACGCAAAACAACCACACCGGGGCAGGTAATTTCTCCATTATTCCCTAATCAACCTCCTAATCTTGGGAAGACAAAAGAAAAAAAGGAAACAATTGATTAGGAATCACCTGTCTTATTTCATAGTAATCATCATTTAAAGGGCAAAATTCCTGATTTGCAAAATTCTTTTCAAATCTCATTGAGTTGAAGCAATTCTGTTTAGAGATCCTACCTTAAATTTCCTGTGCCTATTAAAGACTATGTTTAATTTCTAATCACTTTTTGGGCTAACATACTTCTTACTTGAAGCCCAGGGTGAACATATCAAGACCAATTGAACTTAGAAATAAGGCCAATTAGGGTTTCTGCATTAGGGTTTTGGAGTGTTAGTTCACACTTGCCTGCATAAAAGGAAACAAACCCACCCACATTTGTGTGCTACCCAAGCCCTTGGGTGAAAAGATCTACTCAACAAAAACCCTAAAAATCTGGCTCTAAATTCACTTGAACCCTAAAATCCTTGGTGCTAATAAATTAGGAATCAAAGCAAGGTGATTTCTAGGTCATGATTTAGATCTCATTCTGCCATCTTTAGGGAAAGTCAGGTGAAGTTGGTCTACATTGTAGGCCAACCAACCTCCAAATTAGGTCACAAGTTGAATTAATTTCTAATCAAGTGAAACTCAAGGCACAAATTAGGAAATAAAAGTGGTAGACTTAAGGACCTAAGTTCAAACATTCCGGTCTACCTGGACCCTCAGCGACAAGGAAGGTCAGGTGGGGAAAACCTTGTAACTCGAGAGGATGCTTTACCCTGTAGGGGTCTTTGTGGGGCTCTCCCTTCCTGGTTGCCCAAGTACTTCTCAGGTGTACGAATTTCTGATTCAGAGGTATCATCTACCTCAAAATTGCCTAAGTCATCCAAAAATCTTTGGGTGCCTTGATTGAGTAAATCTCACATCCAGTCCCTCATCCCTTCTATTTAGAGCACACACACAGATTTTCTTAGGAATCTCTTTCAGATTTGATCAATTTCAACCTAATCTTGAATTTTGATTCTACATCTTGATTCCACCATCTGGTTCAAAAAAAATGCATCCTAGCTGTTGAACGTATGAATTGCTACGCTAACGTGTTTGGTTTTGGAAAACCTGTCGTTGTAGTTTGAAAGCGTAGAACTCGTGTTCAACAAATAAAATTTATACCGAAATGAAAATTCCAGGTCGAACACAAGGAGGCGGACGTTTGATTTAAAAACTGCGCGCTTATTTTTATTTGTCATAAAGTGATTCAATTTAATTATTTACAATAAATAGAAGAGAGAGAGAGTAAGAGAGAGAGAATATTACAAACAGAAATCAAAACGAGATGTAGAATAAATAGGGAATTCATCATTAAGGAGATTGTTTGTTTCACTATTATAACTAGAAAGCAGAAAATAATTACACTAGAAAGTGATAAATTTACTCTAGAAAGCATTGAAAGAATGGAGGGAGAAATGTCCTCCTCGACGATCGTTTGGAGGACAAGCAGAACTACTCTAGAAAGCAGTAAATCTATACTAGAAAGCAGTAAAAAGAATAGGGAGAGAGATATCCTCCTCAATGGTCACTTGGAGGATGAGACGGAAGGGACGACACCTGGATGAAGGAGGACGAAGAAGGACGAAGGAGGAAGAAGCAGAAGAACAGGAATGGGGCAGCACGTCGTCATTGTCGCGGGATCCACTTCCGAAGGGGGACGAAAATTTGGACTTTATCTCGCGAGAAGCATCCCGGGTGTGGGACAAGCTTCTCTTGATCTTTGGAGAGGTGGAGAAGAGAAGGAAGGGATGAGAATTTTGTGTGGAGGGGGTCTCCTTTTATAGTTGCAAGGAGTGGGGGCAAATTGGTCATTACATCTTTAAAACATTAAATAAGGGGTCTTTAGTGACAGATAAAACCATCACTAAAGCCCCAACGTAGGCGTAGTGGCTGCTGCCCACGCGCACCTGCTCAGCTGCTCGCTCTCAACGCTTGCCTCACGTTCATCCGTCCACAGCCATCCGATCGCGAGATCGGACGGCTGTGATCGCGCCTTTGCCCGCTCGCTGCACGCCCGCCCCAACGCGTGCAATGCTGCGTGAGGCGCGAGCGTGCAATAGCACATCAACACTATTGAGCGCGGACGGTCACCTGATCAAGATCCGACGCACGCCCGCACCCTTCACCTCCTCACTGCAGCTCGAACCCGCATCCGCTGTTCGTGATAACGCCCTCGCCTACTGCGCTGCAGAGTGCGGATGGTCGCGCGGACGTTTTGAGGTGCAGCCGTTCACAGCCATTCGATCGAGATCCAACGGCGGAGAGGGGTGGATGCAGAGGCTTTAGTGGTTGCATGCGGGCATTTGGGCGGTCGAGATGGCACCCGTGGCACCATCTTGGCCGTCCATCTTCTGGATGTTGTAGATGGTGCCACAGGTGTCGGATTGACTTGATTTTTGCGTCGTTAGGCTGCGATCGTCTATCTGAATTCATCCGTGTGGTCAGATTTGTCATTTGAAGTGCGAATTTACACCATCCTGGGCCTTGATCTTCTAGGGTTCCCCAGTCACTATTTGATGCTTCAAATGCCTGATTAGGGCGATCTTGGAGTCGTTGAACTCCAATCGTCGCCCTGATCACATCTGTACGGTTGGATCTTCGATCCGAGGCCTTGATAAAAAATTTTCCCTGTCCAAGCACATAAAAGGAGACAATTAACCTCCATTTTATTCAAACTACTCTAAATACAAGATGATGCATGTTATGCAATATTTATATCATGCAATGCAATCCTATGCTTAAGAACATGCATAAATAGACATCTTAAGTAGTGTAAATGTGTTTACATCACTGGCTATTTAGGAAAATTATTGATGAAACTTGAATCTCAAATATCCATGAAAGATTGAATGGTTGAGGATGCCCTTAGATTTTATGATATTGATGACAAAACCTCAAAACCAATTGAAGACATTCAAGTTAATGTATCGATAACAACCTTCATCATAAACTGCACCCAAATAATTATAACACAAGTAACAAATGGATCTACCCGGGATGTTCTCATGACAGGATACATTGAGTTAGAGAAATTACATAACTTTCAATATCTCCAATGCATGACAAATCCTGTGCTTTGGGAAAGACACCAAGATGATCTTGAAAAATGGGAGGAGATGATAAAATTGTTAAAGTAGATTATCGATCAAAAATACCCGTACATTCCCCAAACATTTAGTGAAACATCTTGGAACAATACTGAGGATCTATCTAATTTTCTAAATCCTGGGTTTGAGAATCAAGGTTGTTGTGGACCTCCAGCCCAAATGGAATATGATCAACCTAATATAGAGATTGATACGCCTGACCTTGAGACGGGTTGGGAGGATCCAATCGTAGAACATGATTTCGAGCCAGCCCTAGAGACACAAAACCCTAGTTTGCCAAGCATAGAATTCTTAGACTCTTGTGATAATGAGATTGAATCAGAACCTCTTGTGAGTGTAAACTCAGCTCCTTACTTTGATACAGTAACCCTTGAAGGCATTTCTGACATCCCTGTAGAACTCAACCTAGATTCTAGTGATTCAACCCACACCCATAGCCTAAAATCTGGATCTGAACCTTCTTAGGAGGATTACAAGGCCCCATGTGATGAAAATCAGAGTTTGAATTTGGATTATGATTCTGGGCCTTTATTTGATGAATGTACCTCTCCAACATCCTCAGAAATACAGATTGATTTTTCGAAGGTCATGCCAATCTATGACACAAAAATCGAGGAGTTAGAGGAGTTGGGTTTTGATTAGGTCATCCCTACAAGCCAAAAACCTGAGCCCAGACCAAATAGGGATACCTTTTTGAGCTCAGAATATGAGAATAGGCTAGACCCAAGTCAGGTTGCTCAGTCTACATCTTGTGATTTATTCTATCGTGGAACCTCTAATCTCGAATCAAATTCAAAACTTGATTCTCGCAAATTCTCTGACGATTTTGAATCTTACTATGATTTCGGAGAACCATTGTTTCCTGATGACTATGAGCCAATCAATAACCTCAGCATACATGATCCATTCTTGACTCTGACTCTAAGGTCCCTAATCCCGAGATCACTGATTCAAAATTAGGTTCCTTTGAGATGGAATCATTTCTTTTTCATCCTTAGGAATCAGAAACAGAAAGTGCCGAGAGTGACTACAACCTAGAGTTCGAATCTTTTCTTGACTCAGACCTTCTTCTTCAGGCATTTACCTTTGAGTTTGATGGCTACTATGAGGACTTTCTAAACGAACCTACCTTTGAATACTTACTAGAAGAACCCTCATACACAATTCTTATTGATGCCACCTCTTCTACACATGCAGAACCTTCCCAAACCCGTTTTCAACCCTGAACCGCAACCGGACTCAATTTCTACTTCGATTCTCCTCTCGATCTGGTTGCAAATGATTCTCCTCAACATTCAATTGGGTTTCGGACTTCGATCAGACTACAAATCATGCCCCATCCTTCTCTGATCACTCTCATAGGGATCTCACATCTTCCAGTGATTCCTTTGAGGGTCCCTACTCTGAGCAGGCTGATCTGACTCAATCAAACCTTGGATTCACACTTCCGCATCATTCTGAGCTCCACAACATATGGTGGGTTCCACGTATCTTGATCTACATCTATCAACTGTCTAGATTAATTAGGTTTGGGCTGCATCATCAGCTTGCTGATCTGAACAAGCACTTGGTTGGACCAACCAGGCTATTGATCAAGGTGCTTATTCTGCAAAACTTGTCTAATTTCACCACTCCTTCTCCATACCATTGTTCGCTCGTCTGAAGGCATTGAATTTAGTGCTTAACGGGAGGAAACCCACCATTCCATAAACCCAAGATCCTTCTGTACTTCACGTCTATTGCACCCTGAGTTCAATTTTAGAATAGTTGATCCCATCTCTGGTACTCGTACCAGGGCTTGAAATCGTCCACAACAGTCATTCCCAACCCGTTCGCCCACCTGATAATTCTGTTCTACTTCCTGAACCCAAAACTGTTTCACACCCTCCGTTTACAATGAGGACATTGCAAAACTTAGGCATGGGGGGGTGATAAAGTGCAAACATACAAAAAATCACAGTTTGGAAGGGTTCACACAAAAAAAACACATATTCCAAAAGTCAAAAAATTTAAAAAATTAAAAAAAAGAACAAAAATGGGAGAAGGGAGGAAATTTTGGATTGATTGCATATCATTTTTGAAGAGAAAAGGGGAGGAGATAAAAATGACAAAAAGGAGCACAATTTGAAAAGAAAAGAAGAAAAAGAGAGTTATTAGTAAAAGATTAAGGAATTGACTCAATTCTAGACAAAATCAAAAAGAAAGAAAATGAAAGACAAAAAGTGCTAAGAGACAAAAAAGATTAGTAGGAATGCTGGACTTAGGCCTCTTGGGCTACGATCCTAGGCTTAAAAATTAAAGTATCCGCTAAGATCCGGATAGTCCTCAAGAGGTTGGGGAAAATGCGAAGCTTAAGTATTAAATCTAAGGCTTAGGGATTATTCAGACTCATTAACTAACCTCTGGTTTGCAGGACTCGGTAACCTAAGCACCCCAATCCACACACAATCTAGTTCAGTGCGCTTAAGTATCAAAATCACGCAAATGCGTTAAATCTGTTCTAAAAAAGTTACCTAGATTAGGAGCGGCTGATCAACACAAGTTGATTTAGAAGAATTCCCAGCGCGGAGAGGTAGGAAATTCCCTCGAAGATGCACAATAACATATCATCTCCTCGGTGCTTGTCTCCTAGGATATCCAAATATCCTACTGGGGGCATGTAAGCACCTTGTGCTGGTTTAGATGCCATGGGCGACATTATCTCGAAATGTCGATTGCCAGGGTCTAGACTTAGCTACAGAATGCCATGGGTAGGATTATCTTGAAATCTCAAAAGGCAGGATTCTGGGGTTTGCCATGGGCAACGCTATCTCGAAGCATCGATTGCTAAGGACCCTACGAGGATTGATGGTGGGAACTAGGAATCCAATACAGACTATGTTGTAAAGCTAATTCGAGGTTAGAAATAAAAAGAAAAGAGAGAGAAAACTCTCCAAAAATAAATAAGAATTCTTTTGTCTCTCTCTTACAAAAACGCACTGCAAACTGAACCTGAGCTAAAACATGTTACAAGCACAGGTGCTTTAACCGCAGAGTTCAACGAACCTTAGGTTAGTTCCTATGGGCCTTAGAAACCTTCGCAACAGACTAAGGCTAGAGCTGATCAGGTCTGGATCTTGGTTGTTACTTGAGTATCTCTAGGCCTACTATCGACATTCTAACCTAATCTATAAAAGAAAGCACACATAAGAATTTTGAGCATAGAAAGGCATATGGTCTAGATTTAAAGTTAATTCCATGAGATTTTGCTAAGGGACTTGCAAAAGCTAGGCATGGGGGTATGATGGGAACACCATCATGAGCCATAACTAGCACATTTTGATCCAATTAAGTTAGCAAATGCTCCCACACAACTGCTAGAGAGCCATAAGTCTCTACATAACCATTCTGAGGGAAAGACAAGAAAATAGGGTTAAAACTGTAATTTTATCAGCATATCACGAATGCAATACAATCACAAGTTTTCCCAGGGTGTAATTGAGTGTCAAATGATCCTAAAAGTCTAAGTGGGTTAGAACAAACAGAAAGGGTTTGCACGTGCTTTGAGAATTAAATGACTTTTGAAACCCTAAAAATAGACCCGCTTAATTAACTGAGGTTCTAGTCAGGATAAAATTCACTTAAGCCCTCTAAAATTCATAGAAAAATATTTTCTAAGGTTTAGAACCTTCAATTTGACCATCAGAACCCATCTTAACCCAAAATAGAGTCTAACTGATATTTGCCCTAATTTGGGTTTTTTCATCAATTACCTAGTCAAACTCAGTCAAAACCTAAATCTAACTTCACCATTGGATTCCTTGGGTCCAAATTAGGTTTGTACTAAAATTTGGGACCAATCTGAGATCATCTTGACCAAGTTTGCATTTTGGTCCAATCATACTCTTTATATCTCATTTAGACCCTTAACTTTCGAATTCCTTACAAAATGGCTCCTATCGTTGTCATCAATCTTTGCAGATAGGTCCCTCCACCATTATCATGGAGGAATCCTACTCCGACGACCTTCGACTAAGGATTTCTCCCTGATTGATTAGCGAATCCCTTCCAAAATTGGAAGGGAGATTTTTGATAGTTTTCCCTACAATTTGAAATGCATCTTGGGCTCCAATTCTCACCCAATTCCTAATGCGAACTCATGGCACATTTGGGTTTCCTACTCCGGCAACAATTCCTAGCTTGGATGCTTGGCTTCCATGCTCAGAACCCCCTCATGAACCCTACAAAAGGATCCCCAGGGCATGGCCGTGCTTTTCAGCTAGGATTTGGCCACAAAACCCTCTTCCTAACCCTACCTCCGGCCTCCTCCGACCTAGCTCCGACGAGCTCCTCCCCCATCATCCTACGGCCTCCCAATGGCCAAATTGGGAGCGTCTCCTTCCTCCCCGACTTCTTCCCCTCTCAACAGCCAACTTAGAGGTGCCCTAGCCCCTTCATCCTCGCCGTCTACCTCATCGGAGAACCTTTCATCCACGACATCGGCCAACCACAGTTGACGCTGCCCTACCCCTTTCATCCTGAGATTATGTTCTAATGTTCCCTGTTCTTCCCTCCTTTTTCCCTACTTCTATCTCTCAAAGAAATCGGTGACCACACATCTCCCCCTCCATCTTCTTCCACTCTGGTGAAGCTCTGGCAATGCCCAATCGCCGCTCCACCGCAAAAATCACGCCGCTATCACCTGCATAAGCTCCGCTGTGATCCACTCTTCAAAACCCCTCTCTTCATTTGCTTTATCGATCACCCGAACTCCCCTCCGAACAAACCCACTTCCTCCAGCCATCTCCACCTCCACCAGGCCACCACATGCCTTGATTCACCTCGAAATCACCTCCACCACCTTCGCCATCATTCAGCGAAGCTTCTGAGCTTATTTAACATGGTTGAAAGGCCATTTTGTGGATTTCAAGTTCCACGGCTTCTCCTCCATTGACGAAGCTTCACACAACCTTGAAGAAGGTATTCTTGCATCTTCTGCTCTAGGCAGCACCTCCAGGTGGTGCGGACCTATGTGCCCCAGGTCTCCAGGCTCTCAATTAGCATCAACACGCCTCGCTGCTACTTCAATTTGGAGAGGGAAGTCTCCCTGCAGCTATGCAAAGAAGTGGTGTGGGATTAGTCCCACATCGGAAACAGATGAAGCGATAGTGGCACATAAGTTGAATTCTTGCTATAGCCTTATCGCCTCAGTAGCACGGGGTGAGGTCCCCTCGCACGTGCCTACGCATGCCCTCGCCCATAGCCACACCACGTGGGTCTAGGCTTTGAACTAATTACCTGTATACCCACATGATTTGAGAGAGAAGAGGAGGAACAGGAAAGAGAGAGAGGGGGTTATGGGGGTTTTGCTCTCTGTGACACTTAGTCACTAGAGGGATTGCAACCCTCTGAGACAGAAGAGAAGGAGAAGGAAGAAGGTTTATGCGTAAAGAGGAAAGCAGTTGAAGAAGAAAAAGAAGAGGAGGAAAGGAAGAAGGTCAAAGGAAGAAAGGAGAAGGCACAGCAAGGAGAAGAAAGAAGGAAAGAAGCAGAAAGTAGAAGAGAAGTGAAAGGAGAAATAAAGGAGAGGGCCATTTAAGGCATCTGGTCTCCAAAGGAGACGTCTGATTACTGTAGCATTCAAGCTATTGTGTGGATATTTGGTCCCGATTACTGTGGCATTATTAATTACTCTAGTTTACATATAATTATACTAAATAATTGGTGATCTAAATCACCATTATTTTGTTATAGATTTCTTTTTATCATGTTGAACTCTTGTTATACTCATGTTCTACACTGATTATCATTTTTGAGTAGCTTATTCTTGTGCTCATTTGCATTATTTGAGATTAGTGTGTGAATTCATTTTTCTCCCTGTGTTCGATCTCGAAACTTTTTCGAGTAATAAATTTATTTGTTTGATCGCTATTTTGGCTATACTGCAACGCGACAATCTTAAAACACCGATTTATCACTTAAACAAAACCCAGCTCACAAAATGCACGTTTAATTCCTAAACACTTAGGAAGAAGTGGGGAAGTAGAATAAGCCAGGGAGATATACATTGGGTTCACCCTTGTGTTGACCCCACAAAAAAAAATAAAAAAGTAGGGAGAAAGCTAACGGTTGAACAGATACATCTTTAGGTAGAAATTCTTCTTAAGGTCACCTGGGGGCATAGAAACCTGAAGTCCATTTTAGTTGTCGATTAGTTTGTCTGTCACATTTTCACAAGAAGAAGCTTAACACTTAAAGTTCTTTTCAAGTCTTGGGTGGGTTTGGTAGTCATAGAAAGCTACCCCGAAACTTTAAACTCAAAAAATCCAAAAAAATAGAAAAGAAAAAAAAAAGTATTTGCTTTTGAATAAGGCGAGGGCTTAGGTGGTTTATATTTTGCAGACACCTAGGCACTGTTGAGTCATTGTCGTTTAGGCCTTTAGTAAAAACTTCTTATTGTTGAGAAATAACTATTACCTAAGTAATTTGATCCTAATTTAGTTTATAAATAGCATGTAGTTTTGCTACTGACTAGTAAAAGATAGGCATGGGGGTGTGTGCAGGATAATTAGGTGATTAGATTATCTTAGGGGATCTTAATTAACAACCCAAAACAGGGTGACAATGATTTTTGAGTTAAAGATTTTAAATATGAAAATTGATTAGCCAAGAATTGTTGATGTGTAGAAGAAGAGGAAGGACCTGCTGAACCACCTGAGCATGTGCATATGGGTCCCCCTGATTTCCATACCCATGGGCTTGGTTGCCCGGATTCAGGATATTTCATGGGTTGGGTATGGGTTGGGATGGTAGAGATTCGAGTTGACAAGAGTTAGCTATGAGCCCGATTTGCAAGTTGTCTAGTGAGGTTTTCATTTGCTGCATGAGCTGGAGCATGGATCCTTGCATCTCTACCATTTGTCGGTTCAAATCAGCTTGCCCTACGGGTTGATGGGCATTCCAAGCTGGCTAATTGACCTAATTTGGGGGCAACTGAGTATACACATGACCCTGACCCATTGGTCGTTGCGGAGCATAGTTGCTGGGTTGGAATTGGGTCTGTTGCCCCGGGTTTTTCCAGGAGAAGTTAGGTTGTTTTCTCCAACTCGAATTATAAGCATTAGAGTAGGGGTTGGATCTAATGTTCTCCTGTACAGCACAAACATCCTCATAGGGTGAGGATGGAGAGAAAGAAAGGGAAGGATCAAAAAAATTGGGATCAAAGGCCCCAGTTTGGAACCCGTGGGGTTCCGAATAATGCTGACTCGCAGGTTGAGCCTCATCAAGTTGATTCACGAACTCCCGTCCAAAAGGAGCTCATGACGAATGGAATCCCAAATTCTGGGATTGAGTGGATCGAGAGTTCATTGAATTTCTAGCCATCCACTCTTCCATTCTCTTAGCAACCAAGTCCACCTTATCAAGTTTGTTACAAATCAATTCCATATCAAATGAATGGGAGTCATGGATTGCATTAACATTTGATCTAGGCTGCTGAGACCGGTTAAAAGTATCCATGGAGGCATGATTGATTGCATTCTCACTCATTTCCTCAAACAAATCGTGTGCACTATCTGCATCTTTATTGAGGAAATTGCCTCCGCAAGAAGCATCCACGTGATTTTTGAGTTGCTTAATCAACCTGTGGTAGAAGATCTGCACGAGTTACCATTTCAGCACCTCGTGGTGTGGACACCTCCTCAATAGGTCCTTGAATCGCTCCTAAGCCACATGAAACTGCTCCCAAGCCACATGAAATTGCCCATCTCAAAGCATTGGTACGTCCGACAGGGAAGAATTTCTTCAGAAAGGCCGATTTCAACTCATTCCAAGTTGCAATTGGTCTTCCTATAGTCCTGTACGAATGAGTGGCTTTATCCCTAAGAGAGTGGGGAAAGAGTCTCATGATCATTTGCTCCTCATTCACGTTTCATGCCTTGGTGGTCTGAACCAAAGTGGTCAAGTCCTCTGTTCGTTCGCTTTTGTGGGGTTTTAAAAAGAATATCACGTTGTAGTATAACCGACAAAATGTTCAAACAAATATAGAGAATTTTATTACTCGAAAAACTAGAGTCTCCGAGGTCGAACACAGGGAGCAATCTCAATACTTTCAAACCCAAAGAATACAACTTTTAAATGAAAGTAATTGCTTAAAAGAGAGAGTTATATAAAAAGAATTTCTAAAAGAAAATAGAATTGGACGTCTGATTTCTATATCAGATGTCTTAAATGTAATCTTCTTTCTCTCTTCTTCCTTCTTCTTCTTTGTCTTCTCTGCTTCTTTTCTTGCGAAGGCCTCTTCTTCCTGCCTTTGTTCCTCTCCTGTCTTCCTTTTTTCAGAGTTCCTTCTTCTTCTGCTCCTGTTCCTTCTTTGTGCTTTCCTTCGAAGTTTTCTCCTTCCTTGTCTTCTCTGCGAGGGCTTCTCCTTCTTTCTCTACTACACTCAGCCTCTTCTTCCTTCTTTTCTTCCCTTGCTGCAGTGGCTAAGTGCTCGCTTCTTCCTCTGCTCCTTCTTTCCTGTGCAAACCACAGCCAATGCAAAACCTACACCCGTCCCTCTACCCAAACGTCTCTCTCTTTCTCTGTAATTCGCTCAAGGATGCTCTCCCAGAGCCACACGGGTAATCGGGTCGGATTCGCACCCGGGACCAGGCGCACCTGCAGGTGGTGATGCGCGAGGAGTGCGTAGGTTAGGGTCGGGTCGGATCCCGCCAGATCTGCAGGTGAAACTGCGGATGAGGCAGGTGTGGGTCAGGTGAGGGACCTTACCCATGTGCTTTCGGAGGCGGTAAACATAAAACACAAAAACAATTTAAACCATACCTGCGCGTTGCGTTTCGAAGATGTGGGACTATCTGGCCCACCCCAATTTCGTGCGCGCCCGCAGAGGAGTCCTCATGCAATTGCCAAGGCTGGGGGCTTCGCAGCGCACCTTGCAGGCCTTGATTACTTCGCAACACCCGCGAGAGCCTGCTGCGCCTGGAGCCTGGAGCCTGGAGCCGCTGCACCTGGAGCTGCTTCGACCGTCAATGGCAGCAGGAGCTGAAACCTGTCGAACATGAACACGGCCTATTGGCCTAATCAGACTAGCTGGGCACCTTCGCCGTGGCATGGCGAAGATGGTGCACGGTGCTGCAGGCCGCAGGACGGCCTAGGCATGCATGCCTAGGTCAACCTGTGGCCGGAAGTGTGGGGTTGTTCGGGGGACTGTGGTGGAGGTGTAGAAGGATGATGGATGGGCGGAAGTTGCTCCAGGTGGTGAGGCGGAGCTTAAAAGAGGGTTGGCGAGCTGTGTGGAGGGGCGGAGTGGTTGGAGTGGCTCGCCGGAGGTCGGTCGGAGGCGAGGAAGGTGGAGGTGGTCAGGCACTGTCGGGGGGGCAATTAACTAAAATAATAGGGGGAAAAGAGAGAGAGGAAGATGGAGAAGGTATCTGGAGTGGTTTGGAAGGAAGGGAGGCAGCGGAGTGGACGGCGCGTAACTGCCGTCGTCGGGGAAGAAGCACCCTGAGGGAGGGAGCGGCGACGAAGACGAGGTCAGGGGCACGCGCGCTTGGTACTGTGCGATGCGGGAGGAAGAGGCAGAGTTGACTCTGCTGCTGGTATGGCAGCAGAGCGACGAGAAGGAGGGGAGGAGGTCGCCGGAGCTTTCGGGTCTCTTGGCCGGAGATGGGAGAGAGGGAAATTTGGGGGAATCTCCGTCAAAATCAAGCTGAGGATCTGCGGCCGGGTCTGGGGAGCCTTTTATAGGTGTTGGCCGAACATTCTAGTGCGTGGAGATCGCGCAATCAATCTCTACTGGCTCATCGAAGATGGAAAGAGGGTGGATACCCAAATCTCTCGTGCATTTGCACGAGAGATTGGGTTCACACCAGAGATTGTAATTGGCTTTAGAAGGAAGGGAATTCCTCAGAGAATCTCCCTTCCATTTCTGGGAGGGAATCTCTGAGGGATTAGAGAGGAATCCCTCTTTAAACCTCGCCGGAGATCGGTTCTGCCCTAACAATGGCGGCAGGACCTGATTGCAAAGGTGGCGAGGAACTTAGGGGGCTCTCTGCGAAGATATTCAAAAGATAGGGACCAAATTATGATTTAGGTGTACTAAATTGCAAAGTAGGTCAAGATGACCTCCCCTTAGGTCCAAATTTTGGTATAAACCTAATTTGGACCTAAGGAATTCAATGGTGAAGTTATATTTTAGGTTTGACCTCGTTTGACTGGACATTTTGTGTAAAAACCCAAATTAGGTCAATTAATGTGCTCGGACCCTAATCTAGGTCAAACTGGGTTCCAAAGGCCAAATTGAGTGTTCTAAACCCTAGAGGATATTTTTCCATGATTTTTAGAGGGTTTACTCGATTTTTATCCTAACCGGAACCTTGTTAATTTAAGTGGGCCTATTTTAGGATTACCAAGTATCATTTAATTCCTAGATTGCACATAAACCCATTTCTGATTGATTCAACCCAATTTTTATCTCACTTAGACCATTTGACCTATGTTTTGTCTCTAAGAAATCCCGTTTATGTACTGCAATGGTAAAATTACAGTTTTAACCTTTATTTCATGTTTTCTTCTCAGAGCACTTATTCCATTAGTTAAGCCTTCTTCTAGGTTATGTAGGAGCTTTTATCTTCTTTATTGGGTCAAAATGAGCTAGTTATAGCTCATGATGAGGTTCTCATCATCCTCCAAGTGCTGAAATGGGTCATCAGAGCCAAGCCAATGGTAATGTTTGATCAGGCTTAACACTTGGGGCTTGATTTCTACGTCTCCGGCCGGAATCTGGATGCTGGGACATTTCCCGTAATTTGAAGGATCATAAAAATCCTTCAAGGGCTGAGCACCCTGCATTCTCTGGAACCATTCCTGCATTCTCTGCATTTGTTCCAATTTCCTTCTGAATTCCTCCTGTGGATCCTGAGGTAGAGGAGGCTGTTGATCGAACATGGGATCAATTTGACCAAAATCCAATTTACACCTCCTAGAATACTCTAGTGGTCCTTCCAATAAGGGATTCAATGATTGTCTTCCCAGCATAAACTAGGAAAAGTTCAGAAGGACTGGGGATAAGGACCCTGCAGCACAACAAAACAAGTCTGTCCTTAAGTGGGGTATAGCCTAAGGATCTACATACTCCCAAAACCCGCCTTAAGATTATAAATGATTTACGCTACTTGTGTCTACTCAATCCAACCAGTTAGAAGAGGGGACTGGGGAGAAGGTTCTTCCTTCGGCTTGCACCTTCGGTTTCTAGTGTACCCCCAGCCACAGTCGTTTGACGCTACTCCCCTAGCTAGACATTAGATTAATTAGTACAAGTAGTTTAATCGAAAACAATCTCAGACTAGGCCCTGAAGAGCGAATCAGTCCTTAAGGCTAACGTCTACTCGATTTTACTGAGGCCTGGGATTGTAGTGCTTATGGAATGTGATGGGCCCTTAAAATGGGTTGTGCCCTTAATGATTGATTGAGTATTGTGTAAGTGTGTGCACAACTAGGGTTTTCAAGCAAGATTATTTATAATGCGTAGATTTTAATGTTCAAATCTTGCTTAAGTAGCTTTTAGGGTTTAGAATTAGGTTGATTTCAATCAAGTTTGAGGCAAACCAGGTTTTCAAGCATGGGTGAAGATTGCTTTCATTTAAAACTAGAAATAAAGTAGAGTGCATGGTCTGAACCTAGATTGGAAACCCTAAGAAGAAGCTACTTGATGAGTTGATTTTAGGTTGAGTGGTGCGGCCCAAACAACTCAAACAACTGGCCACAGCTGCACCACTAGGTTAGGCACATAGAAATGGTTAACCTAGAATGATTTTTACTCGTTTATGGTTGATTTGTGTGTACCAGTTCCACAAATCAGAACCCGATTGAGTAGAAGCAAATCAAGTAGGTTAAGTGCCTTGAATGTGGGTGTATGTTGTGTGTATGTTGAGAATTACCCCACAAAATTATCTTTTCACTTTTTTTTATATAAGCGAGGGTGAAATGAGTGTGAGTAGAAATCCAAACAACCAAACTAATCCTAGGATTTATGCAAACACCTAGGTTAATTGGAATTTGAATTTAATGAGACAAATGAAATCTATGGAGGGGGGAAGAATGGGGAGCACTTACATTCGTCTTCAACTGCACTTTACTTTGATCTATCGCTTGATGATTTCCTGATGGAGGCCTCTACAAAACAATAGACACAAGAGAAAGCAAGTTAGATGACAATAAAGTGCGTGAAATGAGAAAAGAAGATCGGAAATCATTGCCCCCCCGGCAACGACACCAAAATGTTGAAACGACAGAGGACTACTCTATCAAATTTGGTATTGAAAACCTGTCTTTGTAGTTTGAATAGCAAAGAACTCGTGTTCAACAAATAAAATTTATATTGGAATAGAAATCCTAGGTAGAACTCAGGAAGGCTATGTCGATCCAAATTCGCAATTATATTTTTTCTTATTTTTGTTAAAAAGCGAAGTAATTACAATGAAATGAAGCACTATAAATAATCAGCGAAAGAGAGAGAGAGAAAACATCCACTTGATACTTCAAAATGTTTATACAACTAAATAAGTGAGAAATTACACTAGAAAGTAAGAAAATTATTACAACTAGAAAGCAGGAAAATTCTACTCTATAAAGTAGGAAAAAGGAATGGGAGAGAGAAGTTTTCCTCCTCGACGGTCACTTGGAGGATGAGCTAGACGGGACAACACTAGGAAGATGGGGAACTGAGTGGGAAGAAGGTGGTCGAGGTAGGAAGAATGGGAACGAGGTAGCACATCATCATCGTCGCGGGATTCGCTTCCAAAATGGGAGCGAAAAATTGGCTTTATCTCTTGAGGAGCATCCCGGGTGTGGGACAAGCTTCTCTTGAGCTTTGGAGAGGGAGAGAAGAGAAGGAAGGGATGAGAAATTCGTATGGAGGGGGTCACCTTTTATAGTTGCAAGGAGTAAAGGCATTTTGGTCATTACATGTTGAAAAACATTAATTCAGGACCTTTAGTGACGGATAAATCTGTCACTAAAGGCCTGTACGTGGCCTTCGTGGGTGGCGCTCGCGTGCCCGCTCACCTTCCTGTGCCTCAACGTGCGACCATGTCCATCAGATCTTGATCGTTCGATCGTGAGATTGGATGGCTAAAAGTGCTCCTTGCCTTGCCTCATCCGCAAGCCTTGCACGTGAGATCCCATGTCATGTGGGGCGTCAAATAGCGCGTGGGTGCTATCGGCCGCGCGACGCTGTTGGATCTTCATCGTGCGATCGATCGCACCTGCACGCACGCTCCAATTTGAGGCGTGCGGGGGCTCGATCCCATGCCTCCTCCCCTCGTTAAGGTGCTCGACCAATATGCTACGAGCGTGTTTGTGTCGAGAGTTTAACTCAAGTGTGCGTGCCTCGCAACCATTGGATCTTGATCCAATGGTGGAGAAGCACTGGCATGAAGTGCTTCAGTGGGTGCGTGCAGCCGGTTGGGCAATGAAGATGGTGCCACATGGAGCCATCTTGGTCGTCCATCTTTTGAGTGATGTAGATGGTGCCACGGGTATCGGATTGGATCAATTTTCGTGCCGTTAGGTTGCGATCATTGATCCAAACCCATCCGTGCGGTCGGATTTGCTGTCTGAAGTGCAGATTAATACCATCTTAGCCCTTGATCTTCTAAGGTTCCTCAGTCTCTATCTGATGCTATAGATATCAGATTAGGGCGATCTTAGAGTCATTGAACTCCAATCGTCGCCCTAATCAGATTCGTACGATTGGATCTTCGATTTGAGGCCCTGATAAGAAGTCGCCCTTCCCTAACCATAAAAGGAGATAATTAACCTCCATTTTATTCAGACTAATCTAAATGCAAGATGATGCATGTTATGCAATATTTATAGTATGTAATGCAACTCTATGCTTAAGAACATGAATAAATTGACATTTTATGTGATATAAACAATGTTTACATCACTCCGCCAATGGCATCGATGACCTATTACCTGAAACTCAAGAAAAAGGGCCTTACGACTATGTCAAATGGTTCAGCAGGATCGGCGTGATATGACGAGTGTGACGGTGGCAATGGTGTGTCGTGAGAGGGTGTATGGTGGTGTGTGGAGGTCGAAGATGGTGATGCGGCAGTGGGTAGGTCGTCGGGGTGTTAGGATGGGTAATAGGAGTGGAGGTGTTAGGGTTTTTGTGTAGTGGAACACGGCGAAGCTAATGAGGGTGGTAGCAGCGTGTTTCAAGTAGTGTGGCTGTGAGTAGGCATCGTCGGAGCTTCGCCGGAGGAGGAGAAGATGAAGTGCGGGGGACGGCGGTTGGTGGCTGTGCGTGTGTTGTAAGTGTGGAAAAATAGTATAGAGAGGGAAAGGGAGAGATAGAGGGACTTAAGGATGAGGTTGAGAGGCAGAAGGCTCCGGTGTTGGTCGACTGGAGCTGAAGAAGGAGGAAGAAGCGGCGAGGCAACGACGGCGATGCAAATGGAGAAACACCCTCCCTTTGGTTGAGGAGGGTCACAATAAAGAGAGTAAGAGTTTAGGCCATCCAATTTGATGGTTGCACTGTTGGAGGAGGGAGATCCAGAGAGGTCACCGAAGCAAGGTTTTTTGGTGGCCGGAGGAGGGGAATTGAGGTGATTTGGCTCCCAAAAACTGCTGAAAAATTGTGTAAAGTCTCGGAGGTGTTTATATAGGGCTTAAAAGGAGGTTTCAAGCTTGGAAACAAGCTTGGAAACCTTGGAGCTTATGTAAACAAATGATACCCATTCCTTCTAAAGGTTTGCATCAGCTTTTGGGAAGGAGTTGGGATCCCTGGATGGGCTCATTTGGAAGGAAATTTCCTAAGGAATCTGTGTTTCAAATATGGGATTGATTGATTGAGAATCTAGCGAGAAATCCTCGCTTGAAACTCATTAGTGAAGCTTTAACCTTCCAAAAATGGCATATGGACTTTCTTGTGAAGAAGACAAAGATGTTGGGGGGCTATTTGTAAGAGAATTCAAAAGTCAAGGGTTTGAATGAGAAAGAAAGAGTCTGACTAGACCAAAATGCAAACTTGGTCAAGATGATCTTAGATTGGGCCCAAATTTTGGTAGAAATCTAATTCAGACCCAAGGAATCCAATGGTGAAGTTAGATTTAGGTTTTGACCAAGTTTGATTAGGTAATTTATGCAAAAACCCAAATTAGGGCAAATGTCAGTTTGAGACTCTATTTTGGGTCAAGACAGGTTCTGATGGTCAAATCAAGCATACCAAACCCTAGAGAATATTTTTATATGATTTTTAGAGTGTTTAGGTGAATTTTTTCCTGACCAAAACCTCAGTTAATTAAATGGGTCTATTTTTAGGGTTTCAAAGGTCATTCAATTCTCAAAACATGTGCAAACTCTTTTCTATCTATTCTAACCCACTTGTTAGTCTTTTAAGATCATTTGACCCTTAATTATCCCTTGGGAAAACCTGTGATTGTACTGCATTCATGATATGATGGTAAAACTGCAGTTTTAACCTTATTTTCTTATCCTTCCCTCAGAATGAATTTGCAGTGAAATATGGCTCTCTGGCAATTATGTAGGAGAATTTAAAGACTTAATTAGATCAAATTGAACTAGTTTATGGCTCATGATGGTATTCCCATCATAAACTCATGAATGCTTGAATCTAAAAATAATGGATCAGACCATTCTCTACAGGTAGTTTCTATCCAAAAGAAGGGCTCAACAACTCTAAAGCTTGTTTCAATATTCGTAGATTCAAATCTAACTGAGATCCTCTACAGAAATCTTAGCATAAACATGCAAACTTCATAACTTGTTTAAATCAATAATTTGTGACATCAAAGCTTCAATCTAGATGCAACAGTTGTAGCTATTGATTTGTTGGCAAAAACATTTCCCAAATTGAGTTTAAACTTCAAAACTTATCAAACATTCAAACCTATAACATAATAATAAAAAATCCTTCTCAAATCTTGTTCTAGTCATAAAAAGCTTGATCAAAGCATTAATTCTACAGACCAGCCTAAAACTTAGACATTGAAATCAGAAATCTAGATCTAATTTTAAAATAATTAAAACCCAATCTCAGGTGCTGCAAATATCCTGTATAGGATCTAGAACTCAAATCAAATGAGATTCAAAACCATAAATTCATAGAAACCCTAATTGATTCCTTCCCTTATGCTATGGACAGCATGAAGGAAAGAGATCAAAATAGGCATCCAAATCACTTAAAAATCACATTCAGACCTTCCTTAAAATATTCAAAATATCATTCAAGCTCTGCTTAGAGGATTAAAACACTTTGAAATCAATTTGCATTATCGCCCAGGTGGGCTATTGATATAGCTTTGCCAAGATGACTTGGCGATCTAGGACACCTGCTTGCTATTAGTTAGCGTACAAGTATCTTAAGTGATGCTTAAGAACCATCTAGGTCATTACTTTGGCCTCAAATCAATGCAACTAATTTAATAGGCCTCAGCTACCTCAGGCGATGAAGAAATCAGGAACTGAGTTGGAATTTCGGCACAAATGAATCATGCTATAAAAATCCAACCAAAATATCTCAATGCCATCACATTAAATTCAATTACACACTTATAAGATCAATTGGATCAATTGAAGTAGATTAAAACTCATTTGCTCAAGAAATTCTTCAATACATTACGAAAACCAAATCTGATTCAATTGATCAAATCAATCTAATTCCAAGCACAAGAGGGCTATTATGAACATATGGAGCAAATGGAATATCCCTTTAATGAATTAGAGCATGCTGTGGATATAAAAGCTAGAGAACTTTAGATCCATAGTGGCTTTGATGGAGTAAGATGATCAGTGATTAAAACATTAAGCGATGCAAATGAATGTGATCATGGAATGAGAGGGGAGTTCAATGGATCATGATAAAGGAGAAAAATCACCTCTCTAATCTAAATTGATCAGAGAGAGAGTCTTTGTAGAGATCTAGAATTAAGGTAATATACTCTTAATCTAAGTCAATCAAATATTGAATTTAACATCTAACTATCTAAACTAATCTAATCTAATTTAGAAAGCATTGAATCTAGCTAGTAAAGCAATAAATTCTATCGAATAGATGAAAGGGATTCCTAAGATAAACCACAGCTAGTTGAAGTAAGGAAGAAGCTCCAGCAATGAAGAGCTCTCTAGTGAAGCTCCATGGTTGCCCTCAGGTGTCAAGAGATCCTTAACGATAAGGAGGACTTGGGGAAGGAAGTGCTACCCCTATCACAAGCAATGGATGAAGAAAGGGAGATGGAGGGGAGTGAATTGACCAACTCAAGGAGTATAGGAGTGGAGTTGGTAAGGAGCTCAAGTGAGGGAGTGGATCTCCTTATATAGGCAATGGAAGTCTGTGGTGAGTGGATCAGTGGCTGGCAAGCCATTGAAATCCAATGCATAAGATGTGGTTTGGAGCATGTAGGAAATATTAGGATAAAAGCCAACTGTAGGATGTGATCTAGGTGAGAGTGCGAAGCTAGGTTCACCAACGCTAGGCGGTGCAGAGATGATCATCTGTTAGATCAAGTGGAGAAGGATGGACAACTGCAAAGGCTCGAGTTCTTCGTGGATGAACAATGAAGTTGTACATCTTTTGGTATTTTTACACCCAAGCCCAAAAATATGAAGCAGTAGAAGAATATCAAGAGAACCCATAAGTGGTTGCAATGATTTCCAAGAGGCCCCTGGTTGTTTATAGAGGTGTCCCTATGATTTGCAATAAATTCCCTGCTATTTTTAGTGAAGAAAATGTGAAGGCTCTTTTGTATAAGAACATCAAATACAAGGTCCTAATGATGTGATAATGTAATGAGAATTTTATGATGTGTGAATTGAACATATTACAATATATTCCAACCTTTCATTTGTACTTTTAAACTCATCTTTGTGTTCAATTGTCACTCGGAGCATCCATTTACTTAATTAATAGAGAATCTCTCAAAATTGACCTAATTATGCATTTTTAGCACAAAATTTATGTTTAGGTCATTTTCCTTAATTTCCACACTTAACCCATTTTTTATGTTAATTGATAGTGTTTTAACCTTGTTTCTAACTTAACTTTAACATTTTAGCTATGATGAGTCACACCTCATCAAGGTGCAACATAAAATTGCTACACCTTATCACCGCCAGACTAATGGACCAGTGGAACTCTCTAAGAACATACTCCAAAAGACTATCAGACCTGATAGAATGGATTGCTCCCTGAGATTAGATGATTCTTTATGGGTTTACAGGGCCTCCTATAAGAACTCGATTGGGATGTCTCCTTACAAGTTAATTTATGGTAAATCTTGTCATCTTCCTATTGAGTTGGAATATAAGGCCTATTGGGCTATAAGGAAATGTAATCTTGATTTGGATAAGGTAGAATAGTAAAGGAAACTCCAACTCAAAGAGCTAGACAAAATCAGAAAAGAGGCCTATGAGAGTGCTAAGATCTATAAAGAAATGACTAAGGCCTTTCATGATAAGCACATCAGCAGGAAATCTTTTGAACCCAATCAAAATGTCTAGCTCTTTGATGCTAGACTTAGGCTTTTTCTTAGCAAGCTTAGATCTAAATGGATTGGACCATACACTGTGGTTCAATCCTATTCTAATGGAGCTATTGAAATCTATAACCCCAAAATTAGGCAATAATATGTATTGAACTGATAGAGATTGAAGATTTATTATGAGAATGTTGCTCAGAAGCCTCTGATTGAAAGTACAACACTTCTAGAATCTTTTTAAGATGGATTTGACTAAGTCTAGCTATAGACGTAAAATTCAACGCTTGTTGGGAAGCAACCCAATGTTTGTATATAATCTTGTTATTTGCTTTGAAATTTTTATTTAGGTCTGGAAATGATCGAGACTTGATTTCTTTAGAACTTCAGATTTTCAAGTAACATATATTCTTCTTTTATATTTATTACATGCATTGAGGACATTGCATGAAATAGGCATGGAGGAGCTAGATAATATTTTTCAGAGTCATTCCTATTTATCTCCATAATCATAGGTATTAGTTGTTTTTCTAAAATTAGTTGTGTCATCAAGAAGTAGTAGTTATTTTTTAAAAAAATAGAAAAAATATAATGATTTTTAGAGTTTTAGCTATAACAATATTGGAAAATTCGATTTTGTGGATTTACCGATCTTAGGAAGAGTACAAACAAAGTCTTTTCTCTTAGACTCTTCAAGCCATATGTCAACTTAATTATCTCAAGTAGTTACCTAAATGTGGATTTGATTTCTTGAGTCTTCAAAAGAATCTAAGAAAACTAGAAGTATTAAGTCAAAAGGGTAATGAGTGATTGACTTATCTTTCATTTCGATAGTGTTGGAGTTCCAAGCATCTTCACTTGCACATTGCACTGGCTCATCTTCTGGGCGATTTTGTTGAGTCCTTATTGGTCAATAAGATTTAGTCTTAGGGCAAAGGATCCAAAGGACTTTTTTCGTGTTTCTAGTTCTTAAGGTTGTTGATGTTTGTAGGGGATGCATTTAGAATGATTGAAGAAGAGCCACTCCCACAGAAAAATGAGTGTGACAAAAAAGGATACCTAGAAAAACGAGTAGTCAAAGGAAGTTAAAATAAAAAAAGGAAGAGAAAAAGAAAAGAAATGCAAAGAAAAAAAAATATATATATATATCAATTCTATCTCTTATCGACATGAGAACACCCAAATAAGTGAGATAGCCATCAAGAGACCTAGAAGTCCAACAGGGGAGATATATGCCTTGTGTTGACCTCGGGATAGAAAAGTGGTGAAGAGAGAGCTGCCAAATCCTAGTATGGCCCAACCGAAGACAGGTTGTCCCGAAGAGAGCATAGAAATATTTTAAGTCTTATTGAATACTAGGAATCAACTTGGTTGCCCATTTGATGAATCACATTATTTTACAGACAGGATGCTTGTTTCTCACATTCAATTCATACCTTAGGTGGGTCGACTTAGTCAGAGAAAGTTACTCTAGCGACTCAAGTCCAAAGGCTAATAAGACTCCTGATTTGACTTAGGCAGTCTGGATTTGAGCTGGTACTTTAGAATTGCTGAGTCTTTAATGTTAAGGTTTTGTGTATAATTCCTTTGCATTGATGAAAAATCAAGATTAAGGATTTTGATATAACATAGCTTAAAACTCGCAAGTTTGTTTCTCATATAAATACTGATTTCTTGTAGGTTTTTTTCACTTAGTGTTTTGCTCGAGGATTAGCAAAAGGTAGGCATGGGGGTGTGATATTTCCATGTTTATTTATGTTAATTAATGCCTAACTAATGTTAGCTTAAGGGCAATTTGGGTTAGATTGCATTCAATTAGGTTAGATTAGGCATTTTGTAAATAATGCATACTTTAGGGCTTTCTATGAAATTCTTCCTACAACTGTATCTGGTACCTTGACATGTTTATCTTTATATGTGTAGGTACAAAATTTCAGGAAGATTGGAGCAAGGTTGAATGAACGTTCTAATCTGAGCTCACTTAAGAAAAGACTAAGCCTAATTGGTGAATCTATTTGGAAGCCCAATTAGCCCTAGAACCTTAGCCTGATTAGGAACCCAGTTAACCTTAGTAACCTAACCTAATTGGGAGCCTAATTAGTGCACCCACATAGCCGACCACTTGATCTAGGTTACACGTAGACATTATCCTCCCAACAAACTAAATAGGCACCCATCTAGTTACCAAAACCCTAACCTATTTATCCTTAACCCTTGACCCATTTAGGATATGATGGGAACACCATTATAGGCCTTAACTAGACACTTTTAGTTAGGTTTTATGGATAAATCCTCCTACATAATCATTTGAGGGTCATAATTCCATGTTATTCTTATTTAAGAGGAGAATAAGAAATCTTGGTCAATTCTGTAATTTTAACAGCACATCATAAACATATATTAACCACGAGGTTTTTTAGGGGATAATTAAAGGTCAAATGAGCATTAAAATCTAGAATGTGGGTCCATATAGACAGAAATAGGGTTTCACAGATTTCGAGAACTGCAATAACACACAAAACCCTATTTTCAAACCTGCTTATATTAAAGAGGTTCTGGTCAGAATAAAATTCATCTAAATCTCCTAAAATTCCTAAAAAAATATTCCAAGAGTTTTGGTACTCTTAGTTTGACCATTTAAACTTATTTTGACCTTAAACAGAGTCGTAGATAGAATTTTACCCTGATTTGGATTTCTGTGAAAATTTCTTAGTCAAACGTGGTCAAAACTCAAATCTGACTTTTACCATTAGATTCATTAGTTCCAAATTAGGTTTTTATCAAAATTTGGGCCCAATCAGCATTCATCTTGACCTAGTTTATAATTTTTCCCTTTAAAACTCTATTTCTCACATTCACCCCCTCAAGTTTCGAATTAATTACTTTTACCCCCCAAATATTCATCATTTTCTTCAAACAGGTCCCTATCACCATGGCAGGTGTGAACCCAATGCAGTCGACCTTCAATCATAGATTCCTCTCTGATTACTCAACTGAATCCCTCCCAATTTGAAGGGATTGTTCCTAAGGGCCTTCCTAATGGATTACATCGCCTCTTAAACCCTAGTTCGAGCCCCTCAGATCAGGCGAATGCAAGAAATTTTGGGGATCTTCTCCCCTGAAATCTTAAGATTCTCAAGCTTCTTCCCAAGCTTGGAGCTCTTCCAGAGCCCTTTAAAAAGACACCCTTCGCAAGGCCAAGCTCTTTAGTAAGTTTTGAGACTATATCTGCCATGCCCCGACTTCCTTAGCAAGTCAGCAAGGCCGAGGGAAGCTTCCTCCGTCATCTTCTCCTTACCATAGCTGCCAGGAGCTTCCTCCCCTTCAGACATTACTGTCTCCCTCACCAGAGCCTTCACCTTCTCCAATGTCGGCCCATCATAGCTGGTGCCATACTCGTTCTCCCCTCATCCGTAATATCTACTTATCGACTCCTTTTACTCCCCTACCTCTTCCTACATCTTCAACACTCATGTTCACGCCCTACATTTCCTACACCACCGTCATCTCCAACACAGCCGGCAAAGCTCCAACGACGTCGCACGAGCTTTTTTGACCACCATCTCGCCTGCCACTGCATCCATTAGCATCGCCATATGTCATGATCAAATGCCCCAATAAAATTGGGGCTATTAACCACCAAAACCTCCCACCGAGCACCACCACCTTCGTATACATTCTTCGACTTCACCACGCTAATGGTAACACCATCATGAGCCATAACTACCCTTATTTAGTGAAAATCAAGAGACAAATGCTCCTACATAGTCACCTGAGGGTCATAATTCCACTCAGATCCATTTTGAGAGAAGACCATTAAATGAGGGTTAAGTATGAAGTTTTAACATCATATCATGAATGCAGAGTAACCGTAGTGTTTGACAAGGGTAAATTCAAGTTCAAATGAGCATTAAAATCTAATAAGTGGGTCCATACAAACAAAAATGAGGTTTCACGCATTTCAGGAACCAAATCAGAACACAAAAACCCTGATCTCAAACCTTCTTGAATTGAAGAGGTTTTGGTCAGGATAAAATTCATAGAAAAAATATTGCTAGAGGTTTAGAACCTTTGGTTTGACCATCTGAACCCATTTTAACAAGGAATAGAGTCGTAGATGGATTTCTACACTAATTTGGGTCTCTACGCAAATTTTCCAATCAAACGTAGTCAAAACTGAAATCCGACTTCACCATTAGATTTCTTGGGTCTAAATTAGGTTTTTAGTAAAATTTGGGCCCAATCAAAGTCCATATTGACCTAGTTTGCATTTCAGTTCATTTAAACTCCGTTCCTCTCAATCAAGCCCCTAACTTTCGAAATCTTTATAGAAAGGTCCCTAACTTCATCAACTTCTTTGCAAAATGACCCCTACCACCATTGGAGGTCAAATTGACCTTCAACCGACTTTGACCACATCAAAACCTAATCAAACCACCACCAAATCTCACCAAAATTAGTGAGATTGGTGTTCACACTATAGAGAATCATTCGAGATAGATCTTGGCTTCTAAATCGTGCGGATTTGCCCTAGCAAATCCAC
Organism: Thalassia testudinum; assembly: GCA_037157565.1. Classification (NCBI taxonomy): domain Eukaryota; kingdom Viridiplantae; phylum Streptophyta; class Magnoliopsida; order Alismatales; family Hydrocharitaceae; genus Thalassia; species Thalassia testudinum. The sequence goes on from JAZHRO010000031.1 coordinate 175,101,868, forward strand.
GAAATCTGTGGGTACCTCATGCTCTAATTCCCAAGTCAATCAGAGCTCTTTCCTTATCTAGAGCTCGGATATGAGCTCTATATAAGCTCTAGCCCTTCAGGCCGTGTTCTTTAGCAAGTTTTTGGGCCAAAATCATTCTTCCTTTCCTTCCTCCAGCTTGCTCTAACCTGCTTCGGCGAGCCCTCTCCCCCATCCTCCTACGACCACGCAATGACCAAATTGGGAGTGCCACAACCTTCCTCTCCTTCATCCACTCCTCTACGACCAACTCAAGATCTACCTCTCCCTTTCTTCCTCACCGTCTCCCACAACGGAGCCTTTGTCTCCTCCAGCACCGGCCAATCACAGCCGACTCTAAGTCCTCATCCCCTTCTTCCTTTGGCTAGGTAACTTCTTTCCTCTCCCTCTCCTGAACCTTTTTAGCTCCTTCCTTGCTCGTTTCGACTGAGGACCACCACTCTCTCCCTACGTCTTCTCCTCAACCGGCAAAGCTTCAATGACCTTGCCTGGCCAACACACGCCACCAAACACCCCACCAATTCCACCCACACCTTCCCCATGTTCTAGAGATCAAAAGCCCCAAGGTTATTAGAGCCATTGACCTCTGGAACCATCGACCAGACTCACCCATTCACAGCCACCTTCGTCGTCCTTGTTCGACCACCTCACACTCTCTCATACCAAATGGACACCGCGACCACCTTCGCCGTGCTCCGACGATGCTAATGAATGCCTTAATTTATCCCTAGGCCCTGTACTTTCTGTTTCAGGTACACGTCAGAGCTCCATTGCTGCCTTCGTCTTCTCAGCCCCGCTTGCTCATCTCCAGCCCTCAACTCGCCTAGCTGCAGACTGCAATCGACGCAGAATCAATAGTTGCAAGTAACTAGGTCTTCAACTGAGCAGGGAAGCAGCAATGGTTGTGCCAATTTATCGCAGCAATCCCCAGCTGCTGGTTACATGAGGATTCCAATCCTTTAGAACCACATTGGGGATTCTAAAGATAGCTGCAGCACATAAGTTGTTTTCCTGTTCTTTACTGTTCGCCCAAGACATTTGGAGGGTTGGGTCCCCCGTGCACTTAGCCTCTCACTCTGCACTCACCCACACACCCGGTGAGCCTAGGCCCATGCTCATGACTCGATTACTCACATTCTAACACGATTAAGCCTGGTTCTGAGAAAAGAAGAGAAATTGTGAGGAGGAGGGGGGAGGGTTTTGCTATGGCTTTCATGACCTCGGGCACGTGCTGAAGGCTAACACTTAGCCTCTAAGGAAGGGTGTTCGCCCTTGTGCTGTGGTTGAGAAGGCACCTTGTGCCTTGTGAGGCTTGGCACCCTTGCGCACCTTATTTTGGTGCTGTGCCTTGATGGTTAAGTCATCTAATTTGATTCAAAACACTCTGGCATTATTTGAGTATTGGATTAGAGCTACTATTGAATTATTTGAGAAGGATCTAAATGGTGATCTAAATCACCACTTTTTAGGTTCATTCCATTCTTTTTGTCTCTATTCTTCTTGAGATACATTGATTTATATTTAAATAATATTTTTGAGAAATTTATTCATTGAATATCTTTTATTGTGCTTAATTAATTGTGCTCATCATTCCTGAATTGAGATTAGTATCATGAATTCCATCTTTGCTCCCTACGAACAACCTCATACTCCAAGTAAATTTCGAGTTTATAAATTTAAGTGTTTTGTGTAATTTTATCAACTATATTATGATGCATTTTCTAAACAACAACGATTTCGCGTTAAACATTTTGGTGCCGTTGCCGGGGAGCAATGCATAATTCTCCACTAGTCATATCTTATTCGATTGATTTAAGCACTAACTTGCCCTATTTGTTTTGCTGTGAGTTTACAAGGTACATCACAAGAAGATCTTCCACACAATCAACCACTCCAGGGGTAGGTAAAATTTCTCTTCTTCCCTAATGAACCTCCTAATCTTAGGAAAGAAAAAAAGGAAACAAACAATTAGGATCCACTTGCCTTACTATTCTAGTAATTATCATTCAAAGGCAAAAATTTCCTGATTTGCGAACTTGCTTGATATTTGATTGAAGATTGAGACAATTTGATTTGAGATTCTCCATCCTGATTTCTTGTACCTATTAGGGATTTATGCTTAAATTCTCGACATCTTGGACTACTTAGTTTCTTGTTTGAGTCCAAGGTGTTACATTTGAGATTAAATTGGAGTTGAAATAGAACCAATTAGGGTTTCCACTCTAGGGTTTTGAAGTGTTAGTACACACTTGCCTACATTAAATGAAATTGACATTCTCGTATTTGTATCCCACCCATGCCCGTGTTTGAAAAGATCTATTCAAGTAAACCCTAAAATCAGGCTCTAAATTCACTTGAACCCTAAAATTTTGAACCTAATAACATAAGAATCAATTTAGGGTGATTTTTTTTTTGTCTTGAACCAAATTTCATCCTCCATCTTTAGGGTAGGTCAGGTGAGGTTGGTTTACTTTGTGGGCCAATCATCCTCCAAATTAGGTCACAAATTAAATCAACTTCTAATCAAGTGAAATCCAAGGCACAAATTAAGACTAAAATTGGTAAACTTAAGGTCTCAATTCATACATTCCGGTCTACTTGGAACCTCAATGACAAGGAAGGTCAGGTAGGGGAAACCCTGTAACCCATGGGGATGTACCATGTAGGGGTCTTTGCATGGCTTTCCTTTCCTGGCTGCCCAAGTAATTCTTAGGTGTGTGAATTTTTGATTCAAAGGTATCATCTGCCTCAAAACAGCCTTAGTCATCCACTTTTTTGTTTGAGTCCAAGGTGTTACATTTGAGATTAAATTGACCTTGAAATAGAACCAATTAGGGTTTTCACTATAGAATTTTAAAGTATTAGTACACACTTGCCTACATTAAAGGAAATTAATATTCCCGCATTTGTGTGTCACGTAAGCCTTTGTTTGAAAAGATCTATTCAAGTAAACCTTAAAATCAGGCTCTAAATTCACTTGAACTCTAAAATTTTGGAACTAATAATCTGAGAGTCAATTTAAGGTGATTTTTTCAGGTCTTGACCCAAATTTCATCTTCCATCTTTAGGGTAGGTCAAGTGAAGTTGGTCTACTTTGTGGGCCAATCAACCTCCAAATTAGGTCACAAATTGAATCAACTTCTAATCAAGTGAAATCCAAAACATAAATTAGGACTAAAATTGGTAAACTTAAGGTCTCAATTCAAACATTCCGGTCTACTTGGAACCTCAATGACAAGGAAGGTCGGGTAGGGGAAACCCTATAACCCGTGGGGATGCTCTACCATGTAGGGGTCTTTGCAGGACTCTCCCTTCCTGCCTACCTAAGTAATTCTCGGGTGTGTGGATTTTTGATTTAGAGGTATCATCCACCTCAAAACAGCGTTAGTCATCCAAAAATCTTTGGGTGCCTTGATTGGGTCCAATTCATATCTAGTCCATCATCTATTCTTTAGAGCACATGCACAAAAATAGTCCCTAGGTTGTTGACCTAAAGGCCTCATTAGAGTTAATCTTCTTAGGGATTTCTAATATGATCTAATCAAATCAAATTGAACCTGAATTTGATTCTACATCTTGACCCACCACCTGATTTGAAAATGCAACCCGACAATTTAGGAAGAATATTTAGGAAACGTTAATCCCAAATGAGTGTGAGAGAGAAAATGATTGAGGATGCTCTTAAACGTCATGATGAGTATTACAAAACCTCTAATCCATCTAGGCATATTTAGGCTAATGTTTCAAAAACAACAACCCACATTATGGACCATGTGGCAATGATATTGACACAAATGATACATGGTTCAAACTGGGATGATCTCTTATTAGAATATATTGAATTGGGGAAATTACATAGCAACGAGTATCTACAATGTTGGTCAAATCCCCCACTTTTGGAAAAACACCAAGGTCTAATGGAGAAACATAGAAAATTGCTGAATATGGTGTATGAAGCCATAAATAAAAAATACCCACGTATCCCCTCAGAAGTTGATGAGACATCTTGGAACAACATTAAGAATCAATATGATTTCCTAAATCTCAGGTTCGAAAATTGAGGTTGTTGTGGACCCCAACCCAAATGGAATCAGATTCAAACTTTGTGTATATTGACATGCCTGATCTTGATGTGGGTTGAGAGGATCCAATTGCAGGTGTTCCTGATTCTGAACCAGCTTTAGAGAGCTATGAAGCTGGTCCATCATGCCTTGCTTTTCCAAACACCTATGATGAATTAGACTCAAAACCTCTCGAGGATGTAATTCCCGAATCTTATCCTGTTAAGGTAATCCTTATGCATGATTCTGACATCCCAATAGAACCAAGTCCAGATTCTAGTGGCCCAATTCCTACCTTTGACCTAGAATCTAGATCTGAGCTTATTTGGGAATGATCATGAAGTCTAATGTGATGAGAATCAGATTTTGGACCAGAACTATGATTCTAGGCCTATGTTTGATGATTACACCTCTCTAGATTCCTCAGAGATACAAATTGATTTTTTGGACGTCACACTGATTTACGATACAGAAACAAAGGAGTTGGAAGAGTTGGAATTTGATTAGGACTACCCTAGGAACCAAGAACTCAAGCCTATGCCTAATAAGGATACCTTTTTTAGCTCAAAATTTGAGATTAGGGTAGATCCAAGTCAGGTTGTTGATTCTACGCATCATGATTCATTCTGTGGTGGAAATCCCTATCTGGAATCAAGTTCAAAAATTGATTTTTACAGATTCTCCATTGATTTCGAATCCTACTCTAATTTCGGAGAACTGTTGTTTCTTGATGATTGTGAGCCAGTTTACGACCTCAGCATCCATGACCCGTTCTTTGATTCTGATGCTGAGGCCAATGATTTGGACCACAATACAGCACAACTTCCATCACAGAGCCAAAGCCTTCCAAAATCTAATCTCAACCCCAACCCGCCACCGAAATCAATTTCTACTCTGATTCACCCCTCTTTGATCCAGTTGCATATGATTCACCTCCATCTTTTGATCAAGTATCAAACATTAATCAAATCAAGAATCACTTCTTATACTTCTCTGATCTCACCCATAGGGTTCCTACATCCTCTACAAATTCATTTTCTTTTGAGGACCCCTACTCTGATCAGGCTGAACCAATTCAGCCAAACCCACAATTCTCATTTCCACATCTTTTTGAACCACAAAGTATCTGGTGGGCTCCACATCTACTGATTCACATCCATCAACCCACCAGATTGACTGGGTTTGATTTTTATCATCAACCTGTTGCTCTGAACAAGCACCTAGTTGGACCAAGCAGGCTACTTATCTAGGTTCTTGTTCTACAAAATTCCTATGATTTGACCACCCCTTCTCCTTGACCACCTTCTACTCGGTTGAAGGCAATGAATTTAGTGCTTAATGGAGGCAACCCATCATTCCTAAAACCTGAGACCCTTCTGATCATCCTTTATGCTACACTCCTACTGCACGTTTGAGTTCAACTTTAGAATAGCCAACTCCACCTTTGGTCCTTTTATCAAAGCTTGAAATCATTCACAATAGTCATCCCGACTCATTCACCCACCCTAGGCCTTGTTCTAAACTTTGAACCAAGCTGAATTTGTACCCTCCTGGTTTATAATGAGGACATTGCAAAACTTAGGCATGGGGGGTGTTAAAGTACAAAACATATGGATATTCAATTCTCTAAGGGGTTCTCACAAAAAATACATATTAAAAAATAATTAAAAAAATGAAAAAGAAAAAAATAGAGAAAGGGGAGGCAATTTTGTGAATTGATTGCAAATCTTTCTTGAGGAGGAAAAGAGGAGGAAACACAGAATGTCAAAAAGGATCAGAAATTAAAAATAAAATTGATAGTCATAGCAATTGATTATGGAATCTACTTTAGTTCTAGACCAAATCAAAACAAAGATTAAGTCCTAAACTGCTAGAGATAGAGAGATTAGTAATGAGTGCTGATCTTAAGCCACTTGGGCTTGTTTTAGGGCTTAAAAACTCATGTATTCGTTAAGATCTGGATCAGTCCTCAGGAGGTTGAGGAAACTATGAAGCTAACATAGTAAGTCTAAGGCTTAGGGATTATTTGACCCCGTTACTTGCCCTTTGGTTTGCAGGACTTCATAACCTAAGCACTTAAAATCCACACACTAGCCTAGTTTAGTGTGCTTAATAAAGAAAATCATTCCAAAAGTATTCTATTCTGAAAAGCCAACTCGAAGATCTAGCTTAGGAGCAGCTCAAAAACACAAGTTGATTGGATGAGTTTCCAATGCGGAGAGGTGGGAAATTCCCCTCGAAGATGCATAATAACATATTGTCTCCTCGGTGCTTGTCTCCTAAGATATCTAAATATCCTACCGAGGGCACGTAAGAACCTTGTGTTGGTTCAAGTTCCATGTGTACGATTCGTCCCTACCAGGAGGGGTGACGTAATAAATTGCGGAAATAAAAATATAAAGCAATATCACAAGAAATAAGCAATCACAAAATGTACACAGGTATTTTTAGGTGGAAACCCAAACCGGGTGAAAACCACCACCTAACCCTCTCGAGTTAGGATTTTCCGATCAACCAAGTTGATCAAAATCCACTAAACGAATCACTTTAAACGAGGGTGATTCAACCTCAGTACAACCACGCTACAAGTACGAGGGTAGCGTTCCTCAACCCCTTCTCTCCACGAGAAGGATTTTGTCCCACGAAGGAGACGGGAATTCGCAAAGCGAATACCCAACCAAAATACAAAGATAAAATAAAACAACAGTCCTATAGAGCCAACAAAATTAAACCTAGCTTCTATAGGAAATAGGAAACTCCCCTTTGCAAGGAGTGCGTCGACGATGACGCGGTGCGTGTGCCACGCGATGCCGCTACGTCGCTCTCGTTATCAACGCCGAGAGAGCGGGTGCGCAACGGTTGAATGCTCTCAAGAAAATGGAGCTTGAGCTTGGAGAGCAAGAGAGTCTTTTCTTTGGACACAAAAGGATTGAAAGTGTATTGCAAGGTGTGTGTCTTAGTGTGTATATGTCTCTCTAGGTGTATGTCTTGTGTTTTTATGTTACAAAGGTTCCCCTCTATTTATAGAGGCCTTAGGAAGGCTTTGGAAGGCTTGGAAAAGCTTCCATAGCCGTTGGGTGCAAAGCCCAAGAGAATCAGGCCGAAATCAGGACAATGATTGCATTTGACAGGGTCATCAGACGTCTAATTATGGCATCAGACGTCTGGAAGGCCACATTAAGACGTCTGATTTCAAGGTCAGACGTCTGATTCTGTGCGGGTTTCCTCCTGACTTGAATCAGATCTAAACAGGGTTCTTGTGCAAGTCGATCAGACGACATACAGGACGTCTGGCACTATGCCTGGACGTCTGGAAACCAACTTTTACTGCTCAATGGATTTGCAACGGCTAGAAAATCTCTGAGAAGAGATTTTGGGTCAGCCGAGGCAAAACGGTCATTTATCAGACGTCTGTAAGGTCCTATGGGCGTCTGATAAGGCTCTAACGGTCATACTCTTCAGTGTTTTCTAAGCCAGCCAACGGTCCACTGATTGGACGTCTGGCAAAGTCATCAGACGTCTCCTAAGACGTCTGGTCTAAGGTCTGGACGTCTGAATTCATCAGACAGAACTAACTATGTCCAGCCTAACAGTTATCAGACGTCTGAAACAACAGTCAGACGTCTTAAAATTCTTTATCAGACGTCTGATTTGTGAATTAGACGTCTGGGAAGTCTATTTTAACCCTATATTGGTTTTCTAAGTGTTCTACAGAAAACCTAAGTATCCTAGGGTTGTGCCGGTGTTCCTAGGACTACTGTTAGGGTACTTTGAGGCTCTTTAACATAATTTTCTAAGGAAAATAAAGAGCAAGAAAAATAAAGATAAAAGTACATGAAAGGATTAAAAAGAATCTATCCTATTCTTCTTGTCTTCTATCTTCAATCTGTCGCTCCACGCGAACCTCCTCTATTTTCCGTCAAACTCCTCCAATCCGTCCTGGATGCGAGCTCGAGTTCCGTCTAAACACGTCTTCATTTGCAATTGACCTGAAATCTAGGACTCAAATTGCAAATGTTAAATAACACGTGTTTTGTTATCATCAAAACAAATGATCGTGGTGCTCTAGCACCAACACCATGGACAGGATTATCCCAAAATGTCAATTACCAAGGCTTGAATTTAGCTATAGAACACTATGGGCAGCACCATCCCGAAGTGTCGAAAGCCAAGGTTCTGGGGGTTGCCATGAGCGATGCTATCCCGAAGCATCGAAAGCCAGGGACCCTTTGAGGATTGATGGTGGGGACAAGGAATCCGATACAGACCATGTTTAGAGCCAATCCAAGGCTAGATTTAGGGAAAAATAAAAAGAAAAGGGTGAAAACCCTCCAAATGAAAAATCCCTTCTATTTTTCTCTTATAAAAATACATTGGCAAACTGAACCTAGGCATGTTATGTCTATGCACGGGTGCTTTAACTGCTGGGGTCAATGAACCTCTAGGCAATTTTTGTGGGCCTTAGAAACCTTCACTGCAGACTCAGGTTGAAGTTGGTCAGGTCTAGATCTTGATTGGTACTTGAGTGCCTCTAGGCCTATTATTCTCATTCTAACCTAATTTCTAGATAATTGCATGAATCAGGCATCTGAATATCAAAGCATGGTCTAGAGATTTAGTTCTTTCCATAAGACTTTGCTAGGGACTAGTAAACATGAGGCATGGGGATATGATGGTAACACCATCATGAGCTATACTAGATTTATTTAGTGAAAATCAAGAGGCAAATGCTTCTACATAGTCGCTTGAGAGTCATAATTCCACTCAAATCCATTTTGAGAGAACATTAAATTAGGGTTAATTCTGCAGTTTTAACATCATATCATGAATGCATAGAAACCACGGGATTTGACAGGAGTAAATTAGAGGTCAAATGAGCACTAAAATCTAATAAGTGAGTTCATACATATAGAAATGGGGTTTCACGCATTTCGAGAACCAAATCAAAACATAAAACCCTAATCTCACACTCGCTTGAATTGAAGAGGTTTTGTTCAGGATAAAATTCATATAAACCTCCTCAAATTCAAGGAAAAATATTCCTAGAGGTTTAGTACCTTTAGTTTCACCATTTGAACCTATTTTGACGTTGAATAGAGTCGTAAATGGATTTCAACCCTAATTTGGGTCTCTACGCAAATTGCCCAGTCAAACATGGTAAAAACTGAAATTTGAGATCACCATTAGATTCCTTGGGTCCAAATTAGGTTTGTACCAATATTTGGGCTCAATCAGAGTCCATTTGACCTAGTTTGCAGTGTAGTCCATTTAAACTTCGTTCCTCTCAATCAAGCCCCTAACTTTCGAAATCTTCGCAGAAAGGGCTCTAACTTCATCATCGTCTTTGCAAAATGGTCCCTTCTGCCATTGGAGGTCAAACCAACCTTCAACCAACTTTGACCACATCAAAACTTAATCAAATCACACCAAATCTCACCAAAATTGAGATTGGTGTTCACACTATAGAGAATTGTTTGAGACAGATCTTGGCTCCTAAATTGTGCGGATTTACCCTAGCAAATTCACAAAATCCGTGGGTACCTCGTGCCTTGATTTCCAAGTCAATCAGAGCTCTTTCTTTGTCTAGAGCTTGGATATGAGCTCCACATAAGCTCTAGCTCTTCAGGCGATGTTCTTTAGTAAGGTTTTGGGCCAAAATCATTCTTCCTTCCTCTGGCCTACTCTGACTTGCTTCGGCAAGCCCTCTCCCTCTGTCCTCCTATGACCTCTCAATAGCCAAATTGGGGGAACCACGACCTTCCTCTCCTTCATTCGCTCCTCAACGACCAACTCAAGAGCTGCCTCTCCCTTTATCCCTCACCAAATCTCACCAAGTCTCACCAAAATCTCACCAAAATTGGTGAGATTGGTGTTCACATTACAGAGAATCATTTGAGACAGATCTTGGCTCCTAAATCATGCGGATTTGCCTTAGCGAATCCACAAAATCTATGGGTATCTCATGCCTTGATTCCTAAGTCAATCTAAGCTCTTTCCTTGTCTAGAGCTCAGATATGAGCTCTATATAAGCTCTAGCTCTTCAGGCCATGTTCTTTAGCAAGGTTTTGGGCCAAAATCATTCTTCCTTTCCTTCCTTCTGCCTGCTCTGACCTACTTCAGCGAGCCCTCCCCCCCATCCTCCTACGACCTCCCAAAGGCCAAATTGGGAGCACTACAACCTTCCTCTCCTTCATTCGCTCCTCGATGACCAACTCAAGAGCTACCTCTCCCTTTCTTCCTCACCGTCTCCCTTAACGGAGCCTTCGTCTCTCTTTTGGCACCGACCAATCATAGCTGGCACCAAGTTCTCATCCCCTTCGTCCTTTAGCTAGGTAACCTCCTTCCTCTCCCTCTCTTGAACTTTTCTATCTCTCCCACTCATTTCGACGGACGACTAACATCTCTCCCTACATCTTCTCCACGGCCAGCGAAGCTCCGATGAGCTCACTCGATTAACACACGCCACCAAACACCCCACCAATTCCACCCACACCTTCCCCATGTTCCAAAGATCAAAAGCCCTAAGGTTATTGGAGCTCTTGACCTTTGGAACCACCAATCAGGATCACCCACTCACAGCCACCTTCACCATCATCATCCGGCCACCTCACACTCTCTCGCACCAAATCGACACCGCCACCACCTTCGCTGTGCTCTGGCAATGCTGATGAATGCCTTAATTTGGGCTCAGAGCCCGTACTTTCTATTTTAGGTACACGCTGTAGCTCCGCCGCCACCTTCGTCTTCTCCGGCCCCGTTCTCTCATCTCCAGCCCTCTACTCACATAGCTGTAGACCACAATCAACGTGGAATCAACAGCTGCAAGTAACCAAGTCTAAAACTGAGCAAAGAAGCAGCAACGGTTGCGCCAATTCAACATAGCATTCCCCAGCTGTTGCCTACAGGAGGATGCCAATCCTTTAATCCCACATCGGGGATTCTAAAGACACCTACAGCACATAAGTTTTTTTCATGTTCTTTGCTGTTTGCCCAAGACACTGGGGGGTCGGGTCCCCCACGCACTTAGCCTCTCACTCCTCGCTCACCCGCACACCTGGTGAGCATTGACCCATGCTCATGTCCCAATTAGCCACATTTTGACTTGATTAAGCTCGGTTCTGAGAAAAGAAGAGGAGAAATTGTGAGGAGGGGGGAGGGTTTTGCTATGGCTTTCATGACCTCGGGCACATGATGAATGCTAACACTTAGCCTCTGAGGAAGGGTGTTATCCCTTATACTATGCTTGAGAAGGAGCCTTCTGCCTTGAGAGGCTAATTGGCGCCCTCGTGCTCCTTACTATGGTGTTGTGCCTTGATGGTTAAGTTGTCTGGTCATCAGACCCAATGTCTAATTTGATTCAAAACACTGTGGAATTATTTGAGTATTTGAGTAGAGCTACTGTTGAATTATTTGAGATATTTGAGTTGCTTTGAATGTTTGGGATATGCTTAACTTGAAGGATCTAAATGGTGATCTAAATCACCACTTTTTAGGTTCCTTTCATTCTTTTTGTCCATATTCTTCTTGAGAAACATTGATTTATATTTGAATATTATTTCTGAGCAGTTTATTTATTGAATATCTTTTATTGTGCTTAATTAATTCTGCTTATCATTCCTGAATTGAGATTAGTGTTGTGCATTCCATCTTTGCTCCTTGCAAACGACCTTGGACTCCAAGCAGATTTAGAGTTTATAAATTTAGGTGTTTTATGCGATTTTGTCAACTATACTAGATGCATTTTCAAAACAATGATGATTTTGCATTAAACACACTCACACACACACACCTCACATCATGCCACGACCACCATCACATTTTCCACACTTAGGCGAACCTTCTGAGCAACTCTGATAGAACTACAAGGCCGTATTCTACATTTCATGTACATCACTGGAGCTCCACCACTGCAACCTTCTTCTCCGACCTCCGCTACAATTCTCCAGCTGAGTTCATCCTTACTACTACCTCTAGGTGCCACGGAATGCTCCTAGTATCATTTCCAGATCCCCAATTGAAGCAACAGGCATCCCCTTCAACCCCAATTGGAGCAACCATTACTTGTAGCTGTTGCGCGAAGAAAACGCAGTGGGATAGTCCCACATCGTGGCTTTTGAAGGTAGCGATAGCACATAAGTTGATTTCGTGTCCAAGGCTTATCACCTCAGACATGGGGTGAGGTCCCTCTCACTCTCTCATGCACTCCTCGCTCACTACCCCAAGCCGGTGAGCCTAGACCCCTGGATTCGATTACCCGCCTGATTACCCAGTACTGTTCACTCGTGTCTAAGCTGAGAGATAGGGAAGAGAATCAGAGAGAGAGGGGAGGGTTTTGCTCTTCTTGGGATTCATGCCCTCCCTCTCTCTCAACACTTAGTTGAATCTGAAGAGGCCTCGTGCCTCCATTGGTATGCTGCTGAAGTGCCTTTTCTCTGAGGCTTAAGGCAAGGCCTTATGCCTTGTGAGGTTCTGCTGGTTAAGGCATCTGAGGCCTTCTGCTATCGTCTAATCTGGCACTTGATTGGTTCTGATCTACTTTGGAGATATTTACTGTGATCTTAGATTGTGGATACTATTCCTTTATTTGAAATAGTTGTGAGCTTAAAACTTAAGAGTTAATTTGGTGATTTCAATCACCATTTTAACCCCATCTTTTTGCAATAACTCTCTGATCTTTATTGAAATATTATTTTGAGCATTTCTCTAGTTTCAATTGCATTTTTTTTTATATTGTGATTAGTGGATTGAAATTGCTATTTTTGCCCTCTACGAACAATCTCAGACTCATCTCCTATTTTCAACCTTTATAAATTATTAATGCTATTGCATCATTATTAAGTGTACTACAATGCACATCTTAACACTCGACGAATACGCATGCAACATTTTGGTGCCGTTGCTGGGGAGCAACATGCAATTTCATTTGATTGATTACAATTCTGATCTGATTCTAACTTGCTTTATCAGATCTGTTGTGATTGTGCAAGGTACACAAGAGAAGATCAACCACACAATAGCCACTCCAGGGGCAGGTAATCTTGTTTCCTTCTTCTTAAGCCCCTCATTTCTGGAAGGAATTAAAAAGAAGAATCCATTAGGATCAACTCGCATTCTTTCTTAGAATTAATCACTTGAGTTGCCTGATTTGATTTATTTAGAAATCCCCATCCAGATATCTGCTCCTATTAAGGACTTAAGGTGCCTAGGGCCATTCACTTTCTTGATTGAGCCCTAGGTGCCAATTTTGGAAGGAATTGGATCTGGAAAAGAGCCAAATTAGGGTTTCCTTTTTAAAGTTTGAGGAAAACACACTTTCTTGAGTTAAAAGAAAATTGATGTACCACATTGTGTGCCACCCAAGCCTTGATTGAATTGATCTAATCAAGAAGACCCTAAAAGAAGGCTCCAACAACCACTTGAATTACTAAAATTTAGGACTTAATAACCTATTTACAAACCACTCAAGGTGATTTTAGGCTTCTTTATCCAATTCATCCTAAACTTTAGGGCAGGTTAGGTGAAGTTGACCCATCCAATCAACACATGGGGGGAACTCCAAACTGAATTCCTACAGAAATTCTTCCCCATTGTTCGAACGAATGCTTTAAGGCACCAAATCATGCACTTCTCGCAAAATGTGGGAGAACCACTTCATGAGGTATGAGATTACTTTTTGGATCTCATTCGGAAATGCCCCCATCACGGAGTTCCAAAGTGGGAACAAGTCTAGTCTTTTTACCATAGGCTCTGTGAGGATATCAAGCTCTTTGTCAATGCAACATATTGTGAAAGCATCACGGGTCAACATGAAGATATAGTTTGGGAGATTCTCGAGAACATGTGTGAAAACTCCATAAATAATGAATCATTGGGTGTGTTTAACCAGACAACCACCCGTGCATTGGCAAACACGTGGGGGGCACACGAGACTCGACGCTAGTCCACATCCATTGATTTGGAGTTGGTAGCCAGTCGCTTGGACAAGGTCTCAATCATTGAGAAAAAGGTGGAGGATTTGACTCGACATCTACAGAGAACCACCGCCACTCAACAAAGCACATATGTGCAACCGCCCACAGGCAGGGAGGTTGTGCATAACATTTACCACCACTCTCACCAGGGGATGGACCCATATCCACCCCCGTCTGATCCTGATTTTGGAGGACACCCCGGACCCATCTACTCTAGTTGGGGGAACTTTGAACCCTCATACTCTAATTTTTCTGGAGTTTCTCAGACCTGCAAGGATCTTCACGCCATCCAGAATGATCCTTTCTCCAATACCTACAACCCTAGATGGCGTAATCATCCCAACATTGCGTGGTTAGGAAATAATCAGAACACCATACCTCAATTCCAGCCCCGACCATTGGCTCCGTGACCATATCAACCCGATCAGCTTAGGCCTAATCTGAATTACCAATCTGAGCCACTAAGGGAAGATCATATGGCTCTGATTCTACAAACCATGGCTGACATCAAAAAGACCAATGCGGCTATACAAAAATAGCACAAAGACGAGATCTCACAGGTTAGAAATTAGCTCGCATATATGGCATGGACTTGCCAGCCTGGTGCACTTCCTTCCCAACCTCTACCAAATCCAACAAACATGTCGACCCAAAAACACGTGGTGAATCAAATCCAAGGTCAATCGTGCTACACTCAGCCAGGCCCATCACCTCATACCTACTTGTTTGGAGCATCCACCTTAGCTGATCTGAATCATACCATGACTCATCCTACTGTTCAACAATAGGTTCCAGGTCTCTCTCCTCTGCCTCCACATCATGACTGTGCTATGATCAATGTTGTGGGCATGAGAAAATATCACAAGACCAGGCCCCGAGGCCCATCTCCCAAATCTCACCCAACCCATGATCATCACAACAAGGTCGAGGATAGAACCAAGAGGTAGAAATAGAAACCCGTCCCCCAAGATAACCAACCCATTATCCTATCCCAAATCTTATCCCACCTCCACACTAGAGGACTATCAGAGTTTGACATAACGAGACCATTGAGGAATTCACAAGTCACTATCTCTTTACTAGGTATCCTTACTCTCAACTCCACCTCGCCTGACTTATCCAAAAAAGAGGTGGAGGAACCCTCACAAGGGAAGGTAGTACTGTCTGAAAGTGTGAGTGCCATATCCAAAACAATCTACCTCCTATGAAATCTGATCCAGGTACCCTGTTGATCCCTTGCAAGATTGGTGGTACAAATTTCAAGTAGGTTGTACTGGATCTTGGCACTTCATTCAACCTAATCTCAACTACCCTATTTTAGAAACTACGGATAGGACAGCTAAAACCCACTAATGTTACTCTATAATTAGCTGACCGAACCGTAATCACCCCGATTGGGCTGGTAGAGGATGTGGTAACTAGAGTCAAGGATTTTAGCTACCTAACTGATTTCCTAGTCCTTAACATGGATACGCCACAACAAATACAAGATATGCCCTTGATTTTAGGGAGACCCTTCTTGGCTACTACAAGAGCCATAATCAATTGTGAATCAGGGCACACGGTAATTGCCTCTGGAGTAAGAGAAATGAGATCAATATTTTTGAGGCATCATCTAAAGGAAAAAAGAAAATGCTCGGTAGAACAACTAGGTTTGATTCAAGATCTCATGACCATTCAGGTAGTAGAAAACCTAGAACCAAAATTGGAAATTTTCTGCATGACAGAGGATCTCAATTTAGCCGAGCATGATTCCAGTGAATTGAGAGTATTGGAGGCTTTCACCATTGATCTTAGGGACATACACGTGGATTTCGGGGAACAAGATGACATTCAATAGGATTCAGAGTTATATTCCATGGATCTGGAGACATTTTATTATGATAATTGTTTTGAGGATCTCCGGAAATCGGGCATGGTAGATACCGAGAGTGACCACAACCTAGAGTATGAATCCTTTACAGATTTGGAGTCAGATGATCCAAAAGGCACTCTCCAAACATTTACTTTTGATTGGGATGAAAACTATAAAGAAGAATCATTAGCAGACCCAATCTTCGAGTCATTTCTTGAGGAATTGATCTTACACCCATTAGAGAATAATTAGGATGACTTGTTGGATAATGATCCATTAGGTCACATTGCACAAGAGGAACCACACATCTAGGCCATGCTGACTAGATTCACCTCTATTGGGTCCTAGACTCACAACAATCTTACTTTAAAGCCCCCTGATCGCTACATCTTCCAAGTGATTCCTCCATAAAAACTCCATAAGAGCTACCCAAAAATGAATTGACTTAACCCATATCATAGACCTTTTGGCATGACTCTTCATCATGGTTTGATACTTATTTGTGGCCATCTGATTCTCATCCTCCATGATCACATATTTTCTCCTATCACTCATCATAATATGGTAGATGACATCTCCTTTTGAGCTCCTCATGCCAACTCATCATTTTTGAAAATCTGAGACCCTTCTGACATATCTTTTTGTTGAAATCATATTGCACTTTAGGGTTCATCCATTAGAACAGCTGATTCCACCTTTGATGCTTGTATAAGAGCTAGAAATCGTTTGCAATAGTCATTCCAACCCATTCACCACTCACCCGTTCTAATGTATGATCTGAGCTAAACTCGAACCAACCTAATTTATAATGAGGACAGTGAAAATCTTAAGCAGGGGGATATTAAAGTGCAAAACATTGTGAGAATCAATTCATGGAGGTTTCTCATAAAAAAAAAAGAGAGGAAAGGAGAGGTCAATTTGAGTTGAATGAAAAACAATATAGAAGGAAAAAAGAAGAAAAGAAAAGAAAAGAGAAAAAGGGGCAATCAATAGAAAGAAAATAAGATAGTCCCTTGTAATTAAGTATAGAATTTACCTAACTTCTAGGTTGGATCGGTTGATGAATTATGACCTGGGAGGCTAAAAGTTACGAGATTAGTGATGAGTACCTTAAACACTCAAGTATTCGTTAGACCTCTTGGGCCAATCTAGGGCTTAAACACTCAAGTCTTCATTAAGATTAGGATTACTCCCCAAGAGGTTGAGAAAAGTGCGAAGCTGATGTAGTATGTCTAAGGTATAGGGAAGCCACCAATATTTTGGCACCAATGCCAAGGAGGCGACGCTCTTTGATTTTTCATATTTTCCGACTTACTGATCATTTTCCTCACTTCTCTCCTTTCTTATTATGATTGCAGGTACTCTCACGAGGCAGGCAAAAGCTGTAGATTGGAGTAAAGTGCCGTTGAAGGTTCTATAAGTAACCCCACCTCCCCACCCACTAGATTTCATTCCACCACCTAAGAACACAAAGTCCAATTAACCTAGGAGCTTGCATAAACTCTAAGGTTAGTTTTGATTGTTTGTTTGACACTTCCACCTACCTCATCATTGGCATATAAAAGAAAAAAATTTAAAAAAATCTCACAGAGGTACACAACCTCTTCTGATTCTTCATACTCAATCGGTAACCCGATCTTTGGGACCGGTACACCTATCAACACATAATTGAGTAGAAATCAGATTAGGTAATCACTTGTGTGCCTAATTTAGTGGTGCATCTGGCCAATTGCTTGAGTTGTTTGGGCCATAGCACTTCATCTAAAAACAACTCATCAAGTAGCTGCCACATAGGTTCAACTTTTAGGAATTAACCAGGCACTCCACATTCTTTTAAGTTTTAAAGGAAGACATCTCCACTTGTGATTTCAAAACCTGATGTGCCAACTAAACTTGACTGAATACACCTAAAGTTGAATCCTAAAAGCTATTAAACAAGGTTGAACCCTAAAAGTCAAATCATTAATTAACCTTGTTTGAAAACCCTGGTTGTGCATGCACACACAAATCAATTAACCATTAAGGGCACAACCTAGAGAATGGGCCCATAACATTCCAAAGAACATTCAAACCTAACCCTAATTAAAATAGAGTAGACATTGGCCTTAAGGATTGGACTCGCTCTTCGGAGCCCAGATCGAGATTATTTGTGATTAATCTGATTCTATCATTCAATCTAATGTCTAGCTAGGGGAGCAGAATCAAAAAATCATGGTTGGGGGTTATAAAAGGAACCTGAGGTGAAAGCTAAGGGAAGAACCTTCTCCCCAGCCCCTCCCTCTAACTGGTTGGATTGACAGGAAAGAAGTAGATCAAATCGTTTCTTCATCCGAATACAGGTTCAGAGAGTCTATAGGTCTTTAGACTAGCCCACTTAAGGATAGGTTTGATTGTTTGTACTGCAGGGCACTTTTCTTTCTCTCATTCTGTTATGGATCCTTCCACATCCTATTCGCATTTCCACTCCTACCCGCCTGACAATACTTATTCCCAAGATGATTATTATTCCAACTAGACTTATTCTCATCCATTTTCTAATTGGAATAATCCTGATTGGGGATACAGTTTCAGACCTCCGTGTTCAGGGTCTAACCCTGAACACCATCATCTTGATTCTTATCCTTCCCCAAGCTACATCGAGTATAGATCACCACCTTTATATGGACAATGATGAGTCGTGTTTCGTGAATTAAAATTAAGGTTTTGAGAAGCCGTCGTCGTAGTTGCAAAATGCGTCTATCAAATACAATTTATAACCAAAACTCCAAAAGAGTATCGGGTCGAACACAGGGAGGTGACGTTTACTTTGGTTGAAATCTGCATTTCATTTTGTTATTTTTTTCTTTTATTTTTATAGAATAAGCAAGCAAGATAGATCACAAGAGAGATGAAACAACTATGATATATCACATAAATGTTTATTACAATAATCTATGAAAGCTTAAAAGAGATAAGGGTGAGAGGAAATCTCCCGAATCAACTGTTCGGCAAGACGACGGTGCCTGGCAGAAGCTTGGATGAAATAGGTGAGATGCAGGACGACAGAGCTGAGATGCAGGAGGACGTCAGGTAGAGGAATGCTTCACCGAGGCTATGGAATGGAGGTAAGGAGATGGAGGTGATCTTCAATCGAAATGGAGGTGGGAGGATGGCTCCAAGGCAAGAAGGTGGTGGGATGAAGGATGAATATTTGGTGGGAAATAGGAAGATTACACTAATAGGAGGCCATTGGAGCTTGATAGTAAGCTCTAATGGAGCTTTGGTAGGCTACTAGAGCTTAAAAGTAGGTGGGAGTAGAGTAGGTAGAGATGAAGAGGAATGGGGGGTGTAGGGTTGTTTATATAGTGGTGGAATGGAGGTGGTTTGCATGCACGGGTCATTAGAGACATTTAAGATGTCGCTAGAGACCTACAGGAGGTGTGGCCGTACCATTCATGTGCCTTGGCTGGCGCTTGGAAGCACGGCTGCAGGTGGCATAGGGTATGGCCATTGTCAGCTGTTGGATCAGGAGTGGATGGCTAAGATCACGAGGAGGGAGTGCACGCTCACCTGGGTTTGAATCTCGCATCGCTGACAATTCTGTTTTCGCGTATTCTGAAATCGTTGGAAATCGTAGTATAGTCGCGCTAAACGCTTGTCAAAAATGATTTGTAAAGATAATGAGACTTGAGTCCCGGTCATTCGTCTCTAGGAGGCATTTATGCAAATTTGAAATCAATCTCTTTCGCTCTACTTACTTAAAATCGCACGCTGGTTTCTAATCGTGGGATCAATGTCCGGCCACTTTCATTATGAACCGTAATTATGTGTGCATGTGTTAGATAGATGACAAATGTGAAAGTGTGAGTTTCAGTACGCACGATTCTAGTTACGTGGTGGCTATTTATGGAAAATGCGTTAATAGTTAGATCCTCAATATTTTCAAGTACCGACATGTTGGTTGCAATAGATAATAATTAAAAGCAGGCAACTTTAATGACACAAAATATATTGCAATAAGCTCATAGTGATTCTCAACATAGAGATATATATGTATATATATATATATAGAAAAAAATCTTTTATTGATTCATCAGGGTATTTGCAACATGGAACTATTGGAAAGCTTATAGAGGAAAGCTTGAAAACATAAATCTAGCTAACAAAAAATGATCGCATACATGAATCTAAAGGAGGATTATGCATGCATCATTGGGGGAGAAGTAATGAACTACACTACTAAGTAGTAATAAGAGCAAGTAAACTATGAAGAACTAAGCTACTAATCTAGTAGAAATAAGGGCATTCTGAGGTGGGGTTCGATGGCCTTTGAGTTGGTTGAGAGGAGGAGGGGCAGTTAATGGTGCTTAGGTTGGCCCTTGGAGAGAGGTTGAGGAGGTGATACAACATCTTGGCATCGAGATGGTGGTGGCCATGGTGATGCTACTCGTGGAGATGGAGTAGAGGTGGATGTAGCTAAACTAAATGGAAGCCAAGAGTGAATGGGTGCAAGTCGCCACCCCTTAGGTCTTTTTATAGACCTAGGGGAGACTCTCTAGAGAACTGTGTAACTCTTTAAAGAGAGCTCCAAGAGTGACCAGCCAAAGAGAGAGAGAGGTGGTTTTTTAGATCCACCATTTGTGGATCTCCAATTTGAATGGCTCTAGGTTGCTAATTTTGGCAACCAAGAGTGGCGCCACCTTTGGAAGAACCTAGAACACTCTAGGTGGTGTGGGAGTGCGTGAATGAGTGTGTGTGTGTGTGGCCGTGCCCTATGTGTCTAAGTGATCTAGGTTAGGTCCTAAGGAGGTTTAGGTTGGTGTAGGTCTTAAATTAGGGTTGCAAACCCTAATTGCTAATGGGGAAATGCAATTAAACTTAACACAAGTTTAATTGAATGTGTGAACCTAATTGAGAGTGAAATAACTCAATTAGGTTGGGCTTACGTCAATTGGACTTTCATTGAGTCCAATTAGACTTGTATGGGTTGAGATCTGAGCTCAATTGGACCCTATGAGTCCAATTGACTAGGCAATGGTAATTGACTATGATCTAAGTCAATTAGGTTTAGTGAGGACCTAATTAGGTCCTTAATGAGGTCTAAAGGTGATGTACTAGGGTTAGGGTACCTTAATTTAGGTTCCTAGGGGGTTAGAATTGGGTTTAAGGAGCTAGGGATCCAAGATCAAGGCCTGAATCTCAAAATAGGAATTGGAAAGCAATTCCAGACGTCCAATAATAGTATCAGACGACTTATACTAAAAAATCAGAAGTCCAGACTTCAATTCTGGATGTCTAATCAGAGTCAAGAAGGATTCTAGGTTCTGTCTTGGGTATTCTGTAGAAATTGGACGTCTGACCAAGTGTCTGGACATCTAATAATACTGCAAAAGTGGGTTTAAGGTATGGGGAGTTGGCTAAGGGTTCTGGACGTCCTATAACTCATCTGGACATCCAGATAAAGGTTGGAATTAGGGTTTTAAGGTTTCCTAGGGTGTGGTGACCTAATCTAAGGGTGGCTAAGGCTTGGGGAAGCTTCTAGGCTATCCTATGGCTAGGATGGTCCTAAGTTCTTCATATTTTACTGCTTTATTCCTACTTAAATAGAATAGCATACCTCAACCCCTTACATTATTGTCTACTACTTCTTATTCTAGGTCTTCTACTCCAACTCTGCTACAACTCCAGTTATTCTTTACTCTTCAGATCCAGCTTTAGATCTAGCTTCAGATCTAGCTTCTGATTAGCTTATTACCTGCAATTGACTTAACGTACATAATCAGTACATATTATCATTATTTTATGCATAGCTAAAAGAAAGTAGTAAAGGTGCTAATAATACTTATGCATGCATGAATTACCCTAACTTATGCTAAGTCCTAGCCTAATTTAGGTCAATTAAGACCTGTGATTGCTGTGCAAACAACTGCTGGCGCATGTGTTGATAGCCGTCGGATGAAGCATCGCAAAGCCGAGAGACGCTCGGGGATCGTGCCTTCTCTACTTTGAATGGGTGTAGATCGCACCCTCGCAGAGATCCGACGATCGACAATGCATCCGCTCGACTTAAATGAGCACCTTTGATTGTGCACGTGCGATATGGCGTGCGTCCTCGCATCGGTGGGCAGCGTCAGATTGAGATTGAGATCGAGCGGCCCTATTTCAGCCGACGCTGTAGCTGGCACGGTGGATTGTGGCTCCAACCTGCACCTCTCATTTGAGGAGAGAGCACTTCATCGTTTTGCCAAAGCGTCGCTTTGTTGAGTGGAGGGTGCTGCTATCGCACGTGCCTTGACCGTTGGATGAAGATCCAACAGTCGAGGTGAATCCTTGCTTGAGGCCGGGTGCCCTCCAACCGTGGGAGCACGTCTTAGCCATTGGATTGAGATCCAATGGCTGGAATCTCTTCTTGCGGCAAGGCTAGGGACACGATGGCTCAGGTGGGGCGGCCTAGATGGCTCCATCTGGGCCGTCCGTCTTCTTTTTGTAGAGGATACTACAGAGCCCTGATCGAGGTGATTTTTGCATTGACGAACTACGATCGTCGCTCTGGATTCATCTGTACGATCGGATTCTTCATCCAAAACCTATAAAGATGTCGCACTATCTCCTGGCCATAGAAAATGGAAGAATTAATGTACATAATACACAACTTTCCTAAATGCCATTCAATGGATGTTATGCAGTATTTATAAAATGATATGCAATGCTAAACCTACGAACTATCATAAATAAACATTTTATCATGAATTCATGTGTGTTTATCACAACCCCATGCTTACTTTTTGCTAATCCCTAGCAAAATTAACCTAAATTCTATGTATAAAAGTAGAATCAGGATTTGATTACTTCGGCAAAATTTGTCGATTGCTTTAGAAAATCTCAACCCCAAGACCTAATTATAAAAACTTGATAATGCCCGGGTGTCTGCCAGAATGTAGACTGCACAAGCCCTCACCTTATTTGAAAAGGGAAGATATACAATTTTTTTGTTTTTCATCTTTTCTAATTTTTTTTTGTACTTTTGGAGTTTGAGAGTTTCGGGATAACTTTTTACGGCTACCCAACCTGCCCAAGACTCGAAAAGGTCTCTAAGTGCTAAGCATCTAGTGAAAAGAGTGAAAGACTCACTAGGCGATCGTTAAAATGGACTTCAGCTTTCTACGACCCTAGGTGACCTTGCCTAAAGGTTTATCTTTTCGAATGGTAGCTTTCTCTCTACTTTTATTTATGGGGTCAACACAAGGACGAACTCAGTGTATATCTCCCCAGTTTATTCTACTTCCCCGCTTCTTCCCTAAGTGTTTTGGGAATTATTGTTCATTTTTGTGAGCTAGGCTCTAGACAACTGGCCAATAGGCTGTTACCCATGGTAACTTGCCAACCATACTCGTGTGGTGAAGTGTGATTTTATTTGTTTATTTTTTTATTTTCTCTTTTTTTTATTTTTTTCTACTTTTTTTATTTTTCCTAAGTAGGTGGCTTCTCTGATCTAAGATTTACCTAAAGGCAGTACGAAGAAAATTATCTTATGGCTGGGCTCTAAACAACTGGCCAGGCTCTAAACAACTGGCCAATGGGCTGTTACCCACGACAACTTGCCAGTCTACCACCCTAGGTAGTTCATTAGCTATCCAATTTTCGTAAAAATCATCGGAAAGTGAGTCAGTGCAAACAGTGTATAAATGCTTTGACTTAAAATCCCCTCAAATCAAAGGATGAGTTAATAAGTCGTGTACTTATCATCCTAGTTTATTTTCTAAATTAAAGATGAAATTGAATTGGCGAGGACTCGAGACTACGTCCACATTCGAGTAGACACCCGGGCTAATTAAGCCCGAAGACCTGAAGAGTTTAAGTATTCAGGTCCCAATTCCTAAAGTTTGCAACTCCTAATGCTTAAGTTCTTGTCTCCTATTTTCTTTTATTTTTTTTTAAGAATAACAGGAAATTACTGTTACAACTAACAAAAAGATTATTTCATAAGATATATCCACCTCCCCATGCTTAGCTAATGCAATGTCCTCATTGCTAAAAATGAAAGCATGCAGGAGAGTAGAAGTGGAAGAATAGCACCTGGTTTCTGTGAGATTCTGGTTAGCTCAGAACAGTCTTTACACGTGCTAAGTTTAGTTCCTTCAGCTAAGTGATGATCGGCCCATGGTGGTTAGGGCAAGGTAAGAGCATCCTTGTCCGAGACAGGTTCAGGGAGCACATGGTCAACAAAGGGTTTGAGATGCTGTCCGTTGACCTTGAAGGAATTACCCATCTTTGGGTCAGAGATTTTGACGGCCTCGTTAGGGAAAATCCACTTAATAACGAACGGGCCATCCCACTTAGACCTAAGCTTGTCGAGGAAGAGCTTTAGTCGAGAATCAAAAAGCCAGACCATCTGGTTGGGCTTAAATCTCTTATGTGAAATCATCTAGTCATGGAGAGCTTTGGTCCTTGCCTTATAGGTTCTAGCATTTTCATAGGCATCATTTCTAATCTCCTCCAACTTAGATAGTTGGAGTTTCCTGGTCTTCCCGGCCAACTCTAGGTCAAAATTACATTTCCTGATGGCCTAAAATGCCCGGTGTTCTAGCTCTACAGGTAAGTGACATGCCTTACCAAACACTAGACAGAACGAAGACATATCGATAGGCATTTTGTACACCGTACAGTAGGCCCAAAGAGCATCATCTAGCTTTTGGATCCAATCCTTCCTATCAGGCCTTACGATTTTCTGTAAAATGTTTTTGCTCTCCTGATTGGAGACCTTGGCTTGTCCGTTCATCTGAGGGTGGTAGGTGTGGAAATTCGATGATTCACCCCATATTTCCCCAGTAAATTTTGAAATTGGGCATGAGTGAAATGTGTGCCACCATCACTAATAATCGCCTGAGGAATCCTGAACCAACTGAAGATATTCTTCTTCACAAAATCGGTGACCACCTTGTGGTCATTGGTCCGGGTGGGGATTGCCTCAATCCATTTGGACACATAATCAACAGTGACCAGAATATACTGGTGTCTAAATGAAGGAGGAAAAGGTCCCATGAAGTCAATGCCCCAAATGTCAAAAATTTCATCGGAAAGTATTGGGTTTAGGGGCATGTTCCCGAGTGTCTAGCATTGGGTGCACAACTTTGAGAATTCCTAGGCATCCTTAAATAATGATGGCCAATAGAATCCAAATTGCAAAATTTTTGCTGCCGTCTTTTTCCTAAAAAAGTGTCCACTACACGCAGATGTATGGCAGAACTCAAGTATATTATGGAACTCAATTTCTGGGATGCATCAACAAATAAACTGGTCTACGTCGATGCGATACAGCTTGGGATAGTCCCAAAAATAATATTTGGCCTCAGACACAAGTCTGTCCCATTGTTGTTTGGTCCAATCCTGGGGGATTTGACAAATGGCAAATAATTGACGATATCTCCAAACTAGGGGGTTCAGATACCCAAGATTGTAAGGATAGTCTCATACAGAAAAGTGCCTGAAATAGGGATATCTGGATGAGGAGAATCAATTAGGATTCTCGAGAGGTGATCCGCCACTACATTTTGTGCTCCAGCTTTATCCTTGATTTCAAGATCAAATTCTTGAAGTAACAGAATCCAGTAAATAAGCCCAGGCTTGGCATCCTTTTTGGCCAAGAGATGTTTCAAGGCCGAGTGGTCGGTATAAATGATGACATGAGAACCTAAAAGATAAGCCCTGAATTTTTCCAAAGTGAAAACTACAGCTGGCAATTCTTTTTTAGTAATATTGTAGTTCCTCTAGGCCTCGTCCAGAGTCTTGTTAGCGTAGTAAATAACAGAGGGCTTTTCCTCAGTCTTCTGACCTAAGACAGCCCCGATGGCATAATCAGATGCGTCAACCATAATCTCAAATGGGGCTGTCCAGATCGATGGTTGCAACACTGGGGCACAGGTGATTGCTGTTTTTAACAAATCAAATGCCTTACGGCATGATTCATCAAACTCAAACGGCATGTCCTTGGCCAAAAGGTTACTCAAGGGTCGACCAACCTTCGAGAAGTCCTTGATGAACCTTCCATAAAAACCCACATGCCCAAGGAAAGAGTGGATCTATTTTACGAATGTGGGTGGAGGAAGTCTAGAGATAGCATCCACCTTAGCCTTATCAACCTCAATACCCCGATTAGAGACCACATGACCT
This sequence comes from Thalassia testudinum, assembly GCA_037157565.1. Taxonomy (NCBI): domain Eukaryota; kingdom Viridiplantae; phylum Streptophyta; class Magnoliopsida; order Alismatales; family Hydrocharitaceae; genus Thalassia; species Thalassia testudinum. The sequence goes on from JAZHRO010000031.1 coordinate 175,127,922, forward strand.
AGGACAATGCCTTCCCAAGTCATAAAGTGGCTCTTTTCCCAGCTAAGGACCAGCCGTGTCTTGATGCATCTCTGGAGGATCAATTCCAAGTTAGCTAGGCATGACTCTAAAGAATCTTCGAAAATGGAGAAATCATCCATGAACACCTCAAGACAACCTTCCATCATGTCAGAAAAGATGACCAACATGCACCTTTGAAAAGTCACGGGTGCATTGCAAAGCCCGAACGACATTCTACGGAATGCAAAGATTCCATAGGGACATGTGAAAGTTATCTTTTCCTGATCTTCGGGATGGATAAGGACTTGGTTATATCCCAAATAACCCTTCAAGAAGCAAAAGTATTTTTGCCCAACTAACCTTTCCAGGATTTGATTGATGAATGGCAAGGGAAAGTGATCCTTTTGGCAGCTGTGTTCAACTTCCTATAGTCAATACAGACTCTCCAAGTAGAAGCTGAATGAGTGGTGAAGGTTTCCCCTTTCTCATTGGTCATAACGGTTATTCCTGTGTTTACCGATTTAAAATCGATGTGTCATAGTATAGGTTGAAATCGCTCGAAAATAAATAGATTTTATTACTCGAAGTTTTAAGTTTGAGGTCGAACACAGGGAGCAAATTGAGGTTTAAAAATAAAGAGCACAACTTTAAAATTGAATATAATATGCAATGAAAAATCAGAGTTATAGTGCAAAAACACAGAATATCAATGTATATAAAGAAAGCACAAAAAAATGGACGTCTGATTTTATGAATCATACGTCTTAAATATGGTTGCTACAGTGTTGTGCTTTTCTTCTCTTTTTCTCTTCTCTGTCTCTGATCTCTGTCTCTGGCTGGCTTTCTTACTTCTTCTTTTCTTCTCTGTTCTTTTCATGCCTTAGCCCTCCTTTATTCTTTTTCCTTCTCTGGCCTTTGCCTTTGGCTTCTCCTTCTTCTTCTTTCTTTCCTTTTGGCGACTCCTCTTTCTTTTGCCTTCAGTTCCTTCTTCTCTTTCTCTTTCTTCAGTCCTTCAGCCTTTAGCTTCTTCCTCTTCAGTCCTTACCTTCTCCTTCCTTGGCTTCTTCTTCTTCTTCTTTCCTACAAGAGCAAAACCTACCCCTACCCGCCCCCACGATCTCTCTTCCTAGTTCTCTCTTAGGCTCGCTCTCCCAGAGCTGCTTCTCGGGTAATCGGGATGGGTACGCACCCGAGACCAGGCCCACCAGCGTGTGGTGGTGGGTGAGGAGTGCAAGTTGGGTATACGTTCAAGTCAGGTCCGCGGGGATTAGGTCACGAACGAGGCAGTAAGAGGGTGAGTGGGACCTCACCCTGTGGTCAGGAGGCGAAGAGGCATATGCATTTTTCCAATTTATCTTGCTGCACCCGCTCATCCACTTCTAAGGTGGGACTAAACGTCCTACCTTCCTATTGTGAGCATCCGCAGCGGATGACAGATCCAATTTGCTACGCTGTGGAGGCTGTCGACTTCAATTGGTATCCTAGGTACATTCATGCCTCAAATCCGTGTTGCCTAGGACTTGCGCCTGGAGCGGACGAACCTGGAGAAGCCCGCAAGCAAGCTCCGAGCTGCTTAATAATGGTGGCATCCCTCCCATACCTGCAGTCACATAAATAGCCTTACGACCTCGTTAGAAAGCTCAGGAGGATTCACCAAGACACGGTAAGTGTGTTGTGGGGGTCGACGCAACGTGTGGGTGGTTGTGGTGGCGAATCTAGGGCAACTTATGGCTGTGTGTATGGGTGTGTTCGGGGAGCAGTTTGGGCGTGTGGCGTGGTGAGTGAGGTGAGGAGTTACGTTTAGTGGGGTGTTGCAAAACTTATGGGATGGTTGGCGAAGTGGATGGAGGTGCAGAGTGACGGGGATGCCTCACCAGAGGTCTGGTCGGAGGTGGAGAAGGTGGTGGTGATTTGTGGCGTCGAGGGGTATTTTCTAGAAATAAAGAGGGGGAACAGGAAGAGGAGGAAGAGAGAAGTTATCTGACCTAACCTAAGGATGAAGGAGGCAAGGATGGCAGCCAACTCGTATTGCCGTCGCTGAAGATGAAGCTCTTCGTAGGTGAGGTGGCAGCGACGACAGGGGTAGAGGCGACGTCAGGCTGGTATGGCCGATGTGGATGAATGAGAGGAAGGCAACCCAACCATTAGCATTGTGGTTGGGCGATGAGAGAGAGGGGACAAAGCCGCCGGAGCTTGCAGAGAGGTTGTGGCCGGCGAGGAGAGAAGAAAGTGGGGTGGACCGGCCCAATTCCAAGTTGAGGAGGTGCGGAATGAATTAGGGATTCTTAAAAAGGTCCTGGAGGTTGGGTTTGTGCTTGGAAGCCAAGCTTCCAAGCACGTCAATCTCGTCAGAGATGGAAACTCAAAGAGACCCAAATCTCTCATGTGTTCGCATGAGAGATTGGGTAGGAATTAGGGCTCATCAATGGGTTCACATTGGAGGAGATTTCTCATAGAATCTCCCTTTCAATTTTGAAGGGGTTTCTCTAAGAGATCAGAGAGTTCTTGCCTTTGAAACCTCATTGGAGTAGGATTCTCTCTGCTATAATGGTTGAGGGACCTAATTACAAATAACGATGAGGAAGCTAGGGGGTTTCTACAGAGGTTTTCAAAAGATAGGGGTTGGAATGTAATTGGGCTAGACCTATTTGCAAAATGGGTCAAGATGTATTCCTCTTAGCTCTAAATTTTGATACAAACCTAATTTGAACCTAAGAAATCCAATGGTGAAGTTGGATTTTGGCTTTGACTATGTTTGACTGGGTAATTTATGTAAAAACCCAATTTGGGGCAAATATTTGTCTATGACCCCAATTTAGGTCAAAATAGGTTCCAAGGGCCAAATTGAGGATTCTAAACCCTAGAGAATATTTTTCCATGATTTTTAGAGTGTTTAGGTGAATTTTATCCTGACCAGAACCTTGTTAAATCAAGTGGGTCTGTTTTAGGGTTACAAGAAGTCATTTAATTCCCATAATTCACATGAACCCTTTTCTGTCTGAACCAACCCACTTTTTATCTTGTTAATACCATTTTACCTATGTTTAGCCCATGAGAAACCCGTTGTTGTACTGCAATGGTAAAATTGCAGTTTTACCCTTTGTTTCTTGCATTTATCTCAGAATGGTTATTTATGGAATTATGACCTCCAGTTGGTTATCTAGGAGCTTTTGTTCTCTTTTCTGGGTCAAAATGAGCTAGTTAGGGCTCATAATGGTGTTCCCATCATCCGACCTTCTTGGGTAAAATTTGAATGGGGCTAACCCACATGCTATCCGAGATTGGGTATATAATTCTAGCATCGAACCACTTGATTATCTCCTTCTTGACCACTTCTCGCATATTCAGGTTTAGTCTCCTTTTCATTTTGCAAGAAGGGCGGGATCCATCTTCCATAAAAATACGATGATTACAATAAAATGGCTCGATCCCCTTAAGGTCACGGATGGTCCAACCAATTGCATCCTTATTGTTCTTAAGGACATTAATCAACCTCAATTCTTGCTCCTTAGTCAAATCAGCACTAATAATTATAGGGAGCATGTTCTCAAGTCCTAAGAACTCGTATTTCAAATTTTTAGGCAATGGTTTCAATTCAAGCTGAGGTGGGTTTAGTATAGAACGTAGGGAGGATGCTGATGAAGATTCATCAAGACGATCTAGTGGAAGAGGCTAGGAATGAACAAAATCAATAGCCTCTTCGAGATGTGGCAAGTCTGCTACAAAGGGTTGTGGGTTGGGTTTGTTGAAGCTGGTGGAGTCCTTGAGTGCACTGATCATCATACAAGTCTCAAAATCATGATCCTCGAGCTCCTCAATGAATCCACAATCCTCAAATCCTTTTATCGCCTTAAAAATATCAAGAGTTAGCTTCCTATCCCCAAAGGCAATCTCCATACTACCACTCTCACAGTTTATGTTGGCCTTAGTGGTAACTAAGAATGGGCGCCCCAGAATGATGGGCGTGTTCCTCAAATAGTTAGGCACATCGATGCCAAGGACTAGAAAATCTATGGGAAAATAGAAATCCTTGACCTTAACGATTACATCCTCAATAAGGATGTTCGGCGTGGTGACCGAGCGGTCTGCTAATTGTAGCGTTACTGAGGTTGGCCTAAGTTCGCCTAACCCAAACCTCTCATAAAGAGAAGTTGGGATTAGGTTGATGGATGCACCTAGATCCAATAGTGCCCTATCAAAAGTGTATTCCCTAATAACGCATGAAATCAAGGGGGCACCAGGATCTTTCTTCTTTTGAGGAAGGTGATGCAGGATGACAGAACTTGCTGCTTAGAGAGAATCACCTTCCTCAGAGTGGGTTCTCTCAGCTTACGCTTTTAGTTACATAGTTCTTTCAGAAATTTAGCGTAAGCTGGGATGTGCTTAATAGCATCGTGGAGTGGAATATTGATCTCTACGCACTTGAATAAATTCAGAAGCTCCTCATTGCTATCTAAGGTTTTCTTCTTCTTGGTTTTCAATAGGGCTTTGGGGAATAAGATGTGAGTGGTATTTTTAATTTTTGATCCCTGGGCCTTATTGTCTTCTTCAATCTCCTCCTCTCTCTCAAGCTCCCCAAGGTTTTGGCTTCTAGAAGGTAATTCAAGGTCCTGGGTCTGCTTTCCACTTCTCAAGGTGACGAACTTTGTAGAGGGATATGGGTTTGGGTCTTGAGGTAGGTTAGTGAAGATTGGAGAAGAAGAGGAGGGACCCTACTCAACCACCTGAGCATGTGCATGTGGGTCCCTTTGATTTCCATACTTTTGGGCTCTATTACCCTGATTTTGCACATTACGCGGGTTGGGTATAGGTTGGGATGGTAGAGATCTGGGTTGCCAGGTGTTAGCAATAAACCCGGATTGCAAGTTGTCCAATGACGTCTTCATTTTCTGCATAAGCTGAAGCATGGACCCTTGCATTTCCACCATCTACTAGTTTAAATCAGCCTGCCCTGCAGATTGTTGGGCATTCCAAGATGGTTGAGTAACCAGTATCGGGGGCAACTGGGTGTATACTTGACCTTGACCCATAGGTCTTTGAGATGCATAGTTGCCCGATCATGTTTGGGTCTGTTGCCCTTGACTTTTCCAGGAGAAGTTAGGGTGGTTCCTCCAACCCAGGTTATAAGTATTGGAATACGGGTTGGACCTAGCATTCTCCTGCACTACATACGCATCCTCATAGGACAATGATGGAGAGAAGGAAGGATCAGAAAAACTGGGATCAAAGGCCCCAGTTTGTAACCCATAAGTTTCCAAGAAATCCTGGCTCATAGGTTGAGCCAATTCAAGTTGGTTCACAAACTCCCACCCCGTGGGAGCTCGTGAGGAATGAAATCCCAAATTCTAGGATTGAGTGGGTGTAGATGTGTTTCCTGAATTTCCAAACATCCATTCTTCCATTCTTTTAGCAACCAAGTCCATCTTAGCAAGCTTATTACAAATCAATTCCATGTCAAATGAATGAGAATCCTAGATCTCAATAGCATTTGACCTGGGTTTCTGGGACCGGTTGAATGCATCCATGGAGGCATGATTAATTGAGTTCTCGCTCATTTCCTTAGACAGGTCGTATGCGTTATTTGCATCCCTGTTGAGGAAATGACCTCTGCAAAGGCGTCCATGTGATTATGGAGTTGTTCAACCAATCCATGATAGAAAATCTACACGAGTTGCCATTTCAGCACCTTGTGATGCGGACACTTCCTCAAAAGTTCCTGGAATCTCTCCTAGGCACCATGAAACGGTTCCCCTGACTGCTGGGTGAAAGTGGTAATCGCCTGTTACAAGGCATTGGTTCGTCCGATTGGGAAGAATTTCTTCAGGAAAGTTGACTTAAGAGTAGCCCATGTTTCTATCGGCCTTCCGATGGTTTGGTACTAATGTGTGGCCTTATCCTTGAGAGAGTGGGGAAAGAGCCTCATGATCATTTGCTCTTCATTCACATTCCTTACTCTGGTGGACTGAACCAAAGTGGTCAGATCCTCCAAGTGCTGGAATGGGTCCTTTGAGCCAAGCCCATGGAAATGCTTAATCAAGCTTAAGACTTGGGGCTTGATTTCTATGTCTCCGGCGGGAATCATGATGCCGGGACGTTCCCCGTAGCTCAAAGGATTATAGAAATCCTTCAAGGGCCGAGTGCCCTGACCATTCATTCGTTGGAACCATTGCTACATTTGCTGCAATTCTTCCAACTACCTCTGAATCAGCTCCTGCTGGTTTGGTGGGGGAGGTGGTTGTTGATCAGCCATGGGATCTGCTTGGCTATAGCTCAATCTCCGCCTCTGGGAATGGTCTAAAGGTCCTTCCAATCTAGGGTTCAATGACCTCCTTCCAAGCATACACTGGAAGGAAGTCAGAAGGACGAGGAAGAGAAGGAACCCTGCAACACAAAAAATACAAGCCTGTTCTTAGGTTTCATAGCCTAAAGGTCTACAGACACTCAGAATCCATCATAAGATTATGGACAATTTACTCTACTTGTATCCAGGCAATCCGACAGTTAGGAGGAGGGACTGGGGAGAAGGTTCTTCCTTTATCTTGCACCTCTGGTTCCTAGTGTACCCCCCAACCGCGGTCGTTTGATGCTACTCCCCTAACTAGACATCCGATTGACTAGTATAAGCAGGTTAATCGTGAACAATCTCAATCTAGATCCCGACAAGTAAACTAGTCCTTAGGGCCAACATCTAATCAATTTTAGTTAGGCTTGGGATATTAGTGCTTCTGGAATGTGATGAGCCCTTAATGGGTTGTGCCCTTAATGATTTATTTGAGAATGTGTGTATATGCACAACCAAAAAGTTTTCAAGCAAGATTATTATGGATGAAGTAAGTTTTAAGATTCAGATCTTGCTTAGTAGCTTTTAAGATTCAAGTGTTAGGTATATTCAACCAAATTTCCAAGAGGCAAACCAAGTTTGATATCATGTGTTCAAGTATTTTCCTTTAAAAATCTAGAAAATATGGACTACCTGGATTGACCTAAATGTTGAATCATATGGGGCAGCTACAAAATGAGTCAATTTTAAATTGGGTGGTGCGATCCAAACAATTCAATTAAGTGACCTAGATTCACCACCAATTAGACACGTAGAGATGATTAACCTAGATTGATTTCTACTTCTTTATGTGATGATTTGTGTGTACTGGTTCCACAAGTTGGAATCCCTGTTGAGTAGATAAAAATCAAGTTAAGTTATGTGCCACAAATATGGGTGTATGTAGTGTGCATGTTGATTTGTCCCACAAGAAGTATCTTTTTGTTTTCTTTTATAATATGCGAGGGTGAGATGAGTGGAGGTGACAAACAAGGCAAACAAATTCTTTCCTAGGGTTTATGCAAACACCTAAGTAGATTAGGTCTTAGTTAAAAATATGGTGAAATGAAACTAGTGAGGGGGAATGTGGGGGGCACTTACAAATTACACTACTTGCACTTTACTCTAGTCTACCGCACTTGGATCTCCATGCTAAGGTACTGCTTGAGTCGCTAAATCAGGTTTTAAAAGTATTGCATTGTAGTACATCCGAAATAGCATTCAAAACAAATATAATTTTATTACTCGAAAAGATTTACGAGGTCGAACACAAGGAGCAAATTGGAATTTAGAAATAAAGATCACAATTTAAACTGAAAGAAATTGCAATAGTAGTAGTGTCAGAGTGCAAAAAAATATGGGAGTAAAATGGTGATTTAGATCACCAAATACCCCTATAATACCACCAAGGAACTCAATATATGAATATGCAGTATAAGCTAGATTCTGTCGTCTGATGAAGGAGTCAGACGACTTAAAGCATCTGATTTCTTCTTCTTTGCTTCTTCTCTTTCTTTCTTCTTTTTCCCTTAGCTTCTTCTGCTTCTCTTTAGGCCTTCACTTCTTCTTCTTCAGCTTCTGACTTCTTCTTCCTTCTGTGGTCCTTCTTTTCCTCTTAGCTTTCTCTATCTTCTACCTTTGCTTTTCCTTTGCCATTCTTCTTCCTTAAGTCCTGCGGTCCTCCTCTTCTTCTTCTCCTGGCCTCCTCTTCCTCTTCAGACTGTGGCTAAGTGTTGGCCGGAGAACCCTGTAGCAAAACCCTACCCTACCTATGCGACTCTACTTACTTTCTCTCTTAGGATCTGCTCTCCCAGAGCCACATAGGTAGTCGGGTTATCGGGTCAGGTGCGTACCCAGGACCAGGCCCACCGACATGCGGTAGTGGGCGAGGAGTGTAGGTTGAGTCGGGTCAGGCTAGGTCCGTGGGGTCGTGTCGTAGATGAGACTAGTGAATGGTGAGTGGGACCTCACCCAGTGGTAACTGAGGTGATAAGGCTTCTTCACTTTTTCCATTTATTCAGGTGTGGGTGCTCTTTCACTTCTGAAGTGGGACTAAATGTCCCACCTTCCTTCGTGTGCGCCTGCAGTAGAGGTTGCACTCCCAATTGCTGCTGCTGCGAAGGCCTTTGACTCCAATCGAAGGCTAGAGTGCGTGCATGAGGGTATTCCGCGCATCTTGGGAGTGTAAGCCTGGAACAGCAAGGCCTGGAGCAACCTCAAGCTTGCTTCGAGCTCGGCAACAATGGCGGAGGGGGCCTGCTACTTGAAAACACAAGAATGGCCTCATGGCCACATCATATCATCCAACAAGGTTCGCCAAAGCATGATAGATGTGCTATGGGTGTTGGCGTGGCTCGAGGATGCCAGTAAGTGTGTGCCTAGGGCTCACTGTGTGCGAGTGTGTGGGTGTGTTAGGGGAGGTGTTTGGGTGAGTGGCGCAATGCATGGAGTGAGGGGAAATGATCAGTGGGGCGAGGCAGAGGTCGTGGGCTTGTCGGCGAGGGTTGGGGTGGCCTGTGGAGGTGGGATGGCCTCGCCGAAGTTGGTGATCGGAGATGAAGGAGATGAAGGTGCGAGGGGCTGCAATGGTCGATTTTGGAAAATAGAAGGCGGAGAAGAAAGTAGAGGTGAGATGGAACTTAATTCAAGTGGATTTTTAGAGGGTTTAAGTGAATTTTATCCTGAACAGAACCTTGGTTAATCAAGTGGGTCTATTTTTAGGGTTTCAAGAAGTCATTTAATTCACAGAACTCGCATAAACCCTTTTCTATCAAATCCAACCCACTTGTTATCTTATTAAGACCATTTGATCTTTGTTTAGCCCTTGAGAAAACCCATGGTTGTACTACATTGGTAAAATTACAGTTTTACCCCTAGTTTCTTGTGTTTCTCTCAGAAAGATTATGCAATGAATTATGACCTTCAATTAGTTATGTAGGGGCATTTAGTCTCTTCATTGGGTCAAAATGAGCTAGTTAGGTCTCATGATGGTGTTCCCATCATACCTCCATGCCTAGCTTTTGCTAGTCCTTTAGCAAAATTATAAGGTTTTAACTTTGATTCTAGACTAGGAAATCTTTTGATGCTAAAAAACTTGAGATGTGTGCTTTCTTCTGTAGATTAGGTTAGAATATCGATAGTAGGTCTAGAGTTACTAAAGTACCAACCAAGATACGAACCTGACCAGCTCTAGCCTCAGTCTACCCCGAAGGTTTTTAAGGCTCACAGGAACTATCCTAAGGTTTGTTGAAATCCGCAGTTAAAGCACCCTTGCTTGTAGCATGTTTTAGCCTCAGTTCAGTTTGCAGTGCTTTTTTGTAAAAGAGAGACAGGAGAATTTTCTTTTTGGAGAGTTTTCTATCTTTTCTTTTTATTTCTATCTTCGGATTAGCTTCACAACATGGTCTGTATCGGATTCCTAGTCCCCATCATCAATCCTCGAAGGGTCCCTAGCAATTGATGCTTTGAGATAGCAACACCCATGGCAAACCCCAGAACCCTGGCTTTCGAGATTTCGAGATAATCCTGCCCATGATGTTCTGTAGCTAAATCCAGACCCTAGCAATCGACTTTTTGGGATAATGTCGCTTATGGCATCTGAACCAGCATAGGGTACTTACATGCCCCTGGTAGGATATGTAGATATCCTAGGAGACAAGCGCCGAGGAGACGATATGTTATTACGCATCTTCAAGTGGAATTTCCCACCTCTCCGTGCTGGGAACTCGTCCAAATCAACTTGCGTTGATCAGCCACTCTTAATCTAGGTGACTCTTTCAGAACAACTTAAACATATTTGCGTGATTTTGATACTTAAGCGCACTGAACCAGACTGTGTGTGGATTGGGGTGCTTAGGTTACTGAGTCCCGCAAACCAAAGGTCAATTAACGAGGCTGAATACTCCCTAAGCCTTAGACCTAATACTTAAGCTTTGCATTTTCCCCAACCTCTTGAGGACTATCCAGATCTTAATGGGTACTTGAATTTTTAAGCCTAGGATCACAGCCCAAGAGGCCTAAGATCAACGTTCCTACTAATCTCTTATGTGTTCATTAGCACTTTTTGTCTTCCATTTTTTTCTTTCTAGAACTAAGTTAATTCCTTAATTTCTTACTAATGACTATCTCTTTTCTTTTTCTTTTCAACTTGTGCTCCTTTTTGGCATTTTTATCTTCTCCCCTTTTTCTCCTCAAAATTGATATGCCCTCAAAATTTTCTCTCCCATTTTTTTATTCTTTTTCAACATTTTTTTGGTATTTTTGGGATATGTGAATTTTTTTGATGAAACCCTTTCTTGTGAGATGGTTTTCATGGCGTTTTGCACTTTCATACCCCCCCATGCCTACGATTTGTAATGTTCTCATTGTAAATTAGGTGGGTTTGAGTTTAGCTTATATCATTCACTAGAACAGGTTTTGGGTGGGTGAATGTGTCGAGATGACTGTTGCGGACGGTTTCAAGCTCGGGTACATGTACCAGAGGTGGAGTCTGTTGTTCTAATGGATGAACCCTAAAGTGCAATATGAGTTCAACATAGGAATGTGTCAAGAAAGGTTTCAGGTTTTTCAAAATGATGGGTTGCCTCCCATTAAGTGCTAAGTTTAATGCCATCTGTTGGGCGTAATGAGCTCAGGGAGAATGGAGGGTAAAACCTGTCTCAGCCAAATTTGTATCGGTAAGTTCAATGAACGGTTTGAGTCTCTGACCATTCACGACGAAAGGTTCTGAATCGTGGCTAAGTTGACTGATTTCGACAGCTCCATTTCCAAAGATTCGTTGGATGAGGTAAGGTCCGATTCATTTTGATCTAAGTTTTCCTGGAAATAGTTTGAGCTTGGCATCAAAGAGTAGGACTTTTTGACCAGGGTAAAAGATCTTTCTGGATATTTGCTTGTTGTGAAAAGCTTTAAACCGCTCTTTATAAATTCGCGAGTTCTCATACACGTCGTAGTGTAATTCATCGATCTCGCTCCTTTGAAGCTTTCTGTGGGTTCCTGCCTTAGAAAGATCTAGATTGTAATTCCGTACTACCCAATAGGCTTTGTGCTCCAATTCAACAGGGAGGTCACATGCCTTCCCGTACACTAATTTGAAGGGAGACATACCTAATTGGGTTTTGTGGGCGATCCTATAAGCCCACAAAGCTTCCGGAAGTCGGGATAACCAGTCTTGCCTGTCAGGTCGAATAGTAACCTGGAGGATTTTCTTGATCTCCCAATTTGATAGCTCAGCTAGACCATTAGATTGGGGGTGATAAGGAGTAAAGATTCGGTGTGACACCTCGTATTTAGTCATTAGTGACCTGAACTGAGCATTAATGAATGGGTCCCTCCGTAAGAGATTATAGCATGTAGAATCCCGAACTGAGAAAAGATATTCTGATGAATGAATTTGATAACCACTTTATGATCATTGGTTTGGGTTGGAATGGCTTCGATCCATTTTGACACGTAGTCAACAGTGAGTAGAATGTACTCGAAGCCATCTGAAACAAGAAAGGATCCCATAAAATCAATCCTCCAGACATCGAAGATTTTGCATACGAGAATCAGCTGCAAAGGCATCATATCACAGTGTCTCATGTTGCTTAAGGTCTGACAACGAGTGCATGCCTTACAGTGATTGTATGCGCCTTTGAAAATCATGGGCCAACAGAAGCTACACTGGAGGACTTTCACTGTGGTTTTATGACCAGAGAAGTGTCCACCACATGCCTGGTAATGGCAGAAGGATAAGATGCCCTAAATTTTCGCTTTCGAGACACATAGTCGTATGATTTGATCAACACCGATGAGGAACAGATACAGGTCTTCCCAGAAGTAATACTTGACATCGGAAAGTAATTTGTCTTTCTTGGCCTTCGGCCAATCGGATGAGATCTGATGTGATGCCAGGTAGTTTACTAGATCAGAAAACCATGGAAGCTTGTACTAATAGTCAGAAAGTGCTCATCAGAAAAATGTTCTATAATGGGTCTGAAAGGGTTGATAATGTCAGAAGGAAGGTGGGACAAGTGATCAACTACCATGTTCTATTTCCCCGCCTTGTTGCAAATCTCGAGGTCAAATTCTTGCAACAGTAAGATCCAGCGGATTAGTCGAGGTTTCAAGTCCTTCTTTGCAAGGAGATGCCTCACAGCTATGTAATCAGAGTAAATGATAACACGGGAACCCAAAAGATACTATCTAAATTTTTCCAAGGCAAATACTATAGCTAGAAGCTCTTTCTCAGTAACTGTGTGGTAACGCTGAGCCTCATCAAGTGTCTTGCTACCGTACTAGATGACCACGGGTTTCCCGTCAATTTTCTACCTAAGTACTGCTCCTACAGTGAAATTAGAAGCATCGCACATGATCTCAAAGGGTTGAGACCAATCAGGGGACTGTAGGATTGGAGCATCATGTAGGGTTTCAAATGCTTGAGTACATTCCTTGGAAATTTCAAAAGGAACATCTTTAGATAGTAGAGTATTCAGGGGGTGTGCGATCTTTGAGTAATCAGGAAAGAATCGACGGTAAAAATCGACGTGCCCCAGAAAAGATCGGATGTCCTTGATCGAGCTAGGCATAGGGAGTTTTGAAATCAGATTCACCTTGGCTCGATCAACCTGGATGCCTTGTTCTGAGATGAGATGTCCCAAGACAATTCCTTCAGGCACCATGAAATGGCTTTTTACCCAGGAAAGAACCAGATTCACATCAATGCACCTCTTGAGGATCTGAACCAAGTGCAGGAGGCAATTGTTAAATGATTCTCTAAACACTGAGATGTCATCCATGAAGACTTCCAGATAATCACCTACCATATCTGAGAATATGGCAAGCATGCATCGCTGAATAGTAGCAGCTGCATTGCAAAGATCGAAAGGTATCCTTCGAAATGCATACATCTCATAGGGGTAGGTGAAAGTGGTCTTCTCTTGGTCCTTTGGATGGATTGCCACCTGGTTATAACTAGAGTACCCATCCAAAAAGCAGAAAAATCTATTTCTCGCTAATTTCTTGAGGATCTGATCAATAAACGATAGTGGGAAATGATCCTTCTTTGTGGAGGTATTGAGTCTTCTATAATCAATGCAGACTCTCCACGAATTTGCCACATGGGCCGGTATGATTTCTCCAGTTTCAGTCATGATCACGGTGAGTCCTGCCTCTTAGGCACAACCTGGATTGGACTCACCCACCAACTGTCAGAGATCAGGTAGATGATCCCAGCATCTAACCACTTGATGATCTCCTTTTTCATGACCTCCTGCAGATTAGGATTCAGATGTCTCTGCATTTCACAGGAAGGTCGTGTGCCCTGTTCAGTATAGATGCGGTGTGTGAAGTAAGAGGGGCTGATACCAGTCAAATCATTGAGAGTCCATCCAATGGCTCTTCAATGTTGCTGGAGAATAGTAATCAAATGGTATTCCTGATCAGGTGTGAGTCTGGAATTGATAATCATAGGAAACGTCTGATTGGAACCCAAAAAGACATACTTTAGATGATTGAGAAGAGGCTTAAGTTCCAAAACAAGGTTATCAGCAGCAGCGGGTGGTTTAGGGTGTGTGTCAGGAGCAAGGGAAGGAGTTATGGGTGTGTCTAGGTTAAGTTTGGACTTCTTTGATTGTAGGTTTTGATCCACTTGTGGTTGATCAGAAGTAGTTAGGTTTTCCTCAATATACAACTCGTCAACCACAGCCTTGATATCACATATTTGTTCTATAACTCCACAATTATTCCCTTGTTGGGCCTTAAAGATGTCAATCTTTAATGTCTGGTTCCCAAATTTCAGTTCAATTTGGCCCTTACAATTTATGTTTGCCCTAGCAGTGGCCAAAAAGGGTCTCCCTAGTATGATTGGTCTGTTTTTCATATTTTCTAGAGCATCCATATCCAAGACTACGAAGTCCACTGAGAAATAGAAATCCCGAACCCTAACAATGACATCCTCAAGAACTCCTTTAGGTGACTTAATAGATCGATCTGCCAACTGTAATGTCACCTCTGTTGGTTTAAGCTCAGATTCCTCAAGATGGTCAAGTAGGGATGTAGGTATTAGGTTTATGGAGGCTCTTAGATCCAATAAAGCTCTATCAAATTGGATATCACCAATTATTTGGGAAATCAGGGGAGTACCTGGGTCTTTTGCCTTATGTGGGAGTTTGCTCAAAATTACAGAGCTGGCTTGCTTTGACAATACAATTGGGCTCCCACTTTTGATTCGCGACTTACGCTTAGGTGCACACATGTCTTTCAGGAATCGTGCGTAAGTCGGTACGTGGTGAATCGCATACATCAAGGGGATGTTTATATGGACCTGCTAAAAGAGCTTGACCAGGTCCTCCTCAGGTGCCACGGGTTTGGTTGTCCGCTTTCCCTTGGTTAAGGCCTCGAGAAATGGAACCTTGGATGGCTGCTCTAGAATAGGTCCAGGTTCTTGATCTGGGACAGGGGTATCCTGGATGACTATCCTAGGGCTTGGGTTAGCACCACCAGGCTGAAAGTGGCTTGGGTAAGGTGGATCTTATGTTGCTTTGCCACTACAGGTTGTTACTAAATTTAGTCTTGCCTGGTTCTGGTTTGGTGTTGGTCAAATAGGTGTCTACTGTTGAAATTCCGCGTATGATGTTGAAGCTTCCATCTCGTCAGGTGATGGAGCAGAAGGGGCCTGATAAATCATGTGGGCTTGGCCTGGATTCATAACACGCCTCTAGTTCGGCACGTTATTTGGATTTGGCAGAGGTTGCGAAGGGAGTGTGATAGGTTGGTGAGAATTTGCCATCTGGGCGAGTTGATTGCGAACCTCTGTGATCTCGTCTTTGTGCTATTTTTGCATAGCTGCATTCATCTTTTGAATTTTAGCCAGAGTCTGAAGGATAAGAGTCATTTGATCTGTCTGATTTGGCCTAGATTGGTAGGTGGGGTTGGGGTGAGGCTGAGGCAGCTGATATGGATGAGGAGCTTGTGGACGGGGTTGATATGGTGGCCTCTGATTCTAATTATTTCTCGCCCACAGGAAATTGGGATGATTCTGCCATCCAGGGTTATAGGTATTAGAGAATGTGCCATTCTGGATAGTGTTGAGGTCCTCGTAGGTCTAAGGAACCTCAGAAAAGTCAATGTATGAGGGTTTAGAGTTCCCCCAACTAGAGTAGGTAGGGTCGGAGTTTCCTCCGGCCCTAGAGTCAAACGGGGGTGGATACGGGTCCATCCTATGAGAAGATAGATGATAGATGTTATGCACAGCTTCCCTCTTAGAAGGTGGTTGTGCGAACGGGTTTTGCACAGAGGTGGCTCACTACAGATGTCGAGTTAGCTCATCCACCTTCTTCGCAATGATAGAGACTTTGTCCAAACGGCTGACCATCAATTCCAAGTTGACAGATGAGGACAGGCCCTGCGTCTCATGTGCTCCCCTTGGATTCGTCGATGCTCAGGCATTCGTCCAGTTGAATAATCCCATGGAGTCATTATTGATGAAGTTCTCGCACATATTCTCAAGAATCTCCCACACAGTGTCTTCGTGTTGACCCATGATATTTCCTCTGCAAGTTGCATTGACGAATAAACGGATATCTTCACAGAGTCCCTGGTAAAAAGACTAGACTTGTTCTCATTTAGGAACTCCGTGATGGGGTCACTTTCGCATGAGATCCAGGAAACGATCCCATGCCCCATGAAATGGTTCTCCAAGCTGCTGTGTGAAGTGCGTGATCTGGTGTCATAATGCATTCGTCTGACCAACTGGTAAGAACATTTTTAGAAACTTAGATTATAGTTCAACCCATGTGTTGACTGGACGCATTTGAGTCTGATACCAATGAGCAACTTTTTCCGTGAGAGAGAAGGAGAACATCTTCATTAGAAGAATATCCCAATTTTGGACATTTGACCCGAAGGTCTGGGCCAGATGCTTGAGTTGTTTGATGTGCTGAAAAGGATCCTTGGAATTGAGCCCATGAAAGTTTGGAATAGCATGAATCATGTCGGGCTTGAGTTCAGAATCAAGACCTCCAGCCGAGATTTGGACTCAAGGTTCGAACACCATCGCAACAAGATTGTAATGATCTCGCATCAAAGGATGCTACGGTGGATTCACAAAGGCTTGGAATAAATCATTAAGGTGCTGAAGTTGGTTCTCAAGGTTATTCTCTTCTTCTATGGGTTATGCCATGATGATGGATGAAGGAGAATTTGGTTTAGATGAATCAGAGGAGATGTCTATGTGATTGGGTTGCTGCACAAATACGGAAGTCAAGGCCTAGCCTTAACGGATGTGAATGCCTAAAGGATGCCTCAAGGATGGTCTTAAGGATCTCCTACCGAACATGCACCGATGGTCTGGATGAGGATAGAATGTGATGGACCCAATCAAGACACCCAAAAAATTTGGATGACCATAGAGGTTCGGGGCGGATGATACCCCTTAGTCAGAAAGTCGTCCACCTGAGAAATACCTGGGCAGCCAGAGAGGGAGAGTCCCGCAAAGACTCCTACACGGTAGAGTGCCCCCACGGGTTACAGGGTTTCCCCTACCCGACCTCTCTTGTCACTGATGTTCCAGGTAGACTTGAATGGGGACTTGACCTCTTAAGTCTACCAGTTTTATTAAAGAGCAAGGGTGCTTAAGATTTCACTTGAACTTTTAGAATGTATTGAGTGCAAAAAGTGACCTAATTTCAAGATTGGTTGACCCAACAAGGTGGGTCAACTTCACCTATTTGTCCTTCGAGAAGTTTTAGGTCCCTCTTTTAGGGTTCAAGTGAGATTAAGAGCCTGATTTTTAGGGTTTTCTTGAATAGATCAATTCAAACAAGGCTTAGGCACACATCATTTTGGAAAGTTGATTCTTGCTTATGGAAGTGTGTCTCAAAAACCCTAAATTGGAATCCTTAATTGGCTCTAATTTTCATCCAAGTTAATTTGCCAAATGTGGTATCTAGGGTCAAACAAGAAAGTGATAGCCCTAGTTACCTTAAATGGGTGCACAAATCAAGTTTTTGTTGTTGAAATCAAATTAGGCAACTTGATGAATTAGCTAAGAATGGAAAGCAAATTGCCCTAATTGATTTTATCTTTCTTTTTCCTTTTTAGAATGAGGGGCTTAAGAGAGAGAGTAATCAGAAGTTACCTGCCCCTGGTGTGTTTGTTGTGCGACTGTACTTTCTTTGAATCTTCTCCCTAAAACAACCACAACAAAAGAGATATATCAAGTTTGTACCAAATCAGGAATTGTAATCAAGAATTCTAGATTGCCCGTTGCTCCCCGACAATGGCATCAAAATGTTTGAGTCGCTGAATTGGGTTTTAAAAGTATTGTGTTATAGTACAGCCGAAATAGCATTCAAAACAAATATAATTTTATTACTCAAAAAGATTTTTGAGGTTGAACACAGGGAGAAAATTGGTATTTAGAAATCAAGATCACAATTTAATCTAAAAGAAATTGCAATAGTAGTAGTGTCAGAGTGCAAAAATATGGGAGTAAAATGGTGATTTAGATCACCAAATACTCTTACAATATCACCAAGGAACTCAATATATGAACATGCAATATAAGCTAGATTCTGTCGTCTGATGAAGGAGTCAGACAACTTAAAGTGTCAGATTTCTTCTTGTTTTCTTCTTCTCTTTCTTTCTTCTTTCTTCTTTTTCCCTTAGCTTCTTCTACTTCTCTTCAGGCCTTCACTTCTTCTTCATTAGCTTCTAACTTCTTCCTTCTGCGGTCCTTCTCTTCCTATTTAGCTTTCTCTGTCTTTTACCTTTGCTTTTTTTTTCCTTTCTTCTACCTTAATTCCTGTGGTCCTCCTCTTCTTTTCCTGGCATCCTCTTCCTCAGACTGCGGCTAAGTGTTGGCCGGAGAACCCTATAGCAAAACCCTACCCCTACCCACGCGACTCTCCTCACTTTCTCTCTCAGGATCTACTCTCCCAGAGCCACACAGGTAGTCAGGTTATCGGGTCGGGTGCATACCAAAGACCAGGCCCACTGGTGTGTGGTAGTGGGCGAGGAGTGCAGGTTAGGTCGGGTTAGGCCAGGTCTGCGGGGGCGTGTCGCGGACGAGACCAGTGAAGGGTGAGTGGGACTCACCCTGTGGTAACTGAGGGGATAAGGCTTCTTCACCTTTTCCCTTTATTCTGGTACGGGTGCTCTTTCACTTCTGAGGTGGGACTAAATGTCCCACCTTCTTTTCGCGTGCGCCTGCAATAGAGGTTGAGCTCCCAATTGCAGCTGCTGCAAAGGCCTTCGACTCCAATCGAAGGTCTGAGTGCATGCACGAGGGTATTCTGAGCATCCTGGGAGTGTAAGCCTAGAACAGCAAGGCCTGGAGCAACCTCAAGCTTGCTTCGAGCTCAGAAGCAATGGTAGAGGGGGCTTGCTACCTGAAAACACAATGGCCTCATAGTCACGTCAAATCATTCAAGAAGGTTCGTCGGAGCATAGTGGATGTGCTAGGGGTGTTGGCATGGCTCGGGGATGCCTGTGAGTGAGTGCCTTGGGATCACTGTGTGCGAGTGTGTGGGTGTGTTCGGGGAGGTGCTTGGGTGAGTGGCGCGGTGCGTGGAGTGAGGGGAAATTATCAGTGGGGTGGGGCGGAGGTCGTGGGCTTGCCAGCGAGGGTTGGGGTGGCCTATGGAGGTGGGATGGCCTCATCGGAGTTGGTGGTCAGAGATGAAGGAGATGAAGGTGCGAGGGGCAGCCGTGGTCGGTTTTGGAACATAGAAGGCAGAGAAGAAAGTAGAGGTGAGAAGGAACTTATCTGGGAGGTCAAGGGATGAAGGGGGTGAGTGGAGACGTCGGGTCTGGTGTGGCCGATGCCGGAGACGAAGGAGGCTCCGGTGAGGTGGGATCGGCGAGGACGAAGAGAGGGAAGTGCCTGTTGGTACGGCAGGTTGCGGACGAAGTTAGGGAAGATGGATCCACTGTAGGTATGGTGATCGGAAGACGAGGAGGAGTAGGGAAGGTTGACGGACATCAAGGAACCTACAGCAGTGAGGGGAAGAGAGGAATTTGAGGTATTCGCGACCGAAATCGAGCATTGAGAGGTCGGGGAGGTTTGGGCTCCTTTAAATAGAGCTCTGGAGGTCGGTTAGGGCTTGGGAAGCAATCTTCCCAAGCTTAAAAGGTCATCGGTGATGGAAATTTGTTTGGATACCCAAATCTCTCATGCATTTGCGAGAGAGATTGGGAAGGAATTAAAGCTCATCAATGGATTCAGACGAGAGAGAATTTCTCAGAGGATCTCCCTTCTAATTTTGGGCGAGATTCTCTGAGAAATCAAAGATATCTCCTCTGTCAAAGGTCGCCGGAGTAGCTTTCCTCTGTGATAATGGCGGAGGGACATACTTGTGAAGATGACGAGAAAGATAGGGGGCTGATTGTAAGGGTTTTTGAAAGTTACGGGTAGAAATGTAATTAGACTGGACCATTTTGCAAACTAGGTCAAGGCAAACTCATTTTTGGTCCAAATTTTGGTACAAACCTAATTTAGGCCTAAGAAATATAATGGTGAAGTTGGATTTTGAGTTTGACCATGTTTGACTGGGAATTTTATGCAAAAGCCTAATTTAGGGCAAATGTCTATCTAAGACTCCATTCTAGGTCAAGATGGGTTCTAATGGCCAAATTGAAGGTTTTAAACCTTAGAGAATATTTTTATATAATTTTAAGAGGGTTTAAGTGAATTTTATCCTAATCATAACCTTGGTTAATCAAGTGGGTCTATTTTTAGGGTTTCAAGAAGTCATTTAATTCATGAACTCACACAAACCCTTTTCTGTCAAATTCAACCCACTTGTTATCTTATTAAGACTATTTGACCTTTGTTTAGCCCTTGAGAAAACTCGTGGTTGTACTGCATTGGTAAAATTGTAGTTTTACCCCTAGTTTCTTGTGTTTCTTTCAGAAAGGTTATGTAGTGAATTATGACCTTCAGTTGGTTATGTAGGAGCATTTATTCTCTTCATTAGGCCAAAATGAGTTAGTTAGGGCTCATGATGGTGTTCCCATCAGGTACCTACAAGACAGTAGATCAGAGACAAGCCAGGTTAATAATATGTAAATGCAAAGAAGAGTAGAAAACAAGAAAGTAAATTCCGTTGCTTCCTCGGCAACGACGCCAAAATGATGAGTCGTGTTTCGTGAATTAAAATTAGGGTTTGAAGAACTGTTGGAAGGTCGTAGATCGCATTTTTGATAAAAGCGTCGTAGTATAGTTGCGAAATACGATCCAACAAAGATATTATTTTGTAAAAATAACGAGACTTTGAGTCTCGGTCGTTCGTCTCTGGGAGGCATTGTTTTTGCTTTTGAAATCGATCTTAAAGCCGCTCTACTTTATTTAAACGACATGCTGGTGCGTAATATATAGGCAATTAAAGAACAGGCACTTAAATCACACAAATATGATAATCATTCAGCTCGTGGTGATTTCTAACACATAAGAGATATATATATATATATATATATAAAGTGAAATTTCATTCATCATTGGAGAGTTGTTGCACAAGGAAATCTAGAGGAAAGTTTATACATGAATGCTTAAAAATTAAACCTAACTACCAGAAAATGATTGCATACAAGAATCAACGAGGGGATTTCGCATGCATCATTGGGGGAGAAGTAAGACTACACTACTAAGCAGTAAATGAAAGCAATAAAGATTATGAAGAGCAAGATTTAAAGCTAGAAGAATAGAGGGCATTCAGGGGTGGTCCCCGATGGCCTTGGAGTGGTCGAGAGAAGAAGGAGGGGCGGCCAATGGAACTTAGGCCGGCCCTTGGGGAGAGGTAGGGTTGATCCAGCATCCCGGCATGGTGTCCTCCATGGTGGTGGTAGTGAGCTCGTGGAGGTGGAGTGACTATGGGGGTGGCGTGAATGGCACCAATGGAGTGCAATTGCCAAAGAAGTGAATGGTTGCAAATGGCCACCCAAAGGGTTTTTTATAGACCTAAGGGAAGCTCTCTAGAGAATTATGGAATTCTCTAGAGAGGCCTATGGTGGGAGCTCGTGGGAGAGTGAGAGAGAGAGGGTGGATGGTGGTTTTTAGATCCACCAAATGTGGATCTAAAAATTGAATGGCTCTTGGTTGCTATTTTTGGCAACCAAGGCAACCACACATGGTAGAGAGTTATAGAGAACTCTAGGCTAGATATTTTCGTGTGGATGGTGTGTGTGGGTGTGTGTGGGTCGAAACTTAGGTGGCTAGGTTGATTAGGTTGGGTTCTAGTGGGTTTAGGTCAAGGTAGGTCTCAAATTAGGGTTATAAACCCTAATTCACTAAGGTAAAGTGCAATTAAACTTAATATAAGTTTATTTGGGTGTGTGGAAACTTAATTGAGAGTAAAACAACTCAATTAAGTCAGGTTTAGGTCAATTGGACTCTCACTGAGTCCAATTGGACAGTGTGTGCTGAGATCAGGGCTCAATTGGACTCAATGAATCCAATTGAATAGGCTGATGGAATTGACTAAGATCCAAGTCAATTAGGTTTAGTGAAGACCTAATTAGGTCCTTAGGGAGGTCTAGAGGTGATGTACTAGGGTTAGGGTACCTTAATTTAGGTTCCTATGGGGTTGGAATTGGGTTTAGGGACCTAGAGATCCAAGATCAAGGCTTAAATCTCAAAACAGGAATTGGAGGGTAGTCTCAGACGTCTAATAATAGAATCAGATGTCTTATACTAAAAAATCAGAAGTCCAAACTTGTTGTCTGGACATCCAATTAGAGTCAGGAAGGATTTCGGGTTCTGTTTTGGGTATTCTGCAAAAATTAGACGTCTGACAAAGTGTCTGGACGTCCAATAATACTGCAGAAGTGGGTTTGAAGTGTGCGGGATTTGGCTAAGGGTCCTGGACGTCTTAAAACTTATCTGGACGTCCAGAGAAGGGTTGGAACTAGGGTTTTAGGGCTTCCTAGGGTGTTGTGACCTAATCTAAGGGTGGCTAAGACTTGGGGAAGTCTCTAGGCTATCCTAGGGCTAGGATGGACCTAAGCTCTTCACATTTTACTGCTTTATTTCTACTTAATAGAATAGAAAACCTTTAACCCCCTTACATTATTATTCCTACATCTAAACTAGACCTTCTGGTCTAGCTCTGCTACAACTCCCGTTATTCCTGATCCAGCTTCAGATCCAGCTCCTGATCAACTTATTGCCTGCAATTGACATAATGCACTTAATCAGCACATTATAACATTATTTTATGCATAGCTAAAGGAAAGCAGTAAAGATGCAGATAATGCGTATGTATGCATGAATAACCCTAACTTATGCTAAGTCCTAGCCTAATTTAGGTCAATTAAGACCTATAATTGCTGCGCAATCAAGAACTCGTCATTGTAGCTCACAAAATGCATCTATCAAATTCAATTTATAATCGAAACTCCAAAAGAGTCCTGGGTCAAACATGGGGAGGTGACATTTACTTTGGTTGAAATTTGCATTTCGTTTTGTTTCTTTTTGGTGTTTTGAAGTTTTGTTATTTTTTATTTTATTTTTATAGAAGAAGCAAGGAAGATAAATCACAAGAGAGATGTAGCAACTATGATATATGACACAAATGTTTATTACAATAATCTATGAAAGCATAAAAGAGATAGGGGTGAGAGGAAATCTCCCGAATCAGCTATTCGGCAAGATGACAGCACCTAGCGGAAGCTTGGATGAAGGAGGTGAGATGTAAGATGACGGAGGTGAGATGCAAGAGGACACCAGGTAGGGGAATGCTTCACCAAGGCTCTGAAATGTAGGTGAGGAGACAGAGGTGATCTTTGATTAGCCCATATTTGTGGGCTATTTAAGTATTTAAGTGCCTAAACATTAAGTTAATTTTAACATTTAGATAGCATACATTGAGATGCAAATAAATTAATTCATATTTTTAGCTTAAGTGCATAATTCATGCATTTAGAATTAACCTAGGATTGCATACATTTAATTAGTTAATTAATTAGGTGCATGATGGTGGTGGGTTGTGACTAGCTTTTGTTATAGAAATAGAGTTGTAGTACAGCTAGTTATTGCCATCATTACATATATAATCTTTTTACTCGGAAATAAAAGAGTTCCCGAGGTCGAACTCAGGGAGCAAGTCGTATTCTAGAAGTACAAATTCTTATTACAAAAATAAAGAGAGAGATGAAAATTTGGCTTCTCCTTTTTCTCTTCTTTCTTCCTCTTTGTCTTCTCTTCTCTTCCTCTCGTGCTCTTCTTCTTCTTCTGTTCTTCAGATCTTCCCCTCGTGCTCTTCTTCTTCTGTCTTCTGTTCTTCCTTGTTTTCTTTCTTTCTTTTTCTTCAGATCCTCTTCTTCTTCTTTTTTCTTCTTTCTTGTCTTCAAGACGTCGTCTGAATTTGCAATCAGACGACTTAAACCGCTGCTGCTACAGTGTCTCCCTTAACTTCCGTCTTCTTCTTCTTTGTGTTCTCTTCTTCTTCTTCTTCCGCAGTCCTTCTTCTTCTTCTTCACCTGTGCCTGCACACTTCAAGGTTTTCGTCAGAGGGAAAAACCTACTCTACCCTCCCCCCGCGTCTCTCTCTCTCAGAATTCACTCTTAGGAAAGCTCTCCTAGAGCAACCGGTTAATCGGGTACGCGGGTCGCACCCGGGTCCAAGCCCACCGGCGTGCGGTGGTGGGCGAGGAGTGCAGGTCGGGCTAATCGGGTCGGGCCAGGTTCGCGGGGCGTGAGCGTGGACGAGGCCGGGTAGTCGGGCGGGTGAGAGGGACCTCACCCCGTGATCAGGAGGCGAACAGCTTAAGGCACTTTTTGCCTTTAAGCGCCCACATGCCTCTCAAAGTTTCCGAGGTGGGACTAAATGTCCCACCCAAATTGAGTGGCTGCAGCGGAGGAGGCAGCTGGCAATCGCGGCTTCACGTGAGGCCTTCGCCCCAGCTGCGAGCCTGGGACTCTTCGCGGAGATGCCCCGCGCAACCTGGGAGTCGGACCTGGGCAAAGCGCACCTGGAGCTGCAGGTTGAAGGTGCTTCTTCAGCGCAGCAATGGTGACGTCTGTCGAGATACCTGTCCACAGAGGAATGGCCTCTCGGCCTAATCAGATATGTGGAGAACCTTCGCCGTGGCACGGCGAAGCTGGTGGGGGGTCTAGCAGGCGGCGGGGCGGAGCATGAGGGTCGCCCTAGGTCAAACTGCAGCGCGAGAAATGGGTTTGTTCGGGTGGTCTGCAGAGGGCGTTTGGTGGGAAGTGGAAGGGCGGAAGAGGATCAGGGTGAGGAGGCAGAGGTTATGCACGGGTCGATGAGCCGTGTGGGGTGCTGGAGCGATGGGAGCGGTTCACCGGAGTTTGGCCGGAGGTGGAGAAGGTGAGGGTGAGCGGTGGGAAATTGGTGGCGACAGTAAGGGCTTTCAGTATGGAAAAGAAAGAGGGGAGGAAGAGGAGAAGTTATACCTACTTAGCAGGACGAGGGGGGGCTGGAACAGGCGACAGCCGTATCGACAGTCGCCGGAGAAGAAACTGCCCAGAGGAAGTGGCGACGGCGAGGACGGGGCAGAGGCAGCACGCGTCGGTATTGCGCGACGCGGAGGAGAATCATGAAGAAGTCTCTGCTGCTAGTATTGCGGCAGGGCGACGAGGAGGAGGAGGAGAAGCTGTCGGAGCAAGGGGGCGTCTGTCGGAGTGGGAAGAGAGGAAGTGAGGGGGTATCTCCGTCAGATCCGAGCTCCGAAGAACGGCGGAGCGACGGGGGTATTTATAGGGGCAGAACCAGAGAGGAGGGCGGAGGGAGACGACGTGTCTCCCTCGCCGGAGGACGCCGAAGGAAGGATACCCATACCGTCCGTGCATTCGCACGGCCGGTATGGGTGGTTGCAGCCAACAGGGGGTGTTCCTGCGACAGCTGACGACGCAGGGCACCCCCATTTGACTTAGCAGGCTCCCTCCCTTACCCTGCGGGGCGCCATGCTCCGCGCAAGGTCGCTGGAGCATGGTGCTGCTCAGGTTTTGCAGGAGGGACCTAAATGCAAAGAATGAAGGAGAGTTAGGGGGCAAAATGTGAGGGTTCAAAAGTTGAGGGCCAGAAAGTAAATGTATGAGGACCAAAGTGTAAAGTTGGTCAAGAAGGTTTCTTCCTAGGCTCAAGTTTTTATACATGACTAATTAGGACCTAAGGGTTCTGATGGTGAATTTTATTTCTAGATTAAACCTTGTTTGACCGGTCAATTTACGCAAAAACCCAAATTAAGTTGTTAATTGGGCATGGTTCTCAATGTAGGTCAAAATGGGTTCCTAAGGCCAAATTGAAGGCTCTAAACCCTAGAGATTATTTTTCTATGAATTTTAGAGGGCTTATTCTATTTTACTTTGCCTCGAACCTCGTGTATTTAAGTGGGTTTGTTTTTAGGGTTACAGGATGTCATTTCATTCTTCGGAGTTACTGTAGCCCTTGTTGAGTCATTTCATCCCACTTTTCTTCTTATTAGGTTGTTTTGACCTATGTTTGGACCCTGAGTTACCCTGTTTTCAGATTGGATTGGTGAAATTGCATTTTTACCCCTCATTTTATGTTTTCTTTGCAAACTCAGAATCTCTCTGAGCCAAGCCTTTCTATGGTTATGTAGGAGCTTTTAGTCTCTGTATTAGGTCAAAATGAGCTAGTTATGGCTTATGATGAGGTTCTCATCATACCCCCATGCCTAGCTTTTGCTAGTCCCTTAGCAAAAACTTAAGGTTTCAACCCTTGTTCTAGACCATGAAGTTCTTAATAGCTTCAGATAAGTGCCTTTTCATTTAAACTTAGATTAGGTTAGAATGCTGACCATAGGATTAAAAGGTACTCTAGTACCAATCAAGATCCAAATCTGTCTAGCCTCAGCCTTAGTCCTTACAAAGGTTTTTAAGGCCCACAAGAACTAACCTAAGGTCTATTGGACTTTGTGGTTAAAGCACCCGTGCTTGAAATGATTTTAGCCTTGGTTCAGTTCGCAGTGCATTTTATAAGAGAGAGATAGAAAGTTTTTCTGTTTGGAGAGTTTTCTCTCTTTTTTCTTTTTAGTTCTAGCCTAGGATTGGCTTTTCAACATGGTCTGTATTAGATTCGTTGCTCCCATCATCAATCCTCAAGGGTTCCTGGCGATCGATGCTTCGAGATAGCACTGCCCATGGCAACCCCCGAAACCCTGGCTATTGAGATTTCGAGATAATCCCATCCATGGTGTTCCGTGGCTGAATTCAGACCCTGGCAGTTGACACTTCGTGATAATGCCATCCATGGAATCTGAACCAGCAGGGTGCTTACATGCCCCCAGTAGGATATGTGAATATCCTAAGAGACAAGCACCGAGGAGATGATATTCTGTTACGCATCTTCGAGGGGATTTCCCGCCTCTCTGCGCTGGGAACTCGTCCAAATCAACTTGTATTGATCGGCCGCTCCTATTCTAGGTGTACTTTTCAGAATTTTGCGACGCTTCTGCGTGATTTTGATTTTTACGCTTACTGAACCAGGCTGTGTGTGAGGTTAGGGTGCTTAGGTTACTGAGTCCCGTAAACCAAAAATTAGTTAATGAGGCCAAATACTCCCTAAGCCTTAGACCTAATACTTCAGCTTTTCATTTTCCTCAACCTCTTGAGGAGTGTCCAGATCTTAATGGGTACTAAGAGTCTATTCAAGAATGCCTAAGGTTTGCGTTCTTACTAATCTCATTATGCACTTTTTCAGTTATTTTCTTGAATGAGGTCTAGAACTTAGGTTAATTCCTTAGTTCCTTACTAATGACTATCACTTGTTTCTCATATTTTGTGCTCCTTTTTTCCTTTTGTTTCTTTTCTCCTTCTCCTTTACAAAATTTCCTTTCTCCTCTTATTCTCTTATTCTTTTTCAAAAAATTTTTAATTTTTATGGTGTTTTTGGCATATGTGAATTTTTTGTTTGAAACCTTTTCTTACACGTTTTGCACTTTCATAACCCCCCATGCCTAAGATTTGCAATGTCCTCATTGTAACTTAGGGGGTTTTTATTCAACTTAGTTCATACATTAGGACAGATGTTTTGATGAGTGAATGGGTCGGGATGAATGTTGCGGACGATTTTTAATCTCAGATGCAAGCATCTGAGGTGGAGTCGGCTGTCCTAAAGTGTGAATTTCAAGTGCACAAAGGTTTTAGAAAAGGTTTCAGGTTTTTAAAGAGAATGACGGGCTACCTCCCGTTGAGCGCTAAATTTGATGCCTTCAGCCAAGCGAGAAATGCGATGGAGAGGGGATGGTGAAATCAGCAGAGTTTTGTAATACAAGCACCTTGATTAAGAGCCTGGTTGGTCCAACCAGGTGCTTGTTCAAATCAACAGGCTGATGATGCAGCCCAAACCCAATCAGTCTGGTGGGTTGACAGATGTGGATAAAAAGGTGTGGAACCCACCATATACTATGAAGCTCAGATGGATGTGGAAGTGAAAACGCAGGGTTTGGCTGAGTCGAATCAGCCTGGTTAGAGTAGGGACCCGTAGA
This sequence comes from Thalassia testudinum, assembly GCA_037157565.1. Lineage (NCBI taxonomy): Eukaryota > Viridiplantae > Streptophyta > Magnoliopsida > Alismatales > Hydrocharitaceae > Thalassia > Thalassia testudinum. The sequence continues at coordinate 175,155,691 of JAZHRO010000031.1, forward strand.
ATAATCAATGAATGACGCGGAAACCCTACAGGGGTGATCAGAGAATGATGGAGCATGATATGTAGTCTGATCAGTGCTCCAAACCCGATGTGGAAATGCAATCGGCTCGGTGAGAGGTGAATCTGAATAGAAATTGAGTCCGGTTGCAGGTCGGGGTTGGGAAGAGGTTTTGATTAGTTCTGTGTGTGCAAACGAGGTGGCAACTGTGTATGAGGGCTCTTTTAGAAAGGAATGATAGGTGATTTTCTGTAAAGAGTCCTCCGGGTAACTATCAAATGCCTGAAGAGTGTCTGTAGGATGAAAGAAATCTGAATTGAGAAAAGAATTGAATTCTGGGTTGCAATCACTCTTGGCATTTTCTATTTTGGTTCCTGATGATCGAAAAGGAGTGATTCTGTGTTATCAGTGATCTCGGGAATCAGGACCTCAAAGTCGGAGTCAGAGTCATGTGAACTGAGGTCGTAGATGGGCCTGGCGTGTTCAGGAAGGAGAATCTCTCCGCAATTATAGTCGGATCTGAAGTTGTCGGAGAGTTTGCGAAAATGAGATTCATGATTATGAATTCCACCGCAACATAAATCATCAGATGTGGAATCAGCAGCCTGACTGGGGTCTAGCCTATATGTTAATTCTGGTCTTAAAAAGGTATTCCGTCTAGGCTCAAGCTCGAAGCTGGTAGGATAGACCCAATTAAAACCTTGCTCATCCAACTCCTCAGTTTCTGTATCATAAATTGGCATGTTTTCTGAAAAATCGATTAGATTTCCTGAGGATGTTGGAGAGGGATATTCATCAAATAGAGGCCCGGAATCATATTCTGTAAAAATTTGATCTTTCTCATAAGGGGCCTCATAATCTTCCCAATAAGTTTCAGATCTAGGTTCTAGGCTTAGGATGTGGGTAGAATTATTAGAACCTAAGTCCGAATAACCTTCGAGGGCCACCTTATCAAAATAAGGGGCGGAATTTATACCCTCAAAAGGTTCAGTTCTGATCTCATTATTGCAGGAGTTTTGGAATTCTAGGCTTGGCAATTCATGGTCTAAGTTTGGCTCATCATTGTGTTCTCCTGCAATATCCCAACCTAATTCAACATTGTCTTCTATCTGGGTTGGGATTCCACAACTACTTTGTGCCTTAGTCCCGAGATCTGGGAAACTGGATTGTTCCTTAATACTGTTCCAAGATGGTTCATCCTCTGTTTCTGTTATATACGGGTATTTCTGGTTGATAATTTGTTCTACTGATTTCATCATTTCTACCCGTTTTATAAGGGCATCTTGGTGTTGTTCCCAAAGTACAGGATTTGTCAAGCATTGAAGGTATTCAGATTGGTGTAATTTTTCTATCTCAATGTATCCTATCATGAGCATATCTTGGGTTGATCCTTTTGTAACTTCTGTCAATAGAATTTGGGCACAGTTTATGATGAAAGCTGTGGTTGTTGGGACATCAACCTGAATGTTTTCTATTGGTGTTGAGGGTTTACATTTGATTTCATAGAATTCAAGGGCATCCTCAATCATCTTATCTTTCATGGATCTCAGATATTCAGGTTTTTTGAATAGTAGTCTTAATTGGTGTGGCTGCATCTTTGAATCAGGTGGTGGAATCAAGATATAGAATCGAAGTTTGAATCAAGATGGAAGAAGGGGATTTTGTTCAGAATCAGAGGAAAGAGGGGCTATGTGAATGATTTCTGCAAAAACAAGGGAGCCGAGGCTTAGCCTCGGGGAGAGTGAATTTCTATAGGAGGTTTCAAGGACCTCCGGCAAAATACTGAAGGACTGGATGAGATAAGCAGGTGCTGGACCCAATCAAGACACCCAAAAATTGTTGGGTGACTATAGAGGTGCGGGGCAGATGGACCCCTTGATCAGAAAGATCGTCCACCTGAGAATTACCTGGGCAGCCAGAGAGGGTGAGTCCCACGAAGACCCCTACACGGTAGAGCATCCCCACGGGTTACAGGGTTTCCCCCACCCGACCTCTCTTGTCACTGAGATTCCAGGTAGACCAGAATGGGGGTCTTGACCTCTTAAGTCTACCAATTTTAGTTTAAGATCAGGGTGCTTAAAGTTACACTTGAACTCTTAGGTATTTTGAGTGAAAAAGTGACCTAATTTTAAGGTTGGTTGACCCAAGGGGTCAACTTTACCTCTTGTTCTTTTGAGAGCTTTTGGGTCATTTCTTTTTGGGTTCAAGTGTTTAGAGAGCCAATTGTTTAGGGTTTCTCTGAATAAGTATGTTCAATCAATGGTTTAGGCACACTTCTTTTGGATTTTCTCCATTCTTGATTTAAGTAGTGTGTCTCTAAAACCCTAATGTTGAATCTTATGTTGGCTCTATTTGGTCCAGTTAGTTCTTTGTTGGGTAATTAGGGCTCAAGCAAGAATGTGTTAGCCCTTAAATACCCTTAATAGTGTGCAGGAATAATGGGTTGAAAACATGCAACTTCTTATGGTTTACTAAGTATAGAAGATAGGTTAGCCCTATATTGCTTGTTCTTTTCTTTTCTTCCTCCTTAGAATTTAGGGGTTGGGAGGATAGAAAATTACCTGTCCTCGGAGTGGTTGTCCTGCGGTTGCTTGTCTTCTTGATTTCCTGTAGCTGCACAAAAGAGGAGAGATTATTAGAAATTTAAAAACAGGAATTTAATTACCTCTAGAATAGCCGTTGCTCCCCGGCAACAGCGCCAAAGTGATGGTGGTGGGTTGTGACTAGCTTTTGTTATAGAAATAGCGTTCTAGTATAGCTAGTTATTGCCATCATTACATATATAATCTTCTTACTCGGAAATAAAAGAGTTCCCGAGGTCGAACTCAGGGAGCAAGTCGTATTCTAGAAGTACAAATTCTTATTACAAAAATAAAGAGAGAGAGATGAAAATTTGGCTTCTCCTTTTTCTCTTCTTTCTTCCTCTTTGTCTTCTCTTCTCTTCCTCTCGTGCTCTTCTACTTCTTCTGTTCTTCAGATCTTCCCCTCGTGCTCTTCTTCTTCTGTCTTCTGTTCTTCCTTGTTTTCTTTCTTTCTTTTTCTTCAGATCCTCTTCTTCTTCTTTTTTCTTCTTTCTTGTCTTCAAGACGTCGTCTGAATTTGCAATCAGACGACTTAAACCGCTGTTGCTACAGTGTCTCCCTTAGCTTCCGTCTTCTTCTTCTTTGTGTTCTCTTCTTCTTCTTCTTCCGCAGTCCTTCTTCTTCACCTGTGCCTGCACACTTCAAGGTTTTCGTCAGAGGGAAAAACCTACTCTACCCTCCCCCCGCGTCTCTCTCTCTCAGAATTCACTCTTAGGAAAGCTCTCCCAGAGCAACCGGTTAATCGGGTACGCGGGTTGCGCCCGGGTCCAGGCCCACCGGCGTGCGGTGGTGGGCGAGGAGTGCAGGTCGGGCTAATCGGGTCAGGCCAGGTCCGTGGGGTGTGAGCGCGGACGAGGCTGGGTAGTCGGGCGGGTGAGAGGGACCTCACCCCGTGATCAGGAGGCGAATAGCTTAAGGCACTTTTTGCCTTTAAGCGCCCGCGTGCCTCTCAAAGTTTCCGAGGTGGGACTAAATGTCCCACCCCAATTGAGCGCCTACAGCGGAGGAGGCAGCTGGCAATCGCGGCTTCACGTGAGGCCTTCGCCCCAGCTGCGAGCCTGGGACTCTTCGCGGAGATGCCCCGCGCAGCCTGGGAGTCGGACCTGGGCGAAGCGCACCTGGAGCTGCAGGTTGAAGGTGCTTGTTCAGCGCAGCAATGGCGACGACTGTCGAGATACCTGTCCACAGAGGAATGGCCTCTCGGCCTAATTAGATACGCGGAGAACCTTCGCCGTGGCACGGTGAAGGTGGTGGGGTTCTAGCAGGCGGCGGGGCGGAGCATGAGGGCCGCCCTAGGTCAAACTGTAGCGAGGGAAATGGGTTTGTTCAGGGGGTCTGCAGAGGGCGTTTGGTGGGAAGTGGAAGGGCAGAAGAGGATCAGGGTGAGGAGGCAGAGGTTATGCACGGGTCGGCAAGCCGTGTGGGGTGCTGGAGCGATGGGAGCGGTTCACCGGAGTTTGGCCGGAGGTGGAGAAGGTGAGGGTGATCGGTGGGAAATTGGTGGTGACAGTAAGGGCTTTCAGTATGGAAAAGAAAGAGGGGAGGAAGAGGAGAAGTTATACCTACTTAGCAGGACGAGGGGGGGCTGGAACAGGCGACAGCCGTATCGACTGTCACCGGAGAAGAAACTGCCCAGAGGAAGGGGTGACGGCGAGGACGGGGCAGAGGCAGCGTGCGCTGGTATTGCGCGACGCGGAGGAGAATCAGGAAGAAGTCTCTGCTGCTGGTATTGCGGCAGGGCGACGAGGAGGAGGAGGAGAAGCCGTCGGAGCAAGGGGGCGTCTGTCGGAGTGGGAAGAGAGGAAGTGAGGGGGTATCTCCGTCAGATCCGAGCTCCGAAGAACGGCGGAGCGACGGGGTTTTTATAGGGGCAGAACCAGAGTGGAGGGCGGAGGGAGACGACGTGTCTCCCTCGCCGGAGGACGCCGGAGGAAGGATACCCATACCGTCCGTGCGTTCGCACGACCGGTATGGGTGGTTGCAGCCAACAGGGGGGTGTTCCTGCGACGGCTGACGACGCTGGGCACCCCCATTTGACTTGGCGGGCTCCCTCCCTTACCCTGCGCGGCGCCATGCTCCGCGCAAGGTCGCCGGAGCATGGTGCTGCTCAGGTTTTGCAGGAGGGACCTAAATGCAAAGAACGAAGGAGAGTTAGGGGCCAAAATGTGAGGGTTCAAAAGTTGAGGGCCAGAAAGTAAATGTATGAGGACCAAAGTGTAAAGTTGGTCAAGAAGGTTTCTTCTTAGGCTCAAGTTTTTATACATGACTAATTAGGACCTAAGGATTCTGATGGTGAATTTTATTTCTAGATTAAACCTTGCTTGACCGGTCAATTTACGTAAAAACCCAAATTAAGTTGTTAATTGGGCATGGTTCTCAATGTAGGTCAAAATGGGTTCCTAAGGCCAAATTGAAGGCTCTACACCCTAGAGATTATTTTTCTATGAATTTTAGAGGGTTTATTCTATTTTTACTTTGCCTCGAACCTCGTGTATTTAAGTGGGTTTGTTTTTAGGGTTACAGGATGTCATTTCATTCTTCGGAGTTGCTGTAGTCCTTGTTGAGTCATTTCATCCCACTTTTCTTCTTATTAGGTTGGTTTCACCTATGTTTGGACCCTGAGTTACCCTGTTTTCATATTGGATTGGTGAAATTGCATTTTTACCCCTCAGTTTATGTTTTCTTTGCAAACTCAGAATCTCTCTGAGCCAAGCCTTTCTAAGGTTATGTAGGAGCTTTTAGTCTCTGTATTAGGTCAAAATGAGCTAGTTATGGCTTATGATGAGGTTCTCATCAGTCCACTATTTTAATTAACATAGAAGTTAAGGAGTTATGTATAAATAATCTTGATTATTTTATTCCTTTTTCTTCTTCTCCTTTGCAAGTAACTCCTCCGTCTCCGCCTCCTCCTCCTGCGCATCAGCATTGATTCTATGGTGTCTTTTGAATTTCAAATCTTTGTAGTCATGGCTACAAAAGAGAAGGAAGGGCTACCGTTTAAGAGGAGGCCACCACCCATTTGTTCCTCACTGTGCATAGAGAACTTTGCTTCTCATCCATTCCATACCCCCGGCCTCCCACCGCGGCAGTGCGACTCCACCACCGTGGGCATGTGGGGTGATAGCCTACACCGCCAGGAGTCCCTGCAACTCCTCCTACCCGTGCCTCAACCCTGCCAAGCGCGCCTGCCCACCTCATGCCCTCACCTCCGCCAGCAACCCACGCCAGTGCCTGCACGGCCGCGCCTTCACCTCCAGTGCACCCACACCCCAAGCACCCACGCTTCCTCGCACCATCTGACCCCACGCACCTTCACCTCCAGTGCACACGCCAGCACCTGCATGCCCTCGCCTAACGTGCCTGCCCACCATGTGCCTTCACTAACCAGCAAGCCCATGCACCCTTGCCTAGCACACGTCCTCCAGCAGTGCCTTCACCCCACGCGCCCACGCCCCTTCACCTTCACCACGCCCCAACGCCTCTGCTTCAGAACACTCTAGCACCTCCCTACAACACCTGTAGCTGACGCCATCAGACCCCATCTCCTGCCTCCATCCTAGTGCCAGCACGCCCACGTGCCCTTACCTAGCGCGCATCCTCCAGCCTCGCCTGCAGCGCCCCCAGCTCCCGCGCGCCGCTCCTCCACGCACCTGCAGCATGCGCAACCAACAGCAGCAACTTCCACCATCACCACTTCTCTCCTCTGTCTGACCGACTCTGGCTGTCTCGCAACTTGCCGCCGCCACCATTGCAGAGCCCTCACTCCAGCCAATCTATGCTCAGAAGAGTTCCTCGAACAATCCTCTCTCCCATGCGAGAGGAGGAGAAACGTAGAATACTCTATTTATGGTGGAATTAATAATTACATTTCATGCCATTGCAAGAAAATTGAATTTTAATTTATCATTATTTTATTGTGGTGAATTTATGCCTTCATGCTCATGCTTCTAGAGAATTGCTAAACCTTATTATTCATCTCTATGTTCATTGAATTTAATTTTGAATTACATTTTAGTATGCATGCAAGTGAATAATACATGGCATACCCTTGCACATGGATAATTTCCTGATGTAAAAATTACATTAACACCCCTTGACTTCTCCATAAATTTAAGGTTTACTTTCAAAGCTACACAGGCATTGTTTGATCTGGCGAATAGTTTAGCAAACTTGATTTTGATCTAATTGCGAGTTTAAATAAGTCATTGCCTCCCTGTAGACATGACCCGCTCTCCTTTTAGTGGTTTAAGTTTAATTTTAATTGTTTTGTTAAGCGATTTTCCACCACTTTGATCGTACAATGACAAATCATCTTAATACATTATTAGAAAGTGAAAACTGACTTATCAAATGACACCATTGCCAGGGACGTAACAGACACAATAATTTCACCTGATTTTTATTTTTTATTATTTCTCACTGCACAGTGATCTGACCATTTATTATTTTTTCTGTGCGAGGAATTTGAGAGAGGAATTTGAGCAAGGAATTTGAGAGAGGTGACAGGCACATCTGGGAGAAGACGTCGACCTTGAGCGACGCTTACATGCAAGGAATATGCAGGAGACCTAGATCCCGCCTCCATAGGAGATTCTCCATGTCATAAGTTTTAATTCTATTTTCTCGCCCTTGTAGTAATTGGGGCTGATTTTTTGGAGCATGTTCCCTTTTCTTTAGATTTAGGTTTTTAATTTATTTTGTGGATTGTTTACCCTTAATTTGCTTATGCGTAACTAGCTAAAAAAAAAAAGAGCTACTTGCTAGAAGCTGCTTGCCCCTAGGTTGTATCATTTAGGACTGAATGAGCAGCATCTATATCTAATTCTTGTCTTGCATATTGCATAAGAATGCTGGAATCAGGCATGCACTTCTAACTTCGCATTTCTACCTGTCATGAAAATGCATTTGGATTAATTTTTAGACCACATAATCTGTCTTGAAGCGTTCTAATAAAGTGGTCACATTTAATTCTTGAAAAAGGACTAATTAAAATAGGGACATTTAAAAATTAAGGACTTGATTTTCAAACGTGGCATGCGATTCAAAATTCAAAATCTTTTTGCAGTGTATGCACACTTATATCTCTTGCACCACAGCACGCATTTAGACACTCCTAAGTCTTGGAACTACTAGGACAAGAGCCTCCTACCATTGGATTCTGAAGTGTTCGGAACTTGAGATCAAAGGTTTTGTAAATCCAAAGAGGGGGATACCCTGTCACAGATTTTTGGGGGTAGTTGAGAAGCACCGCGAAAGCACAACTTCAAAGGAAGGCTTAGGCCTACTTGCATCCCTCGATCTTCCATCTTTGGATTTGCTCTACCATTTGAGATTTAGGGAAGAACACCTAAGCTCCAACTAAGTCTTTTTAGCCATTTCGAAGGTTGACAATAGTCACGTAATTGATTGGGCAACTTGCTTTGTCACCTACAATTTGAACTAAATCAAAAGCCTAAATTTGTAAAGACCAAATAAGTCTTTTTGAATTGTATTTGTAGTGCATGCTTGATAGGCATTCTCTTAAGATACAACTTGTGTTTGATCCTGAACCTGAAATAATCTTAAGAAGAAACCTTCCAAGGGTAGAAATGGCTGGTCAAAGGAGCCTTAAGGCATATTTCATTCCAACCAATCAAGCTGGCCCTACACTATGTAGACCTGGAGGGGACAATCCTTATGAGATCAAAAGTAGTACCATATCCTTGCTGCCCTCCTTTTATGGTACTGCTAGGGAAGACCCTTACAGGCATATAGAGGAATTCACCGAGGTCTATTTCACGGTGAAGCTGCAGGGCGTTACTGATGACGCTCAAATGCGGACCCTCTTTCCCTTCTCCTTTAAGGAAAAAGCCAAGTATTGGTATCACACCCTTGATGATATTAACACTTAGGATGCCCTGAAGAAGCATTTTTTGAAGTACTTCCCCATGAGCAAAACAAATCACTTTAGGAGGGAAATTATGCATTTTGTTCAAAAGGATAGGGAAGCTTTCCATGATGCGTGGGAGCGCTTTAATGACTTGTTGAGACTTTGCCCACATCACCAGGTGCCTAAGTGGCAACTGGTTGAAAGGTTCTACATCGAACTTAATGATTCTCATAGGCAAACTGTAGATGGTGCCTGTGCAGGAACCTTTCTATCTAAGACTAAGGATGAAGCTTGGAACCTTTTTGATACTTTGAGTGAGAATTCTATTCACTTGAATTCTGCCTACATGGATAGAAAACCCACTCTCATGCAAAGAAAGTTGGAGGCGAATGAGGCAAAGGACACCCAGAATTTAGCCTATCAGATTCAATTATTGAATCAAAACAAGGAAAGGCTTATGTCGAGCACGAGCCAATTAGTATCTAACACCTCCACATCCCAAGCTTCTGAATGCTCCATTTGCCAAGGCAATACACACGCTACTGTGGACTGCCACTTGGCCTCCCAATTCCCTGAGCTTGTACAAGCGGATCTGAATGCCTCTCAAGGGTTCCGTCCTAGACCTCGTAATGACCCTTTTTCCAACACTTATAATGAGGGATGGAGGAACCACCCAAACATTCCATGGAGACAAGGAAATGTCTCAAATTTAGGGAATTATAAACCATAATCCTTTTAAAACCATCAAATGAACCAACCTCTGACCTTTGCCCAACCTAAGACCTCTAAGATGGATGAATCGAAGGCAATGTTGAGAACTATGCAAGAAAGTCAAAGTGCCATCATCCAATCTCATGACAAGGCTATACATGGGATGAAATCATAGATAGGACACCTTGTTGAGGCCGCTAGACAAAGGGAAACTAGGAAGATCCCCAGTGCTGCTAAGGAGAATCCTAAAGGAAAAGGGATTGTCTTTAGGGAGCATGCTCAGGCGGTGACTATTCTGAGGAGTGGGAAAGAAATTTCCAAACCCAATGCTCCTATAGTCTCACCCCCTGAAAAAACATCCACCCCGACTTTCACCCCCATCGGAGAATTCTTGCCCAAATCTTCTCCACTTGAAATCACCTCACCGGAAGAAGTTGCCCCCGTTCCACCCCTTACTCAACATGACAACCCTTCCACCCAGAGATCGAGAGTGCCCTTTCCAGAGCGCTTATCCACCTCTGGGCAGACTTCTGCTTGCTCATCTGGAGCCAAAATTAAGACGGATGAGATCATGGAAACTTTCAAGCAAGTGCAGATTAACTTGCCTTTGCTTGAAGCTATTAGGCAGATTCCGTCTTATGCCTACTTCTTAAAGGACCTGTTCACGAAAAGTAGCAGTCTAGGAAATAGGTCCAATCAAAAGTTGTCATGCCTGATTCTGTTAGCTCAATTGTTCAACATGGCACACCCCCAAAACATAAGGACCCAGGAGCCCCGTACATCTCAATGGCTATTGGTGACTTACAGATTGATGAGGCTCTAGTTGATCTGGGTGTGGGGGTGAACATCCTTCTGAGCTACGTGTATGAACAACTTGGGGGAGGCAATCTGAAGCCTAGCCCTGTAATCCTTCAAGTTGCTGATCGATCACTTAAGACACCACGGGAAATTTTGAAGATGTCCTTGTAAGAGTGGAGGATTTCTTCTTCCCTGTTGACTTCTTAGTTTTGGACACTGACCCTACCAACAAGCCAACCAAACCCTCCATCATTTTGGGCTGCCCCTTGCAACTTCACATGCTTCAATCAATTGCAATACTGGGGCATTGAAAATGGGCTTTGGGAATAGGAAAATCCAGCTTAATGTGTTTGATGCTTACAAACAAGCCAGACTTGAGAATTATTCGCAAGTTGAGGTGATAGATTACCTGATTGAAGAGGCAACCCCTGTAATGTTATGTGATGATCCCCTTCAGCATGTCATGCTAAATGAGCATTCCCATCTCTTGGAGGAATGTGAAGGGGATATACTTGAACTTGAGGAGTTGCTGGGTGTTTCTGCTGAGTCTCTTCCCCCATCATCTCTACCCAAGGTAGATCTGCTACCTGAGATGGGGACATCTATTATGAAACCCTCAATCATACAAGCCCCTGACCTTGAGTTGAAACCCCTCCCTGACACTCTCAAGTATGTCTTCCTAGCTGCTAATGATACGCTTCCCATTATCATTTCGGCTGTGCTATCTGAGGCACAGGAGGGAGCCCTGATTGAATGCTTATCTAGGCACAAGGAAGCTATTGCTTGGAGCATTACTGACATTAAGGGTATAGAATCTACACTTTGCATGCACCACATTTATACTGATGATTCCATCAAGTCATTTAGGGACATGCAGAGACGTCTGAACCCTAATATGAGGGAGGTGGTTAAAAAGGAAATCCTAAAGTGGTTGGACGTTGGGATCATATATCCCATTGCAGATAGTAAATGGGTAAGTCCTATTCATGTGGTGCCAAAGAAGGCAGGCTTTATTGTGGAATTTAATGACCAAGGTGAACAAGTTGTCACTAGACCCTCATTAGATGGAGGGTCTGCATTGATTACCGCAAGCTGAACACCGCTACCCAGAAGGATCACTTTCCCTTGCCTTTTATTGATCAAATTCTCAAGAAATTGGCAGGGAATAAGTACTATTGTTTTCTCGATGGATATTCTGGGTACAACCAGGTTGCAGTCTTCCCTAATGACCAGGAGATGACGACATTCACAAGTCCTTACGGTACTTTTGCATTCAGGCGTATGCCATTTGGATTACGTAATGGCCCTGCAACCTTCCAGCGGTGCATGATGTCCATCTTTTCTGACATGATTGACGAGTGTGTGGAAGTGTTTATAGATGACTTCTCCATTTATGGCTCTTCTTTCAACCAATATCTCCTACACCTGGAAAATGTGTTGAAGTGATGTAAGGAGACTGGTTTAGTCCTCAGCGGGGAGAAAAGTCATTTCATGGTACGGAAAGGAATTGTACTTGGTCATGTTGTGTCTAAGTGAGGATTGGAAGTAGATAAAGCCAAGATTGATTCTATTTCCAAACTCCCATTGCCCACAAATGTCAAATAGATTAGATCCTTTTTGGGCCATGCCAACTTTTATAAGCGCTTTATTAAAAATTTTAGTAAAATTTCTAGGACACTATGTGACTTGTTGGCGAAGGAATCTTCCTTCAATTTTGATTCAAAGTGTGCCAAAGCCTTTCAAACTCTGAAGGAGGCCTTGATCTCTGTTCCTATTCTTCGGGCTCCTGATTGGACACTCCCATTTGAGTTGATGTGTGATGCTTCGGATTATGTAGTGGGAGTAGTCCTTGGACAAAGGGTTGAGGTTAGACCTTATCTGTTGCACTATGCCAGCAAGACTTTAACCGAACTGTAGCAAAACTACACCATCACTGAAAAAGAATTAATTGTTGTAGTTTTTGCTCTAGAGAAGTTTAGGTCTTATGTTCTTGGGTCTAAGGTGGTTATTTTCACTGATCATGCGGCAGTGAAACATCTCATTACTAAGAAAGATTCTAAGCCACGTCTGATTAGGTGGATCCTACTCCTTCAAGAATTTGACTTGGAGATACGTGAAAAGAAAGGAGTTGAAAATGCTGTAGCTGACCACCTGTCTCGCCTTCCACTTAATAACTCTCTTTTTGGAGACATCCGCGAAATATTTCCCGATGAACCTCTGATGGCAGTAACACCATCTTTACCTTGGTATGCTGATATCGTAAACTACTTTGTCACTGGAGAAACTCCTGGCTCTTGGGATGAGTAGAAAAGAAAGAGATTCATTTCCCAAGAGAGATACTTTCATTGGGAAGAGCCTGAATTATTTAGAGTTGGACAATACCAAGTATTGAGATGTTGTGTACTTGAAGAGGAACAACAAAGTGTGATCAGTTTTTGCCATGAACTTCATTGTGGAGGACACTTTGGTGCTAAGAAAACTGCTTTTAAGGTTCTCCAGTCCGATTTTTGGTGGCCTTCATTATTTAAGGATTCTCATAATTTTGTTAAGGCCTATATTAGATGTCAACGGACTGGAACGATTGGGAAGAGGAATGAAATGCCTCAACACCCTATTCAATCTGTTGAAATTTTTGATGTGTGGGGAATTGACTTTATGGGTCCATTCCCTTCGTCCCATGGTTATGAATATATCTTGGTGGCAGTTGATTATGTCTCTAAATGGATAGAGGCTATTCCTATGCGCACAAATGACCACTCTGTGGTTTTGAAATTTGTGAAGGCCAATATCATATCTTGTTTCAGTTGCCCCAAGACCATTATAAGTGATGGGGGACCTCATTTCCGAAACCACCACTTCAATCGACTAATCAGGAGTCTGGGAGTGACTCAGAAGGTCGCTACCCCTTACCATCCTCAGACGAGTGGCCAAGTTGAAGTGTCGAATAGGGAGATAAAAAATATTTTACAAAAGATCGTTAGACTTGATAGGAAAGATTGGTCCCAAAAGCTCGATGATGCTTTGTGGGTGTATCGAACGGCCTATAAGACCCCTTTGGGTACTTCTCCCTTTCAGATTATGTATGGGAAAGCATGCCATTTACCTGTTGAGTTGGAACATAGGGCATTTTGGGCTATTCGAAGTATTAACATGGATTTAGAAAAGACGAGTAAGGCACGACTTCTGGAATTAAGTGAGCTTGAGGAGCTGAGGAATGATGCTTATGACACCTCTCAAGCTTATAAAGAAAGAACTAAGGTCTTGCATGATAAGTATATACTTTGAAAAACCTTTGAGCCCAACCAACAAGTCTGGCTTTTCAATTCCAGACTTAAGCTTTTTCCTAGGAAGTTAAAATCTAGTTGGGATGGGCCTTACATAATCACTAAAGTGTTTCCACATGGAGATGTGGAGATTAAAAGCCCTTCCTCTTCAGCAACTCCCTTTATCGTCAACGGTCAACGATTAAAACCATACATTACTTTGGATGGTCATCTGGTTGAGGAGGTCACTCTTGAGGAGCCTTAGCTCCTACCATCCTCCGCCTCAAGTAATATCTCCCTTTAACTGTTTTTATTTCCAATGAGGACATTGTTTGAACCAAACATAGGGGAGAGGACCTGAGGCATTTGTTTATAGCATGTCTACATTTTGCATTCATTTATGCATATTGCATTAAAAAAATAATAAAAAATAATAATAAAAAAAATTTCGAGCTTAACTAGCTAAGCCCTGCATTCTTAAGCAAATCTGAACTCTAGGTTAGACTAAGTTGATTCTAGGGTCAAACTTCAGAAGCTAAGTGAGCTACTAGCTTTAGACCTTTAGGGTCCTTTGTGGACTTAAAAACTTAAGTAGGAGTTAAGTTGCGGACCATTCCTCAAGAGGTTGAGGAAGGAAAGCTAGGGATTGAGTTAAAAGGTGGGGTAGTACCTGGAGTCTTGTTCTACCTTTTGGTTTACGGGTCCTTGTAACCTAAGCATCCAAATTTCACACACTTGGTCTTGTGTAAGTAAGTGATCACCTTAATTCCTTTCTTAAAAGAAATTTGGTTCTCTTAGTTTTGGCTTAGGAGAGGCTTGAAAACACAATTTGATTGGAAGAGTTCCTGCCGCAGGAGAGGTGGAGTATATACTCACCTTGAGGATGCGATGATAACATATTACCTCATCGGCGCTTGTCTCTTAGGATATCCATCTTACTGGGGGCATGTAAGCACATTGTGTGGTTCAGGTACCATGGGCAACCCTATCTCAAAGTGCCGATTGCCGCAAGCCTGAATTCGCTTAAGAAATCCATGGGTGATACTATCTTGAAGTGTTGATTGCTAGGAGTTCTTGGGGTCGCTATGGGCGGTGCTATCTTGAAGCATCGAAAGCCAAGCACCCTTCGAGGTATGGTGATGTGGATAATGAATCCGACACAGACCGTGTTGACAGCTGATCCGAGGTTAGACTTAGAGGAATCAAACAAAAAAAATATATATATATATTATTAAAAAAAAAATCCTTTCTAGGTTAGCAATCATACCAACCTCAAATAACTCAGACCAATGCACATGCATGGATGCTTTAATCTCAGGGATCAATAAACCTTAGGGTAGAGTTAGAAATCAGGGAAACTTGTGCTTGCAACTCGTCTTTAGCCGACCTAGTCTGTAACTTAGCAACTACTTGGGAACCTTAGGTCTAAAGTATGAACTTAATATATTTCTAAAGGAAGACCGATTGGGTTGGCTAGTCTACTTGGAGTGCTAGGTTTCGCTAGGATTTGCTTGGGACTAGCAAAAACTAGGCATGGGGGTATTTGATTAGCCCATATTTGTGGGCTATTTAAGTATTTAAGTGTCTAGACATTAAGTTAATTTTAACATTTAGATAGCATACATTAGGATGTAAATAAATTAATTCATAATTTTAGCTTAAGTGCATAATTCATGCATTTAGAATTAACGTAAGATTGCATACATTTAATTAGTTAATTAATTAGGTGCATTATTTTAATTAACATAGAAGTTAAGGAGTTATGTATAAATAATGCTAATTATTTTATTCTTTTCTCTTCTTCGTCTCCTTTGCAGGTAACTCCTCCGTCTTCGCCTCCTCCTCCTGCACATCAGCATTGATTCTACAGTGGCTTTTGAATTTCAAATCTTTGTAGCCATGGCTACAAAAGAGAAGGAAGGGTTGTCGTTCAAGAGGACGCCACCACCCTTTGTTCTTCACTATGCATAGAGAACTTTGCTTCTCATCCATTCCATACCACCGGCCTCCCACCACTGCAGTGCAACTCCACCACCGTGGGCATGTGGGGTGACAACCCACACCGCCAAGAGTCCCAGCAACACCTCCTACCCGGGCCTCAACCCTGCCAAGCGTGCTTGCCCACCGCACCCCCTCACCTTAGCCAGCAAACCACGCCAGTGCCTGCACGTCCGCTCCTTCACCTCTAGCACACCCACTCCCCAAGCACCCATGCTTCCTTGCGCCATCAGACCCTGCGCACCTTCACCTCCAACGCACACACCAGCGCCTGCACGACCTTGCCTAGCGCACCTACCCACCACGTGCCTTCACCAGCCAGCACGCCCGCATGCCCTTGCCTAGCACGCGTCCTCCAGCAGCACCTTCACCTCACGCTCCCACGCCCCTTCGCCTTCACCACACCCCAGTGCCTCCACTTCAAAACACTCCAGCGCCTCCCTGCAGCACCAGCAACTAGCGCCATCAGACCCCACCGCGCGCCTCCATCCCAACACCAGCACGTCCGGCGCCACCCCTCCACACGCCTGCAACGCTTGCGGCTAGCAGCAATAACTTCCACTGCCGCAGCTTCTCTCCTCCATCCGGCCGATTCAGGTCATCTCGCAACTTGCCACCGCCACCGTTGCAGAGCCCTCACTCCGACCAATCTACGCCCAGAAGAGTTCCTTGAACAATCCTCTCACCCATGCGTGAGGAGAGAGGTAGAATCCTCTGTTTATGGTGGAATTAATAATTACATTTCATGCCATCGCCTCAAAAATGAATTTTGATTTATCATTATTTTATTGTGGTGAATTTATGCCTTTATGCTTATGCTTCTAGAGAATTGCTAAACCTTATTATTCATCTCTATGTGCATTGAATTTAATTTTGAATTACATTTTAGTTGCATGCAAGTGAATAATACATGGCATGCCCTTGCACATGGATAATTTTCTGATGTAAAAATTACATTAACACCCCTTGACTTCTCCATAAATTTAAGGTTTACTTTCAGAGCTACACAGGCATTGTTTTATGTGGCGAATAGTTTAGCGAACTTGATTTTGATCTAATTGCGAGTTTAAATAAGTCATTGCCTCCCTGTGGACACAACCCTCTCTCCTGTAAGTGGTTTAATTTTAATTTTAATTATTTTGTTAAGCGATTTTCCACCACTTTGATCCTACAACGATAAATCATCTTAATACATTATTCAAAAGCGAAAACCAACTTATCAATCTTCTATTGGAATGGAGGTGGGAGGATGGCACCAAGGAAACCTATGAAGGTGGTGGGATGAAGGATGAATATTTGGTGGAAAATAGTAAGATTACACTAATAGGAGGCCTTTGGAGCTTGAGAGTAAGCTCTAATGGAGCTTTGGTAGGCTATTAGAGCTTAGGAGTAGGTGGGAGTAGAGTAGGTAGAGATGAAGAGGAATTGGGGGTGTAGGGGTGTTTATATAGTGGTGGAATGGACGTGGTTTGCAGCCATGGGTTTTTAGCGACATTTAGGACTTCACTAAAGACCCACCGGAGGTGTTGCTGTAGCATTCACGCACCTTGGCTGGTGCTTGGAAGCACGGCTGCAGCTGGTGTAGGGCGCGGTGCTCGTCAGCCGTTGGATCGGGCGTGGATGGCTGAGATCGTGAGGAGGGAATGCGCGCTTGCCCGGGTTTGAATCTCGCACTACTGGCGCCTACATTGATAGTCGTCGGATGAAGCATCGCACGGCCAAGAGATGCTCGTGGGTCATGCCTTTCCTGCTTTGAATGCACATGGATCACACCCTTGAGAAGATCCGATGGTCAACAGCGCATTCGCTTGACTTAAATGAGCACCTTTGATTGCACGCATGTGATCTGGCATGCGTCCTCACGTCAATGGGCGACATCAGATCATGCGTGAAGAATCTCGATCGCTCGATCAAGATTGAATGGCCCTATTTCAGCCGGCACTGTAGAGGGTGTAGTGGATTGCAGCTCGAACCTGCGCCTCTTGTTTGAAGAGTGGACGCTTCACCGTTTGGCCAAAAAGCCGCTTTGTAGAGTGGAGGGTGCTGCGGTCACGTGTGCTTGACCGTTGAATGAAGATTCAACAATCGAGGCAAATCCTTGCTTGAGGTTAGTTTCCCTTCAATTGTGGGAGCATGTGTCTCAGCCGTTGGATTGAGATCCAACGACTGGGATCTCTTCTTGCGACGAGGCTGGGGACGCGATGGCTCAGGTGGGTTGGCCTGGATGGCACCACGCGATGCCATCTAGGCCGTCTATCTTCTTCTTTTTATAGAGGGTGCTACGGAGCTCTGATCGGGGTGATTTTTGCGTTGACGGACTGCTATCGTCACTCTGGATTCATCTATATGGTCGGATTCTTCATCTAAAACCTGTAAAGATGTCACACTACCTCCTGGCCATAGAAAATGGAAGAATTAATGTACATAATACATAACTATCCTAAATGCCACGCAATGGATGTTATGTTGTATTTATAACATGATATGCAATGGTAAGCTTAGGAACTATCATAAATAAGCATTTTATCATGAATTCATGTGTGTTTATCAGACAACCTAATATGATCTACAAATCAAGAAGGATATGCTGATCCTTACCCTTCCTCATATTACACTGCTTATAGGTCATCACCCCCTTATGAACAACCCAAAATGACCTATTATCAAGGAGGGTATCATGAACCTCAATTTGTTGACTCCCCTGCACTGAACCCAAACCTGCCCAACCTTGAACTAAACCATTTGGTTCAAGTTAACCAGGTCCAAGATAAGGTGTTGGCTAACTTATGGAATACCATACAATCGTTAGAAGCTCAGCCAACACCTTGCACTGAAGAATTGGAGCCTCTGATTGAAATGATTGATGATCTTAACAAGTATTTGTTTGATTGGCTCCAGGATGTTAAGGATAAGGACCCAAATGAGTTTTTACTTGGGAAGTTATCAAAATTGAGGATGAGATTTGTGATTGCTCCAGTCCAATCTTAAGATGATTCCCTGGATGAACCCCTATCAGGAGAACCAATGTCAAAATTCACTCAGGCACCTGTAGGGGGGCACATTTTACGAGACCAAGGTTGACTAGGTTATTCTAGAGCAATCAAATAATGATGAATTGAATTCTTCACAAGAGATCCCTGAGCCGGGGTATGAGGAAATGTATGTCTCCATGGAAAAGAAAGTGATTGATGATTTTGAGACATATTAATGCGGATTCGGAATTCTTTGATTCTGAAGGTGAAGAATCATTATGCGAAGTCTCACTTGAGTTTACAATACACAATTTCAGTGAGACGACTAGGCCTGAGGAATTCAATGAATCATTTGATAGCCCTAAAATTGAGGAATTTGATCATGTTGGGGTTAGCATGATAGATTCAGATCCTGATTTCATGAAGGATTCAATTCATAGCCCTGATCCTCGATCACACCACATTGAGCTTACTGATGATTTTGATCTTGAGATATTCGACCCAAGTCAATTCTGATTCAATCACAACTCAAAGACTTGGAAATTTCAGATGGGGTATTTAATATGCAGGAGGTCCTGGAATTTGAAATTTTGATTATGGAGGATAGGAATTGGGAAATGATGATATGGGAAGCCAATTCTGGAGGAAGCAGAAGACCAAGTCTAAGGGTTCCTATTTGCCTGAAACCCCCAGCCTTTTGCCAGGACCCTTATGACATTTTTTATTCTAAGAATGTGCAACCCAAGCACAAATTCATTGATTATCCTTTTGAGCTTAATTTCTCTATTATCCAACTTTTTGGACTTGAGTTGCATCCTCACAAATCATAGGCCCAACCCCACTTGCATGCTGATCTTAGGTTTTGGATAATTTTTACCCAGAACCTTAGTTATACTCAACCATGGAATATGGGTTTGCATCACAATCTGGTCCACATCTGTGGACATCTTCTCCTGGCTGGTCCAAAATAAGATTTTCTTATTCTAATTCTGACCTGCACTTGTGAATTCTTTATTTATTTTTTATTTGTATAGTGTGCCTAGCTGAAGGCACTAAACCTAGCATGTATACAATCTATTTTGATCTCGAAGCTGATCGGGTAATCATGAAGTTCTGGTGCTTTCTTTTCTACTCCACTCTTTGTCATGTCTTTTTAATACAATGAGGACATTGCATTAGATAGGCATGGGGGGTGGATATTCATCTCTGAATCATTTTGTTAGTTCCTAGATTCTTTTTATTTTCTTTTTATTTAAAAAAAAATTGAATTAGGAAAGAGAACTTAGGCTTTAGAAATTTTCAGTCTTAGAGAATAAAACAGTAGGACCTGAACACTTAGACCCTTCAGGTCTTAGGGTTAATTAGCCCGGGTGGCCACTAAAATGTTGACATGTTTATTGATTCCTTGCCATTTTGAATTCAAATTTTAATTGGTTAATAAGTTGGGGTGATAAGTACACAACTTATCAACCTGCCCTTCGATTTAAGGAGACTTTAAACATAAGCATCTACAGACTCTTTACATTGACTCACTTTTTAGCGATTTTAATGAAAATTGGGTAGCTAATGAACCTTGTACAGTGGTATGGCTGGTAAGTCATTGTGGGTAACAACCCATTGGTCGATTGTCTAGAGCCCAGTCACACGACCATTCTCTTCTTACTGCCTTTAGGTAATTATTGGATCATGGAAGCCACCTATTTTTAAAAAAAAGAAAGAAAAATATCCAAAAAGGAAAGAAAAAGAAATAGAAAAGAAGAAAGAAAAAGAAATAAGCCACACTTCACTACACGAGTATGTCTAGTAAGTTGTTGATGGTAATAGCTCATCGGCTGGTTGCCTAGATTCCAGCTCAAGAAATGCACATATAATTCCTAAACACTGAGGAAGATAAGGAGAAGTAGAATAAGCCAAGGAGATATACACTGGGTTCGCCCTTTTGTTGATCACATAAAAATAAAAGTAGGGAGAAAGTTACCGGTCGGATAGATACACCTTTAGGCAGAAATTCTTTTAAGGTTACCTAGGGGTGTAGAAACCCGAAGTCCGTTCTGATTGCCAATTAATGAGTCTAGCACTTCACATAAAAAGCTGCTTAGAACTTAGAGTTCTCATCAAGTCTTAGGTGGGTTGAGTAGCCGTAGAAAGCTACTTCGAAACCCTAAACTCAAAAATCAAAAAGAAAAAATTGAAAAGAAGAAAAAGAAAAAGATCCTTCTTTGAATAAGGCGAGAGCTTAAAGTGGTCTGCATTTTGGCAAACACCCGGGCTATGTGTCTCTATAACTCAAGTCTTAGTTGAAATCTCTAAGTATTGAAACATAACTTTTGCCCAAGAAATCTGACCTAGTTCTCTTATAAATAGCATGTAGTTTTGTTATGGACTAGTAAAAGATAGGCATGGGGGTGTGATGTAAGCACGGTTGTATCACATAAACCATCTATTTATGCATGCTCTTAGGCGTAAAGTTGCATCATACATTATAAATATTGCAAAACATGCATCATCATGCATTTATGTTAGGTTGTATAAATTTTAGGTTAATTTTCATTTTTATCAGGATTAATTCTGTAATTTTAACAGCACATCATAAACACAGATTAACCATGGGTTTTTCAAAGGTTAATTAGAGATCAAATGACTACTAAAATCCAGAATGTGGGTCCATACAGACAGAAACAGGGTTTCATGCATTTCGAGAACTACAACAACACACAAAACCCTAATTTCAAACCAACTTATATTAAAGAGGTTTTGGTTAGAATAAAATTCATCTAAACCTCCTAAAATTCTTAGAAAAATATTCTAAGAGGTTTGGTACCCTTTGACCATCTAAATCTATTTTGACTTTGAACAGAGTCGTAGATGGAATTCTACCCTAATTTGGGTTTCTATGCAAATTTCCAAGTCAAACATGGTCAAAACTCAAATCCGATTCACCATTAGATTTCTTGTGTCCAAATTAGGTTTGTACCAAAATTTGGGCCCAATCAGAGTTCATCTTGATGTAGTTTGCAATTTAGCCCTTTAAAACTCTATTTCTCACATACACCCCTCAGGTTACGAATTAATTGCATTACCCCCCTAATTATTTGTCATTTTATTCAAACCAGTCCTTGCCACATGGCAGGTGTGAACCCAAAGCAGCTAACCTTCAATCAGAGATTCCTCTCTAATTACTCAACCGAATCCCTCAAAATTTGGAGGGATTGTTCCTAAAGACCTTCCTAATCGATTACACCACCTCTTAAACCTTGATTTGAGCCCCTCAGACCAGGTGAATGCAAGAAATTTTGGGGACCTTCTCCCATAAAATCTCGAGCTTCTCAAGCTTCTTCCCAAGCTTGGAACTCTTCCTGAGACCTTCAAAAACACCCCCTTTGCAAGGCCATGCTCCTCAGCAAGTTTGAGGCTAAAAACTCCTCTTATTCTTCTACCTTCAACCTACTCTGACTTGCTTCAATGAACCCTCTACTCTGACTTCTTTTCCCTCTACCACATACTATAGGCAGAGGGAAACTTCCTCCCTCTGTCGTCCGCTCCTCACCATATCTGCCAGGAGCTTCCTCCCCCTTCAGGCGTCACCATCTCCAGCGCCAGCCCATTATAGCTAGTGCCATATTCGCTCTCCCCTCATCTATAAGCTCTACCTATCGACTCCTCTCACTCCCCTGCCTCATCCTACATCTTCAGCACTCAGGTTCACGCCCTACATCACCTACACAACCATCATCTCCTACATAGCCGGTGAAGCTCCAGCGATGTCGCGCGAGATTCACCGACCACCATCCCACCTGCCACTACATCCATTAGCATTGTTGTAACCTTACGATCAAAACCCAATAAAATTGGGGCTATTGACCACTAAAACCTCCCACCGAGAACTACCACCTTCGTATACCTTCTTTGACTTTGCCACGCACACACACACCTCCTCACAGCACGCCACGACCACCATCATGTTCGCCACACTCAGGCGAACCTTTTGAGCAACTTTAACAGGGTCGCAAAGCCATATTCTGCATTTCAGGTACATCATCGGAGTTGCACCATGGCGACCTTCTCTGACCTCTACTGCTGTTCTCCGGTCGAGTTCATCCTCGCTGCTACTTCCATGTGACATGGAACACTCCCAGGATCATTTCTAGATCCTCAATTGAAGCAGTAAGCATCCCCTATGATGTAGACACATCCATTTAGGTTAAAATGCCTATTTATGCATGTTCTTAGGCTTAGATTTGCATTCCATATTATAAATATTGTATAGCATGCATCATTATGCATTTAGAGTAGTTGTGCATATTTTAAGTTAATTGCACCCTTTTTGTGGTCAGGAGAGAAGGAGATTTATTTTAGAGCCTCGAATTGATGATCAGACTATACAAATCTGATCAGGATGACGATCGGAGTCCAATGCCTCCGAAATCGCCTTAATCAGAGTCAGGTAGTAGCATATGCAGACTAAGGAAGATCAACGACCAAGGGACTAGGTGACATAATTCAGAGCTTCAAACGACAAATTTGACCATGCAGATGGATTTGGGTCAACGATCGCAGCCCAACGGCGCAAAAATCAGCTTAATCCGACCTTTGTAGCAGTTCCTACAACAAAAAGAAGATGGACGGCCCAGATTGAGTCACGTGGTGCAACCCAGGCTGCCCATGTGCACGCACATGCCACCACACGCGCATAGTGGCACAGGCATGCTCGCACGTGCGGAGGCATGCACGTGCAGCAGCGGGTGCCCATGGGCACGTACGGAGGCTTCGACAGCAATGCATGCAGGGAGGCACGTGACATGGGTGTGTGGAGCACGCGCCAGCGCAATAGTGGGTGGGTGCATAGGCTGTCTGTAGCGACGTTTATGGCGGATCTTCAGCGACATTTATGATCGTCACTAAATGTCCTGTATACGAATTTGATTCTTTCCTCCATTATAAAAGGACCCCTACCCCTCCCATTTTTCTTCATCTCTTCCTTTCTTCCTCTCACCACCTATAAGGCTCTAGAGAGAGCTTGTCCTAAGCCCAGGATGCTCGTCTAGAGTAGAAAACCAAATACTTTTCCCTCCCCTCATCCCCATTCGTGGAGCATCCCGTGGTTGTCTTCTCACCTACTTCGGGAAGTAGATGGTCTCCGCAATGCCATCCTGCCCCATCCTCCGTCCTCCGGCTACGTCCTCCTTCATCCCACTTCTCACTACCTTCCTCCAGGCGACATCAGAGTGAGTCATTCTCAAAGTGACCATTGAGGGGGATTCTCTCACCTCTTTCTATCTTTATTACTTTCGTAGTGTAATCTTTCTCGCTTTCCTAGTTGTAGCAAATGTTTGATTCAGAAATATATGTGATTCTCTCTCTCTTATATTTTACAAGTAGATTAGTTAGATAAGTAATTGTTTATCTAATCTCTTGCTTTCTAAAAAATTCCAAAAAAAATTATAATAGATAAAAATGACAAAAAAAAGAAATAAAGTGAAACGTGGTTTTCATAAAACCAAATGTTTGCCTCCCCGTGTTCAACCCGGGACTCACTTTTCAAGTTCGGTTATAAATTTTATCTGATCGACGGATTTTCTCGCGAATCAAACTACGATGACGGGTTTTCCAAATCCAATCCTTTTCGCATGCGAATTCGCCGCTATCACCCTTCAACCCCAATTGGAGCACCCATCACCTGTAGCTGCTGCGCAAGTCCCAGATCATGGATTTTGAAGGCGATGATAGCGTATAAGTTGATTTCGTGTCCAAGGCTTATCGCCTCAAACACGGCATGAGGTCCCTCTCACTCTCTCACACACTCCTCACTCACTAGCCCACGCCGATGAGCCTAGACCCTTGGATCCGATTACTCGTTTGATTACCTGGTACTGTTCACCCGAGTCTAAGCTGAGAGGCAAGGAAGAGAATCAGAGAGAGAGGGGGGAGGGCTTTGCTCTGCTTGGGATACGTGCCCTCCCTCTCTCTCAACATTTAGTTGAATTTGAAGAGGCCTTATGCCTCTATTGGTGTGCTGCTGCTGCTGCTGTGCCTCTTCTCTGAGGCTTAAGGCAAGGCCTTGTGCTTTGTAAGGTTCTGCTGGTTAAGGCATCTGAGGCCTTCTGTTGTCGTCTAGTCTGGCACTTGACTGGTTCTGATCTACTATGGAGATATTTACTGTGATCTTAGATTGCGAATGTTGTTCTTTTATTTGAAATAATTGTGAGTTTAAAACTTAAGAGTTAATTTTGTGATTCAAAGCACCATTTTAATCCCATCTTTTTACAATAACTCTCTGATCTTTACTGAAATATTATTTTGAGTATTTCTTTGGTTTTAATTGTATATTATTTTTGATATTACGATTAGTGGATTAAAATTGTTATTTTTACTCTCTAAGAATGACCTTGGATTCATCTCTTATTTTCGAGCTTTATAAATTATTAATGCTGTTGCATCTTTATTAAATGTATTACAACGTATATCTTAAATGTATTACAACGTATATCTTAACATTCCACGAATACGCATGCAACAGGATCCCAATCAATTTCTACCCCTAACATATTTTCCCACCTAATCCCAAACCCAATCCCATGCAACCTACCTACGTCCAACCTTTATCCCATTCTCTCATATTTCCTAATCCCATATGAGCTAACGTGAAACACCAAAAATTCCCATAACAAAAAAGAACGCACGTTATAACCCCCTCCAAGACCCCTCTACGTCGTCCACTTCCGATTCCCATGCAAAGCCCACACAAACTCCACGAAAACTCCATTGCAATTCCACCTAATACCCATACCCGCACCAAACCTACGTAAGCCTTAACCTATTCCCATGCAATTCCCAACATTCCCACGTCAATCCCAAACCCACCAACTTATTTGCCACAACACCAGCGAACTCAACAATCGTTGCCCATCCCTTCCCATGCAAAATTCAAAAATAAATAAAAAAACAAACCCACCTACGTGACCTTTCCCTCCACACCCACCGTACACAACGAATTCCACCCGATCCATCATTACCTCTCCACATAAATTACACTTGTATTAATTTAAAATCCTATCTCATTCAACCAATACCCACCGGGTACGTTCCCTCCAAAACTTCCACCAAACTCACAGCATCCAATTTATTAATTTAGACTCTTAATTTATTCTTAACAAAAACCTAACATATCCTATCACTTGGTCATAGATCCTAATCCTTGATCCTTAACTTATTAATCCTAGTCATTCAAATTAGTGATCCTAAACATCTCAGATCGACTAATAGGAAGTCTCCAAGAGTCCTATATATATAAGCCCCTAGCCACCCACTCCTTAGGAGGGATCTCTGATATAGAAATTCCTACTTCCACATACTAGAACTAGTCTTCTTCCACACCATGTTTGGTGGTTTTGGTAGGTGCACTTTTGCATCTGCATCTACACCAATGCTCTGGACTTCCCCTTCGCCTTCCACACCATGTTTGGTTGTAATTTCAGAAGCATTCTACTAGTCTACTTGTGCAAAACTCTTGATTATATTCAATAAAATTCTAGTTGTTATTTTTCAACTTGTCTTCAAGTTGCATGCTTTCAGGTTCTAGTACTTAGTTGCATGTTCTAGATATCATTTTCCTTGATATTCAATCTGCTTAGTTTTAGATCTAGTTCAAAAAAATGATTTTAATTTATTTACCTCTCTGCGAACAACTCAAACTCTCATATGTCTATTCAAAAAGTCTTACAAGTTCTATCCTATTTACAATTTTTAAAAGCTTCTATGTGCATTTACTACGACGAAAAGTGATTTCTCGCAATCACATCCGCGGACAGAACACCCACCTTCTTAATGGGTTTCACTTTAAGGAATATATGTTCCTTATCACAGCCCTCAACCACATTAAGGATCCATTAAGACCAAAATG
The DNA here is from genome assembly GCA_037157565.1 of Thalassia testudinum. Lineage (NCBI taxonomy): Eukaryota > Viridiplantae > Streptophyta > Magnoliopsida > Alismatales > Hydrocharitaceae > Thalassia > Thalassia testudinum. The sequence continues at coordinate 175,181,781 of JAZHRO010000031.1, forward strand.
GATAATTTGACTTGTTAAACTTTGCAATGGAACCAAAAAAGGGGGTTTTTAAACTCTCCCTAACTTCCCTCTCCATATGTTGAAGAGTCGACAACTTCCGAGGCCATATTACTTATAATCGAAGACCCAAAATGAAAATTAGTGGAAAAACATCACCACTAGTATGCACTAACCATCAAAAACCCCTGCTCGAGTCTATATCAACAAGAGTAAACATCTCACATTTGATCTTGAGTCTTTTCTGGTTTCAACAAGGTCAAAATCAGGTAAACTATCCCAAATAGTGCCATTCTAGCGATCTAATGATCATCGATCAGGTGCAGGGGAATAAGGGCCCCTAGGTGATCCCTATCATGCTTTATTTGGGTCGAAAGGGGGCCTCCAAGTGGACCCTACCCTTTCTTGACTCCAAAGGCAATGCTGATAGGGTAAACCCTACCAATGATGCTACCGACTGTGGTTGGTGGCTAGAGTAGGTTTAGCCAGTCGAGGGGAAGTCAGTGACACTACCATCAGTGGCATTACGGTGGTTGTAGGTGGCTCCTCCTAATCCTTAGCTTCTTCGACTCTACATGGAGCGACGAGCATAGAACTAGAAGTTAGAGGTGCTTGGAGAATAGAATGCAACTCACAAGATTCCTCCCTTGATGGGTTTAGAATCCCAATGCAAGAGGAGAAACCCTAATTTTATTTGGTGGAAAAAGAAAAGAGAGAAGCAATCAAGGAGGTATCGAGCTCCAATCTAGGACCATCGCTCTGATATCATGTTAAGAGAGAAACATCTTTCCTGCATCACTACGAAACCCTAGGCCCTCTATTAATAAAGATAAGGGCCAAGGGAGAAATAACGCACAGGTCCCTATACGCCAACAAGGAAAAATAAGAAATACAAAAGAAACAAAATCCTCAACACTTCAAAGTATCTCAAGGTTCTCCGTATCTAGATTATAAGGAACATATTCGAGCGAATATTCGTGCTCAAGTGTGTGCTTGCAATGCCCTTAAGATGATGAAGGAGGACAACTACATAGATGTTGACCAAGAGGCTTTGGCACTACTCCAGCTATGTCACTATTCTGAAATCCAGTGAACACGAGTAGTGGGAATGATAAACTAGAATCTTAAAGAAGATGTTCATAATTAAGATCATCTACTCATCAGGAACCAAAGGAATGTCCATGTTTATGCTGAATTTTCATAAAAATGAGTTTGCATTCGTAGAAAGGCATTTGAGAATATGTATTTGCTTATTATTACCAACTCATCCATACCATTAACAATTGCATTTTTCGTCAAGAGTGCACCCTATTGATGTGGGCATCAGATTTCAAGAGACCAACAAGCTTTATAAATAAAGGAAAAAAATGTTTAAAAAATAAAAAAGGGAAAGAAAATGTTTAAGTTGATTTCTCCGTGGGCATTGGAATCATAAGTATCAACAATATGTAAATGTTATATTCTTGCTTTTTTATAAGGGGCAAAAAATATCTTTAGACTCAAAACTTCACAAAAAGTTCGAAAAGAAGGGTCCGACCCAAAAACACTCGGACATAGGTAGGTCTAGGGATTTGACTTGCCTACATCCGAAAATGACTCGCATACTGGTGGGTCTGGTAATCCAACCCACCTACATCCAAAAGGCTCGGATACAGGCGGGTCCAAAGATCCAACCCGCCTACACCTGGAAAGGCTCGGATATGGTCAGATCCAGAGGACCTGACCTGCTTAAGGTCCGATGCCAATAAGGAGACAACGGAAAAAGTACAACATGGCCATACCTCCAATAAATGATGGCGTGGCCACCGCAATTAATAATCTGACAACATATATACCCTGGCAACGAGCGTATCCAATCAGAAGATCTCGCAAAAGACCAACCCCAGCACTATAAATAGCGAGGAGAGGTTCTTAAGGCCCTCTCTCAGGCAATTCGAGAGAGAAAGAGAGATTGTAATCTTATTTATTACTAATGCATATTTGGTAGCATCATCCTCCCCCTAGACATACACCTCTTAGGATGGAACTGGGTTTTCAACTTCTTTGTCTCCTATGAGATTGCTTGAGTTGTTGAGTCTGACCCTCCGATCACCTAGGAGGTCAGATCAACTACCACCGTCTGTGGGAATGATTATTAGTTGATAATGTTTCCTAGCTCTCAGAGTCCTCCCAATGGCTCCCACCACTCACAACTCCCTCGTCGACCCCAAGAAAGCATCGACCTAGGCTGAATCCAATGTTTCGGTGTCCAAGTGACACCCTCAGCCGTCCAGGCCAAGCAAGGAGAAGCAGGGAGTCCTCGGCCAATAGCTAGAGAACCATGAGCATGACCCCCTCTTCGAATTGCTGGCGAGGGAGGAGTAGTATCAAGCTAAGCTAGCAGCACTTAGGGCTGAAGAGATTTCAGTTGTGGCAAAACTCTTGGAGATTAGACAGGTCTGGAAGTTCGGCAAACCTCCTTAAAGGGAGCTATGCCAGTCAATCGCTCGTCTGCACGAATAGCTCAAAAAATTAAAACAAGAGCTTAGTAGCCAGAAAGGGGAAGCTCCTCCTGACCTGCCTAAAGTTCCTCGTCCACCTTCATCGGAAGAGAGCTCAGGGGCTCAACCCCTAGAAAGCAGCAGCAGAGGCTTGATCCTTGAGATCGTCCGCCAGGTCACCAAGGTAATGCAGGGCATATGCCCCTGGGCCTACGTCACCACCTACCCCTTCACTAAGGAGGTGATGATAGCTCCCCTGCTGGAGAAATTCAAGCAAGCTATCATGGTCCAATATGAAGGGACGGTAGACCCCAACAACTTTGTCGGGAGTTATCGCCAAATGATGTTGGTACATAGCTGCCCCGACGGAATACTCTTTCAAGTATTCCCATCCTATATGTTCGGCATGGTCCATGAGTGGTTCAATGAACTACCGGCCAGATAGATCACATGCTTTCAGGAGTTGGTAGATAAGTTCTGCCAATACTTTGCCAGGCAGCAGAGGGTTAGAGATAACCCTGAAGTACTGTCAAAGATCCAGCAGTAGAAGAACGAGTCTTCGCAGTCGTACCTAGACTAATTCAAGGCGTAGTATTTTAAATGTAATCAGCCTCACGATGCCATCACCATCCAATACTTCAAGTCACGGATCCTGACTCAAAGGTTTTGGTATGACATCGATGATTTCCCACCTAGAAATATGGTAGAGCTCTGAAACAGAGGTATAAGGTTCGCAGAGTAGGATGACTAAGTAGGCCCCAATAGAATCTACCCCTGTCTCCATCTGCGGAGGTAGCTACTTCAACAAGCGCAAGGTTGGCTTCCCAAAGTAGAGGAATCATCGACCAATTAAGGGCCAAAACAGCAGACCTCGCCAACCTAGGTAGGATTACGTCGAAGAATACACTCCCTTGGCCTGAACCGAGTGAACGTGTTGGCAGAGGTATGGCCTACAAACAAAGACCTACCACCCCTGCCCAAGTTGATGAAGAAAAAGGCTGACACTAGGCCCTACTGCAAGTACCACAAGGCCTGGGGGCACACCACTGAAGACTGTCGAGACCTATTAGACCAGATCGAGTCCAAGATTTGGCATGGAAACTTGGCCCACTTTGTCAGGTGAAACGAGGGCTAAGTTAAGGGAAAAAGGCCCATGGAGGGCTTAGAAGACTACCACAAGAAAAAGCTTCAGTAGTTTCGTGGGGCCAACGTGGTCCTTGTCGAGGGTTGAGAGCCCAATGATGTCGTGGCTTGCCACCTTGAACAGGTAGTATCTTGATGCGAAGAATGTGTGATTTGTTAAAATTAGGGTTTAAGTCGTTGCAACACAAAATTTCGCAATCGTTTTTAAAATTTATAAAACCTAGATAGTGGGGTACCTAGGGTCGTCCAAGGAGGCAAGTTTACAAAATTCAACGCTCTCACTTGAAAAAGGGCAAATCAACTTTCCTTGTAGGTTTTTAAATATAAGATTTTTTTTTTTTGAAATAACGGGCAACTATGAAAATTAAAGCGAGAAAGAGATTACACCCAACTTGCTAATACTAACACTAAAGTGACAAGCTAGTATTCTCTCTAAACTCACCCTAGGCACGTGGAGGCCTAGGGTAATTAGAGAGTGTGAAAACTGCTAGAAACCACAAAAAAGATGCAACACAATTGAAGAAAGGCAACTTTAATTAAGGAGAAAAATATTTTACACAAGACAAGTAGAGGAATGATTCTACTCTAAAATAAGAAAAACAAAAGAAGTAAAACACAAATCCTCTTGATGATGGTGGTGAAGATGAGAGAATCCTTGCTCCAAGCTCAGTTGTTCTTGGGCTTGAAAAGGGTCTCTCCAACTCCTTCCTTGAAAAGCTCCTCCAAGGTGATGTCTTCCTTGGAAAGCCCTAAGGGGGGGGCATGCCTTTGCTCCTCCAAAGGTGGATGATCTCCACCCACAAATCTCCTCCTAGGGTGGCATGTACCACCCTCAATACCTCCTCCTAAGGTCTTCCTTGCTTGGCTGCTCCTCTGGCTGGTGGTGGCAAAAAGAGAGAAGGGAAGAGGGGAAGACACCAAGGGGACAAAGTATCCCCTTAATCTTCTTCTCCTTCTTCTCTTGGCCGTGAGTATGGTTGTATGAAGGTGGAGAATATCAAGCCAAAGGATGAAGAATTGGTGGTGGTTAAGGGGGTATATATAAGGCTTATGAAGGGAGAGGTTAGCATGGACACATGTAGGGCTAGGATGGGTTCAAAGGGTAGTTATGGGTGGTTATAAGGATCCAATGGTGGGGGTTAATTGGCACCACCTAAGGGGTTGCTATGGGTGTGGTTATGGTTGGCCAAGTGGTGTTTAGAGTTGGCGCCAACCATGGGAGGGTGTCATGGTTTGGCGCCAACTAATGAGGGTTCTAAAAGGTGGGTAGGTGGTGGTTAGGATGGCTTGTAGGGGTAGGTGTATGGTGGCGATGGAGTGGATTTTTGGAGGGAAAAGTGGAACAACTTTTGTGGTGCCTTTTGGTGGTGGTAGTGGGTTGAAAGGGGGTGAGTAGGTTGGCACCAAAAAGGGTCTTTAGGAGTAGGAGCTAGGTGGACTAGGTTTAGGTCTTTTTTTGGTGAAGTTAGCTAGGTAGGTGGCCATGTAGGTGAAGCTAGCTTTGACCTTAGCTAGCTTAACTAGTATGTAAGTAGAGGAGGAGGTATGCTAGAGGTAGGGTTTAGGGAAGAGGAGCTGAGGAAGGAATGTTTGGAGCTGAACTAGAACTGGTAGCTGCTAAAGGGAGTTGCAAGGAGCTACTTTAGTTGGTTTAGCTTGCTAGTTCTTTGCTAACTGCTAAGCCAAACTAAAGTGAGCTGGATTCTGTTGAAATATGCTGAGGTGAGCTGGGTCTGATTTTCCTAGGGAGGACCTAGCTAGCTGGAGTAGCTAAGGTATCTTAGCTCAACTAGGTTGAGCTAAGTGGAGTCCCTGGGGCTAGACTTGAGCTGGCCCGAGCTGTATGAAGTCATCTTTAGTTTCCTTGAATTGAATGGAGCTGCAAGTAGCTGGACCTGAGCTGAGGTGGACTCCAGTGAACATAGCTGAGCTAGCTAGAGCTCCCAGTGAACTAATTGAAGCTAAGGTGAGCTAGACTCAACTAAGTTGAGTAGGGTCTGAGCTGACTTGAGCTAGGTTGAGCTAAGATGAGCTGCCTTGGGCTACCACTCAGCCAAGGTGAGCTACGTAGAGCTTAATGGAGCTAACCCTAACCCAAGTGAGCTAGTATCTAGCTATGATGAGTTGGATCTGGCCAAGTCTCAGCAGGATTGAGGTTCCTCTTCACCGGTTGCCTTCTTGAGTGCTAAGGTTTCAAGGATCTGACTACTTGTTCATCCCTAACACTCAAATAAACATGTCAAAAACAACAAAAATAGTGCAATGCATGCCCAACCTAGGTGATGCCTAAATGGAACCTAGAAACCCATTTGCAAAGTTAAAATCCTAAGAGCTAGGTTTGTTTTAGGGCATAAGAATGATGATAAACTGGTGTTTATCATATCCCCCCTACTCTCCCCAACTGAGTACCACAGTCAAGTCTTGACGGCTATGCCAGGATTACCCCAAAACACTCACCGCTTGCCCTTCGCAGGCATGGAGGTTGAAGTAATTTTCTAGGTCAATGCCGCCTCGAATCAGCAACCCAGCCCTTTCGGGCAGGCGACCTGTAGCACCTTCCCTACCCTCCAATGGGGTGAGAGAGGCCCTGTTAAGCAGGTAGCCTCCTGACTATTTTCCTTCCTACCGAATCTAGCATAGCACACTAACCCACTATTAGTGGCACTCCTGCCAGCGGGACAATAGCAACCTTGACTCCTCATTGACGAAGGTGATAAATGCCAGTTTATCATTATTCTTATGCATTAAATCAAACCTAGCTCTTAGGATTATGCTCCGCAAATGGGTTTTTGGGTTGCATTTAGGCATAAATTAGGTTAGGCATGCATTGCATTTCTTATTGTGTTTTTAATGTGTTTTTGTGAGTGTTAGGGATAAACAGATTGCCAGATCGCTAAAACCCTAGCACTCAGGAAGGCAACAGGTGAAGGAGAAGCTCAAACTAGTTGGAACTTAGCTTGATCCAGCTCACCATAGCTAGAATCCAGCTCACTTGGATTAGGGTCAACTCATCCTAACTCCATTCAGCTCATCTCAACTGAATGGTAGCTCAAGAGAGCTCATCTTAACTCACCCTAGCTCAGGTCAGCTTAGATCCAACTCAACTTAGCTGAGTCTAGCTCATCTCAACTCCCATTAGTCCACAGGGAGCTCTAGCTAGCTCAACTGAGTTGACTGGAGTTCACCCCAGCTTGGGTCCAGCTACATCCAGCTCCACTCAACTCTAGCCAGCTAAAGATGACTTCATTCCAACCTAGGAAGCTCAAGTCCAGCTCCCAGGGACTCATCTCAGCTCAACTCAATTGAGCTAAGCTACTTTAGCTACCTCAACCAGCTTGATCCTTCCCGGGAGCACCAGACCCAGCTCACCTCAGCTCATTATGGTAGAAGCCAACTCACTTTAGCTTGGCTTCGTAGCTAGCAAAGAACTAGCAAGCTAAGCCAGCTAGAGTAGCTCCATGCCAGCCTCTTCAGCATCTACCAGCTCCATTTCAAGCTCCAAACTTCTCCTCCTCAGCTCCTCTCTTCAAACATTAGCTCACCTTACCTACTCCTCTACTCCATAGCTAGCTAAGCTAGCTTAGCATAGCTTAGCTAGCATCCATCTCCTTGGCCATCCACCACCTTCAACTCAACCCTAGCTAGCTCCATCAACTAAGCTCACCTAAGCTAGCTATCCTACTCCAAGTTGGCGCCACCACCATCACACCCTTCACCCCATCACCACTACCGAAAGGCACCTATTTTCCCTCCAAAATAACCTTCTAGAACCGTTCCCTTTTGGCGCCAACTTTTCCTTCCAAAAATGCCCTAATCTCCACCCTACACCTAAGTCTAAAGCCCATCTCCACCTTCCATTTTCCCTCCAAAATTGGCCCCCTTCTAGAACACCATTTTGGCACCAAAATGGAGGCACCCCCTCCACCATGGACGTCCACCAAGGGGTGGATTCAACCTATAACCACCCCCCTTGCACCTTTTAAGGTGACGCCAAGTGATCTCCACCTTAGGATTAACTTAACCACCCATAACCACCACCAAACTCCATCCTAGCCCTCCACCTATTCACGCCAACTACCCCCCTCTCCACCTCTATATAAACCCACCATATCACCACATAAAAATCATCCTCCATTAGTGTTTAATTCCACCTACATCCACCTACACCTATGGCCAAGAAGAAGGAGTAGGGAAGAAGATTAAGGGGGCACATTACCTGCTCCTTTTGTGCCTTCTTCTCCCCACTTTCTTCAACTTGTGCCATGCCAAGGAGGAGGAGCATTCTACTTCAAGGAGGATGGCCAGGCAAAGGAGAGGAACCTAGGGCGGACGTCCACCCTTGGAGGAGAAGAATTAAAGGTGGTAGCTACCACCTTGGAGGACATCATTTGGAGGAGCATCTCATGCCAAGGAGGAGTTGTCTTTTCAATTCAAGGAGCTACTTGGGTTAGAGCAAGAAGCCCTCTTCTTCACCATCTATCTAGAGGATTTGTATTTTATTTTTCTTGTATTTTCAAGTAGAGTAGAAGCATTCCTCTATAGGTTTTGTGTGAACAATTTTGCTTTAATTCAAATTGCCTTCTTTCAATTTTTGTTGCATAGCTTTCTACAATCTTTTGCCTAGTATTTGTTTCACTCCCTCTCCCTAATTATTCTAAGTCTCCAGGTGCCTAGGGTGAGCTTAGGGAGAGGCTCTACCTGTCACCTTAAGCTTAGGTTTCTTGAATTAGGTATTAGTTGTTTTCCAGCTTTCAACAAAAACTTGCATGTTGCCTTTATTTCAAAAATCATAAAAACTATATATTCAAAAAGACCAAAAAGAAAGTTGAGATTTATTTTTCAAGCAAGAGATTTAATTTTTGCAAAATTTCCTCCTTAGACAACCCTAGATACCCCACTATCTAGGAATATAGATTTAAAAGCAAATCCGTTTTTGTGCGTTGCAACGACTTAAAACCCTAAATTAACAAATCGCGCAAAAATGCAATCACTTTTTGGCACCGTTGCTGGGGAGCCACGGCTTTGCATTAATCATTTTTCTCTTGCTTGAAGTGGATCTCATCCCCTTCTCTTTCTTCTCTCTTGTGCGTGCAGGTATTGTAGGAAGAAAGTGGGAATTTGGATGCGAGAGCTCAAAGTTCCTTTTCTTCCTGCGAAATTCAAGTTGGTTCTCTTCTCTGGTCACATAGTCAATTAAAACTACCAAAAAAAAATATTAAACTTTGCTTTCAGGATCCCAAACATCTTAATTAAGTGGAGTGGTGTCCATTAAAATTCATTGTTTGCTTGTATGCTTCATTAAATGTCACTCCAATCCAAGTGTTGGTGTTCTGATTTTCCAGTCCAGATTTCTATCCAAATTTCAAAAATCAAGTCCCAACACCACAGGCCTCTTAAAATTCTAATATTTCACATGGTGATTCCAAATCAAGCTATAAACGTCTGTTCCAAATTTCAAATTAATTGGCTTTGTATTTAATTTTTAAAAATTCGTGGACTGCTGAGGGGTCACACCCTCTAAGCTTCCTATGTTGCTACTGCCCATGAATTTTTATAATTTTTATACTTATTCAATTTTTTGTGAAATTTATCTTTCTGGAATCCTTGTGAAATTTTACATATCACATAAAATCACCAAAATTTTCTGAGGCCAGTGGTGGTACAAAAAGTCCAAAATAGTCACGGGTTTCATTTCTAAACTTTGACACTAGCACAAATAAAAATTCAAAACAAATATCAAACAAATTCTTAAAATCTTACAAAAATATTTTTTGGAATCCTTGTTTGATTCTCTTCAAAGTAGTGGTGTTTTTTGAATTGTTTGGACCACTACGAAATACAGAAAGCCTAAAAATAACTCATTGGTAGTTAAATTTCTGTCCTAGGATCAATTAGATTAGGGTTTCTTTTTCATTTTTAGAGATAAACAACCAAAAGGAAACATATCCTCACCCATACAACTTGATTTCCTCTTGTTTGTGGAATCTCAAACTTGTTTGAAAACTTAACAAGAAAACCCTAAAAATACACTAAGTTAAATCCAATCCTAAAAGACAGAAATACAATAATTGTGTGACAACTTGCTTTGCATTGGAACCACTTTCCAATTCCTGCACATACACAAAAAATTGAAATAACAGGGCAACAACTCAAACAATGCCCTCCACATTCGGTGTGCACACTAGTATCCTAGTCCTAACTAAAATTTGCAGCAATTTGACCCCTAAGGTTTCATCAATTTTGGCTTGCTATAGAGGACTTAAGTTTTCTCTAGTTAATACCAATTATGTCATCTATATCCGGTGTTCAGGATGAGGGACTATGTCAAATGACCAGGCGCGGATTTGTATAAGGACCTGGGGATTTTCCTGGGAAACGCTTGGGCCCAAACCTCCCCTTTAGCAACTTGGTTAGATTTGTTGATAGAATGGATATTCACTATTGATTACTTATTTCCTAGGTAGACCAAGTCTTAGGTTAAATTCTAGGGAGTCACAATTAAGTTAGGTCTAGAATTTGATTGCTTGTGTGCACACTTCTCTCATCTCCATCTCTTCTCTTCCCCTACCATTTCTTCCATTTTGCACGGGCGGCAGTCCAAAACTCCACACTTGGAGGGACCACTTGATTTTGCCTCCCCAAAAAAAAAAGACCTTTCCATGCATTCTTCCTCTTCTTTAAAAATGGAAAATCAAAATTGGTCCTATAACCCGCATGCTAATTTTTATTTCCCCTACTTTTCCACCCAAGAGCTACTTAATCAGGCCCCTCCACCTAATCTCTACTCTATCATGGCTCATCTAGAAATTCAGCAACAACAGCTGCATAAGGAATTAACTGACCTAGCCAACCGAGGTCAACCTGCTACACCTAACCAAGCTCTGCAAATCCCACGTTTCACCCCAGTTGACACCCTCAAGAGAGAAAATCTGCATAAATCTCGTGCTGAGTATGATTATTATTCGTAGGCTTTCTATGGTTCAACGGGAAATTATGTTTATCCCAATCATCACCCCACCCAAAATGTCCCTACTTTCCAGGAGAAATTGAAAATTTTCTCTAATGGGGGGAATTATCCGGCTCACTCCTGGACCACTCTGGTTCCACACCAACAACAGGACCTGTTTGGAGGGTATGGTTCAAATTAGACTTATCAATCTGGGCAATCTCAAGAAGACATTAATGCCCAGATGATGAAAAACCTGCAGGAGTTACAAAGAAAAACAAGGGAAACAACCCATCTTATTAACAATCTCAATGATCAAATTAGGGATATTCCGACTCAAAGACTTGCAGGACACTCACCATTCCAACCCACACCAAACTTTATTAATCACAGGAGCCAACACCTGGGTGGATACCAACATCAGAACCACACGGTTCAGCCTCCTATTAACCCAATATCGCAACACCAACCTAGTTTCTATCAACATCAGGCCCCCCCACCTCCTCCCAGTGATCACCAAATTACGTATGCAGAGACTTTGAGGAGTGAGGAAACCACCATGGATTTAAGGCCTTCACATTCAAATGATGAAACTGATTCTCAACCAATGAAGATTGACTCCCATAACCTCAATAAGGAAGAACAAAAAGAAATCCCGAAAACACCTGATTCAAACCCTATTTCCCACTCTCAAAAACTGCAATCCAACAATCGAAAATCAGAGCCCTCTGACCACAATCCTTTGGACTTATTTGAGCAAGTCGAGAGGAATATTCCCTTCCTAGATTCTTCCCATGCCCCTAAAAGATTTACTTCAAAAGGGCATAATCAGAATCTAGAAAGGTTGGTCCTTTCAAAGACAACCAACTCAGTTTTTCAGAGCAAACTGCCTTTCACAAAAAAAGACCAAGGCACATCACTCATCTTAGTTGTCATAATTGACACCTTTTTTTTCATGCCCCTCTCGACTTAGGTACCTTTAGTAATCTCATCTCCCCAATCTTATTTGAGGAATTTCAATTCGGTGATTTAAAACCTTCTAAGGTTCAATTTCAATTGGAAGATCGATCTACCATTCAACCGTGGGGAATTGTTGAGGATAGTATTATCAAGGTCCGAAATTGTCTATTTTCGGTAAATTTTCTGGTCCTTGACATAGATGTACCTGAGGCTCTCATTAATGCCATCCTTGAAAGACCTTTTCTGTTTATGGGAGTAGCTAATATCAATTCTCATTCTGGGAAAATGAATATAAGTTGCAGTAACCAAACCTTCTCATTAGATTTATTTCAAGCTTCCAAGAGGTCCATTGATCACAAAATTTTTGACACTGATAATAAAATGGAAGCAGTATTTGAGAAGTCTATGTTGATCCAATCTCACTCAGCTTTGACCACTATTGATCTAGATTTTATTGATTCTTATTCTAAGGATAATTATGTGGTCCAAGACTTTCCAGATCAACTAGGTTTTGACTTTCCCCCTTTTCATCTTCCACTTTTTTCACCAAAAATATCCACACTAACTTCACCCATCCTGCATCTCACTAACTCCTTTCCCCTTCCTTTTCTATTGGACGTACCACCTGATCCACCTGAGTTTGGCTTTCATCATTAATTCAAACCATGGCTAAACCGAGGTCCCTTTTCCATTTCTCTATTTTATTTTGATCCCTTTATCTTTACCACTCATCCTTTTAGGGATCTTGAGGAAGACACTTTTATTAAAGACATTCAAGTGTCCAATTACTTACATGATTTTTTGTCTTCTATGCATACCTTCACACCAGCTGAATGGCGTAAAAGATAGCACTGGATGGGAGGTAACCCATCATTTTTCCTGCTTTCCTTTTTCCTTTCTTTTTCCATGTTTTGACCATCCTAAACCCGACCGCTCTTCATTATGGTGATTCCTTTTCCCTCCTAATGCATGAGGACATTGCATATCTTAAGCATGGGGGGTGTTTTTAAAATTTGACGATCAATTTAGGATTTTCAAAACCTAAAAACATGTATTTTTCTTTAGTTATTTTATTTTCCTACTTGCATACCCAAAAATATAAAAATATTGAAAACTTTTTGAGGAAAAATTTTGAAATTGGGACTAAGGTCGAAAAAACTCACTTTTGATACAATGGGATTTAATCTTTAACAAACTAGGGATGAGGATATGGATCTGATCATTAGAATTTCAGGATCTATTTTTAGACTAGATCATATATCCTTCTCTAAAATTCCACCTGAACTCATGATAGTTCAGGTGACTTGATTCTCTTTTATAATGTGGAAAGTATCTGACTTAGTTTCTGTTTCAAAAACTTGTATTTCTTGAGGAACTTCTTGTGTCAAATTTCACACACAAGCCAACAAATAAAAACTACTAAAAATTAGAAAAACTCCCTTGTTTGAACTTAGTAAAAGTGTGAAGCAGATCATTGGATTGAGTTCCCACCGTCGAGGAGGAAATGCCTCCTTTGAGGATGCAATGTCAACATGTTACCACCTCGACACTGCTCCATATCTATATTTCATATCTTTAGATGGAGCATTAAAGTGCATTTTAGCAGCTCAAGTGTCATGGACAGTGCTCTACCTATAGTGTTGGAGCAAGAGCTTGAGTTTGCTTGGAGTGCCCCTTTACACCGCATTGTGTTTTGGGGTTGTGAGCTCTTAGGTGGTGTCATGGACAGTACTATCACGAAGTACTAGCGCCAGAGCCCCCTCGAGGATTGGTAACAGGAATGATGATCCCGACACATCTGTTGTAAGACTAAGCTAAAAATAAGCATGGGGGAGAAAAAAAAAGTTTTAAACCAAAAACATGCCCTGATAAATGTTGGCTTTTCACAAGCATGGACACAAGGTTTTAAAGGATATTACAAGTTGCGAATCAGATTCAAGAGCCAAAAAAATCCTAAAAATAAAAATTTCAAATCACCTGAATTAACAAGGGGTTAATTTGTGAAATTTCTAGAGGATATATTGATCCCATTTTGTATAATTTTTTGATCCAAAAACAAATCCCGATGTTCATTCATAATGAATCCCGTGCCTCCTGTGTTTAGATCAACCAAGGTCCCTTAATCTTTTTCACCTCAAAATTCGAAAAAATTAGATTTCCCAAAAATCCTATTTTCCAAAAAATTAAAGTTTTGCTAAGAGACTAGCAAAAGATAAGCATGGGGTGTGATAAACGCCAGTTTATCATTATTCTTATGCATTAAAACAAACCTAGCTCTTAGGATTATGCTCCGCAAATGGATTTTTAGGTTGCATTTAGGCATAAATTAGGTTAGGCATGCATTGCATTTCTTATTGTGTTTGTAATGTGTTTTTGTGAGTGTTAGGGATAAACAGATTGCCAGATCACTAAAACCCTAGCACTCAGGAAGGTAACAGGTGAAGGAGAAGCTCAAACTAGCTGGAACTCAGCTTGATCCAGCTAACTATAGCTAGAATCCAGCTCACTTGGATTAGGGTCATCTCATCATAGCTCCATTCAACTCATCTCAGCTGAATGGTTGCTTAAGAGAGCTCATCTTAGCTCATCCTAGCTCAAGTCAGCTTAGATCCAGCTCAACTTAGCTGAGTCTAGCTCATCTCAACTCCCATTAGTCTATAGGGAGCTCTAGCTAGCTCAACTGAGTTGACTGGAGTTCACCCCAGCTTGGGTCCAGCTACATCCAGCTCCACTCAACTCCAGCCAGCTGAAGATGGCTTCATTCCAGCCCAGGAAGCTCAAGTCTAGCTCCCAGGGACTCAGCTTAGCTCAACTCAGTTGAGCTAAGCTGCCTTAGCTGCCTCAACCAGCTTGATCCTCCCTAGGAGCACCAGACCCAGCTCACCTCAGCTCATTATGGTAGAAGCCAGCTCACTTTAGCTTAACTTAGCAGCTAGTAAAGAACTAGCAAGCTAAGCCAACTAGAGTAGCTCCATCCAGCCTCTTTAGCAGCTGCCAGCTCCATTTCAAGCTCCAGACTTCCCCTCCTCAGCTCCTCTCCTCAAACCGTAGCTCACATTACCTACTCCTCTACTCCATAGCTAGAATCCAACTCCTTGGCCATCCACCACCTTCAACTCAACCCTAGCTAGCTCCATCAACTAAGCTCACCTAAGCTAGCTATCCCACTCCAAGTTGGCGCCACCACCATCACACCCCTTCACCCCATCACCACTACTAAAAGCCACCTATTTTCCCTCCAAAATAACCTTCTAGAACCCGTCCCTTTTGGCGCCAACTTTTCCCTCCAAAAATGCCCTAATCTCCACCCTACACCTAAGCCTAAAGCCCATCTCCACCTTCCATTTTCCCTCCAAAATTGCCCCCCTTCTAGAACACCATTTTGGTGCCAAAATGGAGGCACCCCCTCCACCATGGACGTCCACCAAGGGGTGGATTCAACCTATAACCACCCCCCTTGCACCCTTTAAGGTGGCACGAAGTGATCTCCACCTTAGGATTAACTTAACCACCCATAACCACCACCAAACTCCATCCTAGCTCTCCACCTATTCACACCAACTACCCCACTCTCCACCTCTATATAAACCCACCATATCACCGCATAAAAATCATCCTCCATTAGTGTTTAATTCCACCTACATCCACCTAGACCTATGGCCAAGAAGGAGTAGAGAAGAAGATAAGGGGGCACATCACCTGCCCCTTTGGTGCCTTCTTCTCCCCACTTTCTTCAACTTGTGCCACTCCAAGGAGGAGGAGCATTGTACTTCAAGGAGGATGGCCAGGAAAAGGAGAGGAACCTAGGGCGGACGTCCACCCTTGGAGGAGGAGAATTAAAGGTGGTAGCTACCACCTTGGAGGACATCATTTGGAGGAGCATCCCATGCCAAGAAGAAGGAGTTGTCTTTTCAAGTCAAGGAGCTACTTGGCTTCGAGCAAGAAGCCCTCTTCTTCACCATCTATCTAGAGGATTTGTGTTTTATTTTTCTTGTATTTTCAAGTAGAGTAGAAGCATTCCTCTATAGGTTTTGTGTGAAAAATTTTGCTTTAATTCAAATTGCCTTCTTTCAATTTTTGTTGGATAGCTTTTTACAATCTTTTGCCTAGCATTTGTTTCACTCCCTCTCCCTAATTATTCTAGGTCTCCACGTGCCTAGGGTGAGCTCAAGGAGAGGCTCTACCTATCACCTTAGGGTTAGGTTTCTTGAATTAGGTATTAGTTGTTTTCCAGCTTTCAACAAAAACTTGCATGTTGCCTTTATTTCAAAAATCATAAAAACTATATATTCAAAAAGACCAAAAAGAAAGTTGAGATTTATTTTTGAAGCAAGAGATTTAATTTTTGTAAACTTGCCTCCTTGGACGACCCTAGATACCCCACTATCTAGGAATATAAATTTAAAAGTGAATCCGTTTTTGTGCGTTGCAATGACTTAAAACTCTAAATTAACAAACCGCGCAAAAATGCGATCAGAAGGCAGTGCCATGGACATCCTCTTCTCCAAAACCCTACGCCGACTAGGTTTCACAGAAAAGCACCTCTCCCCGTCAATTCACCTGATTGTAGGATTCGGCAAGCATAAGGTGATGCCAAAAGGAGAAATCAGCCTCCCCTTGTCCATTTGCAATAGGGACAAGCACCTTAACTAAACATCCACATTTGTTGTGGCCGAATTGACGATGATGCTTGATGGCATCCTTGGTCACCCCACTACCCACACCTTCCATTTGATCCCTTCGTCATACTTCCAATTTGTGCTTTTCCAATCTCCACATGGAGTAGGAATAGTCAGGATTGAGCTAGAGTGGCCCATGGAGCAAAATCCCCCCAAACCATAGAAATGGGGGAAGAAAAGAAACCAAGTCCAGGAAATCTAGCAGGAGGTGATTCCAGCTAATTCGCCCATGACTTTGGAACTACAACCAGGCTTCTCATCCATGGCCATACAAATGTATCCTGGCGATGCTACCATGCTCGTTCGAGTCGGAGTGGACCTTGTGATGCAAGAAAAGCGTGATTGAAATTAGGGTTTTTAAGTCGTTGTAACATGCCAATTCACAATCGCTTTTACAATTTAGAAACCAAGATAGTGGTGGTATCTAGGTCATCTAAGGAGGCAAGAATGCACTTTGAATACTCTCGCTTGACAATAAGGAAATTAACTTTCTTTTTGGGTTTTCGAATATAAGATTTTTTTTGGATTTACAAATAACAGGGCAATAATGAAATAGAAAGCGAAAATGGATGCAACTAACTTGCTAATGCTAATACAAAAGTGACAAGTAATTCCTTTCTCTAAGATCACCCTAGATATGTGAAGACCTAGGATAATTAGAGAAAAAGTGTGAGTACGCTAAGGTAAAAGCAATGAGATGCAACAAGAATTGAAAAGAAAGCAACTTTAATTGAGAATTTTGTTTTACAGAAGAACAAGTAGAGGAATGCTTCTACTCAAAAAAAAATGAAAATACAAAAAGTAAAACACAAATCCTTCTAGTGATGTTGGTGAATAAGAGAGGCTTCTTGCTCCAAGCTCAGCTGCTCCTGGGCCTGAAAAGTTCTCCTTCTTCTCCTTCCATGAAAAGATCCTTCAAATTGGTGAGATCCTCTTCCTAGCAAGCCCTAGATGGACGTGCCCTTGCTCCTCCAAGGGTGAAAGATTTCCACCCACAAGAATTCCTCCTAGGGTAGGAGTGTGATTGCGCAGCAATCATAGGTCTTAATTGACCTAAATTAGGCTAGGACTCAGCATAAGTTAGGGTAATTCATGCATGCATAAGTATTATCTACATCTTTACTACTTCCTTTTAGCTATGCATAAAATAATGCTATGATGTGCTGATTAGGTGCATTATGTCAATTACAGGTAATAAGCTAGATCTGAAGCTGGATCTGAAGCTGGATCAGGAATAATGGGTGTTGCAGCAGAGTTGGAGCAGAAGACTTAGATTGGATGTAGTAGATAATAATGTATGGGAGTTAAGGTATGCTACTCTATTAAGTAGGAATAAAGCAGTAAAATGTGAAGAACTTAGGTCCATCCTAGCCTTGGGATAGCCTAAAGACTTCCCCAAGCCATAGCCACCCTTAGATTAGGTCACCGCACCCTAGGAAACCTTAAAACCCAAATTCCAACCTTTATCTGGATGTCCAGATGAATTATAGGATGCCCAGAACCCTTACCCAACTCTTGCACACCTTAAACCCACTTCTGCAATGTTATTGGACATCCAGACACTTGGTCGGACATCCAATTTTCGCAGAATACCCAAGACAGAACCTTGAATTCTTCTTGACTCTGATTGGATGTCCAGACAACAAGTCTGGACTACTGATTTTTGAGTATAAGACATCTAATTCCATTTTTGGACGTCTGGAACTATTCTCCAGTTCCTGTTTTGAGATTCAAGCCTTGATCCTAGATCTCCAGCTCCCTAAACCAAATTCCAACCTCATAGGAACCTAAATTAAGGTACCCTAACCCTAGTACATCACCTCTAGACCTCCCTAAGGACCTAATTAGGTCCTCCCTAGACCCAATTGACTTAGATCATGGTCAGTTACCATTATCTAAGTCAATTGGACTCATAGGATCCAATTGTGCTCAGATCTCAACCCACACAAGTCCAATTGGACTCAGTGAGAGTCCAATTGACCTAAGCCCAACCTAATTGAGTTATTTCACTCTCAATTAGGTTCACACTCAATCAATTAAACTTGTGTTAAGTTTAATTTTGATTCCTCCTTAGCAATTAGGATTTGCAACCCTAATTTAAGGCCTACACCTACTTAAACCTCTTAGGACCTAACCTAGACCACTTAGCCACATAGGGCACGGCCACACACTCACACACACACACCCATCTAGAGTTCTCTAGAACTCTCTTCAAAGTAGCGCCACTCGGTTGCCAAATTTAGCAACCAAGAGCCATTCAATTCTTAGATCCACTTTTTATGGATCAA
The DNA here is from genome assembly GCA_037157565.1 of Thalassia testudinum. NCBI lineage: Eukaryota > Viridiplantae > Streptophyta > Magnoliopsida > Alismatales > Hydrocharitaceae > Thalassia > Thalassia testudinum. The sequence continues at coordinate 175,200,274 of JAZHRO010000031.1, forward strand.
AGAACTACCTCTCTCTCACCATGGCTGGCCACTTATGGGGCTTTCTCTAGAGAGACTCCCTTAGGTCTATGAAAAGACCTAAGGGGTGGACATTTGCACCCATCCCATTCTTGGCATTCATTCATCCATCTAGGTTAGCTACCCTCACATTCATTCCACCTCCACGAGTTGTGCACCATGGAAGCCACCATCTCCATGCTAGGATGCTGGATCATCTCCCTAACCTCTCTCCAAGGGCTGGCCTAAGCACCATTGGCTGCCCCTCCTTTTCCTCTCAGCCACTCAAAGGCCATCGGAGCTCACCTCCGAATGCCCTTCTTTTCTGCTAGATTAGTAGCTTAGCTCTTCATAGTTTTACTGCTTTCATTTACTGCTTAGTAGTGTAGCTCTTATTCTCTCCCAATGATGCATGCAAAATCCCCCATAGATTCCTGTATGCAATCATTTTCTGTTAGCTAGATTTGTGTTTTTCAAGCTTTCCTTTACAAGCTTTCCTCTAAATTCCATGTTGCAAACATCCTCTTGAATGAATGAATAAAAGATATATTTTTTTACATACATATCTCTATGCTGAACATCACCATGAGCTTATTGGTTGCAATCTATTTCGTGTGATTCAAGTTGCCTGCTTTTCATTTATATATATATATATATATATTGCAACAAGTATGTCGGTTTCGGAAAGTATAGAAGATTTGACTATAAATGCATTTTTCGTAAATAGCCACCACATAACTAGAATTGTGCACACTGAAACTCATACTTCCATCTTCTTTATCTATCTAACACATGCGCATGTAATCAGAGTTCACAATAGAAGTGGCAAAACTCTAATCCGAAGATTGGAAACCGACGTGCGATTCTAAATAAGTAGAGCGATAAAAGATCGATTTCAGATTTGAACAAACACCTCCTAGAGACGAACGACCAGGTCTCAAAGTCTCGTTATCTTTTTATAAATATTTTTTGTTTGATCATATTGCACACTATACTATGACGCATTTTCCTATCAAAAATGTACTTTACGAGTCACAAACAAATGGCGCCGTTGCCGGGGAGGCAACGTCATTTTTTTTTTATTTAGATCGTTTGAACCATCACTAACAAATCTTTCCCTACTTTATTTTTGGATGTGCAAGACAACACAGGAAAAATGGGATCTGCACACACAACGAGCGTGGAAAAAGATTTCCAGGTGCGCATCACACCCTCTTTAGTCTAGGTTTTCTTTTGAACCCTAGGATAGATTTGCTTCCAGCAATTTATTTTGAAAAAAAAAACTTATTCATTTTCATGAAAAATAAAAAAATTCAAAAAAGAAATTCAAAAAAAATCTAGGTAATTAGATTAGGTTTCTTTTTGAATCCTAAGTTAGTTTGAAAAAGCAAAAAAAAAAAATTTCTTGAAAATACTTTGATAAAAAAAATCCCTTTTGAAAAAAAAAATTGCAAAAGTTTTTGAATATATATATATATATGGTGGAAAGTTTGAATTTCAAACTCAAACACCTTTTAGAAGCTTCTCCACCATTCTTTGATTTTCGGCCAGATTTCAAAATCTATTTTGCAAATTCGATTGCCAAAAAACTTGTGAACAAAAAATTCTGAAATTCGGGCTAGATTTTCATTTTTAAACCATCTTTCAAACGACACTGTTCTTTTGGAAAAATTCCAAGTATAAAACTTTTAAAAATTCACGAAGTGCAAGGGGTCAGACTGACCGAGATTTGAGATTTTTCAAATTTCAAAAAATAATTTCGAGCAATCCATGAATTTGTTTTGACTAAAAATGGTGGGGTTTGAAAGCTAATATTATTGTATTTATTTTCCATATTTTTTCTGAATTTTTGAAAGTCATTTGATACTGTTTCAAAGCGAAAAAGTGACCAGGGGTCAAAATTCTATATCTGATCCCTTAACATTCAAAAAATTTAAAAATTCAGTTGAAATAGTAAAAATTACAAAAAAACATTATCTGAAAAGATAGTTGAAAAAGGAATCTACTCACTAAATTTCAGCTTAATTGGATTCCAAGTTTTGTTAGAGAACTAATTGTATTTCTTGTGGTCTACTAAAGAAGAAAAAAAAAAACAAAAGAACAAAACCCTAGAATTGCATAAACCCTAGGTTACACCTTTAAGGTTACAATTTAGAGACCACATTTGGGCTAACCTAGACTTAGTCAAGTCTAGTACTTAGCCAGTAAGCTTAGTCACCTTGTGGACCACTCATCAAAAACCCCAACTGAAGAAAAATGAGCTAAAAATTAAGTCTAAAACATAAAATCAACCCGAATTCATTGTCGTACTACTGGGTGCTTTCAACCTCTTGGCTGGGTTAGCCGAGAGGCGGGATTCACTTTCAGTCAGTTGTACGATGAATTTTCTTCACGAATTAAAACTTAAAACGAAAAATCTGGTCATCTGATCCATAAAGACCATCTGATTGATAGGGCTTTAGCCTTGTCTGGCTTGGCTACACCAACCTAGGGGTTGGGTGGTGTATGCAAGGAAGGAGGTCACTTAGACCTCAATTGGTTGGACCTTAGGAGCTACTCCCAAGGAGGCGAGTCACCTCGCCGGGACTATCTTCTCCCCCCACTTCTTCTACTCCCATAGCCACAATGGCTAATCCTGGACCTGGACCTAGACCAGGTTAGGATATTGATAATTTGGATTCGATGGCTCGTCTGAAAGCCCGGGTAGTTGAATCTGAGGAGCAACATCGGCAGAGCATGGATCGCATTTTGACGACGCTTCACAGAATGCAGCATCCACCGCGAGGAGAACAACTACGGGATTTTTATGATCCAGCTGCACCAATCGTTGCACCCTTAGTCAGGATTCCCGTAGGCGGAGATGCATTTGAGCTCAAGCCCAATGTGATCGATTTGATCAACACTCACTTTTATGGAAACTCAAGCGAAGATCCATTCCAACACTTAGAGGACCTGAATCGACTCGCAGAAATGATTCGATATAGGAATATTGATCTTGGGATTGTTCTAATGAAGCTTTTCCCATTTTATGTGAGTGACAAAGCTTCATACTGGTCTAAGACCATTGGGAAGCCAATTGGAACCTAGCTGGAATTACGACGTGAATTCCTGCAAAAGTTCTTCCCAATCGGTCTAACAAATGCTATGAGGCACACAATCACGACTTTCTCCCAGGGAGAAGTTGCATGAAGCCTGGGACCAATTTCACGACCTTCTCTGGAAATGCTCGCACCATGGTATACCCAGATGGCACCTAGCTTAGAACTTTTACCATGGGCTGGATGACACACATCAGTATCTGGCCGATGCATCTAGTGGCGAGAATTTCCTCGTGAAAGACAAGAACAACGCATTTGAGTTGTTCGAATCTTTGGTAGAGAATTCGATGAATGCCGCATCCATGAACCAATTCCAGGGGCCTGGTCAGCAATGGGTTGGTGTCCATGAGGCTCACACTGAGTCCATTTGAGCTGACATGGATATCATCGTCAAGCAGCTGGATAGGATAAACCTGATCATGAAAAAGATTGACCAAATTAGTCAGGGTCAATCTAACCTAAACTCTACTGTTCTAAGACCCTCCTGCTCGAGTTAATCTACTCACTCGGGATGCATCTTCTCCTTATTTATGAGATCCTGCATATCAGGATCCCGTAAACAATCCAGATCTGGCACCATACGACCACGGTTATGCACCACACACAGATTATAATACGTATTCCCTTGATGGATATACGTCTTAGACGTCTTCATCCTACGAGGACGTCAATGCTATCCAAGGATACGAGCTTAATAATCTGTATTTAGAGACGTATAACCCTGGTTGGCGCCAGCATCCGAACTTCTCTTGGTCTAGTAATTCACAGAGACCTGATCAAGATCCACACTACCAGACCAGGCAATACGGGAATGTGTAAAACACATACGATAGGCAGCAGCCCTTCCTGTCTCAATAGCAGCAACCCTGTTCTTTATACCTACTGCTGCACCAAGCTGCCAGTCACCCTCCAAAGCGGGCTAACCCTTTAGAGGCACTGAAAGAGGAGCTGCAAGAATCGATGAGGAAATCTACACAGGTTAGATTACAGATAATGATGGCGATGACTGACCAGATACAGACTATACAGAACATGAACCAGCTATTGCAGGAGCATAGGACTCAGGGAGCCTTGCCCTCCTAACCCATCCCGAACCCTCGGTATATGCAGAACCAAGGCACCCCACCTAGGTTTCAGGCACCACAAGGACAGGCACAAACCATATTACAGGCGCCTCCTACACCACCCGATTATGCCCAAGGCTAGCCGCCTTTGCAGAACCTCGCATACTCTGCCCCTTCCGCTCCCCCACCACCTCATGGACAGCAAGCCGATGCAAATGCTGCCTCATTAAGGAGTGGAAGGAAGACATTCGACCCACCACATAGGTAGGCAGGTCCTGATTTTTCTCACCCTTCGACGTAGGTGGGTTCAACTCCATCTCAGGAGCCACCTACGGTAGATAAGGGTAAGAGGCCACTTGACCCTGAGATTCCCATCCCTTTTCCTGAGTCTCTGACGTGAAATGTAGTACGGAAAAAGGACACGTGGAATTTTGAGGACCTGAAGTCAATGTTTAAGGAAGTACATATTTAGGTCCCCCTCCTCGAGGCAATCGATCACATTCCCGCTGTCGCTAGGTTCTTCAAGGACTACTGTACCCCAAAGCGACAGCCTAGAATTGGATGACAGGTGGTACTATCAAATGAAGCTAGCGCCATGATTCTAGCTGACTTGCATCCAAAAAAGAAAGACCCTGGTACCCCACTCATATCCTGCTTCTTGCAGGATTCTCCATTTGATCGGGCCCTTCTAGATCTGGGTTCGTCCATCAACCTAACTCCCACTGTCGTATTTGATCGATTTCGATTTGGGGAGTTAAAGCCCACCCCGGTCACAATTCAGCTAGCTAATAGATCAGTAAAATGTGATCATAAAAGTCCGCAGGTTCTGCTTCCACGTAGATATTTTCCTTGTCGATATGGAAGTTCCTCCTAATCTCCGAGATGCACCAATCATTTTGGGTAGCCCATTTCTAGCGACAGCCTGAGCAAAATTGATTGTACATCCAAGTGTATGGAGATAGCCCTAGGTAATGAGCGACTTCGACTTGACATATTCAGGGCATCAAGGAATTTTGATTGTGATCGCATAGAGGAGGATGGTGAAGATGAAGATGCGGCATACTGTGGTAACATTGGGCTCCTTTGTGACGACCCAATGTCTCATTCGTCTGCACTATCAAGGTTCTTGGACCTCGATCCACATGGGACTGAGACCACTGCACTGCACATATCTCCCCGAGGATCTGACTGTTTAGGGTGTGCTTCTGACCACAGCACCTCTGAATCTAGCTATCCTGATCCGCACACTATTGAATCACACCTGTTGTTGCAGGAAGACATGACCTCAGCTAATGGGTTTCCCATTAGCACAGTCACAACCGATTATCTCATAGGAAGCGAATCAACGGGAATTCATGTACATACGAATCAGCAGTTTCCCACCCTCGAGTTTGCTCCTCCCACTCCCTTTTCTGACTCTGACCCACCAGTGATTAAATTGAAGCCCTTACCTGACTCACTTAAGTATGTGTTCTTTGGCGAAAGTGAGACATACCCAGTCATTATTAATGCCCACTTAACCCAAGAATAGGAGCATCAATTGATTTCTATGCTACAAGACCATAGGGCTGCTATAAGGTGGAGTATTGCTGATCTCCACAGTATTCGCCCCTCGTATTGCACTCATCACATTTACACGGATGAGGGGTTGAAGCCTTCAAGACAACCTCAAAGACGGCTTAACTTGAATATGCTAGAGGTTGTTAAGAAGGAGATAAAATGGCTGGATGTAGGTATTGTATACCCAATCTCTGGCAGCCAGTGGATGAGTCCAATCCAGATAGTGCCCAAAAAAGCAGGACTCACCGTAGTGAAAAATGAAAAAGGCGAATCCATCCCGACCCGCACTGTGACATCTTGGCGGGTGATGTGTTTCTTACTCAACTCAGTTAATTAAGTTAATTTTACTTAATTAAGAGTAGAGTAAAGTCACTTAGGTTAACTCAAAGTTGTGTCAGTTGTGTAGTATAGGATAGAATTAACCTAACATTTTAGAAATTGTTACTGGTTGAGTCTAGGTCGTTTGCTGGGAGGTATAATTCATCTTAAATTCACTAGTTATCTTTATTTTTCTTTTTAAGTATAAGAGGTATATTAAGTTAATTTTAAGAACATGAATTTTACTAAAAATTGATTAGAATGGAATAACAAGCAAAATCCCATAAGAGAACATATTTACTCAAATGATTTACTTTATTAGCAAGTAAACATGTCAATTTCCAATTTATTTTAAAGAAATTAAGGCAATATAAAGTTCTTCTATTAAAACTTACCAAATTACAACATTTAACAACAAGAAGAAATTTAAAATAATGCAAGAAAAATAAATTCTATTCTTTATTTCTTCAGCCTCTATTTCTCTCTTTTCTTCTTCTATTACTCTTTTATTCTCTTGACCTCTCTTCTTTCTTCTCTTCTTTTGTTCCTGCCTTCTTCTTTTCCCTTAACATTTTCTCCCTTGGTTCCCTTGCTTCCTCAGCTTTCTTCATTCAATACTTAGCCTTTTCATCACTTGGCCTTCATCCCTTCTCTGCTCATCTGAACCTTTAGTTGAACTAGGTTTATTTCTTTTTTAACCAAAAATTATTTTTTTATTTACGGCGAGGTCCTTTTAAGGATACACAGCACCCTGAGACTAGGGTGGGACCAGACCCTACTCGGTCCTCGCCTAATTTCATTAGTGTCCAATTTCGATTTATTTTTCAGTTCACAGATTCAAGCCAATTCGACTCAACTGCCTCCCGGCCTCGCCCTCCCAGGGCCAACATTTGCACATGCCCACTCGGGCTCACACCCGCAGGCACACACATGCCCGCACACACACACACATATGCTCGTAAAGGTTAGATGTGCAGATCGCGCCAAGCTCTTGACAACTAAAGGGCCCATGTAACAAATTCATTTTATTCTATGGCAGGCGCTCGTATCTTACCGATGTAGGACTATGTTTCCCCCCTCCAAACCCGACTTCAATTGACGATTTCTCCTAGCTTAGAGTTCCAAATCAAGCGATTCAAAGCTTGTTGGAAATCTCTAAGGTGGCTCTACAAGATTGCAAGGTCAATTTTAAGCTAAGAGGATGTTTTCCTCTTCAATTTGAAGAGTGAATCTAGGGGATTCCTACAGGGTTTCATTGCCTGGAAATGGAATAAATCTTCACAGAGTCCACAGATGGACTTGCCTTTCTCAATAAGGCTCTAAATAGGTTCTGCAGGTATTTCTGTAGCTATAGGTAGAGGTTTTGAGACTTTTAAAACTTTAGGTAACACAGAGAAGCTTCAAGCTTCTCTGTAAGCTTCAGAGATAGTAATTACAACTCTGAAATGTGCAATAGACACTTAAGAACAAATCTGATCGATTAAAGCAGATTCTAACGGTTTCAACAAATTGATATAGGCAGGATTTCACTTCAAATCTCATCAAAATGCCACTACCATCAGTTTGGGTTCGAAAACAACCCAAACTGGCAGGGTTTGAATTCTCACCAAATCACTCATCTGAGCTCATTTAATTCACTCTAATATCATTCAACAAGATCTCAGAAACAATTTTATCTCATCAATTCCTTAAATCGAGCTCAGAATCAAAGTTTCATACTCAGTTTGACTGTGAAGGCTTAAAATTTGACTTTCTAAGTTTAACCTTTTCATGTGAAATTAAAGCCTAAATTAGAATCCTTTCTTCCTCAAGAACTCATTCAGCCTCTTTAACAGGTGGTTTAACCCTAAAAATTAGGGTTCTAGGTTCATAGCCTGAGCTCCTAATGTGGTCTGTTCGATAGAACAATCAGGGGTTTATTACACAAATTCGAGGACATAATTAACTTCAATGCATTACACTGAAGCTTTTGAATCCATCAAGTGCCTCTATAAGTCTTCTGTCAGACTTCTCCAACTCCGCCGGAGTTGGAGAAGACAAAGTCCTATCTCAAGCTCCAGACACTTAATCCTCAAATAAACAACCTCAAAACAATCATTGATCCATATTATATCATTCTGGAGCTTCACACCAAGTTCCACAGGCTGAAGAACAGTTTTGACTCGTCGGAGCTCGCCAGAGCTCCAGTGAGTCCAAAAAGAATGAAAAGTGTGTACAGAATGAAAATTTGTGCCATTTACAACTTGAAAAGGTTCCTGAGGTCACAAGGAACCTCAGGATCAAGTTAATTTCTTCAATTGCTTGTTAAAAGAATGATTTATTAGTGAATTCAATTTATATGAAGTCTGAGATGGTTAATGCTCAGGACTTGTTTTCCCACTCAATTGAGTGGTCAAAACAAGTCAACAAATATTTACGATCATAAATATATAGTTAATTAATAGTTTTAACTACTCCTAAGCCGCCATTAACAGCGAGCTTAGGAGCTTAATTAGATTTGGGAGTTTAAATTATATGTGGTAATTATATATATTAAAGTGTAGAATAGGGTCCTTAAGTGATGAATAGATGATGGAGGACCCTGTGGATGTAGAATTAGCTCGACTACTGCTGCCATGGACAGCAAAAGTAGTCAGTGGAGGCGGAAGTGATTTAGGAAAATTAATGATCAAATTAGAGATTAAGTGTGATAGAAATGATCGTGAAAGATAAAGGAAGGTGGATAGTGATTTCAAAAGACAAAACTAAGGCTCTGGAGAGCTCAAGGAGCTCGCCGGAGTCGGAGAAGATGAACATCTGAAATATAGAATTACGACTAAGCTACCTAACTAACTACCTACCTAAACTACCCTACTCCTACTCCTACTCCTACTCCTAGCCTACCATTACCTGAATGAAGGGGTCAATAGGGTTCCACCGAAGGTTCATAGCGGACGACGAAATCAGAGGGTTTCAGGAGATCTCCAATGGGTGGATTTGAATGGAGTAGAGGATCTCCTTGGTCGGTGCTTGTGTCCAGAGATGCGGCTAACCTCGGCGGATCTCCTCGACTAATCAAAATGGATGGAGGAAGTCAGAGAGTGATGCGGAAGGTCACCGGAGTTACAGACGAATAGCCTATTGGGTCGGCTCAGTGTTAAAAGAGGGAAGGGAGCCAACTTGAGAGAAATCGAAGGGTTGAGGGGGTATTTATAGTGGTTGGCGATGAAGAGAGTGGCGAGGTCTGGACGAAGAAGCTTGAGGAGCTTAACCTTCGATGTCATCTTCGATGACTATGAGGTTAACTCCCACCAAAAATTAGGATTTCCAATTAATCCAAACCGGTGGATGAAGATAGTGTGGTGAGCGCAAGCTCCAAGAGCTTGGAGAAGGATGATGTCGACAGGACAATGATCGCGTAGTAGAGGCACTCTCCGTCGTCAGCCGTCCATTTAGCTGAAGAAGAAGAAGAAGGTGACAGGGACTTATATGCAATGAAACTTAAGGACCTACGTGAAAATTAAGGACCTGATTGCAATGAGTTTTAAGGACTAAAATGTAAACTTAGGTTTTGAAGGTTTATTTTAACTTAGATCTTTTCCAACTTTTTAGATATGCTAGTAAATAAGATAAATATTATGTTTTCACCTTGAATTTACATTTTTGACCTTTTTAAGTTAATTTATTAAATTAGGTAAAGTTACTTAAGTTATTATATACTTAGGTATACATTATGTTTAAGCTACTTAACTTATTAATTAAGGGGATGATTAATAAGATTTTGAGTCCAATTAGTAATTAAATTATTAATAATGTTAATTGAATGATAAAATATCATTTTTAAATTATTTTAAGGTCCTTTACAAAATATCCCTTATTCTATAATTAACCCTTATATATTCATAGCCTTAGCTAATTAACTAGGAAGACTACTTAATTAGGGGTAATTAGAGATCATGATGAGTCTCTCATCAGTGGGTCTGCATCGACTATAGGAAACTGAACATAGCTACCCAGAAGGATCACTTTCCTTTGCCTTTCATTGATCAGATCTTGGAACGGTTAGCCGGACACAGTTTCTTTTGCTTTCTGAATGGATACTCCAGGTATAATCAAGTAGCGATTAGCTCGGAAGATCAAGACAAGACCACATTCACATGCCTCTTTGGAACATTCATTTTCAAGCGGATGCCCTTTGGCCTCTGCAACGCACCAGCAACATTTCAGGGTTGTATGATGGGAATCTTCTCTGACATGAGTGGGGACTATGTGGAGGTATTCATGGATGACTTCTCCATTTTTTGAGATGATTTTGCATCTTGTCTTGATAACTAATAACACTACACATGGCGGTGATAATTATGTTGAATATGGCCCATCTTTAGAATAAAAGGTACAACATAAGTAGAATAGGAGCATTGCATGCATCATGTACCAAGATTGCTTATAAATTGCATTAATGGCCATTTGTGTAAGAATTTGTCAAAGCAGGCCTCAGATGAGCAATCGGACCACACGGATGGATTCAGAACGACGAACGGAGCCCAATGGACTCAAGATCGGCCAAATCCGACATCGAAGCTCCTACAATGGGCCTAAGAAGTTCTGACCGTTGATCTGGAGATCAATGGCCCAGATTGCTCCACGTCGGCCCGCCCCACCATGCGTCGCGCCTTCATCAAGCCAAGATCAGATCTCAGTCGTCGTTCTTCGATCGAACGGCCGAGACCCACGCGCCCGCCCGCGGTCACCGCGACAAAGCGCGGGCGTGGCGCAATGGTGAGCGCGAGCGCCCACACCCATGCGACGTGCGTTCAAGTCGCCTGGAGTGGGATTTGAAGATGGGCAACCGGCGCGAAGAAATTAGGCTGCCTGATCAGCAGCGGGCGGACGGGATCATGCCATGCGGCGCGACCGGAGCTCACAAGCGTCCACGCACATGTGCACACCGGGCGGAGACGCGCGCGCACACGCGCACCCGAGGTGCGATCCCAGCTCAGGCAAGGAAGACTCTCAGCCGTCTGATCTTTGATCGGACGACTCTCGTTCAGCGGCCGCAGATCGCGCGAGGAGAAGGAACGAGGCGGGCGGCTGACCAGCGGCGAGAGGGCTTCACCGACGCTTTTGGAAGCTGTTTTAGCGACGCTCTGGATGTTGCTAAAGCCCCTTCTTCTTTTACGAAGCCCTTAACTCTATTTAAACCCCCTCCAACCACCATTCAAGGCATCCACTCCCCCTTGCAACTACTCCACCCCTCTCTTAGCTAGCTCTAGGCACTCTTGTAATCGCCAGAGATGACGAGCTGCCAACGGAGCCTCCTCCACCGCCGTGGCTGCCTCGTCGCTCTCCACACACACACACACTCTCTCTCTCTCTTTTAAGCTTTTTATTACTTTTGTTGAAGCATGTATTTAATGTTGTAAGCTATGAACTACAAGTGCATGTTTAATGAAGTTATTTTCCGTTCAGTTGCCATTTTAATTTCTGTTCAAGTTGCATGATCCAAACAAAGAGCTTTCTAACCCTAAACCTTCTCTCTCTCTATCTCTCTCTCTCGCTTTTCAAAACCACACCTTTCGCAAGCTAAACTCCGCACTTTCCGTGACAACAAGTGGTAAGTAAAAATCTAATTTTCATGCCTCCCTGAGACCAACACTCGAACTCACCTCCGTTTAATTATTTTGAAACCGACGTTGCAAGTGCGACTATAACGACACTCCTTAACACATATGCACAACAGCATGTCAGCTTTTGGCACCGTTGCTGGGGAGGCAACGGATTTGTTTTATCACCTCCATTCCACATTCATCCTCACATCATCTAATGCCCTATTTACTTGATGGTTGCAGGAATTCGGCGCGTTGACGGCGAAGCGACGCATCCCACGACGGTAGCAAGTGAATAGGCGCTATGAGGGCCGACAGTGAGTAATCTCTCTCTCATTGTTTGCTTGCGTGAAAAAAAACTAAAAAAAAAAAAGAATTTGTAAAAACTGAAAAAATTGGCGTGGTGTATGATTGCTTGACCCACATCCTTAACACATCACCCCACAAAAAAATGTACACTCTAACATTCTGAATAAATTCTTAGAGTGTTCTTTTCTTTTTCTTGAGTGGTGTTTGCGAAGCCACCATGAGTTGACCTGGGCCGCACCACTCAACCCTAAAACTGACTCATCTAATAGAAGCTGCATGATCATTAGGATGAGTACACTAGGGTTTTTAGAGCCTCTACAGAATAAAAAGGAAATCTACTTTCACCGAATTGTGTGCAGAACTTAACATGCCCACTAAAACTTATTTGAAAACATTAAGACACGTCAACCCTAAAAGGTACTAAAGTAAGGATGAAACACTAAAAGACGCCACATCTTAACAAATTCTCGCTTGAAAACCATGTTTTGCTAGAAGCACACACTTTGAAAGTGGAAAATTAAGAGGCACCACCCCAATCAACGCCTCATGACATCACCCTAAGCACAAGCACTATCCTAACCCTTTAAAACTGAGTAGACGTGCCCTAGGCAGGACTGAGTTCAGTCTCAAAAGGCGAGGTTTTGTTCGCTAGGCACTTGGCTTTAATTCCCTTGGTAGAATCTGGTGACTAGGCTGCAGGGCAGTGTCAAACGACCGCGATTGTGGGGTCTATGGAACCAGAGGCGCAAGCCAAAGGAAGAACCTTCCCTGCAATCCCCTCGTAATCAACCTGGCCAGATTAGCCTTGGGAAGAGGAGTCCAGTGCTTACGAACTTAATCACCCTTTGTGAGATTTCTAGGTCTCCTAAGGAATACACCATAAGGACTAGGCTTGTTTGCTTGGTTGAGTACACAACTCTCTCTCATCTGTTCTTCCCGCATCCCTCCATTTCTTCCAAACCATGGATTTCAATGCCTATCCATCTTACCCAAACTACCCCCAATAGGATTTATATGCTAACCCAAGTGGACTATACCCACAGCCTACTTGGGCTAACCAACCACCAAGTTGGGGATACAACCTTGAATATCCCTCTTGGCCCAACTATGACCAAACTGCACCAACCTCTTATTGCAATACACCAAACATAGCCACCCAAGGGTACGATTCAAATTGTGGGGCTCCATATCTCGATTCTCCTCACGATGCCTCCTCATTTAGGTCCGACCCGCTCTACTTTGATAGGACCTACACTTTAGGAGAACACCAAGAACCCTACCCTTCTCAGGATAATAACCAAGAAAGGTCATCTGAATTCAACAACCTTTCCTACTTGACCTTTGGATTAGGAGTTCTAGACAAATGGAAATCAGAAAATGATCAGAAATCTAGGCAAGCCCAGGATCATCAACCTTTGATTTGGTCCCCTGATGAAGAATCTGACTAGGAGGAAAACTTAGAACCTCAACTATTCTGGAGTAGGACCAAATAGAGAATGGTTCCTCTTGAAGAGCTGGACCCTAAACATGATAGAATAGAGGACCCACCCAAGAACCTAAACACCAGCATGGATTCTGATCCACAACCTTACCCATACTCTCTTAACCTGGAATTCAAGGAGGAAATCGAAAGGACACCAAATGACACCATGTCAATTCTTGATAACCTCCAGTTAGAACTACATAGACAGAATCAAGAATTGGTTAAAGGGCAACAGGCCATGTTGGATTTGTTCCAACAATTGGGGAAAGAAGGCCAGAGAAAGCTGTTGCACACAACATCATTCATGGAATTCATAAAGCAAGGACCTACCATGATCAATTGGACTACACCCAGTCATCCTGATTTGGTTCAGTCCACCATTGATATCCCTCAGGAGTTGGACAGCTTAGTGGATAAGGACAGTAAGGATTCCTCGGAACACAATTTGGGGAGCATTGAGAACAAACATCAGGAGGAAACTAAGAATGTGAGGGGAGAGGCCTTGGAATCCGAATCTAATCGGCCCAAGAAAAGTAATCCGATGGGAGCAACAGCCAACATCGGAGATGGAGAATGGAGTTACAATTGCAAAGAAATTGATTATGAATCGGTTGGAAACCCCATCACAAATTTGGAGGAGGGCCGAGAGAAAGAATATGATCTAGAGGATGAAATTGACCCTACCTCTAATGCAACCCCAAACAGTGAATCTGATACAAAGGAGGTTGAAGAAAATATTCTTGAGATCGAGGGCTTAGAGGGAATGAACAATGAAACCATAGTTGCGGAAGAGATGGATTCGTCTTTGGAGAGAGGCCTCATGCTTGATTGTAGGGCTCATTATGAAACTCTGGACTTTGTTACCTGCTCGACCAGAATAAAGATCCCGCAACCCGAATGCACTAGAATTGATACACTTTCGATGGATTACAATTTTATGGGGACACAAGCTGAATATAAAACCTACATCTTTAGTGTCTGGCATGTCATATTTGGGGTGCGTTCGTCCACAGCAGCTTGTTTGCATGCCTACAGACTAAGAGAGGATCTGACACGGGCATGCATGATACAGAATTCCCACCCCTTAGGAACGGGACTCCACCACAACCTTGTTCGCATCTGTGGACTTCTAATTTTGGGTTTGGTTGATTTTGTGCAGACCTCCTTGACCCAAGCCATTCCTATTTGTGCACCGCCCAGCTGGAGGCATTAAACTCAGCGCTTCCTGGGAGGCAACCTAGAGGATTCAGACTGATTTGGTAGTTTACGTCACTCAGGTACTATCTTTTTGAAACCTTTTGCATCCATGAATCTGCCAATGAGGACATTGTCCAACTTAAGTATGGGGGGGTGGTAAATTGCATAATCCTGAGCTCAATTAATCAGTCTGAATGAATAAATTAATTAATTAAAAAAAAATTGAATTTAGGAAGAAAACTTAGGCATTAGAAACTTGTCAATAGTGGGAAATAATACAAAAAAGAACTTAAACACTTAGACTTTTCAGGCCTTCAGGCTTAATCTGCCCTGGTGTCCATTAAAATATGGATTTAGCGGCGAATCCTTGCAACCTTAAGCCATTCTAATCCACCTACTAAATAAGGTAATAAGTATATGACTTATCAACTCACCCTCTAACTCAGGAAAACTTTGAGTCTAAGCATCTGCACACATTTTTGCACAGACTCACTTCTCAGAGATTTTGACAAAAATTGGGTAGCTAATGAACTCTCTAGGTGGTATGGCTGGCAAGTTGTCGTGGGTAACAGCCCATTGGCAGGTTGTCCAGAACCTAGCCACAGGCCATTTCTTTTTCATTGCCTCTAGGTACATTTGAGATCAGGGAAGCCACCTACACAAAAAAAAAGGGAAGAAGAAAAGAAAATAAACCACACTTCACCGCACAAGTATGGCTGGCAAGTGATCGTGGGTAACAGCCCATTGGTCGGTTGTCCAGAGCCCAGCTCAATAATTGCACAAAAAAAAGACCAAAACACCTAAGGAAGAAGCGGGGAAGTAGTACAAGCCAGGGAGATATACACTGGAAAAATCCTTGTGTTGACCCCAATTAAAACAAACATAGGGAGAAAGCTACCAATCAAACAAATACACCTTCAGGCAAAATTTATTTTCTTTTCCGGTCACCTAAAGGCGTAGAAACTCGAAGTCTGTCTCAATTACTATTAAGTGAGTCTATCACAACATTCACACCAAGATGCTTAGCACTTAAGGTTTTGACCGAGTATTGGGTGGGTTGGGTGGCTGTAAAAAGTTACCAACCCACACTGAATTACAAAAAAAAAATTTCTAAAAAATATATATATACATATACATATGTATAGTTATATACATTAAAGCAAGAATTCGTGCGATTCGTATTTTGGCAGACACCCAGGCGCTGCTTAGTATTTGTAGATTAAGATCTTCGTATATTTCCTCTTATTGACAAGTAACGAAGTGTCTAAGCAATTACCTCTTAAATTCTTAAAGGAAGTAAAGACTAGAATAAACCTTGCTAGGGACTAGCAAGGAGCAAGCATGGGGGTATGATAACACTACACAAAGGGGTGATAATTATGTTGAATATGGCCCATCTTTAGAATAAAAGGCACAACATAAGCAGAATAGGAGCATTGCATGCATCATGTACCAAGATTGCTTATAAATTGCATTAATGGCCATTTGTGTAAGCATTTGTCAAAGCAGGCCTCAAATGAGCAATCGGACCGCACGGATGGATTCAGAACGACGAACGGAGTCCAACGGACTCAAGATCAGCCAAATCCGACATCCGAAGCTCCTACAATGGGTCCAAGAAGTTCTGACCGTTGATTTGGAGATCAACGGCCCAGATTGCACCATGTCGACCCGCCCCACCGTGCACCGTGCCTTCATCAAGCCAAGATCAGATCTCGGCCATCGATCTTCGATCGAACGGCCGAGACACACGCACCCGCCCGTGCTCACCGCGACAAAGCGCGGGCGTGGCGCAACGGTGAGCGTGCATGCCCGCACCCACGCGACGCGCGTTCGAGCCGTGCGGAGCGGGATTTGAAGACGGGCGATGGGCGCGGAGAAATTGGGCCACTTGATCAACAGCGGGCGGCCGGGATCTTGCCACGCGGCGTGAACGCAGCTCACGAGCGTCCACGCGCGCGCACACGCCGGGCGGAGACGCGGGCGCACACGTGTGCCCGAGGCGCGATCCCAGCACAGGCAAGGAAGACTCTCAGCCGTCCGATCTTTGATCAGACGGCTCTCGTTCAACGGCCGCGGATCACGCGAGGAGAAGGAACGAGGCGGGTGGCTGACCAGCGGCGAGAGGGCTTCACCGACACTTTTGGAAGCGATTTTAGCGACGCTTTGGATGTCGCTAAAGCCCCTTCTTCTTTTAGGAAGCCCTTAACTCTATTTAAACCCCCTCCAACCACCATTCAAGGCATCCACTCCCCCTTGCAACTACTCCACCCCTCTCTTAGCTAGCTCTAGTCACTCTTGTAATCGCCGGAGATGACGAGCCGCCAACGGAGCCTCCTCCACCGCCGTGGCTGTCTCGTCGGTCTCCACACACACTCTCTCTCTCTCTCTTTTAAGCTTTTTATTACTTTTGTTGAAGCATGTATTTAATGTTGTAAGTTATGAACTACAAGTGCATGTTTAATGAAGTTATTTTCCGTTCAGTTGCCATTTTAATTTCTGTTCAAGTTGCATGATCAAAACAAAGAGCTTTCTAACCCTAATCCTTCTCTCTCTCTCTCTATCTCTCTCTGTCGCTTTTCAAAATCGCACCTTTCGCATGTTAAACTCCGCACTTTCCATGACAACAAGTGGTAAGTAAAAATCCAATTTTCACGCCTCCCTGAGACCGGCACTCGGACTCACCTCCATTTAATTATTTTAAAATCGACGTTGCAAGTGCGACTATAACGACACTCCTTAACACATACGCACAACAGCATGTCAATAACCTCACCAAGATCCTGAAACAGCGTATTGAGGTAAACTTAGTACTATCTTGGGAGAAAAGCCATTTCATGGTGAGGGATGGCATAGTACTAGGGCATAGGATCTCTAAAAATGGACTCGAGGTCGATCGAGCTAAATCTGATATTATTTCCACTTACCGCCACCTAGCTCGATCAAGTAGATCAGATCATTCTTGGGTCACGTCGGTTTCTATCGAAGATTTATACGTGATTTCTCGAAAATTGCACGACCTTTGATGAATCTCCTTGTTGCCAATGTTCCATTTGAATTCGACACCTCATGTCTCAGCACCTTCAAGACTTTATGAAGCGTTGTCTCTGATTCCCCAATTCTCCAACCACCCGATTGGTCACTTGATTTCGAGATGATGTGTGATGCTTTTGACTTTGTCGTCAGTGCTGCTTTAGGCCAGCGTCGGGAAAAATAACCTTTTGTCATATACTATGCTAGCAAGACACTGAATAAGGCTCAGTGCAATTATACTGTGACCGAAAAAGAACTGCTAGCAGTAGTATTCAGGTTGGATAAATTCAGATCTTACCTATTAGGGTCCGAAGTCATCATCTTCACTGACCACTCCGCCCTCCGGCATTTATTGGCAAAGAAGGATGCCAAACCCTGGCTCATCAGATGGATCCTTCTATTGCAAGAATTTGATATCGAAATCTGTGACAAAGTCAGAAAATAGAATGTTGTGGCAGATCACCTATCCAAACTGGACCCAAGCCACATTCCTTATTCCTTGCCTATCCACGAGCGATTTCCGGATGAATCCCTTTTGGCAGTTCACTCTGTTGAGTTCCCTTGGTATGCGGATAACGCAAACTATCTTGCCGCAGGCAAGATTTCGCAAACCTATCCAAAGACCAGAAACTCAAATTCACTGCAGAGGCCAAATTCTACCTCTGGGATGACCCACTTCTCTTCCGCATTGGAGCGAATCAGATTATTCAAAGATGCATCCCAGATTCTGATATCCCCAGTGTGTTATCTTTTTGCCACAATGATGCTTGTGGCGGTCATTTCTCGGGACAGAAAACCGCTGCAAAAATTTTGCAGTCAGGATTTTTCTGGCCAACCATTTTCAGAGATACACACGAATATGCCCAACACTGCAAATGATGCCAGTTGGTCGGTTCTATGACCAAGAGAGACATGATGCCACTCCAGCCCATCATGGTTGTAGAAGTGTTCGACGTCTGGGGCATCGATTTTATGGGCCCTTTTCCGAACTCGCATGGCTTCGAGTACATATTACTAGCCGTTGACTATGTCTCGAAGTGAGTTGAGGCCATCCCGGCGAGACGGGCTAATCATAAGACCATCATTTCTTTCGTACGACAGTACATCTTCTCGAGATTCAGAATACCCCGCACTCTGATTAGCGACAGGGGAAGCCACTTCATCCACGCCCATTTTAGGTCATTATTAAAGAAATACGAGGTACATCATCGTATAGCCACCCTGTATCACCCGCAAACCAATGGGTAGGCGAAAGTGTCTAACCATCAGATCAAGCTGATTCTCCAGAAGATGGTTAGGCCAGACAGGAAGGACTGGTCCAATAAATTAGTTGATGCACTCTGGGCATATCGGACAGCATACAAGGCCCCACTCGGAATGTCACCATATTGTATGGTATATGGCAAGGCCTGTCACCTTCCTGTAGAGCTGGAACACCACACCTTTTGGGCAGTGCAAAAATGTAACCTTGACCTTGATGCAAGAGGCCAAGAACGAAAACTCCAGCTCAAAGAATTAGAAGAGATCCAGTGGGAGGCCTATGAGAATGCATTGATATATAAGGACAAGACCAAGGCCTTTCATGACCGCCACATCTGGAGGAAAGCATTCACGCCCAACCAGCAAGTATGGTTGTTCGATTCACATTTAAAACTTTTCGTAGGGAAGCTCAAGTCCAAGTGGACTGGCCTGTATGTCATGATTCATCCATATCCTAATGGGGCAGTCCAGATCAGGGACTCAAAATCTGGCATATATCTACGGTAAATGGCCAGCGCCTCAAGACATTTTTGGCCCAGGAATCTCCTCCACCTGACGAGATCGTTCATCTTATTGAGGACGTGTGATTGAATTCTCGCCCAGCTTGAGGCATTAAACTTAGCACGTATAAATAGCATCTATCCCACATTCCACCATCATCTATACATAACCATTTTTATATATAGCATATTTTTCTTTTAGCATATTTTTTTTCTGCATATTGCATACTGACAGGTTGGCCGGTGCTAAATATATAATTTTAGGAGCAACTACAGGTGATTTCTACCCATTCTCTCCCTGCTGCATTTATTTTCTTTTATATTCATGCATGAGGACATGCAAGAACTTAGGCATGTGGGGGTAGATACAACAAAACTGAAAATTTTTATTCCAACATTTAGGAAAACCTCGGAGCTGCATGTAAAAAGTACTTTAGGACCCTAAAAAAAAGAACAACCGACCCCACCTTTAATGCTCGCATTGGAGCTAGAAATCATCTGCAACAATCATTTCCTACTCACCTGCTCACCTCTTGTTCTAAATTTAGGGTCAAGCTAATTGTAACCCGATACGGGAATTTCACGAAGTATGAATATAAAAGGTTACTTGTTTATAGCATATATACATATTGCACTCATGAATAAGATTATTTTATTAAGAAAATGCATTAGGGATTTTATCCTCTAGTGGATTCCTGTAATATGGAATCCAATATAACTCTTCACACACACGTAGAATTTGCAATGAATTCACGGTGAAGGCTGATAAATGTCTTTAGTCTGTCGAGAAGAAGCAGTGCTTCTTTTTCTGAAACCTTGGATAGTGCTTTTGGAGTCAGGCATATTTTCCTCCAAAAATCTTCCAAATAGTGCGAGATGACAGTAGAGTATATCGGTGCTCTAAGATTAGTACAAGGAATCCAGAGTCCTGGATAATTAGGTGATGATACTCTGAGATTAGACATAGTTTTCGCTCTCGATTCCTGCGTATACATTTTGTGTGAAATTTTGAGAGCCACTAAATAAGGCAAATACGCGGAGAGCGAGTTTTCATAAAACTAGGGCTACGGTGGATGGTTATGACCATTCTTTACGAAATCCTCAGCTAAAGAAGGGTATTGATGTCAAGGTCAGAAATACATCATCCTATTCATCTTTCCCGATGTCGTAAGTAGGCACTTCCACCAAATAAGCCACCCAATGCCTCTTGAGTACCACCAATCCCTAATAATACCTCCTCAATAAAGTTCATAGATGTGTGCTAGTTGTGTATATATTGAAAAAAAAAAAGAAGAACTGAAAAAGAGAAAATTTAGAAAAAGAAGAAAAAGCAAAGAAAAAAAAAGAGTGAATATTTAGTGTTTATGTCATTTGCATTGAGGCAATACCACCGAATAAACTTGAGATCCACCAAATATGGCCTTAACTTATTTTTTTGTGTTTCTGACCGCCCGAATATTGGCTGAGGAATTCTAACTTAGTGTTAGGGTTATGAGAACTCAATTAAAGTGTGATGCTATGTGAGACCACCAAATACAAGACATATGTGTTAATCTGGTGAGATTGTGAGCTCTAAAAAAAAGAAAGAAAAGAAAAGAAAAAGAGAGAATGAATACAAAGGAACCAAAAGAGAGCGTAGTTTTTCTCGTCTTTCTGTGAGTTGAGTTACTTGATAATCTGGGAATCTAAATTCTGAATTACTAATCTCTATGTAGCACCAAGTGAGAGTGAGCTACCAAATAAATACCCGTATCCCTCAGACATCCTCTACCCAAGCTTAAAGCCAGGGTGAAATTCATAGAATATGTTGAAAACCCCGAGGGAAGAAGTCCGCCTATCCTGGTAGAACTTTTACTAGAGGTCAAGTACAGGCTTTAGAGGTGAATTAGTTTTTCACTCGAATCCATTACAAAAGCTACGTAGCTACACTTTCACGATTGTCTGGATTTCTAGAGCATAGGATGAAAACAAAAAGGAGAAAAATCTTTAGGCATGCACTTGATAAAATAATCAATCCCTTAAGGACCCTTGCTGTGAATAACTTAGTCTTGCATTTGCTAAGGACTAGCAAGATTTAGGCATGGGGGTATGACTGTGTAAAGACCCATTCTGTCTGAGCCTTTTAAGATGTCTGGATTGTCAGTCAGACGTCTGGTCAGACATCTAGATACCTTCCCAAATGTCTGGAAATCAAAATTTTTGGGTACGAGCTCGCACTTACATGTAGGCTACGTGCAAATAGTACCCTCTCTTTTTCTTCCCTTCTTCTCTCTCTCTCTCTCCCCCCTCTAGCGAACCCTAGCATGCCCTCTTTATAAACCCCTTCCTCCTCTCTCATTCTCCCCACTCCAGCCACCTTCTTCTCTTCCTCTCCACCCCAGTGAGAAAGCTAGCGCGAGCAAGAGAGCACAAGAGCGGCGACGAAGAGGAGCGGCATAAGGAGAGGAGGAGTTAAGCTCGTGAGCTCGTGTGGGAGCTCACCGGAGGGCGCAGGCCCAGAGCGACGCATGCGGGAGGAGTGTATCGGGGAAGTCATTCCCGACACTGCTGCAACCGGAGCCGCAGGCGAGGAGGCGAGTCGCGGCCACACGCGGCGAGAGCGAGCGGGAGCAGGTTCTGGTTCTAGGTTTTTCCCAGAATCAGACATCTGGAGTGATGTCCAGACGACGGAGCGGACGTCTGGAGGTGATTCCAGACGTCTGAGGAGAGATCTTCATGAAGGTACGTTCCCTTTGCGAATATGGCCATGCAGGCTGCTCTGTAGCTACGCTTCACGTGGCCATTTTGAGAAGATTTGCTGTCGCGTGTAGGATTTGCTTCAGGAAGGCATAGGGCACGCCCTCCCACGCATTTTAGACATCTGGGTAGCTTACCAAACGGCTGGAAGCACTTCCAGAAGTCCAGAGGGGAGATCGGACGTCTGGAGCTGGGTCCAGACGATCCAGAAGAGTTCCTGGATGTCTGAGGTCGGCGTAGAGCTTAAGGTGCATTTTTGGACACTTTTAAGACGTCTAGACATGGTGCCAGACATTTGATTTGAGTCAGTAGCCCTATTTTTGACCCGTTTAGGATCCATTTGAGGTCCGTTTTACGCAAATAAGATATCGGTGTTTTCCTTGTGAGTTCCTCTACCTTTTAGAAGGCTTTCTATACTATTCTGAATGTTCCTTTGTGATTGTTCCTTGTTATAAGACTTCATTCCGTTGCGGGTTCGGGGCTTGCTGAGGCACGTGAGCCTGCCGTTCGAGCCCCCAATACTCTTGGGTTGACTGGTAGAGTGGCTTCCCCTAATTTAAATACAAACCTGAATGCATGTGTGGGATGAATGATTAGAAACTAGGATATGGCATGAATCTTAGGACGAGAAACACTTGAAATGTCTGTATGCATGTTTGAATTGCAGTCTTGAATGAGTAGATAGAAAACAACTACCTGTTAATGAACAATAGCTGCTTGTGAAATATGATTTAACTGTGCTAGTAAAACAGTTGCATGTAACCTTACCTATTGTATACGTTAAATGCTAGAATACAAGTTGCATGTGTATAACTTGAGAATGGAAATGTGAATGATAGAAATACGAGCTACATGTGTATAACCTGAGAATGGAAATGTGAAGGATGAAACCAGGTATGGAATGGTATGAGCAATATGAGCATGAACCCTACGGGGAGTTAGGAGTAGCTCCTGAGAATAAATAGAATGGATCTGGAAATGTGATGAGAAGTGTGCTAGCCCTTGAGTACGTGGTACCAAGGGGAGTGCATGTTTCCTCTCAGTGTAGAGGGAGCTTGCCGCCCTTTAGGTTGAAACCTGGGGTGGGTTTAGTCGCTTCGCACCGACTTCGTGGACCTCGTGTACACTATACCGGGGAGAGCTACAAGTGTAGGAAAAGAGCTAACCACCCCACGGGGCCCAGGTTCAGCTAGGCACCCTACACTGACATGTTAGGCCCACTAGGTAAACCAAGGTAGTCAGGCGAGGGTGCGCGGACTGTGGAGGACCGAGACCCCTATTTGGTTCTTAGGGTCAAGACCCCTGTTACTGAGAGAACTAGGCCCTATACTGTTCAGTGTTGTACTTAGGCGCACCCGTTAACGGAAATGACCGACCGCGTGCCAGTGTAGGGTAGCTACCCATGCACTTATTGCACATGCCATAGTCACTGTTACACCTGTCCGTGACCTTGGGGTGGTTGACTGGGTGTAGGACCACCATGGGGGACTCTCCCGACCAGGAGAGCACCACGTGCGACTTCTACTCTTCGGAAAAAACTACAATTGAGATCATTCCCACAAGGAACATTAGAGATCAAGAAAGAGATCTGATAAATAAACCAATGGGTGAAAAGGAATAATTTGTAAAGTAAAGTAATTTGAATAACAGCTACCTGTTCACTTTTACTACTTTAGTTAGCTGGTTGCCACTCTACTCAGCGTTCACTAACTTTGTGTACTCATAACCCTTTTCAGGTCTAGGTGTTGAGCAGCCCAAGTCTACGACTGCAGAGGGTGCTGGGCCCAGTAGAGCCTAGTAGCAGTAACTTCTTTTGTTGTACTTATTTTGTTGTACTTCTTTTGTAGTAGTGAGTTCAGACTCTTGTACTTTATGTTCTGTACCATTACGTTTTTGTACTTTTATGTTCTTGTACCTTGTTACTATTCTACTGTTATGGTGGTGATATGTACTATAGCAGCTTTTACTTCTTTACTGTTGTACCTTTTTATTGTTAGTTGCATAGCATAGTGAATGTGGTTTACTTTCCTGCTTTTTGGTTACTTTCTTGTTGGACGACTGGGTCTTGGGATCAGTCATGTCGAGCCGGTCTCGAGTCCCGTAGGGATTCGGGAATCGGGTCATAACAGATTGCGCAGCAATCATAGGTCTTAATTGACCTAAACTAGGTTAGGACTCAGCATAAGTTAGGGTAATTCATGCATGCATAAGCATTATCTGCATCTTTACTGCTTTCTTTTAGCTATGCATAAAATAATGCTATGATGTGCTGATTAGGTGCATCATGTCAATTACAGGTAATAAGCTGGATCTAAAGCTAGATCAAGAATAATGGGTGTTGCAGCAGAGCTGGAGTAGAAGACTTAGATTAGATGTAGTAGATAATAATGTAAGGGAGTTAAGGTATGCTACTCTATTAAATAGGAATAAAGCAATAAAATGTGAAGAACTTAGGTCCATCCTAGCCCTAGGATAGCCTAGAGACTTCCCCAAGCTTTAGCCACCCTTAGATTAGGTCACCGCACCCTAGGAAATCTTAAAACCCTAATTCCACCCTTTATCTGGGCGTCCAGATGAATTATAAGACGTCCAGAACCCTTAGCCAACTCCCACACACCTTAAACCCACTTCTGCAGTGTTATTGGATGTCCAGACACTTGGTCCAACATCCAATTTTTGCAGAATACCCAAGACAGAACCTTGAATTCTTCCTGACTCTGATTGGATGTCCAGACAACAAGTCTGGACTACTGATTTTTTAGTATAAGACATCTAATTCCATTTTTGGACATCTGGAACTATTCTCCAATTCCTGTTTTGAGATTCAAGCCTTGATCTTGGGTCTCTAGCTCCCTAAACCCAATTCCAACCCCATAGGAACCTAAATTAAGGTACCCTAACCATAGTACATCACCTTTAGACCTCCCTAAGGACCTAATTAGGTCCTCCCTAAACCCAATTGACTTAGATCTTGGTCAATTACCATTATCTAAGTCAATTGGACTCATAAGGTCCAATTGAGCTCAGATCTCAACCCACACAATTCCAATTGGATTCAGTGAGAGTCCAATTGACCTAAGCCCAACCTAATTGCATTATTTCACTCTCAATTAGGTTCACACTCATTCAATTAAACTTTTGTTAAGTTTAATTGCAATTCTTCCTTAGCAATTAGGGTTTGCAACCCTAATTTAAGGCCTACACCTACCTAAACCCCTTAGGACCTAACCTAGACCACTTAGCCACATAGGGCACGGCCACACACTCACACACACACCCATTCATGCACACACACCCATCTAGAGTTCTCTAGAACCCTCTTCAAAGTGACTCCACTCTTGGTTGCCAAATTTAGCAACCAAGAGCAATTCAATTCTTAGATCCACTTTTTATGAATCTAAGAACTACCTCTCTCTCACCATGGCTGGCCACTTATGGGGCTCTCTCTAGAGAGTTCCACACTTCTCTAGAGAGACTCCCTTAGGTCTATAAAAATTCCTAAGGGGTGGACATTTGCGCCCATCCCATTCTTAGCATTCATTCATTCATCCATCTAGGTTAGCTACCCTCACATCCATTGCACCTCCATGAGTTGTGCACCATGGAAGCCACCATCTCCATGCCAGGATGCTGGATCATCTCCCCAACCTCTCTCCAAGGGCCGGCCTAAGCACCATTGGCTGCCCCTCCTTCTCCTCTCAGCCACTCAAAGGCCATCGGAGCCTACCTCCGAATACCCTTCTTTTCTGCTAGATTAGTAGCTTACCTCTTCATAGTTTTACTGCTTTCATTTACTGCTTAGTAGTGTAGCTCTTATTTTCCCCCAATGATGCATGTAAAATCTCCCCATAGATTCCTGTATGCAATCATTTTCTGTTAGCTAGATTTGTGTTTTTCAAGCTTTCCTCTAAATTTCATGTTGTAAACATCCTCCTGAATGAATGAATAAAGGATATATTTTTTTAAATACATATCTCTATGTTGAAAATCACCGTGAGCTTATTGGTTGCAATCTATTTCATGTGATTCAAGTTGCCTGCTTTTCATTTATATATATATTGTAACAAGCATGTCGATTCTGGAAAATATAGAAATTTGACTATAAATGCATTTTCCGTAAACAGCCACCACATAACTAGAATTGTGTGCACTGAAACTCATACTTTCACCTTCGTTATCTATCTAACACGCGCGCATGTAATCAGAGTTCACAATAGAAGTGGCAAAGCTCTAATCCGACGATTGAAAATCGGCATGCGATTCTAAATAAATAGAGCGATAAAAGATTGATTTCAGATTTGAACAAATGCCTCCCAAAGACGAACAACCGGGACTCAATGTCTCGTTATCTTTTTGTAAATATTTTTTGTTTGATCGTATTGCGCATTATACTACGATGCATTTTCCTATCAAAAATGAGCTTTACGAGTCACAAATAGAGTGTACCCTAGCTCTTCTCCTCTGCCTGGCTGTCCTCCTTAGGGTTGTTGCTCCTTGGCTTGGACCAAGGAAGAAGGGAAGAAAAAGAAGGCACCAAGGAGGTAAGGGATACCCTCCTTAATCTTCTTTTCTTCTCTCCTTCCTATGGCTGAATATAAGGTGTATCTAGGTGGGAATTAATGTAGCCAAGGATGTCTCCCATGGTGGTAGTTATGGGCATTTTTATAGAGGGGTTAAGGGGGTAGGTAGGCGTGCATGGCATGGATGGCTAGGATAGGTTTTTGGTGGTGGTTAGATGATCTAAGGGCCATGGATAGGTGGCGCCAAACCAAGGGATATGAAGGGTGTTTGGTGGCCTTTGGTTGGATGGCTAGGATGGCATGATGGAGGTGGTTAGGTGATCCTAAGGTGGAGACTAATTGTCACCAACAAGGAGGTGTGGAGGGGAGGTAGTTAAAGGTTTAGGGCACCCCTTGGTGGCCGTCCGTGGTGGAAGGTTTCCACCATTTTAGCACCAAAGGGGGTGGCTTCTAGAAGGGAGAAAATGGAGGGAAAAAAAGGATGGTTGGGTGTGGATTTAGGAGTAGGTGTAGGGGTGATATGGAGGGATTTTTGAAGGGAATTGGTGGAACCAAAACAAGGGTGGTTATGGGGGTTTTGGTGGCACCTTTTCGGTGGCTTTTGGAGGTGGTGATGGGGTGAAGAGGTGCATGTTGGTTGGCGCCAACATGGGTAGGAGTAGGTGGAGTTAGGTGGACTTAAGTAGGGTTGAAGTGGAGGCTTATGTAGGTGGAGTTTAGGGTTGGCCATGGTGGATGGCTATGGAGTGGAGAGCTTAGCTTAGCTAGTGAGTAGAGGAGGAGGTAGGCTGGAGATAGGGTTTAAGGAAGAGAAGCTGAGGAAGAGTTGTCTGGATCTAAATTGGAGCTAGTAGCCATTAAAGAGAATTGCAGGGAGCTACTTTAGCTAGCTTAGCTTGCTAGTTCTTTGCTAGATGCTAAGCCAAGCTAAAGTGAGCTATCTTCTACTGAATTGTGCTGAGGTGAACTGGGTCAGATCTTCCTGGGGATGACCTAGCTAGATGGAGTAGCTAAGATAGCTTAGCTCAACTAGGTTAAGCTAAATGGAGTCCCCGGGAGCTAGACTTAAGCTAGCCTGAGCTATTTGAGGTCATCTTCAGCTGACTTGAGTTGAGCGGAGCTGAAAGTAGCTGGATCTGAGCTGAGGTGGACTCCTGTCAATTTAGTTGAGCTAGCTAAAGCTCCCAATGAACTAATTGGAGCTAAGGTGAGCTAGACTCAACTAAGTTGAGCAGGGTCTGAGCTGACTTGAACTAAGTTGAGCTAAGATGAGATGCCCTGGGCTACCACTCAGCCAAGGTGAGCTCAGTAAAGCTTAATGGGGCAAACCCTAACCCAAGTGAGCTGGTATCTAGCTATGATGAGCTGGATCTGGCTGAGTCTCAATAGGATTGAGGTTCCTCTTCACCTGTTGCCTTCTTGAGTGCTAAGGTTTTAAGGATCTGACTACTTGTTCATCCCTAACACTCAAATAAACGTGTCAAAAAAAATAAAAATAGTGCAATGCATGCCTAACCTAGGTGATGCCTTGCGAAGTTAAAATACTAAGAACTAGGTTTGTTTTAAGGTATAAGAATGTTGATAAACTGGCATTTATCACCTTGCACCCTCCGAGGTATAGGACTTCTTCTGCTTCGGGCCAACGCAGACATTTTTGCTTGGTCTACCATCAACCTACTTGAAGTAGACCCATCCCTAATTCAGCACCATCTGAACATCTAGGCGAGCACTTGCGCAGTCAAGGAAGCGTGCCAGCACAAGTTAGTCAAGTAATGGCAGGGAGTTGAAGTTGAAGTCCGAAAGCTCCTGAAAGCGGGATTCATCAAAAAATCCCTATACCCGGCATGGCTCTCGAATGTGGTAAGGGTGAAGAAGGCCAATGGCTAATGGCGCATGTGCATGGACTTCACCAACCTCAATGAAGCCTACCCAAAGGACGAGTTCCCCTGCCAAGGCTAGACTCCCTAGCGGACTACTGTAGCTTCGCTCCAGTGGATAGACCTCACACCTCCTTCATCACCAATAGGAGCTTGTTTTAGTATAGAGTCTTTCCCTTTGGCATGAAAAATACTGGAGCAACTTACCAACGCCTTGTAAATATGATTTTCTTAAAAATAATAGGAAGATCATTTGAGGTGTACATAGATGATATGCTTGTAAAGGGATTCAATTTCCCTCAACACCTAGAATATTTGGCAAAGGTATTCTAGATTCTAAGGAACACCCGCCTCTACCTGAACCCCAACAACTGTACCTTTGGGGTCTCAGCTGGTAAATTTATAGGGTTCTTAGTCTCCAATTGGGGAATCAAAGCCAACCCAAACAAGATCCAGGCAGTTGTAGACCTACAACTGCCAAGGACCTTGAAAGGGATGCAATCATTGGTTGACAAGATTGCCTCGTTAGGATGATTCTTGTCTCGATGTTCTAACAAATGCCTCCCCTTCTTCGAGTACATAAAGAAGGGCAGAGGCTATAGCGCCGCCAACTGGACCCCTCACTGCTAGAAGGCCTTAGAGGAGGTTAAAGCCATACTCCGAAGTCCCTATGTTTTAATGGCTCCCTAACCCAGGGAGATTCTTTCATTATATCTGGAGGCATCCATGTCTACCGTCAACACTGTTCTAGTCGGTGACTGGGGGCAACTCAGCAACCCATATACTTTGTCAGTAAAACCTATCAAGGTACGGAAGCTAAGCATACCGTTATTGAGAAATTAGGGCTAGCTCTGGTCACTGCAACTAGGAAGCTACACCCATACTTCCAAGCCCATAGTATAATGGTCCTATCAGACTACCCCCTACAGTGAATGCTACATAAGCCCACAGGCTCTGCACGATAGATCAAATGGGCTATGGAGCTGGTGGAACTCGACGTCAGGTACCAGTCAAGGAGATCAATCAAAGGACAGGTCCTGGCGGATTTTGTGGCGGAATTCACGGACCTTGATGCCTCCCTTACACTCCCCTGGCAACTATATGTTGACGGCTCATTTATGATAGCTGGGTATAGGGCTGGGATAGCTCTAATTGCCCCAGATGATGTTACCTATAAGTATGCCATCAAATTAGACTTCCCTGCATCTAATAACTAGGTGGAGTATGAGACGATGATGGTAGGCATCCAGGTAGCCAAATCCACAGGAGTCATCTTGCTAGAGGTTGACACGGACTCCCAGATAGTCACCAACCAAATCAATAACGAATACCAAGCTCGAGATCTAAGCATGATCTAATATGTTGAAAAAATCAGAGAGGAGCTGGCGAACTTTAAGACTGTCTCGATCAGGGGGGTACCCCAAGCAGACAACCCTTGGCAGACACGTTGGCCAGACTCGCTACTACCATCCCTCCGAGACAAGAGGAAGATATCTACCTCCAGACCCTAAAAGAGCCAACTATCCTTGCTCCCAAAACATTTGCAATAGAGCAGTCCATCTCTTGGATGACACATATCATCACCTATCTGAACTCTTGCGAGCTACCCCCGAGGGAACCTTAGCCTAGGCCTTCCGCCGGAAAGCCTCAAGGTACACCTTGATAGAGGGGCAGTTGTAAGAGTGGGGGTATTCCAACCCCTACTGCGCTGCCTAACACAAGAGGAAGCAACCCAGGCCCTTCAAGAAGCCCACAAAGGAATGTGCGGAAATCACAACGGGTACAAGGCACTTCTGGCCTAACTATTCCAGGCGGGCTACTTCTGGCCCAAGATAAAGCAATACTACAAGGAGTTCATGTGCAAGTGTGCCAAGTGCCAAAGGTTCACTACCCTGCACCACTTGCCACATGGAAAGTTAATGCTTGTGATGCCACCCATCCCCTTTGAGAAATGGGGCATGGACTTTGTTGGCCTTTCCCACCAGCCGCAACTCAGAAGTAGTTTATACTGGTGGCTATCAATTACTTCTCCAAATGGGTCAAAGCTGAGGCCATGGCCAACCCAACAGTTGATAGAGTTATATCCTTCGTCCGCAAGAGCATTATAGCTCAATATGGGATACCCCATTACATTGTCACAGACAATGAAACCCAACTTTACTGCAAAAAATTCAAAGAATTTTGCACCAGCTAGGATATCTGCCTATGCTTCACGTCAATGGGACATCCCCAAGCAAATGGACAAGTGGAAGTGACCAACCGCACCATCATCTTAGCGCTCAAACGCCGGCTGGATTCAGCCAAACAGAGATGGGCGGAAGAGCTGCTGGATGTTCTTTGAGGCTACAGGCTTGCTAGAGGACTTCTATGGGCCATACACCATTCAGCCTGGTATACAGCATGGAAGCCCGACTGCCTATCAAAATAGTCCTCACTTATAAGACACAACTCTATGACCCCGCCACCAATGATGATCAAGTTTGCCTATCCTTAGAGCTCTTGGATGAGCTAAGAGATAAGGCATCAGAGGTAGCAGTCAAACATAAAGAAGCCATCGCCGCCTCCTACAATAGGTGGGTTCATAAGTGGACATTCTCCCAAGGAGACTTAGTCCTACGCAAATACAAAGTCTCCATGACAAGTTAGTCAGGTGGGAAGATAGACTCACACTGGGAAGGGCCTTATAAGATTCATAAAGGCAGTCTGGGAGACTTCTACGAATTACAAGCCCTAGGTAAAAAAGGCATCCCCCTCACTTGGCATGCGAGCAACTTACATTTGTACCATGTATAAGAGCATAGGGACTCCTCTCCCATGACCCAAAGATGTCCCCCCCAGGCACGAGTGAGAGGCGGAGTGGGCTAATCAGCCCTGAAGGCGATTTGATGGCCCCTGACAACCCTAGCTGGCCTACCTCCTCCTCGGTAGCCAACTAACCTGCGAGTGCCCCCAAGGGTTTTTTGTCAACAATAAGACCAGCAGCTTTCAGATGGTCGAACTTCGACATATCAACCAATTACATAACTCCTCAACATGAGTATGCTTCCTCGCTAAAAGGGCCTATACGCCAACCAACGTAAGCTTCCTGACCTCTTTTGAGAGTTCCTCTCGGCTCATTGACATAGACGGATTTGAGGTGTAAGACACCATCACCGTCTTTGAATCCAACTCCTACTACATAGCCTCCTCCAACTCCGCAACCTGTTGGCCCCTCTCCTCCGTGAGCTGTTGGGCCTTGATGATGTCAGCCCTCAAGCTCCCTGCAGTCGTCTCTGCCTTCTCCAGACTTACATAAGAATGTCTATCAATCAAGGCACTCAAGCGAACATGCTCTTCCTCAAGAGCCCTCTCGTACCCCTCCATGGGCGAGGAATGTTCAGCCCTGAGCACTTGCACCTCCACCTTCAAAGAAAGGATGTCGGCATTGGTGGTCGAGAGGCACTCGGACAAGCCCCGCAGAGCCATCATGTGGGCACTCTACGCTCTAATGAGGCTTTCCTCCAGCCCCTCACAACACAGGGGGCCCTCCTCATAGTAGGGTGGGCCTTCTTCATCTCCCCTTCTAGCCGGCCTGCATTGATGGCTGCCTGCTGGTGGGAACAAAGCTTCCGCTCGGCCTCCTCTGTCACCTTCTACCAGGTGACAACGGCCTCTTCCACTTAGTGGAGTAACTGCCTCTACTCCACCTTAGCCATGACGGCCCACTAGGCAGCCATGTTTGCTACGTTAGCATTGCCGACTAGGCTAAGGAGGTCCAAAGGAGCATCATCACGTGAAACAAAGGAGGACCCAAGTGTCTCAGCCTGTAACCCACTAGCACGTCAGAATATAAAAGCTCTAGCTAGAGAAAAAATTCACAAAAGATAAGTCTAAGAGCTTGCTGCATGCATACAGTAAAAGAAAATGTGATTGAAGTTCATGCCCCTAAGCCTAGAGGTGGCACAAGATAGGGCATCATTCAGGTGCCTAAGCACCTATCGTTCTAAACTGGGGGCACTGCTTGATGCCCCTGCCCGAACCGGCACCACCTGTCCAGGTGCAGGGCCACTAGGAGTGCCCTCCAGCATGGATCCAGTAACTGACCTAACTGTATGGTTGATCAGCCTTGAGCCCCCCTCTACCAAGGGGATCCAGACCCTTGCACCCGTAGAGCTTCGCCAATAGTATAACTAATCAAAGATGCTACCAATGGCGCCCACCTCTTGCACAGCATGGCAAACACTCCAGGAGCAGTTGATAGAACTGGGAAGTCGACAGTACCCCGCACATGAGTCACCTCCAAGGGCATCTTAAGAGGGAAGTTGCCCAAGGTAATCGCCTCAGGAGGCCCAGACGGCTCCAAGGGGGCAGAGGGCACACCTAACCCCTCAACCTCGTTAGGACTCTGCAGAGAGGACATTGTTGACTCCTCTCGCAGAAGGTCCACACGAGGATCCTTCCTGGCACACCACAAGGGGACCTCCAGCTCCTCTGTAACCTCTTCAAAGGCCTCCTCCTCCTTCCGCTTTAGTCCCTTCTGATAAGCAGGCTGACTCCCATCCCCCTACTCCATTCGCCTTTCCTTGCCATGCCGTGATCCACAATCAGTCGAGCTATTGCCTCGACGCTTAAGCGCGATCGACCGAACGAATCTCTCGAAAGCTACAACCAAAAGAACCAAAACACCAGATTAATAAGTAACTGGTGGGTGCAATATGTGATGAGAAAGCTATTTACCCCCCTACTTACATGATGTGGGCAATGAGTCTGTCACCCATGACAAAGCCTCCTGGGTGTCCTTCTGCCTGAGTTCTGATCGGGCAATCAGACTAAACTTATTTATTTTGTCTACATCCACCCGTGCAGACGAGTCAAGCTCCTGGGGTTAGGAAAATTGATCCCTTTTAGGTGGGCCTTGCCAAGTATAGGGCACTCCAAGGTCTTTGATATTGGAAAGAAAAAAAGAAATGTTGGTCTTGCCCCTTCAAACTATCGGGTAGATCAACTATTCGGTATCCGATGTGTCGACTGTACAAGGTATAAGTGCCTGATGGAGGCCTGCCCTTTTCCACCTTTGGGGGCATCAACCCAAAAAGCAAGCAGAACAAAATGAGGTGGGGGACAATCCCCAAGTGAAGGTAGATGGCAGTAAAAGCATTCAAAACCAGCCAGCAATTGAGGCTGAGCTATGAAGGGGCGAGGTTGTAAAAGGAAAGGAAGGATGAGAAAAAGGGGTTCAAAGGTACCTGTGGGCTATGCTCTATGGCGTATCTACAAATTATAAACATATCCTTCACCCTGTCCGAACATAAACGGGTCTTGGACCCACAAGCAT
Source organism: Thalassia testudinum (assembly GCA_037157565.1). NCBI lineage: Eukaryota > Viridiplantae > Streptophyta > Magnoliopsida > Alismatales > Hydrocharitaceae > Thalassia > Thalassia testudinum. The sequence continues at coordinate 175,234,125 of JAZHRO010000031.1, forward strand.
GAAACAAAACTCCACCGAGTCTGTACTCCTCCAAAAATGATAGAATCATGGATCAACTACGAAAGTTCGACAAAAAATGATATAAATCCCTCATCTCAGTAGAAACTCCAAAAGAGGAAGCAATGGACTTACCCTTGCTTGCAAATCCTGACATGATGGCCCTTCCTCTAAGAAACCTTGAGACGAAGATGCTCTGACGAAGGACACTCTCTCACAGCACTCCACTGAGAATAAATACCACACATAGTGCTCTCCAAGGTAGGTAGGGCATTAACTATAACCCACCACTCCTATATATACCCCCACGGAGAGTGGTTCCCCCCTTATAGGGTGTACCTTTCAAAAAGATCAAATCCCACCATATCCGACGCGAATCCCAAATATACCGCCAAGAGTGAAAAATACCTCGACCATCATTACGAACATTAAATACCCCCTGCATGCATATCCACCTCCGCAGAGAGGGAAGTCTCATCAATAATAGGCATAATACTTGAGGCCTTCGCCTCATCATAGTACCAATTAATACCAGTCTTGTCAAACAACAAGACAAAATGTAAATCCTGCAGTAATTGGCCATTACTCACAGAAATTGAACAGATGGATGCACCTTAGGCCACCTCTTAAGGTTGACAATAAAACAGCTGGACACACCTTATGCCATCTCTTAAGGTCGACAATACAGCAGGTGGATGCGCCTCCTGCCGCCTCTTAAGGCAGGTGGAACTACAGGCATTCACCCTCAGTCTCCTTTTAAGGACAACAGTACACTAAACGAATGCCCCTGAAGCTGCCTTTTAAGGTCAGGTAACATAAAGGGACATTCGAGGCAAGTGCCGCTCCATAACAAATGCTCCCTCGCTTAAGCAAACAGCTGGGACAACATTTGGGGTCATTACCTATCGTGGAGTTTTTACCACAACCGTTATTCTCTCAGCAAGCATCCACTAGCTAGAGAGTAAGGGGCATATGATGAGGAGAAAAAAATGTCCTCGGACTCAAAACTCCACGTAAAGCCCGAAAAGAAGGGTTCGACCCAAAAAGACTCAGATCCAAGTGGGCTCAGGGATCCAACCCGCCTACATCCGAAAATGTCTTGCATACAGGTGGGTCCGGTAATCCAACCCGCCTACATCCAGAAAGACTAGGATATAGGCGGTTCCAGAGATCCAACCTGCCTACACCCAGAAAGGCTCGGATATGGTCGGATCCAGAGGACCCAACCTGGTTAAGGATTCAACGCCAATAAGAGATAGCAGGAAAAGTACAACACAGTCATGCCTCCAATAAATGATGACATGGACACTGTAATTAATAACCTGACAACATACATACCTTAGTAACGGACATATCTAGTCAGAAGATCTCACAAAAGGACCAACCACAGCACTATAAATAGAGGGGAGAGGCCCTTGAGGCCCTCTCTTAGGTAATTCGAGAGAGAAAGAGATATTGTAATCTTGTTTCGTACTAGTGCATATGTAGAAGTATCATTCTCCCCCTACACGTACACCTCTTGCCTTGAAACTGAGTTATTAACTTCTTCGTCTCCCGTGCGATTGCTTAAGTTATTGAGTCGAACCATCCGAACACCCAGGAGGTCCGATCACTTTTGTTCAATGGACTTGGCTTGCTGCAAACAAAATGATAGATCAGCAAACTATGGGGATGGGGATTATTATGTGATTTAGAAGCTGCTTTCTCTTGTTCAATATGAGAAGCCCCTCTATTTGGTACTTTTAAGTTTATTCTTGGGAATGCTAAGTGTTTTCCCCAGAATCAGCTCATCCTTTTTTGAGTTGTTGCTGCTTACAATATTTCATGATAAATGCAGTCAACTCGTCTGATTCGATTTTGGTGGCTATCAATATGCTGCCATATGTGACCTACCAGACCCAACACCAGGGACTTTTCTCCTATGCCTGACATTGATGTTTGGAAAAGCATGCAGATGGTTCCCTGCGCCATTCACTACCAGGGAAAGGGGGCATGCTAAAGTAAAGCCCTGAGGGATGATAATTCATAGAGAAGGAGATGGATGGTCCCCTGCACCATTCATGATACACAAGAGGTGGCATCGTTAAGCAGTTGACGTCTACCTACCTCTCGGTCAAAAGAGATATCCATCTATTTTCCTTGGAAAAATGGAAAAAAAGAAAGAAAAAAAAAAATATATATATCCACGTCTATTTTCCAGCCAAACTCATGAAGCGTTTTTTTCTCCAATATTTACATAAATATTAGATCAGATCAATCGCAGTGCTGCATTAGCTGTATATTCCTATGCGTATTTTATACACAGCATTTGGTGCCTTTTTTTTAAAAAAAAATAAAAATCAAACGTAGGTTGCAATATATTTTGTAATGTATAAAGTGATAATAGTAATTTCAGTGTGTATATTTTAATTTTTTATTAATGAAATCATTTTTTATATATAAAAAATTACTTTTTAAGTGAAAAATCAATTCTTACAGGTGAAAAATTATGTTTCAAGTAAAAATCTATTTACCATCAATAGAAAGGTAAAATTTACTGGTGTATTTTGATTTTCAACCGATTGAAAATCATTCAAACCGACGTATTTGGGTCTACTTGATTTTCAACTAGTAAATTTTTATTTCCAGTCGATCGATTTTGATTTTTAATCGATTGATTCTGACACATGTTGCAAAATACGCTACGACATGTTTTTTCGTATTGGTTTCCTTTTTCTTTGTGAAAAAGATTTCGTGCATATTTCTTAGGTTGCGTTCAGCAAGATATGATTTCCATCCAAGAAATCAACCAGCATCCCCTCTTCGTCTGGGTATCCACAGAAGTAGACGTGCCTTTATCTTTGTAGGCAATTGGCTAAAAATGTTTGAATTGGGAGTCGTAATGCAGTCCTGGCTTGGAAATTTTTAGATTAATTTGTATCCTTTTATGCAGCTTAGAAGCACTTGGAATTTCATTCAATCGGACAATCCTATATTTCGTGTCAAGGGGATTGTAAATTGGCACCCCTGACGGAAGGAATTTGGAAGTCAAAATGAAAGGATAAATGAATTAATTGTAAGAATCGCTTGGTGATGCACATCCGTAAATTTTCAAGTTACGACAATCTTGATTCACCATCGATTTTAACGTTTGCTTCAATTTTATTGATGTCCTAAGCACATCTTTTTTTAGTCCCATCCTTGGGATACTTAGCATGAATGGAAAGTGATATCAGGCAAGCACTGCTAATCTTTATATACTACATCAACATATACAAATTCCATTAAAGATAAGAGAGATCTTAATCAACCATGATGTAATAACGATGGTTCTTCTCGAATATTCTGGAACGTAGAAAATAGTTTAGAGTGCTCGTCACCTGTTACAACCACGTGGTTGCTTCATATGTACGTATCTACCTATCAGCTCCCAAGTCACTCCATGGTATTAAGTCACTGAAGGATGACAGCTTACCAACTATGTTTTACTCCTGTCGATAGCATTTGATAAGTAAAATTAGAAAAACGGTATTGAGAGAGGAAATACATGAAAAACAGAATTATGGGAGGAATTAGAGACTCATCTATCTATATCCATAAACTAAAAGAGTTCAGTGCAACTTCTGATATGCCTGCACTCAATGATAACACCTGGATTGAGCTGGTGAGGGACACTTATGAGAAAGAGGTGATGGCAATCATTGGAGGGTTTAAAGGAGATGGTCACTTAGATCATATTAATTTGTTAGCGCATAAGTATTAATGTTCTTGATTTTAATGATAATAAAAAATATATAGATTTTGATATTGTTATTCAAGAAACTAAAAAGTAAAGCAAAATTGAGGACTTAGTCTTAAAGAGACAAGAAATGAAGCCTAAAGCTTCAAGGAAAAAGAAAATTGAGTCTTTGTATTTATTTTCAAATGATGTAATTTTCATTTTCTTCTCTTAGATTTGTTGTAGAAGAGCCCAAGTACATTAATCAAGCCTTAAGTAACACCTACATAGCCCTTAGACACTTAGGCAAACCTTAAACTGCAAACCCAAACCTGAAAAGAAATATCCAATTCAAATAAGACGTCTAACACCTAAATTAGATGACCTACAACTCTAAATAAGCCATCTAACCACTTGGTCAATCGACACCTGAACTGAATGTTAAATTCCAACATTCACCTCGATAATGTCCAAATACATTATCAAACGACCTAGACTACTATCAGATGACACATAGATATTCATTGGTCCTTGAAAACCTAAATCAAAGAAAATCTTGTGCCAAAACACATATCGAGAATCTATTTTCACATCAAACAACCAACAAGATCATTAAATGTCCTATTAGGTGTTTGACTCCTTAGCTAGTTGACTTTGAAGGCCTCAATGCAATTCTGGTAAAATTAAGTGTAAGAAAATAGACATCTAACTTGATTACCAGATGTCCTAAGAGTAAGAATAAGCCATCTGATCATTTGATCAGACATCCAATGGGTAATCTTTCTTTTGGCCCTATTCTGGAATTGATTTTCAAACGACACACATTTTCATCAGCCATCTAACTATAACCCATCATACATCTAACATACCTATCAGGCATCTGGTATTGTTTTGACAATTACAAATCTCTTTGTAATCTTTTCCAAATGGCCATATGGATTACTTAACCCATCTAGAGCCTTCCTAACAAATGTATAAATACTTGAGTAGGCTCTACTTGCTATACACACAAGAATATACATGAAATACACCCTTGATATAATATTTCCCATTCTTTCTACTAGAACAAGAATAACAACTTGCAAGAGTTCTCAAGAGAATCATCATTAACTATGTGCTCAACCTTGCTACTTGCTCCACAATACTAGAGCACCCACATCCTTGCCAAAGCATCATATTGAACATCTAAAGGGAAGTCTTTCAAACCTATAGAAGCTAGGATTCTTATTTACCTTGTGGCTCTATAGGATTTTTATATTTTTGTTTTCTTTATTGTAATTGAGTATCCAACCTGTTAGATTGCTGTTTCTTTTCGTGTGAAAGGGAAAAACTCTTTAGTAGGGAACAAAGAGGGGTTTTGTAATTGAGGTACACCACCCTCGATTTAAAGTGGTTTGGTTAGTGGATTTTGATTGGTTTGACCAATCAGAAAAATCCTAAGTCAAGGAGACTTAGGTGGGGTTTTTACCCTTGGGGTTTTCCACCTAAAAATTGTTTGCCTATTTTGTATGGTGATTTCTTATTGTCCATTATCTTTTTAAATTATCTTAAGATTTTTCAATTGTACTAATCACCTCCCCTTTAGTCCACTCTTAATTGGTATCCGAGCAGGTTCTCACAATCATTTGGAGTCACTTCTGCGGAGGATCCATGGAGGGAAGAATCACTGCAAATGGGAGAAGTAAAGGCCAATCGACTACGAGGCCGCCATACTTTAATGATACAAACTACCCCTAGTGGAAAGTTAGAATGACTACATTTTTGTAGGCCAATAGCTTTTCCATATGAGATCGATGTCAAATCCTAGATGACATCATGAAGAGACCCAACATCAGCTACATCGAGGAGCAAACAAGAGAGTTCTCACTTAATGCTAAAGCCATGAATGCCCTTGTTAATATCCTAATTTATGTTCCTATCCTGTGTGATCTAGGGTTGTTCCTTGGCAAAAGTAATCATTTTGGTTGTAAATATTTCATTTTAAGCATACATTCATTATTAAGGCATGTATACATTTTATGTATATTTTATATCGAATTATGATCTTTTGTAAATAATGCAGGTGCTGAGAAGGAAAGAATAGGCTAAGGAGTTGGCAAATCACCTATTGGAGGAGGAGAAATTATTCAGAAGCTAAAGAAAGAAGAAATAAGGAGAGCTCAAGATAAGACTTCAAAGAATAAAGACAAGAGAGACACTTGGAAAGCTCTCAACTTCTCTACCACTTGAACCCTAGGACAACTTAGCCTCTATATAACCTTATCCTAAACCCAATCTAGACAACCCTTTCTACCATTGATCTTCCATCCTAATCTCTTACCTAAATTTAGTAACCCAAAACCAACTTGATCTAAATCACACACACTCCATCTAAGGGCATAAAAATGACATTCTATTCTTTGTAAAACCACACCCTGTGGCCAACCAAAGGCACCTATCTAAACACTATTATGGCCTGCCAAAAGCTCCTCATCTTGACCCTCCACTTGTAATCTAAGGGACCTAGATTAGTGACCTAAAAACCCATCCACTCCACCATCACCCTCCATGGCCGATTAATCTAGGCTCTTCTAGCACCTTCTATGGTCATCCACCTGTGCCCCTAATTCACTCCCTTGGATCCCCATCTTATGGCCTAGTTCAAACATGGGTTGATCAGCATATCCTAACCCTCCACCTAATCCTATGGCTTATATTAATTTACATTCTCTGTAAAAAGCCTAAGACCCCTACCACTTAATTCATGTCTTCCTCTACATTCTTCTCTTACCACCATTCTCTACCTCATAAGCTTTACTCTAGACATCCCCTCACCTCCTTCCTCCATTAGAGTAGAGCCTCACCACCTTCTTCCATTAGTTCTTTAGGTTCTCTCCATCATCACCTAACCACCACATGCCAAACCCTAATCCCTCCACCTTCAAGGTCATCCCCTCATCCCTCACCAAGCATTTCACCTCAACTCTTTCTTTCTCTACTTTTATTGTTATTTATTTATTTAGTTATAATGGTTGAGACTCTTGTTATATGAAATAGAACTTGTTTTCAGTAAAATGTCTTGTTATCCCCGCTTCTCACCCCCTTCTTATTACAACTTATTACAATTAATTTGTTTCAGCCATCTCACCATCTTATCATTGAAAAAAAAAATTAGATAGCATCCTTGGGTTTAGAGTAGATCCTCACCTCCCTGAGTTCGACCCAAATTCACTGAAGATCTGATTATTTATTTAATCACAAAAAATTATGCTACAACGATAATTTAATCATTTAGCGAATTTCATGAATCAGTCCTCTACTATTTCCTAAGTTCAGAAGAGTTCAATCAAATATCACAATGCAAAATTGTTCACAAGATTTGGATAATGTTAGGAGGTAACTCATGAACGTGCTAGTGAGGTTAAAACTTCAAAAATTATCCTCTTAACGTAAGAATTTGAAGCCTTCTTCATGAAGGAAAATGAGAAGCTCAACAATATGTATACAAGGTTCACTTTGATAGTAAGCAACTTCAAATATTAAAAAAAGACCTTTATCAAGGGAGAATTACAAGTTAAGCTCCTACGTTCCCTTGGTCCAAAATAGAAAGAAAAGTTACAGCTATTGAGGTAGCCCAATAAATTGAAGAATTCAACATGGATGATCTATGGGAAAACCTCACTATTTATGAAAACACATTAGATTAAAAGAAGCTAAAGAACTTAGATGAACTAAAGAAGAAGACCTTGCTAGGAAATATGGTCATAGACCCGCTCTACAATCGAGGGAGCATATGAATTCAAACAATTTGATCCCTGTCACAACCTGGGCATCATGAGTCGTTTAAGACGTCTGGGAACTGGCCCAGACATCTGGAAGCCTTCCCAGACGTCTGGTATTAAATTTTTTCAATGTACGGGTTCGCGTTTGCGCGCCTACGTGCACAGACTGAACCCGCCGCCTTTGTTCTTCTCTTTCTCTCCCTACAAGCGTCGTTTTTCTTCCTTCTCTCTCCCCGTGGCTGCCTTATAAAAATGCTTCCCCTCTCCCTCACCCTCACTCCACCGCCTTCTTCTTCTTCTCCCTGTCTGCGAGAGAGCGCGCGGGCAAGAGCGGTCACAGCGACTGTTGCGGGTGTGTGGGGAGGAGGAGCCGTTGCGAGGGGAAGTAGAAGCTCGACCGTGAGGGTATGAGCTTGTCGGGGCAACTAGAGCCGGCCGGTGGGAGAGAAGTGAGAGTGGGGTGTTGCGGAGGAGCTGCTGCAGCTCGGGCAGCAGGCAGACGTGGCGCGGCACGGCCGTGCGCTACAGGCGGAGAGAGAGAAGGGTTCTGATTTTGGGAAAATTTCCCAGAATCAGACGTCTGGACTTACGTCCAGACGACGCATAAGATGTCTGGAGGAAGGTCCATACGTCTGACAGGTATAATATTTTCTTACCTTCTCCTTTTTACGCGTGTACGGCCATGCAGCCATCCACCGCATTCTTCTGCACCCCTTCATGATGAGAGTAAGCGTGTGTTTGTGCAGGAATCGTTCGGGAGGGCGGTAGGGCTCACCATCCCACACCGATCAGACGTCTGGACATAGTACCAGACGACGGAGAGGACCTCCAGACGTCAAGGGTGATAATCGGACATCTGGAAACTAAGTCCAGATGATCCAGCGTGCTTCTAGATGTCTGAAGGACTGCGCAGACCAAGGTATGGCATGATCGACCTTTTAAGACGTCTGGAAGAAGTTCCAGACGTCTGATTTTGGGCAGACTCATCGTTTTTGACCCGTTTAGTGTCCGTTCGAAGTCCGTTTTCCGCATTTCAAGTTTCATTCTTCCCAGATTTAATTCCTCTACCTGTTTACAGTAATTGTATACTATTCTGAGTAGCTCCTTGTCTTTGATCCTTGTATTAGGATCCCATTCCGTTGTAGCTCTAGGGGTTGCGGAGGCACGCGGGATTGCCGACCATGCCCCCAGTACTTCCAGTTTTGTGGGTAGAGTGGCCTTTTAACTTAATTATAAAAAAATTATGCAATTATGAAATAATTAATAGAGTCTAGGGCATTGCATGAACCCTAGGGCTGAAGAATTAGATTGAATGATAGATCCTAGGGTATTGCAAGAATCCTAGGACTGGAAAACTAGATTGAATGATAGATCCTAGGGTATGCATGAATCCTAGGACTGGAAAACTAGTTGAATATATAAACATTGCAGTCTTGGAAAAATTGAAAGGAAACGATAACTGCCTGTAATTGGTTAACAGCTGCCTGTTTATGAATGAATTATTACGATTGAAAACATGGGTTATATGGATAGAAAGCTAGAACGGTGAAACCTAAAGTGGCTGAGTTAAAAGAGTATGAACCTTACGAGGAATTAGGAGTAGAGCTCCTGGAAATAAATGGAATGTAACTGAGAAAGTAAAACGTGAAAGTGTGTTGTCTCTTGGGTACGTGGTACCAAAGAAAGCACATATTACCTCTTAGTGTAGAGGGGAGCTTGCCGCCCTCAGGTTGAGACCGGGGTGGGTTTGGCCACTTTGCACCGACTTTCTAGCCCTCGCGTACACCGTACCGGGGAGAGCTGCTAGTGTAGGGAAAGAGCTAGCTACCTCACGGGCCCGGGGTTCTGCTAGCTCTCCTACACCGACTTGTTAGGCCCACTGGGCAAACCAGGGTAGTCAGGCGAGGGTGCGCGGACTGTGGAGGGGCAAGACCCCTGTTTGGTTACTGTGGAGGGGCTGGACCCCTGTTACTGAGAGGGCTCTGCCCTATACTGGTTCCGTGCTGTGCTTTGGGTGCACCCGCTAACGGAAATGACTGACAGCGTGCCAGTGCGGGGTAGCTACCCATACGTTTATCGCGCGTGCCATAGTCACCGTTACGTCAGTCAACGACCTTGGGGTGGTTGACTGAGGGTAGGACCACCACGGGGGACTCTCCCGACCAGGAGAGCACCACGTGTTACTTCTACTTTTCGAAAAAGACTGCAATCAAGATCGTTCCCACGAGGAACATTCAGGATCAAGAGAAGGATCTGAGAAATAAATCAATAGTGAATAAATGGAAAAATGTAAAAGAAGAAAGTAAAAATATAACAGCTACCGTCCACTCTACTGCTTCTTCTAGCTTTTAGTTGCCACTCTACTCAGCGTTTCGCTGACGTGTCACCCTTGTTACCTTTTCAAGACCAGGTGTTGAGCAGCCAGAGTCGGCGACTGCAGAGGGCGCTGAGCCTAGTAGAGCCCAGTAGTGTCACTTGTAGTACCCACTGTACTTTTCTTTCCATTGTAGTGAGTAGTTTCTGTTACCCCCTGTACTCTCTTTATTGTAAACTTCATGTTTATGTATATGTTTATTTCTCTACTGTTGTGGTGGCGTATACTGTAGTATTTCTTTTCTCTACTGCTATATTTTGTTACTGCTAATCATATACATGTTGAATGTGGTTTATTTTACTGCTCTTTTGGTTACTTTCTCGTTAGACGACTGGGTCTTGGGGTCATTCGAGTCAATCCGATTCTCGTGTCTCGTAGGGATTCGGGAATCGAGTCGTAACAATCCCTAATTCCCGTGGCTTCACGAAAGAGTCAAAACATAGGTGTTAAAATTTTTTCATCAAATCACAACTCAGGTCAATGCCCGAAAACCCAAATAATGAAATTGATAAACATAAATAGCCTATGTGACTAGAACCACATGGGGAGATCTAATATCTCCCCATTCTAGGATCCCCACATGTAGAAGATTATACCTGTGGGTGGCAAGACCCTACGTGTTGTGCATCCGATAATAAGTCCTACCTATAGGGACTCCTTCTTCAGTAGGTGAGTGAGACCCTTCACATTGATAAGATTTGAATGTCCATGTGTGGTGCAAACCCTTCAAGCTCCACAAACACATTTGCAAATAGGGAGGCGACCATCACCTCAAATCCACACGACCAAGAAGAAGTTATTTGACCAACTCTCCTCATTGGTCGATGCCCAGCACTTGGGCAGTGAGATCAAGAAGAGATGAAGCCCTCCAAGGATCACATCCTTGACCTGCAATACATGTAGGTTGTCCAAGGAGGACCCTGGTGCAGCTTGGGAGAGGAGGGCATCGACTATCTTGGCAGCTCTCTTCTCCTTCTCAAGGAGAAAGGAAGTGCTTGATGTGGAGAGGGGCTGACCTCCTTCTTCCTTTACAGCCTTAGGAAGAAGAAAATGAAGAAGAAAAGAAGATTGCAACAACTCTTTCTCTCTTAGATGGTGGCAGTTACAAATTAAGAATGCAATTAGGGAAGCCTTGTAGGTTTAGGGAGACATATATACGGTTCCAATAGCTAAACCTAATACGATGGGGACCCTTGGATCTCTATCCAAGGGTTGGGAAGTAATCCTATTGGATTTTTATAGGATTGGCCCATAACAACTTATGGGTTGTTTTGATCTTGTATCAAAATATAAATTAATTACAATCCAACCCTTAAATTTTGTACTTAATTAAATTAGGTGTAATTAACTACCAAATTAATTCTGATTCAACTCCTTAAATCAATCCAATTAAATAGGAACCCATCTAAACAATTATTGGTTTTTATCACGCCAATGATCAAGGGTTTAGGTTTAATGGAACTATGGCATTATGCTGCTCTCAAGTATTCCAAATACGTGCGAATCCTTCACACTAGAAAATATATGTAACTCCTACGATTATATCCTAGGCTCGTTGTTCATTCTATCATTGGTTATATACTTTTCATATTCACCTTATATCATTAGAAGAAGAAAGAATACCAAATCCTTTCCTAAAGGACTAGCTTCTTCTTTCATATGTGGATTTGATTAAGACCCATACGACCATGCAAATTGAGTTTCGTACATCCTAATTTACGAAGAGTGAGCTAGAGTCTCCCGATTTGCTACATACACCTACAATAGCGGATCTGTGCGATCCCTTCGAGAGACCATGTATCTCCTATGCCCTCATATGCACACTAGATCATTTACAGTTTTAGCACTACGATGGGTGCATCAACTATTGGTTCACCAAATGTTCATTCTCAAACACAGAGACACATTTTTATCTCAAGTCAAAGAATACATCTTCTCCGTGACATTGATAAGAGGACTTCTGCATCTCCATCTTGTCAAAACATCTCCTTGATTCAACTTACGTGATAGTCCTGAACCTCTATTCCCATGTAGAGGATGTGTATCAAGGGAATTAATCATGCAATAGTCTCTAGAGAATATTGTCACTCTTCTCAGACTGGAGATAATAGTTGGATATCATGATGGTTCTTGACGATTTGTTGAAATCCTCAATCCAAACTATTTAAATACTTCAATACCTGTCTTATCCAACATGGCATAGAACATTATCCTGATTGTATTGAGTGACCAATCTAACCATCTTAGGGTACTTACATGATCAAACATTCAAATTTGAATCATAGCTTGAGTGATTCGACACTGGTTGGTTTTCTCAAGGCATATAATTGCACTAGGCTCTTGATATTTCCATAATTATTTATGTAATAATGCCTAACTAATGTTGATCTGAGGGTAATTTGGGTTAGCTAGATTGCATTTAATTAGGTCAAATTAGGCATTTTAGATCATTTTGTAATTAATGCATACTTTTGGGATTTTGTGTAATTTTTTCTACAACTGTATCTAGTATCTTGATGTGTTTATTTTTATATGTGCAGATACAAAATTTCAAGTTGATCGGAGTAAGGCTAATTAGATTTTCTTGATTTAGCTCACTTAGAAAGAGGACTGAGCCTAGTTAGTAGGCTTATTTAGAGAACCAATTAACCCAGACCCTAATGCAATTAGACTTTAGCCTTAGCCTATTTAAAAGTCCAATTTCCTACACCTAATCGTAGATAACCTTAATGTGGCTAGACCAACTACATTAATTTTCTACATATATTGAATAGCCACATATTAATACCCACACCCGAAATTCCCAAATACAAATTCCACATTCATGTTAATCCCTCCACAAATAATCCCTTCCACCATCATCTTACACCACCGTAGTTACCCCAACACCCCATGCAGCAAATAAATTCCATACCCAATACCACCAAACTTCCTACGTAACTCTACCCAACCCCAAAACCGAAAAATCCATGCAACAAACCAACCCACGTCATTTATCCCCAGCCACCGAATACCAACGTCACCTGAAAATCCTATCACATATCTCTACAAACCCAACCTATCCCATGCACGTAATTACACGGACCTCTCCACCAAATATCTCTCTCACCTTCTCCATTTAATTAATTACAACCCGTCAAATCCCTCCAACAAATCCACGTACTCATCCTAAAACTCAACGGCATCCCCCCTCAACCGAAGACTTCCCTCATATGTATTTTTTTCTAACATGAGGCCATTCAATCACGCAACAAACTCTCCCACTTATCTATTTAAATCTTATTACCTATTTTGCAATGCTACTTATTGATCCTCAACCTATTAATCCTATCTCTACACCTTAGTGTTCCTAGACAACCTAAACCAACCAATAGGAAGCCTTCCTACTTTCTATATAAATAACTAGGCACACCCCCTTAGGATCATCTCCTACTTAGAACTTCCTACCTCCACATAGTCTCTATTAACTAGTGCTAGTCCATGCCAACTTTAGTGGTTCTGACTGGTGCGCCTTCGCATCTGCATCTACGTCGACGCTCCAGACTTCGCCTTCGAAGTCCATAATATCTGCAATTCTTTAGTCTAGTTCTAGTTGTAATTTTCTAAGTATTCCTCTAGTTGTAGTTCTACTTCTATTGTTGTTAAACTCTTATCTTATTCAATAAAAGTTCTAGTATTTATTTTTCAACTTGTCTTCAAGTTGTATGCTTTCCAGTATCAGTATATGTTAGAATCCTAATGTAAACCTACATATATTATTATTATGAAATTATACGTTAAATGTATACATATATTTAGACATCACATTTATGGCCATTAAAGTGGTCTAATTATGTAAATTGACAATTCACATCACATTAGGGTATGGCATTTAATGCATAGAAACCTTAAGGGTAAATGCAATTCCGTGATGAGTAGAATTGTCAGTTTTATTTTAAGCGGTTATGGTCCCTGGAGGGGTGAGGGAAAAGTAGGTATTCGATTTTCTACATCCGATCGTAGAAAAGTTATAAATAGAGCCCATGATAGAACCCAAACGGTACGCCCCCATTTAGTTCTCTTCCGCTCTCACTCTCTGAACCCTCTGAAAGTACCATTACCACTGCCTCTCATTGGAGAAGTAAGCCCATGGCTTCAGAGGATCTCCGTGATCTCAACACTTCCGCTATGATGGATTCAAGTATCCTTTCATCGTTTTCTTTTCGATTTTCATTATGGTTGATGATATGGGGAATAGATTGGTCTTGGAAACTATAGAAAAATCATATGATTCTGATTTTATTCGGCATTAAATTCCATCAAGTGGTATTAGAGCCTTTCTATTCATTATATCATTGCCTTAATGATTCGATTTTGGAGAAAAATAAATTTTCATTTGGTTTTGGGAGATTGCTTTTTCGTTTAGTTTTTGGATTGATTCAATCCCATCTTGATGAATCAATGAAACTAATGTTTATTTTTCTGTTTTCATGTTCATTTGTATCCCATATTTGATACTCAAAGCGAGTTTTTCGATAGAAATCGTGATTTGGGGTATTTCCCCAAATCTCTATTTTAGATCATTGCCCTAGAATTAGGTTGTGATTGGTCCGATACTGGTACTCATGATGAGTACTAGTACTACATGGGCATGGGTACCGATTGGGCACTTCCTGGAGCACTGCTAGTATCGGTATAGTACTGGTACTCATCATGAATACCGGTACATGTGGGATACAGGTCATACCCAGAGCACAGCCAATAATGAAGGAGTACCGGTACTCATCACAAGTACCGGTACATAAGGGATATTGGCTGGGCTTAAGATTGCTCCAATATCGAGGTAGTACCGGTACTCATCATGAGTACCGGTACATGTGGGATACTGGACATGCTATAGGAGTACTACCAGCATCGATAGAGTACTAGTACTCATCATGAGTACCGATACATGTAGGATATTGGTCATGTCCTAGGATCGATCCAATATTGATAGGGTACCAGTACTTATCATCAGTATCGATACATGTATGGTACTAGACATGGTTCCAGGATCGGTCCAATACTGATGTAGTACTGGTACATAAAGTCAGTACCGGTACATATCATTCTGGTACCGATACAGAAGGACCAGGACCAGTACTTGGTCATTGCTATTGGTACCAGTACTCATCATGAGTACCGGTACTAGCGTGTTGATTGGAATACATTGATTATGATTATTTTGGTATGAACATTAGTTAGGTTTTAATGTATTAAGTACTTTGTCACATTTAGTAATTCTTGCCAAAGCAGGTTGCTTCTTGTGCCAGTTTCTTTAAAAATATTAAAGTGACTGTGTATGTTGCATTCATGTATGGGGCACTTAACATAAAGGTGAACCACCTCATGATTGAATGCATATGTACACATTTACTGATATTTATTTATTGCATTATTAGGTTTCGTGTGTGTAGTTAAGTTAATCCAAAGATGGCTTAATTACTTACATGAGTGTTTTCAATAGTTATTTATCATTCTTAAGGCTGCCCTTTACAATGTTAATGTTTATTGTCCAAAGACTAAATATTAATTATTGTATTGTTTAGTTTACTTTATTCTGAGCATGTATTTAGTTTATTTCCTTTGTTTTTAGTTAACTCCTATACATCTGTCATAACTGCAAACTTAAATTCTATTCCAGAACTAAATGGATCCAATTTTAAGTTCTGGAAAGAAAGTGTCCTTATTGTTTTGGGATGCATGGATCTGGACAATGCACTTCAGGTTGATCCACCCTCCTCTCTTATGAATAAGAGTTCTTCTGATGAAATAAAGAACTCTGAGAGGTGGGAGTGATCAAATCGAATGTGTCTGATGATCATGAAGCGTGCTATTCCATAAAACTTTAAGGGTGCTATCTCAGAGGAATTGAATGCTAAGAAATTCCTTGATGAGATTGAGAAAAGATTTGCTAAGAATGAGAAAGCTGAGACAAGCAATCTTCTTAGCAAACTTGTCTCACTTAAGTACAGAGGTATTGCAAACATTGGGAAGCATATTATGGAAATGTCCCATTTAACCTCGAAACTAAAGGCACTTAAGTTGGAGTTGTCGGATGACCTCCTCGTGCATTTAGTTTTGACCACTCTCCCTGCATAATATGGGCAGTTTAAGATTAGCTATAACTGCCAAAGGAAGAAGTGGACTCTTAACGAGCTCATTTCTCATTGTGTGCAAGAGGAAGAAAGGTTGAAACAAGACAAACTAGAAAGTGCTCATCTAGTTGTTAGGTCTAAAAGGAAGCGGGCTAAGGATACAGCTACTGCCACTTCATCCTCCTCAAAAGGGAGTCAAAAGAAGCCTAAGGCATCCTACTTCTTTTGCAAGGTAGAAGGACACGTGAAGAAGGATTGTACCAAGTATCATGCTTGGCGTGAAAAGAAAGGTACATCACTCTCTTTGGTTTGTTCAAAAGTTAATTATGCTTCTGTACCCTCAGACATTTGGTAGATAGATTTAGGAACTACTATTCACATCAGTGTGTCTATGCAAGGTTGCCTAAGTTACCGAATGCTAAGTGATGGTGAAAGATACATCTATGTAAGCGACGACAAGAAGGTGGATGTAGAAGCCATTGCAGATTTCAGGCTATCAGTAACTACCGGTCACCAGTTAGATTTGAAAGAAACGTTTATTATACCGTCATTTAGATGGAATTTATTTTCTATTTATCCATTGGACAAATTTGGTTATTCTTGTTCATTTGGCGATAAACAATTTCAGTTGTTTCTTGATTCAAATATAGCTGGTTCTAGTTTTTTGTATGTTAGTGATAAATTATATATGTTACATACTTTTTTCTCCAATTTAGAAACTTTTAATGCAACTTTTAGTGATACAAAGCGTAAAATAACTCAGGAGAATTCCACTTTACTATGGCATAAGCGTTTAGGCCATATTTCTAAATAGAGAATGGATAGGCTTATTTTGAATGGAATTCTTGATTCCCTTGATTACACGGATTTGGATGTTTGTGTAGACTGTTTAAAGGGAAAAAGAACAAAGAAAAGAGGTATAAGTGCCATTAGAGCTATAGATGTCTTGGAACTAATACATACGAATATCTGAGGCACATTCCCTACGGTTTCCTGGAATGGGCAATAGTATGCTATTATGTTCATAAATGACTACTCTAGATAAAGGTATCTATTTCTTCTTCACAAAAAGTCACAATCTTTAGATGTGTTCAAATCCTATAAGGTCGAGGTGGAAAACCAATTCGGGAAAAGGATTAAGGCCGTCAAATTTGATCGTGGTGATGAGTACTACGGCATATATGATGGATTAGGAGAACAACGTCTAGGGTCATTTGCTTCTTTTCTAGATGAGTGCGGCATAGTGCCTCAGTACACCATGCTTGGGACATCAAGCATGAATGGCATTGTTGAACGCTGCAGCAGGACCCTTAAGGATATGGTACTGAGTATGATTAGTCATTCTTCTTTACCAGAGTCTCTATGGGAAGAAGCACTCAAAACAACTGTATATGTTCTCAATCGAGTACCAAGTAAAGTAGTGCCTAAAACCCTATATGAAATGTGGGCTAATAAGGTACCTAGTCTGAAATATTTTCATATCTGGGGGTGTTCAACTAAGGCTAGGCCATACGGGTCTACTGAAAGGAAACTAGACTCTAAGATGGTCACTTGCTATTTTGTAGGGTACTCTGAGAGGTCGAAGGGTTATAAGTTTTGTGACCCAACGACTCGCTCATTTTTTAAGACTAGGAATACCCACTTCTATGTGGATGTTGGTTTAAGGGGTGATAATCGTCACATTACATTTGAAGAACCAGATCCTGTTCATAACGAAATCATTGAACAAGGTTGAGTTCTTATTTCAAACATTATTCCAACAACATCAGGGGAAGAAAGTAATGTGGATAATCTTCCCATTAATCAAACTGAACAACCTCAAAACAATCAAGATCCTACACCCATTAGGAGATCCAGTAGAGAAAGGAGAAGTGTAATATCTAGTGATTACATTGTATTTCTTCAGGAACTAGAGGCAGACCAAATGGATACGGATCCCATTTTGGTCACTCATGCCATGAGGAGTTCCCATTCTTAGGACTAGATCAATGCCATGAATGAAGAGATGAAATCCAGGAGTGACAACGAGGTTTGGGATGTTGTCCTATCACCTGAACGTATGGAGCCCATTGGTTGTAAATGGATATTTAAAACCAAACGGGATTCATAAGGTAATGTAGACAAATATAAGGCTTATCTTGTTGCTAAGAGATTTACTCAAAAGGAAGGCATAGACTATAAAGAGACATTTTCACCAGTTTCATTTAAGGATTCATTTAGAACCGTAATGGCTTTAGTAGCTCATTTTGATTTGGAGCTACATTAGATAGATGTAAAGACAACGTTTCTTAATAGAAACATTAATGAAATAATTTACATGGTGCAACCAGAAAACTTTGCATTTGGAGACGCAAAGAAAATGGTTTGCAAATTAAATAAAGCCATTTATTGACTAAATCAAGCTTCAAGACAGTGGTATTATAAATTTCATTAAATAATTATCTCATTTGGTTTTGAGACAAATCCGGTTGGTGATTGTGTGTATCACAAATTTTGTAGGGGAAAATATATTTTCCTGATTTTATATGTGGATGACATCCTCCTTGCCTATAATGACAATAGTTTGCTTTAGGAAGCCAAGACATTTCTCTTTGGTAATTTTGAAATGAAGGATCTTGGTGAAGTCTCTTTTGTATTAGGAATCTAGATACGATGAGATCGTTCTCGGGGTATCCTTGTATTATCACAAAGGAGATACATTGATATCATTCTGAGGCGATTTGGCATGGAAAATTGTAAACCAGGAGATACTCCAGTGACTAAGGGAGATAAATTCTCTCTTAACGAATGTCCCAAGAATGAGTTTGAAGCTAAAGAGATAGAAAATGTTCCCTATGCATTGGCAGTGGGAAGTTTAATGTATGCCTAAGTTTGCACGCGACCAGACCTAGCATACATTGTTGACATGTTATGCAGATATTTAAGCAAGCCTAGACCCGACCACTAGAAGGGAGCCAAACAGGTCATGCTCTACTTACAAAGAACAAAGGATTTCATGCTCACATACAGGAGATCAGATCATTTGGAGGTCCTCAGATATTCTGACTCTGACTTTACGGGATGTCAAGATACCCGAAGATCTACTTCAGGATATATTTTTCTACTGGCTGGAGGGGCTATCTCATGGAACAATGCAAAGCAAACCTTGATAGCTACCTCCACTATGGAAGCAGAATTTATAGCATGCTTCAAGGCCTCAAATCATGGAGTATGGCTTAGGAATTTTGTCATAGTACTACGGATCATTGATGGTGTTGAAAGATGACTTTGGCTTTACTGTGACAATAATTCTGCAGTGATGTACTCCAACAGCAACAAAAGTTCTTCGAGGTTGAAGCACATTGATATCAAGTATTTAGCGATCAAGGAAAGAGTTCAAAGTGGACAAGTGTCCATTGAGCATATTGGGACCAACTCTATGGTAGCAGATCTGCTCACTAAAGGGTTAACGCCAAAGGTTTTTCATGAGCATATTGTCTGTTGGGTGTTGTATCTATTCTGTAATACAACAATTCAATGGGAGTTTGTTGTATTTTGGTGTTTCATGTATGGGCATGTTTTGGATTATGCGCATAATAATAAAGTTTTCATTCTTTGCACTCATTAGTTCTTGCCTTGTGATCTCTTGTATGATAAAGTTTTTGGACTGTTGAGGTGGAAGACGTATGCAAAAAGGATTGGATTTTGAAAAATCCATCTTCGTAGCATGATTTGCGAAGAAATCCATCAACTGATAAATTTATCGAAATTCGTAAAGAAATTCCGAGTCGAACATAGGGAGGCTATGTCGATTTAAAATCCATAATTATATTTTTTCTAAAAATCCACAATTATATTTTTTTTGCATTTTTATTTTAGAAGCAGGATAATCACAATGGATTTGTTATTAACACTAAGTGAGAGAGAAAATAATAACTTTGCAACTGATTATTATTTTTACAATAAGAAAGTAGGAAATGATTACAGCTAGAAAGTAGAAAATTCTATTCTAGAAAGAAGTAAAGAAGGGAGAGAGATGTTATCCTCCTTGATGGTTGCTTGGAGGATGACCCAGATGAGGTGACGTTTGGAAGACGGAGGACAAAGACAAAAGACGAAGAACCGGTGGAAAGGCAGGCCATCATCGTCGTCGTGGGATCCACTTCCAAAATAGGGGATGAAAACTTTGATTTTAGCTCTAGAGGAGCATCTTGAGTTTGGGACAAGCTTCTTTAGAGCTTTGGAGAGGGAGAGATGTGAAGGAAGGGATAAAGAAGAAGTGGAGGGCATAGGTCCTTTTATAGATGAGGTTTGAGGGGGCAAATGGGTCATTTTAACATCAAAACATTAATGTCAGGTCTTTAGTAATGTGGGCGACGTGCACACCTCCCGCGCGTGCCTCTTCTTCTCTTCACAAACAGCTCACGGATGTTCTCGCGATTTTAGCCGTCCGATCAAGAGATCAGACAACTTAAATGCCATCGCACTCGTGCCTTTAGCACGAATGATCGCACATTCAAGAGCGCGTGCGGCACTTTCCTTCTTCAGCCTTTGAGTGCCTGACGCGGAGGGATTAGAGCCATCCACACGAGATCGGACGGTTCTGATTGAAATTGGATCCGCGCTCAAGAGAGGCGACGCTGGGATTTGATCCTGCATCCTAAGGCAAATGAACACCTTATCCACTGTGCTGCGCACGTGGATTGGTGAGGAGACCACTCGTGCACCGGGTGATTTAGACTGTTGGATTGAGATCCAACGATCAAGAATGCGTTCTCTTTAGCTTCAAATGGTGAGGGCACCAGTCTAAGATCCAACGGCTAAGGGGTGTTGATCAACACATGAAGAGGTGATGCACATGTCTTGGGCTGGATTGGATGGCTGAGATGGTGCCACGTGGCACATCTTGGCTATCCATCTTCTATGTATTGTAGATGGTGCCACCGATGTCGGATTGGACCAATTTTCATTCCATTGGGCTGTGATCGTCAATCCAAACCCATCCATGCAGTTGGATTAGTCATCTGAAGTGTGGATTGACACCATCTTGGCCCTTGATCTCTGATCTTCCTAGATTATATCTGATGCTACGGAAGTCCGATCAAGGCGATCTTAGAGTTGTTGAATTCCAATCATCGCCCTGATTAGATCCGTAAGATTGGATCTTTGATCCGAGGCCCCGATTAAAAGTTGCCTCGTCCCTGGCCACAAAAAAGAATAAATTACTATACAAATATACAATTTGACCTAAATGCATGATGACGCATGTTATGTAATATTTACAATGCGCGATGCTAATATGATACTAAGAACATTCATTAATAGACATTTTTTGCTATTCAGATGTATACACATCGCACCCCCATGCCTATCTTTTGCTAGTTTCTAGCAAAGACTATATGCTATTTATAAAAGAATTAGGTCGGATTTCTTGGGCAAAGTTATTCTTCAAGACTAGGAAAGTTTTACTAACCTGAACTACAAAGACATAACAGCGCCCAGGTGTCTACCAAAATGCAGACCACCTCAAGCCCTCGCCTTATCCAAAGGAGGATCTTTTTCTTCTTTTCTTCTTTTCTTTTTTTTTTTATTTTTGAGTTTAGGGTTTCGGAGCAGCTTTCTACGGCCATTCAACCCACCCAACACTCGAAGAGAACCCTAAGTTCTAAGCATCTTTATGTGAAATGTGATAGACTCACTAATCAACGGTTAGAACGGACTTCAGGTTTCTACACCCCTAGGTGACCTTAAAAAGAAATTCTTCCTAAAGGTGTATCTCTTCGACCGGTAGCTTTCTCCCTACTTTTATTTTTATGGGGTCAGCACAAGAGTGAACCCAGTGTATATCTCCCCGGCTTATTCTACTTCGCTGCTTCTTTCTAAGTGTTTTGGAATTTAACGTGCATTTCTTGAGTTGGGTTCTGGACAACCTACTAATGGGCTGTTACTCACGACAACTTCCCAGCCATACTCGTGCGGTGAAGTGTGATTTATTTCTTTTTCTTTTCTTTTCTCCTTTTCTATATATTTTTTTCTTTTTTTTTCTGTTTTTTCATTTTTTTTAAGTAGGTGGCTTCCCTGATATAAGATTTACCTAAAGCCAGCAGGAAAAGAATGGTCGTGTGACTGGGCTCTGGACAACCCACCTATGGGCTGTTATCCATAATAACTTGCCAGCCATATCACCCTAGAAGGTTTATTAGTTACTCAATTTCCATAAAAATCATTGAAAAGCGAGTCAATGCAAATAGTGTGTAGATGCTTAGACTTAAAATCCCCTCAAATCAGAGGGTGGGTTGATAAGTCGTATACTTATCACCCCAACTTATTTAACCAAATTGAAGTAAATTCAAAATGGCGAGTACTCGATAAGCAAATCCACATTTTAGTGGACACCGAGTTGATTAAGCCCGAAGACCTGAAGGGTCTAAGTGTTAAGATCCTACTGTATTATTCTCTATGGTTTAAAAATCCTAATGCCCAATTATTCTTTCCTAATTCATTTTTTTTAAAATTTTTTTTAAAAGAATAAAAATAAGTAGAATTTACAAGAATTCCATAAAACTAACAAAATGATTCAGAAATGAATCCACACCCCATGCCTAGCTATGCAATGTCCTCATTGAAAATAAATGGCATGAAAGGAAAGGTGGAATGTAGAAGATATCACCTGAATATGATGCTCAAGTCAGCTCTGAGTCAGACTGTACATGTGCTGAGTTTAATGCCATCAGCTAGGAGAAGTCCAGCCAAAGAAATAACGATGTAATTAGAGCAACCGTGTTTGGGATGGGTTCTAGAACAATACGATCAACAAAAGGCTTCAGACATTGACTGTTGACTTTAGAAGAATTGCCCGTCTTTGGGTTAGAGATCTTAACATCCCTGTTTGGAAATATCTGATCGATTATGAGCATGCCGTTCCATTTTGACCTAAGTTTGCCAAGAAAGAGCTTAAGTCGAGAATCAAAGATCCAGACCTTCTGGTTCGGTTCAAAGCTCTTTTGGGATATCAATTGGTCTTGAAGAGCTTTGGTCCGAGCCTTATAGATCTTAGCATTCTTGCATGCGTCGTTTCTAACCTCCTCCAACTCAGATAGTTGGAGTTTCCTGGTCTTTTCAGCTAAAGTCAAATCCAAATTACATTGCTTGATTGCCTAGAATGCCACATGTTCAATCTCTACGGGTAAATGGCACACCTTTCCATACATCAGATGAAATGGTGACATGCCGATAGGCATTTTGTATGCCATATGGTAGGCCCAAAGAGCGTCCTCAAGCTTGTGAGCCCAATCTTTACGATCAGGTCTAACCATTTTCTACAAAATATTCTTGATCTCCCTATTGAAGATCTCGACCTATCCATTCGTCTGAGGGTGGTAAGGTGTAGAGATTCTGTGATTTACCCCATATTTTGCCAATAAACTACGGAACTGGGCATTAGTGAAATGAGTACCACCATCACTGATGATGGCCATTGGAATCCCGAACCGACTGAAGATGTTCTTCTTGAAGAAATCGATGACCACCTTGTGGTCATTGGTTTGGGTGGGAATGGCCTCAATCCACTTGGACACGTAATCAACAGCGACGAGAATATACTGATGTCCAAATGAAGGGATGAAGGGTCCCATGAAGTCGATGCCCCAAACATCGAAGATTTCGACAAGAAGAATCGGGTTTATAGGCATCATACCTCTCTTAGTTATGCTCCCAAGTGCTTGGCATTGGGAACACAACCTCGAGAATTCCTGAGCATCCTTAAATAAAGACGGCCAATAGAATCCAGATTACAAAATTTTTGTGGCCGTCCTTTTCTCGGAGAAATGTCCACCACACGCAGATGCATGGAAAAACTCAAGTATACTTTGGAATTCATTCTCTAGAACACATCGGTGAATAATCTGATCAGAGCCAATGCGGTCCAGTTCAGGGTCCACCCAGAAGTAATATTTGGCCTCAAATTTGAGTCTATCTCGTTGTTGCTTGGTCCAATCCTAGGGGATTTGACCAATAGCCAAATAATTTACAATGTTTGCAAACCATGGGGTTTGGACACCTGATACTGTAAGAATAGTTTCATCCAGAAAAATATCAGCAATCGGAATATCTGGATGAGAAGAATCACTTACAAGTATTGAAAGATGATCCCCACCACATTCTGTGTCCCAGATTTATCTTTGATTTCAAGATCGAATTCTTGAAGCAGAAGAATCCATCGGATAAGTCAAGGTTTGGCATCCTTTTTGGCTAAGAGATGTCTCAAGGCCAAGTGGTCGGTGTAAATTATGACATGAGACCCTAAGAGATAAGCCCTGAATTTCTCTAAAGTAAATACTACAGCTAACAATTCCTTCTTAGTAATAGTGTAATTCCTTTAGGCCTCATCCAGAGTTTTGCTAGCATAGTAGATGACAGAGGGCTTCTTGTCAATCTTTTGACCCAAAATAGCCCCGACCGCGTAATCAAAAGCATCGATCATGATCTCAAATGGGGCTATCCAAACTGGTGGTTGCAACACCGAAGCATAAGTGACTACAGTTTTAAGAAAATCAAATGCCCTATGGCATGATTCGTTGAAATCAAACGGTGTATCTTTGGCGAGAAGGTTGCTCAGAGGATGAGCAACCTTAGAGAAGTCTTGATGAATCTCCTATAGAATCCCACATGACTAATAAATGATCGAATTTGTTTAACAAATGTGGGAGGAGGAAGTTTGGAGATAGCATCAACCTTAGCTTTGTCAACTTCAATTCCTCATTTAGAGATTACATGACCCAAGATGATGCCTTCTTGTGTCAAGAAATGTCTCCTTTCCCAACTAAGGACCAATCTTGTTTTGATCCATCTTTTAAGGATCATTTCAAGATTAGCCAGACAAGATTCAAATGATTCCCCGAAAATAGAGAAATCGCCCATGAAAACTTCCATAAACTCTCCCACCATGTCAGAGAATATAGCTAGCATACACCTTTGAAAAGTCGTAGGTGCATTGCATAAGCCGAATGGCATTCTACGGAAAGCAAAGGTTCCGTAGGGACAGGTGAAAGTCATTTTTTCTTGATACTCGGGATGGATAGGAACTTGATTGTATCCAGAGTAACCATCTAGGAAGCAGAAGTACTTTTGCCCGGCTAGTCTTTCAAGGATTTGATTGATGAAGGGCAAAGGGAAATGATCTTTTTCTGTGGCTATTTTCAACTTCCCGTAATCGATACAGACCCTCCAAGAGGAAGCTTAATGAGTTGTGACAGATTCTCCTTTCTCATTAGTCACAATGGTAGTCCTGGCTTTCTTGGGAACAATTTGCACGGGACTTACCCAAGGACTATCTGAAATCGAATAAATGATTCCTATGTCGAGCCACTTAATTATTTCCTTCTTGACCACTTCTCACATATTAGGGTTTAATCTCCTCTGCATTTGGAGAGAAGGGCATGATCCATCTTCCATGAATATTCTATGATTTAGTAAGATGGATCGATCGCCCTAAGGTCATGAATGATCCAACCAATTGCCTCCTTGTGTTCCTTTAGGACCTTGATCAGTTTAATCTCTTACTCCTTAGTTAATCTAGCACTGATAATCACAGGGAGCATCTTTTAAGGTCCCAAAAGTTGATATTTCAAACTCTCAGGCAATGGTTTCAGTTCGAGCTGGGGAGGGTTTAGGATGGAAGGTAAGGATGATGCTGATGAAGATTCAACAAGAGGAAGAGGTTGAAAGTGAACAAAATCAATAACCTCTTCAGAATGTGGCGGGTTTGCCACAGAGGGTTGCGGGTCAAATCCATCACAACAGGAGGAACTTTCAATTGTAGAAACCACCATACAAGTTTCAATATTCAAGTTATCTTCCTAAGTTCCTCTATAAATCCACAATCCTCAAATGTGTTAATCGCCTTAAAAATATCCAATTTCAATTTCTGATCCCCAAAGGCGATTTCCATGCTACCACTCTTATAATTGATATTGGCCTTAGCGGCAGCTAGGAATGGATGCCACAGAATGATAGGCGTGTTCCTTAAATTTTCAGGTATATCCATGTCAAAGACAAGGAAATCTATAGGAAAATAGAAGTCCTTAACCTTGACAATAACATCCTCAATAATGCCTCTCGAATTTGTGACCGAACGGTCCACTAACTACAGCGTTACTGAGGTCAGCTGAAGTTCACCTAATCCAAACTTCTCCTAAAGAGAAGTTAGAATTAGGTTAATGGATGCACCTAGATCCAGAAGTGCCCTATCAAAGGTGTAATCTCCGATTGCACAAGAAATCAAAGGGGCACCTAGATCTCTCTTTTTCGGAGGAAGGTGATGCAGGATAACATAACTAGCTTGCTTGGAGACTATCACCTTCCTTAGAATAGATTCCCTCGACTTACGCTTCTGTGAGCATAAATCCTTTAAAAATTTAGCATAAGTTGGTATGTAGTTGATAGCGTTGAGGAGCGAGATATTGATTTCGACATTCTTGAATATATTCAAGAGCTCCTCATTACTATCAATAGGCTTCTTCTTCCTAGGTTTAATCAAGGCCTTAGAAAAAGGAACATGAGTCAGATCTTTGGAATCAGGTTCTTGAGCCTTGATTTCTTCTTCAGAGTTCTCCTTTCTCTCCTTAAGTTCTCCAAGATTTGGTAGATTAGAACAAGGTAGTTTTGGGTCCTGGGTTTGCGTTCCACTCCTCAGGGTAATAGAGTTAGCAGATGCATAAAGGTTTGGGTCTTGGGGAGGTTTAGGAAAGATTGGAGGGGCTTCATTAGCCAGAAACCTCAGATTTATTGAAGAAGCAGAAGAGGAAGGACCCTACTCAACCACCTGAGCATGTTGTGTGGGTCCCTCTGATTCCCATACCCTTGGGCTTGATTGCCCGGATTCTGTATATTACATAGGTTCGGTACGGGTTGAGATGGCAGAGATCCGGGTTGATGGGAATTAGCAATGAACCCGGTTTGCAAGTTGTCCAACAAGGTTTTCATTTGTTGCATGAGCTGGAGAATAGATCCTTGCATCTCTATCATCTGACGGTTCAAATCAGCCTACCTTATAGGTTGACAGGCATTCCAAGCTTACTGATTGACCTAATTTGGGGGTAGCTGAGTGTAAACATGACCCTGACCCATTGGTCTTGTTAGTCGCTTGAAATCGGGTTTTAAATCATTGCATTGCAGTATAGTCGAAATCTTGTGAAAAACAGATAAAATTTATACTCGAAAAGTCCGAGGTCTTTCACTGGGAGCAAGTAGGAATTCGATTATCAAGATTGCAATTTTAAACAACAGAGATAAGAATTTATGATTAGAAATTGATTCGGAATAATGTGGCAATAATATCAAGTGTCAAACTGCAAAAAGAATGGAGTAAAATGTTGATTTGAATCACAAATTACTCCCTACAATAATAGCAAGTGGAACTCAATAACTATGTAGAAATAAACTCAAATCAGCTGTTTGATTGAATGATCAGATGTCTTAAACATCTGATGAACAGTGATCGCTCTTGTGATTTGCTTCTTCTTCTTCTGTGGCTCTTCTTCTTTTCCTTTCTTTCTCTGCTTAGCTTCTTTCTCTTCTCTACTTCTCTTCTTCACGTAGAGGGGGAAGGGGTCTTCAGATTTGGCTAAGTGTCAGCCACTTCTCTAGAGAGTAAAACCCCCCTAACCCCTGCACACTCTCCTCTCTTTCTCTCCTTAGGTCACACTCTCCCAGAGCCTTCGACAATACCGAGTATATGGGTAATCAGTGCTAGAGTGCACCTGGGACTAGGCTCACCAGCAGTGGGTGGTGAGAGAGGAGTGGATAGTGTAGGCGGGTAGTCAGCTCTGCGCCAGGCCCGCGGGGAAACGGGTCATGGGCGAGGCGCAGGTGATGGGCACCCCTGTGTTTCTGAGGCAACAAGGCTGTAGCAATTTTGAATTTCATGCGGCTTCTCCTGCTCCCAAACCCATGATGTGGGACTATCCGTCCCCCTTTTTCTTCACGCAGAACACACAGCAGCAGGTGGAGATGTTTTCACTCAATTGGATGGCTGCAGTTGATGGAGGCCTCAATCAAAGACCTGGGATGATTCCTGGGATGTAGCTGCATCCCCTAGAGGTGGCACCTGGAACTGTAGGTGCCAAAGAGAGCTTCAAAGCAAGCTCAAAGCTCTGCGGTAATGGCAGAGGTGGGGTGATAGCTAAAAATAGTAGTAAGGCCTTTTGGCCACGTCAGAAAGCTCAGGGAGTATCGCCAGACCACAGCAAGTGCAACGGTGGTGTTGTGTGGCGTGTGCGTGTGTGATGAGTAATGGCAGATGCAGAAAATAAAGGTGGAGGTGGGTGTGTTTGGGGGAGAATTTGAGCAAGTAATCCACTCAATTTCTTGAGGGGTTTTACTCGCATGGATACGGTGGAGTTGTGGGAGGTGGTAGCAACTCGTTTAGGTGTGTGTGGTGGCTGCTAGGGCTTGCCGGTGAGTTGGAAAATGGAGTTGCGGAGGGTGTCGGCGAGGTCGAATCGAAGTGTTGAGGGTACTATCGTGATGAGGGGAAGCTGAAGAGGCGATGCGGGAAGGTGGCGAACAAGGAGTAATGGCGACACCATTTACGGTGTGGACGACGCTGGGGAAGAAGGTGACTCTGGTGGGAGGAGATTAGCGAGGACGAAGGAAATAGAGATGCTGGTCGGTATTACGCGACGCGAAGGAAGCTGAGGAAGACAAATCCGTCGCCAGTATTGTGAACGGATGAGGAATGAAGATGGAGGAGGTCGCCAGAGCTTGAGGAGTCTTTCGGTCGGAATAAGAGGGAGGAATTGAGGGTGTTTCAGGCTGAAATCAAGCTTGGGAAGTCTGTTGTGCCTCGGGGGTTCTTTTATAGGTCATCAGAAGGGGAACAGAGTTTAAGAATAAAGCTTTCTGTCTTGGAAAGCTTCGCCAGAGATAGAAACCCAAATTTCAATTGATTCGTATGGCACTTTACGTAAGACTTGGAGCCAAAGATTTGGCTCAAATGGAAGGCAACTTCATCAAGAATCTGAGTATCTATTTTGGGACTAATTGATTGGGAATCAACTGAGAAATTCTCGCTCGATCTCAATGGTGAAGCTTAGGCTTGCCTTTAATGATGCCAGGTACCTTTTTGCGAAGACAATGAAGAAGTTGGGGGGCATCTTGTAAGGAATTTTGAAAGTTAAGGGCATGGTTGTGAAAAAAAAGGTTAAACAGGACCAAATTGCAAACTAGGTCAAGATGATCTTAGATTGGATCCAAATTTTGGTACAAACCTAATTTGGACCTAAGAAATCCAATGGTGAAGTTAGATTTTGGTTTTGATCATGTTTGATTGAGTAATTTATGCAAAAACCCAAATTAGGGAAATGCCTGTCTAGGACTCTATTTTGGGTCAAGATGGATTCTAATGGTCAAATTGAAGATACCAAACCCTAGAGAATATTTTTATATGATTTTTAAAGGGTTTAGGTGAATTTTATCCTAACCATAACCTCAGTTAATTAAGCAGGTCTATTTTTAGGGTTTCAGAAGTCATTTAATTCTCAAAATAGACAAAAGCCCTTTTCTGTCTGTTCTAGCCAACTTGTTAGCCTTTTAGGACCATTTAACCCTTAATTAACCTCTGAGAAAACCTGTGGTTATTGTCCATTCAAGATATGATGGTAAAATTACAATTTTAACCCTAGTTTCTTGTCTTTCCCTCAGAATGATTATGTAGTGACTTAGGGTTCTCTAGCGGTTATGTAGGAGCATTTAATGACTTAATCGGATCAAATTGAGCTAGTTATGGCTCATGATGGTGTTCCTATCATACGCTCATGCCTAGCTTTTGCTAGTCCCTTAGCAAAATCTCAAAAAATTTTACTCAAATTCTAGACCACATGCCTTTTATGCTCAAATGTGTGCTTTCTTTTGTAGATTAGGTTTGAATGCCGATAGTAGGCCTAAAGGTACTCAAGCATCAAACAAGATTTGGACCTGACCAGCTCTAACCTCAATCCGACGCAAAGGTTTCTAAGGTCAACAAGAACTAACCTAAGGTTCATTGAACTCCATAGTTAAAGCACCCATGCTTGTAACATGTTTTAGCCAAGGTTTAGTTTGCAGTGCATTTTTGTAAGAGAGAGACAGAGGAATTTTTTCTTTATTTTTGGAGAGTTTTCTCTCTCTTTTCTTTTTATTTCTAACTTTGGATTGACTTTACAACACGGTCAGTATCGGATTCCTAATTCCTACCATTAATCCTCATAAGGTCCTTGGCAATCGATGCTTTGAGATAGCACCGCCCATGGCAACCCCCAGGACCCTGGCATTCGAGATTTTGAGATAATCCCGCCCATGGAGTTCTGTAGCTAAATCCAGACCCTGGCAATCAACATTTCGTGATAACGCTGCCCATGGCATCTGAACCAACACAAGGTGCTTACATGCCCCCGATAGGATGTTTAGATATCCTAAGAGACAAGCACTAAGGAGATGGTATGTATTGCGCATCTTCGAGGGGAATTTCCTGCCTCTCCGTGTCGGGAACTCTTCTAATCAACTTGTGTTGATCAGCCGCTCCTAATCTAGGTAGCTTTTTTCATAACAGATTTAACGCATTTGCGTGATTTTGATAATTAAGCATACTAAACCAGACTGTGTGTGGATTGGGGTGCTTAGGTTATCGAGTCCCACAAACGAGAGGTCAATTAACGAGGTCAAATAATCCCTAAGCCTTAGACCTAATACTTAAGCTTCACATTTTCCCCAACCTCTTAAGGACTATCCAGATCTTAATAGATACTTGAATTTTTAAGCCTAAAATCACAGCCCAACAGGCCTAAGAACAATGTTCATACTAATCTCTTTTTCACTTAGCACTTTTTGTCTTTCATTTTCTTTCTTTTTGATTTGGTCTAGAACTATGTCGATTCCTTAATCTTTTACTAATGACCACCTCTTTTTTCTTTTCAAATTATGCTCCTTTTTGACATTTATATCACCTCTCCTTTTCTCCTCAAAAATGATATGCAATTAATTCACTCAAATTTTCCTCCCTTCTCCAATTTTGTTCTCTTTTTTAGTTTTTATTTTTTTGATTTTTGGAATATGTAATTTTTTTTTATGAAATCCTTTCTTGTGAAGTGATTCTCACAGCATTTTGCACTTTAATACCCCCCATGCCTATGATTTGCAATGTCCTCATTATAAATTAAGTGGGTTCGAGTTCAGCTTAGATCGTACATCAGAACAGGCTTTGGGTGGGTGGACGGGTTGGGGTGACTGTTGCTGACAATTTTAAGCTCTGGTACAGGTACCAGAGGTAGAGTCGGCTGTTCTAATGGACGAACCCTAAAGTGCAATATGAGTTTAGCATAAGATGTGTCAAGAAAGCTTTCAAGTTTTTTAAAATAGATGACAGGTTGCCTCCAGTTAAGCGTTGAGTTTAATGCTATCAATCGGGCGCAATGAGCTCAGGGAGAATGGAGATCAAAAGATACCTCAGCCATGTTTGTATCAGTGAGTTCAATGAATGACTTAAGTCGCTGGCCATTCACAATAAAGGGTTCAGAATCAAGGCTGGGTTGGCTGATTTCAACGGCTCCATTTCCAAAAATCCATTTGATAAGACATGGTCCAATCCATTTTGATCTGAGTTTTCCTAGGAACAGTTTGAGTTTGGCATCAAAGAGTAGGACTTTCTGACTAGGGTGAAAGATCTTTCTGGATATGTGCTTGTCATGAAAGGCCTTAACCTACTCTTTGTAAATTTGTGAGTTCTCATACGCATCATTGCTTAATTTATCGATCTCGCTCATTTGAAGCTTTCTGTGGGTTCCTACCTTAGAAAGATCTAGATTACACTTCCGTATAGCCCAATAGGCTTTGTGTTCCAACTCGACGGGGAGGTGACATGCCTTCCCGTACACCAATTTGAAAGGAGACATACCCAATTGGATCTTATGGGCGGTCCTATAAGCCCACAAGGCTTTCGGAAGTCGGGACGACCAATCTTTCCTGTCAGGTCGTACAGTGACCTGAAGGATTTTCTTAATCTCTTGATTCGATAGCTCAGCTAGACCATTGGTTTGGGTGTGATAAGGAGTAGAGATTCGGTGTGATACCCCGTATTTGGTCATCAGTGATCTGAACTGAGCATTCGTGAAATGGGTCCCTCCATCCGAGATAATGGCACGTTGAATCTTGAATCGAGAAAAGATGTTCTAATGAATGAATTTGATTACCACCTTATGATCGTTGGTTCGGGTTGGAATGGCTTCGATCCATTCAGACATGTAATCGACAGTAAGAAGAATGTATTTGAAGCCGTCTAAAATAGGGAAGGGTCCCATGAAATCAATCCCCCAGATGTTGAAGATTTTGCATATGAGAATTGACTGTAAAGGCATCATATCGCGATGACTCATATTGCCCAAGGTCTGGCAACGAGTGCATGCCTTACAGTGATCGTATGCATCTTTGAAAATCGTGGGCCAATAAAAGCCTCATTGGAGGACTTTTGCTTCAGTTTTGTGTCCGACAAAGTGTTCGTCATAGGCCTGGTTATGGCAGAAGGACAAAATATCCTGAATTTCCACTTATGGGATGCATCATCTGATGATCTGATCAGCACCAATATGGAAGAGGTATGGGTCTTCCCAAATGTAGTACTTGGCAGCGGAAAGCAATTTGTCTTTCTTGGCCTTCGACCAATCGAATGAAATTTGATGAGATGCCAAGTAGTTCACCAAATCAGTAAGCCAAGGAAGTCCCATACTAATAGTCAGGAGGTGCTCATCGGGAAAGTGTTCTGTGATGGGTCCGGATGGGTCAATACTGTCAGAAGGAAGGTGGGATAAGTGGTTAGCTACCACATTCTACTTTCCCGCTTTATCATGAATCTAGAGATCAAATTCTTGCAACAGCAAGATCTAGCGGATTAGTCGAGTTTTTGCATCCTTCTTCGCAAGGAGGTGCCTTACTACAGTGTGATCTGAGTATAAAATAATACAGGAACCCAAAAGATATGATCTAAATTTTTCCAAGGCAAATAATATGGCTAGCATCTCTTTCTCAGTAACTATATCGTTATGTTGAGCCTCGTCAAGTGTCTTGCTAGCGTAGTAGATGACCATGGGTTTCCCGTCCATTTTCTGCCCAAGTACCACACCTATAGCATAATCAGATGCATCGCACATGATCTCAAAGGGTTGAGACCAATCAGGGGACTACAAGATAGGTGCTTGGGTAACTCGATCACGCAGGATCTCAAATGCCTGAGTGCAGTCCTCGGAGATTTCAAAGGGGACATCCCTAGATAGAAGATTAGTCAAGGGGCGTGATATTTTCAAGAAATTTGGAATGAATTGATGGTAAAAATTGACGTACCACAGAAAGGATTAGACGTCTATGACCGAGCTAGGCATGGGGAGTTTGGAAATCAGATTCACCTTGGCTCAATCAACCTGGATGTCTTTTTCAGAGATGAGATGTCCCAGGACAATTCCCTCAGGTACCATGAAGTGGCTCTTTTCCCAGGAAAGAAGCAAGTTCAGGTTGATGCACCGCCTGAGGATTTGGACCAAGTGTAGGAGGCAATCATCAAATGATTCTCCAAATACCAAGAAGTCATCCATGAAGACTTCAAGGTATTCACCTACCATATCTGAGAATATGGCAAGCATGCACTGCTGGAGTAGATGAGAGGTAGAATGTGATGGACCCAATCAAGACACCGAAAAATTTTGGATGACCATAGAGGTTCAGGGTGGATGATACCCCTTAGTCAGAAAGTCGTCCACCTGAGAATTACCTGAGCATCCAGAGATGGAGAGTCTCACAAAGACCCCTACATGGTAGAGCGCCCCCACAAATTACAGGGTTTCCCCCACTCGACCTCTCTTGTCATTGATGATCCAGGTAGACTAGAATAGGGACTTGACCTCTTACGTCTACCAGTTTTTAAATTAAGAGAAAGGGTGCTTATGATTTCACTTGAACTTTAAGATGTTTTTTGTGCAAAGTGACCTAATTTGAAGATTGGTTAACCCAACAAGGTGGGTCAACTTCACCTGTTTTGTCCTTTGAGAAGTTTGGGTCCCTCTTTTAGTGTTCAAATGAAATTAAGAGCCTGATTTTAGGGTTTGCTCGTATAGATCAATTCAATCAAGGCTTAGGCACACATTGTTTGGAAAGATCAATTCTTGATTAAGCAAGTGTGTCTCTAAAACCCTAAATTGGAAATCTTAATTGGCTCTAATTTGGTCCAATTTAATATGTCCAAATGTGGTACCTAGGGCTTCAAGCAAGAAGGTGATTGCCCTAGATACCTTAAGATCTTAAGTAGGTGCACAAATCAGGGTTTGAATGTTGTCTAAATAGAATATATTAAATCAGGCAACTTGATGATTTGTCTAATAATAGAATTCAAGTGGCCCTAATTGATTTTTTTTCTCATTTAGCTTTTCAGAATCAGGGGCTTAGAAGAGTTTGGATTTGTGTTTTACCTGCCCTGGAGTGGATTATGTGCAGCTAATCTTTTTCTTCAATGAATCCACCCCCAAGTGTTGAGGCGATAAGTCCTCAACACTTTTTCAATTTATGCAGGCACAGGCTCTTCTTAGCTTCCGAGGTGGGACTAAAGTCCCACCCTTCTTCGCGCGTTCACTGCCGTAGTGATGATGGCTTGAACTGGCACAAATGTAGAGGACGATGCCTCTAACTGGTGCCCTGAGATCCTGCCTGGGAGTATTCCGTGCGACCTGGGATGGCTGCCTAGAGTTCCAGGCGCTGAAGAAGGCTTCAAGCAATCTTGAAGCTTGCCTACTAATGGCGGCCGGAGCTCGACACCTAAAACAAGCAAAATGGCCTCTCGGCCCTGTTAAAACACTTCAGGAGAGTCACCGTGGGTCATGGAATGTGGTGGCGGTGGTCTCGTGGTGTGGGAGTGCATGTGGAAGGTGTACGATGACGAAGAAGGTGGGTTGTTCGGGGGTGAGTTTGGGTGAGCAAGAGGATGAAATAGGAGAGGGGTTTTGTACAGGAAGGTGAGGTAGAGGTCTTGAGGTGGTCGGCGAGGCAGATGGAGGGTTGTAGCGACAGAGGCACCTCATTGGAGGTTCAGTCGGAGACGGAGACGATGAGGGTGAGCATGTTGAGTCGAGGGTATTTTTGGGTTTTGAGGGTATAAAACTAACCTAAGGAGACTAAGGGAACTAATTACCTATTCTAAGTGGATGAATGTTGGAGCGATATATTGGTGTTTTAAAAATGCTTCATTGTAATATAGTCAAAATAGCACTCAAACAAATAAAATTTATACTCGAAAAAGTCCGAGGTCGTTCACTAGGAGCAAATAGGAATTCAGTTCTCAAAATTACAATTTAAAACAATAAAGATATGATATTATAATCAGAAATTGATTCAAAGTAATGTAACAATAAGATCAAGTATCAGACTACAAAAAGAATGGAGTAAAATGGTGATTTGAATCCTTTCAAAAAAATGGTGATTTGAATCACCAATTACTCCCTACAATAATGGTAAATAGAACTCAATAGATATATAGATGAAATGATCTCAGCCGTCTAAATATCTTCTGCTTCTTCTTGCTTTCTCTCCTCTACTCTTCTTCTTCTTTTTCTTTCTTCTGCTTCTCTTCTTCTGCCTTTCTTCCTGTGCGGCTCTCCTTCTTCTTCTTCTTTCTTCTTCTACCTCTCTACCTTTCTTCCTGTGTGGCTCCTCTACTTCTCTTCTTCTTTTGCTTTGTTGTTCTTCTACTCCTCTCCTTCACGCAGAGGGGGAAGGTTCCTCAATTTTGGCTAAGTGTCAGCCAAATCCTCTCAGAGCAAAACCTCCCTACCCCCGCACACGATCCTCTCTTTCTCTCCTTAGGTCACGCTCTCCTAGAGCCTCCAACAATACCGAGTTATCGGGTTTTGGACCTAGAGCGCACCCGGGTCTAGGGCAGCGGGCGTGGTTGCAGCCGAGGAGTGGAGTCGGGCTTGGCGGGTCAGGTCTGCTCCAGGCCCATGGGGGATGGGTCATGGGTGAGGTGCAGGTGATGGGTGAGTGGGGGACCTCACCCCCAAGTGTCTAAGGCGAAAGCCCCAGGCACTTTTTCCTTTTATGCGGCAGCAAACAGTCTTCAGCTTTCAAGGTGGGACTAAAGTCCCACCTTCTTTTTGCATGTCATAGCAGCAGGGTTGAAGGCTCGAATTGAGGTAGTGGCAGGTGCTGGCGACTTCAATTGTTGCCCTGAGATTGCTCCTGGAAATATTCCACTCAACCTGGGTGCAGCGCCTGGAGCTGAAGGTGCAAGAACAACAGCTGTAGGTCTTCGAAGAAGCTCCTCCAATGGCGTTGTGGCTCGAGACCTAAAAGAGATGAATACAGGCTAAGCGCCCTAGTTAGTACGCTTAGGATTTTGCCTTGATGAGGTGAGTGCAACAACGGTGTCCATAAGGGGTGAACGTGTGTGAGGTGGCCTGTCGATGTCGGAATATGAAGTGAGTAGGTGCGGTGTTCAGCGTAGCGAGTGAGGGACCAAATCTATTAATTTCTTGAGGGGTTTTGGTCTATAGAGCACGACAGAGCTGATGGAGGTGACAGTGGCGAGTTTCAAGCAGTGGGGCGGTGTGTAGGCATCGCCGAAGCTTCGCCAGAGGCGAAGAAGATGAAGTGTGGTAGGTGGCAGTTGGCGGTTGTGCGTGTTTGCAAGGGTGGAAAAATGAGATAGAAAGAGAGAGAGAGAGAGCAAGAGAGGGACTTAGCGAGGTGGTTGAGAGGGAGAGGACTCCGGTGTTGGTAGACCGGAGCCGGAGGAGGAGGAGGATGCGGTGGAGCTACGATGGTGATGTAGATGGAGGAATGCCCTCCCTTTGGTTGGGGAGGGTCGCAATGAAAAAAGGAAGAGTTTAGGCTGTCCAATTTGATGGTTAGAGAAGACCTTCTGTAGGCACGCATAAGAAGTAGGTGGGACATTTAGTCCCACCTTGGAAGTCTGTGAGCAAGCAGTGTGGCATAAATTGAAAAATTGTTAGGGGCTTAGTGCCTCCTGACACGGGGTGAGGTCCCACTCTCCCCACCATGCCTCATCCGCAACCCTACACTCCGCGGAACTAGTGTTGGACTCGACCACCCGCTCACTCCTTGCCCACCACACACACCGGTGGGCCTGGTCATGGGCGTGCCGACCCGACCTGTTTACCCGAGAAAGGCTCTGGGAGAGCGAGCCTAAGAGAGAAGAAAGAGAGGAGAGTTTGCGGGGAGGGTAAGGGTTAGGTTTTGCTCTCCAGGAGGGTGAAGCTGAGGAAGAAGAAGAAGGAAGCTTCAGCAAGAAAAGCAAGGGAAGAAGAAGGAAGCCAAGGAAGGAGAAGGAAGCCTCAGTAGAAAAGCAAAGGAAGAAGAAGGCTCGGCTGAAGTCAGAAGCAAAGAAAGGGGAAAGAAAGAAATAGAAGAAGAAAAGAGATGAATCAGAAGAATCAAAGAAAGAAGAAGGATCAGAGAAGGAAGAAGGAAGAAAAAGAAGAATAGAGAAAGCTTAAGACAAAGCTCAAGATAGAAAGAACAAGGAGAATTATCTGATTTTTACATCCATCTTCATACTTTTGAGCTTCTATATACATTGAAACCATTTTTTCTTGCTTCATAATTTTGATTGATCATTACATGTTACCAAGTTGAAAGTTGTGTTCTTAGTTTTTAAATCCCAATTTGCTCCTTGTGTTTGAACTCGGATTCATATTTTTTGAGTAATAAACTTTCATTTGTTTTCAAAGTGATTTCAACTATACTACGACGCATTTACTTTAAAATCGATCTCGCTCTACAAGCACATACCACCCTAGAAGGTTCATTAGCTAACCAATTTCGGCAAGATTCTCCAAGGAGTGAGTCAGTGCCAAAATGTGTGTAGATGCTTAGACAAAAGGTTCCTTCGAGTTAGAGGGCAAGTTGATAAGTCGTATACCCTTCTTTATTGATAAGATTAATGTAAATTAAGGTTGCTAGGATTCGGGGCTAAATCCACATTTTAGTGGACACCTGGGCTGATTAAGTCTAAAGGCCTAAAAAGTCTAAGTGTTCAGGTTCTTCTCGTATTATTTCCCACAGTTGACAAGCTCCTAATGCCTAAGTTTTCCTTCCTAATTTTTTTTATAATTAAGGCTGGTAATATAAACTCAGAGAATGCTAATTACCACCCCCATGCATAAGTTGGACAATGTCCTCATTGGCAAATAAATGTATGCAAGGGGTGATCGCACTAGTTTCGTGTGTTTGAAATCGAGGTTATGAGTAACCCATCATCGTAGTTGCAAAACTCATGATTAAATATAATTTATACTGAAACTCCCAGGTCGAACATAGGAAGGCGACATTTACTTTGTATGAAACCGCACTTCGATTTGTTTCTTTTTGGTGTTTTTGGTTTTTGTTTTTTTTTTGTTTTTGAAATAAAATGACAATCAATCACAAGAGAGAGATAGAATTGAATCTAATATATTGCATGAATGTCAATTACAATAATATAAAAAACATAAGAATAGAGGGAGGTAAGAAGAAATCTCCTAAAGCGGCTATTCGGTGAGATGATGGCACCTGCCGGAAGCTCGGATGAAGGAGTTGGAAAGCAGGACAATGAAGGTGAGATGCAGGAGGACGTCGGGTAGAGGAAAGCTTCAATGCAGCTTCGGAATGGAGGTGAGAAGGCGGAGATGGTCTGCTACTAGAATGGAGGTGGGAGGATGGCTCCAAGGCAACCTATGAATGGGGATGGGAAGCTGGAGGAGTATTTGGTGGGGCAAAGTTTCATTACACTAATAGGTGCCTTAGGAGCTTGAGAGCAAGCTCTAACAGAGCATTGGTAGGCTTGCTAGAGCTTGGGAGTAGGTGGGAGTAGAGTAGGTAGAGATGGCTTGGAAGGGAGGGGGTGTTGGTCCTTTCATAGTGGATGAAAAGAGGCTAGAATAGGCATGGGACCATTAGTGACTTCCAAGTCATCACTGGAAATGTCGCTATAGGCAGTTCACACTTGCTCATGCTCACAACTGGCCTTGTTGGCTTGCGCACAATTAGCAACAGCTGTAAGCGTTGCTATATGTCTACCAGGCTATCACTGAAGGCTGGCGCCAACCAAGCATGCGCCCACCTCATGCGCGTAGAGGTCCTGCTGGCGTATGCGCTGGCATGCGTTGGTGTGCGCGTGCATGTGCTGCTGGTGCATGCTGGCATTGCGCTGCCGCTGCTGCTACATGCACATGCATGTGCTGGCTACGTTGTGCTTCATTGGATTGAGAATAGGGGGTGTTGCGGAGATTCGAACCCGCACCCCTCCCTTGCGATCCAACGCATCCACCATTGTGCCACGTCCGCAGGTGTGTCGCGAAGGGGGGTTGCGGCCGCGTGGTTAGGGTGGGCTCTCAGCCGTTGGATTTTCATCCAACGGCTAAGATCACTTGATGGGTGGCCCTTGGAGATGTGGCGGGTGACATTGGGCACTCCAGATGGTGCCACGTGGCACCATCTGAACCGTCCACCCTTCATTGCTTGCAGAGGATGACACGTTGCTTGGATCGAGGTGATTTCTAAGTTGTTGGACTGCAATCGTTGCTCCGGATCCATCCATATGGTCGGATTTTTCATCTGAAGTCTATAAGGATGTTGCATTGCCTCCTGGACATATAAAATGAAGGAATTAATATACAAAACATACAACTATCCTAAATGACATGCAATGGGTATTATGCGGTATTTATAACATGATATGCAATGCTAAGCCTAGGAACTATCATAAATAAGCATTTTATCATGAATTCATGTGTGTTTATCATACCCCCATGCTTACTTTTTTCTAGTCCCTAGCAAAATTAGCCTAAATGCTATTTATTAAAAAAGAATTAGGATTCGATCTCTTAGGCAAAATTTGTTGGTTGTTTTAGGAACTTTCAACCCAAGACCTAGTTACGAAGACTCGATAGTGCCCGGATGTCTGCCAGAATGCAGGCCATCCAAGCCCTCACCTTTATTTGAGAAGAGAAGATACAAAATTTTTTCTTGTTTTTCTTCTTTTCTAATTTTTTTTCGTACTTTTGGTGTTTAAGAGTTTCAGGATAACTTTTTAAGGCTACCCGACCCGCCCAAGACTTGAAAAGGACTCTAAGTGCTAAGCATCTAGTGAAAAGAGTGAAAGACTCACTAGGCGACTGTTAAAACGGACTTCGGGTTTCTACGACCTTAGGTGACCCTGCCTAGAGGTTTATCTTTTCGAACGATAGCTTTCTCCCTACCTCTTTTATTTATAGGGTCAACATAAGGGTGAAGCTAGTGTATATCTTGTCGGTTTATTTTACTTCCCTGCTTCTTCCCTATGTGTTTTGGGAATTATTGTGCTTTTTTTTTTATGAGCTGGGTTCTAGACAACCGGCCAATGAGCTGTTACCCACAACAACTTACCAGCCATACTCATGCGATGAAATGCGATTTTTTTATTATTTATTTTTTTCTCCTTTTTCTATTTTTTTCTCCTTTTTTTTTAAGTAGGTGGCTTTCCTGATCTAAGATTTACCTAAAGGCAGTACAATGAAAATGGTCTTGTGACTAGGCTCTGGACAACCGGCCAATGAGTTGTTACCACCGACAACTTGCCAGCCATACCACCCTAGATAGTTCATTAGCTACCCAATTTTCGAAGAAACCGCTGAAAAGTGAGTCAGTGCAAAAAATGTGTGTAGATGCTTAGGCTTAAAGTCCCCCCAAATCAGAGGACGGGTTGATAAGTCGCATACTTATCATCCTAATTTATTTACCAAATTAAAATGAGTTTTAATTGGCGAGGACTTGAGACTAAGTCCACATTCGAGTGGACACCCTGGCTAATTAAGCTCGAAGACCTGAAGAGTCTAAGTATTCAGGTCTCAAAGTATCAATTCCTAAAGTTTGCAACTCCTATTGCCTAAGTTCTCATCTCCTAATTCTAAATTTTCTTTTTTTTGATAGAACCAAATAACAGGAAATTACTGTTCCAGCTGACAAAAAGATTATAAGATATATCCACACCCCATGCTTAGCTGTTGCAATGTCCTCATTGTTAAAAATGTAGGCACGCAGGAGAGTAAAAGTGGAAGAATAACACCTGGTTTCTATAGGATTATGGTCAGATTGGAATAGTCTTTACACATGCTGAGTTTAATGCCTTCAGCTGGGTGATGATCGGCCTGTGGTGGTTAAGGCAAGGTAAGAGCAACCTTGTCCAAGATAGGTTTAGGAAGCATATGGTCAACAAAGGGTTTGAGACGCTGTCCGTTGACCTTGAAGATATTACTTATCTTTGGGTCAAGGATTTTGATGGCCTCGTTAAAGAAAATCCGCTCAATAACGAACGGGCTGTCCCACTTAGACCTGAGTTTTTCAGGGAAAAGCTTTAATCGAGAATCAAAAAGCCAGACCTTCTAGTTCAGCTCAAAGCTCTTACATGAAATCATCTGGTCATGGAGAGCTTTGGTCTTTGCCTTATAGATTCTGGCATTTTCATAAGCATCATTTCGAAGCTCCTCCAACTCAGATAGTTGGAGTTTCTTTTTTTCCCAGCCAACTCTAGGTCAAAATTACACTTCCTGATGGCCCAAAATGCCCGATGTTCAAGTTCTACGAGTAAGTGACACGCCTTACCAAACACCAGATGGAACAGAGACATACCAATAGGCATTTTGTACACCGTACGGTAGGCCCAAAGAGCATCATCTAGCTTTTGGGTCCAATCCTTCCTATCAAGCCTAACGATTTTCTGCAAAATGTTTTTGGTCTCCCGATTGGAGACCTCGGCCTGTCTAAGGGTGGTAAGGTGTTGAAATTTGATGATTCACCCCATATTTCCCCAGTAAATTCCGAATTTGGGCTTGAGTGAGATGTGTGCCACCATCACTGATAATTGGTCGAGGAACCTCGAACCGACTGAAGATATTTTTCTTCACAAAATTGATGGCTACCTTTTACTCATTGGTCCGGGTGGGAATTGCCTCAATCCATTTGGACACGTAACCAACAGCAACCAGAATATATTGGTGTCCAAAAGAAGGAGGGAAGGGTCCCATAAAGTCGATGCCCTAAATATTAAAAATTTCGATTGAAAGTATTGGGTTCAAGGGCATCATATCTCCCTTAGCCAAGTTCCTGAGTGTCTGGCATTGGGTGCATGACTTTGAGAATTCCTAGGCATCCTTAAATAATGATGGCCAATAGAATCCGAATTGCAAAATTTTTGTTGCCATCCTTTTCCTGGAAAAGTGTCCACCACACGTAGATGTGTGGCAAAACTCAAGTATGCTATGGAACTCGATTTTCAGGACGCATCGACGAATAATCTGGTCTGCGTTGATGCGGTATAGCTCAGGATCGTCCCAAAAATAATATTTAGCCTCAAACACAAGTCTATCCCATTGTTGTTTGGTCCAATCCTAGGGGATTTGACCAATGGCCAAATAATTGATGATATCCACAAACCAGGGGGTTCGGATACCCGAGAATGTAAGGATAGTCTCATCTAGAAAAGTATCAGAGATTGGGAAATCCGGATGAGGAGAATCAATTAGGATTCTAGAGAGGTGATCTGCCACTACATTTTGTGCCCTGGCTTTATCCCTGATTTCAAGATCGAAATCTTGAAGCAGCAGAATCCAGCGAATAAGCTAGGGTTTGGCATCCTTTTTAGCCAAGAGATGTTTCAACACCAAGTGGTCGGTATAGATGATGACATGAGAACCTAAAAGATAAGCCCTAAATTTTTCTAAAGCGAAAACTACAGTTAGCAATTCTTTTTCAGTAATAGTGTAGTTCCTCTAGGCTTCGTCCAAAGTCTTGCTAGTGTAGTAAATCACAGAGGGCTTTTTCTGAATATTCTGACCGAAGACAACCCCAACGACATAATCAGATGTGTCAGCCATAATCTCAAATGAGGTTGTCCAGACCAGTGGTTGCAACACCGGGGCACAAGTGACTGCCGTTTTTAATAAATCAAATGCCTTACGGCATGATTCATTAAACTCGAACGGCGTGTCTTTGGCCAGAAGGTTACTCAAGGGCCGAGCAACCTTCGATAAGTCCTTAATGAATCTTCTGTAAAAACCCACATGCCCAAGGAAAGAGCGGATCTGTTTGATGGATGTGGGTGGAGGAAGTCTAGAGATAGCATCCACCTTAGCTTTATCAACCTCAATACCCCGACTAGAGACCACATGACCCAGGACAATGCCTTCCTGAGTCATAAAGTGGCTCTTTTCCCAGCTAAGGACCAGCCATGTTTTGATGCATCTCTGGAGGATCAATTCTAAGTTAGCTAGGTGATTGCACAGCAATCATAGGTCTTAATTGACCTAAATTAGGCTAGGACTTAGCATAAGTTAGGGTAATTCATGCATGCATAAGCATTACTAGCACCTTTACTACTTTCTTTTAGCTGTGCATAAAATAATGCTATAATGTACTGATTAGGTGCATTATGTCAATTGCAGGTAATAAGCTGATCAGACGCTAGATCTGAAGCTAGATCTAAAGTTGGATTTGAATAATAAAGAATAACTGGTGTTGCAGCAGAGATGGAGCGAAAGACCTAGATTAGATGTAGCAGATAATAATGTAAGGGAGTTAAGGTATGCTATTCTATTAAGTAGGAATAAAGCAATAAATTCTGAAGAACTTAGGTCCAACCTATCCCTATGACAGCTTAAAAGCTTCCCCAAGCCTTAGCCACCCTTAGATTAGGTCACTGCACCCTAGGAAACATTAAAACCCTAATTCCAGCATCTATCTGGACGACCAGATGAGTTATAGGACGTCCAGAACCCTTAGCCAACTCCTACACACCTTAAACCCACTTCTGCAGTGTTATTAGACATCCAGACACTTGGTCAGATGTCCAATTTCTGTAGAATACCCAAGA
Organism: Thalassia testudinum; assembly: GCA_037157565.1. Lineage (NCBI taxonomy): Eukaryota > Viridiplantae > Streptophyta > Magnoliopsida > Alismatales > Hydrocharitaceae > Thalassia > Thalassia testudinum. The sequence continues at coordinate 175,277,962 of JAZHRO010000031.1, forward strand.
TAGAATCTAGAATCCCTCCTAACTCTGATTGGACGTCTAGAAAATAATTTTGGACTTCTGATTTTTCATTATAAGACGTCTGATAACTTTATTGGATGTCCAGAACTGCCCTCCAGACACTGTTTTGAGATTCAAGCCTTGATCTTGGATCTCTAGCTCTCTAAACCCAATTCTAACCCACTAAGAACCTAAATTAAGGTACCCTACCCCTATTACATCACCTCTAGACTTCCCTAATGACCTAATTAGGTTCTTACTAAACCTAATTGACTTGGATCATGGTCAATCTCTTCAGTCTATTCAATTGGACTCATTGAGTTCAATTGAGCCCTGATCTCAGCACACACTATCCATTTGGACTCAGTGAGAGTCCAATTGACCTAGACATGACTTAATTGAGTTATTTTACTCTCAATTAGGTTTCCACACACCCAATTAAACTTGTATTAAGTTTAATTGCACTTTACCTAGGTGAATTAGGGTTTACAACCCCAACTTGAGACCTACCTTGACCTAAACCCACTAGAACCTAACCTAATCAACCTAGCCACCTAAGTTTCGACCCACACACACCCACACACACCATCCACACGAAAATACCTAGCCTAGAGTTCTCTAGAACTTTCTACCATGTGTTGTTGCCTTGGTTGCTAAAATTAGCAACCAAGAGCCATTCAATTTTTAGATCCACATTCGGTGGATCAAAAAACCACCATCCATCCTCTCTGTCACTCTCCCACGAGCTCCCACCATAGGCCTCTCTAGAGAACTCCATAATTCTCTAGAGAGCTTCCCTTAGGTCGTTTTAGGTCTATAAAATGACCTAAGGGGTGGCCATTTGATCCATCTTGGTCTTTTAGCATAGCTCCACCTTCCATAAGCCATCACCACCTCCACCTCCATGTTCACGAGCTCCACCATGATGCCACCACCTCCACGCCAAGCCTAGACCAGGATCAACTTCTCCAACCTCTCTCCAAGGGCTGGCCTACGCACCATTAGTCGCCCCTCTTTCTCTTCTCACCCATTCAAAGGCCATTGAAGCCCACCTCTAAATGCCCTTAGTTCTGCTAGACTAGATTACAGTTCTTCATAGATTTAATGCTTTATTTATAGCTTAGTAGTGTAGCTCCATATTCTCTCCCAATGATGCATGCATAATCCTCCTATAGATTCATGTATGCAGTCATTTTCTGCTAGCTAGATTTAAATTTCCTTGTACAAGCATTCCGCTACTTATGTTGTAACCCCATCATGCCTCAATGAAAATATTCATATATATTTATATGTTGAAAATCACCATGTGCCTGATTATCATCTTTGGTGTGATTAAAGTTGCATGTTTTCAAGTTCTGATATTTTGGCAACAGCATGTCGTGCATCAATACGTATTTAGTATAAATCGACATGCGATTTTGAATGAGTAGAATGAGCGAGATCGAATTTGAATTTGCATTTCCAAAATGCCTCCCAGAGACGAATGATCAGGACTCAAGTCTCATTAGATTTCCAAAATTCCTCCCGCAATTGTACTACGGCACATTTCTGATCAAATACGCGCTCTACCATCCCAACACTAGGCAAGACTCAAAAGAATCTCCGAAAATGGTGAAATCATCCATGAACACCTCAAGACAATCTCCCACCATGTCAGAAAAGATAGCCAGCAAGCACCTTTGAAAGGTCGTAGGTGCATTGCAAAGCTCGGAAGGCATTCTACGGAATGCAAAGGTCCTATAGGGACTTCTGAAGGTTGTCTTTTCTTGGTCTTCGGGATGAATAGGGACTTGGTTATATCTCGAATAACTGTCCAAGAAGCAAAAATATTTTTACCCAACTAACCTTTCAAGGATTTGATCGATGAATGGCAAGGGAAAGTGATCATTTTTAGTGGCTATGTTCAGCTTCCTATAGTCAATACAGAGTCTCTAAGTAGAAGCTGAACAAGTGGTGAAGGTTTCCCCTTTCTCGTTAGTCATAACATTTATTCCTACCTTCTTGGGTAAAATCTGAACAGGGCTAACCCACGGACTATCTGAGATTGGGTAAATAATCCTAACATCGAGCCACTTGATTATCTCCTTCTTGACCACTTCTCGCATATTCGGGTTAAGTCTCCTTTGCATCTCGCGAGAAGGGCGGGATCCATCTTCCATAAAAATACGATGATTACAATATGATGGCTCAATCCCCCTAAGGTCATGGATGGTCCAACCAATTGCCTCCATGTTGTTCTTAAGGACCTTAATTAACCTCGATTCTTGCTCCTTAGTCAAATCAGCACTAATAATCTCAGGGAGCGTGTTTTCAGGTCCTAAGAACTCATATTTCAAATTTTTGGGCAATGGTTTTAATTCTAGCTAAGGTGGGTTTAGAATAGAAGGTAGGGAGGATGTTGACGAAGATTCATCAGGACAATCCAGTGGAAGAGGCTGGAAATGAACAAAATCAACAGCCACTTCAGAATGTGGCAGGTCTACCAAGGAGGGTTGTGAGTTGGGTTCACTAAAGCTGGTGGAGTCCTCGAGTGCACTAATTGTCATACAAGTCTTAAGATCCTAATCCTCGAGCTCCTCAATGAATCCACAATCCTTAAATCCTCTTATCACCTTAAAAATATCCAAAGTTAACTTCTTATCCCCAAAGGCGATCTCCATACTATCGCTTTCACAGTTTATGTTGGCCTTAGCGGTAGCTAGGAATGGATGCCCCAGAATGATGGGCGTGTTCCTCAAATCATTAGGTACATCCATGTCAAGGATGAGGAAATCTACGAGAAAATAGAAATCCTTGACCTTGACAATTACATCCCCAATAACGCCTCTCGATGTGGTGGCCGAACGGTCTGCTAATTGTAGCATTACTGAGGTTGGCCTGAGTTCACCTAACCCAAACCTCTCATAAAGAGAAGTTGGGATTAGGTTGATGGATGCACCTAAGTCCAATAGTGCCCTATCAAAAGTGTATTCCCCAATAATGCATGAGATCAAGGGGGCACCTGGATCTTTCTTCTTTTGAGGAAGGTGATGTAGGATAACAGAACTTGCCTGCTCAGAGAGAATCACCTTCCTCGAAGTGGGTTCTCTCGGTTTATGCTTTTGGGTACACAATTCTTTCAAGAATTTAGCGTAAGTTGAGATATGCTTAATAGTGTCGAGGAGTGGAATATTTATTTATACACTCTTGAATGAATTCAGGAGATCCTCATTGCTGTCTATGGTTTTCTTCTTCTTGGTTTTCAATAGGGCCTCAGGGAACGGGATATGGGTGGTATTTTCAATTTCCAGTCCCTGGGCCTTATTGTCTTCTTCAACCTCCTCCTTTCTCTCAAGCTCCCCAGGGTTTTGACTTCTAGAAGGTAATTCAGGGTTCTGGGTCTGCCTCCCACTTCTCAAGGTGACAGAGTTTGCAGAGGCATATGGGTTCGGGTCTTGAGGTGGGGTAGTGAAGATTAGAGGGCCTTGGTTAGTCATATAACCAGAAGAAGAAGAATATGAGGGACCCTTCTCAACCACCAGAGCATGTGCGTGTGGGTCCCTTTGATTCCCGTACCCTTGGGCTCTATTGCTCTGATTTTTCACATTGCGTGGGTTGGGTACGGGTTGCGATGGTAGAGATCTGAGTTGTCGAGTGTTAGCAATTAACCTGGATTGCAAGTTATCCAATGATGTCTCCATTTGCTGCATAAGCTAAATCATGGACCCTTGCATTTCTACCATCTAGTAGTTTAACTCAGCCTACCTTGCAGATTGTTGGGCATTCCAAGATGGCTGAGTAACCGGTCTCAGGGGCAACTGGGTGTGTACTTGAACCTGACCCATAGGTCTTTGAGATGCATAGATGCTGGGATGAGTTTGGGTCTATTGCCCCTGACTTTTCCAGGAGAAGTTAGGGTGGTTCCTCCAACCCAAGTTATAAGTGTTGGAATACGGGTTGGAACTAACATTCTCCTATATTGCATACGCATCCTCATAGGATGAGGATGGAGAGAAGGAAGGATCAGAAAAATTGGGATCAAAGGCCCCAGTTTGGAACCCATAAGGTTCTGATAAATCTTGGCTCACAGGTTAGGCCGATTCAAGTTGGTTCACGAACTCCTGCCCCATGGGAGCTCGTGAGGAATGGAATCCCAAATTCTGGGATTGAGTAGGTATAGAAGTGTTTCCTGAATTCCCAAACATCCATTCTTCCATTCTCTTAGCAACCAAGTCCATTTTATCCAGTTTATTACAAATTAATTCCATGTCAAATGAATAAGAATCCTGGATCTCATTAGCACCTGACCTGGGTTGTTAGGACTGGTTGAATGCATCCATGGAGGCGTCATTAATTGAGTTCTCGCCCATTTCCTCAAACAGGTCGTATGCGTTATCTGCATCCCTATTGAGGAAATTGCCTCCACAGGAAGCATCCACGTGATTACGGAGTTGCTCAACCAACCCCTGGTAGAAAATCTGCACAAGTTGCCATTTCGACACCTCGTGGTATGGACACTTCCTCAAAAGTTCCTGGAATCGCTCCCAGGCACCATGAAATAGTTCCCCCGGCCGCTGGGCAAAAGTGGTAATCGCCCATCACAAGGCATTGGTCCTTCCGATAGGGAAGAATTTCTTCAAGAAAGCCGACTTAAGAGCAGCCCAAGTTTCTATCGGCCTTCCTATGGTCTGGTACCAATGTGCGGCTTTATCCCTGAGAGAGTGGGGGAAGAGCCTCATGATCATTTGCTCTTCGTTCACATTCCTTAATTTGGTGGACTGAACCAAAGTGGTCAGATCCTCCAAGTGCTGGAATGGGTCCTCTGAGCCAAGCCTATGAAAATGCTTAATCAAGCTTAAGACTTGGGGCTTGATTTCTATGTCCTCGACGAGAATCATGACGCTGGGACATTAAGGGCCAAGCGCCCTGACCATTCATACGTTGGAACCATTGCTACATCTGCTGCATTTCTTCCAACTACCTTTGAATCATCTCCTGCTGGTTCGGGGGTGGGGGAGGTGGTTGTTGATCAACCATGGGATCTACTTGGCTAAAGCTCAACCTCCACCTCCGAGAATGGTCTAAAGGTCCTTCCAATCTAGGGTTCAATGACCTCCTTCCAAGCATACACTAGAAGGAAGCCAGAAGGACAGGGAAGAGAAGGAGCCCTGCAGCACAAAAATACAAGCCTGTCCTTAGGTTGGGTAGCCTAAAGGTCTACAAACTCTCAGAACCCATCCTAAGATTATGGACTATTTACTCTACTTATATCCAGGAAATCCAACCAGTTAGAAGGAGGGACTGGGGAGAAGGTTCTTCCTTTGGCTTGCTCCTCTGGTTCCTAGTGTACCCCCCAGCCATGATCATTTGATGCTACTCCCCTAGCTAGACAACAGATTGACTAGTATAAGTAGGTTAATCGTGAATAATCTCAATCTGGATCCCGTAGAGTGAACCAGTCCTTAAGGCCAACATCTACACAATTTTAGTTAGGCTTGGGACAATGGTGCTTCTAGAATGTGATGGGCCCTTAATGATTTGTTTGAGAATATGTAAATGTGCACAACCAAGAGGCTTTCAAGCATGATTATTAATGATGAGGTGAGTTTTAGAGTTCGAATCTTACTTAATAGCTTTTAGGATTCAAATATTAGGTGTTTTCAACCAAGTTTTGTGAGGCAAACCAAGGTTGTTTTTAAAAGCACGAGTTCAAGTATTTTCCTTTAGAAATCAAGAAAATATGGAGTGCCTGGCTTGACCTAGTTATTGAATCCTATGGGGCAGCTAAAAAATGAACCTCTTTTAGATTAGGTGGTGCGGCCCAAACAATTCAATCAATTTGCTCAAATGCACCACTGATTAAGGCACAAAAAGGTGATTAACCTTATATGTTTCTACTCTTTTATGTGTTGAATTCTTGTACCGGGTCCACAGGTCGGAATCCTGGTTGAGTAGATGAAAATCAAGTCAGGTTATGTGCCTCTGATGTCGATGTATAAAGTGTGTAAATTCATTCATCCCACAAAAAGTATCTTTTTATTTTTATTTTTTATAAAATGCGGGGGTAAGGTGGATAAAAGTGGCAAACAAGACAAACAATTCTATCCTAGGGTTTATGCAAACACCTAAGTAGATTAAGTCTTGGTTATGGGTGTGGCAAAATGAAACTAGTGGAGGGGGAATGTGGGGGACACTTACAAAACACTCTACCCGCACTTGGATCTCCATGCTAGGATACCTGCAAGACAGTATATCAAAGACAACTGGGGTTATTGCTATGTAAATGCAAAGAAGCATAGAAAACAATAAAGTAAATTTCGTTGCCTCCCCGGCAACAGCGCCAAAATGATCTCACGGGTTTCATGTGTTTGAAATCGGGGCTATGAGTAACCCGTCATCGTAGTTGCAAAACTTGTGATCAAATATAATTCATACCAAAACTCCAAGGGAGTCCCAGGTCGAACACAGGGAGGCAACGTTTACTTTGTATGAAAATCGGGCTTCGATTTGTTTCTTTTTGGTGTTTTTGGGTTTTGTTATTTTTTTTGTTTTTGAAATAAAATGACAATCAATCACAAGAGAGAGATAGAATTGAATCTGATATATTGCATGAATGTCAATTACAATAATATAGAAAGCATAAAAAGAGAGGGAGGTGAGAAGAAATCTCCCGAAGCGGTTGTTTGGTGAGACGACGGCACCTGGTGAAAGCTCGGATGAAGGAGTTGGGAAGCAAGATGACGAAGGTGAGATGCAGGAGGACGTTGGGTAGAAGAAAGCTTCAACGCAGCTCCAGAATGGAGGTGAGAAGGCGGAGATGATTATAGTTGCATCATACATTATCAATATTGCATAACATGCATCACCTTGCATTTAGGTTAGGTTGTGTAAATTTTAGGTTAAGTTTCCCTTTTTTTGGTTAGGTAATAGGCCAACTTTTAATTGGGGCCTCGAATCGAAGATCCAACTGTATGAATCTGATTAGGGCGACGATTGGAGTTCAATGACTCTAAGATCGCCCTGATCGGACTTCTGTAGCATAAGATATAATCCGAGGAAGGTTAGAGATCAAGAGGCCAAGATGGTGTAAATCCACACTTCAGATGAAAAATCCGACCGGTCGGATGGATTCGGATCGACGATCGCAGCCCAACGGCTCAAAAATCGATCCAATCCGACATCCGTGGCACCATCTACAACAAAGAACATAGACAACCAAGATGGCGCCACGTGGCACATCTTAGCCACCCAATCAGCCCAAAGACCCACCGTTGCATTTCAAAGGACTCTTCATTGCACGATCTTAGCCTTTGGATCTTGATCCAATGGCCAGGATTTACTCAGACATGCCGCTCTCATCTTCATAAGGCAAAAGGCGCGGATGATCTGGGCTATTGGATCAAGATCCAATGGCCACGAGCACGCACGCTTAAAACATTCCCGAGACAAAAAGTGCACCGCAGTGCAGCAGTTGAGCGCTTTTTTATGAGCATGAGGCATGAGTTCAATCCCTGCTAAGCCTCAAATCAGGCGCGAGCGTAGGAGCGGCGAAATCAGGTCGTTGGATGGCGAGCGAACGACACAGATGTGGGCGACGTGGCATGCCCAGATGTGAGGAACGCGAACACGCCATCAAACACATTTTTGTGAAGGCAAGCGAGCACGCATCCTGAGCCATTGATCTTCGATCCGATGGCAATGAAGGAGGTCGCGTCACCTCTTAGCAAGCATTGAGAGAGATTGGGCGTGCGCATTTAAGCGTGCGTTGAGGCATGAGGAGAGGAGGAGGCGTAGTGTGCATGGTAGCTACACCCACGATCTGGGCTTTAGTGATGGTTTTATCCATCACTAAAGGCCCTGATTTAATGTTTTTAAAGTAAAATGACCTATTTTGCCATTCAAACCTCACCTATAAATAACCCTACAACCACTACATTTTCTTCATCCCTTCCTCTCCTCTCACCTCCTCCAAAGCTCTAAGAGCTTGTCCCAAACCCGGGATGCTCCATTAGAGTTAAAATTAGAATTTTTCCACCTTCTCCCTCCTTCGTGGAGCATCCCGCAATTGTCCTCTCACTCCAGTCGGGAAGTGGATCCCACGACGACGATGACGTCCTACCTCACCCCCGGTTCTTCCTGCCTCATTCTCCTTCTTCCCGCTTCCTCCTCCGTCTTCCAGGCATCGCCCTATCTAGCTCATCCTCCAAGCAGCCGTCGAGGAGGATAACTTCTCTCTATCTTCTCTTTTACTTCTTTCTAGTATAGATTTCCCACTTTATAGTGTAGATTTCCTACTTTTTAGTGTAGTGAGTAGTTGTAATTGTAATGAACATCAGCTTGTGGTAATGAAATCCATGTTTATTCTACCTCTGTTTTCTCTTTATTTGTAATATTTTCTTTCTCTTCTATTTATTATTTGTTAAATAGATAGCTAGTTTTCCACCAGCTAATCTATTTCATGGCAAACAAAACAAATGTGGTTTTGAATCAAATGTCTACCTCCCTATGTTCGATCCGAAATTTCTTTACGAATTTTGGTATAAATTTATCTGTTGATAGACTTCTTCACAAATAGAACTACAATGATGGGTTTTTCAAATCCAACTTCATCGCGTAGTATTCCGCTCTCAACATTTTGGCGCCATTGCCGAAGAGGCGACGGTCTTTGATTTTTCGCATTTTCCAGCCTTACTTATCTTTTACCTCACTTCTCTCCTTTCTTATTGTGATTGCAGGTACTCTCACGAGGCGAGCAAAAGCGGTAGATTGGAGTAAAGTGAGGTGGAAGGGTTTGTAAGATTACCCCACCTCCCCACCCACTATATTTCATTCCATCACTTAATAACATAAACCCTAACTAACCTAGGAGTTCTCTTAAATCGTAAGGTTAGTTTTGATTGTTTGGTTGTCACCTCCACCCACCTTACCCTCCACATATAAATAAAAAATAAAAAAATTTCACAAAGGTACACAACCTCTTCTGATTTTCAAACTCAATCGGTAAATCAATCTTTGGAACTGGTACACACACACGAAAGCAAAATCGAGTAGAAATCAAAATAGGTAATCACTTGTGTGCCTAATTAGTGGTGCATTAGGCCAATTGTTTGAGTTGATTGGGTCGCATCACTTCAATTCAAATCAACTCATCAAGTAGCTACCACATAAGTTCAACTTTTAGGGATTTAAAGGAAAACATCTTCACCTGTGCTTTCAAAACTTGGTGTGCCAACTGAACTTGATTGAATATACCTAAAGTTGAATCCTAAAAGCTACTAAGCAAGATTTGAACCCTAAAATTCACGGCATACAAAAATAATCTTACTTGAAAACCACTGGTTGTGCACGCATACACATATCAATCAATCATTAAGGGCACAACCCAAATAAAGGGCCCATCACATTCCAAAGCACATTCAAACCTAACCCACATTCTTTTAAGTTTTAAAGGAAAACATCTTCACCTGTGCTTTCAAAACCTCATGTGCCAACAAAACTTGATTGAATATACCTAAAGTTGAATCCTAAAAGCTACTAAGCAAGATTTGAACCCTAAAATTCACCGCATACAAAAATAATCTTACTTGAAAACCACTGGTTGTGCACGCACACACATATCAATCAATCATTAAGGGCACAACCCAAATAAAGGGCCCATCACATTCCAAAGCACATTCAAACCTAACCCTAGTTAAAACAAAGTAGACATTGGCCCTAAGGATTGGACTCGCTCTTCGGAGCCCAGACCAAGATTATTTTCGATTAGTCTGTTTCTATCGTTCAATCTGATGTCTAGCTAGGGGAGCAGAATCAAACGATCGCAGCTGGGGGTACACTAGGAGCCTGAGGCGCAAGCCAAAGGAAGAACCTTTTCCCCAGTCCTTCCCTCAAATTGGTTGGATTGACCAGAAAGAAGTAGATCAAATCGTTTATTAATCTCAAAATGGGTTCTGGGAGTCTGTAGGTCTTTAGGCTAGCCCACTTAAGGACAGGTTTGTTTGTTTGTATTGCAGGGCACCTTTCTTCCTTCTGTTCTATCATGGATCCTTCCACATCTTATTCACACTTCCACTCCTACCCTTCTACTACTAGTTATTCCCAAAATGATTATTATTCCAACCATACTTATTCTCATCCATCTTCTAGTTGGGATAATCCTGATTGGGAATATAGTTCCAGACCTCCGTGTTCAGGGTTTAACCCTAGACACCATGATCTTGATTCTTATCCTTCTTCAAGCTACACTAATTATAGATCATTGCCCTCATTTGGACAACCTAATATGATCTACAATCAAGAAGGATACACTGATCCTTACCCCTCCCTTGAATACACTGCCTTTAGGTCATCACCACCTTATGAACAACTTGAAATGACCTATTATTAGGGAGGATATCAAGATCCTCAATTCATTAACTCCCCTGCACTGAACCCAAACCCACCCCACCCTGAACCAAACCATGTGGTTCAGGTTGACTAGGTCCAAGAAAAGGTGTTGGCTAACTTGAGGAACACCATACAATCTTTAGAAGCTAAGCTAACACCTTGCAGTGAAGAATTGGAGAACCTGATTGTAATGATTGATGATCTGAATAAGTATTTGTTAGATTGGCTTCAGGATGTTAAGGATAAGGGCCCGAGTGAATTTTTACTTGGTAAGTTATCGAAATTGAGGATGAGATTTGTGATTGCTCTAGTCCAATCTTGGGAGGATTCCCAAGATGAACCCCTGACAGGAGAGCCAATGTCAGAACCCGCTCAAGCACCTGTTGGGGGGGACACGTGTTATGAGATCGAGATTGACCAGATTAGTCTAGAGTAATAAACTAAGGATGAATTGATTACTTCACCTATGATCCTTGAGCTGAGGTATGAGGAAACGTATGTCTCTATGGATCAGAAAGTGATTGATGATTTTGAGGCATACATTAATGTAGATTTAGATTTCTTTCATTCTGAAGGTAAAGAATCATTATGCGAAGTCTCACATGAGTTTACAGAACATGATTTTTGTGAAACGACTGGGCCTGAGGAATCCGATGAATATTATGATGGCCTGATAACTAAGGAAACTGATATTATTGGGAGTTACATGGCAGATTCAGATCCTTACTTTCTAAAGGATTCAATTCAAAGCCCTAATCCTCAATCACACCCCATTGAGCTTACTAGAGATTCTATTTTTGAGATTACTAGACCCAAGTCAATTCTAATTCAGTCACATCTTTTAGACTTGGAAATTTCAGATGGAGTAATTAACATGCATGAGGCCCCAGAATCTGAAATCCTGAATGAGGAGGATATGAATTGGGAAATGATGATTTGGGAAGCCAACTCTGGAGGAAGTAAAGGATCGAGTCTAAGGGTGCCTATTTTTCTGAAACCACCAACCTTCTACCAGGACCCTTATGACATCTTTGATTCAGAGGATGTCCAACCCAAGCACAAATTCATTGCTTATCATTTTAAGCTTAATCTTTCTGTAACCCAACTTTTTGGTCTTGGGTTACATCCTCATAAATCGCAAGCCCGACCCCTCTTGCATACTGATTTCAGGTTTTGGATAATTTTTATCCAGAACCTTAGATATACTTGACCATGGGGTATGAGTCTGCATCACAATCTGGTCCACATCTGTAGACATCTGCTGGCAGGTCCTGAGGTGAATCCTTTTAATCTGATTCTGACCTGCACCTATGAATTCTTTATTTCTTTCTTATTTGTATAGTGTGCCTAGCTGAAGACACTAACTTCAGCACATATACAGGTTCTTTTCATTTCGGAGCTGACCTGTTATTCACGTAATTTAGGTGCTTTCTACTCTATTCCACTCTGTTTCATGTCATTTAATACAATGACGACATTGCATTAGGCAGGCATGGGGGGGTGGATATCCATTTCTGAATCATCCTATTAGCTCCATTGATTCTTTTTATTTTCTCTTTATTTTTTTAAAAAAAATTAAATTAGGAAAGAATACTTGCATTACGACTTTTCAATCTTAGGAAATATTACAGTTGGATCTGAACACTAAGACCCTACAGGTCTTTGGGCCTAATCAACCCGGGTATCCACTAAAATGTGAATTTGTTTATCGAGTCCTTACCATCCAAAATTCTATTTCAATTTGATTAAATAAGTTTTAGGTGATAAGTACATGACTTATCAACCTGCCCTCTGATTGGAGGGAACTTTAAGTCTAAGCATCTACACACTATTCGCACTGACTCGTTGTTCGACGATTTTAATGGAAATTGGGTAGCTAATGAACCTTCTAGGGTTGTATGGCTAGCAAGTTATCGTGGGTAATAGCTCGTAGGTAGGTTGTCCAGAGCCCAACCATTGGACCACTCTTTTCCTGCTGCTTTTAGGTAAATCTTATACCAGGGAAGCCACCTACTTAAAAGAAAGAAAAAAAAGAAAAAGTCCAAAAAGAAAAGGAGAAAGGAAAAGAAAAAGAAACAAAAGAAATAAGCCACACTTCACCGCACGAGTATGGCTGGCAAGTTATTGTGGGTAACAGCCTATTGGTAGGTTGTCCAGATCCCAGCTTAAGAAATGCACGTAAAAATTCCTAAAACACTTAGGAAGAAGCGAAGAAGTAGAATAAGCTGGGGAGATATACACTGGATTCACCCTTGTGTTGACCCCATAAGAAATAAAAGTAGGGAGAAAGCTGCCGGTCGTATAGATACACCATTAGGCAGAACTCTTTTTAAGGTCACCTAGGGGCGTAGAAACCCGAAGTCCATTCTGGTTGCCAATCAACGAGTCTATCACATTCACAAAATGATGCTTAGAACTTAGGGCTCTCATCAAGTCTTGGGTGGGTTGAGTGGCCGTAGAAAGCCGCTCTGAAACCCTAAACTCGAAAAAAAAAATACAAACAAAATTAAAAAAGAAGTAAAAGGGAAAAAGAGATCCTTCTTTGAATAAGGCAAGGGCTTGAGGCAATCTGCACTTTGGCAGATACCCAGGCGTTGTTGTGTCCTTGAAGTTTAGGTCCTAACTAAAAATTTCTTAATGTTGAAAATGACTTTTGCCCGAGTAATCCACTCCTAATTCTTTTATAAATAGCAAGTAGTTTTTGCTACGGACTAGCAAAAGATAGGCATAGAGGTGTGATGCATATGCATCTGAATAGCCTAAAATCTCTATTTATGCATGTTCTAACTATTATAGTTGCATCATACATTATCAATATTGCATAACATGCATCATCTTGCATTTAGGTTAAGTTGTGTAACCTTTTGTGGTTAGGTAACAGGGTGATTTGTAATTGGGGCCTCGGATCAAAGATCAAACCGTACAGATCTGATCAGGGCGACGATTGGAGTTCAACGACTCCTAGATTGCTATGATCAGACTTCAAATATAATCCGAGGAAGGTCAAAGATCAAGGGGCCAAGATGGTGTAAATCCACACTTCTGATGACAAATCCAACCACACGGATGGATTTGGATCGACGATCGCAACCCAATGATGCAAAAATTGGTCCAATCTGACATCCTTGGCACCGTCTACAACACACAAAAGATGGGCAGCCAAGATGGTGCCATGTGGCACCAACTCAGCTGCCCAATTAGCCCAAAGACCTGCCATGCATTTCAAAGGAATCTTCATCGCGCAATCTTAGCCATTGGATCTTGATCCAACGGCCAGGATTTACTCAAACGCACCGCTCTCATCTTCATAAGGCAAATGTCCCGGACAATCTAGGCCATTGGATTAAGATCCAACGACCATGAGTGAGTGCGCTTAAAACATCCGCATGACCAAAAGCACACCGCAGTGCAACGGTCGAGCACTCTTTCAAGAGAGCGTGGTGCGAGTTCGATCCCCGCTGCGCCTCAAATCAGGCATGGGGGTAGGAGCGGCGAAATCAGGCCCTTGGATGGCGAGTAGACGACGCAGATGTGGGTTACGTGGCGTGCCCAGATGCAAGGAACGTGAACACGCCATCAGACACATTTTTGTGAAGGCGGGCTAGCACGCATCCTGAGCCATTGATCTTCTATCCAACGGCGATGAAGGAAGCTACGTCGCCTCTTAGCAGGTGTTGAGCAAGATTGGGTGCGACACGTTTAAGCCATCCAATCTCATGATCGGACGGCTGAGAAGGCATGTATGTGTATGTGCGTTGAGGCACGGGGAAAGGAGGAGTCGCGGCGTGCGCGACAGCTACACCCACAATTTGGGCTTTAGTGATGATTTTATCCATCACTAAAGGCCCTGATTTAATGTTTTTAAAGTAAAATGACCTATTTGCCCATTCAAACCTCACCTATAAATAGCCCTATGACCACCACATTTTCTTCATCCCTTCCTCTCTTCTCTCACCCCCTCCAAAGCTCTAAGAGCTTGTCCCAAACTTGGGATGCTGCATTAGAGTTAAAATTAGAATTTTTCCACCTTCTCCCTCCTTCATGGAGCATCCAGCGGTTGTCCTCTCACTCCATTCGGGAAGTGGATCCCACGACGACGATGACATCCTGCCTTGCCCTCGGTTCTTCCCGCCTCATTCTCCTTCTTCCCGCTTCGTCCTCCATCATCCAGGCGTCACCCCGTCCGACTCGTCCTCCAAGTAGCCATCGAGGAGGATAACTTCTCTCTATCTTCTCTTTTACTGCTTTCTAATATAGATTTCCAGCTTTCTAGCATACATTTCCTGCTTTCTAGTGTAGTGAGTAGCTGTAATTGTAATGAACATCAGCTTATGGTAATGAAATCCATGTTTATTCTACCTCTGCTTTCTCTTTATTTGTGTTATTCTCCTTCTCTTTTCTATTTATTAAATAGATAGCTAGTTTTCGACCAACTAATCTATTTCGTGATAAACAAAGCAAATGCGATTTTGAATCAAATGTCTGCCTCCCTGTGTTTAACCCATAATTTCTTTACGAATTTTGGTATAAATTTATCTGTTGACGGATTTCTTCACAAATCGAACTACAACGACAGGTTTTTCAAATCCAACTTCGATCGCGTAGTTTTCTGCTCTCAATAATCTACTACTGGAATAAAGGTAGGAGGATGGCTCCAAGGTGACCTATGAATTAGGATGGGAAGCTAGAGGAGTATTTGGTGGGGCAGAGTTCCATTACACTAATAGGTACCTTGGGAGCTTGAGAGTAAGCTTTAACAGAGCATCGGTAGGCTTGCTTGAGCTTGGGAGTAGAGTAGGTAGAGATGGCTTGGAAGGGAGGGGGTATTGGTATTTTTATAGTGGATGAAAAGAGGCTAGAATAGGCATGGGACCATTAGTGACCTCCAAGTCATCGCTGGAAGTGTCACTGTAGACAACTCACACCTGCTCACGCTCACAACTGGCCTTGCTGGCATGTGCACAATTAGCGATGGCTATAAGCATTGCTGTATGTCTACCAAGCTGTCGTTGAAGGCTGGCGCTAACCAAGCACACGCCGGCCTCATGCCCAGAGAGGTCCTGCTGGCTTGCGCTGGCGTGCATGCGCGCGCTACTGGTGCGTGCTGGTGCTACACTGCCGCTGCTGCTGCATGTGCACGCATGCGCTGGTTGCATTGTGCGTAGTTGGATTGAGAATGGGGGGATTGCAGGGATTCGAACCCGTGCCCCTCCCTTGCGATCCAATGCATCCACTGTTACGCCACGGGTAGGCTCTCAGCCATTGGATTTTCATTCAACGGCTAAGATCACTTGATGGGCAACCCTTGGAGATGTGGCGGATGACTTTGGGCGCTCCAGATGGTGCCACATGGCACCATCTAGACCGTACACCCTTCATTGCTTGCAAAGGATGCCACAGTGCTTGGATTGAGGTGATTTCTACATTGTCGGACTGCGATCATTGCTCTGGTTCCATCTGTACGATAGGATTTTTCATCCGAAGTCTGTAATGATGTCGCATTGCCTCCTGGCCATATAAAATGAAGGAATTAATATACAAAACATACAACTATCCTAAATGCCATGCAATGGATGTTATGTAGTATTTATAATATGATATGCAATGCTAAGCTTAGGAACTATCATAAATAAGCATTTTATCATGAATTCATGTGTGTTTATCAACGGGGTACAGAAAGAAATCACCTGATTGTTGCCGTGTACCTGATCAGTCTGAATCTTTTGGGTTGCTTCCCAGGAAGTGCTGAGTTTATTGCCTCCAGCTGGGCAAAGCTCTATGTCAACCCTCAATAAGGGTGACTACTTCCTCTGGGAGAACCTAGTCAAGGTAATGTTTTAATCTCTAGCCATTTACTGTGAAGGTCTGCCCAGTGTTTGGATCTGCAATTTCAACCGCCCCATTGAGATAAGGTTTGACCACCTGATATGGTCCTGTCCACTTTGATCTCAGCTTCTCCGGGGAAAAGTTTAAGTCTTACATCAAAAAGCTAGACTTGCTAATTGGGCTCAAAGGTTTTCCTATGGATTTGTTTGTTGTGAATGACTTTCATCTTCTCTTTGTAGAGTCTACTGTTCTCATAGGCGTCTCAACGGATTTCCTCGAGCTCGGAGAGTTGGAGTGTCCTTTGAGCTCCGGCCAACTAGGAGTCCATATTGCACTGCTTCACAACCTAGTATGCCCGGTGTTCCAACTCGATCGGAAGGTGGAAAGCCTTGCCAAAGACCAATTGATAATGCGACATGCCTATTGAGGTCTCAAAAGTAGCCTTGTATGCCCAAAGGGCATCATCCAATCGTGTGGACTAATCCTTCCGGTCAGGTTTCACAGTCTTTTACAAAATATTCTTTATCTGCCTATTAGAGACCTCAGTTTGCCCATTTGTTTGTGGGTGATACAGGGTGGCAATGCGGTGAGTCACCTCGTATTTTCTAAGGCACGGAATTGGGCATGAATAATGTGACTCCCACCATCCCTGATCATGGCTTTCAGTATCCCAAACCGAGAGAAGATGTTTTGCTTAACAAAGTCCATGACAGCCTTATGGTCACATCTTCGGGTGGCTACGCTTCGATCCATTTTGAGACAATCCACTGAGACTAATATGTACTTGTAGCCATTGGATGGTGGGAAGGGACCCATAAAATCGATGCCCCAAACATTAAAAATTTCGACAATCAGAATGGCCTAGAGGGGCATCATATCCTTTCTAGTCATAGTCCCTAATGTCTGTCACCGAGAGCAAGTCTTAGCAGAGCTGTGTGCGTCCTTGAATAAGAATGGCCAATAAAATCCGGACTACAAACCTTTTGCAGCCATTTGCTTCCTAGAGAAGTGGCCACCACAAGCTTGGTCGTGACAAAAGGATAGCACACTTTAGACTTCCTCTTTAGGAATACACCTCCTAATGATCTGGTCAGCACAAAGTCTAAACAGCATAGGATCATTCTAGAAATAATGCTTGGCTTTAGCCAAGAACTTATCCCATTGCTGTCTGGACCAGCTGTGCGGAGTCTGTCCTACCACCAAATAGTTGACTAAGTCTGCATACCAGGGTAGCTTTCTTCCTTACACGGCTAGAAGTTTTTCATCAGGGAATGTGTCAGTCAAGGGTAATGAGGGTCCGATGTGGTCTAGGTGAAGTCTAGACAGGTGATCGGCTATGACATTCTTGGACCCAGCTTTGTCACGTATTTCCAAGTCAAATTCCCGCAAGAGTAAGATCTATCGGATTAGCCTAGGTTTAGCATCCTTTTTGGCCAACAAATGCCGGGTAGCCGAGTGGTCAGTGTAAACCATCACATGGGATCCCAAAAGGTATGATCGAAACTTTTCTAACCCAAAGAATACGGTGAGTAGTTCTTTTTCTATGACGGTGTAATTTCGTTGAGCCTCATTCAATGTTTTGCTCGCGTAGTAGATCACCTCAGGTTTCTTCTGTCTTCCTTGTCCTAGGACTGCACCGATGGCAAAATTTGATGCATCGCACATTATCTCAAAATCTTGGGACCAGTTTGGGGGTTGTACAACAGGTGCAGTGGAGACTATTTCCCTAAGGGTGTTGTAGGCCTTGATGCAATCGGGTGTCATGTGGAAAAGGGCGTCATTGGCTAGAAGGTCAGCCAAGGGCTTAGAAAGTTTGGAAAAATCCTTAATGAACCTTCTATAGAAGCCAACATGTCCTAGGAAAGATCGAATTTGCTTGACTGAGCTAGGGGGTGGAAGTTTGGAAATTAAATCAACCTTAACTCGACCCACTTCGATGCCCATATGCGAGACGATGTGACCTAGGACAATCCCTTCCTGAACCATGAAATGCTCTCTTCCCAACTTAAAACCAGGTTGACCTTGATGCATCACTTCAGGATCTTCCCCAAGTTTTTAAGACAATGGTCGAATGAGTTCCCAAACACGAAGAAATCATCCATAAAGACCTCCAGGTATTCACCCACCATCTCTGAAAAAATGGCTAGCATGCAACACTGAAAGGTCGTGGGTGCATTGCATAACCTGAGTGGCATACGACGGAATGCGAATGTGCCATATGGGCAAGTGAATGTGGTCTTCTCTTCATCCTCTAGTGCAATAGTAACTTGGTTGTATCACGAATATCCATCCAGGAAGCAAAAATATTTCTGGCCTGCCAATCACTCGAGAATCTAGTCAATGAATGGCAGAGGGAAATGATCTTTCTTGGTGGCCTCATTAAGCTTCCTATAATCAATGCACACTCTCCATACAATAGCGGTGCGAGTGGGGATGGATTCGCCCTGGTCATTGGTGACCACGGTGAGCCTACCTTTCTTAGGTACCACTTGAGTGGGGCTCACCCAGGGGCTATCAGAAATTAGGTCAATGTTGTCTACGTCAAGCCACTTGATTATTTCTCTTTTCACGATCTCTCATATATTCAAGTTCAATTGCCTCTGCATCTAGCAAGAAGGTCGAGCCCTATCTTCCAAATAGATCTTATGAGTGTAATAGGTAGGGCTAATTCCCCTTAAGTCAAAAATTGTCCACCCAATGGCTACCCAATGTTCAAAGAGGGTTGCAGTTAATCTAAGTTCTTGATCTCTAGTTAAATGTGCATTGATAATCATAGGGAAGGTCTGGTCAGGTCCTAGGAAGGCATACTTGAGATTGTCGGGCAAAGGCTTTAGTTCGGATGTAGGTGGGACAATGTTTGATCGGTAGGGGAAAGGTGGGAGTTGATCAACATCAATCTCTTCGAATGGGGGTTGCTGAAGGTAATCAGCTCTACATAGGTCGACCTCCATGGGCTAGAGTGGGTCAGGGTAGTCATCAACTGGTTGAGTCAGATGGTTTGCTGAAGAGCTAAGAGCGAGGCATTCTTCAACCAGAGGTTCCATGGATCATGCTCCTCAACCCAGCCACAATCAAAAGACTTAGCCACCCTAAAGATATCCAATTGCATCTTCTTGTCTCTAAAGGCAATTTCCATGCATTCCGTGTTGCAATCAATGTTCGCCTTAGCCGTAGCTAAGAAGGGTCTACCCAAGATGATGGGTGTGTTTTGTAGCTGTTCGGGGACTTCCATGTCGAGGACAAAAAGGTCAATCGAGAAGTAGAAGTCCTTGACCCGAATAATTATATCCTCGACTATCCGCTTCAGGGTTTTCACAAATCTATCAGCCAGTTGGATAGTCACAGGCATGGGTTTTAACTCCCCAAATCCAAACTGGTGATACAAGGTCATTGGGATGAGGTTGATCGAAGCACCAAGTCCAAGAGCGCTCTATCAAATGTCATGTCCTCGATATTACAAGATATCAGGGGTGCTCCTAGGTCAGTTTGTTTGGGAGGTAGGCTACTTAATATCACTAAACTAGCTTATTCTGAGAGCACAACCTTCCTAGGTGCTTGGGTTCTTGGCTTACGCTTTGGCGTACAGACATCCTTCAAGAACTTAGCATAAGCCGAGATATGCTTGATTGCTTTGAGGAGCGGAATATTAATCTGGACTTGTTTGAAAATCTCCAACAGCTCCTCATTCTCAACTACATGTTTCTTTTTCTTCCTTTTCTCCAAGGCCTCGGGGTATGGTGTTTGGGTTTGAATTGGGTCAGTCTCCAGGTCCTTGGGTTCCTCTCGCTCATCCTTAGAATTAGGTATCTCAAAAAGTGAGGTCACGGGAGGGGTCAACCATTTGGGGTCCTGGGTTTTAGTGCCACCTCTCAAGGTAACTGCATTGGTTGAGGAGTTGGGACCATGGGTAGATCCCTGAGAAGAAGAAGAAGCACCAAACCCAGGGCGTGTTTATGGGGCTTGCTAGACTAGGTGGGCATGCCCAAGATTGGCTTGGAACCCTTGAGAATTAGGGCCTCTATTGATCACATTTCGCAGGTTTGGTTGTGGCTAAGAAGGAAGGGATCCCTATTATTTGCAATCCAATAGCTGGCTCAACCGTCCCTTCACTAATGCCATTTCCTCCTTATGTTTCTGATTCATATCAGCCATCATTTTTATCAGTGTGTCCATTTGATTCTGTGGGGAGGGGCCACCCTATTCTGATTATAAGGTGGTCTAACCGGTGGACCTTGCTGATAGGAGGGGGGTTTGGCCTAGGTTGGTTCTGGAATTGGTTCAGTTTTTGGTTCGTCCAGGCAAAATTTGGGTGATTACGCCATCTGGCGTTGTAGGTGTTGGAGAAGGGGTCAGGTTTGGAGTAACCTTGGATGGCTTGGACATCTTCAGAGATAAAAGGTGCCAAGGGGGAGGGTAGAAAGTAATCAGAGTTTGAGGGAGCAAAGATCCCTCCCCGGAACATGATCAAGGGTTGTTCTAGGTACATTTGGTTCATTGGTTGCGCCAAATCTACATCGTGAGCTCCCTTTGCTAGGGAAAGGGTCTATAGCGGGTTTCTAGTTTGGTTCAACAGCACATCAATCATTTTGTCCACCAACTCAACTCGATCCAACTTTCTGGCTATAATGTCCATGTCAACCATTCCAGAATTGGCTTGCACTTCATAAATCCCACCATGAGGTTGACTGGATCGATTAAACTAGGTCATGGAAGCATTGTTGAGTGAATTATCACTCAGACTCAAAGAGTTCAAATGCGCTCTCATCATCTTTGTTGAAAAAGTTGCCTCCACATGAGGCATCAACAAAGTTCCTAAGGTTGCTATCCAAACCATGGAAGATGATCTAGGATAATCGCCACCTTGAAACCTCATGGTGTGTGCATTTCCTCAATAATTCATTGAATCTTTCCCACACCTCATGGAACTGTTCCCCACCTTGTAGTGCAAATGTGGTAATGGCTCTTCTGAGGGCATTGGTTTTACCTATGGGAAAAACATTTTTTAAGAATGCGTGCCTCAGTTCCTTCCAGGTGGAAATGGGTCTCCCTAAGGTTCCAAGCTAGTGAGATGCTTTGTCTTTTAGGGAGAACGGGAACATCTTAATCAAAACAATGTCCAAGCTGATGTTCCTGGGTTTCACAATTCAGGTGATCCGGTCTAGGTCCTCAAGGTTTTGGAAGGGGTCCTCATTTGGGCTCCCATGAAAGTGGCTCTAAATTAAGCTCAGGAGATTAGGTTTTAACTCAAAATCATCTCCCCCTTTGGGGACCCTAAGATGTGGCACGATCTGGATAGCAGATGGATCATAAAAATTACGGAGAGGCCTAGGTTGGCCCTCAAGAGGATGTGGTGGGTTAAGTGGGTTCAGTGGGGGTTGCCCTTGAGGGCTTTGCAATCGATGTATGGTTTGCATGATGGTTTGGATCTGTTGTTGTTGAAGTTGGTGGTTGGTAGAGATTTAGGCCTGAATAATGGCCATAACATTGTGTTGTGGTTGGTCCTCAACCTTATCAATTCTAGGGTCAGCCATCTCCCTTGAAAAATCAAGTCTTCTCCTGATTTCCCTTTCTAAAACAAACAGCTCAGGATGAAGTGATCATCTCCCATGCATACACTAGAGAAGAATGGGGAGGGATGCGGAGAGAGACAGGTGCGAGAAGTGTGTGCACAAACAAGCAAGCAAGTCTAGTCCTTATAGTGTATACCCTAGGTGACCTAGAAGCCTTAAAGGGAATGATCAGATCTCTAAGCACTTAACCACCCTTGCCGATATTTGTCTGGTCAGGTTGATTACGAGGGGATTGAAGGGAAGGTTCTCCCTCTTTCTTTCGCCATCAGTTCCATAGACCCCACAACCACGGTTGTTTGACACTTCCCCGCAGCCTAGACACCAGATTCTACAAATGGAATTAAGGCCAAGTAC
This sequence comes from Thalassia testudinum, assembly GCA_037157565.1. Taxonomy (NCBI): domain Eukaryota; kingdom Viridiplantae; phylum Streptophyta; class Magnoliopsida; order Alismatales; family Hydrocharitaceae; genus Thalassia; species Thalassia testudinum. Next base: position 175,300,074 of record JAZHRO010000031.1, read on the forward strand.
ACAGCAAACCTAATCACACCTTCAAGACTTAGACTAGTCCTGCCTAGGTCATGTCTACTCCATTTTAATGAAAGGCTAGGTTAGTGCTTGTGCTCAGGGTATGTGATGAGGCATTGTTTGGGGTTGTGCCTCTTAGTTAACCAATTTGAGCGTGTGTGTGCACTTAATAAAACATGGTTCTCAAGCAAGGATTTTAGGATGTGGTGTCTTTTAATGATTTGTCCTTGCTTTAATGCTTTTTCGGGTTGAAGTTCCTTAATATTTTCAAACAAGGTTCAAGTGGGCACACAAGGTTTTGCACACAACGGATGAAAGTCAATTTCGTTTAGAATGATGTGGCCCTAGAAAAACAATCCTTGTGTATTCACCCTAGTGTTAATGTAATTCTGCCGTGTGAGTTGATTTTAATTATGGTGAGTGGTGCGGCCCAAGTCAAATCATGGTGGCTTCACAAAGACCACTCAAAAGAAAAAAGAACACTCCAAAAAGATTCTCTTCAAAAATGTTAGTGCATATATTTTTTTTTGTTGGGTGATGAGTTTGGAATGTGGGTCAGGTAGCCATTCACCATGCCAATTTTAGATTTATATATATATATATTTTGTATTTTTTTAAGCAAGCAACCACTCAATGGAAGGAGTAATACGCACAAAAGGTTTTCACAGCACTTTACTATGTTTCTACCGACTCGGATCGTGCTCCTTCGTCACCCAAGCATCGAGTTCCTGCAACCAATCAATTAGAGGGAGAAAATGAGTTAGAAGATGTGAATATGAATGCGGGATGAAAGCAACAAAAGAAATCCCTTGCCTCCCCGACAATGGCACCAAAAACTGACGTGTGCAGAACGTGTTGGTTTAATTATGTCATTGTAGAATGCATTTGCGACGTCGATTTTAATTTAAGATGTGGATTTGGTGAGTCCAAGTGTCGAACACGAGGAGGCATGAAATCGGATTAGTTTGTTGCTTTAGTTGTCACAGGAATGTTTGGTTTGCTTGCTTGCGAGAAAACATGAGAGAGAGAGAGTAGGGTTAGCGCCTGTGTTTAAAACATGACAATCATTCTAAGAGGATGTGAGCTATGATATACGAAACAACATCAACTTATAGCATGCAATTAGAGTTGTTTACAACTATAACAATAGATGAAAGCTTAAACAAGTGCAACATAAAACTAAAGTAAAGAGAGTGCGAGGAGGAGGCAAGGTGAACACGGCGGTGGAGGGGGGCTCCGTCGGTGGCTTGACAACTCTGGGGCGGGTATGGAGTGTTTGGTGGACCTAGGAGAGGGCTAGTATTACATGGAGAGTGTGGGTGAATTCAATGCCCTTGAATGGGGTGGTTGAGGAGGTTTATATAGAGAAGAAGGGGTTTCCAAACTAAGGGTTTTAGCAATGTCCTGGACGTCGCTAAACCCATTCCATAAGTGTCGGTGAAGCCCCTTGCCTGTTGATCCAAGCGTGCACGCGTGCCTCTTTACCCCGCACGATCTGTGTGCGCACAATGTGGGCCATTTGATCAAAGATCAGACAGTTGAGAGCTCGCATGGGCGCGTGCTATGGATCGCATGCATCTTCACCTGGGCGCGTAGTATAGGTCGTCCAATCGAAGATCCGATGGCTGGAATCGCACCTTGAGCGCTGCCTTGAATCACGTCTTGAGCGCACATGGGAGATGGCGCACATATGAGAGCACCACATAACCACAATCCGCACCGTCCGCGCCAACATCTATAGTTGAATTTCCCTCATGCGTACCTCCGCTGCCAATTTGAGCTTGCCCCGACTCGAATGCATGTTCATTGCTTCGCGAGTGTGGTGCGGACCATTGCACCAGTGACGCAAGATGGTTGCATTCTTTGCGAATCCTCAGACATCCGATGGAAGATCAGACGACCATGGTTGCTCCTGTGTGTGGTGAAGAGAGGCGGTGGATGCAGGCAAGCGGGTGCCACGTGGTGTGTTTTGGGCCGTTGATCATTAGATCAGCGACCAGAACTTATTGGGTTGGTTGAGGGAGTTCTGAATGTCAGATTAAGTGATTTCGAGTCTGTTGGACTCCATTCATCGATCTGAATCCATTTGTGTGTTTCGATTGCTCATCTGAGGCCTGTTTCAACATGAACTTGTACAAATGGCCATTAAACATTGATTTATAAGCAATCTTACTTCGCGATGCATGTAGTGCTCCCATGCCCATTATGGTATGTTATTAGTGCACATATATCCTTAAAACTAACCTCAGTCTGATAGAATTATCATCATCGAATGCAGAGTTATCAATCAACATAAATCCTCTCAAATGGAGGTTGCTGAAGGTAATTAGCTCTACAAAGGTCAACCTCCACAGGCTGGGGTGGGTCAAGGTAGTCATCAACTGGTTGAGTCAGATGGTCTGCTGAAGAGCTAAGAGTAAGGCATTCTTCAACCAGTGGTTCCACGGGATCATGCTCCTCAACCCAGCCACAATCAAAAGACTTAGCTGCCCTGAAGATATCCAATTGCATCTTCTTGTCTCCAAAGGCAATTCCATGCATCCCATGTCGCAATCAATGTTCGCCTTAGCCGTAGCTAAGAAGGGTCTACCCAGGATGATGGGTGTGTTTTCTAGCTATTTGGGGACTTCCATGTCGAGGACAAAAAAGTCGATCGGGAAGTACAAATCCTTGACCCCAATAATTAAATCCTCGACTATCCCCTTCGGGGTTTCCACAAATCTATCAGCCAATTGGATAGTCACAGGCATGGGTTTTAACTCCCCAAATCCAAACTGGTGATACAGGGTCGTTGGGATGAGGTTGATCAAAGCACCTAAGTCCAAGAGTGCTTTATCAAATGTCATGTCCCCAATATTACAAGATATCAGGGGTGCTCCTAGGTCAGTTTGTTTGGGAGGAGGCTGCTCAATATCACTGAACTAGCTTGTTCTGAGAGCACAACCTTCCTAGGTGCTTGGGTTCTTAGCTTATACTTCAGCGTACAGACATCCTTCAAGAACTTAGCATAAGCCGAGATATGCTTGATTGCTTCAAGGAGCGGAATATTAATCTGGACTTCTTTGAAAATCTCCAACAGCTCCTCATTCTCAACTACGGCTTTCTTTTTCTTCCTTTTCTCCAAGGCCTCAGGGTTTGAATTAGATCAGTCTCCAGGTCCTTGGGTTCCTCCTGCTCATCCTCAGAATCAAGTATCTCAAGAAGTGAGTGATGCATGCATTTCACTCAACTCAATAATTAAGTTAATTTCACTTAATTAAGAGTAGAAGAAATCACTTAGGTTAACTCGAAGTTGTGTCGGTTGTGTAGTATAGGGTCGAATTAACCTAACATTTTAGAAATTTTTACTGGTTGAGTCCAGGTCATTCATTGGGAGGCATAATAATTTTCTCCAAATTCACCAATTTTCTTTTATCTCTTTAAGTTTAGGAGGTATAACTAGTTTGATTTTCAAAACATGAATTTTGTCAAAATATTTAAACTATAAAGAATATACAAAATTCCATATGCAAACATATTTACTCAAAATAATGTACTTTATTAACAAGTAAACATGCTAGTTTTTCAATTTTATTTCATTCTAAGAAATTAAGGCAATTAAAAAGTTATCCAATTAAAACATGCCTTTTTACATTTAAGAACAAAAAAATAATGATGCAAGAAAAAATCATTTATTTTCATTTGACTCTTCAGCCTCTCATCTCCTTCTCTCTTATTTTCTTCTTTCTCTCTTTTATTTTCTTCTCTATCTCTCGAACTTTTTTTTCTTCTGTTTCTTGTGTTGTTCCTGCCTTCTTATTCTTTTTCCCTTAGCTCCTCCTGCCTTCTCTTCTTTAGCTTTCGAACTTCAACACTTAACATCTTTTTAGCGACTTCTCTTTTCCTTAAACTTTCAGCTGAACCAGGTTTTTTTTACTTTTTTAACCAAAAGTTATTTTATTTGTGGCGAGGTCCTTTTGAGGATACACAGCACCCTAAGACCAGGGTGGGACCAGACCCTACTCGGTCCTCGCCTAATCTCAATTAGGTTCATTTCGGTTCATTTGTTTATCGGTTCACAGTCTCGAGCTATTTCGGCTCAACCCGGCCTCCCAGGCCACTCTCGCCCTCCCAGGGCACAACCTCATTCACATGCCCCCAAGGGCGCACACCCACAGGCATAAGCCCGCACACACAGACATGCAATGCTCAAATTAGACGAAATCGGTAGCCGGTGAGCCGAGCGCTGACGACTACATAGCCAGAGAAACAAATCGCTCTTATCCCTAGGCGCATGCTCGTGAACAACCAAGGTGGGACTATCCTACCCCTCTCAGACCCGAATTCAAATGTTCATAACTTTCTACCCAGAGCTCCAAATTGAATGATTTCAAGTTTGTTGGAAAGCTCTAAAGGTAATCTACACAATTACAAGGTCAATTTAATCTTTTAATGATGGTTTGCTCTTCAATTTAAAAGATGAAATCAGGGGTTCCTACGGGTTTTTACTAGCCTGGAAGTAGTTTTAAATCAGGAGAGTCCTCAGATGGACTTCTCCCTTCTATTTAAAGGTCTGTACATGTTTTATAAGTAATTCCGCTTTTGTTAGAATAGATTTTAAACTCTTAAGACCTTCAGAACCACCAGAGAAGCTCTTCATTTCTCTGAAAGCTTCAGAGTTTGATTTTTCAGACATCAATAAGTGCAACAGACACTTTAAAGTGTTTCTAATCAATTTAGATTAATTCTAAGGGTTATAATAGATCAATCTGGGTAGGTTTTAAGTTTAAATTTCATCAGAATAGTACTCCTGTTGGTTTGGGTTCGAAAGTAACACAAATTGGCAGAAACTAAATACTCACACAATCATTAACCTGAGCTCACTTTATTTACTTTCAAATCATCAAATACGATTTCAGAAACATTTTTCACATCTCAATTCCTCAATTCAAGCTCAGAACTCCATTATCAAACTCATGTTTGACTGTGGAAGCTCGAGAATTGACTTTCTGTTCAATGCTTCCTCCCAAGAAATTAATGCCTTAATTAGAATCTTCTCATCATCAGAAACTCATTCAGATCTTCAGAAAGTTGTTTTAACCTTAATTCCTAGGGTTTCAGGCTCGCTGCCTGAACTAAAATAGGTGTGTGTTTGACAGAGTCATGGGAAGATTGCTACAGTGTTCTAAAGGTCTAAATGCTTCAGTGCATCGCACTGAAGCTTCTGAGATCATTAAATGCTCTTCAGATCTTTCCTAACAGACTTCAACTCGCCGGAGTTGGGGAAGATGAAGTCAAATTTATATCTCCAGTGGTTAAATCCTCAAACAAATTTCTTTAAAATAATCAGTGATTCTTATTAAACTATTCTGGAGCTACTCAGCAAGTTCTAGAGGCTGAAACACAAGAATGGCTCGCTGGAGCTCGTCGGAGCTCCAGTGAGTCCAGAAAATGTAAAATTGTATATACAGATTGATAAAACTAACCATTTTTAATTCGAAAAAGATCCTGAGGTTACAAGGAACCTATAACGACCCAATTCCCGAATCCCTACGAGACACGAGAATCGGACCGACTCGACTAATCCCAAGACCCAGTCGTCCAGTGAGAAAGTAACCAAGAGAGTAGTAAAATAAACCACATTCACCATGTATATAACTAGCAGTAACAAAATACAACAGTAAAGAAAGAAAAACTACAGTATACACCACCACAACAGTAAAGAGAATAAACATGTACATAAACATGAAGCTTACAATAAAAGAGTACAGGGGTAACAGAACTACTCACTACAACGGAAAGAAAGGTACAGTGGGTACTACACAAGTAACACTACTGGGCTCTACAAGGCCCAGCGCCCTCTGCAGCTGCCCACTCTGGCTGCTCAACACCTGGTCCAGAAAAGGTAACAAAGGTGACACGTCAGCGAAACGCTGAGTAGAGTGGCAACTAAAAGCTAAGAAGCAGTAAGGTGGACAGTAGCTGTTATATTTTTAATTTCTTTCTTTATATTTTTCCCTTTATTCACTATTGATTTATTTCTCAGATCCTTCTCTTGATCTTGAATGTTCCTCGTGGGAACGATCTTGATTGCAGTCTTTTCCGAAAAGTAGAAGTAACACGTGGTGCTCTCCTAGCCAGGAGAGTCCCCCGTGGTGGTCCTACCCTCAGTCAACCACCCCAAGGTCGCTGACAGACGTAACGGTGACTACGGCACGCGCGATAAACGCATGGGTAGCTACCCCGCACTGGCACGCGGTCAGTCGTTTCTGCTAACGGGTGCGCCCAAAGCACAACATGGAACCAGTATAGGGCAGAGCCCTCTCAGTAATAGGGGTTCAGCCCCTCCACAGTAACCAAACAGGGGTCTTACCCCTCCACAGTCCGCGCACCCTTGCCTGACTACCCTGGTTTGCCCAGTGGGCCTAACAAGTCTGTGTAGGAGGGCTAGTAGAACCCTGGGGCCCGTGGGGTAGCTAGTGCTCTCCCTACACTAGTAGCTCTCCTTGGTACTGTGTACACGAGGGCCAAAAGTCGGTACAAAGTGGCTAGACCTAACCCCGAGTCCCTGGGGCGGCTAGCTCTGCTCTACACAAAACAAGGGGACAGTTGCTCTCCTTGGTACTTCATACTCAAGGGCCAGCTCACTTCCCTAATTCTACTCCTAATTCCCCGTAGGGTTCATGCACTTTTAACTCAGCCAATTAGGTTCACCGTTCCAGCTTTATATCCATATAACCCATGTTCTCAATAGTAATTATTCATTCATAAACAGGCAGCTGTTAACCAATTTACAGACAGTTATCGTTTCCTTTCTACTTTTCCAAGACTGCAATGTATATATTCAACTAGTTTTCCAGTCCTAGGATTCATGCCATACCCTAGGATCTATCATTCAATCTAGTTTTCCAGTCCTAGGATTCATGCAATACCCTAGGATCTATCATTCAATCTAATTCTTTAGCCCTAAGGTTCATGCAATGCCCTAGACTCTATTAATTATTTCATAAATGTATAATTTTTTATATATAAATTAAAGGGCCACTCTACCCGCAAAATCGGGAGTACTGGGGGCGTGGTCGGCAATCCCGCGTGCCTCCGCAACCCCCAGAGCCGTAAAGGAATGAGGCCCTAACACAAGGATCAGCATAATGAGTTACTCAGAGTAGTATACAATTATTGGAAATAGGCAGAGGAATTAAATTTGGGAAGAATGAAACTTGAAACGCGAAAAACGGACTCCGAACGGACCCTAAACGGGTCAAAAATAACTAGTCTGTCCAAAATCAAACGTCTGGAACTTATTCCAGAAGTCTTAAAAGGTAGCTCAGGTCATACCTTTGTCTGCGCAGTCCTTCAGATGTCCAGAAGCCCGCTGGAACATCTAGACGTAGTTTCCAGACGTCCGATTGTCACCCTGGACATCTGGAAGCCCTCTCCGTCATCTGGTGCTGTGCCCAGACGTCTGATCTATGTGGAATGGCGAACCCTAGCACCCTCCTGAACAAATCTTGCACACACACACGCCTGCTCTCATCATGAAAAGGTGCAGAAGAACTCGGTGGAATGGCTGCATGCCATACACGCGAAAGAAGGAGAAGATAAAAATATTGTACCTGTCAGACATCTGGACCTTCCTCCAGACGTCTGGACCTTCCTCTAGACGTCTTCTGCATCGTCTGGACGTAAGTCCAGACGTCTGATTCTGGGAAATTTTTCCAGAATCAGGACCCTTTTCACTCTCCGCCCGCCACTCACGACCGTGCTGCACCGAGCCGCGCCCGCCTGCTGCCTGAGCTACAGCAGCTCCTCTGCGGCACCACACGCTCGCTGCTCTCCCGCCGGCCGACTCAGCTACCCCGGCAAGCTCGCACCCTCGCGGTTGAGCTTCTTCTTCCCCACACACCCGCAGCAGTCGCTGCTGCCGCTCTTGCTCGCTCACTCTCTCTCGCTGACAGGGAGAAGGAGAAGAAGAAGGCAGTGGAGTGAGGGTGAGGGAGAGGGAGAGGCGCTATTTGAAGGCAGCGCGGGGAGAGAGAAAGAGGAAAGGCGACTTCTGCAGGGAGGGAGAGGAAAGAGAAGGAGGGCGACGGGTTCAGTCTGCGCGTGCATGCACGCAGACGTGAACCCGTACGTCGAAAAAACTTAATACCAGCGTCTGGCCAGACATCTGGGCCACTTCCCAAACGTCTTAAACGATGCTTGATGTCCTGTTCGTAACAATATAACAAACTCAAAGGAAGTTTCATCCCTGAAACTTGCGCTAACTAGGGTGAGGGAAAGAACAATATATGCATAACAAACTCAAAGAGGACCGAGGCCGGTTCGAAAAGACGTACCCACGAAAAGCTCCGGGTACCGCTCCCGCATCGCCGCCTTAGGCTCCTAGGTAGCCTCCTCATACCGCTGGTTACTCCACAAGACCTTCACCAGGGGTACTTGCTTTCATCTCAGACTGCAGACGGCAAAGTCAAGAATCTACACTGGCCGCTCGATGTAGGTCAGGTCGTCGCCCACCTCGATGCTCTCGTGACTCAGGACGTGACTGGAATCGGCGACATACTTCCTGAGGTTGGACACGTGGAACACGTCGTGCACACCAGAAAGTTGAGGAGGGAGGGCAAGCCTGTAAGCAACGAGTCCAACCCGCTCCAGGACCTCAAAGGGCACCACGAGCCTCGGCGCGAGCTTCCCTCTTACCACAAACCACTGCAGGCCCTTCATGGGTGAAACACGAAGATGTACCATGACTTGAGGCACGAGTTTTGGTGGAGGGGGATGAAGCGGGATGTGGGTGAATTCGTGCAGCAGTGTTTAGTGTGCCAGTAAGTGAAAGCCGAGCATCAGAGGCCTACAGGGCCGCTACAGCCACTTCCAGTGCCAGAGTGGAAGTGGGAGAGCATCACCATGGACTTGGTGGTGGGCTTACCTATTACCTAGCGAGGACACGACGCAGTCTAGGTAATAGTTGATAGATTGACGAAGACGGCACGTTTCTTGCCGATCCGAGTCACCTTGCTCCCCCTACACTAGTAGCTCTCCTTGATACTGTGTACATGAGGGCCAAAAGTTGGTACAAAGTGGCTAGACCTAACCCCGGGTCCCCGGGGTTCTACTAGCCCTCCTACACCGACTTGTTAGGCCCACTGGGCAAACCAGGGTAGTTAGGCGAGGGTGCATGGACTGTGGAGGGGCAAGACCCCTGTTTGGTTACTGTGGAGGGGCTGGACCCCTGTTACTGAGAGGGCTCTGCCCTATACTGGTTCCGTGTTGTACTTTGGGCGCACCCGTTAACGGAAACGACTAACTGTGTGCCAGTGCGGGGTAGCTACCTGTGCATTTATCACGCGTACCGTAGTCACCGTTACGTCTGTCAGCGATCGTGGGGTGGTTGACTAAGGGTAGGACCACCACGGGGGACTCTCCCGGCCAGGATAGCACCACATGTTACTTCTACTTTTCGAAAAAGACTGCAATCAAGATCGTTCCCACGAGGAACATTCAAGATCAAGAGAAGGGTCTGAGAAATAAATCAATAGTGAATAAAGGGAAAAATATAAAGAAAGAAATTAAAAATATAATGGCTACTGTCCACCTTACTGCTCCTTAGATTTTAGTTGCCACTCTACTCAGCGTTTCGCTGACGTGTCACCTTTGTTACCTTTTCAGGACCAGGTGTTGAGCAGCCAAAGTCGGTGGCTGCAGAGGGCACTGGGCCTTGTAGAGCCCAGTAGTGTTACTTATGTAGTACCCACTGTACCTTTCTTTCCGTTGTAGTGAGTAGTTCTGTTACCCCTGTACTCTTTTATTGTAAGCTTCATGTTTATGTACATGTTTATTCTCTTTACTGTTATGGTGGTGTATACTATAGTTTTTCTTTCTTTACTGCTGTATTTTGTTACTGCTAGTTATATACATGGTGAATGTGGTTTATTTTACTGCTCTCTTAGTTACTTTCTCGCTGGACGATTGGGTCTTGGGATCAGTCGAGTCGGTCCGATTCTCGTGTCTCGTTGGGATTCAGGAATCGGGTCGTTACAGAACCTCATTATCACTTTTAATTCCTCATTTGTCACATTAGAATTAATATTTGATAGTAAGTTTGTTTTCTTAAAAAATTTGAGTGGTTAAAGCTCAGGACTTGTTTAACCACTCAATTGAGAGGTTAAAACAAGTCAACAGATGTTATTATTCAAAAATATATATTTAATTTATAGTTTGAACTGTTCCTAAGCTGCCATGGACAGCGAACTCAGGAACTAAATTAAATTTGGACGTTTAATTATAGATGATAATAATAGGTATTATAATGTCAATTAGGGTTCATTAGTGGTGATAGATGATGAAAGAACCCAATGAAGGTGGAATTAAATCAAATACTGTCACCATAGACAGTGATAGTAGTCAGTGAAGGTGAGATATGACTTAAGCGTTTAGGTGATTTAATTAATGATTAAATGAGTTAGAAGTGAACATGGAAGATACAGGAAGGTGGACAGTGAATTAAAAGACAAAATTAAAGCTTTGGCGAGCTCAAGGAACTCGCCAAATTCGGAGGAGATGAAACTAAATTCTAACATTACTCTAATCTAACTAACTAAATTACTGACTAAGCTAGCCTACTCCTACTCCTAGTCTAATGTTACCTGGATGAAGGGGTCAATAGGGTTCCGCCGAAGGTTCATAGCGGACGAAGAAATTAGAGGGTGGAAGAAAGATCTCCGGCGTGCGGATTTAAGGTGGAGTGGAGGAATCCTAGGGTCAACGCCTTTGTCAGAGGTGCGGAAGACCACGGCGGATCTCCTCAGCTGCTTAAGATGGACGGAGGAAGTCGGAAAATGGAATGGGAAGTCGCTGGAGTTTTGGACGAATAGCCTATCGAAGTTGGCTACAGTGTTAGAAGAGGGAAGGGAGCCAACTTGAATAAAATCAGAGGTGTGAGGGGGTATTTATAGCAGTTTGCGGCGAAGAGAGTGGCAGGGTCTGGCCGAAGAAGGAGCTCGAGGAGCTTAACCTCCGTCATCGTCTCCGACGATGGTGAGGTTATCTCCCACTGAAAAATAGGATTCTCGGTTTATCCAGACCGATGGATCAAGTGGAGGTGGTGAGTGCAAGGTACAAGAGCATGGACAAAGAGGAATGATGTCGGCAGGGCGGTGATACTGCGCTGGGGTGACTCTCTCCCGCCAGCCGTTCGTTCGGCTGAAGAAGAAGAAGATGAAGAGGGACATAAAAGTAATAAAACTTAAGGACCTATGTGAGAAATAAGGACCCGACTGTAATGAATATTAAGGACTAAAATGTAAACCCAGGTTTTGAAGGTTTATTTTAATTTAGATCTTTTTCAACTTTTTATATATGTTAGTAAATAAGGTAAATATTATGTATACACCTTGAATTTATATTTTTGACCTTTTTAGGTTAATTTATTAGATTAAGTAAAATCACTTAAGTTATTACATACTTAGGTATACATTATACTTAAGTTACTTAACTTATTAATTAAGGGAATGATTAATAGGATTTCGGGTCCAATTATTATCTAAATTATTAATAATGTTAATTGAATGATAAAATTTCATTTTTAACTTATTTTAAGGTCCTTAACTAAATATCCCTTATTCTATAATTAACCCTTATATGTTCATAACCTTAGCTAATTAACTAGGAAGACTAGTTAATTAGGGGTAATTAGAGATCATGATGAGTGTCTCATCAGTGAGGTCACAGGAGGGATCTACCATTTGGGGTCCTGGGTTTTAGTGCCACTTCTCAAGGTAACCACGTTGGTTGAGGGGTTAGAACCATGGGTAGATCCTTGAGAAGAAGAGGAAGAAGAAGCACCAAACCCAGGGGGTATTTTTGGGGCATGCTAGATCATGTGGGCATGCCCAGGATTGGCTTGGAACCCTTGAGGATTGGGGCCTCTATTGATCACATTTCTTGGGTTCGGTTGTGGTTGACAAGGAAGGGACCCCTGTTGTTTACAATCCAACAGCTGGCTCAATTGTCCCTTACCTAATGCCATTTCCTCCTGATATTTCTTATTCATATCAGCCATCATTTTTATCAGCATGTCCATTTAGTTTTGTGGGGGAGGGGCCACCCTATTTTGATTATAGGGTGGTCTAACAAGTGGACCTCTCTGATAGGAGGGAGGGTTTGGCCTGGGTTGGTTCTGGAATTGGTTCATTTTTTGGTTTGTCTAGGCAAAATTTGGGTGATTACGCCATCTGGTGTTGTAGGTGTTGGAGAAGGGGTCAGGTTTGGAGTAACCTTGGATGGCCTGGACCTCTTCAAAGATAGAAGGTGCCAAGGGGGAGGGGAGAGAGTAATCAGGGTTTGAGGGAGCAAAGGTTCCTCCCTGGAACATGGTCAGGTGTTGTTCCAGGTGCATTTGGTTCATTGGCTGTACCAAATCTACATTGTGAGCTCCTTTTGCTGGGGAGAGGGTTTGTAGCAGGTTTCTGGTTTGGTTCAATAGCTCATCAATCTTTTTGTCCACCAACTCAACTCTATCCAACTTTTTGGCTATAATGACCATGTCAACCATTCTAGAATTGGCTTGCACTCCATAGATCCCACCACGGGGTTGATTGGATCGATTAAAATAGGTCATGGAGGCATTGTTGAGCGAATTCTCACTCATGGACTCAAAGAGTTCGAACGAGTTCTCCTCATCTTTGTTCAAAAAGTTGCCTCCACATGAGGCATCAACAAAATTCCTAAGGTTGCCGTCCAAACCATGGTAGGAGATCTGGGCCAATTGCCACCTTCGAACCTCGTGGTATGGGCATTTTCTCAACAATTCATTAAATCTTTCCCACGCCTCATGGAATTGTTCCCCACCTTGTAGTGTGAATGTGGTAATGGCTCTTCTGAGGGCATTGGTTTTACCTATAGGGAAAAAATTTTTCAAGAATGCATGCCTCAGTTCCTCCCAGGTGAAGATGGGTCTCCCTAACGTTCTAAGCCAGTGAGATGCTTTGTCTTTTAGGGAGAAAGGGAACATCTTAATCAAAATAATGTCCAAGCTGATGTTCCTGGGTTTCACAGTTCAGACGATCTGGTCTAGGTACTCAAGGTATTGGAAGGGGTCTTCATTTGAGCTCCCATGAAAGTGGCTTTGAATTAAGCTCAGGACATTCGATTTTAGCTCAAAATCATCTCCCCCTTCGGGGACCCTAAGATGTGGCTCGATCCAGATAGCAGACGGATTGCAAAAATCATGGAGAGGCTTAGGTTAGCCCTCGAGAGGTTGTGGTGGGTTAGGTGGGTTCAGTGGGGGTTGCCCTTGAGGGTTTTGCAATCGATGTATGACTTGCATGATTGTTTGGATTTGTTGTTGTTGAAGTTGGTGGTTGGTAGAGATTTAGGCCTGAATGATGGCCATAACATTGGGTTGAGGTTGGTCCTCAATCTCATCAATTCTTGGTTCAGGCATTTCCCTTGTAAAATCAAGTCTCCTCCTGATTTCCCTATCTAAAACAAACATCTCAGGATGAAGTGGTCGTCTCCTGTGCATATACTAGAGAAGAACGAGGAGGGATGTGCAGAGAGATAGATGCGAGAGGTGTGTGCACAAACAAGCAAGCAAGTCTAGTCCTTATAGTGTATACCTTGGGTGACCTAGAAGCCTCAAAGGGAATGATCAAATCTATAAGCTCTTAACCACCCTTCCCGATGTTAATCTGGCCAGGTTGATTACAAGGGGATTGAGGGGAAGGTTCTTCCCTTGGCTTTCGCCACCAGTTCCATAGACCCCACAACCGTAGTCGTTTGATACTTCCCTGCAGCCTAGACACCAAATTTTGCAAAAGGAATGAAAGCCAAGTGCCTAGCAATCCTAATCACACCTTGAAGACTTAGACTAGTCCTACCTAGGGCACGTCTACTCCATTTTAATGAGGGTTTAGGATAGTGCTTGTGCTTAGGATATGTGATGAGGCGTTGTTTGGGGTTATGCCTCTTAGTTTGTCTAATTGAGCGTGTGTGTGCACTTAACAAAACATGGTTCTCAAGCAAGGATTTTAGGATGTGATGTCTTTTAATGATTTATCCTTGCTTTAATGCTTTTTAGGGTTGAAGTTCCTTAATATTTTCAAACAAGGTTCAAGTGGGCACACAAAGTTTTGCACACAACGAGTGAAAGTCGATTTCCTTTAGAATGATGTGGCCCTAGAAAAACAACCCTAGTGTATTCATCCTAGTGTTCATGCAGCTCTACCAGGTGAGTTGATTTTAATTATGGTGAGTGGTACGGCCCAAGTCAAGTCATGGTGGCTTCACAAACACCACTCAAAAGAAAGAACACTCCAAAAATATTATCTCTTCAAGAACGTTAGAGTGTATTTTTTTTTGGTTGGGTGTTGAGTTTGGAATGTGGGTCAAGTAGCCATTCACCTCTCCAATTTTGATTTTATATATTTTTTGTATATATTTTTTTTAAGCAAGCAAACACACAATGGGTGAATTGGTACTCACAAAAGGTCTTCGCAACATTTTACTCCGTATCTACCGTCTCATATCACGCTTCTCTGCCACCCAAGCATCGAGTTCCTGCAACCAATCAAGTAGAGGGAGAAAATGAGTTAGAAGATGTGAATATGAATGCAGGATGAATGCAACAAAAGAAATTCATTGCCTCCCTGGCAACGGCGCCAAAAACTGACATGCGCGAAACACGTTGGTTTAATTATATCATTGTAGCATGCGTTTGCAACGTCAGTTTTAATTTAAGATGTGGATTTGGTGAGTCCAAGTGTCAAACATGAGGAGGCGTGAAATCGGATTAGTTTGTTGCTTTAGTTATCACAAGAATGTTTGGTTTGCTTGCGAGAAAATGAGAAAGAGAGAGAAAGTGATTAGGGTTAGAGCTTGTGTTTCAATCATGACATTCATTCTAAGAAGATGTGAGCTATGATATAAGAAACAACATTAACATATAGCATGCAATTAGAGTTTATTTACAACTACAGCAATAGATGAAAGCTTAAACAAGTGCGACATAAAACTAAAGTAAAAAGAGTGCGAGGCAGCCACGACGGTGGAGGGGGGCTCTATTGGCGGCTCGAAAAACTCGGGGGCGAATATGGGATGCTTGGTGGAGCTACTAGAGGGCTAGTATTGCATGGAGAGTGTGTGTGAATTCAATGCCCTTGAATGGGGTGGTTGAGGAGGTTTATATAGAGAAAAAGGGGTTTCCAAACTAAGGGTTTTAGTGACGTCTGGGACGTCGCTAAACCCATTCCATAAGTGTCGGTGAAGCTCATTGGCCGCTGGTCCTTTGAGGCGCCCATCCTTTCTTCCTCAATCCGTGCTCATGCACCCTCAGCCATCTGATCCGAGGCGTAGATCGCCATCGGATGGCTGAGGGCGTGCCACATTGCCTTCCTGCGCTCGCTGTGGAGATGCAATCGTGTGCCGTCACATGATGGACGATGTCAACTGTTTGATCGTGCTTCAACGGCACAATCATGCAAGATTAGGCACTTGGATTGCATCTCACCCGTGTCATCACGTGCATTGGTGTTTGCACACAGTTGATTGCGCCACGTGGACTTCATTTCCATAGTCTACGCACACATCAACGGCTGAATTTTGATCTTGCATGCGGATGCGGTTGATGCATTTCGAACGGGTGCTGGAGGAGATCGTGGAAGGGCACTAACTGCTGCGGTGCGCTCGCACTTTGTCGCGGTTTTGCTCGAACTCTCAGCCATCCGATGGACGATTGGACAGTCGAGATCACATTTGGTGCGATGGAGAGATGGTGCAGGCGAAGCTGGTGGATTCTCAGCTGTCAGATCCTTGGATCGGACAACTTAAAGTGCTTTGCTTGATGAGGTAGGATGCTGCACATGTGAGGGCACGGTGGAGATTGCCACGTGGCCGCTTGTGGGCCGTTGATCATTAGATCAACGGCCATAACTTCTTCGGCTAGTTGAGGGAGCTCCAGATGTCGGATTTAAGTGATTTCGAGTCTGTTGGACTCCATTCATCGATCTGAATCTATCCGTACAGTCCAATTTCTCATCTAAGCCCTATTTCAACATGCACTTGTACACATGGCCATTAAACATTGATTATAAGCAATATTAATTCATCATGCATGCAATGCTCCCATGCTCATTATGGTATGTTATTAATGCACATATATCCTCAAGATAAATCCTGGTTGACAAAATTATCATCATCGAATGAAGAGTTATCACCCGCCCATTCCATCCTCAATCAACCTCTATGTGGGGTCGCATGCAAGTAATGGAGCCAATAAGCACGCATGGCAGACAACCCATGTGGGCCTGAGGTGTCATGAGCCTAATTGGGCCATTTGGACCATTAATCGAGTACAGAAAATAAAAAAAATAAGAAAAAAAGCCCAGCACAAGATGATCATGGATCAAAGGCCCCAAATGAGCCATTTTGGTAGGATAGTTGCATGGAACAAAAGAAGAAAAATGAGTGTTGCTCCATCGATACAGTCACCAATCCCACTTTTTGCGACAACACTCAAGACAGCGTAAGTGAAGGAGCCTTGCACTCACTAGAAGAGTAAGCATATTAAGAGGAAAAACCACATCATCCGAGAGATCGCCAAGCATGGCGATGTAATTATCACGAATGTGGCCTTTATGAATAACGTTTTTTGATTCACTGACCAACACCTTGACTACAAAGTCATTTGATCGACATGTATATAGTATGTCGATGAAGGAGGTTCCAAAATGGTTCTGAGGGCAAATAGGAGTCTATTGGAGTTTGTATGCCCTGAGTAAGCAATTCAAGTTACGTAATATGATTACAAATTTCATATGAATAAAGAATTCTATTATATTCCAATAAATGAATTGAGTCCCTTAGTACGAATTGGGTAACATACTTAATGTATGTTGATTTGGAGATCTAAATGATATAGAGGCCTCGATAGCACATCAGGAAACCATCTGCTCAAACCATTGTTTCCAATCTGAGTTAGGATGGCAACCTTCTCTAGAGGTCGTTGCCTAATTGATGTTCTTGAATGAAGATTCGAGAACTTTTACACGGATCGAGTTAAGGACTTAACCTAATGAAACAGGAGATAGTGGAAGTTCTTTAATGCAGTCATAGAGAAGGTTTATCCTTTGAATTGAGATAGATATGTATCATTATTCACGAACACATGCATTTGACATACCAATAGTAAATGCACCCACCTTAATGCTAATACTAGAAAGTTGGTATATATGGGAAGGGACAAAAGGTTCATGATCTCTTAAAGGGATCACACAAATTTGTTACATAGGTGTATGTAACTAATTGGAGGCATGAGCTCATTCTACATATATTGGGAACAACAATTCCACATGTAGTGGTAGAGTACTGATCAGAGTCGATGCAAAAAGAGAAGAATATAGTCCTTTGGGGAAGGTTATGATCTTCATTCTTGTCTCAATGATACAAGAAGATATCAAGAATAATATTATCCAACGAGGAATGATGACAATATAATGCGATTAGATCTCATGATAATATTTTCCTTCATGTGTAAAGGATTCACAAGTATTTGGAATACTCGAGGGGGCGTAGTGCCAAAATTCCATTAATCCTATAGCTTCATTATTGGAGTGATGAAACTAATAACAATTTTGATGGGTTCCTACTTGAAAAATAAATCAATTATAATTTAAAGAGTTCAATTACATTTGATTTGGTGATTAATTATACCTATTTTGATTAAGTAGAAAATCCAAGTGTTGGATTACAATTAATTTAATCATGGATACTAGATACAAACATCACATAATTTATTATGGGCTAATCATACAAAAATCAAGTAGGATGTGATCTCCACCATTGGATAGAGATCTAATGGATCCCCTCAAATTAGGATTAGGATTGGAATCCCTATAAATATCTCGCAAGTACCAACCCTAACTCCATCATTCTTCAAGCACCAATCAATTGATTTCGGCAATTAAGAGCCACAACCACTAGAGGAGAAAGTGGAAAGAGGTGTCCCTAGTTTTTCCTTTATAGGGCGTCATCCAACCCTGCAATTGGACAACTAACCCCATACTAGCCAAAGTATGAAGCCCCATACTATAGTTCTTCAACTATTGAAGGCGCTCACCTTTAGGGAATTGTTCCTGTTGTAGCCAATGGACCAACCTTCACTTTTGGTTGACCGGCTACTGAAGGGTCATGCCTTCTTGTTCCTTTTGAAGGCCTTCTTATGGTGCAGATTTGATTATAAGCTGAGAGTCACTTTGGATTCACAAAGAGTTCATAGATCTTAGTGGTGATTGATTCTCCACAACACGAAGGGTCTCATCTACCCATCGGGGTGGAGTTCAGGTTCTGCCAAGACTTATTT
Organism: Thalassia testudinum; assembly: GCA_037157565.1. Lineage (NCBI taxonomy): Eukaryota > Viridiplantae > Streptophyta > Magnoliopsida > Alismatales > Hydrocharitaceae > Thalassia > Thalassia testudinum. The sequence goes on from JAZHRO010000031.1 coordinate 175,318,408, forward strand.
ATGGAGGCACCATACATAGAGTGTTGTACCATGCCACCCATGAAGGTATAACTCTCTCATGCTCGTGGAATCCCGAAACAGGTGGAAATTAATTCCTTCCATGCGGTTCCAAATTGCGGTGTTTTAGTTTTCATATTCTTGATCGAGTTTCTGGCTTTGAATAAATCTCATTTTCAAAATTTTTTAAAACATCTATGTTTTGTGTTTTCACCCTTTCGCAATGCCAAGGTCAATAGTATCAATCCTTTAGAACAACAATTTAGACCCAATTAAATGTTAAATCAAATAGTATTCAACTCCTTGAATACTAATTGATTTATCTTCAAGAAGGAATCCACCAAAATCACTATTAATTTCGTCACAACAATAGCGAAGCATTTAGTATTCGTGAATTATAAACTACATCGCTCTTGGGTATTCCAAATACCTATGAATCCTCTCCACATGTAGGATGTTGCACCACGTATCCCATGAAGTTATAATGTTCTTATACTCATGGGATCCCTAGACAAGAGGAAACTAGTTCCTCCCATGTGATTTCGATATAATGTGTGTTGTTTTCATTCTCTTGACTGAGTTTTGGCACCATTTCGATCTCGATTTCAAAAATTTTAAAATGCCTATGTCTTATGTTTTCATGCTTTTGCGAAGTCACAGGTTGATACGATCGATCCCTTCAAAGTTAATTATTAAGCCACATAGGGACCAACACTCTTAAAAGCCCTCAAAACAACCTTTTCCAATTCAAGGGCATCCTCCAATTCCTATTTGCACCGACTAATGCCTTGGTAGCTAGTCGACTGATCATGCAATCTACCGGCCAATCCTATAGTAACTCATCAACCAACAGTAAATCAATTAGGTGAACATTAAGTGTCTAACGCTCAAATACCTCAAGAATTGTTGAGCATTAATTACACTAATTAACTTGATTAATTACCCTTGAAGGCCTCACTAACGAGACGTCTGATCATCATCCAATACTATACTAGGACGTCACTTGATATTGAGAATCCAACAACCAATGGCCTAAAATACCCAAGTCCAGAAACATTAGACCCAGAAGCCCTTTAGAAGCTAGTCAGCCAATCATCAACCAACTACGATAGTATTAGACGATTGATGATCAACCAACCAATGAAGACCTACCTTAGCTCTTAACACGCGTTGTAGGGTGCTGACCAAGAATAAGTTTTGGCCAACCATCCCAGCTGTGAGGCACCGACTATGCATCGACTGGTTTGTATTGACTATTGGATCTACTCCATTTTCCAGAAACTTGACAAAACTTTTGACATTCGTTTATTGTTTCAATGGGTATATCTTGTCCTAACACCTATCTAGAGTGTTCCTAAGCCCTCTATAAATATCCTAAGACACTTGATAATGGGAATTTTCCGACGTAAATGGTTAACACATCATAGTATAGTAAATGCCTGTAGAAAATCCCAGATCAACAAAATTAATAGTGCACTAAATAAGTCAATCTAACATCACATTCATCATTTCAATGCAATAAAAATATGGAAAAGAGGTAAAATGTCATCTCCACAGGGAGGCAAGTATGCACAAATTGGTTCACTCTAGTTTATGGATCTCAAAATAAATTGAAGTTAATGAAATATACCCATAAAATCAAACTCCCGAATGCTGTTGGACAAAGTCAAGAATGACGATGTTGCTGACAACCAAAGGAGGTTGAGGTTGCAGCCGAAGACACGGTGTAGTGGTGACATAGCTGAGGAGAACACGGTCATTGTGTGGAATCATGATGGCAAGATCGCAACCGAGGATGTGGTGCAGTGGTGACGTAGCTAAGGAGAACACAGTCGCAGTGTGGAATCCCTGTTGCATAATCACAGAGTTGAGGTGGTGTAGGGTGTGCCTACTATCACTTATGACTAGGTAGTTTACAACATCAGCAAACCAAGGGGTCGTCTCTTGTATCACCATAACAGTTTCATCGAGAAAGGTCTCATAAATGTCTCCTGACATGGTTGAAGCCTCAACCAGGATCTTGGATTAATAATCAGCTACTACATTCTTGACCCCTTTCTTATCACAGATCTCAAGGTTGAACTCTTGTAGTAGTAGAATCCATCTAATAAGTCTAGCTTTGTTGTCTTTCGTAGCAAGCATGTGCTTTAAGGTAGAATGATCAGTATGCATCACAACCTTGGATCCCAAGAGATAAGACCTAAACTTCTCCAAAACAAAAACTACCACAAGGAGCTCTTTTTCCATCACAATGTAGTTTTGTTGTGGATCAGTGAGGGTCTTCCTAGCATAGTAAAGGACATGAGGTTTTTTATCAACTATTTGACCAAGGATTGCTCCCATGGCAAAATATAATGCCTCTCACATCAACTCGAATAAGAGAGTCCAAGTGGGTGCTCGGAGAATAGGCACAGTCCTGAGGGCCTCCTTCAAGACTTGGAATTCCTTGGCACACCTCTTATCAAAAGAAAAGGTAGTGTCCTCTAGTAAGTCACAAAGAGGCATAAAAATTTTGTTAAAATCCTTAATGAAGCACCTATGAAAGCTTGCATGGCCCAGAAATGATTTGATCTACTTGACATTGGTGGGTAGTGGGAGTTTGGAGATGGACTCAATCTTGGCTTCATCAACTTCTAAACCCTACTCAGACACTACATGCCCAAGAGAAATGCCCTACTAGACCATGAAATGACCTTTCTCCAAGCTAAGCACCAATCCTGTCTCTTCACAGTGAGTGAGAACTTTTTCTAAATGTGAGAGATAGTGGTCAAAAGATGTGCTAAAGATGGAAAAATCATCCATGACAACCTCTATGAACTCATCTATCATGTTACATAGTCTAAATGGCATCAGATGGAAAGCAAATGCGCCATAAGGACTTGTAAAACTAGTACACCCTTAATTATCCAGAAAGACGGCGATCTGATTGTACCCAGAATACCCATCAAGAAGGTAGAAGTATTTATTCTTTGGCAACTTCTCCAATATGTGGTTGATAAATGGAAAAAGGAAATGGCCCTTTTGGGTCGCGATGTTTAGGTGGTAGTAATCAACACAAACCCTCCAACCAATTGAGGGTCTAGTGATAACCTTCTCCCCTTTCTCATTTGTCTTAACAACAAATCCTCCCTTCTTAGGCACCACATGTTTAGAACTGACCCATTTACTGTCAAATATGGGACAAATTATTACCATGTCTAACCATTTCTTGTTTCTCTCAATAGTAAATCCTACCTTCTTAGGTACCACATGTATAGGACTGGCCCATTTACTATCAGATATGGGATAAATTATTGCCGCATCTAACCATTTCTAATCATTGTTGAAATTTTGTTGAAGCATTGCTTGAAAATTTTTATGCAAGTTTACCATGCAAGGGATTTCCAATGCCAACAAAAAGAAATCTCTAAATGAGCTATGTCTGACCCAATCAATCAAGTTGGTGGAGCACAAAAAAGGGTTCATGCATTTATTCTTACTTGGCATGATTAAGAAATATTAAGGCAATGAAAACAATCCACATAACCCCTTGGACACTCTTGCCACCTAAGAGTTGGGAGAACTACCTGAAATTGTGGGTAAAGATTATGTCAAATTGATCAGTCCCAATATCTAAAGGATAGAAATTAAGTTGAAAAGGCCATTTTTAGGGGATTTTCCAATTAATCCCCCAAATCAAGCACTAGATCATGGTCACACATCATCAGCCAGCCCATAAAATCCCTTGGAAGCTCCCAAAGCCCAAGGGTTAAATTTAAAAGACTAAACCAAGCCATAGAATCAGGATCGATCCTTTCCAACTGATGTGCATACATCTAAATAGCCAAAAATGTCTATTAAAGCATGTTCTTAGTGTCATATTAGCATCATATATTGTAAATATTGCATAACATGCATAATCATGCATTTAGGTCAAGTTGTATAAATTTTATAGTAATTGTATCCTTTTATGGTCAGGGATTGGGCAATTTCTAATTAGGGCTTCGGACCAAGGATCCAACCATACGGATCTGATCAAGGTGATGATTAGAGTTCAACGACTCCAAGACCGCCCTGATCGGACATCTGTAGCATCAGATATAGATCAAGGAAGCCTAAAGATCAAGGGCCAAGATGGTGTTAATTCGCACCTCAGATGACAAATCCGACTACACAGATGAGTTCGGATCGACGATGGCAACCTAACAGCATGAAAATTGGGCCAATCCAACACCTGTGGCACCATCTACAACACACAAAAGATGGACGGCCAAGATGGCACCATGTGGTGCCATCTCAGCTGCCTAATCGACCCCAAGGAACCACAGCTGCATCTCCAAAGGCCTTCCATTATGCGATCCTAGCCGTTGGATCCTAATCCAACTACCAGGATTAACTCTGAAGCACCGCTCTCCTCTTCAAAAGGCTTTGGGCACAGACGATCTAGATCATTGGATCTCGATCCAATGGCAAGCGGATCTACACACTTAAACCCTCCATGCGACAAAGTCGAGGCTTCAGCACAGTGCTCGCACCCCTGTGGGCGACGCAGGGGTCGTGAGTTCGAGCCTTGCCAAGCGCCTCAATCCAGCCGGCACTGGATCAGATGGCAATCGTGTGGAAGATGAAGCGAAGACGTGGCGTGAGGACATGCACTGGATCACATACACGCATAATGACATATGTCTGCATGCCTCATCGCACGCATAGGAGTGCAGCAAGGGCATTTGAACAGGCACTGTGAAGCGAGATCTCGACCGTCTGATCTCATGATCGGACGGCTGATATCACCCAAACGTGGGCGTGCATTTTAGGCGTGGAAGGATAGCGGGCGCGCGCAGTGCACGTACACGTCATCCACGATTAACCTTTAGCAACGTTTAAGTCCGTCGCGAAAGGTCCCCTCTTTATTATTTTTGAAGTTAAAATGTCCAAAATGCCCCCACTCCTTGCAACTATAAAAGGAGACCCCTACCCTACGAATTTTTCATCCCTTCCTTCTCCTCTCTTCCTCTCCAAAGCTTAAGAGAAGCTTGTCCCACACCCAAGATGCTCCTCAAGAGCTAAATCCAAGCTTTCACCCCCGTTCCAGAAGAGGATCCCGCGACAACGATGACATGCTACCTCATTCCCATTCTTCCGACTTCATCCTCCTACTTCCCGCCTCATCCTCTGTCTTCCAAGCATCACCTCCGTCTGGCTCATCCTTCAAGCATTCTTCTAGGAGGATAATATCTCTCTCCCTTCTTTTATCTCTTTCTAGAGTAGAATTTCCCGCTTTCTAGTTGTAACAGTTTCCTGCTTAGTGTAATCATTTCCTGCTTTCTTAGTTGTAAAAACATTATTCGAATACCAAGTGATTGTTCTCTCTCTCTCTTATTGTCTATATCGATTCCATTGTGATTATTTCACCTTTTAAAATATATATATATACAAAAAATATATAATTTCATATTTTGAGATCAACGTAGCCTCCCTGTGTTTGACCCGGAACTTCTTTACGGATTTTTTGGTATAAATTTTATCTATTGAACAGATTTCTTCGCGACTAGAACTACGATGATGAGTTTTTGAATCCAACTGCGAACGCGTAGTTTTCCGCTGTCAACACCAACTCAACTTTTAGGAAGGTAATTGGGCTCGAATGCTCATTTATGGGGAATTCTCGAATAAAAAATAAGCCTACTACGCTCATAAATCATTAGGTTAGGTTCTTGTTGGCTTGCAACCCTAAATCCTAAGTCCAATCTAGCATATTAAGCAATTCATTTTCATTTTCAATAGTCTCACTAGTTTGATGTGGAAAGGAGAAAAGAATCAAACTTCTAGTTAAATTCCTTTCATGAAAGTGAAAAATATCAATTTGGTAAATCCTTCCTCTAAAATCAATGAACGCCAGTAGGTAGTGCCTGAGAAATCAAGAGAACAAGTTGATTAAGGCTTGACGTTCAAGCTAGAAACTAGAACCCTATCTAGTCCAATCTCTAGATGTAAAATTAAGTAAGGCACTAGTATAAGTCTGCCCTAATCTCCCTGGTGTTAGTTTTTCCATCAATTCTTTTATTGTCTTTTATGATCTTCTTATGCTTCTTAACTATATTTCCAAGTCATTTAAGGAGGTGCGCCCTAAAGCTACTTAGGATGTGGGAGTCAACCTTGCATCATGAGCCTTGGTTGTTGGATTGGTTCAAATCAATGGAAAATCATCCTTTCCACCCAATCCAATTTGCAATAGCCTTCTGGAACTCTACTTGTGCACCTATAAAGGGAGATCGAAGGAAGCAAAGGAAGGGTATCAAAGCATGAGACCTCATTGTGCTTTGTATCTAGTAAAGGAGTAAGAGAACCCTTAACTGTAATCACCCTCTTTCCTTGACATGCACTTTAAGGGTTAAATCTCTTCTCAAGAATTACTACCATTCATAAGTAGAACTTGATAAAGAATTCCTTTGCTTTATGCATGCAATTGCATTCTCTTACTCCTCTCCACCTCCATCCCACCAAAATAATATTCTATAATCATGTTCCTATCCGACTAGAACAATTAGGATTCCTACCATTGGTAAAGGGGCATGCATCATTGATGTTTGATTAAAGGTAGGTGATCTAATTTTGTTTTGGTCTAAATGTTATGCTTACTATCCCTACATATTTTCTATATACAAATATATCCTTATAAACTTTAATCTATTAAGTTACATATCCTTAAGGACAAATTGGAGTAAATATTAAAGATATTTTTTAAAAATGACCCCCAAATTTCTTATCTTTTTTTTCTTAAACAACCCCTTCACATCCCTCACCTCCTCCACCTCCCATCCCTCATCTCCTCCCCCACATGCAAGTGATGGCCACAACTAGGGATGAGCATTAGCTAGGTCAGCCTGACTGAGCTCGAGGCCCAGCCCGATTGGGCCAGCCCAAGCCCAAGCCTGATATTAACTTGGGTCGAGCATAGGTTATAAATATGACCCATTTATTAAATGGGCTAGGCCTTGGGCCGAGGTGGGCCAAACCCAGCTTAGCCCATTGGCACATTTATGAGATCACCTTAAGGACTAACTTATTGACCCAATTACATTAATATATATCATATATGTATGTATATTCATACTGTCTATCAAAATATATATTATATATGCATCATACATTAAACAATAAATAAACATTGACTGCTTTTGATATTTAGCCAACAAAATCTTAACCTCCATGCTTCCTGCAAATGTAAGTTATGCAATGCAATCCTACAATCTCGTTCATTCGAACTAGATATAAATTATTGACTTCTTACCATAGAGAAAGCGTGAACATCCAAATTCGAACTAAATATGAACATACAAGATGAGTACTTTTATTTTTTATTGTAATTTCTCTCTACTTGATTACATTTGGTTTGCTTGTCATATGCTATATATGTTGAATATTCAAGCCAAACATTTGCAATGCAAGTAGATGGATTATTTTGGTTTAACGTGTACCTACAAGGACTCAAAAATCTTTTAATATACACAAAAGGTAAATATAATAACCCATCATTTACATAACTGAAAAAGATAATTATCTTTTACAAGTCATTTTTCCTTACTTGTACAAAATCATATTATTTTCTATACTTTTAAAATAATTACTAATGCAAAACTCTACTGTTATGACTCGATTCCCGAATCCCTATGAGACACGAGAATCGGACCAACTTGACTGATCCCAAAACCTAGTCGTCCAACGAGAAAGTAACCAAAAGAGCAGTAAAATAAATCACATTCATCATGCATGTAACTAATAGTAACAAAAGTACAGCAGTAAAGAAAAGAACTACTACAGTACACACCACCACAACAGTTGAGAATTAAACAGGTACATAAACATGATGCTTACAATAAAAGAGTACAATTGTAACAGAAAATACTCACTACAACAGAAGGAACGGTACAGTAGGTATAACATAAGTAAAACTACTGGGCTCTACTAGGCCCAGCACCCTCTGCAGCCGCAGGCTCTGGCTGCTCAACACCTGGTCCTGAAAAGGTGACAAAGGTGACATGTCAGCGAAACACTGAGTAGAGTGGCAACCGACTAGCTAAGAAAAGCAGTAAGGTGGACAAGTAGCTGTTGTTTTTAATTTCTTTCTTCATTTTCTACTTGCTCATTCTTGAATTATTCCTCAGGTCTTTTTCTTGATCTCGAATGTTCCTCGTGGGACCGATCTTGATTGCAGTCTTTTCCAAAAAGTAGAAGTAGCATGTGGTGTTCTCCTGGCTGGGAGAGTCCCCTGTGGTGGTCCTACCCTCAGTCAACCACCCCAAGGTCACTAACAGACGTAACGGTGACTACGGCACACGCGATAAACTCACGGGTAGCTACCCCGCACTGGCACGCGGTCAATCGTTTCTGTTAACGGGTGCGCCCCAAAGCATAGCACGGAACTAGTATAGGGTAGATTCCTCTCAGTAACAAGGGTCCAGCCCCTCCACAGTAACCAAACAGGGGTCTTGCCCCTCCACGGTCCACGCACCCTCGCCTGACTACGCTGGTTTGCCTAGTGGACCTAACAAGTCGATGTAGTAAGGCTAACAGAACCCCGGGGCCCGTGGGGTGGCTAGCGCTCCCCCTACACTAGTAGCTCTCCCCGGTACTGTGTACGCGAGGCCCAAAAGTCGGTACAAAGTGGCCAGACCTAACCCTGGGTCCCTGGGGCGGCTAGCTCTGCTCTACACTAAACAGGGGGAAACAGTCGCTTTCCTTGGTACTCCATACTCAAGGGCCAGCTCACTTCCCCAGTTTCATTCCATTTACCTCTCAGGAGTTCTACTCCTAATTCCCCATAGGGTTCATGCTCATATTTCTTTAACCAAGCCAATTTAGGTTTCATCATTTCAGCTTTATTTTCATATAGCCCATGTTCCCAGCAGTTAATATCCATTCATATACAAGCAACTGTTATCCAATTACAAGCAGTTATCATTATTCTATTTACTTTTCCAAGACTGCAATTCATGCATTCATGACATTCGTTTCAGTGTTTCTGCCCTAGGATTCATGCCACACCCTAGGATCTATCATTCAATCTAGTTTTCCAGTCCTAGGATTCATGCCATACCTTAGGATCTATCATTCAATCTAGTTTTCCAATCCTAGGATTCATGCCATATCCTAGGATCTATCATTCAATCTAGTTTTCCAGTCCTAGGATTCATGCCATACCCTAGGATCTATTATTCAATCTCAAAGATGCATTAATGTTGGTAAACAACCAAGGGAAGCCACTCTACCCACAAAATCGGGAGTGATGGGGGCGTGATCGGTAGGTCCACATGCCTCCGCAACCCCCAGATCCGCAACAGAATGAGGTCCTAACACAAGGATCAAACAAAGGAACTAATTCTGAGAAGAACGAAATTTGAAACACGGAAATCAGACTTCGAACAGACCCTAAACTGGTCAAAAATGACAATTCTACCCCAAATCAGACATCTGGAACACCTTCCAGACGTCTTAAACAATGGTTCAGATCATACCTCACTTCTGCGCTGTTCTTCAGATGTCTAGGATCCCACTGAGCCGTCTGGACCTAGTTCCAGACGTCCGACTATCACTCAGGACGTCTGGAGACCCTCTTCACCATTTGGTGCTGTGCCCAAACGTCTGATCTGTGTGGGAGGGCGTGCCCTTGCACGTTCCCGAATGAAACCTGCACGCGTACGCAATCGTCCTTAACACGTCAATGAGGCAGAACCCTCGGTGGAACGGCCTGCATGGCCGTACCTGTGAGAAGAAGAGGAAAAGAAATATTGTACCTTTCAGACGTCTAGATCTTCCTCCAGACGTCTCCCGCGTAGTCTAAACGTAGGTCCAGACATCTAATTTTGGGAAAATTTCCCAGAATCAGGACCTCCTCACCCTCCGCCTGCTGCGCACGGCCGTGTCGTGCCGCGCTCGCCTGCTGCTTGAGCTACAGCAGCACCGGGGTAACTTCCCCAGCACCGCGCTCTTGCTATACACCCGCCGACCGGCCCTGGGCTACTCTGACAAGCTCGCCCTCTCTTCCTCACGCGCTCCACCTCTTCTCCCTCTCGCTACACCTCCTCCTCCCCGCGCGCACCCGACAGTAGCTGCTGCCCTAACTCTCACTCTTACGCTAACAGGAAGAAGGAGGTGATGGTGGAGTGGTGGTGAGGGAGAGGGAAGGGAGGAAGAGAGTATTTGAAGGCATCGGGGAGAGAGAAAAATGGAAGGAGGGACGCCTTCAGGTCGACGAGCGTAGTCTGCGTGCACACGAACGTAGACTCGCAATCGTACACTACAAAAATTTAATTCCAGACGTCTGGGAAGGCATCCAAACGTCTGACCAGATGTCTGGACCAACTCCCAGATGTCTTAAAAACGTTTGATGTCGTAGGTCTTAACATCTACTTATATATTGTTTTACAGGCATGAGTGAAATAAAAAATTAGACTATGAATAAATGAGTCGGCCTGGCCCAATCTGAGGCCATTATTTTAGGCCAGGTCGAGCTTGGGCAAAGAAAATTTATTTTGGGTCGGTGATGAGTCTTCCAGATCGCATCTTAATTAATTATCGTTATGTTGTAATATATATGCAATCCAGACGGATGTCATGTCATTTATTTAATTACATAATTTTTACTGGTTTATTTTAGGTTGTTCATTAGGAGGTAGTTATTGATATACATCACTCTCTATATTCCAAAAATACTCTTTTATTCCAAAAAAAATTTTATGTTTATTTATAAAATAATGAATGAATAAAAAATGAATTAAATAGGTTAATTATATACAAAATGAATCAATTAATGTTAATCACAATGCCTCAAACATATTTATAAGTGAAAAGGCATTAAAAATCAATCTAAACTACTCTATGTTACTTATTTATACTAATTATTAACAATGCCTAAGTTAAGGCACAAAAACATTAAGTATACACTATATTAATATCTGTATAACTACTTATACTAACATATAATAGTATGTAATGACATATATAAGTGTCATTAAAACCTTAGAAAACATATATACATATACTAAGGTAAAAACAATATCTACGCATACTATACTAACTCTAACATACATATAGCATACAGCATAACACTCAATTCATATACACGTACTTATATATTTAACACATGCTAACACGTAGCATACATACACTTAATAACTCACACTCACGCCTAACACTACACATATATACAGGCTCACTACACTAACACTTCACACATACAATACAAACACTTAGTGATTTTAACTTAAGTTTAACCATAATTTACACTTAACCAAAAATTATTGGTTGGCGGGCCCGATTTTTCACATGATCGACAACCCTCTCAGGTCGGATCGAACCAGTACTAGATTGAATGCTAGTTTATTTGTTAGTGTATTTTTGTGTATTTTTCAAGCCCACCTACACACTCACACGCACCCACACACGTATGCACACCCACGCACATGCATGCGCACAATATGTTCAAATGTACCTATATGGTCAGTGTTTTCATATTCATTACAGAGTGCCAAGACAATGGATGCTATGCAATTTATATAGCTTCACAGTTTTGTTCCCCACGTTGTGGGACTAACCAGTTGCGAGATCAGCGTTGAATTAATGTACAAAAACATTCAAATTGGATAACTTCGAACATCGATCTTAGTGTCCAAATGAAGTCCATTTACAAAATAAATTACATGATCTTAAAGCCTATAAATAGGGATACCTATTGCTACGTTTAATTTTTAATAATTAATTATTTAATTATATTTAAAAATTAGTCAAAGTTGCTAAATTGTATACATTAAATTGCTACTTAATTCATTAATTAATGTTTAAATTAATAACTTATTGACTCAATTGACTTATAATTTAATTAATATGCATCATAACGTATTTATTACACACTTTTAATATATTTTTAGTTAGTTACTTTAATTTATATACATTTATTTACACATTTTGAATAGATATATACATAATTACATTATAAATACTATTACATAGTATAAATATATTACAAATAGGATGAAAAATTAAAATTATTATATACAAGTGCACAAGATAATTTACTTCAATAATAAATTAATTTACTAATTTAATTTATTTTAACTTAATAACTTAGCTATTTAACTTAATAACATAATTCCATACAATACCTACTTAAATAAATAAATATAAAGGTATATTACAGTATATTATAATTAATAATAAGTATATATAGATATAAATACATTTATACATGTATACATATTTATTTATATTTACATAAGTATATGTACATATAATCTAATATAAATAAATATATAATTATATAATTAGTATATATACAATATAAATCAAAATAAATACTTATTTAGTTAAATATAATAAATATATAAGTTATTTATGTACATCATAATTGTTATAAGTTATTATTTCCATTTAAGTTAGTATTAAATTATATATACAAGTATAAATACTATATACATGATATTTTTGTGTATTTTTGAACTTTTTCATATGTTTATGATATTTTTGTGTTTTATAGAGGTACGAGGAGAGAAAGAAAAGGTGAGATAAGAGGAGAGAGGCTATTTTTGGTGTTTTTGATATGTTCTTTTATTTAATACCAGAGTAGACTGAATCGTCTACTAGTATGTTCTACCAGCTAGAGGGTTCAGAACCCACTCAAACTTCACACACACGTAGAAATATATCTAATCCTACTCAAGATACATTTTTTTATTTACTTATAATTTTTTATTTTTTTATGTATTTATAAACTCACAAACAAGGCCTAATTAGATGTTGGAAAGTGAAACCAAAGCCTTAAAATTCAATTTGGGGCCTAGAAATGTGATATATGCATTCAAAGACATTCAGATAATAACATGAAACATAACTGAATATTAAAACCTAATTTTCAACTTGAATTCAATTGAAATCAAATCTTGGACAGATTGAACAGTTATAGAGTTGCTGATAATGAATTCAACATGAAATTACAAGCTATTCAAGTCAAATTTAAAGTCAAAAATTGGTACACGAATGCTTGACATGAACTCTATCAATACAACACATTGTCAACTGAATTAAAATCCCAAATCCACTCAGATTTCTCTCTGAAGCTATTGCTGCTGCTGCTATGTGCAGTTCAGTGGCATTGCTCCTCTACCAGCTAAGTCAGACCATTAAGGTCTGCTTGATGCTCCAAAAATTCATCCTCAGATTTGGTTTCCCAGATCTGAGGACATTCAAATAGAAAAACTAAAGCCCTCATTAAATCATTCAAACCTAGAGTCAAAATCCATAGGAAAGCTCTTCAGATCAAAGAAGAATAAAGAGTCAAATTCCACAGGAAAGCTCTTCATATCAAAGAAGAATAAAGCAGTTGTTGCTGCTATAAAATCAGTTCAAATCTGATCAAAACTCAAAACACTATAGAGATCACTCAAAACCCATCACTTAATTATCAAGAACCATCTTGCAATCTCATTGAAAACACTGACACATTGATTGAATGCTTGAATTCAAGAAATCACATTAGATCTGGGTGATGGATCAGACATTCCAGATCTAAATCAAACCAATTAAATATGAATTTCATGTGTCGCAAAACATCTCTCAAAGGTCTGGAACTCAATAGAAATCAGATTGCAGCTCGTGAAACCCTAGAAACCCTAACTAATCCCTTCCACTATGTTATAGACAACATGAGGGGAAGGAATAAATATAGGTGTTCAAATCATTTTGAAAACATTCCCAGACCTTCATTAAAACATATCAAACCTCATTCAATTCTTCAAATGCAGATTAAAACTTTTTAATGCAAGAATACCTTTTCACCCAGGTGGGCTACCAATCTGAGTTTGCTAAGATGATATGATTACCTATACTTCTTGTACACCATTAGTTGGTGTTCAAGAAGGGTAGGCAATCCTCTAAAAATAATTAAATCATTGCTAGAGCCTCAAATCAGTGCAACTAATTTTCCTTGGCTCTAGCTATTAGTGAAGAACAGAACTCAGGAATTAAGATGAAAATTAGGCATGAGCAATTCATGCTATAAATGTTCAATCAAAACATCTCAATTCCATCACAATAAATCCAATCTCACAAATATCAATTAAATTCACTTAATTGAAACCAATGAAAACCAAATTGAAACCCAAATTAGTGATCAAGCATTAGAAACAAATTCGCATAAATCATGTGAATCCAACTCAATTAAATCCATGGTGAGGGCATTAATGATTGTCTGGGCTGACTGGGATGCCCTTACATTGATTTTGAGCACTTCAACAGATTTGAAAGCTAGTGAGCTTCAGATCTACTGAATGTTCTGGTGAATGGTGATTGGTGACTATAGTACGCAGCAAGTGAATATGAATCATGCAAGAGGTGAGAAGGAATCTACATGGATAAAAATGGATGGATGGAAATCAATTGATCAGAGAGTTGGATCAGATCTAAACTAATCTACTCCTAATCTGTACTAAACAAATGAGAAATTATGATCTAAACTATCTAAACAAACACTACAAGAAATCAGCCTTTTCATGGAGGTTCAAAACTGTCGGCAAATGGTATAAAACTATCACTAAGAACTGACGACAAATCCCCCATCAGAAAAGATCTTTCCCATCAGTTTTGACAAAAATTGCTAGCGTATATTGAAAACCATCGCGACGACGAACCACCAGCAAATGTTTACCTTTGCCAACGATTTTGTTAACCGCCAGTTAATATAACCTTTTACCAAGGGTTTGACAACTACCGATAAATGTAACCTTTTACCATAGGTTATATAACTATCGGTATAACTTATGGCGATAGTTTTAAATCCATTGGTAAAACATTTAACGACAATGATAAAAACCACTAGTAAAGATGTTGAATGTCAAGTTTCTTTTCACGATAGTTGCATAACCATCGGTGTAGATCTTATAACATAACCTATATACATCATATAATATAACATTCACTTAATAACCTTTATACCAATCATGTACATGCAAATCTATAGCATTCACATAATAACATGAAACTCACATAGCATTCACTTAATAACCTATATACAAAGCATGTATTCCATTACATAGCATTCACATAATAACATCAAACAATATAGTCCAACAAAATAAAATTTAGAACACATAAAAGTCGAACATATGAAAGTATATCATATATAAAAGTTTTAGAACATAAGTTTCTCAACATAGTTTCCAAATAGTCTAGCATAGTTTCCAACATAATTTCCAACATAGATAAATCAATCTAAGGATCTAATGAACCATGTCAAGGGTACACATCATTATCATCACGACGAAAGAAATGTGATGGTGTATGCTCAACAAATGTAGTAACAAGATCAAATAGGTGGTCAATCTTCTGATTTTGTTTTTTGATTAATTCTTTATGCTCCTTCCTATCTTCATGAAGTTCCTCCACCTGAGTTGCAAGATTTTCCACATGAGTCGTGAGATTGTTAAGTTCCTCTTGTGACGCTCCTCCATCTTTTCTACCATACCAGCTACTAATGGTGGCACCTGCTCCACCACATAGGACACAACCTGGATGCTCTTTTGGATGTATTGTCGTAAATGCATCCTCTGCAGTCATCAGTGTTGATGAGCATTCACCACCACTCTCTACTGGAGTCATGAGTTGTGTCATTCATTCTTAATTAAAAAAATGTTAGTTTATATATTATTTAATATAATTCTGAAGCAAAATTATATTATCAGAAATAATACATTATAACTCCTGCATGTGGACTTGGTTTTTGTAGCACAAACAACAAAATTTAGAGGCAAGAAAGAAGCTCCATAGAAGATCAAAGTAAATAGCGTTCATGGTGTTCATGGCAATCTATGTTTTCTCTCAAAAAATGATGCATATGGGCATTAACTGATTCCTACAACAACTCATCAGTGGAAAAAAAACTTTAGTAATCTAATCTTTTAGATCTCATAGTAGATAATAGGGAAAACAAAACAAACCAGCTTCCTAGTTCAAATTGATCAATTTTCAATCAAACCAATTACAAGTAGAGCTGAATTTGGCCTTGGATTAGATTCGATTGTCAAAACTACCAATATGATAAGGCCACATCCGATTGAGGATTTGTCTAAATAAGTTTAAAAATGCCATCTATCTCAATCATATAATCAAAGCTGGAAGAGCCTTAGGAATGGGACTTTGGAAAAATGCTATGCTTGGAAGATGTGTTTCTCCATATTGGCTTGAGGAAAGAGATGAGGTCCAGGGGAGTATATATAGTGTTTAGTTCTCTCTCCTCTACTTCCTTGCTTTGTCAAGATGTGATTTCTCATATATTAATAATTGGTCTATATCATTTTATTATGGAAGGGAGGTCAGAGGTGTTATTTGGGAGATGGTGCCATGCATGAGGTGAGTTGTTAAAGTTGTCCACCAAATGCCTATGCTATATGTAGCTTTTATATATTCCAATACACCCAGAAGATGGCTTTCATATAACTAAATCAATGAAGGAACTTCTAGGGAAATTTAATGACCACTACTTGTACTCTGAATAATAGGTATCGTTTTGGCAAAATAATCCAAGGGCTTATTTGGGTATAGAGATAAGGGAGAGAGAATAAGTTTTATGAAATAGAGTAAGTCATGAAAGTTCTCACTTTGGATATGGGAACAAAATGGAGTAAAGAATAGGGATAACTTTGAGTTATTCAGTTTGGAAGAAGGGATTATTGGTGGAAGAGTAGAAGTTATGTAAGGTGAATTCTTCACATAGAATAAGGATGGAAAGGAGTCATCTTGGATAAGCCCTCTGAACTAGGTTGAAATTTGCTAGAACCTAGTGGTAGGCCTAATTGACACTAGATGAGCCATTGACCTTGCAAAGTTAGCAATCAAATAGATATGGTTGAAAACATGTTGTTACTAAGTCCATCTATTGTAAAAACATCTACTGTGATAAAAGAAAAATAAGGATCCGATATCCATACCAAAATATGAAAAAGTGTCCACAACAAAACAAGATCTGCTACTTATGTTCAAAAAGAAGCTTGTTGCAGATCTGAAATGGTTGAAAAGTTGTATGTCCTTGAATTGAATGATTTATGAAATCAATGAGCAAAGGGGGTAAAAACCATCATATACAATGAGAAAGAAAAAAACATTCGGTTTCAGCAAGGATCATTAGTTGTAAATAGCGATAAAATAAAATTGTAGTCAATGACGATAGGCCTTACTAGTAGCAACCTAAACTTTTAGATTAACACCAAAGAAAAGTGAGGCTACTTTGCGCTAAGCAGAGAGAGCTCAAAACATCTATTATTAAATGAAAAATCGACTAGGACCCTATAGATTGAATGTTAATACTTACGTGATTTTGTTGATATGTCGAATGACACCAGGATCGAGAGCCATTTGAAGCAACTTTAGTTCTTGAATATTCATATGTCCTGGCCTGATCAAGTGTATCACCATTGTGACTTCTAGACTGAAAAAAAAAGAAGATAACTTTTTTATTATAATCCTTAATCAAATGGAAATGTGTTTAGTTAATAAACTCACATAATCATATTTCATTTGATCTATACTCTTTCTTCCCAAAATATGTGTAGGACCAGGAGCTTTGGCCCTATTTTCCTTATTCTTTTACGATTGCTCTTGAACAATACCACAATAAAATTTAATTATTTGTAAGGATAGAATACATGTATAAATGATGGTATAAAATTTACCATCACTTGCGGTGTTTGTCCAATGTTCACATGCTATCCTCCATTGATCTTTATCGATGCCTTCAGGTACATCAGCCACCGCCTCCTCCCATGTTTCATGTGCATCATAATGCTATTTTTCAAAGGTAAAACTACTTAGCAATTACTTTCAAAGTTATATACTTGAAGATGTAAATGTATCTTTCTCTTTTCTTTTATTTCTACCCTCTAATTATTACGCATCTTCCCTGCTCTTTTGAGCATGGCTACTTTCACAATTAGGCAATTTCCCCAATCAAAATCCCCTACATAATAAACATTATGTTAGTAACATGCAAATTAAACATAAATTAAAATGAGAAATTAACTAATTACCGCCAGCTTTCGTAAAAGATTGTCCTTATAACATTGCTACACCTTCCTCCAATCAAACGAGGCAAATGGAATGTGTGCATGAACAAGGTACCCAAGCCTACTAATGAAGCCAGGTTTATTCATTGCCTGATCACCATTACAAATATCAACTTTAATCCTTTCTCTTGGATTCGCATTCTAAAAATCCGTGCATTGAGTGCACCCTCTAACATGCCTTGCTATAACATATTAATTTATGTCGTGTTATTTTAAATGGAGAACAACTTTGTAAGAAATATAATATGAGATTATACAACTGTCATTTTATTACCTAAGTCCACTAAATGGATTTTTTGTTTTTTTGAACAAGAACAACCACTACAAAGATAAAAAGCAAAGAATTACTCATAACTATTGGCAAGGGATCTGTAGAAGTGGCTTATGTTGATTACAAGTGTTGTTTGATTTCAAGTTCAAGACAACAAAAGAATCAAAGAGTTTTTTTTTTTTTTTTCTAATCAATTTCAGGATTATCTCATACTTGAGGGGGAGTGTTAGCATATGGTTTTTATTTCTATTTTGTGAAGAAGTGTCCTCGTCAAGTTGAATCTCATACTTTAACCATAGGATGACCACCAAGTTTCAAACTAGGTAGGGAAATCAATGTAGAAGCTTCCATTGGAGGTGCATTGTTCCATGAGATAAATGGATGCTTCAATAACATATTCGTTATGATAAAATCCCCAAAAGAAAACCATGAGCTGGATTATGATAATGAATATGTGTGCTTTACTTTCTTTTGGTGAATTGGAAATCAATAGATTCAATAAAAGGTAGTTCCAAACTTCCAGGTAGGAATCCACCTCAAGAAATGTTTGGCAGAAAAGATGTGAAAAATTGTCTATGCTACCTTGAATATTTATGCGCAATGGTTTCTTAGCTCCTAATAGTTTAAGGAATTATTTGGAGCAAATGCCAAGTCATTTAGGTTAGTAGGAGTGCATGAAACCCACCCACATAATAACTTTTCAAAATCCCCATGTTTCAAAGATTTATTGTTATGTTGAAGAACAAAAGATGCCAAAAAAATAATGTTTTGGTTGACTAGTACTCCATAAATCCATCACAATACCTCTGAACTTTCCCAATGTGTTGCATTCTAAAAAGGAATAAAATAGAAATCTATCTACATATATCACTGTTATTATTAAAAACATGACATGCAAGGAAGCCTCCTTGTGCTAATGGTGCGCTCATTATTGGCAACACATTTGTGTCAGTGTGTGTGTGCCATTAAAAACCACAGAAACCAAAGAGCATCATTTATCGCCCCCATCCTCATTCCTTCAGATATAGAGGTCACCATCTCACCATGCCTCCATGGCCATGGCACCCCCAATCCCCACCCTTGCCACCCAACCAGGCCATGTCATTGGCTCCTTTGTTCTCATAGCATCAACGACAATCAAATCTATAGCCACGAATGACCTCTCGATTGTCACTTCTTAAGATTGTTCTTCCCCTCCAGATTTTGGTTGACCATAATCTTGAGCTTCCTTGATCAAGTTCTTTTGGAAGCTTCCCATGAGGTGATTCTCTTGACTCGAGTCTTCTATGCTAGAAGTGATTTGTTATGAATTATCAACATCGTAAACTTAAAAAAAAAAACATTAACATGGTAAACTTGAAGCTATATTTTCAAGACGAGGGACATACTATTTAATATGGACAAATTGAGTCATTCACTTCTCAAAAGAAAAATACCTACTGTGATATGGACTAGAATTTGTACCTTACCAGATACGATTATTTTGGGGCTAGCGGTCTGGCCTCAAAATAGTTGAATTGGCTACCCTTACAGAGAACCAAAACCCAAGTGCTTGTTGGAAACTTTCAAGGAATAGTTTAATAAAACTTTGTTTAACCCTCTTTGCTGTTGTAGGCGAGATGAGGAGATTTAAGGATATGGTCATCCTAGTACACTCCTAAATCGCACACTAAACACTTAAATTTATAAGCTCAGAATCTAATTGGAGTCTAAGGTCATTCGCAAAGAGAAAATATAGAATTCACACATTAATCTTAATTCAGAATAAATGAGCATAGTAAATTAAGCATAATAATAGATATGTAATGAATTAAACTTGTTAGATTAATAATCAAATATAATCCGTTGTATCTCTAAAAGTATAAAGACAAAAAAATAGAAGAAACTGAAAAAGTGGTGATTTAGATCACCATTTAGATCCCTCTAATTAAGCACATCTCATATTCAAATTACTCAAATTTCTCAACAGTATTCTCAATCAGTTAATCCACATCAACTTAAGTTCACAGTAACATATGAACTAATTCCACATAGCCTTTGAAACAAATCAAATGACGGCCACTCTTCTTAGATGGCTTAAGTGATAAGGCACTAAGCCTCAGTTAGCACACAAGAGTGCTTCCTCTTTTCTCAAGGCCTTTCTCAAGCACAACACAAGGCCAACTCTCCTCAAGCCTTCACAAGCACAGGGCCAACTCTCTCAGAGGCTAAGTATAAGCTACTTTCTTTAGCACATGTCCAAGGTATTCCAAGACAAAGCAAAACCCTCCCCCCTCCTCTCGCAAATTCCTCTTCCTTCTCTTAGACAAGGGGTTAATCAGGCATGTAGATGGGTAAACGAGTCATGAACAGTGACCAGACCCATGTGCGCGGATCATAGGTGAGGCGTGCTCGATGTGTGCGGGGGACTAATGCGTCACTTTCTCAACATAGTTGATTAAGTTAATTGTGCTTAACTATGTGCAGAAGAAAGTAACTTAGGTCAACTTGAATTTGTGTCAATTGAGTAGTATAGGGTCAAGTTAACCTAACATTTTAGATTTTATTTCTTTTAACTAGTTGAGTCCAGGTCATTCGCTGGGAGGCATAGCTTATTTAGAAATATGCCTTATTACAACATTAAACTCAAAAAGGAATTAAAAATAATGCAATAAATTGAATCTTTTATTTCTCTTCTCTTTATCTTCAGCCTCTCTCTTTTTCTTCTTCTTATTTTACCTTTGTCTCTTTTTCTTTCTCTTTTCCTTTTACTTATTTCTTAATCTTCCTTGTAATCTTTTTCTTATCTTTCTCGAGCTCTCTTTCTTTCGCAAGTCTTCTTTTCTTTCTTTCTTCCTTCTCTGCCTTTTCTCTTTAGTGCCTGCTCAACCTTCCTTTCTCTCTATGAGTTCTCTCTTTCTTCTCCTCTTCCTTACTCTGCCTTTTCTCTTTAGTGCCTATTCAGCCTTTCTTTTCCTTCTATGAATTCTCTCTTCCTTCTCTTTTCTTCCTTTCCTTTACTTCTCCTTCTCCTTAGACTTAGCATTTCTTCCTTCTTTCCTTCTCTTTGTCTTCTTCTCAGCCTTAGCATTTTTCTGAGCCTTAGCCTTTCAGAACTCATGTAGACCTTTCTTTTTGAACTAAATCGGGTTTTCTTTTCTTTTAAACAAAAATTAGGTTTTTTTATTGGCGGCTTGGATCGGTCGGGGATACACGGCACCCCTCTCAGGGTGGGACCAGACCCTACTAGGTCCAAGCCTGGTTTATTTAGTTTGATTAATTTCTGGTTCATAGTCTCTAGCCAAACCGACTCACGGCCTCCCAGGCCCACGCTCACGCCCTCACGGGCCCACACTCGCACGCCCACAGGCGCACACACACCCAGGCACACACGCGCCCACACACACACTCATATGCTCATTCGTAACCTTGCACCATGCATTGTCGACTGAAGAGGCCATATCACAAAACACTTTTATACCCATGCGGCTGCTCAGATTCTTCCGAGGTGGGACTAAGTTTCCCCCTCCCAGACCAGAGCGATGATTTCTCCTAGCTCAGAGCTCCGTTCCAAGCGAATAAAAGCTTGTTGGAAAGCTCTTGAGTTGCTCTGCAGAATTGAAGTGTCAATTTGATACAAAGGGGAAGTTAAGCTCTTCAATTTGAAGGGTGAAGGTTTTGTTTTATCTACATCTAAAATGGCCTGCAGAGTGGAGTTTTGGTTCTAAACTCCACAGACTGAAATTTGACTTACAGATGAAGTACTAAATAGGTTAGGAGATTAATTCCGCAGCTGTTGGTGAAGGTTTAAAGCTCTTAGAAGCTTCAAGAGAGGTACAGAAGCTCAAAGCTTCTTAGGAAGCTTTAGAACCTTGATTCAGACTCTGAAAAGTCCTAACAGACAACTAAAGACCTAATTAATCAATTAAAACAACCTCTAGATTGTTACAAATCCATCTGGGTAGATTTTGCATTCAAATCTCATCAAAAAGCAACTATCGTCAGTTTGGGTTCAAAAATAACCCAAACTGGAAAAAATCAAATTCTACCAAATAATCCATCAGAGCTCACTCAAATCTCTTCTAAATCATTCACAATCTTCTAAGAAATAATTTGAACTCCTTAATTTGACTAATTGAATCCAGAATAAAAGAATTAGACTCAGGGTTGACTACTAAGCCTCGAATTTTGACTTTCTAAGTTTGGCTATTTCATAGGGAATTGACACCTTAAACATCATTTCCTCAATCACAGGAACAAATTCAAACCCTTAGATTGATGTTTCAACTAAGATTTCTAGGGTTCTAAGATCGTCGCCTAAGCTTCTAAAGTAGTTTGTTCGTCAGGATAAGCTAAAGGTTGTTACAGTGGTTTAAACATAGAAATGAACTCAGGGCAAGTTTTTGAAGCTTTCAGACTTCTTAATTGCGACTAAAACCTAACTATTAGACTTCTCCAACTCTGCCAGAGTTGGAGAAGATGATGACCTAACAACAACTCTAGACACTAAAATCTCAATTTAAATATCTCAGCATCATCAGTGAACCTCAATTTATTGATCTGGAGCTTCACACCAAGTTTAATAGGCTGAAGAACTTGTTTTGACTTGCCGGAGCTTGCCGGAGCTCCAGTAAGTCAAAAAAAAAGTAAATGTGTACAGATGATGTGAAATTGTGCCATTAAAGATTTAGAAAGCTTCTTGAGGTCACAAGGAACCTCAGGAACAAATAAATTCCTTTAATTGTTCATTAGAGTAAAGATATAACAGTAAATTCATTTAACACAAAATCTGAGTTGGATTAGGCTCAGGACTTGTTTTCCCACTCATTTGAGTGGAGAAAACAAGTCAACAGACAATTGCGATGATATATATATATAATTAATGATTTGAACTATTCCTGAGCCGCCTTTGACAGCGAGCACAGGAGCTTAATTAAAATTGGGTGTTTAGGTTATAGGTGGTAATTACTAAAATTAAAGTGAGGTTTAGGGTCCTTAGGTGATGAATAAGTGGTGGAGGAACCAGTGAAGGTGGAATTAGCTCAACTACTACTGCCATGGACAACAGGAGTAGTTGGTGGAGGTGAAGGTGGTTTAGGTGATTATATGATCTATTTAGTAATTAAAAATGATAGAAATGTTCATGGAAGATTCAAGAAGGTGAACGGTGACTTAAAAAGACAAAATCATTGCTCCTAACAAGCTCAAGGAGCTCGCTAGAGTTAAGGAAGACGAATGCTAAATCTAACATTACAGATACCTAAGCTACCTAACTAACTAACCTAACTAAACTACCTACCTAATCTACTGTTACCTGGATGAAGGGGATAGAGGACCTCTATCAAAGGCTCATAATGGAGGACGAAATCAGAGGGTTGTCGAAAGATCTTCGGCAGGCGGTTGTCAGGTGAAGCAGAGGAGAGCTCTTAGTCAGCACTTGTCAAAAGATGCGGCTGACTTCGGCGGAGATCCATAGCTATTGAAGATGGATGGAGGAAGTCAGATGAGGCAGAGGAAGTTCGCCGGAGTTTGGAGAGAATAGCCTATCGAAGTCAATTTCAGTGAAGAAGAGGGAAGGGAGCCAACTTGGTGGAAATTGAGGGTGTGAAGGGGTATTTATAGTTGACAGCGACTGAGAAGGAGGTGGAATCTGGACGGATTAGTGGCTAGGAGGGGAATAACCACCGGCATCTTCTCCAATGCCAGTGAGGATCTCCAACCCTAAAATAGGATTTTGGCATCATCCAGACTAGTGGATGAGAAGGAGATGGTGAGCACAAGCTCTAGGAGCTTGGAGAAGAAAAGATGACGTCGGATGGGCAGTGATCAGGCGGTTGATGCACCTTCTGTCGTCAGTCATCTAGACAGTTGAAGAAGAAAAGAAGAACTTCAGGGACTTGTTTGTAGTGAAACCTAAGGACCTAAATGGAAAATAAGGACCCGACTAAAATAAAATTTAAGGACAAATGTAAATTTAGGATTTCAAGGTTTATTTTAATTTAAATCTTTTTCAACTTTTTATATATGATTACAAATAAGACAATTATTATATTTAGACCTTGAATTTACATTTTTGACCTTTTTAGATTAATTTATTTAATTAAGTAATGTTACTTAAGTTATTACATACTTAGGTATATATTATGCTTAAGTTAGTTAACACATTAATTAGATGAATAATTAATAATATTTTGAGTCCAATTATTAATTAAATTATTAATAATATAAATTGAATGATAACATAGCATTTTTAGCTTATTTTAAGGTCCTTTACTATTTATCCCTTATTTAATAATTAACCCATATATTCACATTTTTCTAGCCAATTAACTAGGAAGACTAGTTAATTAGAGGTAATTAGAGACCATGATGAGCTTCTCATCAGGGACCTGACCCCCCAGTGTCTTGGGTGGTAAACAGATATCACAAATTCAATTTATGCCCAACACCCTTCTCCTTGTCATACGATGTGGGACTAAACATTCCAATCTTCCTTCGCGTGATGTAGCTGAGGTCGGGTCTCTAATTGAAGTAGCTAATGGAGCTCTTTTCTTCAGTTAGGGACTTGGATGGCTTCGTGAAGATGTCTCACTCCAGCTGGGGGCAATGCTGGTGAGGATGACAGCTAAAGTACGATTGGAGGAATTGAAGATGGTGGCGGCAATAGGCGACAACGGCGAGACCTGAAACTCACGAACACAGGTGCTAAGCCCCAATCAGATGGTCCAGGAGGATTGTCAGAGGATGACGAAGGTGGTGGCGGTGTCCTTGTGGCATATGGGGGAGTGTGGTAATCTAGCGGAGTTAAGAAGATGTGCAGATGATGGGTTGTCCAGTTGGACTTTTAAGTGGGTGGAACGTGAAATAGGAAGAGGGGTTTTGATCATAGAGGTGTGGCAGAGATTTTGGGAGAGAGGCAAGGGTGTTTGGTGTAGTGTGGAGTGCGGATGGACACACTAGAGGTATGCCAAACGTGGCGAAGACGGTGGCGTCGAGGGCGTGTCGGCGGTCGAATTAGGATAAGAAAGAGCTAGGAAGGCTTAGGGGAGAGAGAGGAAGTTACCTAACTAAAGGATGAAAGCGATGAGGAGAGGCACCGACTATGATTAGCCGGCATTGGGGAAGGAGAAACCTCTGGTGATGGAGCGGCAAGGAAGAAGGGGGTCTAGAGAGCTTTTTCCGGTATCGTGAGAAGTAGAAGAAGGAGCTGGAGATGGTCCCGCTGCCTATGGTATGTGGCAGTGGGCGAGGAAGTCAAAGAAAGAGGAGTCTTCGGAGCTGCGGTGGAGGTGGCCGAAGAGAGATTTTGTGAATAAGTGTTGTCAAACTGAGCTAAAGAGCATGGAATTGCAATGGGGAAACTTTTATAGAGCTCGGGGTAAGCTCTACACAGGAAAGTGATAGGTCGATTTTCACTTTTGAATAATGTATTAAGATGATATGTCGTTGTAGGATCAAAGTGGTGGAAAATCTCTTAACAAAATAATTAAAATTACTATTAAACCACTCACAGAAGAGCGGGTCATGTCCACAGGGAGGCAAAACTCGTAATTAGGTCAAAATCAAGTTTACTAAACTATTCGCCAGATCAAACAATGCCTGTGTAGCTCTGAAAGTAAACCTTAAATTTATGGACAAGTCAAGGGGTGTGAATGTAATTTTTACTTCAGAAAATTATGCATGTGTAAAGGTATGCCATGTACTATTCACTTGCATGCATACGAAAATGTCATTCAAAATTAAATTCAATGCACATAGAGATGAATAACAAGGTTTAACAATTATCTAGAAGCATGAGCAAGAAAGCATAAATTCACCACAATAAAATAATCATAAATCAAAATTCATTTTCATGGCAAAGGCATGAAATGTAATTATTAATTGAGGAAGAAACAGGGGATTAGCTTCAGTGGAGCTTATGCATGGATGAAGGAGAGATGGACAGCGAGTTGGTGACTAAGGTAGCCCTCTCCTATCCACACCTAACTGTGGTCTCAGCTCGATGGATGGTGGTCGGAGCCAGCCTGCCAGAGGAAAGAAGTGGCACAGAGGAGGATGCTGCTGCTGGCCGCACATGCTGCAGGCGCAAGGAGGGCAGCACGCGAGCACTGCAGGCACGCGTAGGGCGTGGGCGCGTGGAGCAGTGGCACTCTGTGGGAGCAAAGGCGCGCATGGGGGGTTCTATTGGTGTCAGCTGCAGGTTGGCAGGGAGGCGCTGGAGTGTTCTAAAGTGGGCATGGTGAAGGCGAAGGGGTGTGGGCGTGTGGGGTGAAGGAGCTACTGGAGGACGCGCGCAGGGCAGATGGCACGCGGGTGTGCTGGCTGGTGAAGGCGCACGGGTGGTAGGCATTGGTGTGTGCACTGGCTAAGGTGAGGGCGCGCGGTGGCTGGGGTGCTTGGCAGGGTGCGCTGGAGGTGGGTGTTGAAGCGTGGGTGCTGAGAATGAAGGTGCGGGTGTGGGTGATGGCGTAAGGCAGGAGGAATTTACAGGGACTCTTGGCGGTGTGGGCTGTCACCCCACACACCCACGGTGATGGAGTCGCACTGCCGCGGTGGGAGGCTAGTGATATGGAATGGATGATGAGCAAGGTCCTCTAAGCACAGTGAGGAACAAAGGGGTGGTGGCCTCCTCCTCAACGGCAGCTCTTCCTTCTCTTCTGTAGTCATGGCTACAAAGATTTGAAATTCAAAGCACCGTAGAATCAATGTGATGCACAGGAGGAGGAGGCGGAGTCGGAGGAGTTACCTGCAAAGTAGAAGAAGAATAAAAGAATAAAATAATTAGGGTTATTTATACATAACTCCTTAATTTCTATGTTAATTAAAATAGTGCACCTAATTAATTAACTAATTAAATGTATGCAACTCTAGGTTAATTCTAAATGCATGAACTATGCACTTAAGCTAAAAATATTAATTAATTTATTTACATCCTAATGTATGATATCTAAATGTTAAAATTAACTTAATGTCTAGACATTTAGATACTTAAATAGCCCACAAATATGGGCTAATCAAATACCCCCATGCCTAGTTTTTGCTAGTCCCTAGCAAATCCAAGCAAAACCTAGCACTCCAAGTAGACTAGCCAACCCAATCGGTCTTCCTTTAGAAACATATTAAGTTCAGACTTTGGACCTAAGGTTCCTAAGTAGTTGTTAAGTTACAGGCTAGGTCGGCTAAAGACGAGTTGAAGGCATAAGTTTCCCTGATTTCTGACTCTACCCTAAGGTTTATTGATCCCTGAGATTAAAGCATCTGTGCATGTGCATTGGTCTGAGTTATTTGAGGTTGGTATGATTGCCAACCTAGAAACAAAAAAGGATTTCTTTTTTGAATAATATATATATTTTTTTTTTTTTGATTCCTCTAAGTCTAACCTCGGATCAGCTATCAACACGGTCTATGTCGGATTCATTGTCCCTATCACCGTACCTCGAAGGGTGCCTGGCTTTCGATGCTTCGAGATAGCACCGCCCATAGTGATCCCAAGAACTCCTAGCAATCGACACTTCGAGATAGTATCGCCCATGGATTTCTTAAGCGAATTCAGGCCTGTGGCAATCGTCACTTTGAGATAGGGCCGCCCATGGTACCTAAACCGCATAATGTGCTTACATGCCCCTAGTAGGATGGATATCCTAAGAGACAAGCACTAAGGAGGTAATATGTTATCATCACATCCTCAAGGTGAGTATATACTCCACCTCTCCTACGGCAGGAACTCTTCCAATCAAATTGTGTTTTCAAGCCTCTCCTAAGTCAAAACTAAGAGAACCAAATTTCTTTTAAGAAATGAATTAAGGTGATCACTTACACAAGACCAAGTATGTGAAATTTGGATGCTTAGGTTACAAGGACCCGTAAGCCAAAAGGTAGAACAAGACTCCAGGTACTACCCCACCTTTTAACTCAATCCCTAGCTTTCCTTCCTCAACCTCTTGAGGAATGGTCCGTAACATAACTCCTACTTAAGTTTTTAAGTCCACAAAGGACCCTAGGGATCTAAGGCTAGTAGCTCACTTAGCTTCTAAAGTTCGACCCTAGAATCTTAGTCTAACCTAAAGTTCTGATCTTATGCCTAGGAATGCAGGGCCAACCAGTTAAGCTCAATAATACAAAATGTTTTTTTTTCTTTAATGCAAATGTATGCATTGCAAAATGCTTTAACTAAATGCATGAATGCACTATGCTATGTATATCCCCAAGTACACCCCCCCATGCCTAAAATCTTCAATGTCCCCATTGCATAGAAGGATATTACCTGGGTCAGAGATGGGCTGCTGTTCTTTTGTTAGCAGCCGAGTAGCCAAAGAACCTACAAATCAGGTTCAAGGATCACAAAAATAGGCCCTAAAAATGAGCAAAGTAATGCTGGCCTAGAAAACAGGTAACCTAGGATATTGGCAAGCTGATGATGAATCCCAATAGCAAAAGCTCGCCCAACTAAGATGGGAATGAAATCTTCCCAGGTCACCAGAGGAGGTTCTAAAGGATAAACTGGCATAACAACCTCCAAAGGGGTAGGGGGACGATGACAAGGATCCTCCAAAAGGAATGGGGAAGGAATGGTGCAGAGATAAACCCTTAGGGCAATGGACTGACTAAAGAAATCATCAATCCATACCTGATACTCCATTACAGGAAATATTGGTTTGTTAAGGCCCTCGGTCAGAACAAAAGTGAGCATATCTCTAAGCCAAGGATCGTCTAGAGTGTCCAAGTTTCGAGGTTGCGGGATGGCCATAAGATCTAGGTTGGGTTTAATCAGCTCAGTGTCCATCCCTAACAATCTTTACAAATCCTCAATTGCATCCCTAGCATTCCTTGCAATATCATAAGTATCTTCTTGCACTTCATCAGGAGTCAAAATTTCTCCCTCAGACATAAGCGAATCATAGGGTGACTTCGAATCAAATGAAGGCAGGTTGGTAGCAACAGATCTGGGGATTATCCTATCAACGTCATCTCCGGGTTCTTGTTCTTTACTCAAATCTTCCCTGGAGTCTATATGTGAATCCACATAAATCTTAGAAGTTGCTTCCAAATTTTCCATCATTTCATCATGAGGAGAAATATCATCGATGGGTGTGCTAAGGAAACCTAATTTGGTCAAATTTGTGACATCCTCAGGGGCTAACTCTTTAAATAAGACATAATCTCCCTTAGTGTCACTCCAAATCTTGAATGTAGGTTCCTCATATAATTTATCCTTCTCCTCATCATATGATTCATCATATACCCAAGGTCTAGAATCATCTAAAATCCCAGCAAATCCCCTAGGGTACTCTATCTGAGGTAAATGGTTTACACTAGTAACATCGGACTCCTCAGATAGGTCAATTTCTTGAGGGTTAGGTTCCCTAAGGGTGGGCTTGAGTTCCATCTCGTGATTAGAAGGGAGGGTAGGATTAACAACTTGACTTTGACCCACTTCATCAAATGTCATGAAAATACTATCATCTGGGTCAAGGTCTTCCAATGGTGCCATCATTCCCTTCTTTTGACTCCAATATAATTCAGGTGAATACTCAACCTTATCATCATCTTCCTCGGGTTGCCACCTTTCTTCATCCAATGCATAGCTACTTTCATATGTATCTTCCTCCCACGTAAGGTGTGGACCTCTCAATGAAGTGTCATCTAACGGGGAGGTTTTAAAATCTATCCTCGAAAAGTAGCTATTCTCCCTTACATAATCCCCAAAATTTTCCTCCAACTTAAAGTGTAGCTCTCCCATAGGAGATGCATCAATTGTAGAGGGGTATACGTCATCCTCAATGGGGTAGATTGGGTGGCTAATTTCATCTCTTTCTTGTTGGCCTGCTCATGAGGATTCTCCTAACAATTCAATCATTTCATCTTGCATTTTCTGTAATTCCATCTTCAAGCAGGAGAGGTCATCATTTCTATCAGGAGAGAAGTCAGGCTCAGGCTTATAGTACCCAGGAGTGTCTGTCCAACCATTATAATTATTCAGGGAGGGTGGGTTGGGTATTTCTATGGTGTGTGGGATATTGGGCAAAGCAAATCCCGCTCCTAGGTTCTACTCACTGATTTGGGGCTTAACCAGGACAATACTCCTATAATAGGAGTAAAACGGATCCCAATGATTGTCATTATGTCCATCAAAGGATGGACCATCTCGGCATATGGGATTGAAGAGTGCAGAGTAGGGGTAAGGGTGTGGGCAAGATGTCAAAGGATGAAAATCAATGTGGTCCATTCTAACTCACACCTCAATCAGAATTCCCCAAGAAAAACACAATTCAAAAAGGACTTTTTAGGTCTTTCCCAATTTAGGCTTTTGATTTTAAGTTAGATTGTAGGTGACAATACAATTTGTTCAATCAATTTACGCACTTATTGTCAACCTACAGATCGCCTAAGAAGACCTAGTTGGAGCTTAGGTGTTCTTCCCTAAATCTCAAATGGTAGAGCAACTCCAAAGACAGAAGATCGAGGGATGCAAGTAGGCCTAAGCCTTCCTTTGAAACTATGCTTTCGCGGTGCTTCTCAACTACCCCCAAAAATCCATGACAGGGTATCCCCCTCTTTGGAGTTACAAAACCTTTGATCTCAACTTCTAAACACTTCATAATCCAACGGTAGGAGGGCTCTTGTCCTAGTATTTCGAAACCTAAGGAGTGTATAAACACGTGCCGTGGTGCAAAAGATATAAGTGTGCATACACCGTAAAGTTTTTGAATTTTGAATCGCACGCCACGTTTGAAAATCAAGTCCTTGATTTTTAAATGTCCCTCCTTTAATTAGTCCTTTCTCCAGAAAATATGTGACCACTTGTTAGATCTATTCAATACAAATTAGGTGGTCTTGAAATTAATCCAAATGCATTTGCATGACAAGTAGAAATGCAGAGTTAGAAGTGCATACCTGATTCCAGCATTCTTCATGCAATATGCAAAACAAGAGTTAGATCTAGATGCTACTCATTCAGTCCTAAATGATTCGACCTAAGGGCAGGCAGCTTCCAGCAGCTAGCTCGTGTTTTTTTTTTCTTTTTTTTCTTTTAAGCTACTTATGCACAAGCAAATTAAGGGTAAACAATACACAAAATAAATTAAAAACCTAAATCTAAAGAAAAGGGAACAGGCTTCCAAAAATCAGCCCCAATTACTACAAGGGTGAGAAAACAGAAATAAAACTAATGAAATGAAAAATCTCCTATGGAGGCGGGATCCAGGTCTCCTTCGTCTTCCCCACGTGCAGGCATCTCTCAAGGTCGACGTCTTCTCCCAGATGTGCCTATCACCTCTCTCAAATTCCTCGCTCAAATTCCTCTCTCAAATTCCTCGCACAGAAAAAATAATAAATGGTCAGATCACTATGCAATGGGAAATAATCAGAAATAAAAATCATGTGAAATTATTATGTCTGTTGCCTCCCCGACAACAGCGCCATTTGATAAGTCAGTTTTCGCTTTAGAATAATGTATTAAGATGATTTGTCGTTATAGGATCAAAGTGGTGGAAAATCGCTTAAGAAAATAATCAAAATTAAAATTAAACTACTCATAGAAGAGCGAGTCGTGTCCACAGGGAGGCAAAACTCTCAATTAGGTCAAAATCAAGTTCGCTAAACTATTCGCCAGATCAAACAATGCCTGTGTAGCTCTGAAAGTAAACCTTAAATTTATGGACAAGTCAAGGGGTGTGAATGTAATTTCTACATCAAAAAATTATCCATGTGCAAAGGTATGCCATGTACTATTCACTTGCATGCATACGAAAATGTCATTCAAAATTAAATTCAATGCACATAGAGATGAATAATAAGGTTTAACAATTATCTAGAAGCATGAGCATGAAGGCATAAATTCACCACAATAAAATAATCATAAATCAAAATTCATTTTCGTGGCAATGGCATGAAATGTAATTATTAATTGAGGAAGAAATAGGGGAATAGCTTCGGTGGAGCTTGTGCACGGATGAAGGAGAGATGGACGGCGAGTTGCGACCAAAGGTAGCCCTCTCCGATCCGCACCTGACGGTGGTGGCGGCTCGATGGATGGTGGTCAGAGCCGACCTGTTGGAGGAAAGAAGCAGCGGCAGAGGAGGATGCTGCTACTGGCTGCGCATGCTGCAGGTGTAAGGAGGGCAGCGTGTGGGCACTGCAGGAGTTGCAGGTGCGCGCGAGGCATGTGGAGCAGCAGCACTCTGCGAGCACAAAGGTGCATGCGAGGGGTTCTATTGGCGCCGGCTGCAGGTTGGTAGGGAGGCGTTGGAGTGTTCTTAAGTGGGCATGGTGAAGGCGAAGGGGCGTGGGCGCGTGGGGTGAAGGTGCTGTTGGAGGACACGGGTAGGGCAAATGGCACACGAGCGTGCTAGCTGGTGAAGGCACACGGGTGGCAGGCGCTGGCGTGTATGCTGGCTGTGGTGAGGGCGCGTGGTGACTAGGGGCGCTTGGCAGGGTGCGCTGGAGGTGGGTGTTGAAGCGTAGGTGCTGAGAATGAAGGTGCAGGTGTGGGTGATGGCGTGAGGTAGGAGGAATTTGTAGGGACTCTTGGCGATGTGGGCTGTCACCCCACACGCCCACGGTGATAGAGTCACACTGCCACAGTGGGAGGCTAGTGGTATGGAATGGATGAGGAGCAAGGTCCTCTAAGTATAGTAAGGAACAAAGGGGTGGTGGCCTCCTCAACAGTAGCTCTTCCTTCTCTTTTGTAGCCACAGCTACAAAGATTTGAAATTCAAACACCGTAGAATCAATGTGATGCGTAGGAGGATGATGCAGAGTCGGAGGAGTTACCTGCAATGGAGAAGAAGAATAAAAGAATAAAATAATTAGGGTTATTTATACATAACTCCTTAACTTCTATGTTAATTAAAATAATATACCTACTTAATTAACTAATTAAATGTATGCAACCCTAGGTTAATTCTAAAGGCATGAATTATGCACTTAAGCTAAAAATATGAATTAATTTATTTACATCCTAATGTATGCTATCTAAATGTTAAAATTAACTTAATGTCTAGACAATTAGATACTTAAACAGCCCACAAATATGGACTAATCAGAAAGAAGCTTGATGGAGCTTCATTAGGAATCATGAAGAACCCTAGAAATCCGTGCACTCGCATAGCCTTTCTAGTGCAAATCAGAGCCCAGGATCCATCTTAATCGCTTCCTTGTAGTGTGAACACCAATCTCACCAATTTTGGTGAGATTTGGTGGTGATTTGAATAGGTTTAGATGTGGTCAAAGTTGGCCTGGAGGTCGGTTGACCTCTAATGGTGGCAAGGACCCATTTTCAAAGAAGATAAAGAAGTTAGGGACCCATTTACAAGGATTTTTGAAAGTTAGGGGCTTGTTTGAAAGAAATAATTTAAATGGACTGAAATGCAAATTAGGTCAAGATGGACTCTGATTTGGCCCAAATTTTGGTACATAACTAATTTGGACCCAAGGAATCTGATGGTGAAGTCGAATTTCAGTTGTGACCAAGTTTGGCTAGGTAATTTGTGCAGAAACACAAATTAGGGCAGAAATATGTCTGTGGCTCTGTTCATGGTCAAAATAGGTTCAGATGGTCAAACCAAGGGTACCAAACCTCTAGGAATATCTTTTTATGAATTTTAGAAGCTTTAGATGAATTTTACCCTGACCAAAACCTCTACAATTCAAGCGAGTTTGAAATTAGGGTTTTGGGTGCTGATTTGGTTCTCGAAATGTGTGAAACCTTGTTTTTGTTTGTATGAACCCTCTTATTAGATTTTAATGCTTATTTGACCTTAGATTAACCCCTGACAAATCTCGTGGTTATTCTACTTTCATGATGTGATGTTAAAACTGCAGAATTAACCCTGATTTAATGTTTTCTTCTCAAATTGGCTTTGTATGGAATTATAGCTCTCAGGTAATTATGTAGGAGCATTTGTCATTTGATTATGACTAATTAAAGCTAATTATAGCTCATGATGCTATTACCATTAAACCCCCATGCTTAACTTTTGCTAGTCCCTAGTAAAATCTTATAGAAATAACTAGATCTCTAGAACATGCTTTTAAGTTTAAATGCCTGATTTGTTCCATTCTCTAGAAATTAGGTCAGAATGGCAATAATAGGCTTAGAGGTACTCAAGTACCATTCAAGATCCAGACCTGATCAGCTTCTACTTGGGTCTGCCACGAAGGTTTCTAAGGCCCGCAAAAACTGCCCAAAGGTTCGTTGACCCTAGCAGTTAAAGCACCAGTGCGTAGAATGTAACATGTCTAGGTTCAGTTT
The DNA here is from genome assembly GCA_037157565.1 of Thalassia testudinum. NCBI lineage: Eukaryota > Viridiplantae > Streptophyta > Magnoliopsida > Alismatales > Hydrocharitaceae > Thalassia > Thalassia testudinum. The sequence continues at coordinate 175,352,993 of JAZHRO010000031.1, forward strand.
GCCAGTTCATTTTTGTAAGAGAGAGATAGAAGGATTTTTCATTTGGAGAGTTTTCACTCTTTCTTTTTATTTTTCCCTAGATCTAACCTCATATTGGACATAAACGTGGTTTGTAGCAGATTCCTTGTCCCCACCATCAATCCTCGAAGGGTCCTTGGCTTTCGATGCTTCAGGATAGCACCGTCCATGGCAATCCCCAGAATCTTGGCTTTCGACATTTCGGGATAGTGCTGCCCATGGTGTTCTGTAGCTAAATTCAGGCTCTAGCAATCGACATTTTCGGATAATCCCACCCATAGCACCTGAACTAGCATAAGGTGCTTACATGCCTCGATAGGATATTTAGATATCCTAGGAGACAAGCACCAAGGAGACGATATGTTATTACGCATCTTCTAGGGGAATTTCCAACCTCTCTGCACTGAGAACTCATCCAATCAACTTTTGTCGAGCCGCTCCTAAGCTAGATCTTCGAGATGAGTTTTCATAACAGAATAATTTTGCCATGATTTTCTTTATTAAGCTCATTGAACCACACTTAGTGTGTGATTTTCGGTGCTTAGGTTATCAAGTCCCGCAAACCAAAGGGCAGGCAACGGGGCTGAATAATCCCTAAACCTTAGACCTACTACATCAGTGTTGTACTTTCCTCAACCTCTTGAGGACTAATCCAAATCTTAACGAATACGTGAGTGTTTAAGCTCTAAAACAAGCCCAAAAGGCCTAAGATCAGCACTCATACTAATCTCCTTATCTTTATCATTTCAGGACTTAATCTTTGTTTTGATTATGTCTAGAACTTAAGTAAATTCCATAATCAATTGCTATGACTATCTTTTTGTTTTTGATTTTTGCTCCTTTTTTTTTGACATTTGCATTTCCTCCTCTTTTCCTCCTCAAGAAAGGTTTGGAATAATTTCTTAAAATTTCCTCCCCTTTCACCAATTTTTTCTTTTGCATTTTTTTAAATTATTTTTGAATATGTATTTTCTTTTGTGTGAAAACCCCCTCAAAGAATTTAATTTCCACATGTTTGCACTTTAACACCCCCCCATGCTAAGTTTTGCAATGTCCTCATTGTAAACCAGGAGGGTACAAATTCAGTTTGGTTCAAGGATTAGAATAGGATCAAAGGGTGGGTAATCAGGTCAGGCTGACTATTGCGGATGATTTCAAGATCTGATACAGGTACCAAAGGTAAAGTCGACTATTCTAAAGTTGAACTTAAAAGTGTAGTAGAAGTGTAGCTCAAAAGAGATGATTAGAAGGGTCTCAAGTCTTTGGAATGATGGGTTATCTCCCTTTAAGTGCTAAATTCAATGCTTTTAGCCAAGCAGATGATGGTCAAGGAGAAGGGGTGATCAAATCTGAGGAATTTTGTAGAACAAGCACCTTGATCAGTAGCCTGGTTGGTCCAACTAGGTGCTTGTTCAGATCAACAAGCTAATGATGTAGAACAAACCCAATCAGTCTGGTGGGTTGATGGATATGAATCAGTAAGTATGGAGCCCACTAGATACATTGAGGCTCAAAGAGATGTGAAAATGAAAATCTGGGGTTTGGCTTAATCGGTTTAGCCTGATCAGTGTAGGGATCCTTAAAGGAAAATGGATCTGTAAAGGATATAGGAACCCTACGGGTGAGATCAGAGAAGGATAAGGAGTGATTAACAATCTGATCAATGCCTGATACCAGATCAAAAGATGGAGGCAAATCATATGCAACCGGATCAGAGAGGTGAATTAAAGTAGAAGTTGATTCCGGTGGCAGGTCGGGGTTGGGATCGGATTTTGGAAGGCTCTATATGTGGATCAAAAGGTGTGGCTTCTTTGAGGTCCAAATCATTAGCCTCGGCATCAGAATCAAAGAACGGATCATGGATGTTGAGGTCGTAAACTAGCTCATAGTTGTCAAGAAACAAAGGTTCTCCAAAATCAGAGTATGATTCGAAATCATCAGAGAATTTGCAAAAATCAGTTTCTAAACTTGATTCCAGATCAGGATTGCCACCATAGAATGAATCATGATGCTTAGAATCAACAACCTGGCTTGGATCTAACCAAATCTCAAATTCTGAGCTTAAAGAGGTATCCTTACTAGGCATAGGCTCAGGTTCTTGGCTCCTAAGGTAGACCCAATCAAATCCCAACTCTTCCAACTCCTCTGTTTCTATATCCTAAATCGATATGACTTCTGATAGATCAATTTGTAGCTCTGAGCAGTTTAGAGAGGTGTAATCATCAAATATAGGCCCAGAATCATAGTCCGGATCTAAAATATGATTCTCATTAAATTGGGCTTCTTGATCATCCCAAATAGGTTCAAATCTAGATTCTAGGTTGAAGGTAGGAAATGGGTCACTAGAATCTGGACATGGTTCTATTGGGATGTCAAAATCACTTTCAAGGATTACCTTACCAGGATAAGGTTCAGGAATTATATCCTCGAGAGGTTCTGATTCAAGCTTACTGCAGGTGTTTGGGAAATCAAGGCATGATGAACCAGCTTCATGGCTCTCTAAGGCTCGTTCATAATCAAGAACACCTGCAATCGGATCCTCCCAACCCACATCAAGATAAGGTATGTCAATCTGTACAAAGTTTGAATCTGACTCCATTTGGGTTGGGGGTCCACAACAACCTTGATTTTCTAACCCAGGTTTTGGGAAATCATGTTGATCCTCAATGTTGTTCCAAGGTGTCTCATCAATTTCTGAAGGGATATATAGGTATTTTTGATTGATAGCTTCATACACCATATTCAGTAATTTTCCACGTTCGTCCATGAAGCCTTGGTGTTTTTCCAAAAGTGGGGGATTTGACCAACATTGTAGGTACTCATTGATATGTAATTTCCTTAATTCAATATATTCTAATAAGAGATCATCTCGAGTTGAACCATGTATCATTTGTGTCAATATCTGTTGAACGCTCGAATTGCTACGCTAACGTGTTTGGAAAACCTGTCGTTGTAGCTTGAAAGCGAAGATTCGTGTTCAACAAATAAAATTTATACTGAAAAGAATTCCAGGTCGAATACAGGGAGGCTACGTTGATCTATATTCGCAATTATATTTTTTTTAGAATTTTTGAAAAGCAAGGCGATATAATTACAATGGAACTATTAGACTAAAAGAAAGAGAACATGCATTCAATATTTTAATCTGTTTATACAATCAAACTAAATAAAAGTTACACTAGAAAGCGAGAAATTAGTTACACTATAAAGCAAGAAAATTCTACACTAGAAAAGCTGTAAAGAAGAATGGGAGAGAGAAGTTGTCCTCCTCGACGATTGCTTGGAGGACGAGCTGGACGAGACGACGCCTGGACGAAGGAGAACGAAGAAGGACGAAGGAGGATGAAGCAGAAGAGCGGGAATGGAGTAGAATGCCGTCGTCGTCGCGGGATCCACTTCCGAAGGGGGACGAAAATTTAGACTTTATCTCTCGAGGAGCATCCCGGGTGTGGGACAAGCTTCTCTTGAGCTTTGGAGAGGTAGAGAAGAGAAGGAAGGGATGAGAATTTCGTATGGAGGGGGTCTCCTTTTATAGTTGCAAGGAGTGAGGGCAAATGGGTCATTACATCTTTAAAACAATAAATGAGGGGTCTTTAGTGACGGATAAAACCATCACTAAAGCCCCAACGTGGGCGTAGTACCCGCCCCCACGCGTGCCTCCTTAGCTGCGCTCTTTCTCAATGCCCGCGCACGTTCTTTAATTCTCAGCCGTCCTATCGCGAGATCGAACCGCTTAAGATGCATCTTCGCCCGCTGCTGCGCACCCGCCCAGCGCGTACGATCGCACGTCCTTGCCGTGCATGCAATAGCGCATGATCTCTATTGAGCACAAACGGCCGTCCGATGACGATCCAACACTCGCCTGCGCTTGCTCGCCGGCGCCTTCCTTCCCTTCACTGTGGCTCAAACCCGCGGCTGCAACTCGCGCAAGCGCTCTCGACCGCTACGCTACGAGGCGCGGATGGTTGAGCGGGCGCTTTTAGGCGTGGCTGTCCACAGCTGTTGGATCGAGATCCAACGGTGGAGAGGGAGCAGGTGTGGGGACTTCAGAGAATGTATGCGGCTGTTTGGGCGGCCAAGATGGTGCCACGTGGTGCCATCTTGGCTGTCCATCTTCTGGATGTTGTAGATGGTGCCACGGATGTCGGATTGACTCAATTTTTGCGTCGTTGGGCTGCGATCGTCGATCCGAATTCATTCGTGCGGTCGGATTTGTCATTTGAAGTGTGGATTTACACCATCCTGGCCCTTGATCTTCTAGGATTTCCCGGTCACTATCTGATGCTACAGATGCCTGATTAGGGTGATCTTGGAGTTGTTGAACTCCAATCGTCGCCCTGATCACATCCATGTGGTTGGATCTTCAATTCGAGGCCCCGATAAAATGTTTGCCCTATCCAAGCACATAAAAGGAGACAATTAACCTCCATTTTATTCAAACTACTCTAAATGCAAGATGATGCATGTTATGAAATATTTATATCATGAAATGCAATCCTATGCTTAAGAACATGCATAAATAGACATCTTAAGTAGTGTAAATGTGTTTACATCAATATCATTGCAACACGGTTCATAATGTGGGTTGTTTTTGAAACATTAACCTGAATGTGCCTAGATGGATCAAAGGTTTTGTAATACTCATCATTATGTCTAAGAGAAGCCTCAATCATCTTCTCTTTTATGCTCATCTGGGATTTAGGTTTCCTAAATATTCTTCCTAAATTGTCTGGTTGCATTTTCAAATTAGGTGGCAGATCTAGATGTAGAATCAAATTCAGGCTCAGATTGAATTGATTAGATCAGATCAAAAATCCTACAGAAGATCAATTCTAATGGAGACCTCTAGGTTAAAAACCTAGGGACCTTTCCTGTGTATGTGGTCTAAAGAATAGATGAGGGACTGGATATGAATTGGACCCAATCAAGACACCCAAAGATTTTTGGATGACTGAGGCTGTTTTGAAGTGGATGATACCTCTGAATCAGAAATCCACACACCCAAGAAGTACTTGGGCAGCTAGGAAGGGAGAGCCCCTTAATGACCCCTACACGGTAGAGCGTCCTCACAGGTTACAGGGTTTCATCCACCTGACTTTCCCTGTCACTGCGGTTCCAAGTAGTCCGGAATGTGCGAATTGAGACCTTAAATCTACCAATTTTAGTCCTAATTTGTGCCTTGGATTTTACTTGATTAGAAGTTGATTCAATTTGTGACCTAATTTGGAGGATGATTGGCCCACAAAGTAGGCCAACATCACCTGACTTGCCCTAAAGATGGAGGATGAAATCTAGGACAAGCCTACTAATGAAGTCGAGTTTATTCATTGCCTGATCGCCATTACAAATATCAACTTTAATCCTTTCTCCCAAATTCACACTCTGAAAATCCTTGCATTAAGCGCGTTGTTTATTCGCACTAAGTTGGTGTTTAAAAAGTGTCGCGTTGCAGTATAGCCGAAATAGCATTCAAACAAATACAATTTTTATTACTCGAAAATATTTCCAAGGTCGAACATAGGGAGCTATATGGGATTTAGTAATCAAGATCACAATTCAACTAAAATAATTTGCAATAATATCAGTAGCAATGTGCAAAAATATGAGAGTAAAATGGTGATTTAGATCACCAAATACTCCTATAATATCACTAAGGAACTCAATGTATGTATATGCAATGAGAGATAAAATCTATCGTTTGATTTGGAAATCAAACGACTTAAAGTTGTCTGATTCTTCCTATCTTTGCTTTCTCTTTTTCTCTGCTTCAGCTATGTCCTTCTCTTCCTCTCTCGTTCTCTTCAAGCCTTCACCTTTTCTTCTCTTCTTCTTCTTCTGCCCTTAGCTCTTCATCTTCTTTCTTCTTTCCTTCTCTAACTCTTCCTTTCTTCTTCTTTCTTTGTGATCCTTCTCCTCCTCTTTAACTTCTGCTCTAGCCTTCTCTTCAGAATTCGACTAAGTGTCGGCCGAAGGTTCCTGTAGCAAAACCCTCCCCCTACTCTCATGACTCTCCTCTCTTTTTCTCTCTTAGGATCTGCTCTCCCAGAGCCACAGTGTATCCTGGCTATCGAGTCAGGCATGTACCCAGGTCTAGGCTCACCGGCGTGCGGTGGTGAGCGAGGAGTGCAGGTCAGTCGGGTAAACAAGTCGACCAGGTCCGTGAAGGCGTGTCGCGAACGAGGCCAGGTGAAGGTGAGAGGGACCTCACCCCATGGATTTGAGGCGAATAGCTGATGGGAACACCATCATGAGCCCTAACTAGCTCATTTTGACCCATAAAAAAGAACAAAAGCTCCTACATAACCAACTGGAGGTCCTAATTCACTGAATAATCTTTCTGAGAGAAAAGCAAGAAATAAGAGGAAAAACTGCAATTTTACCATTGCAATACAACAACGGGTTTTCTCAAGGGCTAAACACAGGTCAAAAGGTCTTAACATGATACAAAGTGGGTTGGATTTGACATAAAAGGATTCGTGTGAGTTCTGAGAATTAAATGACTTCTAGTAACCTTAAAATAAACCCACTTGATTAAACAATGTTCTGGTTAGAATAAAATTCACCTAAACCCTATAAAAATAAGAGAAAAATATTCTCTAGGATTTAGAACTTTCAATTTGGCCCTTGGAACCTATTTTGACCTAGAATGGGGGCTCAGACAAAAAATTACCCTAAATTGGGTTTTTATGTAAATTTTCCAGTCAAACGTGGTCGAACCCAAAATTCAACTTCACCATTGGATTCCTTAGGTTCAAACTAGGTTTGTACCAAAATTTGGATTTAAGGGGAACTCATCTTGACCCACTTTGCAAATAGGTCCAGCCTAATTACATTTCTACCCCTATCTTTCAAAAACCCTTACATTTGACCTCCTATCTTCTTCATCATTCTTTGCAATTAGGTCCCTCCACCATTATAGTGGAGGAATCCTACTCCAGCAAGCTTTAAAAGGTGATTTCTCCCTAATTTCCAAGAGAATCCCCTTCAAAATTAAAAGGGAGATTCTCTGAGAAATTCCCTGCAATGTGAACCCAATTTGAGGCCCTACTTGGTAACCAATCTCTCATACGAACGCATGAGAGATTTGGGTCTCTTCTGAGTTTCCATCACCGGTGAACCTACCTTGCTTGGAAGCTTGGCTTCCAAGCACAAAACCGACCTCTAGGGCTCTATTTAAGTAGCCCTCGATTCAACCGCATCTCCCAAGCTTGAAATCAGCTGGAGAACCCCCTCAATTTCATCTCTCCTCCTCCGGCCAACTCGCTTATCAAGTTTCGACGACCTCTCCTACATTCCCTCATCGCCTAGCCACAATACTGGTGGCAAGTTCCTCTTCCTCACATTCATCCGCGTGGCGCAGCACCTGCCGACGCCCCTATCTCCCCTTCGTCCTCACCCACCATCCTCTCTGAGCACCTTCGTCTCCAGCGTCGGCAATATGCGTTAGACACCATCCCTGTCGCCCCTTCGTCTCTTCATTGCCTAGATAAGTTCCTCTCACCCTCTACAATCTTTCCCCCTCTTTATTTCCCACATTTGACTACTGCCACACTCCACCACCATCATCCCCTTCACCTCAGGCCACCAACTCCGGCGAGATCGCTCCACCTCCACAAGCCACCCCCCTCCTCGCCGACAGGTCCATAAGCTCCACCTCAACCCCCTGATCATAACCCCTCATTCATATCACCCAAACACACCCCCAAACACACCCACACACACGACCACAGTGTGCCCTAGGTATGCTCACACAAGCATTCCCACGACACACCGACCATTGCTACATATTCACCGTGCATTGGCGAAGCTCCCTGATCATTTTAACGTGGTCGCGAGGCCGTTGTGGTGATTTCAGGTCCAAGATCCCTCGGCCATTGACGTAGAGCTTGAAGCTTGCTTGCAGCGAGCTCCAAGCCGTGACAGCCCTAGGCTCGTGTCTCAGGTTGCACGGGGCACTCTCGCGAACAACTCCAGGCATTCAACTGAAGCCAAGAGCCGTGGCAGCTACTACAATTGAAGAGAGCTTCTCTGTCGCAAGCACGCGCGAGGAAGGTGGGAGGATAGTCCCACCTCGAAACTAGAAGGAGCATCGCGCCTGCATAAATTATTTTCTTACCATAGGCTTATCGCCTCCAACTCACGGGGTGAGGTCCCTCTCTCACCCGACCTGACCGCCTCATCCGCGACCACACCCCATGGACCTGGTAGACCCGACCCGACTAGCACACCTCGCCCACCATCTCACGTCGGTGGGCCTGCTCCCAGGCACGTACCCGACCCAATTACCTGAGAAGCGTGGCTCTGGGAGAGCAGAACCTAAGAGAGAAAAGAGAAGAGAGTTCGCACGGGTAGGGGATAGGTTTTGCTCTGTAGGCTAAGAAAAGGTGAAGAAAAGCTGAAGAAGAGGAAGGAGAAGGCTAAGGGCTGAAGCAGAAGAGGAAGGAGCTGAAGGAAAGAGAAGAGCTATAGAAAGAGGCTAAGGTAGAGAAAGAAAAGAGAAGGAAGAAACTGAAGGAAGAAGAAGTAGAAGGCAGCTTACAGAAAGAGTGAGAAAAGAAGAAAGCCAAAGAAGAAGACAAAAGAGAAGCTAAAGGAAAGAAGAGAGAAGCCAAGGAAAAATTAGAAGAAAGAGAAGCCAGAGAGTAGAGAAGAAGAAGATTGAAAACAAAGGCAGTCGACAGAAGAAGCACTGTAGCATTATCATTTTAAGACGTTTGATTTTCAAATCAGATGTCCAATTTTGAATTTCATTCATAAACATTGGTTTCTTTAGTATTTTGTGCTTTACATTTACTCCTATCTTTTTGCACCGTGACATTGATATTATTGCATTTTCTTTTAAATTCTAAGTTGTGATCTTGATTTCTAAACCCCAATTTGCTCCCTGTGTTTAACTCGGACTTCAAAATTCGAGTAATAAAAAAATTGTATTTGTTTTAAATGCTTTTTCGGCTATATTACAACGCGACATTCTTAAAACCCGATCAAGCGCTCTTAAACATTTTGGCGCCGTTGCCGGGGAGCAACGTGCAATTCACCACTATTCTCTGCATTATTTTATATTTGAGCACTAACTTGCCCTATCTGCTTTATTGTGATTGTGTGAGGTACTTCACAAGGAGATCTCCCACGCAAATCGACCACTCCAGGGCAAGTAACTTCTATATTCTTCCCTAATCAACCTCCTAATCTTCGAAAGACAAAATGGAAACAACCAATTAGAAATCACCTACCTTCTTTTCATAATAATTATCATTTAGAAAGGCTAGTTTCCTAATTTCCATTTTTTTTTTTCAAATCTCATTGAAGTTGAAGCAATTCTATTTAGAGATCCTACCCCAAAAATTCTTGTGCCTATTACGGATTATGCTTAATTTCTAATCTTCTTGGACTGTGCACTTCTTGTTTCAAGCCCAAGGAGAACATTTTTGGAAAATAAAGAGGACTTGGAAATAAAGCCAACTAGGGTTTCTACATTAGGGTTTTTGGAGTGCTAGTTCACACTTGCCTTCATAAAAGGAAACAAACCCGCCCGCGTTTGTGTGCTATCCAAGCCCTTGATTGAAAAGATTTAATCAAGAAAAACCCTAAAATCAGACTCTAAACTCACTTGAACCTTAAAATACTTGGCCCTAATAACTTGGAAGTCAAATCAGGGTGATTTCTAAGTCTTGACCTAGAGTCATTCTGTCATCTTTAGGGTAGGTCAGGTGAAGTTGGACTACATTGTAGGCCAACCAACCTCCAAATTAGGTCACGAGTCAAAATAACTGCTAATTCAAGTGAAATCAAAGACACAAATTAGGCTATAAAACTGGTAGGCTTAAGAGGTCAAGTTGTCCATTTTGGTCTACCTGGATCCTCAGTGATAAGAGAGGTCAGGTGGGGGAAACCCTGTAACTCGTGGGGGCGCTCTACCGTGTAAGGGTCTTTGTGGGACTCTCCCTCTCTGGCTGCCCAGGTAATTCTCAGGTGGACGACTTTTTGATCTAGGGGTATCATCAGCTGCGAACCTCTATAGTGATCCAAAAATTTTTGGGTGCCTTGATTGGGTCAACTTCACATCCAATCCCTCATCCCTTCAATTTAGAGCACACACATAGATTTTCTTTGGGAGTCTCTATTCAGATCAAATCACTTCATTCTAAGACATGAATTCTGATTCTACATCTTGATTCCACCATCTGATTCAAACATGTAGCCTGGTGATAACATTGCATATGAGGGTGATAATTCTGTTAAATAGGGCCCATCTTAAGAATAAAAGACACAACATAAGTAGAATGGGAGCATTGCATGCATCAGATGCCAAGATTACTTATAAAACAGTATTAATGGCCATTTGTATAAGCACTTGTCAAAGTAGGCCTCAGATGAGCAATCGGACCACACGGATGGATTCAGAACAATGAACGGAGTCCAACGGACTCAAAATCGGCCAAATCCGACATCTGGAGCTCCCACAATGGGCCCAAGAAGTTCTGACCATTGATCTGATGATCAACAGCCCTCGATGCGCCACGTGGCGCCCACTCACCGCATGCCGCTTCCACCTTTAGCCGGAGATCAAATCTCAACTGTTGATTTCTGATCGGACGGTCGAGAACTGCATGCACGCCTGCAGTCGCCGCGACAAAGCAGCGAGCGTGACGCAACGGTTAACGCGCACCCCCGCACCCACGCGACGTGGGTTCGAGCCGCGCTGTGCGGGAATTCGAACGCAGCGAGGAGCGTGGATGAAATTCAGCCATAGATCCGCACATGAATGGTGGCGATAGCTCCATGCGGCGCGCCCTCAGGCAACGATCGGCCACACGTGCGTGCACGCCAGACGACGACACCCACGCGCACGCGCGCTCAAGGCCCGATCCAAGCGTGCCCGGGCGAGGATCTCAGCCGTCCAATCTTCGATCGAACGGCTCTCATGCCGCGCCCACGGATCGGGCGTGAAGAAGAATGGCGTAGGCATGCAACCGGTTGGCTGGGGCTTCACCGACGCTTTTGGAAGGGTTTTAGCGACATCCCGGACGTCGCTAAAACCCCTTCTTCTTTTAGAAAGCCCTTCTCCCTGTTTAAACCTCTTCCAACCACTCATTCAATTCATTCACTTCCCTTGCAACTACTCTACCCCTCTCTTAGCTAGCTTTAGTCCCTCTTGTAATCGCCGGAGACGACGAGCCGCCGACGAAGCCTTCTCCACCACCGTGGCTTCCTCGTCGCTCTCCCTCTCTCTCTCTCTTCCTCTCTTTTAAGCTTTCCTTTACTTATGTTTAAGCATGTATCTAATGTTGTAATATATGAACTAAAGCTGCATGATTAATGAAGTTATTTTCCATTCAGTTGTTTACTTTATTTCCTATCCAAGTTGCATGTTAAAGAAAGAAACGACTCTAACCCTAATCTCTCTCGCTTTTCAACCACACCTTTTTGCAAGCAAAACTCCGTGATTTCTGTGACAACAAGTGATAAGCAAAATCCGATTTTCACACCTCCCTGAGACCAACACTCGGACTCACCTCTGTTTCTTTACTTTAAAATCGGCGTTGCAAGTGAGAACTATAACGACACTTCTTAACACATACGCACGAAAGCCACGTCAGTTTTTGGCGCCGTTGCCAAGGAGGCAACGGATTTGTTTTGTCACTTCCATTCCACATCCATTCTCACATCATCTAATGCCTTGTTTCCTTTTTACTTGATGGTTGCAGGAATTCGACACTTGGACGGCGAAGCGACGCATCCCATGACAGTAACAAGGGAGTAGGCACAACAAGGACCGATAGTGAGTAATTCTTCACTCATGACTATTTTCTTGCGTGAAAAATTAAAAAAATTGTAAAAATTAAAAAAAATCAGCGTGGTGTATGATTACTTGACCCACATCCTTAACACATCACCCCACAAAAAAAAAATGTACACTCTAACATTCTGAATAAATTCTTGGAGTGTTCTTTTCTCTTTTTGAGTGGTGTTTGTGAAGCCACCGCGGATTGACTTGGACTACACCACTCAACCCTGAAATCGACTCATCTAATAGAAGCTGCATGATCATTAGGATTAGTACATTAGGGTTTTAGAGCCTCTACACAATAAAAGGAAATCTACTTTCACCAAATTTTGTGCAAAACTTGACATACCCACTGAAACTTGTCTAAAAACATTAAGGCACGTCAACCCTAAAAGACACTAAAGTAAGGATGAAACACTAAAAGACACCACATCTTAAAAATCCTTGCTTGAAAACCATGTTTTGATAGAAGCACACACATTGAAAGTGGAAAATTAAGAGGCACCACCCCAATCAACGCCTCATCACATAACCCTAGCACAAGCACTATCCTAGCCCTTTTAAAACTGAGTAGACGTGTCCTAGGCAGGACTGAGTTAAGTCTTGAAAGGCGAGGTTTTGTTTGCTGGGCACTTGGCTTTCATTCCCTTGGTAGAATCTGGTGACTAGGCTGCGGGGCAGCGTCAAACGACTGCGGTTGTAGGGTCTACAGAATCGGAGGCGCAAGCCAAAGGAAGAACCTTCCCTGCAATCCCCTCATAATCAACCTGGCCAGATTAGCCTTGGGAAGGGGAGTTCAGTGCTTATGAACTTAATCACCCTTTGTGAGATTTCTAGGTCTCCTAAGGAATACGCCATAAGGACTAGGCTTGTTTTCTTGATTGAACACATTTCTCATATCTATCGCTCTCCACATCCCCTCCTGTTCCTCTCTAGTGCATGCATGGGAGATGCTCACTGCATCCTAAGTTGTTTGTTTTTGGACAGGAATCTAGGTGACGTGATTCTGTTAGAAACATGGTTGAACCTAGGGTAGATGAGGCTGAGGATCAACCCCCACCAGACACAATGGCCATCATCCAAGTCCAAATTAATGCAAACCACCAGCTTCAGCAACAACAAATCCACACCATCATGCAAGCCATACACCGGTTACAGAACCCACAAGAACAACCACCACCACCTTTCCAAGGCCCACAAGGGCAACCACCACTCGATGTACCACCATTTCAGGGTTAACCAAGGCCCCTCCGCGATTTATATAATCCTTCCGCTATTAGAGTTGAGCCACACCTTAGGATCCCCGAAGGGGGAGATGATTTCGAGCTGAAACCAAATGTCTTAAGTCTGATCAAGAGCCACTTCCACGGAAGCTTAAATGAGGACCCTTTCCAGCATCTAGAGAATCTTGACCGCATAGCACGAACTATGAAACCTAGGAACATTAGCCTTGACATTGTTCTAATCAAGATGTTTCCCTTCTCGTTAAGAGACAAGGCTTCTCACTGGCTTAGAACCCTAGGTCGACCCATCACCACCTAGGAAGAACTAAGGCATGCATTTCTAAAGAAATTCTTCCTCATAGGAAAGACCAATGCCCTCAGAAGAGCTATTACTACCTTCACACTCCAGGGTGGGGAATAGTTCCATGAGGCATGGGAAAGATTTAATGAACTTTTGAGGAAATGCCCACACCACGAAGTACCAAGGTGACAATTGGCCCAGATTTTCTACCACGGTCTGGACAGCAACCTACAGAACTTCATCGATGCCTCATGCGGAGGGAACTTCCTGAACAAGGATGAGGAGAGCGCGTTTGAGCTATTTGAGTCTATGAGCGAGAATTCGCTCAACAACGCCTCCATGACCCAGTTTAACAGGTCCAGTCAACCCCCGTGGTGGGATTATGAGGTACAAGCAAATTCTGGAATGGTTGACATGGACATCATTGCCAAGAAACTAGATCGAGTGAAATTGGTGGACAAAAAGATTGATGAGCTACTGAACCAGACCAGGAACCCGTTACAGACCTTCTCCATAGCAAAGGGAGCACATAATGTTGACCTGATCCAGCCCTTAACCCAACTGAACCTGGAACAACCCCTGACCACGTTCCAGGAAGGGACCTTTGCTCCCTCAACCCTTAATTACTCTCTTCCCTCTCCATCGACATCGGCTACCCTTGAAGATGTGCAAGCTATCCAAGGTTATGCTAAACCTGACCCTTTCTCCAACACTTACAACACTGGCTGGCGTAACCACCCCAACTTTGGTTGGATAAACCAGAAACCACCGCAATTCCAAAACCAGACCAAGCCAAACCAGCAACCACACTTACCCCCTATCAGCAAGGACCACCAGTTAGACCCCCATATAATCAAAATAGGGTGGCCCTCCCCCACAAAACCAAATGGACACCCTAATAAAGATGATGGCTAACATGAACCAGAAACATCAGGAGGAAATGGCCTTGGTAAAGGGACAGTTAAGCCAACTCTTGGACTGTAAACAACAAGGATCCCTACCTTCCCAGCCACAACCGAACCCGTGAAACATAATTAACAAAGGCACCAATTCGCAAGGGTTCCAAGGTAATCCCGGGTAGGCTCACATGGTCTAGCCAACCCTGCAAACACCCCCTGGGTTTGGTGCTTCTTCGTCCTCGTCCTCTCAAGGATCAACCCATGGTCCCAATGCCTCTACGAATGCGGTGACCTTGAGAAGTAGCACCAAAACCCAGGATCCCAAGTGGCCGACTCTCTCTGAGACTTCACCCACTGAAATACCTGACTCAGAAGAGGCACCAGCAAAACCCAAGGACCCAGAAATAGACCCGATCGACATCCAGACACCCTACCCTGAGGCCTTGGAAACAATCAAGAAAAAGAAGAATGTTGTGGAAACTGAGGAACTTTTGGAGATCTTTAATCAAGTACAGATTAATATCCTGCTCCTCAAAGCCGTTAAGCACATTCCGGCTTATGCCAAGTTTTTAAAGGATGCCTGTACACCCAAGCTAAGACAAGACCTCAAGCACCTAGGAAGGTTGTGCTCTCCGAACAAGCAAGTTCCGTAATATCAAGCAACCTTTCACTCAAGCGAACTGACCCAGGAGCACCCCTGATTTCCTGCAATATCGAGGACATGACATTTAATAGAGCGCTGTTGGACTTAGGTGCTTCTATCAATCTGATTCCAACAACCCTGTACCACCAATTTGGTTTCGGAGAGTTGACACCCACACCTGTCACCATCCAGCTGGCTGATAGATAAGTGAAAACCCCAAAGGGGGTTGTCAAGGACGTAATCGTACGGGTCAAGGACTTCTATTTCCCGTTCGACTTCTTGGTGCTCGACATGGAAGTCCCTGAAAAACTACAGAGAGCACCCATAATCTTAGGCAGACCTTTCTTAGCTACAACTAAGGCAAACATTGATTGTGACACAGGATGTATGGAAATCACCTTTGGAGACAGGAAAATGCAATTGGATATCTTCCGGGTGACAAAGTCTTTTGATTGCAATTGCGTTGAGGAACATGATCCCGTGGAAACCTTGGTCGAGGAATGCCTCACCCTTAGTTCTATCTCAGACCACCAAACCCATAATGACTGTTCTGACCTGTCACCGTCACTACCGGTGGACCTCTGTAAGGCTGATTACCATCACACAACGCCATTTGAGGAGATCGATGTTGATCAACTCCCGCCTTTTCCTTTTCCATCAACTATGGTTCCACCTGCACCCGAGCTCAAGCCACTACCCGAGAATCTCAAGTATGTCTTCCTGGGACCTGACCAAACCTTCCCTGTGATTATTAATTCTCATCTAACCAAGGATCAAGAACTCAGGTTGACTGCGACCCTTTCAGAACATCGGGCCGCCATTGGTTGGACCATTTCTGACTTGAGAGGAATTAGCCCCACCTATTGCACCCATAAGATTTACATGGAAGACGAGGCACGGCCCTCCCGCCAGATGTAGAGACGTTTAAACCCAAACATGCGGGAGGTCATTAAGAAAGAAATTATCAAGTGGCTTGATGTCGACATCATCTATCATATCTCCGATAGCCCCTGGGTGAGCCCCACTCAAGTTGTTCCAAAGAAAGCGAGGCTCACCGTTGTCACCAATGATCTTGGCAAATCCATCCCCACCCGCATCACCACCGCATGGCGGGTGTGTATTGATTATAGGAAGCTCAATGAAGCCACTAAGAAGGATCATTTCCCCTTGCCATTCATTAACCAAATCCTTGAAAGATTGGTAGGGTAGAAGTATTTTTGCTTCCTAGATGGATATTCAGGATATAACCAAGTTGCAATTACTCCGGAGGATCAAGAAAAGACCACATTCACTTGCCCGTACGACACGTTTGCATTCCGTCGAATGCCGTTCGGGTTATGCAACGCACCTGCTACCTTCCAACGTTGCATGCTAGCCATTTTTTCAGAAATGGTGGGTGAATACTTAGAGGTCTTTATGGATGATTTCTCTGTATTTGGGAATTCGTTCGACCATTGTCCGAGCAACTTGGAGAAAATCTTGAAATGGTGTATCAAGGTTAATCTGGAGTTAAGTTGGGAAAAGAGCCATTTTATGGTTCAAGAAGGAATTGTCCTCAGTCACATCGTATCGCATAGGGGCATCGAGGTAGATCGGGCTAAGGTTGATTTGATCTCCAAACTTCCTCCACCTAGCTCGATCCAACAGATTCGCTCATTTCTAGAATATGTTGGCTTCTACCGAAGGTTCATTAAAGTCTTTTCCAAGCTTTCCAAACCCTTGACTAACCTTCTAGCCAACGACGCGACATTCCACAAGTCTTTTGATTGCATCCAGGCTTATCACACCCTCCGGGACTTAGTCTCCACAGCACCTGTACTTCAGCCCCCGGACTGGTCCCAGGACTTTGAGATTATGTGTGATGCATCAGATTTTGCCATAGGCACTGTCTTGGGACAAAGGCAAGACAAGAAGCCCATGGTGATCTACTACATGAGCAAAACGTTGGACAAGGCCCAATGAAATTATACGGTCATAGAGAAAGAATTGCTCGCTGTAGTCTTTGGACTTGAGAAGTTCTGATCGTACTTGCTGGGATCCCACGTGACCATTTATATTGACCATTCAGCCATTCGGCACCTGTTGGCCAAGAAGGACGCAAAGCCAGGCTCATCAGATGGATCCCGTTCTTGCAGGAATTTGACCTGTAAATCCGCGACAAGGCTGGATCGAAGAATGTGGTGGCTGACCACTTGTCTAGACTTCACCCAGACCACATTGGACCCTCCCTACCTCTATCTGACGCCTTCCCCGATGAACACATTCTGGCTGTACAAGACAGGAGACTACCTTGGTATGCTGACTACGTCAACTACCTAGTTGTAGGATAAACCCCGCACAGCTGATCCAGACAGCAATGGGACAGGTTCTTGGCTGAGGCCAAGCATTATTTCTGGGATGATCCCATGCTGTTTCGCCTCTATGCCGACAAGATCATCAGGAGGTGTATCCCCGAGAACGAAGTTCCGAGTGTGCTTTCCTTTTTTCATGACCAGGCTTGCGGTGGCCACTTCTCTGGAAAGAAAATAGCTGCAAAGGTTCTGCAGTCTGGATTCTACTGGCCTTCCCTATTTAAGGATGCACACAACTTCGCCAAGACTTGCTCACGCTGCCAAATGTTGGGGACCATGACCAAAAAAGATATGATGTCCCTCCAACCCATTTTGATTGTCGAAATCTTCGACGTTTGGGGTATCGATTTTATGGGCCCCTTTCCACCATCCAACGGCTTCGAGTATATCCTAGTCTCGATAGACTATGTTTCTAAATGGATTGAAGCCGTCGCCACTCGCCGATGCGATCACAGGACTGTCATGGACTTTGTTAAGCAGAACATGTTTTCCCGATTTGGAATACCAAAGGCCATGATCAGTGATGGTGGAAGTCATTTTATCCACTCCCAATTCCGTGCCCTACTTAGAAAATACGAGGTTAACTACCGCATTGCTACCTCGTATCATCCACAAACAAATGGGCAGACCGAGGTCTCAAATAGACAAATCAAGAACATTTTACAGAAGACTGTAAGACCTGACGGGAAAGACTGGTCCACATGACTAGATGATGCCCTGTGGGCATACAGGACCGCTTTCAAGACCCCGATAGGCATGTCGCCTTATCGCCTGGTCTTTGGCAAAGCCTGCCATCTTCCTGTCGAATTGGAACACTGGGCTTACTGGGATGTCAAGCAATGTAACATGGATTCCCAGTTAGCCAGTGCACAGAGGACACTCCAATTATCTAAGCTCGAAGAAATTCGTCAGGACACTTTTGAGAATAGTCGACTGTATAAGGAGAAAATGAAAGTCGTCCATGACCGACTCGTTCATAGAAAGACCTTTGAGCCTAACCAGCAAGTCTGGCTGTTCGACGACCGCCTAAAACACTTTCTGGGGAAATTGAGGTCCAAATGGACAGGACCATTTTGGGTGGTTAAGCCTTACTCTAATGGGGCGGTTGAAATCGCTGATCCAAACACTGGGCACACTTTTATAGTTAATGGTCAAAGATTAAAACACTTCCTGGCCCAGGTCCCCCCCAAAGGAGAGTGTCACCCTCATTGAGGGATGACACGAAGCAACACCCAGCTGGAGGTGTTAAACTCAGCGCTTCCTAGGAGGCAACCCAAAGGATTCAGACTGATCTGGTATTTTATGTCACTCAGGTACTATATTTTTTTGAACCCCTGTGCATCCATGTATTTGCCAATGAGGACATTGTCCAACTTAAGCATTGGGGGGGGTGGTAAATTGCATGATCCTGAGCTCATTTAATCAGTCTGAATAAAATAAAATTAAAAAAAAATTGAATTTAGGAAGAAACTTAGGCATTCAAAACTTGTCAATAGTGGGAAATAATAAAAAAAGAACTTAATCACTTAGACTTTTCAAGCCTTCAGGCTTAATCAGCCCTAGTGTCCGTTAAAATATGGATTTAGCTTCGAATCCTTGCAACCTTAAGCTATTCTAATCCACCTACTAAATAAGGTGATAAGTATATGACTTATCAACTCACCCTCTAACTCAGAAGAACTTTAAGTCTAAGCATCTGCACACATTTTTGACAGACTCACTCCTCAGAGATTTTGATAGAAATTGGCTAGCTAATGAACTATCTAAGGTGGTATGACTAGCAAGTTGTCGTGGGTAACATCCCATTGGTAGGTTGTCCAGAACCTAGCCACGGGACCACTTCTTCTTCATTGCCTCTAGGTACATTTGAGATCAGGGAAGCCACCTACAAAAAAAAAAATAGAGAAAAGAGAAGAAAAGAAAACAAAATAAACCACACTTCACCGCACAAGTATGGCTGGCAAGTGATTGTGGGTAACAGCCCATTAGTCAGTTGTCCAGAATCTAGCTCAGTAATTGCACAAAAAGAACTAAAACACTTAAGGAAGAAACGGGGAAGTAGTACAAGCCGGGGAGATATACACTAGAAAAATCCTTGTGTTGACCCCAATTAAAATAAACGTAGGGAGAAAGCTACCAATCGAACAAATACACCTTCAGGAAAAATACTTCCTTTTCCAGTCACCTAGGAGCGTAGAAACCCGAAGTCTGTCTGAATTACCATTGAGTGAGTCTATCACAATCTTCACACCAAGATGCTTTGCACTTAGGGTTTTGACCAACTTTTGGGTGGGTTGGGTAGCCGTAAAAAGTTGCCAACCCACTCTGAATTCCAAAAAAATTCAAAAAATATATATATACGTATATTTACATACATTAAACCAAGGATTCGGGCGATTCGTATTTTGGCAAACACTCGGGTGCTGCTTAGTCTTTGTAGATTAAGATCCTAATATATTTCCTCCTATTGACAAGTGACGAAGTGTTTAAGCAATTACTTCTTAAATTCTGACAGAAAATAAAGGCTAAAATAAACCTTGCTAGGGACTAGCAAGGAGTAAGAATGGGGGTAAGATAACACTGCATATGGGGGTGATAATTCTGTTAAATAGGGCCCATCTTAAGAATAAAAGACACAACATAAGTAGAATGGGAGCATTGCATGCATCATATGCCAAGATTGCTTATAAAACAGTATTAATGGCCATTTGTATAAGAACTTGTCAAAGCAGGCCTCAGATGAGCAATCGGACCGCATGGATGGATTCAGAACGACGAACAGAGTCCAATAGACACAAAATCGACCAAATCCAACATCCGGAGCTCCCACAATGGGCCCAAGAAGTTCTAACCGTTGATCTGATGATCAACGGCGCTTAATGTGCCACGTGGCGCCCGCTCACCATGCGCCGCTTCCACCTTTAGCCGGAGATCAAATCTCAGCCATTGATTTCCGATCGGACGGCCGAGAACCGTGTGCACGCACGTAGTCGCCGCGACAAAGCAGCGGGCGTGGCGCAGCGGTTAACACGCACGCCCACACCCATGTGACACTGGTTTGAGCCGCGCGGTGCAGGAATTCGAAGGCAGCGAGGGGCGCAGATGAAATTCAGCCGTAGATCCGCACTTGGACGGTTGCGATAGCGCCACGCAATGCGCCCTCAGGCGGCGATCGGCCACGCGTGCGCGCACTCCAGACGACGACACCCGCGTGCACGCGTGCTCAAGGCACGATCCAAGCGTGCCCGGGCGAGGATCTTAGCCATCCGATCTTCGATTGGATGGCTCTCATTGCACGCCCACAGATCAAGCGCAAAGAAGAACGGCACGGGTGTGCGACCGGTGGGCTGGGACGTCGCTAAAACCCCTTCTTCTTTTAGAAAGCCCTTCTCCCTATTTAAACTCCTTCCAACCACTCATTCAATTCATTCACTTCCCTTGCAACTACTCTACCCCTCTCTTAGCTAGCTTTGGGCCCTCTTGTAATCGCTGGAGACGACGAGCCGCTGACGGAGCCTTCTCCACCACCGTGGCTGCCTTGCTGCTCTCCCTTTCTCTCTCTCTCTCTTCCTCTCTTTTAAGCTTTACTTTACTTATGTTTTAGCATGTATCTAATGCTGTAATCTGTGAACTAAAGCTGCATGATTAATGAAATTATTTTCCATTCAGTTGTTTACTTTATTTCCTATCCAAGTTGCATGTTAAAGAAAGAAACGACTCTAACACTAATCTCTCTCTCTCACTTTTCAACTGCACCTTTTCGCAAGCAAAACTCCACGATTTCCGTGACAACAAGTGATAAGCAAAATCCGATTTTCATGCCTCCCTGAGATCGACACTCGGGCTCACCTCCGTTTCTTTACTTTAAAACCGGTGTTGCAAGTGCAAACTATAACGACACTTCTTAACACATACGCACGAAAGCCACGTCACCTGGTTACTTAGGAAGACCATTCAAGAAACCTGAATCACAAAGAACCATGAGAGATAGAATGATTAAGGATGCCCTTGAACTTTATGAGATTGAATACAAAACCTCAAAACCCATAGAAGACATTTAGGTTAGTGAACCAACAACAGCAACCTTCATCATAAACTATGCCCAATTGTTATTAACAGAAGCAACAAAGAGATCAACCCGAGACATTCTCATAACAGGATACATTGAGATAGAAAAATTGCATAACTTTGAATATCTCCAATGTATAACAAATTTTGTACTTTGGGAAAAACACCAAGATGATCTTGAAAAATGGGAAGAGATGATGAAATTGTTGAAACAAATTATCGATCAGAAATACCTGTACATACCCCAAAGAGTTAATGAAACATCTTGGAATAATATTGAGGATCATTCTGATTTCCCAAATCCCGAGTTTGAGACACAAGGTTGTTGTGGATTCCCAACCCAGGCGGAATATAACATGCCTGATCTTAAATTAGGTTGGGAAGTCCCAATTGCAAGAGAACGCGATTTTGAGCCAACCCTAGAAAACCAAAATCCTGGTTCACCAAGCATAGAATTCCGAGACTCCTATAATGATGAGATTAAAATAGAACCTCTCGAGGGTGTAAATCCCGCCCCTTATTCTGATAAGGTGACCTTCAAAGGAAATTCTGACCTAGATTCTAGTAATTCAACCCACATCCTCAACCTAGAATCTGGATCCGAAACTTATTGGGAAGACTACAAGGCCCCGTATGACAAAGATCAAAGTTTAAATGAAGATTATGATTCTGGGCCTTTGTTTGATGAATATCCCTCTCCAACATCCCCAGAGATACATATTGATTTTTCGGAAGTCACGCCAATCTACGATACAAAAATCGAGGAGTTAGAAGAGTGGGGTTTTGATTGGGTCTTTCTTACAAGCCTAGAACTCGAGTCCAGACCCTATAAGGACACCTTTTTAAGCTTAGAATCTAAGAATAGGCTAGACCCAAGTCAAGCTGCTGAGTCTACATCTTGTGATTTATTCTATGGTGGAACCTCTAATCCCAAATCTGATTTAGAATTTGATTCTCGCAATTTCTCCGATGATTTCGAATCTTACCATGATTTCGGAGAACCATTGTTTCCTGACAACAATAAGCCAATCTATGACCACAACTCACATGATTCATTCTTTGACTCCGACTCTGAGTACCCTGATCCCGAGATCACTGATTTAAATTCAGGTTCCAATGAGATGGAATCATTTCTTTTCGATCCTCAGGAATCAAAATCAGAAAGTGCCAAGAGTGACTACAGCCTAGAATTCGAATCTTTTCTTGATCCAGATTTTCTTCATCCTATAAAGATCTTCAGGCATTTACTTTTGAATTTCATGGCTACTATGAGGACTCTCTAAATGAACCCACCTCTAATTCCTTTTTAGAGGAGCCCTCATACACAATTCTTATTGATGCCACCTCCTCTACAGATACAGAAACCATTCAAACCCATTTTCAACCCCGACCCGCAACCGGACTCAATTTCTACTCTGATTCCCCTCTTACTGAGCCGATTGCAGATGATTGGCCTCCACATTTTTTTCGAGTTTCAGACATTGATCAGACTACAAATCATGCCCCATCCTTCTCTGATCACTCTTGTAGGGTGTCCGCAGCATCCACCAATTATTTTGAGGATCCCTACTCTGACTAGGCTGATTCGACTTAGCCAAACCCTAGATTCACACTTTTGTATTATTCTGAGCTCCATAGTATATGGTGGGTTCCGCATCTCTTGATCTACACGTATCAACCCAATAGACTGATTGGGTTTGGGCTGCATCATCAGCCTATTGATCTAAACAAGCACCTGGTTGGACTAACCAGGCTCTTGATCAAGGTGCGTGTTCTACAAAACTCAGCTAATTTGACTTCTCCCTCTCCATATCAAAATGTTTAGAGCGCTTGATCGGGTTCTAAGAATGTCACGTTGCAATATAGCTGAAAAAGCATTCAAAACAAATGCAATTTTTTTATTACTTGAACTTTGAAGTCCGAGGTCGAACACAGGGAGCAAATTAGGGTTTAGAAATCAAGATCACAACTTAGAATTTAAAAGAATATGCAAAATATCAATGTCACAATGCAAAAAGATAGGAGTAAATGTAGAGCACAAAATACTAAGGAAACCAATGTATATGAATGAAATTCAAAATTGGATGTCTGATTTGAAAATCAGACATCTTAAAATGATAATGCTACAGTGCTTCTTTTGTCAACTGCCCTTATCTTCAATCTTCTTCTTTCTTTCTCTTCTTCTTTATCTTCCTTCTTCTCTATTCTCTGGCTTCTCTTTCTTCTGACTTTGCCTTGGCTTCTCTCTTCTTTCCTTTAGCTTCTCTTCTGCCTTCTTCTTCTTTAGCTATCTTCTTTTCTCTCTCTCTCTACCGGCTGCCTTCTACTTCTTCTTCCTTTAGTTTCTTCCTTCTCTTTCCTTTCTCTGCCTTAGCCTCTCTCTGCAGCTCTTCTCTTTCCTTCAGCTCCTTCCTCTTCAACTTCAGCACTTAGCCTTCTCCTTCCTCTTCTTCAGCTTTACTTCTCCTCTTCTTAGCCTGCAGAGCAAAACCTATCCCCTACCTGCACGAACTCTCTTCTCTCTTTTCTCTCTTAGGTTCTGCTCTACCAGAGCCACGCTTCTCAGGTAATTGGGTCGGTACACGCCCTAGACCAGGCCCACCGACGTGCGGTGGTGGGCGAGGTGTGCTAGCCGAGTCAGGTCTACCAGGTCCATGGGGCATGGTTGCGAACGAGGTGGTTGGGTCAGCTGAGAGAAGGACCTCCCCCGTGAGTTGGAGGCGATGAGCCTATGCAAGAAAATAATTTATGCAGGCATGACACTCCTTCCAGTTCTGAGGTGGGACTATCCTACCACCTTCCTCGCACGTGCCTGCGACAGAGAAGCTCTCTTCAATTGCAGCAGCCGCTACGACTCTTGCTTCAATTGAATGCCTAGAGTTGTTTGCGAGAGTGCCCCGTGCAACCTGGGACACGAGCCTGGGGCTGTCACGGCCTAGAGCTCGCTACAAGCAAGCTTCAAGCTCTACGTCAATGGCCGAGGGCTCCTGGACCTGAAATCACCACAACGGCCTCACGGCCACGTTAAAACTCTTAGGGAGCTTCGACAATGCAAGGCGAATATGTAGCAGTGGTCGGTGTGTCGTGGGAATGCTTGTGTGAGCGTACTTAGGGTACACTGTGGTCGTCTGTGTGGGTGTGTTCAGGGGAGTGTTTGGGTGAGTGTTTAGGTAATATAAATGAGGGGTTATGATCAGGGGGTTGAGGCAGAGATTATGGACTTGTCGGCGAGGAGGGGGTGGTCTGTGGAGGTGGAGCGAACTCACTAGAGTTGGTGGCCGAAGGTGAAGGGGATGATGGTGGTGGAGTGCGACAGTAGTCAAATGAGGGAAATAAAGAGGGGGAAAGATTGTAGAGGGTGAGAGGAACTTATCTAGGCGGTGAAGAGATGAAGGGGAGACAGAGATGACGTCTGGTGCGTATTGCCAATGCCGGAGACGAAGGTGCTCAAAGAGGATGGTCGGCGAGGACAAAGGGGAGATAGGGGCGTCGGCAGGTGCTGTGCGACGTGAACGAATGTGAGGAAGAGGAACCTGCCACCGGTATTGTGGCTAGGCAATGAGAGAGAGTAGGAGAGGTCGCTGGAGCTTGATGAGCGAGTCGGATGGAGGAGGAGAGACAAATTTGAGGGGGTTCTCCGGCTGATTTCAAGCTTGGGAGATGCAGTTGAATCAGGGGCTGCTCAAATAGAGCCCTGGAGGTCGATTTTGTGCTTGGAAGCCAAGCTTCCAAGCAAGGTAGGTTCACCGGCGATGGAAACTCGAAAGAGACCCAAATCTCTCATGCATTCACATGAGAGATTGGGTACCAAGTAGGGCCTCAAATTGGGTTCACATTGGAGGGAATTTCTCATAGAATCTCCCTTTCAATTTTGAAGAGGATTCTCTGGGAAATCAGGGAGAAATCGCCTTCTAAAGCTTGTCGGAGTAGGATTCCTCTGCTATAATGGTAGAGGGACCTAATTGCAAAGAACGATGAAGAAGCTAGGGGGTCAAATGTAAGGGTTTTTGAAAGATAGGGGTAGAAATGTAATTAGGCTGGACCTATTTGGTCAAGATGAGTTCCCCTTAGGTCCAAATTTTGGTACAAACCTAATTTGGACCTAAGAAATCCAATGGTGAAGTTGGATTTTATGTTAGACCACGTTTGACTAGGCAATTTACATAAAAACATAATTTAGGGCAATTATTTGTTTGAGATCCCATTCTAGGTCAAATAGGTTCCAAAGGCCAAATTGAAAGTTCTAAACCCTAGATAGTATTTTTCTATAATTTTTAGAGGGTTTTGGTGAATTTTATTCTAACTAGAACATTATTAATCAAGTGGGTTTGTTTTAGGGTTACAGGAAGTCATTTAGTTCCCAGAACTCACATGAACCCTTTTCTATCAAATCCAACCCACTTTTTATCTTGTTAAGACCTTTTGACCTGTGTTTAGCCCTTGAGAAAACTCGTTGTTGTACTGTAATGGTAAAATTATAGTTTTACCCCTTGTTTCTTACTTTTCTCTCAGAAAGATTATTCAGTGAATTAGGACCTCCAATTGGTTATGTAGGAGCTTTTGTTCTCTTTTATGGGTCAAAATGATCTAGTTAAGGCTCATGATGGTGTTCCCATCATACCCCCACGCCTAGCTTTTGCTAGTCCCTTAGCAAAATTTTAAGGTTTTAACTTTGATTCTAAACCATGAGTTCCTTGATGTTCAAAAACTATGATGAGTGCTTTCTTCTGTAGATTAGGTTAGAATGCCAATAGTAGGCCTAGAGGTACTCAAGTAACAACCATGGTCCGGACCTGACCAACTCTAGCCTTAGTCCACCGCGAAGACTTTTAAGGCCCACAAGAACTATCCTAAGGTTCATTGGACTCTGCGGTTAAAGCACCCGTGCTTGTAACATATTTTAGCCTTGGTCCAGTTTGTAGTGTATTTTTGTAAGAGAGAGACAGAGAAATTTTCTTTGTTTGGAGAGTTTTCTCTCTCTTTTCCTTTTATTTCTAGCTTCGAATTGGCTTCTCAACATGATATGTATCGGATTCCTAGTCCCCATCATCAATCCTTGAAGGGTCCTTGGCAATCAATGCTTCGTGATAGCATCGCCCATGGCAACCCCCAGAACCCTAGCTTTCGAGATAATCCCACCCACGGCGTTCTGTAGCTAAATCCATACCCTGGCAATCGACATTTCATGATAATGCCGCCCATGGCATCTGAACCAACATAGGGTGCTTACATGCCCCCAGTAGGATATGTAAATATCCTAGGAGACAAGCACCGAGGAGACGATATGTTATTGCACATTTTCAAGGGGAATTTCCTGCCTCTCCACATCGGGAACTCGTCCAAATCAAATTGTGTTGATCGGCTGCTCCTAATCTAGGAGACTTTTTCAAAACAGTTTAAACACATTTGCGTGATTTTGATACTTATGAGCACTAAACTAGACTGTGTGTGAATTGGGGTGCTTATGTTACCGAGTGCTGCAAACCAGAGGTCAGTTAACGAGGTCGAATACTCCCTAAGCCTTAGACATAATACTTAAGCTTCACATTTTCCCCAACCTCTTGAGGACTATCCAGATCTTAGCGGATACTTGAATTTTTAAGCCTAGGAGTATAGCCCAAGAGGCCTAAGATCAGCGTTCCTACTAATCTCTTTTGTGTTTCCTTAGCACTTTTTTCTTTCATTTTCTTGATATGGTATAGAACTCAGTTAATCCCTTAATTTCTTACTAATGACTATCTCTTTTCTTTTTCAACTTGTAACCCTTTTTGACATTTTTCTCTTTTCCCCCTTTTTCTCCTCACAATTTGTATGGCCTTAAAATTTTCTCTCCTATTAGGAATTTTTGTTCTTTTTCAAGAGTTTTTTCTTTTTTTTTTTGGTATTTTTGGGATATGTGATCTTTTTGTTGAAACCTTTTCTTGTGAGATGATTTTCACGACGTTTTTCACTTTCATACCCCCCCATGCCTATGATTTGTAATGTCTCCATTGTAAATTAGGTGAGTTCGAGTTCAGCTTAGATCATTCATCAGAATAGGTTCTAGGTGAATGGGTCGAGGTGATTGTTGCAGACGATTTCAAACTCAGGTACGGGTACCTGAGGTGGAGTCAGCTATTCTAATGGATGAACCCTAAAGTGCAATATGAATTCAGCATAGGAATGTCAAGGTTTTGGGTTTTTTTCAAAAATGACGGGTTGCCTCTCATTAAGCACTGAGCTTTACGCCATCGGCTGGGCGCAATGAGCTCAGGGAGAATGGAGGGTAAAGGATATCTCAGCCAAATTTGTATCGGTAAGGTCAATGAACAGTTTGAGTCTCTGACCATTCACGATGAAAGGTTCTGAATCGTGGTTGAGTGGACTGATCTTGATGGCTCCATTTCTAGAGATTCGTTGAATAAGGTAAGGTCTGATTCATTTCGATCTGAGTTTTCCTGGAAACAGTTTAAGCTTGGCATCAAAGAGTAGGACTTTTTGACCAGGATGAAAGATCTTTCTAGATATGTGCTTGTCGTGGAAGGCCTTAACGCGCTCTTTGTAAATTCACGAGTTCTCATACGTGTCATGGCATAATTCATCAATCTCGCTCATTTGAAGCTTTCTGTGGGTTCCTACCTTAGAAAGATCTAGGTTGCAATTCCGTACTGCCCAATAGGCTTTGTGGTCCAATTCGGCAGGGAGGTGACATGCCTTCCGGTACACCAATCTGAAAGGAGACATACCTAATTAGGTTTTGTGGGCAGTCCTATATGCCCACAAAGCTTCTAGAAGTCAGGATGACCAGACTTTCTTGTCAGTTCGAACAGTAACCTGGAGGATTTTCTTGATATCCCGATTTGATAGCTCAGCTAGACCATTAGTTTGGGGGTGGTAAGGAGTAGAGATTCGGTGTGACACCCTGTATTTGGTCATCAGTGACCTGAACTGAGCATTAGTGAAATGAGTCCCTCCATCGGAGATTTTAGCACGTGGAATCCCAAACCGTGAAAAGATGTTCTGATGAATGAATTTGATAACCACCTTATGATCATTGGTTCGGGTCGGAATGGCTTCGATCTATTTGGACACGTAGTCAATAGTGAGTAGAATGTATTCAAAGCCGTCCAAAACAGGAAAGGGTCCCATAAAATCAATCCCTCATACTTCGAAGATTTCGCATACAAGAATCGACTGTGGACATCATATCACGATGGCTCATGTTGCCTAAGGTCTGGCAACGAGTGCATGCCCTACAGTGATTGTATGCATCTTTGAAGATCGTGGGCCAATAGAAGCTGCACTGGAGGAATTTCATTGCGGTTTTATGACCTGAGAAGTGTCCACCACATGCTTGGTCATGGCAGAAGGATAAGATGTCCTGAATTTTCGCTCTCGCGACACATCGTCGAATGATTTGATCAGCACCAATGCGGAAAAGATACGGGCCTTCCCAGAAGTAATACTTGGCATCAGAAAGCAATTTATCCTTCTTGGCCTTTTGCCAATCGGACGGGATCTGATGTGATGCCAAGTAGTTTACAAGATCAGCAAAGCATGGAAGTCCTGTATTGATAGTCAGGAGGTGCTCATCAGGAAAATGTTCCATGATGGGTCTGGAAGGGTCAAAAATATCAGAAGGAAGGTGGGACAAGTGATCGGCTACGATGTTCTGTTTTCCCACTTTGTTGCGAATCTTGAGGTCAAATTCTTGCAATAGCAAGATCCAGCGGATTAATCGAGGTTTCGCATCATTCTTCTCAAGGAGATGCCTCACAGCTGTGTGATCAGAGTAAATGATAACACGGGAACCCATAAGATATGATATAAATTTTCCTAGGGCAAATACTACAGCTAGCAGCTCTTTCTCAGTAACTGTGTAGTTACGCTGAGCCTCGTCAAGTGTCTTGCTAGTATAGTAGATGACCACAGGTTTCCCGTCAATTTTCTGCCCAAGTACTGCTCCGACAGCAAAGTTAGATGCATCGCACATGATCTTAAAGGGTTGAGACCAATCAGGGGACTGTAGGATCTGAGCTTGAGTAACTCAATCACGGAGAATTTCAAATGTTTGAGTGCATTCCTTGGAGATTTCAAAAGGAACATCCTTAGATAGTAGAGTAGTCAGGGGGCGCACGATCTTTGAGAAATCAGGAATGAATCAATAGTAAAAACCAACGTGCCCCAGAAAAGATCGGATGTCCTTGATCGAGCTAGGTATAGGGAGTTTGGAAATCAAATTCACCTTCGCTCGATCGACCTAGATGCCTTTTTCTGATATGAGATGTCCCAGGACGATTCCTTCAGGCACCATGAAATGGTTCTTCTCCTAGGAAAGAACCAAATTCACGTCAATGCACCACCTGAGGATCTAGACCAAGTACAGGAGGCAATCGACAAATGATTCTCTGAATACTGAAAAGTCATCCAGGAAGACTTCCAGATAATCACCTACCATATCTGAGAATATGGCAAGCATGCACCGCTGAAAAGTAGCGAGTGCATTACAGAGACCGAATGGCATCCTTTGGAACACGTATGTCCTGAAGGGACAAGTGAAAGTGGTCTTTTCTTGATCCTCAGGATGGATTGCTACCAGGTTATAACCGAAGTACCTATCCAAAAAGCAGAAGAACCAATTTCCCGCTAGTTTCTTGAGGATTTGACCAATAAACGGTAGTAGGAAATGATCCTTTTTTCTGGAGGTATTGAGTCTTCTGTAATCAATGTAGACTCTCCACGAATTCGCTATACGGGTCAGTATGATTTCTCCGATTTCAGTCGTGATTACAATGAGTCCTACCTTCTTAGGCACAACCTGGATTGGACTCACCCGCCGACTGTTAGAGATTGGGTAGATGATCCCTGCATCTAACCACTTCATGATCTCCTTTTTCACGACCTCCTGCAGATTAGGGTTCAGACGTCTCTACATTTCATGGGAAGGTGGTGTGCCCTCTTCAGTATAGATACGGTGTGTGCAGTAGGAGGGGCTGATACCAGTCAAATCATCGAGAGTCCATCCAATGGCTCTTTGATGCTACTGGAGAACAGTAATCAGATGGGATTCCTGATCAGGTGTGAGTCTAGAGTTGATAATCACAGCAAATGTCTGATTGGAACCCAAAAAGACGTACTTCAGATGATCGGGAAAAGGCTTGAGTTCCAGGATAGGGTTATCACCAGCAGCAGGTGGTTCAAGGTGTGTATCAGGAACAAGGGAGGGAGTTATGGGTGTGTCTAAGTCAAGTTCGGACTCCTCTAATTGCGAGTTTTGATCCTCTTGTGGTTGATCAGAAGTCGTCAGGTTTTCCTCAATATGAATCATCAACCATAGCTTTGATATCACATATCTGTTCTATAACACAACAATTAATCCCTTGTTGGGCCTTAAAGATGTTGATCTTTAATGTTTGGTTCCCGAATTTCAATTCAATTTGGCCCTCCTCACAATTTATGTTGTCCCTAGCAGTGGCCAAAAAGGGTCTCCCTAGTATAATTGGTGTATCCCTCAGGTTTTCTGGAGCATCCATATCCAAGACTACAAAGTCCACCGAGAAATAGAAATCCCAAACCCTAACAGTGACATCCACAAGAACTCCTTTAGGTGACTTAATAGATCGGGCAGCCAACTGTAATGTCACCTCTGTCAGTTTAAGCTTCGATTCCTCAAGGTGGTCAAGTAGGGATGAAGGTATTAGGTTTATGGAGACTCCTAGATCCAATAAATCTCTATCAAATTGGGTATCACCAATGGTACAGGAAATCAGGGGAGTACTTGGGTCTTTTTCCTTAGGTGGGAGTTTGCTCAAAATTATAGAACTGGCTTGCTCTGACAGTACGATCGGACTCCCACTTTTGGTTCGCAGCTTACGCTTAGGTGTACACACGTTTTTCATAGATCGTGCGTAAGCCGGTACATGGCAGATTACATCCATCAAGGGAATGTTTATATGGACATGTTCAACAGCTACCAGCACTTTTTCAATTTATGCGGGTTCGCAGCTTCAACAACTTCCGATGTGGGACTATCCGCGCACCTCCTTTCTCGCATGCCCACAGCAGGGTGTCCTTCCAATTGTAGCAAGACGCGAGGCTCACATCTTCAATTGATGACCTGGGACCGTGCGTGAGATACTTCCACACGTTCTGGGACTTCAACTTGGGACAACAAGGCTTGGAGTGAACCTGCAAGCAAGCTTGAAGCTTGCTTGTTAATGGAGGATAGGGCGTACACCTAAAATCAGTAAAACGGCCTCTCGGCCATGTCAGAGCGCTCAAGGAGTATCGCCAGAGCACGGCGAACGTGATGGGGGTGGTGGCATGGCGTGACAGTGGCCGTGGGTGCATGGTTAGGTCAAACTATGTGCGTGTGAGTGGGTATGTTTGGGGGTGCATGTGAGTGAGTGGCGAGGTGAATGAAGAGAGGGGAAATGCTCAGGGATGTGTGGCGAAGGTTTTGCGAGGGTCAACGAGGGTTTTGGTGGGCTGTGGAGGTAGGATGGCCTCACCATAGGGGGTGGCCAGAGATGGAGGAGATGTAGGTGCGAAGGGGCGTCGATGGTCGATTTTGGAAAGTAAAGAGCGGAGAAGAAAGTAGAAGGGATAGGGGAATTAGCTAAGAGGTTGATGGACGAAGGGGGCAGCGATGGCGTCGGGTTTGGTGTGGCCGATGCTGGAGACAAAAGTAGCTCCGGTGAGGTAGAGACGGCGAGGATGAAGAGGAACAGGCGTCTACTGGTATGGCGAGACACGGACGGAGATGAGGAAGAGGAATCCACCACTGGTATTGTGGATGGACGAAGAGAAAGAGTAGAGGGGATCGTCGGATGTTTACAAAAGTGATTTCGGGTTTAAAATAAATGCGTCGTAGTATAGTTGAAATCGCTTTGAAAATAAATAGATTTTATTACTCGAAGTTTAAGTCCGAGGTCGATCACAGGGAGCAAATGGAATTCACGCACTAATCTCAATAATAGATGTAAATTGAACACATAAAACTACTCAAAATCTAATTCAGAATGTAAAGCATGAGTATATATAGCATAAAAAGAGTTGTAGCTACAACTAATGAAGATCTGATGAAAAATTAAACATCTGATTATAAAATCAAACATCTTATAAGTGTGGTGCTACAGTGTCTTCCTCTTATTTTTTTCCTTCTTCTGCCTTCTGCTTCTTCTGCTTTCTTCTGTTCCTTTCCTTTGTCGTTGGCTTCTTTCTTCTTTGTCTTCTTTTTGTTCCTTCTTTCTTCTTCTTTCTTTCTGCCTTGGCTTTCTCTTCCTTCTTCTCTGGCTCTTCTCCTTCCTTCCTTCTTCTTCTTTCTTTCTTTTTCTTTCTTCTTTGTTCTTTTCCTTGCAAACCTCAACGGCTTTCTTCTTCCTTTCCCTTTTTCTTCCCCTAGCTTCTCTGCAACTCTTTTCCTCTTCAGCTCTCTTCTGCCTTCAGCACTTAGCTTCTTCAGTTTCCTCTTTCTTCAACCGTGCAGTGCCTTCTCCTTCCTTAGCTGTTGTGGCTGCCACTCTTTCTTTCTTGGCTTCACCTTTAGCTTCTTCTTCTTTTCCTTTCCCTACAAGAGCAAAACCTACCCCTACCCTCCCCCGTGAACTCTCCTCTCTTTTCTCTCTTAGGCTCACTCTCCCAGAGCCTTCTCAGGTCAATAGGTCGGGTCAGCGTGCCCGGGACCAGGCCCACCGGCGTGGGTGGTGAGCGAGGAGTGCACGAGTAGTCAGGTCAGGGTCAGATCCGCGAAGCGTGGGTCGCAGACGAGGCAAGTGGGATGAGTGGGACCTCACCCCATGTCAGGAGGCAGTAAGCCCCAAGAACTTTTTCGACTTATATCGCACCGCCCGCTTCAAAACTTCCGAGGTGGGACTAAATGTCCCACCTTCTTCGCAGGCACTCCCACAGCAGGTGGTCGCTTAATTGCAGAGGCTGTAGGGGGTTAGACTCCAATAGCTTGCTGGAAATGTTTGCAAAGGAAGCCCGCACGTCTAGGAACCTGGAGCCTGATGCCTGGGGCCTGGAATGAAGCTTGCAAGCTTCTTCGAGCTTGCTCCAATGGCATCGAAGCACTTATACCTGTCTACAAGCAAACGACTTCACGGCCTCGTCAAAACACACAAAAAGCTTTGCCTTGGCATGGCGAAGGTGGCTCGATGGTCGACGTGGCGTAGGGCGGCCTGGGCATGCGTGCCTAGGTCACCCTGTGGCTGTGAAGATGGGTGTGTTCGGGGGATGTGTGGGGAGTGTGTGGCGGTGAATGGAAAGAGGGGTGATGATCAGCGAGATGTGGCTGAGCTTTTGAGGTGGTTGCGAGGTGGATGGGTGCGTGTAATGGCTGGAGCACCTCGCCGGTGGTCTACCGGAGGTGGAGAAGATGGTGGTGATCTATAAGCGTCGAGGGATATTTTAGGAAATAAAGAGGGGGAAACAGGAAGAGGAGAGAGGAAGTACCTAACCTGATTTAAGGACGAAGGGGGAAGGGATGGCAGACGGCTCGTGTCTGCCATCGCCGGAGATGAAAGTCCCAGTAGGAGGGGGACAGCAACAACGAGAGCGAGGCAGGCACGTGCACAGGTGTGGTGTGACGTGGACGAAGGAGGCAGGGGAAACTCTGTCACTGGTATTATGGCAGAGCGACGGGAAGAGGAGATAGGAGTCATCGGAGCTTGCTGGGCTTTTGGCCAAAGGGGAAGAGAGGAAATTGGAGGTTATCTCCAGCCAAATCAAGCTTGAGAGGAGCGGAAGGATCTGGGGACCTTTTTATAGCTTCTAGCAAAGGGCCTTGTTCTTGGAAGGAAAGCTTCCAAGCACGACAACTTTGCCGGACATGAAAGGACGGAAAAGACGCAAATCTCTCATGCATTAGCATGATAGATTGGGTGGAAATTGGAGCTCCACATTGGGTTCACATGAACGGGAATTCCTCAGAGAATCTCCCTTTCAAATTTGAGAGGGATTCTCTGAGGAATCAAGGAGTTGTCTCCCTTGAATCCTCATTGGAGTAGGATTTCCTCCGCTGTATTGGCAGAGGGACCTAATTGCAAAGAACGATGATTAAGCTAGGGGGGTATCTACAAGAGTTTTCAAAAGTTAGGGGTATAAATGTCATTGGGCTGGACTGATTTCAAAGTAGGTCAAGGTGAATTCCCCTAAGGTCCATATTTTGGTATAAACCTAATTTGAACCTAAGGAATCCAATGGTGAAGTTGAATTTTAGGTTTGACCATGTTTGACTAGTCAATTTACACAAAAACCCAATTGAGGGCAAACATTTGACTAGGACCCCTATTTAGGTCAAATAGGTTCTAAAGGCCAAATTAAAGGTTCCAAATCCTAGAGGATATTTTTCCATGAATTTCAGAGGGTTTAGGTGAATTTTATCTTGACCAGGACCTTGTTAAACTAAGTGGGTCTGTTTTAAGGTTACCAAAAGTCATTTAATTCCCAGATTTCACATTAACCCTTTTCTGTTTGAACCAACACACTTTTTATCTTGTTAAGATCATTTGACCTATGTTTAGATCCTAAGAAATCGTGTTGTTGCACTATAATGGTAAAATTGCAGTTTTACTCGCTGTTTCTTGCTTTTCTTTCAGAAGGATTTTTCCTTGAGTTAGGACCTCCAATTGGTTATGTAGGAGCTTTTGTTCTCTTTTCTAGGTAAAAATGAGCTAGTTAGGGCTCATGATGGTGCTCCCATCATACCCCCAAGCCTAGCTTTTTCTAGTCCCTTAGCAAAATTTTAAGGTTTTAACTTCTGTTCTAGACCATGAGTTCCTTTCACACATTATGATGAGTGCTCTTTCTTTTTCCTTTCGATTAGGTTAGAATGCTGACAGTTGGCCTAGAGGTACTCAAGTACCAACCAAGATCCAGACCTGACCAGCTCTAGCCTTGGTCCTCCGCGAAGGTTTTTAAGGCCCACAAGAACTATCCTAAGGTTTGTTGGACTCCGCGGTTAAAGCACCCGTGCTTGAGATATATTTTAGCCTCGGTTCAATTCGTAATGCATTTTTTGTAAGAGAGAGATAGAGGATTTATTTGTTTGGAGAGTTTTCTCTCTCTTTTCTTTTTATTTCTAGCTTCGGATTGGCTTCTCAACACGGTCTGTATCGGATTCCACATCCCCATCATCAATCCTCAAAAGGTCCCTGGCAATCGATGCTTTGTGATAGCACCTCCCTTGGCAACCCTGAGATTTTGAGATAATCCCGCCCATGACGTTCTGTAGCTAAATCCAAACCCTGGCAATCCACATTTCGTGATAATGCCTCCCATAGCATCTAAACCAGCATGGGGCTTACGTGCGCCCAATAGGATATGTAAATATCCTAGGAGATAAGCACCAAGGAGACGATATGTTATTACGCATCCTCGAGGGGAATTACCTGCCTCTCCATGCCAGGAACTCATCCAAATCAACTTGTGTTGATCGGTCGCTCCTAATCTAGGCAACTTTTTTCAGAACATTTAAATGCTTTTGTGTGATTTTGATAGTCATGCGCACTGAACCAGACTGTGTGTGGATTGGGGTGCTTAGCTTACCGAGTTCCACAAACCAAATTTCAGTTAATGAGGCCGAATACTCCCTAAGCCTTAGACCTAATACTTAAGCTTTGCATTTTCCCCAACCTCTTGAGGACTATCCAGATCTTAGCGGATACTTGAATTTTTAAGCCTAAGAGTCTAGCCCAAGAGACCTAAGATCAGTGTTCCTACTAACCTCTCTTTTTTTTTTTTGAAACAAAAAGGAAAGCTATCATGTTACGATAACAATCTGGAGAGGTATATTATATAAACAAGTTCCTACTAACCTCTTGTGTGTCTCTTTAGTACTTTTTCCTTCATTTTTCTTTTCCTTGATGTGATCTAGAACTTTGGTCAATTCCTTAATTTCTTACTAATGATTATCTCTTTTTTCTTTTTCATTTTGTGCTCCTTTCTTTTTTTTGGCATTTTTCACTTTTCCTCCAATTTTTGTGTGGCCTCAAAATTTTCTCCCCTCCTCCAGCTTTTTGTTCTTTTTCACAATTTTCCATTTTTTTTGGTATTTTTTGGCATATGTGATTTTTTTGTGAGAATCCTTCTGATTTTACTTGATTTCTGTATGTTTGCACTTTACCACCCCCCCATGCCTAAGTTTTGCAATGTCCTCATTGTAAACGGAGGGTGTGAAATAGTGTTGGGTTCAGGGACTTAGAACAGGATTTATTGGGTGGGTGAATGGGTCGGGAATGACTGATGCAGACGATTTCAAGCTCTGGCATGTGTAGCAGAGGTGGGATCAACTATTCTAAGAAATCCAAACTCAGGGTGCAATAGACGTGAAATACAGATGGGTAATTAGACGGATCTCGAGTTTTTGGAATGACGGGTTGCCTCCCGTTAAGTGCTAAATTCAATGCCTTCAATCGAGCAGGAAATGGTATGAGAGGAAGTGGTCAAATCAGTGAACTTTTGTAGAACAATCACCTTGATCAAGAGCCTGGTTGGTCTAACCAGGTGTTTGTTTAGATCAATAGGCTGATGATGCAGCCCAAACCCAATCAATCTGGTGGGTTGATAAATGTAGATCAAGAGGTGTGGAACCCATCATATACTATGGATCTTGGAATGATGTGGAAGTGTGAATTCGGGGTTTGGCTGAGTCGAATCAGCTTGGTCAGAGTAGGGATCCATAAAATAATCAGTGGATGATGCGGAAACCCTACAGGGGTGATCAGAGAATGATGGAGCATGGTCTTTAGTATGATCAATGTCCGAAACCTGGTATAAATGTGAATTTGAATCATCTGCAATCCGCTCAGTAAGAGAGGAATCAAAATAGAAATTGAGTCCGATTGCGAGTGGAGGTTGAAAATGGGTTTGGATAGGTTCTGTATATGCGGAGGAGGTGGCTTCAACAAGAATTGTGTATGAGGGCTCTTCTAGAAAGGAGTTACAGGTGGTTTCATTTAGAGAGTCCTCATAGTAGCTCTCAAATTCAAAAGTGAATTCCTGAAGAGCGTCTATAGGATGAGGGAAATCTAAGTCGAGAAAAGATTCGAACTCTGGGTTGTAGTCACTCTCGGCATTTCCTGGTTTTGATTCTTGAGGATCGAAAAGAAATGATTCCATCTCACTGGAACCTAAATTTAAATCAGTGATCTCGGGATCAGGGACCTCAGAGTCGGAGTCGGAGAATGAATCATGTGAGCTAAGATCTTGGATTGGCTTGTCGTATTCAGGAAACAAGGGTTCTCCGAAATCATGGTAAGATTTGAAATTGTCGAAGAACTTGCGAAAATCAAGTTCTGAATGAGATTCGAGATCAGGGGTTCCACCACAGAAAAAATCACATGATGTAGACTCAGCAACCTAACTTAGGTCTAGCCTATTCTTTGATTCTGAGCTCAAAGAGGTGTCCTTATTTGGTCTAAGCTCAAGTTCTAGGCTTGTAGGAATGACCCAATCAAAACCCCACTCTTCCAACTCCTCTATTTTTGTATCATAGATTGGCGTGACTTCAGAAAAATCGATATGTATCTCTGAGGATGTTGGAGAGGGATATTCATCAAATAAAGGCCTAGAATCATACTCTTCTTTGAAACTTTGATCTTCGTCATACGGGGCCTCGTAATCTTCCTAATAAGTTTCAGATCCAGATTCCAGGCTGAGGATGTGGGTTGAATTACTAGAATCTAGGTCAGAATTACCTTCGAGGGTCACCTTATCAGGATAAGGGGCAGGATTTACACCTTCGAAAGGTTCAATTCTAATCTCATCATTGCAGGAGTCTTAGAATTCTATGCCTAGTGACCCAGGATCTAGGGCTAGCTCAAAATCGTGTTCTCCTGCAATTGGGACTTCCCAACCAAATTCAAGATCAGGCATGTTGTATTCTATCTGGGTTGGGAATCTACAACAACCTTGTGCCTCAAACCCAGGATTTGAGGAATCGGATTGATCCTCAATACTATTCCAAGATGGTTCATTATCAGTTTGGGGCATGTACGAGTATTGCTGATCGATAACTTATTTCAATAATCTTATCATCTCTTCCCATTTTTCAATATCATCTTGGTGTAGTTCCCAAAGTACAGGATTTGTCATGCATTGAAGATATTCAAAGTTATGCGATTTTTCTATCTCAATGTATCCTATTATGAGAATG
The DNA here is from genome assembly GCA_037157565.1 of Thalassia testudinum. Lineage (NCBI taxonomy): Eukaryota > Viridiplantae > Streptophyta > Magnoliopsida > Alismatales > Hydrocharitaceae > Thalassia > Thalassia testudinum. The sequence continues at coordinate 175,391,421 of JAZHRO010000031.1, forward strand.
TCTTGGGTTGATCCTTTTGTGGCTTTTGTCAATAACACTTGGGCACAGTTTATGATGAAGGTTGTTGTTGGTACACTAACCTAAATGTCTTCTACTGGTTTTGAGGTCTTGCATTCAATTTCATAGAATTCAAGGGCATCCTCAATCATCCTATCTCTCATGGATCTTTATGATTCAGGTTTCTTGAATGGTAATCCTAAGTAACCAGGCCGCATATTTGGATCAGATGGTGGAATCAAGATGTAGAATCAGATTTCAAGTCTTAGAAGTGATTAGTTCTAAATAGAGAATCCCACTGAAAATCTATGTGTGTGTTGTAAAGAGAATGGATGAGGGACTGGATGTGTTTTTGACCCAATCAAGGCACCCAAAGATGTTTGGATGACTATGGAGGTTCGGGGCGGATGATACCCCTGGATTGGAAAGTCGTCCACCTGAAAATTACCTGGGCAGCCAGAGAGGGAGAGTCCCGAAAAGACCCCTACACAGTAGAGCATCCCCACCGATTACAGGGTTTCCCCCACCCGACCTCTCTTGTCACTGAGATTGCAGGTAGACCAGAATGGGGACCTTGACCTCTTAAGTCTACCAGTTTTATGTCCTAGTTTGTGCCTTTGATTTCACTTGAATTAGCAGTTATTTGGACTTGTGACCTAATTTGGGCGTTGGTTGGCCTACAATGTAGTCCAACTTCACCTGACCTGCCCTAAATATTGTAGAAGGATTCTAGGTTAAGACCTAGAAATCACCCTAATTTGACTCCTAGGTTATTAAGTCCAAGGTTTTTAAGGTTCAAGTGATTTTAGAGCTTGATTTTAGGGTTTGTCTTGATTAGATCCTTTCAATCAAGGGCTTGGGTAGCACATAGATGTGGGTGGGTTTGTTTCCTTTTATGCAAGCACGTGTGAACTAGCACTCCAAAAACCCTACTGTAGAAACCCTAATTTGGTTCTATTTCCAGTCCTCCTTGATTTTCACAAAAGTTCTCCTTGGACTTCAAAAAAAAAGTGTGTAGTCCACAGAGATTTAGAAATTAAGCGTGATCCCTAATAGGCACAAGAATTTTGGGGTAGGATCTCTAAAAATCGCTTCAACTTCAATAAGATTAAAAAACTTTCGCAAATTAGGAAACTTTGCCTTTAAAATGATAATTACGAAAGAGAATAAGGTAGTTGATTCCTAATTGATTGCTTCCTTTTTGTCTTCCCAAGATTAGGAGATGGATTAGGGAAGAAGAGAGAAGTTACCTACCATAGAGTGGTTGATTTGCGTAGGAGATCTCCTCATGGAATACCTTGCAAAAATCATAATAAACCAAATAGGGCAAGTTAGTGCTCAAATATAATCAAAATAGTGCAAAGACTAATGATGAATTGCACGCTGCTCCCCAGCAACAGTGCCAAAATGTTTACAGAAGCGATTTCGGGTTTAAAATAAATGTGTCATAGTATAATTGGAATCGCTTTGAAAACAAATAGATTTTATTACTCGAAGTTTAAGTCCAAGGTCGATCACAGGGAGCAAATGGAATTCATGCACTAATGTTAATAATAGATGTAAATTGAACACATAAAACTACTCAAAATCTAATTCAGAATGTAAAGCATGAGTATATAGAGCATAAAAAGAATTGTAGCAACAGCTAATGAAGATCTGATGAAAAATTGGACGTCCGATTTTAAAATCAGACGTCATATAAGTGTTGTGCTACAGTGTCTTCCTCTTACGTTTTCCCTTCTTCTTCTGCCTTCTACTTCTTCTTTCTTCTGTTCCTTTCCTTTGTCGTTGGCTTCTTTCTTCTTTGTCTTCTTCTTGTTCCTTCTTTCTTCTTTCTTTCTGCCTTGGCTTTCTCTACCTTCTTCTCTAGCTCTTCTCCTTCCTTCTTTCTTCTTCTTTCTTTCTTTTTCTTTCTTCTCTATTCTTTGCCTTGCAAGCCTCAATTGCTTTCTTCTTCCTTTCTTCCTTTTCTTTCCTTAGCCTCTCTGCAACTCTTTTCCTCTTCAGCTCTCTTCTGCCTTTAGCCCTTAGCTTCTTCCTCAGTTTCCTTTTTCTTCAACCGTGTAGTGCCTTCTTCTTCCTTAGTTGCCATGGATGCCACTCTTTCTTCCTTGGCTTCACCTTCGGCTTCTTCTTTTCCATTCCCTGCAAGAGTAAAACCTACCCCTACCCTCCCCCATGAACTCTCCTCTCTTTTCTCTCTTAGGCTTGCTCTCCCAGAGCCTCCTTGGGTTAACGGGTCGGGTCAGCGCACCTGGGACCAGGCCCATCGACGTGGGTGGTGGGTGAGGAGTGCATGGGTAGTTGGGTCAAAGCCAAATCTGTGGAGCATGGGTCGCGGACAAGGCGAGTGGGATGAGTGGGACCTCACCCCGTGTCAAGAAGCGATAAGCCCCTGGCACACTTTCCACCTATATCGCACTACCCGCTTCAAAACTTCCGAGGTGGGACTAAATGTCCCACCTTCTTCGCAGGCGTAGGCACTCCCGCAACAGGTGGTCACTCAATTGCAGAGGCTGCAGGGGGTTTGGACTCCAACAGCTAGCTGGAAACATTCGAGAAGGAAGCCCGTGTGTCTGGGAACCTGGAGCCTGATGCCTAAGGCCTGGAATGAAGCTTGCAAGCTTCTTTGAGCTTGCTCCAATGGCATAGAAGCACCTATACCTGTCTAAAAGCAAACGGCCTCACGGCCACATCAAAACACATAGAAAGCTTCACCTTGGCACAACGAAGGTGGCCCGGTGGTCAGCATGGCACAGGGTGGCCTAGGCATGCGTGCCTTGGTCACCCTGTGGCTGTGAAGATGGGTGTGTTCAGGGGATGTGTGGCGGTGAATGGAAAGAGGGGTGATGATCAGGAAGACATGGCAGAGCTTTTGAGGTGGCTGGCGAGGTGGACGGGTGCGTGGAATGGCTAGAGCACCTCGTTGGTGGTCTGCCGGAGGTGGAGAAGATGGTGGTGGTCTGTGAGCGTCGAGGGATATTTTAGGAAATAAAGAGGGGGAAATAGGAAGAGGTGAGAGGGAGGAAGTACCTGACCTAATTTAAGGATGAAGGGGGAACGGATGGCGAACGGCTCGTGTCTGCCGTCGCCGGAGATGAAAGTCCCAATAGGAGGGGGATGGCGACGACGAGAGTGAGGCAGGCACATGCACAAGTGCGGCGCAACGCAGACGAAGGAGGCAAGGGCAACTTTGCCACTGGTATTGTGGTAGAGCAACGAGAGGAGGAGATAGGAGTCATCGGAGCTTGCTGGGCATTTGGCCGGAGGGGAAGCGAAAAAATTAGGGGTTATCTCCAGCTAAATCAAGCTTAAGGGGAGCGGAAGGATCTGGGGACCTTTTTATAGCTTCTGGCAGAGGGCCTTGTGCTTGGAAGGCAAGCTTCCAAGCACGGCAACCTTACCGGACATGAAAGATCGGAAAAGATGCAAATCTCTCGTGCGTTCGCATGAGAGATTGGGTGGAAATTGAAGCTCCAAATTGGCTTCACATGAACGGGAATTCCTCAAAGAATCTCCCTTTCAAATTTGAGAGGGATTCTCTGAGGAATCAGGGAGTTGTCTCCCTTGAATCCTCGTCGAAATAGGATTTCCTCCACTGTAATGGTGGAGGGACGTAATTGCAAAGAACGACGAGGAAGCTAGGGGGTATCTGCAAGAGTTTTCAAAAGTTAGGGGTATAAATGTCATTAGGCAAGACTGACTTGCAAAGTAGGTCAAGGTGAATTCCCCTTAGGTCCAAATTTTGGTATAAACCTAATTTCGACCTAAGGAATCCAATGGTGAAGTTTTATTTTAGGTTTGACCACGTTTGACTGGGAAATTTACACAAAAACCCAATTTAGGGCAAACATTGGACTGGGACCCCTATTTAGGTCAAAAAATGTTCTAAAGGCCAAATTGAAGGTTCTAAACCCTAGAGGATATTTTTTAATGAATTTTATAGGATTTAAGTGAATTTTATCTTGACCAGGACCTTATTAAATTAAGTGGGTCTGTTTTAAGGTTACTAGAAGTCATTTAATTCCTAAATTTCACATTAACCCTTTTCTATTTAAACCAACCCACTTTTATCCTGTTAAGATCATTTGACCTGTATTTAGCCCCTGAGAAATCCTATTGTTGCACTGTAATGGTAAAATTGTATTTTTACCCCTTGTTTCTTGCTTTTCATTCAGAAGGGTTTCTCTTTGAGTTAGGACCTCCAGTTGGTTATGTAGGAGCTTTTGTTCTCTTTTCTAGGTCAAAATGAGCTAGTTAGGGCTCATGATGGTGTTCCCATCACCAAACGTCAAGTAGCCTTCGGCCGTGAGAGGGAGAGATGAATTGGGGGGATTCACGGCTGAATTCAAGCTTGAGGACTTCCAGAGGATCTGGGCTTCTTTAAATAAGGATCTGAGGGGCGGTTAGGGCTTGGGAAGCAAGCTTCCCAAGCTTGGAAAGTCACCAGATTTGGGAGATTTCAAGAGACCCAAATCTCTCATGTGTTCACATGAGAGATTGGGAGGGAATCAGAGCACATGGATGGGTTCATACTAGAGAGAATTTCTCAGAGGATCTCCCTTCCAATTTTGGAAGAAATTCTCCAAGCAATCAAGGAGAAATCATCTGTCAAAGGTCACCAGAGTAGGTTTCGTTTGCGATAATGGTAGAGGGACCTAATTGTGAAGATGATGAAGAAGTTAGGGGGCTGAATGCAAGGTTTTTTGAAAGTTAGGGGTATAAATGTAATCAGACAGGACCTTTTTGCATACTGGGTCAAGGCAAGCTCATCTTTGGTCCAAATTTTGGTACAAACCTAATTTACCAAAATTTGGACCTAAGGAATCCAATGGCGACATTGGATTTTGGTTTTGACCATGTTTGACTGGGTAATTTATGCAAAAACTAAAATTAAGGCAAATATCTATCTGAGACTCCATTTTAGGTCAAGATGGGTTCTGATGGCCAATTTGAAGGTACTAAACCCTAGAGAATATTTTTTATAATTTTTAGAGGGTTTAGGTGAATTTTATCCTAACCAGAACCTTGGTTAATTAAGTGGGTCTGTTTTTAGGGTTTCAAAAGTCATTTAATTCTCAGAACACATGCAAACCCTTTTCTATCTAATCTACCCACTTGTTATCTTATTAAGACCATTTGACCCTTCTTCAGCCCTTGAGAAAACCCGTGGTTGTACTACATTCATGATAAGCTGGTAAAATTGTAGTTTTATCCCTAGTTTTTTATTTTTCTCTCTGAATGGTTATGTAATGAATTATGACCTTCAGTTGGTTATGTAGGAGCATTTATTGACTTCATTGGGTCAAAATGGGCTAGTTAGGACTTATGATGGTGTTCCCATCATGCGCCCTCTAACACGTTCTGTTGTAACATATTGAAATATGTCATGTTATTTTAAATGGAGGACAACTTTGTAAGAAATATACTATGAAATTATACAACTATGTCATTTTATTAACTAAGTCCACTAAATGGATTTTTTATTTTTTTGAACAAAAATAACCGCTACAAAGATAAAAAGCAAAGAATTACTCATAACTAATGGCAAGGGATATGTAGAAATGGCTCATGTTGATTGCAAGTGTCGTTTGATTTCAAGTTCAAGACAACAAATGAATCAAAGAGTTTCTTTTGTTTTCTAATCAATTTTAGGATTACCTCATACTTGAGGGGGAGTGTTAGCATATGGTTTTTATTTCTATTTTGTGAAGAAGTGTCCTCGTCAAGTTGAATCTCATTCTTTAACCACAGGATGACCACCAAGTTTCAAATTAGGTAGGGAAATCAATGTAGAAGTTTCCAAAGTAGGTGCATTGTTACATGAGATAAATGGATGCTTCAATATCATATTCGTTATGATAAAATCCCCAAAATAAAACCATGAGCCGGATTATGATAATGAATATGCGTGCTTTACTTTCTTTTGGTGAATTGGAAATCAATAAATTCAATTAAAGGTAGTTCCAAACTTCCAGGTAGGTATCCACCTCAAGAAATGTTTGGCAGAAAAGATGCAAAAAATTATCTATGCTGCCTTGAATATTAATGCACAATGGTTTTTTAGCTCTTGACAGTTTAAGGAATTATTTGGAGCAAATACCAATTCATTAAAGTTAGTTGTAGTGCATGAAACCCAACCACATAATAACTTTTCAAAATCCCCATCTTTCAAAGATTTATTGTTATGTTGAAGATCAAATAATGCCAAAAAAATAATGTTTTGGTTGACTAGTACTCCGTAAATCCATCACAATACCTCTGAACTTTCCTAATGTGTTACACTCTAAAAAGGAATAAAATAGAAATCTGTCTACATATATTGCTATTATTATTAAAAATCTGACATGCAAGGAAGCCTCCCTGTGCTAATGGTGCACTCATTATTGGCAACACGTTTGTGTCAGTGTGTATGTGTGCCACTAAAAACCACAGAAACCAAAGAGCATAATTTATTACCCCCATCCTCATTCCTTCAGATATAGAGGTCACCATCTCCCTTGCATCCACGACCATGGCACCCCCAATCCCCATCCTTTCCACCCAACCAGGCCTTGTCATTGGCTCCTTTATTCTCATAGCGTCACCAACAATCAAATCTATAGCCATAAATGACCTCTCAGTTGTCTCTTCTTAAGATTGTTCTTCCCCTCCAGATTTTGGTTGACCATAACCTTGAGCTTCCTTAATCAAGTTCTTTTGGAAGCTTCCCACGAGGTGATTCTCTTGACTTGAGTCTTCTGTGCTAGAAGTGATTTGTTATGAATTATTATCGTAAACTTAAAAAAAAAAAAAACATTAACATGGTAAACTTGAAGCTATCTTTTCAAGATGAGGGACAGACTATTTAATATGGACAAATTGAGTCATTCACTTCTCAAAAGAAAAATACCTACTTTGATATGGACTAGAATTTATACCTTACCAGATACAATTATTTTGGGGCCAGTGGTCTGGCCTCATAACAGTTGCCTTGGATACCCTTACGGAGAACCAAAACCCAAGTGTTTGTTGGAAACTTTCAAGGAATAGTTTAATAAAACTATGTTTAACCCTCTTTACTTTTGTAGGCAAGATGGGAGATTTAAGGATATGGTCATCCTAGTACACTCCTAAATCGCACACTAAACACATAAATTTATAAACTCAAAATCTAATTGGAGTTCGAGGTCGTTCACAGGGAGCAAATATGGAATTCATGCATTAATTTTAATTCAGAATAAATGATCATAGTAAATTAAGCACAATAACATATATGCAATGAATTAAACATGTTAGATTGATAATCAAATATGATCAATGTATCTCAGAAAGTATAGAGATAAAAGGAATAGAAGAAACCTAAAAAGTGGTGGTTTAGATCACCATTTAGATCCCTCTAATTAAGCACATCTCATATTCAAATTACTCAAATTTCTCAATTGTATTCTCAATCAGTTAATCCATGTCAACTTAAGTTCACAGTAACATATGAAATAATTCCACATAGCCTTTGAAGCAAATCAAACGATGGTCACTCTTCTTAGATGACTTAAGTGCTAAGGGACTAAGTCTCAGTTAGCACACAAGAGTGCTTCCTCTTTTCTCAAGGCCTTTCTCAAGCACAGCACAAGGCCAACTCTCCTCAAGCCTTCACAAGCATAGGGCCAACTCTCTCGGAGGCTAAGTATAAGCCTCTTCCTTTAGCACATGTCCAATGTATTCCAAGACTAAGCAATACCCTCCCCCCTCCTCTTATAAATTCCTCTTCCTTCTCTCAGACCCGGGGCTAATTGGGCATGTAGATGGGTAAATGGGTCATAAACAGTGGCCAGACTCGCGTGCCTGGATCACAGGTGAGGAATGCTCGGATATGTGCATGAGGGACCCGACCCCCCAGTGTCTTGGGCGGTAAGTAGATATCACAAATTCAATTTATGCCCAACAACCTGCTCCTCGTCTTATGATGTGGGACTAAACATCCCCATCTTCCTTCATGCAATGAAGTCGAGGTTGGGTCTCTAATTGAAGTAGCTGCTAGCACTCTTTTCTTCAGTTAGGGGCCTTGATGGCTTCGTGAAAGTGTCCCACTCTAGCTAGGGGCAATGCTGGTGAGGATGATAGCCGAAGTATGGTGGGTAGAATCGGATATGGTGGCGGCAACAGGCGATGACGACGAGACCTGAAACTCACAAACACTGGCACTAGGAACCATCAGATAGTCCAGGAGGATTGTCGGAGGATAGTGAAGGTGGTGGTGGTGTCCTTGTGGCGAATGGGGTCTTGTGGTAATTTGGTAGAGTCGAGGAAGTTGTGCGAATGATGAGTTGTCCGGTGAGAGTTTCGAGTGGGTAGAACGTGAAATAGGAAGAGGGGTTTTGATCGTGGAGGTGTGGCGAAGGTTTTAGGAGCGATGCGAGGGTGTTTGGTGCAGTATGGAGCTTAAATGGTCACGCTAGAGGTACACTAGACGTGGGGAAGATAGTGGCGTACAGGGCATGTCGGCGGTCGAATTGGGATAAGAAAGAGCTACTAAGGCTTAGGAGAGAGAGAGGAAGGAAGTTACCTAGCTAAAGGATGAAAGGGATGAGGAGAGGCACCGACTGTGATTGGTCGACACTGGGGATGGAGAAACCTTCGGTGATGGAGCGGCGAGGAAGAAGGGGGTCTAGAGAGTTTTTGCCAGTATCACGAGACGCATAAGGAGCTGAAGATGGTCTCGCTGCCTATGGTATGTGGCATTGGGCAAAGAAGTTAGAGAGAGCGGAGTCACTGGAGCTACGATGGAGGTGGCTGGAGAGAGAGATTTGTGAAGAAGTGCGGCAAATCGAGCTAAAGAGCACGGAATTGCAAAGGGGAAACTTTTATAGAGCTTGGGGCAAGCTCTAAACGGCAAAGAAGCTTGATTGAGCTTCACTAGGATTCAAGAAGAACCCAACAAATCCATAGATTTGCATGGCCTTTCTAGTGCAAATCAAAGCCCAAGATCCGTTTCAATCGCTTCCTTGTAATGTGAACACCAATCTCACCAATTTTGGTGAGATTTGGTGATGATTTGAATAGGTTTAGATGTGGTCAAAGTCAGCCTGGAGGTCGGTTGACCTCTAATGGCAGAAAGGACCCATTTGTAAAGAATATAAGGATGTTATGGACCCATTTGTAAGGATTTTTTATAGTTAGGGGCTTGACTGAAAGAAATAGAGTTTAAATGGACTGAAATGCAAACTAGGTCATGATAGACTCTGATTGTGCCCAAATTTTGGTACAAACCTAATGTGGACCTAAGGAATCTGATGGTGAGATAGGATTTAATTTTGACCATGTTTGACTGGGCAATTTGCACAGAAACCCAAATTAGGGTAGAAATCTGTCTATGACTCTATTCATTGTCAAAATAGGTTTAGATGGTCAAACCAAGGGTACCAAACCTTTAGGAATATTTTTATGTGAATTTTAGAAGGTTTAAATGAATTTTATCCTAACCAAAACCTCTATAATTCAAGCGAGTCTAAAATTAGGGCTTTGGGTGCTGATTTGGTTCTCGAAATGCATGAAACCCTGTTTCTGTCTATATGGAACCTCTTATTAGATTTTAATGCTTATTTGACCTTAGATTAACCCCTAGAAAACCTCGTGGTTATTATGCTTTCATGATGTGATGTTAAAACTGCATAATTAGCCATGATTTAATGTTTTCTTCTCAAACTAGCTTTGTACGGAATTATGGCTCTTAAGCAATTATATAGGAGCATTTGTCTTTTGATTATGACTAATTAAAGCTAGTTATGGCTCATGATAGTGTTACCATCATTTAGCAAGGAACCACATAGCACATTAGAGGTGTATAATGGTTCATAAACGGAAATATGGATTAACCCTACAAAAGTTAACCCCATAAATCCTACCTATCAATCTAGCCCTCAGTTTATCCATCTTCTAGAGAAAGTAGAATTTCACTTTATGATAATTGGAGATGAAACCAAGGTTTAGATTTGGATAAGAAGCTGCACATAAGAGTTGAGGAATTAACATTATCTTCCTTCAAAAGACGAACCACAAGCCATCCACTGTGGTTAAGAGCATGCTGACTAAAGTAATGTCAATGGATCTACTTTAGTAACTTGTCATATAAAATGCATGAGGAAATTCCCTGAAAAGGTTGAGACACATTGAAATGTGCATCAAGAGTGGGCTTCTATATCTTTGGAAATCTATTTGTGAATGAAATACCCAGTTTCTATGGTTATTATTGGCAACTGCAAGTTGTCTCCATTAGTAGCAAAGACATCTTTAAGACCATGTTAACAGAAAGCTTATGGCCCTAAGAGGGAAGCCCATTCCTACTATGGGAATTATGCCATTCCCTGGTAAAAAAATGCTACAACCATATCCTATAGAAACCATTAAGACCCTATGCTGTTGGCCAGATGGGCAATTTGAATCAGCCTGCTTAATTTAGTGGCAGATTTGTTGTCTATAATGGAAGGATGTTTTGGACAATTTCATGCAGTAAAATTTTTCAGCAAAAGGGCTACTATTTTGTCTTCCCAGTTCCTTGACCTGGTTGGGATGGGAAAAAGATATGATCATATGTTGATGACAATTATGCATACTAGACTTATTATGACGTACACAATATGACAAAACTGTCGCACATAATATCATATGATCATGTGTTTGTTCTCGTTGGGATGTGCTTGCTTCAATAGATCTCCAAAAAAAACTTGCAGATTGACTTACAAAAAAAAAAGTCTCTTGAGGCTGTGCTCCTAATTTCATTTAGTCATACATATCACTCTATACCCAACAAAAAAGATAACACCTAATTTGATCCACAAGAGAGAAATATCTATCAATTTTTTTATCCCCAAAGTAGCCAAAATTGCAGTAATGATGGGTGCTCTTCTAACAAGCATCTCAACCAAATGCTTTTTCTTAGGGGTAAAGTGGAAGATCAGGATCCAAGTTCATCTTTGCCTACAAACATCTATGAATTAATCAACCATAAGTGGCAGCCTTGGGAGGGAGTGTGATTTTACACTCTGAGGTCTTGTTCAACTCTAGGCTTAGAACCAAGTAAGTAGGGAAATTTCGATTTTCAAGCTTAAACATGATTTAAATTTCCTACATATTATCTATTATTGCTTTGCCTCTACTTTCTTGTGCTATGTTTGTCTTTTATGGTCAACTGATGTGAACTGCATGCAGGATCTGCTGGATATAACAGATTCTGAGTTGAATATTTTGGACATATTTGAAGATTTCGAATATGAAAGGAGACATGCTTCCCAACAGCTAATTTGAGATAAAGTATTATTCACAAACATGAAAAATGAGATTAAGAACTCTATTGTAAGAAGCTTTAGCAAAGGAAAAACATTGAGGCAACATTTTTAAATGCATGTTATTACACTTAATTCTTCATGTTATCAATTCATAAGTTAATATGGAAAATAATATATGGTTTAATAATAGTATACCATTAGATGTCTCAGCCTGCGTAGGATTTTTGGATATCTGAGGATCCTGATCCTCTATCTCTTGACCCTTATGTCCTAGAGTTGGATGAGTAGTCCCAAGGTCAACAACATCCTCTATAGGCTCTAGCTCTCGTAACCTTCTCTTAAATCACGTCCTCGGCATCTACAATGTTATAACAAAATGTTAATAACATTTATATAAAAATGAAATTGTAAACATAAAAACAATAACATTTATAAATATTTACAATGTACAAAAATGATAAGTAAAACTAATTACCTTTCAATGTAACAGTGTGTCTTTATATATCCATATCTATTACACTAGGACCCACTACACATGCATTAAAAACCTCTTGATACGCATCTGAATCCATTACAGGCTTATCATCATTTTGAACATTGTAGTAATCTCTTGGCATTGCTTTAATAGGTATGATCCATCCAATTCTTGCATTGTCGTCAACATAAAAGACTTGCTCCACTTGAATGGCAAGTGCGAATGGTTCGCTTGTCTATAAAATCTTTCTATTCTTATTCAAACTGATGAAACCATGATGTGGATCCAATCAAAAACCTATATTTTCTTTGAACACATTAAACCAATCACATTTAAAAAGGACAACTCGACGATCATGAGTGAAGCTGATCTCAACAATGTCAGTAATCTATCCATAATAACCATCGCAACCAGATTGTAAGTTGCATTTAACTATAACACCAAAAAGTTGTGTCAATTTTGCATCATCAATAACATTCTTTCAAAATCTAAAACCATTAATTATATATCCTGAATTATAATGAGCATGTCTCAATGGGCTCTACACTAATATGTCAAAATCTTCTATCCATTGAGGGTCATTGGTTTGCTTTAATTGTTGCACATGTAACATAAACCATTCAATGAATTTTGTACCACGACGAGCTGAATTAGAACTCTACCTAAACTCATCATAAAAAGGATCAACTTTAGGGATTTGCTTTAGTATGTATAAGTGCGCAAGGCAAACTTCATTTTCAGGCATTAACTCAAACGTTGTCTTTAAGATTGCCCTTCCTTGAATCTCAAAGATAGAAAGGCGTTCATCAATGTGCTCATTGTACTGACCTTAATCATTCCTTTCAATATGGTTAAAATGATTATCTGGTCCATCCATGTACATCGAACAGAAATTAATGCATTCCTCAATGAGATATCCTTCGACAATTGACCCTTCAGGTTTCACCTTATTCAGCACATAACCCTTAAGTTTCTTTAAGAAACGTTCAACTGGATACATCCATCAGAATTATACAAGTCCATCTATCCTTGCTTCATTAGCTAAATGAAGTGTGAGATGTACCATGATATCAAAAAATGCAGGCGAAAAAATTTGTTCCATTTTGCACAACGTGATTACAATTTGTCTATCACAGTAATCTAACATTTGCAATCGAAGTTCCTTGAACACACAACTTTAAAGAAGTTACTCATCTCTATTATTTTGTCGAGTACTGGTTGAGGTAGCACTTCTCGAACTGCTAATGGAAATAATACTTGCATGTAGACATGATAGCCATGACTTTTGAGACCATTAATCTTCTTCTATGCTTCATTTACACACCTGGAAAGGTTTGAAGAATATCCATCTGGAACCCTAATTTCCTTTAAGAACGTAAATATTTTATATCTTTGCTCTTGATTTAGTGTATATAATGCATCAGGAAAGTCAACTCTACCACCATTATTTTGCTTAACATGTAACTCAGGGTGAATGTCCATTTACATTAAATCATTTCGTGCCTTCAAAGTATCTTTTGGATTATCTGTTAGATTCAACATATACAAAATATTATCCATCACATTCTTCTCTATATGCATGACATCAAGATTGTGACGAATTTTCAGATCCTATCAGTAGGGTAACTGCATGAAGAAGATGCTCTTCTTTTTAAACCCATGCAAGCGATTGATGTCACACTTAAATGTATGTCCCAATCGAACATTACCAAGTTCATGCAACTTATCCATTATCTTGACCCCTGGCAACCTAATTGTATATGTCATCAATAAGTTTTTTAGATTTCTTGTTGAGTAACGACATGATTTACCATCAAATTGATCCTTAAAATCACTACTCCATATGTGTTCAACTAGAAGAAACCTATGATGCCCCAAGTAAGAAAATTTGTTACTGTCCCACAGTCGTAGATGGTGTGTATTTCCATACAAACAGAACAAGCATATTTCCCTTTTGTGCTCCAGCCAGACAAGTTAGCATATGCAAGAAAGTCATTCATCGTCCACAACAACGTAGCTTGCATCTGAAAGAATTATTTTTTGTGTGCACCATAAGTTTCGACACCAACATTCCACAAGATTTTCAACTCATCTACAAGTGGCTGTAAATAAACATCAATAGCATTTCTAGGGGCTTTTGGACTGGGTATGAGTAAGCTCGACATCATAAAAGCTGATTTCATACACATCCAAGTAGGCATGTTATACGTAACTATCACAATGGGCCATATAGAGTATAGAGGATATATGTTTTCAAATGGATTAAATCCATCACTTGCAATGCCTAAACTTATATTCTATGCCTCTAATGCAAAATCTAGATACCCATTATTAAATGCAATCCACTCATCAGCATCTGCAAGATGACGCATCATTCCATCGCATGACTTACTTTCATGGTGCCATGTCATCCACTTTGCAATCTTATTAGACATTAATAGGTGTTGTAGTCTTGGAATCAGTGGAAAGTAACGCAACACCTTCTAAGGTTGTCTTTTCCCTTTTCTTTTCTCACCTTTATATCTCAACTTGCCACATTCTAGACAACTTTCCAAGATGTAATTATCATGTCTATACAAGATGCAATCGTTAGGGCATGCATCTATCTTCTCACTTTTCAGCCCTAAGACACGAAACTATTTCTTAGCATCATACCATGACTGTGGAAAATCTTTTGGAGTATTTAACAATTATCCAATAAATTTGAGAACATCTGACATTAACTTAGAAGTTGCTCTATACATTACCTTAATTTGAAACATCTTAAGAAGGAATGGCAATCTAGACATTGAATTAATCCCTAGAGAAATAGGTTCTTCCGCTACTTTTAATGCATCCCAAAACTTACTATAATCACATAACATACTTTCATCATCCATTAGATTTTCCTAACAATCTTCCATCTCTTCCAACATTGTCATAACATTGTCACCACCTACATAATTAGAATATTCAAGAGTGGTGTGTCGTTCCTAACTCTCCACAGGGTCCTCCCCATGAGCAATCCATACCGTGTAATGAAGCCACCATCCATCACATATGAGATGCTCAAATATAATATCTCGTTCGAATGACAATCCATTCATACAATTCTTGCACGGGCATAAGATCTTATTATACAATCTTCCTTTCCTAAGTAGTTTCCTATCATCATGAAATGTCCAATCCAAAACCTGTATCACTCCACTCTTATAACGAATGTAGTCGACGCTTCTCAAAGTTATCCAAGACTTGTCCATATCAACCTAACTATGAAAATGACATCCACAATTTGAAGTAAGTTACATGAAGGAGTGCATAACTACTTTGATCATAACTTAGGTGTTATTTGTCACATGTAACACATGTTTGAAGAAATTTCGGTAGCATCTCCCTACACTTCTCCGGCATACCCCCAAGACTGACATTAACTTGATTCCTAAAAGACCCAATGAAGGGTGCTTAAGGAAGCTAGCTAAAATCAATTGGTATACCAGAGATGGGCAAGATGATACCACCAAAATTTTGACAAACGTAGGTAGCATGCACAAATAAGACCTAAGTTGTGATCAAATATTCAAGAACCCTCCTTAATTCGGACCACTTCCAAATTGAGGACGATCAAGACTTGTGTCATGGTATAAAGACAACGCATTATGCATATATGTGTAGTATATATACATTAACTCATTGTCCTTATAACATGATCACAAGTCTTAAACGGGCAAGTATTTTGACACATTATTTAACCACTCTAACAAATAACCTTAGCGTTCTCATTTCTTGTTGTTTAATAACATGAACCTAAGTTGTGCATGATGCATGTATATACTTGTAACAATAATAACAAGCTTTCCTACAATATATGATTTTAAGAAAAAGGCAAAGTTTCATGTGTAATCTAGTGTATTTCTCAAAAGTACATGTTTAGCAGCACGATTGTAGAAATATATTTATTCTACAATTTAAACGTGGGCACACCCCACTGCTTCACATACATACAATTATTTCTAAGTAAGTGGGCACATCCCACTACAACACCCGCATATATACCTACCTATTAACCCTAAGGTTCATGATTAACCTAAAACCTATAATAATAAGATCAGGTGTTACCTTCAAGTGCGAGTAGAGACTAATGTAAAACCTTAGATATGTCAAAAGTTTTGAGGATCAAGCCTCAAATAGAAATAGAATATTAAAACCTGAAAAGGAATCAATCAATAAACATTAGAATTAAAAATCTTTAACAAAAGAGTCTTCATTATACAAAAATTTGTATAATAAAAAATTTCAAGCAGTCATCATGTATGTTTGCTGTAACCGTAAAGAGAGGTTGGTCTAATCTTCATGCCAAACCAGAATGCTTAATTTAATTCCCAATCCTATGGGCCATTAAAGTATGAGGAGCGATAGCTCAACTATTTCATGAACAACTTTGTTGGATTAGCATAAAAAACAAGGGGTGGTGGAGCTCAAGCTGAAACCATCAACCCCCTCTCTTCAACTCTCTTTCTCTAATTATGTTATAAATACCCTCCTTCACCCTCTCATCTACACCCTCATCTCCTCTTCTTATCACAAGTTTCTTCCTATAGACATCATATATCACGTCATTATTTGCTAACCCTACTAGAATTGATCATACATCCAAAGGCCATGGCGTCGGTTACCCATTTAGCTCGTGACCAAAAGCTAGCCGTGGCCAAGAGATGCTCTCATGGTGAGCATCTCACCCTTCTTCCAACTCAAACGTAGCATTTTCTTATCATGGCATTCCCTTTGCTATTTCTACTTGGAAAAGGAAGTGATTGCTAGAGTGAAGGCAGCCGCTGTTGCAACATTTGCCACAGCAGTCCCTACAATATGCACATATTTCACCCTTAAATCACCACACTACTCAATTTGATGTGTACCGATTAGTAGTAGACAATCTATTGTGACCACTGCTGCGTATGTGTTGAGATGCAATTAGTACATATGTACATATCGAATTAAATGTTTTAAGTGGAATCACTACATTGAAATGATATTTATGAATTTAACTGATTGAAACTAATTATGAATAATTGGTGCTAATGCAGTTGGTCTGCATGAGAATGCTCCCATGGGCAAGATCAAACCTCAATCCCACTTCACAATCTCTCATCATTTCTACTGGTGAGAGTTCCATCATTCCATAATATTGATGCTAATTATAACTTAAGTTGGAGATTTTGTTTTTTCCTGCATGAATAGATTAACTGAGGGATTATATGGATTTCAATTGCTGGTTCAGCCTATTTCATAGTGGTAGACAAGATAGTATTGGCATCAGCAAGGAGGAATTCTTTCAAGGATGCTCATCCAAAGGCATGAGCTTCAAGGGACCCCTAGAGAGAAAAATAATGTCATGTATCATGTAGAGAGAACTATGGTGAATCCTTACCATGCAAGATTATGAAGTTGTAGGTTCTTTGAGCCATCAAGCAAACCCTATTTGCAATTGTGTTCTGTTCTTAAATTTGGGATGTGAGCTTATATAATGTTGCGAATGTCTATCGAAATGCTTCCCGTATTCAGATTTGATTTAAGAGGAGATTGAAAGGAAGAGGTTTATTTCGCAAAACTAGCAATATTTCCATAACATTGTGGAGTTCAAGTTATTACTTTTAATTAACTAATTATAAGAGGGAAATGGGATGTAAATACATTGGGGATCTCCTATTGATTTGGACGTTGTTTTTGGGGAGAACGCAAAATAGGCCAAGTGAGAGGGCTATTATGAAATTGAGATTTCACTAACTTTTTCCCATATGGACATGATAGGTAAGGATATCATGTCAAATTTGTTTTCTTGTAAATGAATGAAGTAGATTTGGGTCAGGGGGAGTGGTGGATAAGTAGGTTTTGGCATTTGGATATTTAGGTAGGGAAAACTTATTTCATAGAGGAGGTAAAATAAGTTTACATCAAGTTAACTTCTCTTAACCTAGCACAAATGAGAGAAGGGTTAAGTGGTGAACAAACGTGGGTTAACTCACTTAACCCACCTACCAAACACCACCTTAATAAGTAACAAGTTCATGACTGCACTTCAAATTGGCTGAAGTCAAGACTCAATACACATCATCTAATTCGATGAACTAATAAGGATCAAAGTCCCTTTGCCATGTATTATGCCACTATTGGATGAAGTGAACATGAGCAAAAGAAAACAAATTGCATCAAACAAAAATTTTTGAGCTATTGGATAGGTGAAAGAAAAACATGAATGGAAGAAAAGGAGTCTTGAAGATTAATGAGATCCACTATTTGGAGTTGTCACAATAAGAACCAAAATCACTAGGAAGCAAGTCTCAATCAGTCAGGTTGCATGTAGCCAAAAAAACTAAGGCCAAAATCTAAGCCTTCAATTCGACAGATGAGACAAGGCAGCATGTTTGAATTTTCTATATATACCAATTTCAAGTTTCAAAAAACCTAGAATATGATTCTAAACACCCCCACAACCCCCTCTAAATTCTACATGAATGCCTCATTTCACCCAACCAAGTCCTCCCAAATTTTACATAATTGTAGTGGATTATCAAGTCAATAAAGTATGATTGTGGATCATGGTTTTAAATCAAGTATCTCACTTGATCTACAGTTAAAATTATTTTAGTTGCCTCTTTTAAGTAACTTCAATCATTTGACTAGCACAACACACATAAATAGTCATTGCTTCTAGGCTTATCTCATCTCCACTTTACACCTTAGGCTTAAGCTTGCAAGTATAAATCCATGTTTAAGACACTGGATGAGATATAAAGAATGAAAAGCAACCTTGTGCCAAGTTCATTTTTTCGTTGTCTTTGAATAATGATTAGAGGCACAAAATTAGCTAAATGACATGTTTATGTACTTATGTCTCTTGGGCAAATATATTGGTTTCAAATTAGTTTTACCTAGATTATAATGCATGCTTATACATGGGTTTGAGCTTAAACCATTTTACCAAGAGGATACCTCAAATCTTTCAGGCTTTGGAAGAATAGTCACCAAGGTATGGGTTTGATTCTCCCATGCAATTCATCATGCATTGTCATTTATATGTCATGCATAGCAGCATTTCTTTCTTTCTTTCCTTTTTTTTTTGTTTGCACATGTTAGTATAAGAGCATTCCCCTTGAATGAGAGCATAACAATGTTTTTCCCTTGAAAAAAGAACAACAGCATCAGATATCTGCCTGGTTTTGGACTAGTAGTCCCACAAGAATGCAGTGATTGTGGGAAGAAATTCAACATGGGTGGACCTATATGGTCAGCTCCTATCCATGATCAAGGATGGGTGTCATTAATCTTGGCTAATGTTTCAAGTATGAAAGAAAGATACCCTACGTATGATAGAATTTTACTGCTTTGACAACAATATCAGAGGTAGTGCTTGGACTTTACTGTATCTTTTACTTGGCTTGCAATTCTTGGTTATTAATATTGGTGATTTCTCTAGATGGGCATTATACACTGTTATTACTATGAGTATTTACTGAGTTGTTAGGATTTGTATCTTCTTTTCTTTTTTCTCTTTTTTTGATTAGGTTCTATCATTTTATTTTTTTTCTTTCTAAATTATTTTATCTTGATATTAAGTCACTGTTAACATCTTGTTAACCAATTTACTATATGAACACCCATTACCAGCAACGTTGTTATGATTCATATCTCATCTAACGTGTATGTTAAATGTCCTGATATTAGTGGTTCCTTGAAATGCAAACAACGAACAGACAACATGTGAGTAAACAGATCCTTTGCCCAATTTTCAATGAGATGTTTCTTTATATAATGTCTTAAAAGAAGTTCTTCCATGTAGGTATCTTACAAATAATAGGCAAAATGGTACAATACCTGATGGTCGCGCGTGTTTCGTGTGTTAGAAATTAGGGTTACAAGTAACCCATCGTCGTAGTTGCAAAACACGTCGATTAGATAAAATTTATACCGGAACTCCAAGGGAGTCCCAGGTCGAACACAGGGAGGTGACGTTTACTTTACTTGAAAATCGCGCTTCGTTTTGTTTCTTTTTGGTATTTTAGGGTTTTGTTATTTTTTTGTATTTTTGAAATAAAAGAAAATAAGCAAATGCATCAGAAGATAGAGATGTGGAACAAATATGATATATATTACTTCCAATGTCCATTACAAGAAACTATGAAAGCATATAAAGAGAGGGAGGTGAGAGGAAATCTCCTGAATCGGCTTTCGACGAGACGATCGCACCTAGTGGAAGCTCGAACGAAGGAGGTGAGGAGTGGGATGACGAAGGTGAGATTCTGGAGGACGTCGAGTTGAGGAAAGCTTCGACGTAGCTCCGGAATGGAGGTGAGAAGACGGAGTTGATCTACTACCGGAATGGAGGTGGGAGGATGGCTCAAAGGTAACCTATGAAGGGAGATGGGAAGTTAGAGGAATATTTGGTGGGGCAAAGGTTCGCTACACTAATAGGTGCCTTAGGAGCTTGAGAACAAGCTCTAATGGAGCGTTGGTAGGCTTGCTAGAGCTTGGGAGTAGGTAGGAGTATAGTAGGTAGAGATGGCTTGGAAGGGAGGGGGTGTAGGTCCTTTTATAGTGGTGGAGAAGAGGCAAAAATCAGTATGGGACCATTAGTGACATCTAGGCCATCGTGGGAAACGTCACTGTAGGCAACTCATGCCCGCTGGCACCCACAGCTGGCTTTGCTGGCATGCGATGAATTACCAACGGCTGTAAGTATCGCTGTAAGTCCAGCTCATGTGTCGCTGTAGTCCACCTCACGCTGCGCTGGTGCCACTCTCGCACGCACGCACCCACACGCTGGTGCTGCGAGCATGCGCGCCTGCACGCCCGCACACGCACCCGCTCTACTACACGTGTGCGGTGTTGCGTGCATGTGCTAGCGGCCTAGGCCGTCCACTTCTTGTTGTAGGGGCTGCTACAGAGGTCAGATTGAGTCGATTTTCATGCCGTTAGGCTACGATCGTCAGCATGAATCCATCCACGCAGTCAGATTTATCATTTGAAGCTCCAAATTATGTCTCCTAGTCCCTTGGCCATTGATCTTCTTCGGATTGCATATGGTGCTACGGGACTCCGATCTAGGTGATTTCAGAGGCGTTGGACTCCGATCGTCGTCTTGATCAGATCCGTATGGTCGGATCGTCAATCCAAGGCTCCAAAATAAATATCCTTCTCTCCTAACCACAAAAGGATGCAATTAACCTAAATTATATACAACTAATCTAAATACAGAATGATGCATGCTATGCAATATTTATAACATGAAATGCAAATCTAAGCCTAGGAACATGCATGAATAGGCATTTTACCCTCAATAAATGTGTTTGCATCATACCCCCATGCCTATCTTTTGCTAGTCCCTAGCAAAATTAAACTATATGCTTTGTATAAAAGTAGAATTAGGATTAGATCACTTAGGCCTAAGTCGTTTATTAACAATAGAAAATTTCAACTAAGGTCCTAAACTACGAAAACTCAACAGTACCCGAGTGTCTACCAGAATGCAGACCACCTAAGTTCTCACCTTATTTGAGAAGGGAAGATATATATATATTTTATTTTTCTTCTTTTCTAATTTTTTTGTACTTTTGGAGCTTAAGAGTTCCAGGATAGCTTTTTACCGCTACCCGACCTACCTAAGACTCGAAAAGGACTCTAAGTACTAAACATCTTTGTGGAAAAGTGATAGACTCACAAAACTGCCGTTAAGACGAACTTTGGGTTTCTACAACCCTAGGTGACCTTGCCTAAAGGTTTATCTTTACGATCGGTAGCTTTCTCCCTACTTCTTTTATTTATGGGGTCAACACAAGGGCGAACCCAATGTATATCTCCCTGGTTTATTCTACTTCCCCACTTCTTCCCTAAGTGTTTTGGGAATTATTGTGCATTTTTTTTTGTTTTTTCTTCTTTTGTGAGCTGGGCTATGGACAACCGGCCGATGAGCCGTTACCATCGACAACTTGCCAGCCATACTCGTGCGGTGAAGTGTGGTTTTATTTTTTTTTTTATTTTTCCTTTTTCTTTTTTTTTTTTTTGAGTGTTTCTTTTTTTTTTTTTCTAAGTAGGTGGCTTCCCTGATCTAAGATTTACCTAAAGGCGGTACAACGAAAATGGTCTTGTGGCTGGGCTCTGGACAACCGGCCGATGAGCTATTACTACCGACAACTTGCCAGCCATACCACCCAAGTCGGTCCCTTAGCTACCCAATTTCCGTAAAAACTACCAAAAAGTGAGTCAGTGCAAAAAAATGTGTGTAAATGCTTAGGCTTAAAGTCCCCCCAAATTAGAGGGCGGGTTGATAAGTCGCATACTTATCACCCCAATTTATTTACCAAATTAAAATGAATTTCAATTGGTGAGGACTTGAGACTAAATCCACATTCGAGTGGACACCCGGGCTAATTAAGCCCAAAGACCTGAAGAGTCTAGGTGTTTAGATCCTCTCTTATCATTTCCTAAAGTTAATAACTTCCAAATGCCTAAGTTCTCTTTTCCCAATTTCTTTTTTTATCTTTTTTCAAATTTTCAATTTTTTTTTAAAATTTATAAGAAACTAAACGAAATTCTACGGAGTTAACATAATGATTTCGGGAATTGATTATCCACCCCCCCATGCCTAAATGATGCAATGTCCTCATTGTAAAAATAAAGACATGAAAAGGACAGAGTAAACAGAACATCACCTAAGTGTCGTGAAAATCCAGTCAGCTCCACAGAGAGAAGAGTGTATACACACGTGCTAAGTTTAATGCCTTCAGCTAGGCATAACATACATACAAAGAAGAAATTGAGAATTCACAAGTGCGGATCAGAATCAAAATAAAAAGGTTGATCCTGAAACCCGTCTGCAGAAGATGTCCACAAACGTGGACGAGATTATGGTGCAGACCCATGCCCCAGAGTCGAGTGGTTCTCAGGTTCTGGGTGAAAATCACCCAGAATCGAAGGTTGTTGTGTTTGCGGGGCCAGGCCTGTGGTTTAGTGGTGTGCAACCCATGACCAAAGTGTCGGACAACGGCTAAAGATGGTTCAATAGGTGTGGTTGTCCACTTAACATCTAGCTTAGAAAAATAATCAGTTATATCGAGCTTAGGTTGTACGTGAAAGATATCGTAAGGGTTCTGGTAGAAAGTAGGTGGTTTTAGGTCAATAGGTACCCTTAGATCCAAAATCAAACTTCCCTCAGAATTAGCCTCCCAAATCTTTATTTCAACAATTCATCCTCCAACATCAAGGGCTCAGGCTTCGGGACCTCTAGCATATTATTCACCCCATATGATTCTCCCAAGTCCAGAAATCGTGGCTGAATCAAGATTGACTTGGGCACAAAGATCTCAGAAGTCAGCTCTTCGGGGTGCAGATGAGGACTGGGGTCACTGATTGAATCATCAAGATTCGAATCCTCCAAGTTAACCCCAACCGAATCCAAATCTTCAATAATTGGGCTATCAACAGGTTTGTCAGATTCCTCAAGCCCATTTGTCTCACTAAAATCCTCTTCCTTAAGTTCAAGTGAGACTTCACCAAAAGATTCTTCACCCTCAGAGTCAAAGAATCCATGATCCTCATTTATATATGTCTCAAAATCATTTGTCATTTCATGGTCCGTGGAGACATACTTTTCCTCGTTCCCTGGCTCGGGGATCTCGGGTGAATCAATCGGTTCATCCTCAAATGGTTGCTCTAGCCCATCCTGGTCATCCCCAGTCTCAGAAAATGTATCCCCCCCAACAGGCGCCTGAGCAGGTTCAAACATTGGCTCTCCTGAAGGGGGTTCATCTTGAGAATCATCCCAAGATTTGACTAGTGCAACCACAAATTTCATCCTCAACCTCGACAATTTCCTAAGAAGAAACTCACCCAGGTCCCTATCCCTAACACTTTAGAGCAAATCCAATAGAGAACTATTAAGTTCATCAATCATTTTGATCATAGGCTCCAGTGCTTCAGTGCATGGTGTTGGCTGAGCTTCTAAAGATTGTATAGTGTTCCGCAAAGTAGCCAGCATTCTTTCCTAGATCTGGTTAACCTGAACCGACTGGTTCGGTTCAGGTTTGGGTGGTTTTAGTTTAAATCTAAGGGAGTTAAGATATCGAGGTTTTCGGGTTCCTCCCTGATAGTAGGTCATCTTGGGTTTTTCAAAGAATGGTGATGATCTATTTTCAGTGGAATACTGGGAAAGGTAGGTGTTATAATCATCATATCCTTCCAAATTGTAGATTGGGTTGGTTTGATCATCAAAGGATCGAGACCTATAATCATTGTAGCTCTGGGAAGGAATGTAATCATAGTCTTGTTGTCCAGGGCTAGGCCCTAGACACTGAGGTCTGGATTCATATCCCCAAAAATTATCCCGGCTAGTGGATGGGTAATTACAAGTCAAGTCGGGATAGTAATCATCTTGGGGATAAGTGGTGGTAGGAGGATAGGATTGGAAATGTGTGTAAGATGTGGAAGGGTACATGGTGAAGTAAGGAGGGAAATCAGAAGAGAAAGGAGCCCTGCAATACAAAAATACAAGGCTATCCTTAGTTTGGGTAGCCTAAAAGTCTACAGACTCTCAGAATCCGTCCTAAGATTATAGACGATTTACTCTACTTATGTCTAAGCAATCCAACCAGTTAGGAGGGACTGGGGAGAAGGTTTTTCCTTTGGCTTGCGCCTCCGGTTCCTAGTGTACCCCCCAGCCGCGGTCGTTTGATGCTACTCCCCTAGCTAGACATCAGATTGACTAGTATAAGTAGGTTAATCGTGAACAATCTCAATCTAGATCCCAACCAGCGAACCAGTCCTTAGGGCCAAAGTCTAATCAATTTTAGTTAGGCTTGGGACAATGGTGCTTCAGGAATGTGGTGGGCCCTTTAGATGGGTTGTGCCCTTAATGATCAGTTAAAATGTGTGTGTGTGCACAACCAGGGTTTGCAAACAAGGTTATTTGATGATGTGTCTCTTAGAGTTCAACCTTATTTAGTAGCTTTTAGGGTTTAATCTTAGGTATATTCAATCAAGTTTAGGAAAACACTCCAAGTTTTGTAAGCATTGGTGTTGATATATTCCTTTAGAAATCAAAGAAAAAAATGTGGAGTGCCTGGTTCAGCCCTAAGAATCAACCCTAAGTGGCAAGCTACTTGATGAATCACTTTTATCTTAAGTGGTGCAGCCCAAACAGTTCAATCAATTGGCCTATTACACCACTTAGTTAATGCACACAGAAATTTTTGACCTATTCAGATTTCTACTCACTTATTTGTGTGTTGAATTAAATGTACCGGGTCCACAGGTCAGATCCAGGTTAAGTGGTAGAATCAATGTGATTGTGCGCCTTAGGGTGAGAAGTTGTGGGTGTTAAGTGTGTAGCTTACAGAAAATCCCACAATCAGATAACACTTTTTTTTTATTATTATTTTTATTTATGTGGATGGTGAGGTGAGTGGAGGTGGCAAACAAACAACCAAATCTATCCTAGGGTTCATAAAAAGCACCTAAGTTGATTTGGGTTTGAGTTATTCGATTATGGAATGAAAACTAAGGTGGGGGTGGTGTGGGGGACACTTACAAAACACTCTACCTGCACTTTACTTCGGTCTACCGCACTTGGATCTCCATGCCAGGGTACCTGCAAGACAGTAGATCAAAGACAAGTAGGCTTAATGCTATGTAAATGCAAAGAAACACAATAAACAATAAAGTAAATTCCATTGCCTCCCCGGCAACGGCACCAAAATGGTGGAATTGTCCCCATCAACGGCGCCAAAATGGTCACACATGTTTCGCGTGTTAGAAATCGGGGTTATAAGTAACCCATCGTCGTAGTTGCAAAACACTTCGATCAGATAAAATTTATACCGAAACTCCAAGGGAGTCTCGGGTCGAACACAGGGAGGCGGCGTTAACTTTACTTGAAAATCGTGTTTCGTTTTGTTTCTTTTTAGCATTTTGGGGTTTTGTTATTTTTTTGTATTTTTGAAATAAAAGAAAACAAGAAAACGTATCACAAGATAGAGATGTGGAACAAATATGATATATATTACTTCCAATGTCCATTACAAGAAACTATGAAAGCATATAAAGAGAGGGAGATGAGAGGAAATCTCCCGAATCGGCTATTCGACGAGACGACGGCGCCTAGCGGAAGCTCGAACGAAGGAGGTGAGGAGCGGGATGACGGAGGTGAGATGCTGGAGGACGTCGAGTTGAGGAAAGCTTCAGCGTAGCTCCGAAATGGAGGTGAGAAGACGGAGTTGATCTGCTACCGGAATGGAGGTGGGAGGACGGCTTAAAGGCGACCTATGAAGGGAGATGGGAAGTTGGAGGAATATTTGGTGGGGCAGAGGTTCGCTACACTAATAGGCGCCTTGGGAGCTTGAGAACAAGCTCTAATGGAGCGTTGGTAGGCTTGCTAGAGCTTGGGAGTAGGTGGGAGTAGAGTTGGTAGAGATGGCTTGGAAGGGAGGTGGTGTAGGTCCTTTTATAGTGGTAGAGAAGAGGCAAAAATCGGTATGGGACCATTAGTGACATCCAGGCCGTCGCTGGAAACATCATTGTAGGCAGCTCATGCCTGCTCGCGCCCACAGCTGGCTTTGCTGGCATGCGATGAATTACCGACGGCTGTAAGCGTCGCTGTAAGTCCAGCTCATGCGTCACTGTAGTCCACCTCACGCTGTGCTGGAGTCGTTCCTGCCTTACCGCGCTCACGCGCTGGTGCTACGTGCATGCATGCCTACGCACCCGCGCGCGCACCCACGCTGCTGCGCGCATGCGGTGTTGCATGCGTGTGCTGGCGGCCTGGGCTGCGCCACATGGCCCAGTCTGGGCCATCCATCTTCTTCTTGTTGTAAGGCTGCTACAGAGGTCGGATTGAGTCGATTTTCATGCCGTTAGGCTGCGATCGTCAACCCAAATCCATCCACGCGGTCGGATTTATCATTTGAAGCTCCAAATTTTGTCTCCTAGTCCTTTGGCCGTTGATCTTCCTCAGACTGCATATGGAGCTACGGGACTCTGATTGAGGCAATTTCAGAGGCGTTGGACTCCGATCGTCGTCTTGATCAGATCCGTATGATCGGATTGTCAATCCAAGGCTCCAAAATAAATATCCTTCTCTCCTAACCACAAAAGGACGTAATTAACCTAAATTATACAACTAATCTAAATGCAGAATGATGTATGCTATGCAATATTTATAACATGAAATGCAAATCTCAGCCTAGGAACATGCATGAATAGGCATTTTACCCTCAATAAATGTGTTTGCATCACCTGACTGCGTTTTTAGTAAAGATAATATGTAAGTTTTGCTATAATATTTAGATTATCTCCCTTTATTTAGTTTAAAATCTTCAAATGATGATTTGAGAGGCTTACATCTATTTTGTAGAGATTTGTCGTACAGCTTCTTTACAGGACCATATAAAGGATGGTGTCAATAACTTGATTATGTAACAATCCCCCCTTCGAACAACCGTTAAGGAATCCAGTCCAAACCTTGAAGATGGCCAGAGCATTGGGTGCAGCATCAGATGAAGCATGAGATTATTCCAAAAACCCAAAAACCTCTCTTAAATAATACCCCCTTCCCGTCCCCCTACCTGAATGTACTCTTGCCCTAGATTTTGCCCCTTTTCACCATCGTGGAGGTTGAGGTGTGATCGAAGGATGATAGATGATGATGGACGATTGCCAATGATGGATGGAGGATGAGGTCATGGTTGCAGAGGATGATCGCTAACGATTAAGGATGACGGAGGATCGCTGATGATGGACCATGAAGACCTATCATGGTTACAATGAGGAGGAAGCGTTGTCAAGGATGGTTGAGGATGGTGTGGTCACTGACAGTGAGGATAGATGAAGGAAGCATTGGGTTTCATGAGGAAGTGGTAAGGAACTCACTTTGGATGGTTGTGAGGAGTAATTGTCAGTTGTGATGGCTAAGGGTTTTAGGTGAAGGGTAAATCATCAGATTGGATGTGGTAAGGGATTATGGGAATGACACTTCATCTACACCGGAGGTTTAAAATCGACGGCAAAAGAGATAGTTTACATTTCTTGGTGGTTTAGATATAATTGTTGCCAAATATTTGAATTTCCATCAGTTATTTATAACCGCTGGTAAATATCTGTCGCCAAAAGCCAGATTTCTTGTAGTGTAAGCTAGAAAGCAATAAATCTAACTAGAAAGCAATAAATCTATGAAAGCTGTAAATGCTCTCTAACAATGGTAGGGGATGTCCAAGGTCCATCGGTCAATGGTCGATGGCAAAGAAATGGGAGGAGCCTCCAGAGGAATAAGGTGGTGTCCTAGAGCCACCAGTCATCGGCCAATGATGATTGAATTAAGGGAGGAAGTAGACGTTGTCGCCAACCACCAAGGAAGGTGAAATTGGAGCTAGAGGAGTAGATGAAGGGATCAACTCGAGGGGAGGGAATTGATTGCGCACGCTGGTCACTATGGAGGCCTCTAAATAGACTGAGGGAAGATCTGGGCACCGCAATCGTATGTCAATCGAATTGGGGTTGTATGGGGGATGAGAGGTGGAGAAGAACGCGGGAAGCTCTAGGATAAATTCCACTATAGGATGATATCTAGGAGTGGTAACGTTGCTACACACAAAGGCACATGATCAATGGTCAAAGATTGACCATTGGATGAATGGAGTGAATAATCAACGACTGCTGCCCTCTTTGTTCTTCACAGTGAACATTGTGAAGAGAACAACTATAGGTCTATTGGTTTAATTACACCAATGACCTTATATTGAATGGGTAGAAGAATTACATGGTAGGCCCATAAGTGATAAGAAGTCATGCAGAACGATCTCTAATGTCTACCAAAGAAGCCCCTGCAGCTTTTAAGGTGAATAAAATTTTATGTACTAAGGACCTAAATGTAAACTACTGAATGCAATGTCATAATGATGTCCAAATACCATGAGATATTTATTGAAGCTTAATTGAACATGTTAAAACATGATTTAACCCTTGATTTGTACTTTGAAGCTCAATTATGTGTTCAATTTACATTTGGATCATCAAATTACGTTTTCTGAATAGAATATCGTAATTATGACCTAATTATGTGTTTTTAGCACAAATTGAGTGTCTTAGGTCATTTCCATTATTACTTACACTTAACCATTTATTGTGTTAATTAGATAGTGTTTAACCCAGTTCTAGCTTAACTTAGGTATTTTAGTTATGATAAGCCACACCTCATCTGTCGAGCCTTGGGCTACCTTTTCAGTCCATTTATTGAATGGGCTTGGGTTGAGCCGAGCCTAACCTGCAAGGGCCCGGCCCATTGCTCATCCCTAGCAACAACAATGATGGTGATGTACAGCGTAGGAGCAGCAAGAGGATACAGGAGGAGGAGGGACCAAAGGAGAGGGGGAGGCTTAGGAGGAGGTGGAGGACGATGAGATGGAGGAGAGGGGACTGCAGGAGGAGGAGCTAGAGGAGGTAGGTCAACAGAGGGGGATCTCATTAATTGTCCTCCTCCCCATCCACTTGACATGCTTGGCGACCATTTGCCTCAACTCCCCCCCCCCCCATTGCACCTCCCACTTCTCGACCACGAACCGATCCACCACCTCCTCCCCAGCATCAAGGAGTGTTAAACCAAGCGAAATCGATGTTTTAAGAGATGTAATTGTCGTAGCAAGTCAAAATCACTCGAAAATAGATAAAATTTATAACTCAAAATCTATAGTGGAGTCCAAGGTCGAACATAGGGAGTAAATATGGAATTCACAATATTAATCGTATTCAGAATCAATGAGCATAATTAATTGAGCATTCAAGCAGATATTCAATGAATAATAACCTGTCACATTAGTTATTTAATGAAATCCAATGTATCTAGAGACAAAAAGATTGGAGAATCTAAAAAGTGGTGATTTGAATCACCAATTAGATCCTCTAATTAAGCATGCATCTCATAATAAATTTAACCTTAACCATAGTACTTAAATAATGCAACAGTATCTCAAATAATGCTCAATCAAACGACAGGTTTATTAATCAGACAACTTAAGTGATCATCAGTAAGCACAGTCACAAGGCTTCTCAACGCCTTCTCTTTATTTCCTCTTCAGCTTCTCCTTCTTTCCTTCTTTCTTCTTCTTCAGAGCCTCTTCTTCTCCTTAAGGCTTTCTCCAAGCCTTCTTCCCTTCAATGTCTAAGTGTCGCACAGAGGCACAGAGGCAGAGAGCAACCCCTCCCCCCGATCTCTCTCTCTTTCCTTCCTCTTCTTTCCCTCAGATAACTAAGTAGTTAAGCAGGTAATTGGGGATCTGGGTGATTAGGACTATCGGGTGCGGAGGTAGCCGAGGTGTGTGAGGGCTGTGGTGAGAGGGACCTCACCCTTGTGTTCTTGAGGCAATGAGCCAATAGTGCTAATTCGATATATCTTGCATAAGTGTTTCAGCTATTCGTGATGTGAGATTATTCCCACTAGCATCTTCGCATGCAACTACTGAAGAAGGTCTTCACTAATTGGAGTAGTAGCTGAAGTCGAGGCCTTTAATTGAGGAACTGGGAAGGGTCCTGGAACTTACCCGCATGACCTGGGGGTGAATTTGATGAAGAACATGATCACAGCTTGATGAACAAGGCTGGAGAAGAGGGCGCGATGATGGGGCTCCGATAGGGAACCTGAAACATGAAATATGGGCTATAAGCCCTCGTTAAAACACTTAGGAGAATCACCATAGGGCGTGGAAGGTGATGGTGGCGTCCGTGGGGTGTTTCGTGCGCGAATGAGGTCAGGCGAAGTCGGAAATGAAGCATGGCGAAGGTGGTGTTTGGTGGGACGTGTGGATGGACAATCCCCTTAATTTCTTGAGGGATTTTGTTCGCGAGGGTGAGGCGGAGCTTGTGAACTTGATGGTGAGTTGTTTGGTGGATTGTGGAGGTGTGGAGGACTTGCCGGAGGTGCGGCCAGAGAGGAGGAAGATGCGGGTGGACGACGTATCAGTGGTCGAGTTGAGCAATAAAGGAGAGGGAAAAGAAGAAGAGGGAAAGGGGAACTTAACTAACCTAAACTAGTGGTCGAAAGGGGTAGGATGGCATCAGTTATGGTATAGCCGGTGCCGTGGAAGGTGAAGTCTCCATGAGAGGGACGGTGGCGAGGACGAAGGGGGATAGGGTGCCCTACTGGTATTGCGAGATGCGGAGGAGCTTAAGGAAGAACCGACCAACTATAGTTTGTGGTGGCCAGTGAAGAAGGAGGATGGAGAAGCTCACTGGAGCTTACAGAGAGTTTGGCCGGAGAGAGGACAAGAAGGTGGAATCCGATCCAAAACCAATCTAAGGATGTGAGGTTTGCATCGGGGGTATTTTTTTAGGGCTCAAGAGAGCGTTCCAAGCTTGAAAACCAAGCTTAGGAGCTTGAGATCTTCACAAAATAGGAAACCCACATTTTCAAATCGTTCACATTAGGTTTCGGGCAAAGCCCAAGATGCTGCTCAAATTAAAGAGGATCTTCTTAGGAGTTCCCCTTCTAATTTTGGAAGGGTTTATGCGTGAAATTAGGGAGAAATCCCAGAAGGAAACTGGGTTACAGGTGTGTTCACATGGCAATGGCAGCAAGGGCCTCTTGGTGAAGGTGGTGACAAAGTTAGGGGTCTTTGTAATTATTTCAAAAGTTGAGGGGCTGATTGAAAGAGTAAGAGAGTCAGACTTGACTAAAATGAAAACTAGGTCAAGATGATCTCTAATTGGGCCCAAATTTTGGTATAAACTTAATTTGGACCCAAAAAATTTGATGATGAAATCAGATTTTAGTTGTAACCAAGATTGACTGGCTAATTTACGTAGAAACTCAAATTAGGGTAACTTCTTGTCTGAGACTCTAGTTTAGATCAAAATGGGTTCCAATGGTCAAATCAAGGATACCAAACCTTATGGAATATTTTTCTATAATTTTTGGAAGGTTTAGATGTATTTTATTCTGACCAAAACCTCTGTTAATTAAGCAAGTCTGAAATTAGGATTTCAGGTGCTATTTTGACTCTTGAAAAGTGAGAAAACCCGTTTCTATTTGTACGGACCCTCTTATTAGACATTTATGAACATTTGACCTTCATTTAACCCTTGGGAAACCCCATGATTATTCTACATTTATGATATGCTATTAAAACTGCAGATTTAACCCTGTTTTAATGCATTTTTCTCAGAAAGGATATGTAATGAATTATGACTCTCCGGCGATTATGTAGGAGTTGCCAATTGATTATGATTAATTAAAGCTAGTTGTGGCTCATGATGATGTTATCATCAGGGAGTTGCTCATCCCACTCATGTTGCTAGTGCTTAAGGTTGATCCAATGCTACTCCTTCTTAGTAGTCCTCTGCTCTGCCTTCCTCTATTTCCAGCTATTGCCACTTCAGGAGCTTCTTCATTGCACTCTTCGAGAGTTACTATAGCTATGGCTCCTCCCCCAAGGCAGTGACATCTACGTCGTGGTGGTGCCACTAGGATCAGGTGGCTCTATAGTGGTGGGATCTTCCATGATTCTAAGGCTTTTAGTGGATGGAGGAAGGGGAGGAGGTGGATGAGGAGGGGGAGGATTTCTTGGTGAAAGAAAAAAATGAAAGGATATTTATATAATTATTTTTTTATTTTTTTATTTTGAAAGTTCATAAGGGCATGTAAACAATCAAATGGATATTTCTGACAATATATATGTATATGGATGAGGAGGGGGAGGATTTCTTGGTGGAACAAAAAAATGAAAAGATTTGGAGGCCAATAGACTAAGAAAAAACCAAGAGTTCCCCTTTCGAGGGTGCTCCCTTCCCTACTTGCTAGGAGGTGGTGCAAGTTTCTACTACTACTGCTACTAGTACTATTTTGCATTGTGCTCTCTCTATCTACTCTAATGCCTTCAATATTTTCATTCTCTATTGTCCTCTATTTCCTTATTTTGCACAAATTTGTCCTCTCTATTCTGCACAAGTTTGTCTTCTGCTACTGCATCTGGTGGTTCCTATTGTTAGAAATACTGTTAATGTTTGTTGTATGTGCTAAGGTGGAATTGTTCTATTGGTTGTTTGTGTAACTAAGTTGTATTGGGTACATGTGCTGGTTGTTGTGTCTGTTACAAATCGTAGAGCTCATCTATAAATGTTAGCTCATGGTAGTCATTAGGGTGTGTGAAAGGATAGAGTTTCTACTTCATATAGTTCTAGAAATCCCATTGATCAACATGGTATCAGAGCCTCTCTGATTCATTTCTTTTGTTTGATCATCTATTGAGTTATGTTCATGATGATTGACACAATCTTTCGAAGGATTGGCACTTGATTTCATCAAGTTATCACCTATCTTCATCAGATTTCTTTGGTTCTATTTAATGTTCTGACAGTTGTCATCAATTGGAGGAGAGGCAAGAAGAGATGCATGGTGATCTACAAGTTTTGCTTCTACTTCACCTTAGGGATCAGGAGTAAACTTGATCTAAGTCATCTGTAGATCAAGTTCCATTTTTCTTTTTTCTCTTGTGGTTCTCTGTAGGATTGCTAGTGTGATTATTTGAGACTTTGCAACGATTTTTGGATTTACTATGATTTGCTGCGGTCTCTTCATTTCTACAACCAGTTGTGATTTGTATCGGGATTTGCTATGATTTGGATCGAGTTTTGCAATGTCTGCATCTTCGACCTCTAGTGTTCTTCCAGCTAGAACTTCGGCTGCTCATGAAGCTCCACCAGCTACAATTCATAATTGTGTACCATTCAAACTCCCACACTCTAATACTCATCTGTGGAAGGCACAATTAATTCCGATTCTGACAACTTATGATTTCTTAAAGTTAGTCGATGGAACTTCACTTCCTCTTGATCAACAGTTGCGAGATTTTGTTGGTTGTCCTATTGGACTTAATCCTACTTTTATTAAATGGAAACGATGTGATGCTTTGGTATTGAGTTGTTTAATCTCTACACTAACTGAAAGCATATTATTCGCAAGTTTCTACCCTTCCTTCTGCTAGAGATGTTTGGCTTTTCATGGAAATATATTTTTCCACACAATCACAATCTTGTATTTTTCAGTATCTATGTCAGTTGATTAGCCTTAGAAAGGGAGATTTGTCAATGA
The DNA here is from genome assembly GCA_037157565.1 of Thalassia testudinum. Lineage (NCBI taxonomy): Eukaryota > Viridiplantae > Streptophyta > Magnoliopsida > Alismatales > Hydrocharitaceae > Thalassia > Thalassia testudinum. The sequence goes on from JAZHRO010000031.1 coordinate 175,425,259, forward strand.
TTGATTTTGCTAATAAGGCTAGTGTTTGTCGCGGCGAAATCGAGTTTAAAATGAAGCGTTGTAATATAGTCGAAATTGCTTTGAAAACAAATGCAATTTTTATTACTTAAAAAAGTTCCAAGGTCGAACACAGGGAGCTATATGGGATTTAGAAATCAAGATCACAATTCAAACTTAAAAGAATTTGCAATAATATCAGTATCAATGTGCAAAAAGATGGGAGTAAAATGGTGATTTAGATCACCAAATACTCCTACAATATCAACTAAGGAACTCAATGTATATATATGAAATGAAAGCTAAGATCTGTTGTGTGATTTGGAAATCAGACAACTTAAAGTGACAGTCTTCTTCTTCTTTTCTTCTTCTCTTTCTCTGATTCTTCCTTCCTTCTGCAGCTTCTTCTCTTCCTTCCGTTATGGCTTCTTCTTCTTCTTCTTTTTCTCAGTCCTTCACCTCTTCTTCTCTTTCTCTTTAGCTCTGCAATCCTCCTCTTCTTCTTTAGCTTCTGCTCAAGCCTCCTCTTCTTCTTCTCTGGCTTTCCCCTTTTGAATCCAACTAAGTGTCAGCTGAAGTCCCCTGTAGCAAAACCCTCCCCCTACCCACACGACTCTCCTCTCTCTTTCCCTCTTAGGATCCGCTCTCCCAAAGCCACAAGGTATCTGGGTTATCGGGTCAGGCACGTACCCGAGTCTAGGCTCACCGACGTGCAGTGGTGAGAGAGGAGTACAGGTCAGGCAGGTTATCGAGTTGACCAGGTCTGTGGGTACGTGTTGCGGACGAGGCTGGGTGAGTGGGTAAGAGGGACCTCACCCTGTGAACTGAGGCGAACAGCTTCTTTCACAAAATCAATTTATGTGGGTGCGCGTCTTCAGAACTTCCTAATGTGGGACTATCTACGCCCTTCTTTCTCGCATGCTCGCAACAGGGAGTCTCCATCAATTGCCTCAACTTGCGAAGCTTGCATATTCAATTGAGGGCCTGGATTTGTGTGAGAGGCACCTCCGCACGACCTGGGGCTTCAACCTGGGTGTAGCAAGACCTGGAGCAACCTTCAAGCAAGCTTGAAGCTTGCTCGTCAATAGCGGATAAGGCTAACGCCTAAAATCAATGAAACAACCTCTCGGCCATGTCAAAACGCTCAGGGAGGGTTGCCGAAGATGGAGGAGATGGAGTTGCGAAGGGTTGTCAGTGGTTGATTTGAAGTGGGGTGAGTGCAAAAATAAAGTAAAGGTAAGGGACTTAGCTAGGAGGTAGGTGGATGAAGTGAGGCAGCAATGGCATCGGATGTGGTGTGGCCGATGCTGGAGATGAAGGCGGTTCCGGTGAGGTAGAGACGGCGAGGATGAACAAGAACAGGCATCTACTGGTGTGGCGAGATGCAGAGAAGAGTAGGGAGGATGAATCCGCCACAGGTATGGTGGATGGACGATGAGAAGAGATAGAAAAGGTCACTAGACGTCGAAGAACCTTCGGCCATGAAGGAGAGAGGAATTTGAGGGGGATCTCGGCCGATTCGAGCGTGAAGAGATCGGTGAGCTCTAAGGGTCCTTATAAAGTGCTTTAGGGGGCGATTAGAGCTTGGGAAGCAAGCTTCCCAAGCTTGGAAGGTTGCCAAATTTGGGAATTTCAACAGACCCAAATCTCTCATGCATTTTCATGAGAGATTGGAAAAGAATCAGAGCATATGGACGGGTTCAGATGGAAGAGGATTCCTCAAAGAGTTTCCCTTCCAAATTTAGAAGGGATTCTCCAAGCAATCAAGGAGAAATCTCCTATCAAAGATCGTCGGAGTAGGTTTCCTCCACGATAATGGTGGAGGGACCTAATTGTGAAGATGAAGAAGAAGTTAGAGGGCTGTATGCAAGGGTTTTTGAAAGTTGGGGGTATAAATGTAATTAGACAGGACCATTTTGCAAACTAGGTCAAGGCAAGCATATTTTGGGTCCAAATTTTGGTAAAAACCTAATTTGAACCTAAGAAATCCAATGGTGAAGTTGGATTTTGGTTTTGACCATGTTTGATTGGGTAATTTATGCAAAAACCCAAATTAGGGCAAATATCTATCGAGACTCCATTTTAGGTCAAGATGGGTTCTGATGGCCAAATTGAAGGTAGTAAACCATAGAGAATATTTTCCTATGATTTTCAGAGGATTTAAGTGAATTTTATCCTAACCAGAACCTTGGTTAATTAAGTGGGTCTATTTTTAGGGTTTCAAAAGTCATTTAATTCTCAAAATACACAAAAACACTTCTATCTGATCTAACCCACTTGTTATCCTATTAAGACCATTTGACCTTTATTCAGCCCTTGAAAAAATTCGTGGTTGTACTGCATTCACGATAATATAAAAAAATTACAGTTTTAACCCTAGTTTCTTATTTTTCTCTCAGAGCGGTTATATAGTGAGTTATGGTTCTCTAGTGGTTATGTAGGAGCATTTATTGACTCAATTGGGTCAAAATGAGCTAGTTAGGGCTCATGATGGTGCTCCCAACATACCCCTATGCGTAGCTTTTGCTAGCCCCTTAGCAAAATTTCAAGATATTAACTTTGATTCTAGACCATAAAATCTTTTGATGCTAAAAAACTTTGATGTGTGCTTTCTTTTGTAGATTATGCCAGACCTGACTAGCTCTAGCCTTAGTCTACCGTGAAGGTTTCTAAAGTCCACAGGAACTAACCTAAAGTTCATTGAACTCTGCGGTTAAAGCACCCATGCTTGTAACATATTTTAGCCTTGGTTCAGTTTGCAGTGCGTTTTTGTCAAAGAGAGACAGAGGAATTTTTCTTTATTTTTGGAGAGTTTTCTCTCTCTTTTCTTCTTATTTCTAGCTTCGAATTAGCTTTACAACAGGATCTGTATTGGATTCCTAGTCCCCATCATCAATCCTCGCAAGGTCCCTAGCTTTCGATGCTTCGAGATAGCACCGCCCATGGCAACCCCCAGAACCCTAACTTTCGAGATTTTGAGATAATCCCACCCATGGCATTTTGTAGCTAAATCCAGAATCTGGCAATCAACATTTTGGGATAATGCCACCCATGGCATCTGAACCAGCACAGGGTGTTTACATGCCCCCGATAGGATATATGGATATCCTAGGAGACAAGCACCGAGGAGACGATATGTTATTGCACATCTTCGAAGGGAATTTCCTGCCTCTCCGCACTAGGAACTCATCCAAATCAACTTGTGTTGATCAGCCGCTCCTAATCTAGGTGATGTTTTTAGAACAATTTAAATGCATTTGCGTGATTTTGATACTTAGGCCCACTGAACCAAACTGTGTGTGGATCGGGATGCTTAGATTACTGAGTCCCGCAAACAAGAGGTCAGTTAACGAGGCTGAATACTCCCTAAGCCTTAGATCTAATACTTAAGCTTCGCAATATCCCCAACCTCTTGAGGACTATCCAGATCTTAGTGGGTACATGAATTTTTTAATCCTAGGATTATAGCCCAAGAGGCCTAAAATTAGCATTCCTACTAATCTCTTCTGTGTTTCATTAGCACTTTTTTACCTTTCATTTTATTTCTTTTGATATGGTCTAGAACTAAGTCAATTCCTTAATTTCCTACTACTAACTACCCCTTTTTCTTTTCTTTTCAACTTGTGCTTCTTTTTTGACATTTTTAACTCCTCCCCTTTTTCTCCTCAAAATTTGATATGCCATCAAAATTTCCTCTCATTTTTTTTGTTCTTTTTCAAGAATTTTTTATTATTTTTTTGGTATTTTTGGAATATGTGATTTTTTTTATGAACCCTTTCTTGTGAGATGATTTTCATGGCATTTTGCACTTTAATACCCCTCCATGCCTATGATTTGCAATGTCCCCATTGTAAATTAGGTGGGTTCGAGTTCAGCTTAGATCATTCATTCGAACAGGTGTTGGGTGGGTGAATGGGTCGAGATGACTGTTGCGGATGATTTCAAGCTCGGGTACATGTACCAGAGGTGGAGTCGGTTGTTCTAATGGATGAACCCTAAAGTGCAATATGAGTTCAGCATAGGATGTGTCAAGAAAGGTTTTGGGTTTTTCAAAATGACAAGTTGCCTCCTGTTATGCGCTGAGTTATACTCCATCAGCCGGGTGCAATGAGCTCTAGGAGAATGGAGGGTAAAAGATGTCTTAGCCAAATTTGTATCGGTAAGTTCAATAAACGGTTTGAGCCTCTAACCACTCATGATAAAAGGTTCTGAATCGTGGCAGAGTTGACTGATTTCAATAGCTCCATTTCCAAAGATTCGTCAGACAAGGTAAGGTCCAATCCATTTTGATCTGAGTTTTCCTGGGAACAGTTTGAGCTTGGCATCAAAGAGTATGACTTTTTGACCAAGGAAAAAGATCTTTCTGGATATGTGTTTGTCGTGAAAGGCCTTAACCCGCTCTTTGTAAATTCGCAAGTTCTCATACCCGTCGTGGCGTAATTCATCGATCTTGCTCATTTGAAGCTTTCTATGGGTTCTTGCCTTAGAAAGATCGAGATTGCAATTCCGTACTGCCCAATAGGCTTTGTGCTCCAATTCGATGGGGAGGTGACATGCCTTCCCATACACCAATCTGAAGGGAAACATGCCTAATTGGGTCTTGTGGGTGGTCCTATAAGCCCACAAAACTTTCGGAAGTTGGGCTGACCAGTCTTTCCAATCAGATCGAACAGTGATCTGAAAGATTTTCTTGATCTCTCGATTTGATAGCTTAGCTAGACCATTGGTTTAAGGCTAATAAGGAGTAGAGATTCGGTGTGACACCCCGTATTTGGTCATCAGTGACCTGAACTGAGCATTAGTGAAATAGGTCCCTCCATCAGAGATTATAGTACAAGGAATCCCGAATCAAGAAAAGATGTTCTGATGAATGAATTTGATTACTACCTTATGATCATTGGTTCGGGTCGAAGTGGCTTCGATCCATTTGGACACGTAGTCAACAGCGAGCAGAATGTACTCGAAGTGGCCTGAAACAAGAAAGGGTACCATAAAATCAATCCTCCAGACATTAAAGATTTCACATACGAGAATCAGCTGTAAGGGAACCATATCATGGTGGCTCATGTTGCCTAAGGTCTGGCAACGAGTGCATGCCTTACAGTGATTGTAAGCATCTTTGAAAATCATGGGCCAATAGAAGCCGCACTAGAGGACTTTTGTTGTAATTTTATGACCAGTGAATTATCCACTGCATGCCTGGTCATGGCAGGACAAGATGCCCTGAATTTTCACTTCCGAGACACATCGTCGGATGATTTGATCAACACTGATGCGGAAGAGATATGGGTCTTCCCAAAAGTAGTACTTGGCATCGGAAAGTAATTTGTCCTTCTTCTCCTTCGACCAATTGGATGGGATCTGATGTGATGCCAAGTAGTTTACTTGATCAGCAAACCATGGAAGGCCCGTACTAATAGTTAGGAGGTGCTCATTGAGAAAATGTTCCGTAATGGGTCCGGAAGGGTCAATAATGTCAGAAGGAAGGTGAAACAAGTGATCAGCTACCATGTTCTGTTTTCCTGCCTTGTCGCAAATCTCAAGGTTAAACTCTTGCAACAGCAAGATCCAACGGATTAGTTGAGCTTTCACATCCTTCTTTGCAAGGAGGTGCCTCACAGTAGTGTGATCAGAGTAAATGATAACACAGGAACCCAGGAGATACAATCTGAACTTTTTCAGGGCAAATACTACGGTTAGCAACTCTTTCTTAGTAACTGTGTAGTTACGTTGAGCCTCGTCAAGTGTCTTGCTAGCCTAGTAGATGACCACGGGTTTCCCGTCAATTTTCTGCCTAAGTACCGTACCTACAGCAAAATCAAATGCATCACACATGATCTCAAAGGGTTAAGACCAATCAGGGAACTGTAGGATCGGAGCTTGGGTAACTCGATCACGCAGGATCTCAAATGCTTGAGTACACTCCTTGGAGATTTCAAAAGGGACATCCTTAGATAGCAAAGTAGTTAGGGGGTGCGCAATCTTCGAGAAGTCTAGAATGAATCGATGATAAAAACCAATGTGCCCCAGGAAAGATCGGATGTCTTTGATCGAGCTAGGCATAGGGAGTTTGGAGATCATATTCACCTTGCCTAAATCAACCTAGATGCCTTGTTCTTAAATGAGATGTCTCAGGACAATTCCTTCAGGCACCATGAAGTGGCTCTTTTCCCAGGAAAGAACTAGTTTCACATCAATGCACTGCCTGAGGATCTGGACCAAGTGCAAGAGGCAATCATCAAATGATTCACCAAAAACTGAGAAATCATCCATGAAGACTTCCAGATTATCACCTACTATATATGAGAATATGGCAATCATGCACCGCTGAAAAGTAGCGGGTGCATTGTTGAGACCAAAGGGCATCCTTCGGAATGCGTACATCCTGAAAGGGCAAGTGAAAGTGGTCTTTTCTTGGTCCTCAGGATGGATTGCCACCTGGTTGTAACCGAAGTACCCATCTAAAAAGCAGAAGAATCTATTTCCCACTAGTTTTTCGAGGATCTAATCAATAAACGGTAGTGGGAAATGATCCTTCTTCGTGGAGGTATTGAGTCTTTTGTAATCAATGCAGACTCTCCATGAATTTGCTACACGGGTTGGTATGATTTTTCCGGTCTCAGTCGTGATCACGGTGAGTCCTACCTTCTTAGGCACAACCTAGATTGGACTCACCCACCAACTGTCAAAGATCAGGTAGATGATCCCAGCATCTAACCACTTAATGATCTCCTTTTTTATGACCTCCTGCAAATTAGGATTCAGACGTCTCTGCATTTCACAGGAAGGTCGTGTGCCCTCTTAAGTGTAGATGCGGTGTGTACAGTAAGAGGAGCTAATACCAGTCAAATCATCGAGAGTCCATCCAATGGCTCTTCGATGTTGCTGAAGAATAGAAATCAGATGGGATTCCTGATCAAGTGTGAGTCTGGAGTTGATAATCACAGGAAACGTCTAATTGGAACCCAAAAAGATGTACTTTAGATGATTGGGAAGAGGCTTTAGTTCTAAAACAGGGTTATTAGCAGCAACGGGTGGTTCAAGGTGGGTGTCAGGAGTAAGGGAAGGAGCTATGGGTGTCTAGGTTGAGTTCGGACTCCTCTAATTGCGGGTTTTGATCCTCTTGTGGTTGATCAGAAGTAGTCAGGTTTTCCTCGATATACTAATTGTCAACCACAACCTCGATATCAGATATTTGTTCTATAACTCTACAATTAATCCTTTGTTGGGCCTAAAAGATGTCGATCTTTAGTGTCTGGTTCCCAAATTTTAGTTCAATTTGTCCCTCCTCACAATTAATGTTAGCCCTAGCAATGGCCAGAAAGGGTCTCCCTAGTATGTTGGTGTGTTTCTCAGATTTTCTAGAGCATCCATATCCAAGACTATGAAATCCACCGTGAAATAGAAATCCCAAACCCTAACAATGACATCCTCAAGAACTCCTTTAGGTTACTTAATAGATCGATCTACCAATTGTAATGTCACCTCTGTTGGTTTTAGCTCAGATTCCTCAAGATGGTCAAGTAGGGAAGTAGTTATTAAGTTTATGGAGGCTTCTAGATCCAGTAAAGCTCTATCAAATTAGATATCACCAATTGTATAGGAAATCAGGAGAGTACCTGGGTCTTTTGCCTTAGGTAGGAGCCTACTCAAAATGATGAAGCTGGCTTGCAGTGACAATACGATTGGGCTCCCACTTTTGGTTCGCGGCTTATGCTTAGGTGTACACACGTCTTTCAGAAATCATGCGTAAGCTAGTATGTGGCGAATCGCATCCATCAAGGGGATATTTATATGGACCTGTTCAAAGAGCTTGACCAGGTCCTCTTCAGGTGCCACGTGTTTGGTTGTCCTCTTTCCCTTGGTCAAGGCCTCAGGAAATGGAACCTTAGATGGTTCCTCTAGAATAGGTCCAGGTTCTTGATCTGGGACAGGGGTATCCTGGATGACTATCCTTGGGTTTGTGTTACTACCAGGCTAAAAGTGGCTTGGGTAAGGTGGGTCCTGTGTTGCTTTGCCACTATGGGTTGTAACTGGATTCAGTCCTGCCTGGTTCTAGTTTGGTATAGGTAAAATTGGTGGCTGCTACTAAAATCCCGAGTACGATGTCGAAGCTTTCATCCCGTCGGGTGATGGAGTAGAAGGGGCATGATAAACCATGTAGGCTTGGCCCGGATTTGGGTTCATAATGTGCCTCTGGTTCAGCACGTTATTCGGATTAGGCAGAGGTTGAGAAGGGAGTGTACCAAGTTGGTGAAAATTGATATCTGGGCGAGTTAACTTCGAACCTCTATGATCTCGTCTTTGTGTTGTTTCTGCATAGCCGCATTAGTCTTTTGAATGTCAGCCATAGTCTGAATGATAAGAGTCATTTGATCTCCTTGAGTTGGCCTAGATTGATAGGTGGGGTTGGGCTGAGGCTGAGGTGGCTGATATGGACGAGAAGGTTGTGGACGGGGCTGATATGGTGGTCTCTAATTCTGATTGTTTCCCACCCACATGAAATTAGGATGATTTCACCATCCAAGGTTATAGGTATTAGATAATGGGTCATTCTGGATGGCGTTGAGGTCCTCGCAGGTCTAAGGAACCTCAGAAAAGTTAGAATACGAGGGTTCAGAGTTCCCCCAACAAGAATAGGTAGGTTCAGAGTTTCCTCCGACCCTAGAGTCAGACGGGGGTGGATACAGGTCCATCCCCTGAGAAGATCTGTGGTAGATGTTATGCACAGCTTCCCTCCTGGAGGGTGGTTGTGCGAACAGGTTTTGCGTAGAGGTGGCTCGCTGCAAATGTCAAGTTAGCTAATCCACCTTCTTCTCAATAATAGAGACCTTGTCCAAATGACTGGCCATCATTTCAAAGTCGATAGAAGAGGACAGGCCCTACGTCTCATGTGCCCTGCTTGGATTCGTCGATGCGCAACATTCATCCAGTCGAATATGCCCATGGAGTCATTATTGATGCAGTTCTCACACATATTCTCGAGAATCTCCCACACAGTGTCCTTGTGTTGGCCCATGATATTTCCTCCGCAAGTTGCATTAGCGAATAATCAGATATCTTTACGGAGTCCCTGGTAAAAGGACTGGACTTATTCCCATTTAGGAACTTCGTGATGGGGGTACTTTCACATGAGATCCAAAAAACGATCCCACGCTTCGTGAAGTGGTTCTCTAGACTGTTGTGTGAAGTGCGTGATCTGGTGTCGTAAAGCATTCATCCAACCAACTGGGAAGAACTTTTTCAAAAACTCATATTATAGTTCAACCCATGTGTTGATTGGATGCGTCTGAGTCTGATACCAGTGAGCTGCTTTGTCCATGAGAAAGAAGAACATTTTCATGAGAAGGATATCCCGATTTTGAACATCTGACCCGAAGGTCTAGGCCAAATGCTTGAGCTGTTTAATGTGCTAGAAAGGATCCTCAGAATTGAGCCCATAAAATTTTGAAATAGCATTAATCATGTTGGGCTTGAGTTCAGTATCAGGACCTCCAGCTGGGATTTAGACTCGAGGTTCGATCGCCACCACAGCGGGATTGTAATGATCTCGCATCATAGGACGCTGCGGTGAGTTCACAAAGGCTTGGAATAAATCATTAAGGCACTGAAGTTGATTCTCGAGGTTATTCTCTTCTTCTGTGGGTTGTGCCATGATGATGGATGAAGGAGAATTAGGTTCAGAGGAATCAGAAGAGATGTCTATGTGATGGGATTGTTGCACAAACACGGAAGTTGAGGCCTAGCCTCGACAGGAGTGAATGACTAAAGGAGGCCTCAAGGGTGGTCTTAAGGACCTCCTCCCAAACATGCACTGATGGACTGGATGAGAATAGAATGTGATGGACCAAATCAAGACACCCAAAATATTTTGGATGACTATAGAGGTTTGGGGCGAATGATATCCCTTAGTCAAAAAGTCATCCACCTGAGAATTACCTAGGCAGCCAGAGAGGGAGAGTCCCACAAAGACCCCTACATGGTAGAGCAACCCCACGGGTTACAGAGTTTCCCCCACTCGACCTCTCTTGTCACTAATGTTCCCGGTAGACTAGAATGGGGACTTGACCTCTTAAGTCTACCAGTTTTAATTAAGAGCAAGGGTGCTTAGGATTCCACTTGAACTTTTAAGATGTATTGAGCGCAAAAGGTGATACGAGAGGAGAAGAGAAAGAGATGAGAGAAAGTGTGTAATTCAAGCAACAAATTCTAGACCTAACTTAAGTGTGACTCCCTAAAAAATTAACCTAAGACTTGGTCTACTTAGGAAATAAGTAATCAATAGTGAATGCCCATTCTGTCAACAAATCTAGCTAAGTTGCTTAAGGGGAGGTTTGGGCCCAAGCGTTTCCCAGGAAAATCCACAGGTGCTTGTACAAACCTGCGCCTGGTCGTTTGACATGGTCCCTCAGCCTGAACACTAGATATAGATGACAAATTGGTATTAACTATAGAAAATTTAAGACCTATATAGCAAGCCTAAGTTGATGAAAACCTTAGGGATTAAATTGCTACAAATTTTAATTAGGTCTAGGATACTAGTGTGCACACTGAATGTGGAGGGCATTGATTGGGTTGTTGCCCTATTATTTTAATTTTTAGTGTGTGTGCAGGAATTGGAAAGTGGTTCCAATTAAAAATAAGTTGTCACACAATTTTTGTATTTTTATCTTTTAGGATTCAATTTAATTGAATGTGTTTTACGGTTTCTCTTTTTAAATGTTCAAACAAGTTTGAAACTTCCACAATCAAAGAAAAATAAGTTGTATTGGTGATGATGTGTTTCCTTTATGTTGTGGGACTAAAAAGCAAGAAACCCTAATTGGATTTGAACCCTAATACAGAAAATTACTACCAATGAATTTTTTTAGGCTTTCTAAATAAGTAGTGGTCCAAAAAATGCAACCAACACCACTACCTTATGTAAAATCAAACAAGGATTCCAGAAAAGATTTTTTTAAGATTTTAGAAATTTGTTTGATATTTGTTTTGAATTTTTATTTATGATGGTGTCAAAGTCTAGAAATGGTACCCGTGAGTATTTTACACTTTCTGTACCACCACTAACCTCAGAAATTTTTGGTGATTTTATGTGAGATGTAGAATTTCACAAGGATTCCAGAAAGCTAAATTTCACAAAAATTGAATGAGTATAAAAAATCTAAAAATTCATGAACTGTAGCAAAATAGGAAGCTAAGAGGGTGTAACCCCTCGGCAATCCACGAATTTCTAAAAATTAAATACAAAGTCAACTAATCTAAAATTTGGAGCAGACGTTCCTAACTTGATTTTAAATCACTATGTGAAATTTCAAGATTTTAGGAGACTTGTGGTGTTGGGAATTGAGTGGAGTTGAGTGGCTAGAATGAATTCATCTTCAGCTGGCTGGAGTTGAGTGGAGCTAGATGTAGCTGGACCTGAGCTGGGGTGAACTCCAGTCAACTCAATTGAGCTAGCTAGAGCTCCCTGTAGACTAGTGGGAGCTGAGATGAGCTAGACTAAGCTAAGTTGAGCTGGATCAGAGCTGACCTAAGATAGGGTGAGCTAAGATGAGATCTCTTGAGCTGCCATTTAGCTGAGATGAGTTGAATGGAGTTAGGATGAGCTAACCCTAGTTCAGGTGAGCTGAATTCCAGCTATGGTAAGCTGGATCAAGCTAAGTTACAGTTAGTCTGAGCTTCTTCTTCACCAGTTGCCTTCCTGAGTGCTAGGGTTTTAGGGATCTATATATCTGTTCATCCCTGACACTCACAAAAGCACATTAAAATGACAAGAAAAATGCAATGCATGCCTATCCTAATTTATGACTAAATGCAACCCAAAAAACCCATTTGCGAAGAAAAACCCTAAGAGCTAGGATTGTTTTAATGCAAAAGAATGATGATAAACTGACGTTTATCACATTTCGATGTAGAAGGATAAGGATCTTGGATTTGTTTCTCACTTATCAAAGTGACAGCACAAGATAGGCATTAGGGTTAGAAGGGTGAGGTGGGTTTGGCAAGATGGCCTGAGCCTAGGTTGGGTTGGGGTTAGCAAAATCAGGTGGGTGCTGGAGAGCTGGTTGAACTATATGTGCCTGTTTCTTCTGTGTGTTGTGCTGGTTAATCCTTTTAAAGTTCCTTGGGTTGGGGATGGCTTAGGATGGCAGCATCCCGTGTTGTCTAGCATCAACTAACTAGTCTAGTCGTCACGTCAATTTTGTCCTCAATTGATTTATTTCCTCCTTATGTCTTAGGTTCATTTCTTGCATTTCCTTGAAGACCAAACTCATATCAGAGGGCAGGTTTTCTTGAGTAGGTTGTGGCTGATATATGCATGGTTGTGTGTACCTACTGGGTTGCCCACACTGTAAATACCTCTGTTTTGATGCAGCAAAATTATGCTTATTGCTAGACTAACATATTAGGACTATCTCGAATTAAAGCATTAAAGCATCTCTCAAGTCAAGTGCAAATAGTTGCTGATGTGTGTCTTTTCATCTTTATTTCGGTCTAGGATGTTATTGTAAGGAACCTCAAATAAAACCCAAATACGAATTTTTCACGTATCTTTTCAAACCAAGCTTTTAGGGCTATTGATCGACCAAACTAGCTAATTGATCGACCAAATCACCTTGATCGACCAACCAACTTCATTAACCGATCAAATCATCCCATTTTAAGAAGTTGAAAAATATCCTTTTGATCGATCAACCAAGTTAATTGACTGATCAATTAGTGATCGACCAACCATCTTAATTGATCTCCCAAATTATTTTTCGATCGACCAATTAACCCTAATTGATCGATCAATTTAATTTTCCATTCAAGCAAAACTTTTAGTATAAATAGAGGTCGTACGCAACCCATTTTCTCATCACTTTCAAATAGAAATACCATTCAGAAAATGTAGCTTCTCGTGTTTATTTCAAAGGCTTCTATGTCCCATTTTTCACATCCTTGTAAAGCACGACGCTTGGAACCTCTACGGAAAGACTTTGATTTGATCTTTTATTGAGGTTCCATAGAAGTTATTCCTATTATTCTATTTTGTTGTTTTGATTTACGGATCCCAAGTTTGTTGGGAAGATCCGTGGTTGTTTTTGCTTCTGTTCAGGATAAAAAGGGAAGTGGTTGTAAGAGGTTGTGTCACCCTCGTTCAAGTGTCACATCTAGTGGATTGACTAGCTTGGACTAGTCGGAAAAATCCTAAGCTGGGAGGCTTAAGTAGCGATTTTTACCTAGATTGGGTTTCCACTATAAATCAAATGTACTCTACACATGAATCTCTGGTGCTTTATTTTTTTTCTCTGTGGATATATTTCAAAGCAATACTATTCACCCCACCCCTATAGTATTTAGTTGCAATCCACAAGATATTCTCCTACTCTCACTTGGTATCAGAGCCTAATCGTGAAGGAGACGTCACACCTTACCTTCACATGGACGCAACAAAAAGTTTTACGGAGGGACAATCATTTTCCCAACCACCACTACTTGACAGATTAGATTATGATTATTGGAAAAGAAGAATGCAAATTTTTCTTGAAGCAATGGACTTTGAGATTTGACATATCATTGAGTCCAAATATATGAATGAAGGAAGAGGAGAAGAAAGTGACAAATAATGGAAAAGCCATGAATGCACTATTTTGTGCATTAACAAGAGAGGAATTTGAAAAAGTTGCTTCATGCAAAAATGCATATGAGATATGGGACCAACTCTCTGTCATGCATGAAGAAAGCACTGACGAAGAAGTAACATGAAATGATTCCAATCTAAGTTCAGAATCAGATGCTGAGGAACAAAGCCACGAAGATGGAGTTACTCATCTATGTCTCATGGCACCAACAGAGTCAAGCGAAGAAGAGGTAAATTCTAACCTTACTTTAGATGAATTATTAGATGCATATCAAGATTTATACAAATTGGCTAAAAGATTAAGGAATGAAAATAAGGAACTTAAGGATAAGTACTCAAGTTTAGAAAATGAAAAAGATAGTTTATCTCTAGATTTAAAAAATAAAAAAGGGGAATTAAATGAAGTAAGAGTTGTGAGTGTAGAATTTCATGAGAAAATAGAAGATCTCAAGGAACAATATATTCACTTTGAAGACACACTTAATGACCTTAAATATTCTACTAGAACATATGTAGAAAAATATGACATTAAAAAGAAGAATCAAAATAAGATTAGGTAAGCATTTTTATATGAAAAGGCCAAGAGAAGAGAGTTTAATGTACCCTCTAACTCGAAAGGAATTAATAGCCACGGACCCAAAAGAATATGGGTATCGAAAAAATTTGTGGAAAATTGTGTTGCAGGTTATAGGAAAGATCAACATGGAAATTACAATTGGAGAAGTAACCTTCAATAACCCAACAATCATTAATTTGGCTATGGAAGATGCTGGAACCAGCAATGTCAATGGATGCCAAATTTTTTGCAGAGACCCCCTCCACCTGGTTACTGCTATTAGGTATAACTCCTTATACCTTAGCAAGAATGATTCCCAAAACTAAATCTTTATTACCTTCTTAGTTATAAATAAGTTTTTAATATAAATTTGACTAAACGTTGAATTAATTAATTTCGGATAGCAACTTGATAGGCAGAGAAGAATAAAGAAAATCAAACCTTGATAAGGGATCATTGTTTGAGGGGGAGAATCAAGATCACTTTCTTAGTAACATTTAGATAGCATAATATTTCTGAAGCTTGAATTACATGATTAAGGGGGAGTTAAATGTAAAATCAACAGCAACATGTTTTACTTTTTGCTGAAACAAAAATGGGGAGATATTATGAAACCTTTTAAATTTAATAATTATAATTTTGTTGTCATCAAAAAGGGGGAGAATGTAAGCACCTCTGTTTTGATGCACCAAAATTATGCTTATTGTTAGACTAACATTTTAGGACTATCTCAGATTAAAGCATTAAAGTGTCTTTCAAGTCAAGTGCAGATAGGTACTGATGTGTGTCTTTTCACCTTTATTTGAGTCTAGGATATTATTGTAAGGAACCTCAAATAAAACTCAAATACAATTTTTTCACATATCTTTTCAAAACCAAGCTTTTAGGGTTATTTATCGACCAAACTAGCTAATTGATCAACCAAATCACCTTGATCGACCAACCAACTTTATTAACCGATCAAACCAACCCATTTTAGGAAGTTGAGAAATATCCTTTTGACCAGTCAACCAAGTTAATTGATCGATCAATTAGTGATCGACTAAATTGCCTTTTGATTGACCAATTAACCTTAATTGATCGACGAATTTAATTTCCTATATAGGCAAAACTTTTAGTATAAATAGAGGTCGTACGCAGCCCATTTTTTCATCACTTTCAAATAGAAATATCATTTAGAAAATATAGCTTCTCATGCTTATTTCAAAGGCTTTTGCACCCCGTTCTTCATGTCCTATTAAAGCACGATGCCTCGAACCTCTGCAAAAAACTTTTGATTTGCTCATTCATTGAGGTTCCATAGAAGTTATTTGATTCGCACGTGTTTTTCATGTTTGAAATCGGGGTTACGAGTAACCCATCATCGTAGTTGCAAAACTCGTGATCAAATATAATTTATAGCGAAGCTCCAAAGGAGTCCTGGGTCGAACACAGGGAGGCAACATTTACTTTATATGAAAACCACGCTTCGATTTGTTTCTTTTTGGTGTTTTAGGGTTTTATTTTTTTTATTTTTGAAATAAAATGACAATCAATCACAAGAGAGAGATGGAAGCGAATATGATATGTTGCATGAATGTCAATTACAATAATCTAGAAAACATAAAAAGAGGGGGAGGTGAGAAGAAATCTCCCGAAATGGCTATTCAGCGAGACGACGACACCTGGTAGAAGCTCGGATGGAGTTGGGAAGCAGGACGGTGAAGGTGAGAAGCAGGAAGATGTCGGGTAGAGGAAAGCTTCAGCGTAGCTCCGAAATGGAGGTGAGAAGGCAGAGATGATCTGCTACCGGCATAGAGGTGGGAGGACGGCTCCAAGGCGACCTATGAATGGGGATGGGAAGCTGAAGGAGTATTTAGTGGGGCACACTCTCGTTACACTAATAGGCACCTTGGGAGATTGAGAGCAAACTCTAATAGAGAGTTGGTAGGCTTGCTAGAGCTTGGGAGTAGGTGGGAGTAGAGTAGGTAGAGATGGCTTGGAAGGGAGGGGGTGTAGGTCCTTTTATAGTGGAGGAGAAGAGGCTAGAATAGGCATGGGACCATTAGTGATCTCCAAGTCGTCGCTGTAAGTATCTCTGTAGGCAGCTAACTTCCGCTCATGCTCATAGCTGGCCTTGCTGGCTTATGAATAATTAGCGATGGATGTAAGCGTCGCTGTAGGTCCAGCTCAGGCGTTGCTGTAGGCTGGCGCCAACCAAGCACGCACCCGCCCGTAACTAGCCTGCGCATCACACGCCCCTGGTCAAGCGTGCACTTGTGCTGGCACTACGCTGGCTGTGCACGTTCCTGCGTGCATGCTTACACTACAGCTAGCCATGCGATGCACTCAATTGATGCATTAGTGAGGCTCGAACCCGCGGCAGCTAGTTGAGGGGTGGGCGCTTCACCAATGCGCCACGTAGGTTAGATGGTCGCAACTACATTTTGAGGCTCAGCCGCTTCAACCATTGGATGAAAATCCAACGATGGATATCGCTCGCTCGGAGGAAGAGGGAGTTCTGCAGATGTCTAGGGGTGATTCAGATGGCGCCACGTGGCACCATCTCAGCCGTCTATCTTCATTCTATTGCAGAGGGTGCCATGGTGCTCAGATCGAGATGATTCCCACATTGTCGGACTGCGATCGTCGCTCCATATTCATCCGTACAGTTGGATTTTCCATCCAAAATCTGTATGGATGTCGCATTGCCCCCTGGCCATTTATCTTCCTCAGACTTCGTATGATGCTACATGACTCCGATCTAGACGATTTCGGAGGTGTTAAACTCCGTTTGTCATCCTGATCAAATTCGTATGGTCTGATCATCAATCCGAGGCCTTGAAATAAATCTTCTTCTCTCTTGACCATAAAAAGGACCTAATTAACCCAAAATATATACAACTACTCTAATTGCAAAATGATGCATGCTATGCAATATTTATAACATAAAATGCAAATCTAAGCCTAGGAACATGCATGAATAGGCATTTTAACCCAAATAGATGTGTTTATATCATATCCCCATACTTATCTTTTGCTAGTCCCTAGCAAAATTAAACTACATGCTATGTATAAAAGCAGAATTAAGATTAAATCGCTTAAGCCTAAGTTGTTTATTAACAATAGAAAATTTCAACTAAAGTCCTAAACAACGAAAACTCAATAGTACCCTACCAGAATGCAAACCGCCAAGTCCTCGCCTTATTTGAAAAGGGAAGATACATTTTTTTTTATTTTTCTTCTTTTCTAATTTTTTTGTACTTTTGGAGTTTGAGAGTTCCGACGTATCTTTTTACGGCTACCCGACCCGCCCAAGACTCGAAAAGGACTCTAAGTGCTAAGCATCTTGTGAAAATAGCGAAAGACTCACTAGGCAACCGTTGAAACGGACTTCAAGTTTCTACGACCCTAGGTGACCTTGCCTAAAGGTTTATCTTTTTGATTGGTAAGTTTCTTCCTACTTTTATTTATGGGGTCAACACAAGGGCGAACTCAGTGTATATCTCCCTGGTTTATTCTACTTCCCTGCTTCTTCCCTAAGTGTTTTGGGAATTATTGTGCATTTTTGTGAGCTAGGCTCTGGACAACCGGCCAATTGGCTGTTACCCACGGCAACTTGCAGCCATACTTGTACGATGAAGTATGGTTTTGTTTATTTTTATTTATTTTTATTTTTTTCTCCATTTTCTATATTATTTTTTTATTTTTCTTTTTATTTTTTTCTTTTTTTAAGTAGGTGGCTTCCCTGATCTAAGATGTACAATGAAAATGGTCTTGTGACTAGGCTCTAGACAACCGACTGATGAGCTGTTACCACCAACAACTTGCTAGCCATACCACCCTAGATAGTTCATTAGCTACCCAATTTTCGAAAGAAACCGTCGAAAAGTAAGTGCAAAAGGTGTGTAGATGCTTTGGCTTAAAGTCCCCTCAAATCAGAGGGCGGGTTGATAAGTCACATACTTATCATCCCAAATTATTTATCGAATTAAAATAAGATTGACTTGGCGAGGACTCGAGACTAAGTCCACATTCGAGTGGACACCCAGGCTAATTAAGCTCAATGACCTAAAGAGTCTAAGTATTCAGGTCCTATCGTATCATTTCCTAAAGTTAATAACTTCCAAATGCCTAAGTTCTCTTTTCCTAATTTCCTTCTTTTTTATCTTTTTCAAATTTTCAAAATTTTTTTTCTTATTATTTTTTAAGAAACTACAAGAAATTCTACGGAGTTAACAAAATGATTTCAGGAATTGATTATCCACCCCCCATGACTAAATGATGCAATTTCCTCATTGTAAAAACAAAGACATGAAAAGGGCAGAGTAAATAGAATATCACTTGAATTTCGTGACAACCTGGTCTGCTCCGCAGAGGGAAGAGAGCATACACACGCGCTAAGTTTATTGCCTTCAGCTAGTCATAATATACATACAAAGAAGAAATTAGGAATAAACAGGTGCGGGTCAGAATCAAAATCAAAAGGTTGATCCTGAAATCCATTAGCAGAAGATTCCACAAACATGGACCAGATTATAATGCAGACCCATGCCCCAAGGTCGAGTGGTTCTCAAGTTTTAGATGAAAATCATCCAGAATTGAAGATTGTTGAGCTTGCGGGGCCAGGCCTGCGGTTTGGTGGTGTGCAACCCAAGACCAAAGTGTCGAACAATGTGTAAAGATGGTTCATTAGGTGCGAAAGTCCACTTAATGTTCAGCTCAGAAAAATAATTAGTTCTTTTGACCTTGGGTTGCACATGAAAGATATCATAAGGGTCCTGGTAGAAAGTAGGTGATTTTAGGTCAACAGGAACCCTTAAATCCAAACTCATAGTTCCCTCAGAAGCAGCTTCCCAGATTTTTATTTCCCACTTCCTATCCTCCAACATCAAGTGTCCGGGTTCCTTGACCTCTAGCATATCATTCACCCCATATGATTTACCCAAGTCCAGAAATTGTAGTTGACTCAGAATTGACTTGGGTACAATGATTGCCAAATCAAAATCAATTCCTTTAGGGTATGGTTGAGGAATGGGGCTATTGATTGAATCTTCTAGTAAATGATGATTCAAATCCTCCAAGTTAGCCCCAATTGAATCCAAATATTCAATGAACGAGCTATTAAATGGTTCATCAGATTCCTCAAGCCCGTTTGTCTCACTAAAATCATCATCCTTACACTCAAGTGAGACTTCACCAAAAGATTCTTCACCCTCAGAGTCAAAGAATTGATGATCCTCATTTATATATGTCTCAAAATTGACTGTCATTTTATGGTCCGTGGAGACATTTTTCTTCATTCCCTAGCTCTGGGATCTCGGGTGAGAAACTCGATTCATCCTCAAAGGGTTGCTCT
The DNA here is from genome assembly GCA_037157565.1 of Thalassia testudinum. NCBI lineage: Eukaryota > Viridiplantae > Streptophyta > Magnoliopsida > Alismatales > Hydrocharitaceae > Thalassia > Thalassia testudinum. The sequence goes on from JAZHRO010000031.1 coordinate 175,444,774, forward strand.
AAACCAACCTAGTCATCTCCAATCTCAGAATATGTATCCCCCCCGACAAGCACCTGAGCGGGTTCAGACATTGTCACTTTTGAAGTGGGTTCATCTTGAGAGTCATCCCAAGATTTGACTAGGGCAACCACAAATTTCATCCTCAACCTCGACAATTTCCCAAGAAGAAACTCACCCAGGTCCCTATCCCTAACACTTTAGAGCAAATCCAATAGAGAACTATTAAGTTCATCAATCATTTTGATCATAGGCTCCAGTGCTTTAGTGCATGGTGTTGGCTGAGCTTCTAAAGATTGTACAGTGTTCCACAAAGTAGCCAGCATTCTTTCCTAGATCTGGTTAACCTGAACCGACTGGTTTGGTTCAGGTTTGGGTGGTTTTAGTTTAAATCTAAGGGAGTTAAGATATCGAGGTTTTCGGGTTCCTCCCTGATAGTAGGTCATCTTGGGTTCTTTAAAGAATGGTGATGATCTATTTTCAGTGGAATACTGGGAAAGGTAGGTGTTATAATCATCATATCCTTCCAAATTATAGATCGGGTTGGTTTGATCATCAAAGGATCGAGATCTATAATCATTGTAGCTCTGGGAAGGAATGTAATCATAGTCTTGTTGTCCAGGGCTAGGCCCTAGACACTGAGGTCTGGATTCATATCCCCAAAAATTATCCCGGCTAGTGGATGGGTAATTACAAGTCAAGTCGGGATAGTAATCATCTTGGGGATAAGTGGTGGTAGGAGGATAGGATTGGAAATGTGTGTAAGATGTGGAAGGGTACATGGTGAAGTAAGGAGGGAAATCAGAAGAGAGAAAGGTGCCCTGCAGTACAAGCAATCAACCCTGTCCTAGGTGGGTTAGCCTAAAGACCTACAGACTCCCAGGACCCATCTTGAGATTATTAATGATTCTGTCTACTTTTATTTAGTCAATCCAACCAATTAGAAGGAGGGACTAGGGAGAAGGTTCTTCCTTTGGCTTACGCCTCCGATTCCTAGTGTACCCCCCAGCCACAGTCATTTGATGCTACTCCCCTAGCTAAACCTCAGATGGGCCAACAGAAGCAAATTAATGAAAAAAAAATCTCAGTCTGAGCCCCGAAGAGAGAATCAATCCTTAAGGTCAACGCCTACTCGATTTTAATTAGGCTTGGGATGATTATGCTCTTGGAATGTGATGGGCCCTTTAGATGGGTTGTGCCCTTAATGATCAGTTAAAATGTGTGTGCGTACACAACCAAGGTTTTCAAACAAGGTTATTTGATGATGTGTCTTTTAGGATTAAACCTTGTTTAGTAGCTTTTAGGGTTTAATTCTTAGGTTGGTTCAATCAAGGTTTAGTAGAACACTCCAAGTTTTGAAAGCACGGGTGATGATATGTTCCTTTACAAAAGTCAAAAATACTGTGGAGTGCCTGGTTTAGTCTTAAGAATCAACCTTAAGTGGCAAGCTACTTGATGGATCGATTTTAGATTGACTGGTGCAGCCCAAACAGTTCAAGCAATTGGCCTATTGCACCACTTGATTAAGGCACACAAGAAGTCTTAACCTAATCAGATTTCTACTCACTTATTTGTGTGTTGAGTTAAGTGTATCGGGTTCACAAGTCAAATCCCGGTTAAGTGGTAGAATCGATATGATTGTGCGACTTAGGGTGAGAAGTTATGGGTGTTAAGTGTGTGTATTTTTTAGAAAATCCCACAAGAGAAGAGTATTTTTTTCTTTTTAATATATTCTAGGGTGAGATGAGTGGAGGTGACAAACAAACAACCATATCTATCCTAGGATTTATAAAACGCACCTAAGTTAATTTGGGTTTGAGTTATTAGTGTGGTGAAATGAACTAGTGGGTGGAGAAGTAGGGGTAAACTTACATAATTCTATACCTGCACTTTACTCCAATCTACCGCCCTCAACTCCACGATCGGGTTCCTGCAAGACAATAAATCGAAGAAGAAAGATAGGTTAGAGAAATACGTAAGTAATGCGGGAAAATGGGATAAAAATCAAAGAGCGTTGCCTCCCTGACAACGATGCCAAAATAATTCACACGAGTTTCACATGTTTGAAATCGAGGTTACTAGTAACCCGTCATCGTAGTTGCAAAACTCATGATCAAATATAATTTATATCGAAACTCCAAGGGAGTCCCGAGTCAAACACAAGGAGGCGATGTTTACTTTGTATGAAAATCGTGCTTCAATTTTTTTCTTTTTGGTGTTTTAACGATTTGTTTTTTTTGTTTTTGAAATAAAATGACAATCAATCACAAGAGAGAGATGAAAGCGAATATGATATATTGCATGAATGTCAATTACAATAATCTAGAAAACATAAAAAGAGGGGGAGGTGAGAAGAAATCTCCCGAAGCGGCTGTTCGGTGAGATGACGGTGCCTGGCAGAAGCTCGGATGAAGGAGTTGGGAAGCAGAACAATGGAAGTGAGAAGCGGGATGACGTCGAGTAGAGGAAAGCTTCAGCGCAGCTCAGGAATGGAGGTGAGAAGGCAAAGATGATCTGCTACCGGAATGGAGGTGGGAGGATGGCTCCAAAGCAACCTATGAATGGGGATGGGAAGCTAGAGAGTATTTGGTGAGGCAGAGTCTCGTTACACTAATAAGCACCTTGGGAGATTGAGAGCAAACTCTAATAGAGCGTTGATGGGCTTGCTAGAGCTTGAGAGTAGGTGGGAGTAGAGTAGGTAGAGATGGCTTGGAAGGGGGGTGTAGATCCTTTTATAGTGGAGGAGAAGAGGCTAGAATAGGCATGGGACCATTAGTGACCTCCAAGTCATCACTGTAAGTGATGCTGTCGGCAGCTCACGCCCACAGCTGGCCTTGCTGGCGAGCGAATAATCAACGATGGCTGTAAGCGTCATTGTAGGTTCAGCTCAGGCGTCACTGTAGGCTGGCGCCAACCGAGCACGCACCCGCCCGCAGCTGGCCCACGCATCACGCGTAGCACGGCCCTGGTCGCACGCGTGCGCTCACGCGTTGGCGCTATGCTGGTTGTGCACGCACCTGCGTGCATGCGTGCTTGCGCTGCGACTGGCCATGTGATGCGCTTAATTGATGCATTGGATAGGCTCGAACCTGTGGCAGCTAGTTGAGGGGTAGGTGCTTCACCAATGCACTACGTGTGTCAGATGGTCAAGGCTACGATTTGAGGCTCAACCACTTCAACTGTTGGATGCAAATCCAACAGTGGAAATCGCTCGCTCAGAGGAAGAGGGAGTTCTGCGAACACCTAGGGGCAATTCAGATGGTGCCATGTGACGCCATCTGGGCCATCTTTGTTCATTATGTTGCAGAGGGTGCCACGATACTCAGATCGAGATGATTCCCGCAATACCAGACTGCAATCGTTGCTCCAAATCTATTTGTACAGTCGGATTTTCCATCCAAAACCCATATGGATGACGCATTGTCCCCTGACCGTTGATCTTCCTTGGACTTCGTGTGATGCCACGGGACTCCGATCTAGATGATTTCGGAGGCATTAGACTCCGATCGTCATCCTGATCAGATCTGTATGGTCTGATCATCCATCCGAGGCCCTAAAATAAGTCTTCTTCTCTCCTGACCGTAAAAAGGACCTAATTAACCCAAAATATATACTACTCTAAATGCAAAATGATGCATGTTATGCAATATTTATAACATGAAATGCAAATCTAAGCTTAGGAACATGCATGAATGGCATTTTAACCCAAATAGATGTGTTTACATCATTATTCCTGTTATTCTATTTTGTTGTTTTGATTTACAGATCCCAAGTTTATTGGGAAGATCCGTTGTTGTTTTTTCTTCTCTTGAGGATAAAAAGGGAAGTGGTAAAAAGAGGTTGTGCCACCCTTGTTCAAGTGGTATGTCTAGTTGATTGACTAGCTTGGAATAGTCAGAAAAATCCTAAGCTGGGAGGCTTAGGTAATGGTTTTCACCCAGATTGGGTATCCACTATAAATAAGGTGTACTTTGTGCATGAATCTCTAATGCATTATTTTTTTTTATCTGTGCATATATTTTAAAGCAATACTATTCATCCCTCCCCTATAGTATTTAGTTGCGATCCATAGTATATTCTCCTACTCTCACTTGGCATCAGAGCCTAATCGTGAAGAACACGTCACACCTCACCTTCACATGGTCGCAATAACAAGTTTTATGGAGGGACAATCATTTTTCCACCCACCACTATTTAACAGATCAGATTATGATTATTGGAAAGGAAGAATGCAATTTTTTCTTGAAGTAATGGACTTTGAGATTTGACATATCATTGAGTCCAAATATATGCCAAAGAAGAAAGAAGAAAAAGAGCTAACGAAGGAAGAGAAGAAGAAAGCGAAAAATAATGCCAAAGCCATGAATGCACTATTTTGTGCATTAACAAGAAAGGAATTTGAAAAGGTTGCTTCATCTAAAAATGCATATGAGATATTAGACCAACTCTCTATCTTGCACGAAGAAAGCACTAATGAAGAAGTAACATGGGATGATTCCAACCTAAGTTTGGAATGAGATGCTAGGGAACAAAGCCACAAAGATGGAGTTACTCATCTATGTCTCATGGCACCAACAGAGTCAAGCAAAGAAGAGGTAAATTATGACCTTGCTTTAGATGAATTATTAGATGCATATCATGATTTATACAAATTGGCTAAATGATTAAAGAATGAAAATAAGGAACTTAAGGATAAGTACTCATGTTTAGAAAATGAAAAAGATGGTTTATCTCTAGATTTGAAAAATAAAAAAGGAGAATTAAATGAAGTAAGAGTTGTGAATGTAGAATTCCATGAGAAAATGGAAGATCTCAAGGAACAATATATTCACTTTGAGGACACACTTAATGAACTTAAATATTCTACTAGAACATATGTAAAAAAATATGAGGACATTAAAAAGAAGAATTAAAATAAGATTAGGCATGCATTTTTATATCAAAAGGCCAAGAGAAGAGAGTCTAATGGACCCTCTAACTCGAAAGAATTAATAGCCACGAACCCAAAAGAATATGGGTACCAAAAAAATTTGTGGAAAATTGTGTTGCAGGTTATGGGAAAGATTGGCATGGAAATTACAATTGGAGAGGTAACCTTCAACAAGCCAACAATCATCAATTTGGCTATGGAAGATGCTGGAACCAACAATCTTAATGGATGCCAAATTTTTGGTGGAGACCCCCTCCACCTGGCTACTGCTATTAGGTATAGCTCCTTATGCCTTAGCAGGTATGATTCTCAAAGCTAAATCTTTATTACCTACTTAGTTATAAATAAGTTTTTAATATAGAATTGACTAAGTATTGAATTAATTAATTTCGGATATCAACTTGATAGGGGGAGAAGAATAAAGAAAATCAAATATTGATAAGGGATCATTGTTTGAGGGGGAGAATCAAGAACACTTTCTTAGTAGCATTTAGATAGCATAATATTTCTGAAGCTTGAATTACATGTTTAAGGGGGAGTTAAATGTAAAATCAACAACAAGTTTTACTTTTTGCCGAAGCAAAAATGGGGAGATAATATGCTACCTTTTAAATTTCATGATTATAATTTTGTTGTCATCAAAAAGGGGGAGAATGTAAGCACCTCTATTTTGATGCACCAAAATTATGCTTATTTCTAGACTAACATTTCAAGACTATCTCGGATTAAAGCATTAAAGCATCTTTCAAGTCAAGTGCAGATAGTTGTTGATGTGTCTTTTCATCGTTATTTGAGTCTAGGATATTATTGTAAGGAACCTCAAATAAAACCCAAATACGAATTTTTCGCGTATCTTTTCAAAACCAAGCTTTTACGGCTATTGATCGACCAAACTAGCTAATTGATCGACCAAATCACCTTGATCGACCAACCAACTTCATTAACCGATCAAATCAGCCCATTTTAGAAAGTTGAGAAATATCCTTTTGAACGATCAACCAAGTTAATTGACGGATCAATTAGTGATCGACCAACCGCATTAATTGATCAACCAAATTGCTTTTTGATTGACCAATTACCCTAATTGATCGACCAATTTAATTTCCTATACAGGCAAGACTTTTAGTATAAATAGAGATTGTACGCAACCCATTTTTTCATCACTTTCAAATAGAAATACCATTCAGAAAATGGAGCTTCTCGTGCTTATTTCAAAGGCTTCTATGCCCCATTCTTCACATTCTTTTAAAGCATGATGCCTCGAACCTCTGCGAAAAAATTTTGATTTGATCTTTTATTGAGGTTCCATAGAAGTTATTCCTGTTATTCTATTTTGTTGTTTTGATTTACGGATCCAAAGTTTGTTGGGAAGATCCGTGGTTGTTGTTTCTGCTTCTGTTCAAGATAAAAAGGGAAGTGGTTGTAAGAGGTTGTGCCACCCTCGTTCAAGTGACACGTCTAGTGGATTGACTAGCTTGGACTTGTCAGAAAAATCCTAAGCTGGGAGGCTTAGGTAGTGGTTTTCACCCAGATTGGGTTTCCACTATAAATAAGGTGTACTTTGTGCATGAATCTCTAGTGCTTTATTTTATTTATCTGTGCATATATTTTAAAGCAATACTATTCACCCCTCCCCTATAGTACCTAGTTGCGATCCACAGTATATTCTCCTACTCTCACTTGGCATCAAAGCCTAATCGTGAAGAAGACGTCACACCTCACCTTCACATGGTCGCAATAACAAGTTTTTGGGAGGGACATTCATTTTTCCACCGACCACTATTTGACAAATCAGATTATGATTATTGGAAAAGAAAAATGCAAATTTTTCTTGAAGCAATGGACTTTGAGATTTGGCATATCATTGAGTCCAAATATATGCCAAAGAAGAAAGAAGAAAAAGAGCTAATGAAGGAAGAGAAGAAGAAAGCAAAAAATAATGCCAAAGCCATGAATGCACTATTTTATGCATTAACAATAAAGGAATTTGAAAAAGTTCCCTCATGAAAAAGCGCATATGAGATATGGGACCAACTCTGTTGTGCACGAAGAAAGCACTGACGAAGAAGTAACATGGGATGATTCCAACATAAGTTCAGAATCAGATGCTGAGGAACAAAGCCACAAAGATGGAGTTACTCATCTATGTCTCATGGCACCAACAGAGTCAAGCAAAGAAGAGGTAAATTATGACCTTGCTTTAGATGAATTATTAGATGCATATCATGATTTATACAAATTGGCTAAATGATTAAAGAATGAAAATAAGGAACTTAAGGATAAGTACTCATGTTTAGAAAATGAAAAAGATGGTTTATCTCTAGATTTAAAAAATAAAAAAGGAGAATTAAATGAAGTAAGAGTTGTGAATGTAGAATTCCATGAGAAAATGGAAGATCTCAAGGAACAATATATTCACTTTGAGGACACACTTAATGACCTTAAATATTCTACTAGAACATATGTAGAAAAATATGAGGACATTAAAAACAAGAATCAAAATAAGATTAGGCATGCATTTTTACATCAAAAGGCCAAGAGAAGAGAGTCTAATGGACCCTCTAACTCGAAAGGAATTAACAGCCACAGACCCAAAAGAATATGGGTACGAAAAAAATTTGTGGAAAATTGTGTTGCAAGTTATGGGAAAGGTCGACATGGAAATTACAATTGGAGAGGTAACCTTCAACAAGCCAACAATCATCAATTTGACTATGGAAAATGTTTGAACCAACAATGTCAATGGATGCCAAATTTTTGGTGGAGACACCCTCCATCTGGCTACTGCTATTAGGTATAACTCTTTATACCTTAGCAAGAATGATTCCCAAAACTAAATCTTTATTACCTGCTTAGTTATAAATAAGTTTTTAATATAAAATTGACTAAGCATTGAATTAATTAATTTGGGATAGCAACTTTATAGGGGGAGAAGAATAAAGAAAATGAAACCTTGACAAGGGATCATTGTTTCAGGGGGACAATCAAGATCACTTTCTTAGTAGCATTTAAATTGCATAATATTTCTGAAGCTTGAATTACATGTTTAACGGGGAGTTAAATGTAAAATCAACAGCAGCATGTTTTACTTTTTGCTAAAGCAAAAATGAGATATTATGAAACCTTTTAAATTTCATAATTATAATTTTATTGTCAATAAAACAGGGGAGAATCTAAGTGTTGAACGTCGGAAGACTACGCTATCGAAATTGGTTTTGAAAACCTGTCGTTGTAGTTCGGGTAGCGAAGAAATCCGTTCAACAAATAAAATTTATGCCGAAAAATCTGTAAAGAAATCTCGGGTCAAACTCAGGGAGGCTACGTCGATCAAAATTTGTAATTATATTTTTTTTGTGTTTTTGTTTAAAGGGCGGAATAATCACAAGGAAATCAATATAGACAAGAAGAGAGAGAAAGAGAGAGAGAACATTCACTTGATATTGCAAAATGTTTTTACTACTAAGAAAGTGAGAAATTATTACAACTAGAAAGCAAGAAAATTCTACTCTAGAAAGTAGGAAAAAGAATGGGAGACAGAAGTTATCCTCCTTGACGATTGCTTAGAGGACGAGCCGGATGAGACAATGCCGGGAAGACGAGGAACGGAGCGGGAAGGAGGTCGAAGCAAGAGAAATGGAAATGAGGCAACACGTTGTCGTCGTCGTGGGATCCGCTTCCGGAATGGGGGCGAAAACTTGGTTTTAACTCTTGAGGAGCATCCCGAGTGTGGGACAAGCTTCTCTTGAGCTTTGGAGAGGGAGAGAAGAGAATGAAGGGATGAGAAATCCATATGGTAGGGGTCTCCTTTTATAGTTGCAAGGAGTGGGGGCATTTTGGACATTACAACTTCAAAAACATTAATTCAGGACCTTTAGTGACGAATTTATCCGTCACTAAAGTCCTGAATGTGGCCTGACTGATCGATCTTTCGCTTTTAAGTCGGTTGCAGTTTAATGTGGTGGAAAAATCTACTGATCAATATTTAAGAAGAATAACCACTCGCAGAGGAGTGGGTTGTATCCACAGGGAGGCAATGACGTATTAAAATTCGCACCAATTAAAAACGTTCGTTCGTAGTTAGTTTGGACAAGAATCAAGTCAAGATTGCCTTTAGATTAAGGTTTAAGCAAGAAACAATGCTGAAATGGTAATTATGAGAAACTAGAGGATATTTTCCGCAATGCAGAATCAATAAAATATCATTAAAAAGTGACAATGGCATAAAATGTAATTTCTAATTGATGGTTTACTGTAGCAAAACAGGGAAATTTTTCCCCTTTGTCTTACGCGACGAGGAGCGGATGGCTGGGCGCGGGAAGCTTGGAGGAGGTCCCTTAGACCAAGGGCTTCGAATCGATGGTGGCGGCGAGTCGCGCGGCGGCCGGAGGTGGCCGGACGAGCTTCGGCGGAGGTGCTGCAGCCGTTGAGCTTGCGCAGCCTGCTGGCGTGAGATCTGCCGCGTGCTACTGCTGGCGGGTCTGCAGGCGCGGGCGTGCGGGTCTGCAGCCGCGGGGAAGGTGTGCGCTGCAGGCTGAGGAGGGCGTGGGCTGGAGGAGCTGCTGGCGGTTGGCGTGGGCAGGCAAGCTGCAGGCGCTGGCGTGCGGGTCCGCAGGCACGAGCGTGCAGGTCTGCAGGCGCGGAAGCGGGTGCGCAAGCTGCAGGCGTGGGCGTGGCTGCTGCTGGTGGCGGGCGCGCGGGCGAAGGGATCTGCAGGCGTGGTGAGCGCTGATCTGCAGGCGCGGGGGTGGGAGCGAGTGAAGTTCTGCAGGAACGGTTAGACGGTTGCGCGGGTCTACAGGCGCGTGGAGAGCGCTGCAGCCGGTGAGCACGTGGAGATGGGCGCGGTTGAGGAGGGCGTGCGTGGTTGGAGGGTGCAGGCGCAGTTGAGCTGAAGGTTGATGGGCGCGGGTTGAGCTGAAGGTTCTGCAGGCGCGGGAGAGGGTCTGCAGGCGACTTCAGACGTGTGCGGTGGAAGTGAGCGGGTAGCTTCAGACGTCCGCGAAATTTCCCGGACGTCTTAAGTTATTGAAAGGGTGGCTGACGGTTGTTGCGGTGGTGGTGGTTGACGACGACGGCGAGGGAGATGCACGCTAATGTGCTCACGGTGATGCGGACGAGCTCCGGATGGCGGTGTGGCCTGTCACACCACACGCCCACGGTGGTGAAGACTCACCGCCACAGTAGAGGCCGGCAGTATGGAGTGGAAGAGAGAAGTTCTCTCTGCACAGTGGTGGGTCGGTGGCGGAGGCCTCCCGAGCTCGACTGCCTCCCTCCTCCTTTTGTAGTGGCCTGCACAAGTTTGAAATCAGCCGCCCGACCAGATCCACCACATTCACTCCCCCTTGAATGGGTCTTCACTGCGGCCGTTCGACGTTGGAGCGGCAGCCAGCCGTTCCTGCAAGGAGAAGAGTAAATAAAATAATGTTAAAATATTAGGATCATTTATATACTGACCCTCAACTTCTATGTTAATGAAAACAATGTACGTAATTGGTTGTCTAATTAGATGAATACTATTCTAAGTAATTCTAAATGCACTTAAGATATGAATGCAATGTATGGATTATGTAATTAAATTAAAACTTTGAATTAATCTATTTACATCCTAATTTATGCTAAATAAATGTTAGAATTAACCTAATGTATAGGCACTTAAATACTTAAATAGCCCACAACTATGGGCTAATCAAATTCCCCCATGCCTAGTTTTTGCTAGTCCCTAGCAAAATTAAGCGAAACCTAGCACTCTAAGTAGACTAGTCAACTCACTTAGTCTTCCTTCAGAAGCATATTAAGTTCAGGCTCTAGACCCAAGGTTCCTAAGTAGTTGCTAAGTTATAGACTAGGTCGGCTAAAGACAAGTTGCAGGCACAAGTTTCCCTGATTTCTGACTCTACCCTAAAGTTTATTCATCCCTGAGATTAAAGCATCCGTGCCAGTGTATTGGTCTGAGTTATTTGAGTTAAAGGATTTTTTTTTATATATATATACTTGTTTTTTTTTTATTCTTCTAAGTCTAACCTCAGATCAGCTATCAACACGGTCTGTGTCGGATTCATTGTCCCCATTACCATACCTCGAAGGGTGCCTGGCTTTCGATGTTTCAAGATAGCACCACCCATAACGACCCCAAGAACTCCTAGCAATTGACACTTCGAGATAGTATCGCCCATGGATTTCTTAAGCGAATTCAGGCCTATGGCAATCGGCACTTCGAGATAGGGCCGCCCATGGTACCTGAACCGCACAATGCACTTACATGCCCCCAGTAGGATGGATATCCTAAGAGACAAGCACCGAGGAGGTAATATGTTATCATCGCATCCTCAAGGTGAGTATATACTCCACCTCTCTTGCGGCGGGAACTCTTCCAATCAAAATGTGTTTTCAAGCCTCTCTTAAGTCAAAACTAAGAGAACCAAATCTCTTTTCAGAAAGACAGAAATTAAGTTGATTACCAGACCAAGTGTGTGAAATTTGGATGCTTGGGTTACAAGGACCCATAAACCAAAAGGTAGAATAAGACTCCAGGTACTACCCCACCTTTTAACTCAAACCCTAGTTTCCCTTCCTCAACCTCTTGAGGAATGGTCCACAACTTAACTCGTACTTAAGTTTTTAAGTCCACAAAGGACCCTAAAGGTCTAAAGCTAGTAGCTCATTTAGCTTCTAAAGTTTGACCCTAGAATTAACTTAGTCTACCCTAGAGTTCTGATTTGCTTAAGACTGCAAGATCTAGCCAGTTAAGCTCAAAACCTTTTTTTTTTATATGTACAAATGTATGCAATTATGCTATGTATATCCCCAAGTACACACCCCCATGCCTAAAATCTGCAATGTCCTCATTGCATAGAAGGATATTACCTGGGTTAGAGCTAGGCTGAATAGCCAAAGAACCTGCAAATCAAGTTCAAGAATTGCACAAATAGGCCCTAAAAATGAGCAAAGCAAAGCTGGCCTAGAAAATAGGTAACCTAGGATGTTGGCGAGCTGATGATGAATCCCGATAGCAAATGCTCGCCCAACTAAAATGGGAATGAAATCTTCCCAGGTCACCAGAAGAGGTTCTAAAGGATAAACAGGTAAAACAACCTCCAAAGGGGTACGGGGAGGATAATATGGATCCTCCAAAAGGTATGGGGAAGGAATGGTATAGAGATAAACCCCCAGGGTAATGGACTGACTAAAGAAATCATCAATCCATACCCGATACTCCACTACAGGAAATATTGGTCTGTTAAGCCCCCTAGTCAGAACAAAAGTGAGCAATTCTCTAGGCAAGGATCGTCTAGGGTGTCCAAGTTACGATGTTGTGGGATGGCCATAAGATCTAGGTTGGGGTTAATCAGCTTGGTGTCCATCCCAAACACTCTTTCTAAATCCTCAATTTCATCCCTAGCATTCCTTGCACCATCACATGGATCTTCCTGCTCTTCATCAGGAGTCACAATTTCGCTTTCAGATATAAGCGAATCAGAGGGTGACTTCGAAGTGAATGAAGGCAGGTTGGAAGCAACAGATCTAGGGATTATCCTATCAATGTCATCCCCGGGTTTTTGTTCTTTACTCAAATCTTCCCCGGAGTCTATATGTGAATCCACATAAATCTTAGAAATTGCTTCCAAATTTTCCATCATTTTATCATGAGGAGAAATATCATCAATGGGTGTGTTAAGGAAACCTAATTTGGTCAAATTTGTGACATCCTCAGGGGCTAACTCTTCAAATAAGACATAATCACCCTTAGTGTCACTCCAAATCTTGAATGTAGGTTCCTCATATAATTCGTCCTCCTCCTCATCACACAATTCATCATGTACCCGAGGTCTAGAATCATTTAATATCTCAGCAGATCCCCTAGGGTGCTCTATCTGAGGTAAATGGTTTACACTGGTTACATCAGACTCCTCAGATAGGTCAATTTCTTTAAGGTTAGGTTCCCTAAGGGTGGGTTTGAGTTCCATATCGTGATCAGAAGGGAGGGTAGGATTAACAACTTGACTTTGACCCACTTCATCAAATGTCATGAAAATACTATCATCTGGGTCGAGGTCTTCCAATGGTACCATCATTCCCTTCTTTTGACTCCAATATAATTCAGGTGGATACTCAACCTTATCATCATCTTCCTCAGGTTGCCACCTTTCTTCATCCAATGCATAGCTACTGTCATGTGTATTTTCCTCCCACCTAAAGTGTAGATCTCTCAAGGAAGTGTTATCTAATGGGGAGGTTTCAAAATCGATCCTCGAAAAGTAGCTATTCTCCCCAGAATTTCCCTCCAACTTAAAGTGTAGCTCTCCCACGGGAGATGCATTTGTTGTAGAGGGGTGTACGTCATCCTCAATGGGGTAGATTGAGTGGCTAATTTCATCTCTTTCTTGTTGGCCTGCTCTCAAAGATTCTCCTAACAATTCACTCATTTCGTTTTGCATTTTCTGTATTTCCATCTTCAAAGAGGAGAGGTTATTTCTATCATGAGAGAAGTTAGGCTCAGGCTTATAGTACCCAGGAGTGTTTGTCCAACCATTATACTTTTTCAGGGAGGGTGGGTTGGGTATTTCTTTGGTATGTGGGATATTGGGCAAAGCAAATCCCGCTCCTAGGCTCTGCTCACTGATTTGGGGCTTAACCAGGACAATACTCCTATAATAGGAGTAAAATGGATCCCAATGATTGTCATTACGTCCATCAAGGAATGGACCATCTCAGCATCTGGGATCGAAGGATGCAGTGGGGGTGAGGGTGTGGGCAAGATGTGAAAGGATGAAAAGCAATGTGGTCCATTCTAACTCACACTTCAATCAGAATTCCCCAAACAAAACACAATTTAAAAAGGACCTTTTAGGTCTTTCCCAATTTAGGCTTTTGATTTTAAGTCAGATTGCAGGTGACAATGCAATTTGCCCAATCAATTACGCGCCTATTGTCAACCTACGGTTCACCTAAGAAGACCTAGTTGGAGCTTAGGTGTTCTTCCCTAAATCTCAAATGTTCAAGTAAATCCAAAGACGGAAGATCGAGGGATGCAAGTAGGCCTAAGCCTTCCTTTGATGCTGTGCTTTCGCAGTGCTCCTCAACTAACCCCAAAAATCCGTGACAGGGTATCCCCCTCTTTGGATTTACAAAACCTTTGATCTCAAGTTCCGAACACTTCAGAATCCAACGAAAGGAGGGCTCTTGTCCTAGTATTTCCAAACCTGAGTGTCTAGAAGCGTGCCGTGGTGCAAGTGAAATAAGTGTGCATACACCGTCAAAGATTTTGAACTTTGAATCGCACGCCAAGTTTGAAAATCAAATCCTTGGTTTTTAAAATGTCCTTCCTTTGATTAGTCCTTTTTCTAAGAAAATGTGACCACTTGTTAGATTTATTCAGTACAGATTAGGTGGTCTTCGCATTAAATCCCAAATGCAATGCATGAACAAAAATAGGATGCAAAGTAAGAGAATGTGTACCTTGCCTCCAGCGATCTACGATGCAAGAATGCACGCAATGCATAAAAGTAAATCTAGAGGCTGCTCATACAGACCAAAATGGTTCATCCTAGGGCAGGCAGCTCATTTTTTTTTTTTCTATTTTTTTTTTTTAGAACTACTTATGCACAAGCAAATAAAAGTAATAATAATAAAAAAAAATAAACCTAAATCTAAAGAAAAGGGAACAGACTCCCAAAAATTACCCAACACGGGCCCAAAACAAAATCGGGGAACAAACCCCTCAAAATACGCCCCAGAACAAGGGTTTCAAACTATCTGCAATGAAAAATTAAGTCTACAGTCTTAATTCTATTCTAATTAAACTAGCGACTAAATACAATGGTATCCGTCGCGTCCTCGTCCTTCTCCTCCTTTCAAAATTGCTCGTCCACTTCTCATCTGGCGACGTCAAGGGTCGCCTCTCACACAGGCTGATTCTTGCACAAAATTTCTCGCACAGAAAAGAAAATAATAGATGGTCAAATCTCCGTGCAATTGACAAATAATCAAAATAGAATTAGGCGAAATTATTGCGTCTATTGCCTCCCCAGCAACGGCGCCATTTGACTGATCGATCTTTCGCTTTTAAGTCGGTTGCAGTTTAATGTGGTGGAAAAATCGACTGATCAATATTTAAGAAGAAATAACCACTCGCAGAGGAGTGGGTCGTATCCACAAGGAGGCAATGACGTATTAAAATTCGCACCAATTAAAAACGTTCGTTCGTAGTTAGTTTGGACAAGAATCAAGTCAAGATTGCCTTTAGATTAAGGTTTAAGCAAGAAACAATGCTGAAATGGCAATTATGAGAAAGTAGAGGATATTTTCCGCAATGCAGAATCAATAAAATATCATTAAAAAGTGACAATGGCATAAAATGTAATTTCTAATTGATGGTTTACTGTAGCAAAACAGGGGAATTTTTCCCCTTTGTCTTACGCGACGAGGAGCGGATGGCCGGGCGCGGGAAGCTCGGAGGAGGTTCCTTGAACCAAGGGCTTCGAATCGGTGGTGGCAGTGAGTCACGCGGCGGCCGGAGGTGGCCGGACAAGCTCCGGCGGAGGTGCTGCAGCCGTTGAGCTTGCGCGGCCTGCTGGTGTGAGATCCGCCGCGTGCTACTGCTGGCGGGTCTGCAGGAGCGGGAGAACGGGTCTGCAGGCGCGGTTGCTGGTATGGCAAAGGCAGGCGTGGGCATGCGGGTCTGCAGCCACGGGGAAGGTGTGCGCTGCAGGATGAGGAGGGCATGGGCTGGAGGAGCTGCTGGCGGTTGGCGTGGGCGTGCAAGCTGCAGGCGCTGGCGTGCAGGTCTGCAGGCTCGGGCGTGCGGGTCTGCAGGCGTGGAAGCGGGTGCGCAAGCTGCAGGCGCGGGCGTGGCTGCTGCTGGTAGCGGGCGCGCGGGCGAAGGGATCTACAGGCGTGGTGAGCGCTGATCTGCAGGCGCGGGGGTGGGAGCGAGTGAAGTTCTGCAGGCACGGTTAGACGGTTGCGCAGGTCTGCAGGCGCGTGTAGAGCACTACAGCCGGTGAGCGCGTGGAGATGGGCGCGGTTGAGGACGGCGTGCGTGGTTGGAGGGTGCAGGCGAAGTTGAGCTGAAGGTTGATGGGCGCGGGTTGAGCTGAAGGTTCTGCAGGCGCGGGAGAGGGTCTGCAGGTGACTTCAGACGTGTGCGGTGGAAGTGAGCGGGTAGCTTCAGACGTCCGGGAAATTTCCCGGACGTCTTAAGTTATTGAAAGGGTGGCTGACGGTTGTTGCGGTGGTGGTGGTTGGCGACGACGGCGAGGGAGATGCACGCTAATGTGCTCACGGTGATGCGGACAAGCTCCGGATGGCGGTGTGGCCTGTCACACCACACGCCCACGGTGGTGGAGACTCGCCGCCACAATAGAGGCCGGCAATATGGAGTGGAAGAGAGAAGTTCTCTCTGCACAGTGGTGGGTCGGTGGCGGAGGCCTCCCGAGCTCGGCTGCCTCCCTCCTCCTTTTGTAGTGGCCTACACAAGTTTGAAATCAGCCGCCCGACCAGATCCACCACATTCGCTCCCCCTTGAATGGGTCTTCACTGCGGCTGTTCGACGTTGGAGCGGCAGCCAGCCGTTCCTGCAAGGAGAAGAGTAAATAAAATAATGTTAAAATATTAGGGTCATTTATATACAGACCCTCAACTTCTATGTTAATGAAAACAATGTACCTAATTGGTTGTCTAATTAGATGAATACTATTCTAAGCTAATTCTAAATGCACTTAAGATATGAATGCAATGTATGGATTATGTAATTAAATTAAAACTATGAATTAATCTATTTACATCCTAATTTATGCTAAATAAATGTTAGAATTAACCTAATGTGTAGGCAATTAAATACTTAAGTAGCCCACAACTATGGGCTACTCATGGCCGATGTGCTCGCTGCTCGCGTGCCCCCTCGCCTCCACGCCCTTCAACACTCATGCGCGTTCATGCATGCTTAGCCATCCGATCAAGAGATCAGATGGCTTAAATAGCCTATGCCTGCGTCACGCATCCGCATGCGATAGCATGTAAGTGTCACGCATCTGATCGCATGTGGGCGCTATCCCTCGATCTCCGCCGTTGGATGCACATCGTGCGACTCCAATCGCACTCCAATCGTAGCATGCTCGACCGCTGCCTTGAGCATGCATTTGTGTCGCCCAGAGAGTTCAGCGCATGGCCGAACTCAGCCATTATATCTTCATCCAACGGTTGAGATTAAACGTTGCATGCGCCTTCAGAAGAGGAGAGCGTTGGAAGAGCAATGGCATGGCACGATCTCAGCCGTTGGATGGGCATCCAACGGCAGAGATTTGTTGAGCGGGTGAAGAAGAAGAGCTGCGGCCGGTGTTGGGCAGCTATGATGGCGCCACATGGTGCCATCTAGGCCATCCATCTTCTGAGTGTTGTAGATGGTGCCACGGGTGTCGGATTGGATCGATTTTTGTGCCGTTAGGCCGCGATCATCAATCCGAACCCATCCGTACGATTGGATTTGTCGTCTGAAGTGCAGATTAACACCATCTTGGCCCTTTCTCTTTAGGGTTCCTCAGTCTCTATCTGGTGCTACAGATGTCCAATTAGGGCAATCTTGGAGTCGTTGAACTCCAATTGTCGCCCTAATTAGATCTGTACGGTTGGATATTCAATCCAAGGCCCCGATAAAAAGTCACCCTGTCCCTGACCATAAAAAAGAGACAATTACTATACGATTTATACAACTTGATCTAAATGCATGATTATGCATGTTATGCACTATTTACAATGTATGATGCTAATGTAACAGTAAGAATATGCATTAATAGACATTTTAGGTTAATCAGATGTATGCACATCACACCCCCATGCCTATCTTTTGCTAGTCCCTAGCAAAAACTACATGCTATTTATAAAAGAATTAGGTTGGATTACTTGCGCATAAGTGATAACACTGCACATGGGGGTGATAATTCTGTTAAATAGGGCCCATCTTAAGAATAAAAGGCACAATATAAGTAGAACGGGAGCATTGCATGCATCATATACCAACATTGCTTATAAAACTGTATTAATGGCCATTTGTGTAAGCACTTGTCAAAGTAGGCCTCAGATAAGCAATCGGACCGCACGAATGGATTCAGAATGACGAACGGAGTACAACGGACTCAAGATCAACCAAATCCGACATCCGAAGCTCCTACAATGGGCCCAAGAAGTTCTGACCGTTGATCTGATGAGCAACGGTCCTTGTCGCGCCACATCGCCCCCGCTCACCGCATGCCACTCCTTCAGTTGAGATCAAATCTCGGCTGTCGATCTTCAATCGGACAGTCGAGAACCGCGCGCCCACCCGCAATCACCGCGACAAAGCGCGGGCATGGCGCAACGGTTAGCGTGCACGCCCGCACGCATGCGACTCGGGTTCGAGCCGCGCGATGCGAAGAATTGAAGACGAAGGAGCGCGAGGCGAAATTGGGCCTCCCGATCAGCAGCGGGCGGCCGAGATCGCACCACGCGGTGTGCCCTCAGATCGCAAGCGCCCACGCGCACACACACGCTGGGCGACGACGCTCGCGCACACACGCACCTGAGGCGCAATCCGAGCGCATCCTAGGGAAGATCTCAACCGTCCGATCTTCGATCGGACGGCTCTCACGCAGCAGCTGCGAATCGGGCGTGAAGAAGAACGGCACAGGCGGATGACCGGTAGGCTGGAGGGCTTCACCAACGCTTTTGGAATGGCTTTAGCGACGTCCTGGACATTGCTAAAGCCCCTTCTTCTTTTAGAAAGACCTTCTCCCTATTTAAAACCCCTCCAACACTCATTCAAGGTATTCACTTCCCTTGCAACTACTCTACCCCTCTCCTAGCTAGCTTTAGGCCCTCTTGTAATTGCCGAAGACGATGAGCCACCGACAGAGCCTCCTCCACCGCCGTGGCTGCCTCGCTGCTCTCCCTCCTCTCTCTCTCTTCTTCTCTTTTAAGCTTTCCCTTACTTTTATTTGAGCATGTATTTAATGTTGTAAGATATGAACTAAAGCTGCCTGATTAATGAAGTTACTTTCCGTTCAGTGTTTACTTGATTTCCTGTTTAAGCACATGATCAAGCAAAGAAACGACTCTAACCCTAATCTCTCTCTATCTCTCTTTCGCTTTTCAAACGCACCTTTCGCAAGCAAAACTCCACGCTTTCCGTGACAACAAGTGATAAGCAAAATCCGATTTTCACGCCTCCCTGAGACCGACACTCGGACTCACCTCCATTTCTTTACTTTAATACCAATGTTGAAAGTGTGACACTTCTTAACACACACGCACAAGCGCATGTTAATTTTTGGCGCCGTTGACGGGGAGGCAACGGATTTGTTTTATCACTTCCATTCCATATCCATTCTCACATCGTCTAATGCCCTGTTTTCCTTTTTACTTGATGGTTGCAGGAATTCGGCACTTGGACGGTGAAGCGACGCATCCCACAACGGTAACAAGGGAGTAGGCGCAACAAGGACCGATAGTGAGTAATTATTCACTCATGATTGTTTGCTTGCGTGAAAAAAACTAAAAAAATTGTAAAAGTTGAAAAAAATTGGCGTAGTGTATGATTGCTTGACCCACATCCTTAACACATCACCTCACAAAAAAATGTACACTAACATTCGGAATAAATTCTTGGAGTGTTATTTTCTCTTATTTTTTTTATTTGAGTGGTGTTTGCGAAGCCACCGTGAGTTGACCTGAGCCGCACCACTCAACCCTAAAATCGACTCATCTAATAAAAGCTGCATGATAATTAGGATGAGTACATTAGGGTTTTAGAGCCTCTACATAATAAAAGGAAATCTACTTTCACCGCATTATGTGCAGAACTTAACGTGCCCATTGAAACTTGTCTGAAAACATTATGACACGTCAACCCTAAAAAACACTAAAGTAAGGACGAAACACTAAAAGACACCACATCTTAAAAATCCTTGCTTGAAAACCACGTTTTGAAGGAAGCACACACCTTGAAAGTGGAAAATTAAGAGGCACCACCCTAATCAATGCCTCATCACATAACCCTAGCACAAGCACTATCCTAGCCCTTTAAAACTGAGTAGACGTGCCCTAGGCAGGATTGAGTTAAGTCTCGAAAGGCGAGGTTTTGTTCTCTAGGCACTTGGCTTTCATTCCCTTGGTAGAATCTGGTGACTAGGCTGCGGGGCAGTGTCAAACGACCGCGATTGTGGGGTCTACGGAACCGGAGGCGCAAGCCAAAGGAAGAACCTTCCCTGCAATCCCCTTGTAATCAACCTAGCCAGATTAGCCTTGGGAAGGGGAGTTCAGTGCTTATGGATTTAATCACCCTTTATGAGATTTCTCATTGGCTTAGAACCCTAGGTAGACCCATCACCACCTGGGAAGAACTGAGGCACGCATTTTTAAAGAAATTGTTCCCCATAGGAAAGACCAATGCCCTCAAAAGAGCTATCACTACCTTTACACTCCAGGGTGGGGAACAATTTCATGAGGCATGGGAAAGATTTAATGAACTCTTAAGGAAATGCCCACACCACGAAGTACCAAGGTGGCAATTGGCCTAGATTTTCTACCACGGTCTGGACAGCAACCTACGGAACTTCGTCGATTCCTCATGTGAGGGGAACTTCCTGAACAAGGATGAGGAGAGCGCGTTTGAGCTCTTTGAGTCTATGAGCGAGAATTTGCTCAACAATGCCTCCATGACCCAGTTCAACAGGTCCAGTCAACCCTGTGGTGGGATTTATGAGGTACAAGCAAATTCTGGAATGGTTCACATGGACATCATTGCCAAGAAACTAGATTGAGTGGAATTGGTGGACAAAAAGATTGATGAGCTACTGAACCAGACTAGGAACCCCTTATAGACTTTCTCCCTAGCAAAGGGAGTGCATAATGTTAACCTGGTCCAGCCCTTAACCCAACTGAACCAGGAACAACCCCTAGCCATGTTCCAGGGAGGGACCTTTGCTCCCTCAACCCTTGATTACTCCCTTCCCTCTTCATCAACATCGATTATCTTTGAAGATGTGCAAGTTGTCCAAGGTTATGCAAAATCTAACCCTTTCTCCAACACTTACAACACTGGTTGGCGTAACCACCCTAACTTTGGTGGGACAAACCAGAAACCACCGCAATTCCAAAATCAGCCCAAGCCAAACCAGCAGCCACACTTACCCCCTATCAGCAAGGACCACTAGTTAGACCCCAATATAATTAGAATAGAGCAGCCCCTCCCCTACAAAACCAAATGGACACCCTAATAAAGATGATGGCTGACATGAACCAGAAACATCAGGAGGAAATGGCCTTGGTAAAGGGACAGTTAAGCCAACTCTTGGACTATAAACAACAAGGATCCCTACCTTCCCAGCCACAACCGAACCCACGAAACATAATTAACAGAGGCCCCAATTCGCAAGGGTTCCAAGGCAACCCTGGGCAGGCTCACATGGTCCAGCCAGCCCCATAAGCACCCCCTAGGTTTGGTGTTTCTTCTTCCTCGTCTTCTCAAGGATCAACCCATGGCCCCAATGCCTTTGCAAAAGCGGTGACCTTGAGAAGGGGCACCAAAACCCAGGATCCCAAATGGTCAACTCTCCCTGAGACTTCACCCGCTGAAATACCCGACTCAGAAGAGGAACCAACCAAGGACCCAGAAATAGAACCAATCCACATTCAGACACCCTACCCTGAGGCCTTGGAAACAATCAAGAACAAGAAGAATGTTGTGGAGACTGAGGAGCCATTGGAGATCTTTAAGCAAGTACAGATTAATATTCCTCTCCTTGAAGCCATCAAGCACATCCCTGCTTACGCCAAGTTTTTAAAGGATGCCTATACACCCAAGCGTAAGTCGAGACCTCAAGCACCTAGGAAGGTTGTGCTCTCTGAACAAGCAAGTTCTGTAATATCAAGCAACCTTCCGCTCAAGCAAACTGACCCAAGAGCGCCCCTGATTTCGTGCAATATCGGGGACATGACATTTGATAGAGCGCTCCTGGACTTAGGTGCTTCTATCAATCTAATTCCAACAACCCTATACCACCAATTTGGTTTCGGAGAGTTGACACCAACTCCTATCACCATCCAGCTGGCTGATAGATCAGTCAAAACCCCGAAGGGGGTTGTCGAGGACGTGATTGTACGGGTCAAGGACTTCTATTTCCCGGTCGACTTTTTGGTGCTTGACATGGAAGTCCCTGAAAAATTACAGAATACACCCATAATCTTAGGCAGACCTTTCTTAGCTACGGCTAAGGCAAACATTGATTGTGACACGGGATGTATGGAAATCGCCTTCGGAGATAGGAAAATGCAATTGGATATCTTCCGAGCGACAAAGTCTTTTGATTGCGATTGCGTTGAGGAACATGATCCGATGGAAACTCTGATCGAGGAATGTCTCACCCTTAATTCTGTATCAGACCACCAAACCCGTAATGACTGTTCTGACCTGTCACCATCACTACCCTTGGACCTCTGTAAGGCTGAGTACCATCACACAACACCATTTGAGGAGATCGATGTTGATCAACTCCCGCCCTTTCCCTTTCCATCAACTCTGGTTCCACCCACACCTGAACTTAAGCCATTGCCCGAGAATCTCAAGTACGTCTTCCTAGGACCTAACCAGACCTTCCCAGTGATTATTAATTCTCATCTAACCAAGGATCAGGAACTCAGGTTGACTGTGACCCTTTCAGAACATCGGGTCGCCATTGGTTGGACCATTTCTGACTTAAGAGGAATTAGCCCCACCTATTGCACCGATAACATTTACCTGGAAGACAGGGCATGACCCTCCTGCCAGATGCAGAGACGTTTCAACCCAAACATGCAGGAGGTCGTTAAGAAAGAAATTATCAAGTGGCTTGACGCCGACATCATCTATCCTATCTTCGATAGCCCCTAGGTGAGCCCCACTCAAGTGGTTCCCAAGAAAGCTGGGCTCACCGTTGTCACCAATGATCATGGCGAATCCATCCCCACCCGCACCACCACCGCATGGCGGGTGTGTATTGATTATAGGAAGCTCAATGAAGCCATTAAGAAGGATCATTTCCCCTTTCCATTCATTGACCAAATCCTTGAAAGATTGGCAGGGCAAAAGTATTTTTGCTTCCTGGATGGGTATTCAGGATATAACCAAGTCACAATTGCTCTGGAGGATCAAGAAAAGACCACATTCACTTGCCCATATGACACGTTTGCATTCCATCAAATGTCGTTCGGGTTATGCAACGCACCTGCGACCTTCCAGCGTTGCATGCTAGCCATCTTTTCATAATGGTGGGTGAATACTTAGAGGTCTTTATGGATGATTTCTCTGTATTCAGGAATTCATTCGACCATTGTCTGAGCAACTTGGAGAAAATCCTGAAACGATGTATCGAGGTTAATCTGGTGTTAAGTTGGGAAAAGAGCCATTTTATGGTTCAAGAAGGAATTGTCCTCGGTCACATCGTATCGCATAAGGGCATCGAGGTAGATTGGGCTAAGGTTGATTTGATTTCCAAACTTCCTCCACCTAGCTCGGTCCGACAGATTCGCTCATTCCTAGGACATGTTGGCTTCTACCGAAGGTTCATTAAAGACTTTTCCAAGCTTTCCAAACCCTTGACCGACCTTCTAGCCAACGACACCATATTCCACATGTCTTTTGATTGCATCCGAGCTTATCACACCCTCCGGGACTTAGTCTCCACCGCACCGGTACTTCAACCCCCAGACTGGTCCCAGGACTTTGAGATTATGTGTGATGCATCAAATTTTGACATAGGCGCTGTACTGGGACAAAGGAAAGATAAGAAGCCCGTGGTGATCTACTACGTGAGCAAAACGTTGGATGAGGCCCAACGAAATTATACAGTCACAGAGAAAGAGTTGCTCACTGTAGTCTTTGGACTTGAAAAGTTCCGATCGTACTTGCTGGGATCCCACGTGACGATTTACACTGACCATTCAGCCATCCAGCACCTGTTGGCTAAGAAGGACGCAAAGCCCAGGCTCATCAGATGGATCATGCTTTTGCAGGAATTTGACTTGGAAATCCGAGACAAAGCCGGATCGAAGAATGTGGTGGCTGACCACTTGTGTAGACTTCATCCAAACCACATTGGACCCTCCCTACCTCTATCTGACGCCTTCCCTAATGAACACATCCAGGCTGTGCAAGACAAGAGAATGCCATGGTATGCTGACTACGTTGTGGTTAAGCCCTACTCTAATGGGGCAGTTGAAATCACTGATCCTAACACTGGGCACACTTTTACAGTTAATGGTCAAAGATTGAAGCACTTCTTTGCCCAGGTTCCCCCAAAGGAGAGTGTCACCCTCGTTGAGGGATGACACGGAGCACCGGCCAGCTGGAGGTGTTAAACTTAGCACTTCCTGGTAGGCAACCCAGAGGATTCAGACTGATCCGGTATTTTACGTCACTCAGGTACTATCTCTTTGAACCCTTATGCATCCATGTACTTGCCAATTGTCCAACTTAAGCATGGGGGGTGGTAAATTGCACAATCCTGAGCTCATTTAATCAGTCTGAATAAAAAAAAATTGAATTTAGGAAGAAAACTTAGGCATTAGAAACTTGTCAATAGTGGGAAATAATACAAAAAACTTAAACACTTAGACTTTTCAGGCCTTCAGGCTTAATCAGCCCTGGTGTCCATTAAAATATGGATTTAGCTTCGAATCCTTGCAACCTTAAGCTATTCTAATCCACCTACTAAATAAGGTGATAAGTATAGGACTTATCAACTCACCCTCTAACTCAGAAAAACTGAGTCTAAGCATCTGCACACATTTTTGCACAGACTCACTCGGAGACTTTAACAGAAATTAGGTAGCTAATGAACTCTCTAAGGTGGTATGACTGGCAAGTTGTCGTGGGTAACTGATAAACGCCAGTTTATCATCATTCTTATGCATTAAAACAAACTTAGCTCTTAGGATTTTTACTCCGCAAACGGGTTTTTGGGCTGCATTTAGGCATAAATTAGGTTAGTCATGCATTGCATTTTTATTGTCTTTTTGATGTGTTTTTGTGAGTGTTAGGGATGTACAGATACACAGATCCCTAAAACCCTAGCACTCAAGAAGGCAAATGGTGAAGGAGAAGCCCAGACTAGCTGGAACTCAGCTTGATCCAACTCACCACAGCTGGAACCTAGCTTACTTGAACTAGGGTTAGCTCATCCCAGCTCCATTCAGCTAATCTCAGCTGAATGGTAGCTCAAGAGAGTTCATCTTAGCTCACCCTAGCTCAAGTCAGCTCAGATCCAGCTCAACTTAGCCGAGTCTAGCTCATCTCAGCTCCCACTAGTCCACAGGGAGCTCTAGCTAGCTCAGCTGAGTTGACAGGAGTTCACCCCAGCTCAGATCCAGCTACATCCAGCTCCACTCAACTCCAGCCAGCTGAAGAAGAACTCATCCCAGCTCAGGAAGCCCAAGTCCAGCTCCCGAGGAGTCAGCTTAGCTCAACTCAGTTGAGCTAAGCTACTTTAGCTACCTCAACCAGCTTGATTCTCCCCGGGAGCACCAGACCTAGCTCACCTCAGCTCATTTTGGTAGAATCTAGCTCACTTTAGCTTGGCTTAGCAACTAGCAAAGAACTAGCAAGCTAAGCCAGCTAGAGTAGCTCCATGCCAGCCTCTTCAGCAGCAGCCAGCTCCAATTACAGCTCTAGACTTCTCCACCTCAGCTCCTCCCTCCAAACCCTAGCTCCAACACCTTCTCCTCTACTCCTCCATTAGCTAAGCTAGCTTAGCTTAGCTTAGCTTAGCTAGCAACCAGCCCCTTGGCCATCCACCACCTTCAAAGTCAACCCTAGCTAGCTCCACCAACTTAAGCCTACCTAAGCTAGCTACCCTACTCAAGTTGGCGCCACCTCCTAGCCATCCCTTCACCCCATTATCACAACCAAAAGACACCTTAAGTTGGCACCAAAAACTACCCCTAACCACCTCTATATTGGCGCCAACTTTCAGCCCTTAATCCACCCTACACCTACCCACATAAGCCATCCTAGCCATCCACCTACCCCTCCTTCTAGAATCCTTCTTGGCGCCAAATTAGACCATCTTCTAGAACCCTTTTTGATGCCAACATCAAGGGGTGTCAACCCCCATAACTACCCCCTTGGTGCCTCTTAAGGTGGCGCCAAACACCCTTGGCCATTGGATCCTTAACCACCTCCATCATTCCATCTTGGCCCTCCATTTCAAGGGACACCTTAGCCCCCTTCCTATTCTATAAAAACCCACCACCTACCACCATTTTGAGGCATCCTCCATTAGTGTAATTTTCTACCTAAACCACCTATACCTAAGGCCAAGAAGAAGGAGTAGAGAAGGAGATTAAAGGGGCACATCACCAGCCCTTTCGGTGCCTTCTCCCCACTCTCTTCAACTTGAGCCACGCCAAGGAGGAGGACTCTAACACTTCAAGGAGGACGGCCTGGCAAGGGAGAAGGACCTAGGGTGGACGTCCACCCTTGGAGAGAAGCTTAGGGCACGCCCCCTTAGGGCTTGCCTTGGAGGACATCACCTTGGCAGAGCACAGCAAGGAAGGAGCTTGAGGATTCTTTTCAAGCTTAGGAGCCACCAACCTTGGAGCAAGAAGCCCTCTTCTTCACCATCTATCTAGAGGATTTGTGTTTGCTTTTCTTTATTTTAATTTTTCTAGTAGTAGAAGCATTCCTCTACTAGGTTTTTTTGTAAACACTTTTCATCAATCTAAGTTGCCTTCTTTGCAATTTTCTATTTTGCATTTCTACTTGCTTTGTTTTTTTTAGCATTTTCCACTCCCTCTCCCTAATTATTCTAGGCCTCCACTTACCTAGAGTGAGCTTAGGGAGAGGATCTACTTGCCACTTAGAAGTAGTAGTTAAATTGAAGTGTAAATTAACTTCCCACCACCATTTCGCATGTTGTCTTAATTGAAAAACGAAAAAAAAATGATATATTGAAAAATACCAAAAAGAAAGTTGAGATTTATTCCAAGCAAGAGAATCACTATTGCAAACATTTGGCCTCCTTGGACGACCCTAGATACTCCCCTATCTAGGAATATAAATTTAAGAGTTGATCGGTTTTGCGCGTTACAATGACGTATTTAACAAACCGCGTGAAACCGCTATCAGTAACAGCCCATTGGCAGGTTGTCCAGAACCCAACCACGGACCATTTCTTCTTCATTGCCTCTAGGTACATTTGAGATCAGGGAAGCCACCTACGAAAAAAAAAAAAAAAAGAGGAGAAGAAAAGAAAATAAACCACACTTCACCGCACGAGTATGGCTGGCAAGTGATCGTGGGTAACAGCCCATTGGTCGGTTGTCCAGAGCCCAGCTCAATAACTGCACAAAAAGAACTAAAACACTTAAGGAAGAAGTGGGGAAGTAGTACAAGCCGGGGAGATATACACTGGAAAAATCCGTGTGTTGACCCCAATTAAAACAAACATAGGGAAAAAGCTACCAATCGAACAAATACACCTTCAGGAAAATATATTTCCTCTTCCGGTCACCTAAGGGCGTAGAAATCTGAAGTCTGTCTGAATTACCGTTAAGTGAGTCTATCACAATCTTCACACCAAGATGCTTAGCACTTAGGGTTTTGACCAAGTTTTGGGTGGGTTGAGTAGCCGTAAAAAGTTACCAACCCACGCTGAATTTTGAAAAAATTCTAAAAATATATACATATACATATGTATAGTTATATACATGAAAGCAAGGATTTGAGCAATTCATATTTTGGCAGACACCCGGGCGCTGCTTAGTCTTTGTAGATTAAGATCTTGGTATATTTCCTCCTATTGGCAAGTGACGAAGTGTCTAAGCAATTACTTCTTAAATTCTGAAAGAAAATAAAGGCCAGAATAAACCTTGCTAGGGACTAGCAAGGAGTAAGCATGGGGGTAGACAACACTGTACATGGGGGTGATAATTATGTTAAATAGGGCCCATCTTAAGAATAAAATGCACAACATAAGTAGAACAGGAGCATTGCATGCATCATATACCAAGATTGCTTATAAAATTGTATTAATGGCCATTTGTGTAAGCACTTGTCAAAGCAGGCCTCAGATGAGTAATCGGACCGCACGAATGGATTCAGAACGATAAACGGAGTCCAACGGACTCAAGATTGACCAAATCCGACATCCGGAGCTCCAACAATGGGCCCAAGAAGTTCTGACCTTTGATTTGATGATCAACGACCCTCGTTGCGCCACGTCGCCCCCTCTCACCGCACGCCACTCCTCCTTCAGCTGAGATCAAATCTTGGCCGTCGATCTTCGATCGGACAGCCGAGAACCGTGCGCCCGCCCGCAGTCACCGCAACAAAGCTTGGGCGTGGTGTAACGGTTAGCGCGTACACCCGCATGCATGCGACATGGGTTCGAGTCACGCGATGCGAAGAATTGAAGACGAAGGAGTGCGCGGTGAAATTGGGCCGCCCGATCAGCAGCGGGCGGGCAAGATCGCACCACGCGGCGCGCCCTCAGATCGCGAGCGCCCACACGCTCGCGCACGTCGGGCGACGACGCCTGTGCACACTGGCACCCGAGGCGCGATCCGAGCGCATCCAAGGGAATATCTTAGCCGTCTGATCTTCGATCGGATGGCTCTCACACAGCAGCAGCGGATCGGGCGAGAATAAGAACAGCGCGGGTGGTTGACCGGCGGGCTGGAGGGCTTCATCGACGCTTTTGGAATGGTTTTAGCGATGTCCCAGAAGTCGCTAAAGCCCCTTCTTCTTTTAGAAAGACCTTCTCCCTATTTAAACCCCCTCCAACCACTCATTCAAGGCATTCACTTCCCTTGCAACTACTCTACCCCTCTCCTAGCTAGCTTTAGGCCCTTTTGTAATCGTCAAAGATGACGAGCCACCGACGGAGCCTCCTCCACCGCCGTGGCTGCCTCACTGCTCTCCCTCCTCTCTCTCTCTTCTTCTCTTTTAAGCTTTCCCTTACTTTTGTTTGAGCATGTATTTAATGTTGTAAGCTCTGAACTAAAGATGCATGATTAATGAAGTTACTTTCCGTTCAGTGTTTACTTGATTTCCTGTTTAAGTTACATGATCAAGCAAAGAAACAACTCTAACCCTAATCTCTCTCTCTCTATCTCTCTTTCGCTTTTCAAACCGTACCTTTCGCAAGCAAAACTCCACGCTTTCCATGACAACAAGTGATAAGCAAAATCTGATTTTCATGCCTCCCTGAGACCGACACTCGGACTCACCTCTGTTTCTTTACTTTAAAACCGACGTTGCAAGTGCGACTATAACGACACTTCTTAACACACATGCACAAGCGCACGTCAATAAGTCATTTTCAACACTAAGAAATTTTTACTCAAGATCTAAACTTTCAAAGACACAATAGCACCCGTGTATCTGCCAAAATGCAGACCGCCTCAAGCCCTCGCCTTATTCAAAGAAAAATCTCGTTTTCTCTTTTTCTTCTTTTCTAATTTTTTTGGATTTTTGAGTTTAGGGTTAAAGAGTGGCTTTCTACGGCTACTCAACCCACCCAAGATTTGATGAGAACCCTAAGTTCTAAGCATCTTATTGTGAATGTGATAGACTCGTTGATCGACAATTAAAATAGACTTTGGGTTTCTACGCCTCTAGGTGACCTTAAAAGGAGAGTTCTATCTAAAGGTATATCTTTACGACCAATAGCTTTCTCCCTACTTTTATTTTTATGGGGTCAACACAAGGGTGGGTCCAGTATATATCTCCCTAGCTTATTCTACTTCACTTCTTCCTAAGTGTTTTGGGAATTTTAGTGCATTTCTTGAGCTGGGTTCTGGACAACCGGTCGATGAGTTGTTATCACCGACAACTTGCCAGTCATACTCATGCGACGAAGTGTGGCTTATTTCTTTTGTTTTCTTTTTTTCTTTCTTTTCTCCTTTTTCTTTTTCTTTTTCTTTTCTTTTTTTCTTTTTCTTTTTAAGTAGGTGGCTTCCCTGGTCTAAGATTTACCTAGAGGCAGCAAGAAGAGAGTGGTCCAATGACTGGGCTCTAGACAACCTACCTATGGGCTATTACCCATGATAACTTACCAGCCATATCACCCTAGAAGGTTCATTAGCTACCCAATTTCCGTTAAAATCGTCGAACAACGAGTCAGTAACAAGATAGTGTGTAGATGCTTAGACTTAAAGTTCCCTCAAATCAGAGGGCGGGTTGATAAGTCGTGTACTTATCACCCAAACTTATTTAATCAAACTAAAATAGAAGTCAGGATGGTGAGGACTCGAAAAACAAATCCACATTTTAGTGGGTACCCGGGCTGATTAAGCCCAAAGACCTGAAGGGTCTTAGTGTTCAGATCCTATTGTAATATTTCCTAAGATTAAAAATTTCTAATGTCCAAGTATTCCTTCATAATTCAATTTTTTTTTTTTGAGATTTTTTTTATGTATATATAAGAAGAGAAATAGAATTTACAAGAATTTCATAGAGCTGACAAAATGATTTAGAAATGAATCCAGCCCCCCATGCCTAGCTGATGTAATGTTCACACTGAGAATAAAAGACATGAAAGGAAGGGTAGAGTATGGAAGATATCACCTGAATATGAAGCTTGGGTCAGCTCTGAGTCAGACTGTACAACTGCTGAGTTTAATGTCGTCAGCTAAGCGAAGTCCAGCAAAAGAAATCACAACATGGCTAGAGCAACCGTGTCTAAAATGGGTTCTGGAATAGTACGGTCAATAACAAGCTTCAGACATTGACCGTTGACTTTGAATGAATTACTCATCTTCGGGTCAGAGATCTGAATAGCTCCATTCGGAAATATTTGGTCGATAATGAACGGGTCGTTCCATTTCGACCTAAGTTTGCCGGGAAAGAGCTTAAGTCGAGAATCGAATAGCCAGACAGTCTGGTTCGACTCCAAGCTCTTTCAGGAAATCAATTGGTCATGTAGAGCTTTGGTCCGAGCCTTGTAGATCTTGGCATTCTCATACACATCATTTCTAAGCTCCTCCAACTCAGATAGTTGGAGTTTCTTGGTCTTCCCAGCTAAACTCAGATCTAGATTGCACTACTTGATTGCCCAGAATGCCCTATGTTCAATTTCTATGGGTAAATGGCACGCCTTTCCAAACAGCAGACGAAACAGTGACATGTTGATAGGCATTTTATACGTCGTACGATAGGCCCAAAGAGCGTCCTCAAGCTTTTGAGTCCAGTCTTTGCAATCAGGCTTAACCATTTTCTGCAGAATATTCTTGATCTCCCAATTGGAGATCTCGACCTATCCATTCGTCTGGGGATGGTAAGGTGTGGAGATTTAGTGATTAACCCCGTATTTTTCCAGCAAATTACGGGACTGAGCATTAGTGAAATGAGTGCCACCATCGCTGATGATGGCCCTCGGAATCCCAAACCTACTGAAGATGTTCTTCTTGACAAAATCGATGACCACCTTGTGATCATTGGTTCGGGTGGGAATCGCCTCAATCCATTTGGACCCGTAATCAACAGCGACGAGAATGTACTGATGTCCAAATGAAGGGAGGAAGGGTCCCATGAAGTCGATGCCCCAAACGTCGAAGATTTCGACAAGAAGAATCAGGTTTAGGGGCATCATATCTCTCTTAGTTATGCTCCCAAGTGCCTAGCATCGGGAACACAACCTCAAGAATTCCTGGGCATCCTTGAATAAAGACGGCCAATAGAATCCAGATTGCAAAATTTTTGCAGCTATCTTTTTCCCAGAGAAGTGTTCACCACACGCAGATGCATGGGAAAACTTGAGTATACTGTTGAATTCATTCTCCGGAATGCATCGGCGAATAATTTGATCAGAGCCAATGCGGTACAGTTCAGGGTATTCCTAGAAGTAATATTTGGCCTCAGATTTGAGTCTATCCCGTTGTTGCTTGGTCCAATCCTGGGGGATTTGACCAACGGCCAAATAATTAACGATGTTAGCAAACCACGGGGTTTGGACACCTGAAACTGTAAGGATGGTTTGATCCAAAAAAGTATCAACAATCGGAATGTCTGGATGAGAAGAATCACTTAGAAGTCTCGACAGATAATCCACCACCACATTCTGTATCCTGAATTTATCCTTGATTTCAAGATCAAATTCTTGAAGTAGAAGAATCCAACGAATAAGCTAGGGTTTGGCATCCTTTTTGGCCAAGAGATGTCTCAAGGCCGAGTGGTCGGTATATATAATGACGTGAGACCCTAAGAGATAAGCCCTGAATTTCTCCAAAGCAAATACTACGGCTAGTAATTCCTTCTCAATAATAGTGTAATTCTTCTGGGCCTCGTCCAAAGTTTTACTAGCGTAGTAGATAACAGAGGGCTTCCTATCAACTTTCTGACCCAAAACAACCCTGATAGCGTAATCAGAAGCGTCGGTCATGATCTCCAAAGGGGTTGTCCAAACCAGTGGTTGCAACACCGGAGCACAAGTGACTGCCATTTTAAGAAAATCAAATGCCTTAAGGCATGATTTATCGAAATCAAATGGTGTTTCTTTGGCGAGAAGATTGCTCAGAGGATGAGCAACCTTCAAAAAGTCCTTAATGAATCTCCTGTAGAATCCCACATGACCAAGAAATGATCGAATTTGTTTAACAGATGTGGGATGAGGAAGTTTGGCGATAGCATCAACCTTAGCTTTATCCACTTCGATTCCCCATTCAGAGATTACATGACCCAAGATGATGCCTTCTTGTCTCATGAAATGACTCTTTTCCCAGCTAAGGACCAATCTTGTTTTGATGCATCGTTTAAGAATCATTTCAAGATTAGCTAGACAAGAGTCAAATGATTCTCCAAAAATAGAGAAATCATCCATGAAGACTACCATAAACTCTCCCACCATGTCTGAGAATATGGCTAGCATATACCTTTGAAACGTCGCAGGTGCATTGCATAAGCCGAATGGCATCCTACGGAAAGCAAAGGTTTCGTAGGGACTGGTGAAAGTAGTTTTTTCCTGATCCTCAGGATGGATAGAAACTTGGTTGTATCTCGAGTAACCATCAAGGAAATAGAAGTACTTCTGCCCCGCTAATCTTTCCAAGATTTGATCAATGAAAGGCAGAGGGAAATGATCCTTTTTCGTGGCTGTGTTCAGCTTCTTGTAATCGATACAAACCCTCCAAGAGGAAGCTGAACAAGTTGTGACAGATTCTCCTTTCTCACTAGTCACAACGGTAATCCCAGCTTTCTTGGGAACAATCTGCACGGGACTTACCCAAGGACTATCAGAGATCAAATAAATGATTCCTGCATCGAGCCACTTAATAATCTCCTTCTTGACCACTTCTCGCATATTTGGATTTAATCTCCTCTACATCTGGCGAGAAGGGCGGGATCCATCTTCCAAAAATATTCTGTGATTGCAATAAGATGGCTCGATCCCCCTAAGGTCATGGATGGTCCAACCAATTGCCTTCTTGTGTTCCTTCAGGACCTTAATTAGTTTAATATCCTGCTCCTTTGTTAATTTAGCACTGATAATCACAGGGAGAGTCTTATGTGGCCCTAAAAACTAATATTTCATATTCTTAGGCAATGGTTTCAGTTCAAGCTGGGGCAAGTTGATGATTAAAGGTAAGGAAGACACTGATGAAGACTCATCAAGAGGAAGAGGTTGAGAGTGAACAAAATCAATAACCTCTTCAGAAGATGGCGAGTCTGCCATAGAGGGTTGTGGGTCCAATTCGTCATTAGAGGAGGAACTTTCAAATGCAGAAACCATTATACAAGTTTCAATATTCACATTATCGTCCGCAAGTTCCTCAATAAATCCACAATCCTCGAATTTATTAATCGCCTTAAAAATATCAAATTTCATTCTTTGATCCCGAAAGGCGATTTCCATGCTACCGCTTTGACAGTTAATGTTGGCCTTAGCGGTAGCCAAGAACGGACACCCCAGAATGATGAGCGTGTTTCTCATATTTCCAGGTACATCCATGTCAAGGACAAGGAAATCTACAGAAAAATAGAAATCCTTAACCTTAACAATAACATCTTCAATTACGCCTCGCGGATTTGTGACCGAACGGTCTACTAATTACAGTGTTACTAAAGTTTGCCGAAGTTCACCTAATCCAAACTTCTCTTAAAGAGAACTCGGAATTAGGTTGATGGATGCACCCAGATCCAGCAGTGCTCTGTCAAAAGTGTAATCTCCGATGACACAAGAAATCAAAGGAGCACCTAGATCTCTCTTTTTCCGAGGGAAGTGGTGCAAGATAACAGAACTAGCCTGCTCGGAGAGTACCACCTTCCTCAGAATAGATTCTCTCGACTTACGCTTCTGTGTACATAAATCCTTTAAAAATCTCACATAAGCCGGTATATGTTTGATAGCGTCGAGGAGTGGGATATTGATCTCGACATTCTTGAAAATATTCAGAAGCTCCTCATTACTATCAATAGACTTCTTCCTTGATCTGATCAAGGCCTCAGGAAAGGGAACATGAGTTGGATCTTCGGAATCAGGTTCCCGAGCCTTAATTTCTTCTCCAAAATTCTCCTTTCTCTCTTTAGGTTCTACAAGATTCAATAAATCAGAACAGTATGGTATTGGATCCTAAGTTTGTTTACCACTCCTCAAGGTAACAGAATTTGCAAATGCATACGAGTTTGGGTCTTGGGGAGGGTTAGGAAAGATTGAAGGGGATTCATTAGCCAAGAATCGTTGATTTGTGGAAGAAGAAGAAAAGGAAGGACCCTGCTCAATGTTTGCACCTCAAAACACGCCTGTAATAACGCCTTCTTGTGCTATTTTTTAGCATTAACATTGCATAATAGGATCCTGTAATCGCATTTGTAAAAACGCTTGCATGCATGCATTTAATCAAGAGAGGAAGAGGAGTGAAACAATGGCTTGCACAGTTACATTTTATCTCAAGTGCCTCCTTGCAAATTCCACCTCTTTTCATTTTTTTCTCTATTGATTTCTTCTTTTCTACTTCCCGCGGCTGCACTTCTTCCCGCAGCAGCTGCATGCATTTACTCCACGTCACTTCTCCCTGCCAACGCCACTCCCTATAGCTGCAACTCGCGCACCCTCTCCCTGCTGCAGCCGGCATGCCTCTCTCTCCTCCTCTATAAGAAGCTGCAGCTTCTTCCTTGCAAGGGAGGCTGCTGCAGCAACAAAAACCCGCAGCCATCTTCTCCACCGCTTTCCCCTCCCATACGTCGGCCCTCCGTCGAGGAGGCACCCGGCGAGCAGGAGAACCCACTGTGGTGCACACCACCACAGTGGGAGCACCACCGCCCAGCTCTACGATGAGCCGGTGGGCGTGGTGCATTCCCTCGCTTCATTTTTTTTCTCTTTAACGCCATTGCCGCCGCTCCAAGCTTCGAAGCTTGAAGCCACGGCAGCAGCAGCCACGCAGCAGCAGCAGCAGCAGGTCCTCCCGCTCCTCCGCGACCGTCCCCGCAGCCGCCCGTCGACTTCGCGCGCGCCTGCAGGGCCATTCCCCGCTCAACCTCCGTCCTGACGTCCCCGCAGTTGCACCTGTAGCCGTCCGCCGCGCGCACTGCAGTGGCCGGCTACGACCTCGTGCCGCCCCCTGCCCTCCTCCGCGACCCTCCTCGACCAACTGCAGACCTCCTCCACGCTCGCTCCTCCACACCTTCGCCCGCCCGTCGCCTTCGCGCACGCCTGCAGGAACCCTACGCGAAGCCGCGCCCGCACCCGCCGTCTTCAGACGTCTGCCTCCGCCTTCAGACGACGTGGCGTCAGACGTCCGCCGGAGGCGGCAGACGTCTTAACTCGCGCGTCCGCGATCTCTCGCTCGCCCGCTCTCTCTCTGCTGATCTCTCCCGCCCGCTCCCGCTCTCTCTCTCACATATTCTCTCTCTCTCTCTCTTTTCTACTCACTAACAGACACACACTCATAGCAACGCACACACACACACATTCACCGACGCACACACACCTATACCAGCACATACACACTCACACACTTATAGTAACATATATATAAATATATATACATACATACATATATATATATATATATACATAGTATATCTATATAGTTATGTATACATACACATATATATAATATATATACATATATATAATATATATATATATATATATATCTACTTATATATACATCTATATACTTATACATGTACTTATATATATATAGACATATATATCTATATACATATATATAGTAATATATATATATATACTTATATATATATGTATACACATATATATCTATATATATATATCTATACATATATAACTATACATTTATATATATATAGATATATTTACTTATATACATACATATGTACATCTATTTTCATGTTATTTATTATACGCTGTATCGCGGGAATATCTGCACCAGTTGCTGATATTCCCTGATACACGCGTACAAAAAAAGCGTGGTCCCATACATCATCCATCCTCCATCCACACTCCACGCGGCACCTAGTCGTGTTGGTTGCGTCTCTCTAGACGTCGACTGACTCGACATAGTGCTACACTCCATCGCCACCTCCACCCCCACCCCTTTATATATATACTACATATATATATATACATACTATATTTACTTTCTGTCTATTTGCTTTTCTGTTAGTAAAAAGATAAAAAAATACATAAAAAAGAAAAGATAATCTTTGACTTGCAGGTATCTCGTCTTGCGAGTAGCAAGACTTGTTTTGGGACTCTGTTTGGCTAAAAGCCAAGGACACAATTTTGAGGGTGTGCCTCAAGAACAAGGATTACCATAAAAAAAACCTAAATAAGAAAAACACCAAAAACACAATAAATGAACGGAAGAGACGCGTTTTAAGGAAAACGTAGAAACTCGACTTTAACCCCACTTCCCTATGTTCGACCCTAGGCTTGAAAGTGATAAGATAAAATCAATTAGGTCAGGTTAAAAATTTTGTAAAGAGATGGTTAGGTCCAAATTAGGTTAACCACTATACACATTTCAACGATAAAAATATCATATTAACAACCTATTCGGGCCGACCCATCATAACTTTTCTGGCGCCGTTGCCGGGGAGGTGCGCCTTCGAGTAAGTTTCTATCCAAATCCTTTCAATTTTTCTCTTCCCTCTTCACGGGTATTGTTGTTTTTGGTGTGCAGGTGAACTTGGTGGAAGGAGAAGGAAAGTAGACGAAGTCGGGAATGAGGGTAGATCCAAGGCGGGAACGAGAGCGTGAAGACGCCGACACCGCATTGGAGCTTCGCACACGTTGCCAAACCAGTAGGTTTTCTCTTTCTTAGCAAACTAGGCTTAGTTTGCCACCAAAAAAAAAAAAAACTTCTTGGGATTTCTTGGGGCAAGTGGATTAAAATTCACTTGTTTGATTGGTTGTATTCACTCCCACTGCCCCGGGATTTCCCGCCACACTTCGCATAGCGAAAATCCGAGAATCTTGATTCTTGGATTTCTCGCCGAGGGAAGTATTCTTTGAGGCAAAGAAAAAGATTGCTTATATCCCTCTTTTGCCTCACTTATCTTTAATTCAGGATCACATTTTTGGTGGGGAGACTTGGAATTGAGTTGATTCCAACCCCACCATGACTTTTCAAACTTGCCTGTGATTCGATCCTGAATACTTCAACCCCAACAATTTTATTTTCTTTATCTTTTGGTTGAAGCCTTGTGTGTGGAAATCATTTCTGGTGATTGGGAGCACTTGAATTGAAGTGCTTTGGCTCCCTGTCACATTGATATAAAACTGATTCGTGCATCCACACTTAGAAATCTCCATTTAGGGTAGCCCATTGCATTTTAGCATGCATTAACTAACTGATAATTGAAGAAGGGTTTCTTGGGTTTTAGAAGGAAAACCTGTATTTTTGCAAAAACCCGGAGATTGGTTGAATTGGTAATTCAGCAAAATCCTAAAATTCAAACTACTTAAGGCTGAACTCTAAAAACCATTCGCCAATAAAAACTTCAATTCGGGGAGATTTCCCCGTTGCATGCTTGTTCTTACACAGTCTTAAAATCAATCACTTGGGCATTACCTGTAAACAACGCCCTTCACATTCCAAAAGCACTTGACCCTAAGCCTCTAATTAAAACTGGTAGTAACTTGACCCTTACTAAGGATTGGAGGTCTAACTACCTGCGTGTAGCGACTACGTGCTGGTGAGAGTTCCCGCGTGCTATCGGGTGTCTAAGACTGGGGCAAACGGCCTTTCAATCTGGCCCGGTGGTTCCGCGGTGCTCGCATTCGGTTCCGTAGTTCGTGATAGTAGGTAACTTAGATCTTTAGGTCTAAGGGCACACTGTAGAGGTTAGGAACTTGACTGTATTGATTTGTAATCAAGTGTACCTTTGCGGCGTCATTTCTCTCATCCCTTTTCCCTTCTCATCTCCCCAATTCTTCCTGCGGTAGTGCATGTTTGGGAGGAGGTCACAAAACCCTGAACTATTTGAATTGACTGATAAATCTAGAAAACAAGTCGAATCGTCCTCCTCCTCCACAAACATGGCTGCACGCCCACCCCCAAATCCCGAGGGAGGAAACCGCCCTCAGAACCCACCAGGTGGTGGAGCCTTAGATCCCATAACCCGCCTCCAAGCCCAAATGGAAATGTATAATGAGCAAATCGAAGCCATTCGGGAAACATTGGAGGAAATGCAGAACCCTCCCGAACGGGAGGAGCCTAGGTCTCTTAGCTCTTATCAGAATCCAGCTGCTACAGAGACCATAGGACAAATTCGGGTCCCCATGGGCGGGGACGACTTTGAATTAAAACCAAACATAATTGGCCTAATCAATTTTCACTTTCATGGTCTTGCAAGTGAAGACCCATTTCTCCAATTGGAAGACCTAACCCGACTTGCTGAAACCGTTAAACCAAGAAATGTCGGGTTATCTATAGTCCTCATGAAGATGTTCCCGTTTTCATTATGGGATAAAGCGTCGCAATGGTTACGCACCCTTGGGAGAACCATCCACTCTTGGGAAGAGATGCGAACAGCGTTTCTCAAGAAGTTCTTCCCAATCGGGCGGACCAATGCGCTTCGCCGTGCTATCACTTCATTTACACAACAAAACGGTGAACAATTTCATGAGGCATGGGAGAGGTATAACGACCTCCTCAGGAAGTGTCCGCACCACGGTCTGCCTAAGTGGCATATAGCCCAGATTTTCTACTATGGGCTAAATGAGACTTTGAAGCAGATTGCAGACGCTTCCTGCGGAGGGAACTTTATGAATAAAGATGAGAATGGAGCATTCGAGCTGTTTGAAAATATGAGTGAAAACTCGATGAACAATGCTTCCATTGTCGCCTTTAATCGTACCAGCCAGCCCCGAAATGTCCACGAAGTTGACACGAGACCCTCCCATTCATCCACTGATCTAAGCCTTATTGCACAAAAACTGGATGAAGTCTCCGTCGTGCACAAGAAGCTGGACGAGCTTCTGGCCAACCCCGCCCGATCTATGGCAAACACCACCTCTTCACCACTTCATCACAATCCAAGTTCTTCTAATACCAGGCTTATCCCGAGAAACCCCGTTAGACCTTCCTTACCGAGTGTCGCGCCAAGCGACTCGGTAAGTCATGTGGAACTGGCTTCTGCGAGCCAGTATTTCGACACGGAGGACCAAGCCTCCGTGTGCTCGGATGCATATCTACATGCGGACGCGTCTTCTGGCATAGAAGATGCTTGTGCCCTGGGGAACAACCCGTTCTCTGCCACTTATAACCCAGGGTGGCGTAATCATCCGAACTTCGCATGGTCCAACAACCCGCAGAGCCAAAACCCCGCGGGTGGACCAATGCGACCGTCCGCACCCGTCATCCCAAGGGTCCAGTTTAATCCTATGGCAAATCTGCCATCAGGCCCTTGCGTACCACAAACTGAACACGCATCAAGCCCTCTTGACAAATTGATGCGAATGATGACGAAAATGTCAAAGTGCCATGAAGAGAACATGACCTCTCTTCAGCACCAATTGGCGCAGCAGAACGCCGAGATCAGTCAACTACGCATGGCGACTCGATCTCAGGGCACTCTTCCCGCCCAACCTGTTCCAAACCCGCGAAATTTCATACCCCGTGGTTCTCAACCACAGGTATGACCTTCTCAGGGACAGGTTAATCAAGTTCTGCAAGCTCCGAGCATTCCACCGGGATTTTAGGCTAATCCTGCTGCAGCACCACACTCTTATGTCCCCATTGCAAACCCTCCTCCACCGTATGATCCCACTGGACCCGCATCGTCCAATGCTATCACTACGAGGAGCGGTAAGCAGACCGTCGATCCGCCTCGACCTGATCCTGGCCCGTCTTCTTCTTCGCCCTCTCATTCGGGATGCATACCGCATTCGCGAGAGGATGATGCACCAAAACTTGTGCCAGAATCAGTCCCATTCCCTAAGGCTCTACTAAGGGAGCCAAAAGGCAAAAAGAAAAATACACAGTCCTTTGACAACCTACGTAATTTATTCAGGGATGTAGAAATCAAGGTACCCCTGCTCGAGGCAATCGACCACATACCTACTGTCGCTCGATTTTTCAAAGACTACACAACACCCAGGCGACAGTCAAAGAAGACTAAGAATCCGGTGGTTCTCTCGCCTCATGCGAGTTGTGCTATACTGTCAAACTTACCACCGAAGCAGAAAGATCTGGGCACACCACTGATTTCCTGTAGCATCCAAGGATGCAGTTTTAACCGTGCCCTGCTTGATCTAGGATCTTCCATCAATCTCATACCGACCATCATGCTCGAAAAATTTTCCTTGGGAAATCTGAAACCCACCCCTGTCACGTTACAGTTGGCAGATCATTCTGTCAAAATCCCGAATGGTGTGGTGGAAGACGTGGTGGTTAGGGTCAACAGTCTCTGTTTTCCTGTTGACTTTCTTCTTTTAGATATGGAAGTTCCTAGTTCACTTTCTGATTGTCCGATCATCCTCGGTCGACCTTTCTTGGCCACAACCCGCGCCCACATCGACTGCGAGTCGGGCTGTATTGAGATTGCCGTTGGATCTGAGAAGCTCAAGCTTAACATATTCAAGGCAACCAAGAACTTTGATTGCGATTGCATTGAGGATGACACGTCTGACGAGGACATGGCCGTCAGCGCGTGTATCGGACTAATTGGGACCTATTCGGACTGCTGCGGATTACCTATAAACACTGATAACTGCCTGACCAACACATACTGTGACGTTCCCCACTCCCTCCCTTGTCCAGTACCTTCTCCTGGCCAGACTTCTGACGATGTTTTCTCCGCTTCCCATACCTCGTGGTCTGAGTCATATCCGGGCTACTCACTGTCGGTCCACACTCATGAAGACCGAATTGCCTTTTCTTCCCCGCCAAATCAGGCGGATTTACAAATCCACACTGGGACCTTGAGCCCATATACTTCTCACTGGGGATATTCATTTTTGGATCCATCTATCCAAGAAGCCCCTCTTCTTGGCCAATCTGAAGGCCAGTTTCTTCCTCCTAACTTGTTCTCCTACCCGTCTGGGACACTCTCGTCCCAAGAAATGCCAGATCCTTCCCCATCCACTCCCGAGCTAAAAGTGCTGCCTAATACACTCAAGTATGTTTTCCTGGGACCAAATGAAACGCTCCCTGTAATCATCAGTTCAAAATTAACCATGGAGCAGGAGTGCAAACTAACTAAGGTCCTCCTAGAACACAAGGCAGCTATTGGATGGTCTTTATCAGACTTATCTGGTATTAGCCCCTCCTACTGCACTCATCGTATATATACGGAGGAGGAGGCTCGACCTTCTCGCGAGATGCAGCGACGTCTCAACCCTAACATGCGGGAGGTCGTTAAGAAGGAAATCATTAAGTGGCTGGATGCAGGTATAATCTACCCGATCAGTGATAGCCCCTGGGTGAGTCCGATTCACGTTGTGCCCAAAAAGGCAGGACTCACCATCCGTGTCAATGACAGGGGCGAATCCATCCCTACACGCACTCCTACATCTTGGAGAGTGTGTGTAGATTATAGGAAACTCAATGCTGCAACCAAGAAAGATCACTTCCCGCTACCATTTATTGACCAAATCCTGGAGCGGTTAGCGGGAAATAAATGTTTCTGCTTCCTGGATGGATTCTCAGGATATAACCAGGTGGCAATAGACCCCCGAGACCAAGAGAAAATCACTTTTACCTGCCCTTTCGGCACCTTCACCTTTAGAAGGATGCCGTTCGGACTTTGTAACGCACCAGCAACTTTCCAGAGATGCATGCTGGCGATATTTCATGACATGGTGGGTGACTTTCTCGAGGTCTTCATGGATGACTTCTCAGTCTTTGGACCATCTTTCGACGAATGTCTTGCCAACCTGACTCGCATCCTTAGGAGATGTATTGATGTAAACCTCGTGCTTTCCTGGGAAAAAAGTCATTTTATGGTGCACCAGGGAATTGTTCTCGGACATATCATCTCCGATAGAGGTATCGAGGTTGACAGAGCTAAGCTCGATGTCATTGCTGATTTACCTGTGCCTGGTTCTATCAAACAAATCCGCTCCTTCTTGGGACACGTCGGTTTCTATAGAAGATTCATTAAAGACTTCTCCAAAATTTCTCGACCCTTAACTCATCTCCTATCAACCGACGTGCCCTTCGACATGGGCCCTGACAGTATACAAGCATTCACGCAGCTGCGTAATGCTGTCACCAAGGCCCCTGTTCTCCAGCCGCCTGATTGGTCCCTCGACTTTGAACTTATGTGTGACGCATGGACCCGATTCTGATCTGAAGCCCAATATGATTCATGCCATACCGAAGTTCCATGGGCTTAACTCTGAGGATCCATTCCAACACATTAAACAACTCAAGCATTTGGCCCAGACCTTCGGGTCAGATGTACAAAACCGGGATATCCTACTCATGAAAATGTTTTCGTTCTCCCTCTTGGACAAGGCTGCGCACTGGTATCAGACTCAGACCCGCCCGATCAACACATGGGAGGAATTACAGTCCGAATTTTTGAAAAAATTCTTCCCTGTTGGTCGGACAAATGCCTTGCGCCACCAGATCACTCATTTCACTCAACAACCGGGAGAACCTCTTCATGAAGCTTGGGATCGATTCCTAGATCTCATGCGAAAGTGCCCCCATCACGGAGTTCCTAAGTGGGAACAAGTCCAGTCTTTTTACCAGGGACTCCGTGAGGATATTCGTCTATTCGTCAATGCAACATGTGGAGGAAACATCATGGGCCAACACGAGGACACGATATGGGAGATTCTCGAAAACATGTGCGAGAACTCCATAAACAATGACTCCTTGGGCTTATTCGACAGGACGAATGCCCGTGCATCAACGAATCTAAGAGGGACACATGAGACGTAGGACCTATCCACTTCTGTCGACCTGGAACTGATGGCCAGTCGGTTGGACAAGGTCTCTATCATAGAAAAGAAGGTGGACGAGCTAACTCGACATTTGCAGCAAGCCACCTCTGCACAAAATTCTTTGACACGACCTCCTCTGGCAAGGGAAACAGTGCAAAACATCTATCACCAACCTGCCAAGGGGATGAACCCATATCCACCCCCGTCTACCTCTCGGACCGGAGTGACCTCTGATCCCTTCTATTCGAGTTGGGGGAACTCTGAACCCCCGTATTCTGACTTTCCTGAGGTTCCTCAGAACTGCGAGGACCTCAACGCCATCCAGAATGACCCATACTCCAATACCTACAACCCTGGATGGCGAAATCATCCTAACTTTCAGTGGGCAGGAAATTCTCAAAAACCACCATATCAACCCCGCCCACAAGCTCCTCGTCCATATCAGCCGCCTCAGCCTCGGCCCAATCCCACCTACCAATCCGGGCAAAATCAGGATCAACTGACTCTTATCCTTCAAACACTGGCTGACATTCAAAAGACGAATGCAG
Source organism: Thalassia testudinum (assembly GCA_037157565.1). Classification (NCBI taxonomy): domain Eukaryota; kingdom Viridiplantae; phylum Streptophyta; class Magnoliopsida; order Alismatales; family Hydrocharitaceae; genus Thalassia; species Thalassia testudinum. Next base: position 175,488,573 of record JAZHRO010000031.1, read on the forward strand.
CAATGCAAAAACAGCACAAGGACGAGATCACAGAGGTTCGCAACCAATTGGCCCAGATGGCAAATTCCCGCCAACCTGGCACCCTTCCTTCGCAACCTCTGCCCAACCCAAATAACGTGCCGACCCAGAGGCGCGTTATGAATCCAAATCTAGGCCACGCACATTTGATTTATCAGGCCCCTGCTACACCATCACCAGATGGGATGGAGGCGTCAACATCTTATGCAGGATTGCAGCAGCAGCCACCCCTCCTACCTAACCCAAACCAAAGTCAGGCCGGATTAAACTCTGTAACAACACGCAGTGGTAAAACAACACAAGACCCACACTATCCGAACCACTCCAAGCCTGATAATCGCCAAGACCCTAGGGTAGTCATCCAAGATACTACTGTCCCAGATCAAGAACCTGGACCTATCCTAGAGGAACCAGCTAGGATCCCATTTCCAGAGGCCTTGACCAAAGGAAAAAGGACAACCAAACTTGTGGCTCCTGAGGAGGATCTGGTCAAGCTCTTTGAACAGGTCCAGATAAACATCCCGTTGATGGATGCAATCCGCCACATACCGGCTTACGCAAGGTTCTTGAAAGACATATGTACACCTAAACGTAAGCCGCGAACCAAGGATGGGAACCCAATCGTACTATCAGAGCAAGCCAGCTCTGTCATCTTGAGCAAACTCCCACCTAAGGCTAAAGACCCAGGAACTCCCTTGATTTCTTGTAAAATTGGTGAAACCCAACTTGATAGAGCCCTACTAGACCTAGGTGCCTCCATAAATTTAATACCTACATCCCTCCTTGACCACCTTGAAGAATCTGAACTTAAACCCACCGAGGTGACATTACAGTTAGCCGATCGATCCATCAAGTCACCCAAAGGAATACTCGAGGATGTCATTGTTAGGGTACGAGATTTTTATTTTCCAGTGGACTTCATAGTACTGGACATGGATGCACCTAAGAACCCAAGGGACACACCAATCATATTAGGGAGACCCTTTTTGGCCACTGCTAGGGCCAATATAAACTGCGAAGAGGGCCAGATAGAATTAAAATTTGGGAATCAAAATCTGAAGATAGACATTTTCAAGGCCCATCAAGGGATTAATTGCGGGGTGATAGAGGAAATTTGTGATGTCGAAGCCGTGGTTGATGAACTACATATAGAGGACAACCTGATTATTCCTGATCAACCACTAGAGGAGCAAAAACCGCTAACAGAGGAGTGCGGACATGATCTAGACACACCTATGACTCCTACCATTGCTCTCGATACAAACCCCGAACCACCCGCTGCTGCTGACAATCCTGTCACGGAACTCAAGCCCCTTCCTGAACATCTAAAATACGTCTTTTTGGATTCAAATCAGACGTTTCCTGTGATTATCAATTCTCGACTCACACCTGACCAGGAACTCCGTTTGATTTCTGTTCTCCAACAACATCGTAGAGCCATTGGATGGACTCTAGATGATTTGACTGGTATAAGCCCTTCATACTGCACACATCGAATCTACACGGAAGAAGGCTCACGACCTTCAAGAGAAATGCAAAGACGCCTAAACCCTAACCTACCGGAGGTCGTGAAAAAGGAGATCATTAAGTGGTTAGATGCAGGGATCATCTACCCAATCTCCGACAGTCGTTGGGTGAGTCCAACACAAGTGGTACCTAAGAAGGCAGGACTTACCATCATCACGACTGAAACCGGGGAAGTCATTCCTACCCGAATAGCTAATTCGTGGAGAGTCTGCATTGATTACAGAAGACTAAATTCCTCCACGAAGAAGGATCATTTCCCACTACCATTTATTGATCAGATCCTCGAGAAACTAGCGGGAAATAAATTCTTCTGCTTTCTTGACGGGTACTCCGGTTACAATCAGGTGGCAATCCATCCAGAGGACCAAGAAAAGACCACATTCACCTGCCCCTTCGGGACGTACGCGTTCCGAAGGATGCCGTTCGGTCTCTGCAATGCACCTGCAACTTTTCAGCGGTGCATGCTTGCCATATTCTCAGATATGGTAGGTGATTATCTGGAAGTCTTCATGGATGACTTTTCAGTTTTTGGACAATCATTTGACGATTGCCTCCAACACTTGGTCCATATACTCAGGCGGTGCATTGAGGTGAATTTGGTTCTTTCCTGGGAAAAGAGCCATTTCATGGTGCCTGAGGGAATTGTCCTGGGACATTTAATCTCAGAGAAAGGCATCCAAGTGGATCGAGCTAAGGTTAACCTGATTTCCAAGCTCCCTATGCCTAGCTCGATTAAGGACATCCGATCTTTTTTTGGGGCACGTCGGTTTCTACCGTCGATTCATCCCTGATTTCTCCAAGATCGCGCGCCCCCTGACCAATCTTCTCTCCAAGGATGTGCCTTTCGAAATTTCCAAGGAATGCACTCAAGCATTTGAGATCCTACGTGACCGAGTCACCCAAGCCCCAATCCTACAGTCCCCTGATTGGTCTCAACCCTTTGAGATCATGTGTGATGCATCTGACTTTGCTGTAGGAGCGGTTTTGGGGCAGAAAATTGACGGGATACCTGTGGTCATTTACTACGCCAGCAAAACACTGGATGAGGCTCAGCGTAACTATACGGTTACTGAGAAAGAGCTTCTGGCCATAGTATTTGCCCTGGAAATATTCAGATCATACCTTCTGGGTTCCCGTATTATCGTATACTCGGATCACACAGCTGTAAGGCATCTCCTTGCCAAGAAGGACGCGAAACCTCGACTAATCCGCTGGATCTTGCTATTACAAGAATTTGACCTCGAGATTCGCGACAAGGCGGGAAAGCACAATGTGGTAGCTGATCACTTGTCCCGCCTTCCTTCTGAAATTATTGATCCTTCCGGACCTATTACAGAACATTTCCCTGATGAGCACCTCCTGACTATCAGTACAAGTCTTCCATGGTTCGCCGATATTGTTAATTACCTAGCATCACATCGGATTCCGCCCGATTGGTCGAAGGCCAAAAAGGACAAATTGCGTTCCGATGCCAAGTATTACCTATGGGAAGATCCGTATCTTTTCCGCATTGGTGCTGATCAGATAATCCGACGGTGCGTCACGGAAATGGAAATCAAAGACATACTCTCATTCTGCCATGACCAGGCATGCGGTGGACATTTTTCTGGACATAAAACCGCATCGAAAGTCCTCCAGTGTGGCTTCTACTGGCCCACAATTTTCAAGGATGCATACGAACACTGTAAGGCATGTTCCCGTTGCCAGACTCTGGGCAACATGAGCTATAGAGACATGATGCCTCTACAGCCGATCTTGGTATGCGAAATTTTTGATATTTGGGGGATTGATTTCATGGGACCCTTTCCGACCTCGGATGGCTTCGAATACATCTTACTCGCAGTTGACTATGTGTCCAAGTGGATAGAAGCCATTCCGACCCGAACCAACAATCATAAAGTCGTTATAAAATTCCTCCATCAAAACATTTTCTCAAGGTTCGGGATTCCGCGTGCTATAATTTCCGACGGAGGGACCCATTTTACGAACGCTCAGTTCAGGTCACTGATGACCAAATACGGGGTGTCACACCGAATCTCTACTCCTTACCACCCCCAAACTAATGGTCTAGCTGAGCTATCTAACCGAGAGATCAAGAAGATCCTTCAGGTTACTGTTCGACCTGATAGAAAAGATTGGTCTTCTCGGCTTCCAAAAGCATTGTGGGCCTATAAGACCGCCCACAAGACCCAATTAGGAATGTCTCCCTTCAGACTAGTGTACGGGAAGGCATGTCACCTCCCCGTCGAATTGGAGCATAAAGCCTATTGGGCAATACGGACCTGTAATCTCGACCTTTCTAAGGCTGGAACCCACAGAAGATTTCAAATGAGCGAGATCGATGAATTACGCCACGACGCGTATGAGAACTCACGAATTTACAAAGAACGGGTTAAAGCTTTTCACGACAAACACATTTCTAGAAAGGTCTTTCATCCTGGTCAAAAAGTTTTACTCTTTGATGCTCGACTCAAATTATTCCCAGGAAAGCTAAGATCCAAGTGGGTCGGACCCTACCTAGTCCGACAAATCTTCGGAAATGGAGCTATTGAAATCAGCCCACTCAGCCACGATTCTGAACCCTTTGTCGTGAACGGGCAGAGACTCAAGCCGTTCAATGACATGACCGATATAGATTTGACTGAGTCATCCTTTACCCTCCATTCCTCTTGAGCTCATTGCGCCCAGCCGATGGCATAAAACTCAGCGCTTAACGGGAGGCAACCCGTCATTCTTTGAAAAACCTGAAACCGTTTCTGACATCTCTATGCGGAACTCATATTGCACTTTAGGGTTCATCCATTAGAACAGCTGACTTCACCTCAGGTATACCTACCCGAGATTAGAAATCGTTCGCAACAAGTCGCTTCGACCCATTCACTCACCACACACCTATCCTAATACATGAACTAAGCTGAATTCGAACCCACCTAATTTACAATGGGGACATTGCAAATCTTAGGCATGGGGGGGTATGAAAGTGCAAAATGTCAGAAAATTCATATCAAGAAAGGGTTTCACAAAAAAAAAAAAAAGAGACTTGATAGAGGGGAGGAACAATTCAGGGTCATACAAATGAGAGGAGGAAAAGAAGAAAAAATGACAAAAAGGAGCATAAAACGAAAATGAAAAGAAATAGTCATTAGTAAAAGATTAAGGGGTTAACTGAAGTTCTAGACCGAATCAAGAAAAAGAAAAGAAAAGTGCCACAGAGATATAACAAGAGATTAGCGGGAACGCTGGTCTTAGGCTTTTTGGGCTAGTACCTTTAGCTTAAAAATTCACGTATCCATTAAAATCTGGATAATCCTCAAGAGGTTGAGGAAAATGCGAAGCTTGAGTATTAGGTCTAAGGCTTAGGAAGTATTCGGCCTCGTTAACTGACCTCCGGTTTGCGGGATTCGGTAACCTAAGCACCCCAAATTCACACACAGTCTAGTTCAGTGCGCATAAAACATCCAAAACACGCAAGAGCGTTTAATATTCTGAAAAAGGCACCTAGATTAGGAGCGGTCAATCAACACAAATTGATTTGGACGAGTTCCCAGCGCGGAGAGGCGGGAAATTCCCCTCGAAGATGCGTAACAACATATCGTCTCCTCGGTGCTTGTCTCTTGGGATATTTAAATATCCTACCGGGGGCATGTAAGCACTCTGCTGGTTCAGATACCATGGGCGGCATTATCACGAAATGTCGATCGCCAGGGTCTGAATTCGGCCACGGAACGCCATGGGCGGGATTATCTTGAAATCTCGAAAGCCAGGGTTCCGGGGGTTGCCATGGGCGGGATTATCTCGAAATCTCGAAAGCCAGGGACCCTTGAGGATTGATGATGGGGACGAGGAATCCGATACAGACCGTGTTGAGAAGCTAATCCGAAGCTAGAAATAAAAAGAAAAGAGAGAGAAAAGCTCTCCAAACAAATAAATCTTCTCTCTCTCTTACAAAAAACGCACTGCAAACTGAACTTAGGCTAAAAATATCTCAAGCACGGGTGCTTTAACCGCGGAGTCCAACAAACCCTAGGTTAGTTTCTGTGGGCCGTAGAAACCTTTGCAGAAGACTGAGGCTAAAGTGGAATAGGTCCGGATTTTGGTTGGTACTTGAGTACCTCTAGGCCTATTGTCGGCATTCCCACCTAATCACAAAAGAAAAGGAGAAGCACTTATCATTGTTGACAGACACTCAGGGTCTAGAATGGAAGTTAAAACTTTGAAATTTTGCTAAGGGACTAGCAAAAGCTAGGCATGGGGGTATGATGAGAGCCTCATCATGAGCCATAACTAGCTCATTTTGACCCAATAAAGAAGATAAAATCTCCTACATAACCTAGAAGAAGGCCTAACTGAAGGAACAAGTGCCCTGAGAAGAAAACATGAAATAAAGGTTAAAACTGCAATTTTACCATTGCAGTACGTAAACAGGATTTCTCAGAGGCAAAACATAGGTCAAATGGTCTAAATGAGATAAAAAGTGGGTTGAGTCAATCAGAAATGGGTTCATGTGCAATCTAAGAACTAAATGACACTTGGTAACCCTAAAACAGACCCGCTTAAATTAACAAGGTTCCGGTCAGAACAAAAAGCAAGTAAACCCTCTACAAATCATGTAAAAACATACTCTAGGGTTTAGAACACTTAATTTGGCCTTTGGAACCTAGTTTGACCTAGATTAGGGTCCTAGCTCTTCAATTAACCTAATTTGGGTTTTTACGCAAAATGTCCAGTCAAACGAGGTCAAACCTAAAATCCAACTTCACCATTGGATTCCTTAGGTCCAAATTAGGTTTGTACCAAAATTTGGACCTAAGGAGAGGTCATCTTGACCTACTTTGCAATTTAGTACACCCAAATCACAAATTGGTCCCTATCTTTTGAATACCGTTGCAGAGAACCCCCTAGGTTCTTCGCCTCCTTTGCAAACCGGTCCTGCTGCCATTGCTAGGGCAGAACCGAGCTCCGGCGAGGTTCGGAGAGGGATTGCTCTCTAATCCCTCAGAGATTCCCTCCCAGAAATGGAAGGAGGATTCTCTGAGGAATTCCCTTCCTTATAAAGTCAATTACAATCGCTGGTGTGAACCCAATCTCTCGTGCGAACGCACGGGAGATTTGGGTATCCTAACTCCTTTCCATCTCCGGCGACCAACCTCAGGCAATTACGTGCCCTTCACGCCCTGCACACCCAGTCCAGCGCCTATATAAGAACCCACAACTCCGGCCGAACAGGCTAAGCTTGATTTTGACGGAGATCCCTTCCAAATTCCTCCCTCTCCCATCTCCGGCCAAACGACCCACAAGCTCCGGCGACCTCCTTCCCTCCTTCTCATCGCTCTGCTGCCATACCAGCAGCAGAGTCCTCTCCACCGCTATCTCCCGCGTCGCGCTGTACCCCGCGCGCGCGCTTCTGACCTCGTCTTCGTCGCCGCTTCCTCCCTCAGGGTCTTTCTTCCCCGACGACGGCAGTTACGAGCCGTCCTCTCCGCCGCCTCCCTTCCCTCCAGACAACCCCAGATACGTTCTCCATCCTCTCCTCTCTCTTTTCCCCCAACTATTTTACTTGATTACCCCTCGACAGTACCTAACCGCCTTCATCTTCCTCGCCTCCGACCGCACTCCGGCGAGCCGCCCACACCACTCCGCCACTCCACACGGCTCGCCAACCACCTCGTGAGCTCCGCCTCACCACCAGGAACTCGCTCCACCCCACAACTGCCACTCCAGACCTCCATAACCACCCCCCGAACAACCCACCATCTCCGGCCACAAGTTGACCTAGGCGCGCACGCCTAGGCCGACCGACAACCTGCAGCATCACCCACCGCCTTCGCCGTGCTACGGCGAAGGTTTCCAGCTATTCTGATTGGGCCAATAGGCTGTTCTGTGGAATCTCAGGTGAACGCCCCGGCCGCCATTAACAGCCGAAGCAGCAGGAAGCTTGGAGCAGCAGCAGGCGTTAGGCTTCCCAGGCGGCAGGTGCAGCTGGCTCTCGCAAGTGTCGCGAGGTGACTGTGTTCAGCGAGGAGCACCAGCAGGGCCTTCAGCGTGGGCAATTGCACACGAGAGTCTGCGGGCGCGCGCAAAGGAAGGGCAGAACGTTTAGTCCCACATCGTGGAATCTCAAGGCACAGGTATGGTATAAAGAGTTTTTGTGATATAGCTTTACTGCCTCGAAAGCACAGGGGTGAGGTCCCTCACTGACCCCACCCGCCTCGTCCGCGGCCTGACCACGCGGACTTGGCGGATCCGACCCGACCTAGACCTACGCACTCCTCGCGCATCACACCACCTTCAGGTGCGCCTGGTCCCGGGTACGATCCGACCTGATTAATGCTTGTGTCTCTGGGAGAGCAGCTCTGAGTGAATTGCTTGAGAGAGAGAGACGTGCGGGTAGCGGGAGAAGGGTTAGGTTTTGCTCCTGTGCAGGCAGGCTGATCGCAGGAGAAGGACTTGGCCGCTGCAGAAGAAGGAAAAGCAAGCCAAAGAAGAAGACAGAATAAGAAAGAAGCCTTCGCAGGAGAAGGAAAGCAGAAAGATTAGAAGTCTTCGCAGAGAAGAAGAAGAAGGACAAGGGAAGATTGCAAAGAGATCGGAACGGCAAAGCAGAAGGAAAGATACAGAAGCAGAAAGGAGAAGAAGGAAGAAAGAAAGAAAGATCACATTTAAGACGTCTGATACATAAATCAGACGTCTAATTCTACTTTTTCTAAAAACTCTTTGAATCAATTATATTTGCATGTAACAGTTGTATTCTTGGGTTTTCCAAAGTACTGAGATTGCTCCCTGTGTTCGACCTCGGATACTCCGGTTTTCGAGTAATAAAAGTCTTTATTTGTTTTAACGCTTTCGCGGCTATACTACAACACGATATTATCTTTTAACAAACCGCACAAAAGCGTGATGAACAAGCATTGACAAAATAGATCAAGATCTCTCCTAACTAAGGATGTATTCTTGTACCTGAGACACAAGTACAAGATCCGTTGGTTTACTTTTACTTGAGAGCTTAAGTAAACTTGGTTCACACTACACATATCAGGAAAGACCAGGTGAACATAAGATCCAACCCTAGTGTTCATTAGGGAAGGTGGAGTCCTTACCTGTGTGTGCAGGTAGACTTTTTATCCCAGGCTTTAGTCTTGTGTTTAGGAGCGACTCTTTCCACCAAAAAGAAACTCTCCCACCAAAAAGAAAAGCGTGCTCCTCCAAATAAAGTTGTAAGAGATATACTGACATATGTTTCAAAAAAAAAAAAGAGAAAAAAAGAGTTGTCAAAAAAAAAAAAAAAAAGATGTTGCAAAAGAGTCAGTATATCTCATAAATGTCTGTATAATTTGTTTTTCGGTGAGCCAAAAAAAAAAACAAATAGAAAATGGGAGTTGAGTTTTCCGTCATCATCTTAAGGGTCAATTCGAAGACATGAGCTGAAACTGGGACCAACCTGTACTTAAAAATTCGTGAAACCCTGGGATTGAGTCTTAATGTTCATCTGGTCAGTCTTGATCCTTCACTATGCACAAACCATAACCTCTTGAGCTCTCGAGTACGGCAAAAACCTCCTGGGTCCTGGAAATCGTACTTAAGGTTTAAATATCAAGAGTCCTGGTTAGTTGAGAGATGATCTATGTCATGTGAGACTTAAAGTACTGGTAGTCTTCTTTACAATTGGTTCTCACAATATTCGATAATAAACACACCTATATCACCTCAGAAGAAAATCTTCAGCTTAAGATCATTTCTAAATACTATTTTGCTAGGGACTAGCAAAAGATAGGCATGGGGGTATATGTTTGCACCTCAAAACACGCCTGTAATAACGCCTTCTTGTGCTATTTTCTAGCATTAACATTGCATAATAGGATCCTGTAATCGCATTTGTAAAAACGCTTGCATGCATGCATTTAATCAAGAGAGGAAGAGGAGTGAAACAATGGCTTGCACAGTTACATTTTATCTCAAGTGCCTCCTTGCAAATTCCACCTCTTTTCATTTTTTTCTCTCTTGATTTCTTCTTTTCTTCTTCCCGCGGCTGCACTTCTTCCCGCAGCAGCTGCATGCATTTACTCCACGTCACTTCTCCCTGCCAACGCCACTCCCTATAGCTGCAACTCGCGCACCCTCTCCCTGCTGCAGCCGGCATGCCTCTCTCTCCTCCTCTATAAGAAGCTGCAGCTTCTTCCTTGCAAGGGAGGCTGCTGCAGCAACAAAAACCCGCAGCCATCTTCTCCACCGCTTTCCCCTCCCATACGTCGGCCCTCCGTCGAGGAGGCACCCGGCGAGCAGGAGAACCCACTGTGGTGCACACCACCACAGTGGGAGCACCACCGCCCAGCTCTACGATGAGCCGGTGGGCGTGGTGCATTCCCTCGCTTCATTTTTTTTCTCTTTAACGCCATTGCCGCCGCTCCAAGCTTCGAAGCTTGAAGCCACGGCAGCAGCAGCAGGTCCTCCCGCTCCTCCGCGACCGTCCCCGCAGCCGCCCGTCGACTTCGCGCGTGCCTGCAGGGCCATTCCCCGCTCAACCTCCGTCCTGACGTCCCCGCAGTTGCACCTGTAGCCGTCCGCCGCGCGCACTGCAGCGGCCAGCTACGGCCTCGTGCCGCCCCCTGCCCTCCTCCGCGACCCTCCTCGACCACCTGCAGACCTCCTCCACGCTCGCTCCTCCACGCCTTCGCCCGCCCGTCGCCTTCGCGTACGCCTGCAGGAACCCTACGCGAAGCCGCGCCCGCACCCGCCGTCTTCAGACGTCTGCCTCCGCCTTCAGACGACGCGGCGTCAGACGTCCGCCGGAGGCGGCAGACTCTTAACTCACGCGTCCGCGATCTCTCGCTCGCCCGCTCTCTCTCTCTCTGCTAATCTCTCCCGCCCGCTCCCTCACTCTCTCTCACGTATTCTCTCTCTCTCTCTCTCTCTTTTACTCACTAACAGACACACACTCACAGCAACGCACACACACACACATTCACCGACGCACACACACCTATACCAGCACATACACACACGCTCACACACTTATAGTAACATATATATAAATATATATATACATACATACATATATATATATATACATAGTATATCTATATAGTTATGTATACATACACATATATATAATATATATACATATATATATAATATATATATATATCTACTTATATATACATCTATATACTTATACATATACTTATATATATATAGACATATATATCTATATACATATATATAGTAATATATATATATACTTATATACATATGTATACACATATATATCTATATATATATATATCTATACATATATAACTATACATTTATATATATATAGATATATTTACTTATATACATACATATGTACATATATTTTCATGTTATTTATTATACGCTGTATCGCGGGAATATCTGCACCAGTTGCTGATATTCCCTGATACACGCGTACAAAAAAAGCGTGGTCCCATACATCATCCATCCTCCATCCACACTCCACGCGGCACCTAGTCATGTTGGTTGCGTCTCTCTAGACGTCGACTGACTCGACATAGTGCTACACTCCATCGCCACCTCCACCCCCACCCCTTTATATATATACTACATATATATATACATACTATATTTACTTTCTGTCTATTTGCTTTTCTGTTAGTAAAAAGATAAAAAAATACATAAAAAAGAAAAGATAATCTTTGACTTGCAGGTATCTCGTCTTGCGAGTAGCAAGACTTGTTTTGGGACTCTGTTTGGCTAAAAGCCAAGGACACAATTTTGAGGGTGTGCCTCAAGAACAAGGATTACCATAAAAAAAACCTAAATAAGAAAAACACCAAAAACACAATAAATGAACGGAAGAGACGCGTTTTAAGGAAAACGTAGAAACTCGACTTTAACCCCACTTCCCTGTGTTCGACCCTAGGCTTGAAAGTGATAAGATAAAATCAATTAGGCCAGGTTAAAAATTTTGTAAAGAGATGGTTAGGTCCAAATTAGGTTAACCACTATACACATTTCAACGATAAAAATATCATATTAACAACCTATTCGGGCCGACCCATCACTCAACCACCTGAGCATGTGCGTGTGGGTCCCTTTGATTCCCATACCCATGGGCTTGATTGCCCGGATTCAGGATATTTCATGGGTTGGGTACGAGTTGAGATGGTAGAGATCTAGGTTGATGAGAATTAGCTATGAGCCTGGTTTGCAAGTTGTCCAGCGAGGTTTTCATTTGCTGCATGAGCTGGAGCATAGATCCTTGCATCTTTACCATCTGTCGGTTCAAATCAGCCTGCCCTACGGGTTGACGGGCATTCCAAGCTAGCTGATTGACCTGATTTGGGGGCAACTGAGTATAAACATGACCCTAACCCATTGGTTGTTGCGGAGCATAGTTGCTGGGTCGAAATTGGGTCTTCTACCCTGGGTTTTTCCAGGAAAAGCTAGGGTGGTTTCTCTAACTCGGATTATAAGCATTGGAGTAAGGGTTGGATCTAACATTCTCCTGTACAGCACAAACATCCTCATAGGGTGAGGATGGAGAGAAAGAAAGGGAAGGATCAAAGAAATTGGGATCAAAGGCCCCAGTTTGGAACCCGTGGGGTTCCGAATAATGCTGTCTCGCAGGTTGAGCTGCATCAAGTTGATTCACGAACTCCCGTCCAGAAGGAGCTCACGATGAATGGAATCCTGAATTCTAGGATTGAGTGGATCGAGAGTTGTTCATTGAGTTTCCAACCATCCACTCCTCCATTCACTTAGCAACCAAATCCACCTTATCAAGTTTATTACAAATCAATTCCATATCGAATGAATGAGAGTTGTGGACTTCATTAACATTCGATCTGAGCTGCTGGGATCGGTTAAAAGCACCCATGGAGGCATGATTGATCGAATTCTCGCTCATCTCCTCAAACAAATCGTGCGCACTATCTGCAACTTTGTTGAGGAAATTGCCTCTGCAAGAAGCGTCCACATGATTTATGAGTTGCTCAGTCAACCCGTGGTAGAAAATCTGCACGAGTTGCCATTTTGACACCTCGTGGTGTGGACACCTCCGCAATAGGTCCTAGAATCGCTCCCAAGCAACATGAAACTGCTCCTCCAGCCACTGGGTGAAGGTAGTGATTGCCCGTCTCAAAGCATTGGTACGTCCGACAGGGAAGAATTTCTTCAGAAAGGCCGATTTCAACTCATTCCAAGTTGCAATTGGTCTTCCTATAATCCTCTACCAATGAGCAACTTTATCCCTAAGAGAGTAGGGGAAGAACCTCATAATTATTTGCTCCTCATTCATGTTTCGCACCTTGGTGGTCTGGACCAAAGTGGTCAAGTCCTCTAAGTGCTGAAAGGGGTCTTCAGAGCCAAGCCCATGGAAATGTTTGATCAGGCTTAACACCTGGGACTTGATTTCTACGTCTCTGGCAAGAATCTGGACACCAAGACGTTCCCCATAATTTGAAGGATCATAAAAATCCTTCAAGGGCTGAGCGCCCTGCATTCTCTGGAACCATTCTTGGATTCTCTGCATTTGTTCCATCTACCTTCGAAATACCTCCTATGGATCCTGCGGTAGAGGAGGCTGTTGATCGGCCATGGGATCAATTTGGCAAAAATCCAATCTACACCTCCTAGAATACTCTAATGGTCCTTCCAATCAGGGATTCAATGACCTTCTTCCCAGCATAAACTAGGAAAAGGTCAAAAGGACTGGGGATAAAAACCCTACAGCAAAACAAAACAAACTTGTCCTTAAGTGGGGTAGCCTAAGGATCTACAAACTCTCAGAACCTACCTTAAGATTATAAACAATTTACTCTACTCGTGTCTACTCAATCCAACCAGTTTGAAGGAGGGACTGGGCAGAAGGTTCTTCCTTCGGCTTGCACCACCGGTTCCTAATGTACCCCCCAACTGCAGTTGTTTGACGCTACTCCCCTAGCTAGACATCAATTTGATCAGTACAAGTAGGTTAATCGTAAACAATCTCAGATTAGGCTCCAAAGAGTGAATCAGTCCTTAAAGCCAACGTCTACTCGATTTTATTGAGGCTTGGGATTGTAGTGCTTGTGGAATGTGGTGGGCCCTTAAAATGGGTTGTGCCCTTAATGATCGATTGAGTATGTGTAAGTACGTGCACAACCAGGGTTTTCAATCAAGATTATTTGTGATGAGTAGATTTTAATGTTCAATTCTTGGTTAAGTAGCTTTTAGGGTTTAGAATTAGGTTGATTTCAATCAAGTTTGAGGCAAACCAGTTTTTCAAGCATGGGTGAAGCTTACTTTCCTTTAAAAATCAAAAATAAAGTGGAGTGCCTAGTATGAACCCAGATTGAAAACCCTAAGAGGAAGCTACTTGGTGAGTTGATTTTAGATTGAGTGGTGCGGGCCAAACAACTCAAACAATTGGCCACAATTGCACCACTGAGTTAGGCACGCAAAAATGATTAACCTAGAATGATTTCTACTCTTTTATGTGTTGATTTGTGTGTACCAGTTCCACAGATCAGAATCCGGTTGAGTAGAAGAAGATCAATTAGGTTAAGTGCCTTTAATGTGGGTGTATGTTGTGTGTATGTTAAATTACCCCACAAAAATATCTTTTTATTTTTTTTATATGCGAGGGTGAAATGAATGTGAGTGGAAATCCAAACAACCAAACTAATCCCAGGATTTATGCAAACACCTAGGTTAATTGGAATTTGAATTTAATGTGATGAAATGAAATCTATGGAGGGGGAAGAATGGGGAGCACTTACAGTCGTCTTCAACTGCACTTTACTCCGATCTACCACTTGACGATTCTTTGATAGAGGTATCTATAAAACAAAAGACACGAGAGAAAGCAAGTTAGAAGATAGTAAGGTGCGTGAAATGCAAAAAGAAGATCAGAAAATCATTGCCTCCCCGGCAACGGAGCCAAAATGTTGAACGTCAGAAGACTACGCTATCAGAATTGATTTTGAAAACCTGTCATTGTAATTCGAGTAGCAAAGAAATCCGTTCAACAAATAAAATTTATACTAAAAAATTTGTAAAGAAATCCCAGGTTGAACTCAGGGAGGCTACGACGATCAAAATTCGCAATTACATTTTTTTGTGTTTTTTATTAAAGGGTGGAATAATCACAAGGAAATCAGTATAGAAAATAAGAGAGAGGGAGAGAGAACATTCACTTGATATTGCAAAATATTATTACAACTAAGAAAGAGAGAAAAGATTACACTAGAAAGCGAGAAATTATTACAATTAGAAAGCAGGAAAATTCTACTCTAGAAAGTAGGAAAAAGAATGGGAGAGAGAAGTTATCCTCCTCGACGATCGCTTCGAGGACAAGCCGGATGAGACAATGCCTGGAAGATGAGGAACGGAGCGGGAAGGAGGTTGAAGAAGGAGGAACGGGAACAAGGCAGCATGTCATCGTCGTCGCGGGATCCGCTTCCGGAACGGGGGTGAAAACTTGGTTTTAAATCTTGAGGAGCATCCCGGGTGTAGGACAAGCTTCTCTTGAGCTTTGGAGAGGGAGAGAAGAGAAGGGATGAGAAATCCGTATGGTAGGAGTCTCCTTTTATAGTTGCAAGGAGTGGGGGCATTTTGGACGTTACAACTTGAAAAACATTAATTCAGGACCTTTAGTGACGGATTTATCCGTCACTAAAGGCCTAAACGTGGCCGACGTATGCGCCGTTCATGCGCCCCCTCGTTTCCGCACCCTTCAACGCTCTCGCACGTTCATGCGCGCTCAGCCGTCCGATCAAGAGATCGAACAGCTTAAATAGCCTATGCCCGCGCTGCACATCTGATCGCGCATGGGCGTAATTGCTCGATCTCCGTCGCTAGATGCGCATCGTGCGACTCCAATCGCGCGCGTACATGCAACGAAAGCGGGCTCGAACGCACATCAGTCGCTCGCGTAGCGCGCTCGACTGCTGCACTGAGAGTGCGTTTGTGTCGTGCAGAGAGTTTAGTGCACGACCGATCTCAGCCGTTGGATCTTCATCCAACGATCGATATCAAACGTTGCATGCACCTTCAAAAGAGGAGAGTGTTGGAAGAGCGGTGGCGTGGCGCAATCTCGGCTGTTGGATGGGCATCCAACGGTTGAGATTTGTTGAGCGGGTGAAGAAGAGCTGCGGCCGGTGTTGGGCTGCTATGATGGCGCCACATGGCGCCATCTAGGCCGTCCATCTTCTAAGTGTTGTAGATGGTGCCACGGGTGTCGAATTGGACCGATTTTTGCACCGTTAGGCTACGATCATCGATTCGGGCCCATCCGTGCGGTCGGATTTGTCATCTGAAGTGCGGATTAATACCATCTTGGCCCTTGCTCTTTAGGTTCCTCGGTCTCTATCTCGTGCTACGAATGTCCGATTAGGGCGATCTTGGAGTCGTTGAATTCCAATCATCACCTTGATTTGATCCGTACGGTTGCATCTTTGATATGAGGCCCCGATAAAAAGTCGTCTTGGCCTTGACCATAAAAAAAGATAATTACTATACAATTTATACAAATTGATCTAAATGCATGATTATGCATGTTATGCACTATTTACAATGTATGATGCTAATGTGACACTAAGAACATGCATTAATAGACATTTTAGATTATTCAGATGTATGCACATCAGTAAGCACCCCTGTTTTGATGCACCAAAATTATGCTTTTTGCTAAAATATCATTTTCAGACTATCTCGGATTAAGGCATTAAAGCATCTTTCAAGTCAAAGTGCAGATAATTAATAATGTGTGTCTTTTCACCTTTATTTGAGTCTAGGATATTATTGTGAAAAACCTCAAATAAAACTTAAGTACAGATTTTTCGTGCATCTTTTCAAAACCAATCATTTAGGGTTATTGATCGACCAAACTAGTTAATTGATCGACCATATCACCTTGATCGACCATCCAACTTCATTAACCGATCAAATCCGCCCATTTTAGAAAGTTGAGAAATATCCTTTTCATCAATCAACCAAGTTAATTGACAGATCAATTAATGATGGACCAACCATCTTAATTGATCGACCAAACTGCCTTTTGATCGATCAATTAACCTTAATTGATCAACCAATTTAATTTCCTATATAGGCAAACCTTTTAGTATAAATAGAGGTTGTACACAGCCCATTTTTTCATCACTTTCAAATAGAAATACCATTCAGAAAATGGAGCTTCTCGTGCTTTTTTCAAAGGCTTCTGTGCCCTGTTCTTCACATCCTTTTAAAGCACGACACCTTGAACCTCTGCAGTCCATTTGGACACATAGTCAATAGCTACAAGAATGTATTGGTGTCCAAATGAAGGGAGGAAAGCTCCCATGAAATCAATGCCCCAAACGTTGAAGATTTCGATGAGAAGAATCGGGTTTAAAGGCATCATATCTCTCTTGGCTATGCACCCGAGTGCTTGGCATCGAGAACATGACCTTGAGAATTCCTAGGCATCCTTGAATAAAGACGGCCAATAAAATCCAAATTGCAAAATTTTTTCAACTGTCCTTTTCCTGGAGAAATGTCCACCACATGCAGATGCATGACAGAACTCAAGTATGCTTTGAAATTCATTCTCTGGAACACATCAGCGAATAATCTGATTAATGTCGATGCAATACAGTTCAAGGTCATCCCAGAAGTACTATTTGGCCTCAGATATAAGTCTATCCCATTGTTGCTTGGTCCAATCCTAAGGGATTTGACCAACGGCCAAATAATTAACGATGTCTACAAACCAAGGGGTTTGGACACCTGAAACTACAAGAATAGTCTCAACCAAAAAAGTATCAGTAATTGGAATATTCGGACTAGAAAAATCACTTAGGAGTCTCAAAAGATGATCAGCCACCACATTTTGTGCACCAGATTTGTCTTTAATTTCAAGATCAAATTCTTGAAGTAAAAGAATCCATCGGATAAGCCGGAGTTTAGCATCCTTTTTAGCCAAGAGATGTCTCAAGGCTGAGTGGTCAGTATAGATTACAACATGAGATCCTAAGAGATAAGCCCTAAATTTTTCCAATGCAAATACTGCAACTAGCAATTCCTTTTCGATAACAGTGTAGTTTCTCTGGGTCTTGTCTAGAGTTTTTCTAGCGTAGTAGATGATAGAGGGCTTCTTGTCTATCTTCTGACCCAAAACAACCTCGAAGGGATAATAAGAAGCGTCGGTCATGATTTCAAATGAGGCTGTCCAAACCGGTGGTTGCAGCACCGAAGCACAAGTGACTGCCGTTTTAAGAAAATCAAATGCCTTGTGGCATAATTCATCAAAATCAAACAGTGTATCTTTGGCCAGAAGGTTGCTCAAAGGTCGAGCAACCTTAGAGAAGTCCTTGATGAACCTCCTATAGAATCCCACATGACCAAGAAATGATCGGATTTGTTTAACAGATGTGGGAGGAGGAAGTTTGGAGATAGCATCCACCTTAGCTTTATCGACTTCAATAACCCGCTCAAAGACTACATGACCCAAGACGATGCCTTCTTGTGTCATGAAGTGACTCTTTTCCTAGTTAAGGACCAATCGTGTTTTGATGCATCTCTTAATGATCAATTCAAGGTTAGTCAGGCAAGAATCAAACGAATCTCTGAAAATGGAGAAATTGTATATGAATACTTCCATAAACTCTCCCACCATGTCTGAGAAAATGGCTAGCATACACCTTTGAAGAGTCACAGGTGCATTGCAAAGCCCAAATGGCATTCTATGGCATGCAAAGGTTCAGGAGGGACAAGTGAAAGTCATCTTTTCCTAGTCCTCGAGATGGATAGGGACTTGGTTGTATCCCGAATAACCGTTCGGGAAATAGAAATACTTTTGCCCAACTAACCTTTCAAGGATTTAATCAATGAAAGGCAAAGGAAAATGATCCTTTTTCATGGCTGTGTTCAGCTTCCTGTAATCGATACAGACTCTCCAGGAGGAAGCTAAACGAGTTGTGACAGATTCTCCTTTCTCGTTAGTTACAACAGTAATCCTGACTTTCATGGGAACAATTTGCATGGGACTAACTCAGGAACTATCCGAGATTAGATAAATAATTCCTGCGTTGAGCCACTTAATGATTTCCTTCTTGACCACTTCTCGCATATTAGGGTTCAATCTCCTCCGCATCTAGCGAGAAGGGTGGGATCCATCTTCCATAAAAATTCTATGATTACAATAAGATGGCTCAATCCCCCTAAGGTCATGGATGGTCCAACCAATTGCCTCTTTAAGTTCTTTTAGGACCTTGATCAGTTTCATCTCTTACTCCTTAGTTAGTTATGAACTTATAGTCACAAGGAGCATTTTCTTAGGTCCTAAAAATTGATATTTCAGACTCTCAGGCAATGGTTTCAGTTCGAGCTGGGGCGGGTTTATGATGGAGGGTAAGGAGGATGCTGATGAAGATTCATCAAGACGGTCCAGTGGAAGAGGTTGGGAATGAACAAAATCAACAACCTCTTCAGGGTGTGGCGAGTCTGCCACGGAGGGTTGTGGGTTAGGTTCGCTAGTGTTGGTCGAGTCCTTAAGTACATTGATCAACATACATGTCTCAACATTGAAATCATGATCCTCGAGCTCCTCAATAAATCCACAATCCTCAAATCCTTTTATCGCCTTAAAAATATCAAGTGTCAATTTCCTATCTCCAACGGCAATCTCCATACTGCCACTCTCACAATTGATGTTAGCCTTGGTGGTAGCTTGGAATAGGCAACCCAGAATGATGGGCATGTTCCTCAAATCTTCAGGTACATCCATGTCAAGGACTAGGAAATCTACAAGAAAATAGAAATCCTTGACCTTGACGATAATGTCCTTAATAATGCCTTTCGGTGTGGTGATCGAACAGTCCGCTAACTGTAGTGTTACTGAGGTTGGCCTGAGTACGCCTAACCCAAACCTTTCATAAAGAGAGGTCGGCATTAGGTTGATGGATGCACCTAAATCCAATAGTGCCCTAGCAAAAGTGTAATCCCCAATGACACATGAAATCAAGGGGGCACCTGAATCACTTTTCTTTTAAGGAAGGTGATGAAGGATAATAGAACAAGCTTGTTGAGAGAGAATCACCTTCCTTGAGGTGGGTTCTTTTGGCTTACGCTTTTGGGTACATAGATCTTTCAGGAATTTAGCGTAAGCCGAGATATGCTTAATAGCATCGAGGAGAAGAATATTGATCTCTACACTCTTAAATAAATTCAGTAGCTCCTCATGTAAGCACCTCAGTTTTGATGCAACAAAATTATACTTATTGCTGGACTAACATTTCAAGACTATTTCGGATTAAAGCATTAAAGCATCTTTCAAGGAAAGTGCAAATAGTTGCTAATGTGTATCTTTTTATCTTTATTTGAGTCTAGGACATTATTGCAAGGAACCTCAAATAAAACTCAAAAATGAATTTTCGCGTATCTTTTCAAAACCAAGATTTTAGGGTTATTAATCGACCATATTAGTTAATTGATCGACAAAATACCTTGATCGACCAACCAACTTCATTAACCGATCAAATCAACCTATTTTATGAAGTTGATAAATATCCTTTTGATTGACCAACCAAGTAAATTGATCGATCAATTAGTGATCGACCAACCATCTTAATTGATCGACCAATTAACCTTAATTGTTCAACTAATTTAATTTCTTATTTAGGCAAAACTTTTAGTATAAATAGAAGTCGTACACAGTCCATCTTTACACAACTTTCAAAAAGAAATACCTTTCAAAAAGTAGAGCTTCTCGTGCTTATTCCAAAGGCTTCTGCACCCCGTTCTTCATGTTCTTCAAAAGCACAATGCCTCGAACCTTTGTGAAAAATTCAGTTTGATCTTTTCTTGAGGTTCCATAGAAGTTACTTCTGTTATTCTATTTTGTTGCTTTGATTTACGGATCCCAAGATTGTTGGGAGGATCTGTGGTTGTTGTTTTTGCTTCTCTCCAGGACAAAAATAGAAGTGGTTGTAAGAGGTTGTGCCACCCTCGTTCAAGTGGTACAGTTAGTGGATTGACTAGCTTGGACTAGTCGGAAAAATCCTAAGTTGAGAGGCTTAGGTAGTGGTTTTTACCCAGTTTGGGTTTCCACTCTAAATCAAGTGTAATCTGTGCTTGAATCTTTTGTGATTTATTTTTTATCTGTACATATAATTTTTTAAGGCAATACTATTCAACCCTTCCCTCTAGTATATATTGCGATCTGCAGGATATCCTCCTACTTTCACATAGTATTAGAGCTTACGTTGTCCAAGAGATGTCAAAGTCGAATGTTGACACGTATGCTAAGGGTCAGTCAGTGATTCGACCTCCTCTATTTGATGGAACGAACTTCAGCTATTGGAAGACCAAGATGTAAATCTTCCTAGAATCAATGGACTACGAGGTATGAGATGTCATCGCCTTGAAGTACACACGCCCAGAAATCAAAGACGGCATTGCAATCACTCCAGACCAAAAGATGGCTACACACAATGCACAAGCCATGAACGCCATATTCTATGGTCTCTCCAGAGTAGAATTTAACAAAGTATCTGCATGCAAAATCACACACAAGATATGGAGCATTCTCAAAGTTACCCACGAGGGAACTTCAAAGGTAAAAAAAATAAGGGTAAATCTACTAACCCAAAACTACGAGCTTTTCAAGATGAAGAAAGGGGAGTCGATAAATGAGATGTTCACAAGATTCATGAAAATCATAAATCCTTGCGAAATCTTGATCAAGACATCAAGAACGAAGCCCTTGTTAGAAAAATCCTTCAATCACTCACCAGTGACCAGGAAACCAAGACTACCACCATCCAAGAGTCAAAAGATTCATCCACCATGAAACTAGATGATCTCATTGGAAGTCTAATGGTGTATGAGGTTCAACTCCAACACATGAGGGATCAAGAAGGAGAAGGATCCAAGAAGACTATAGCTGTTGAAGCTATTCAGGAATCCGAAGAAACTTCAAGAGGAAGATATAGCCCTCCTCTCCAGAAAATTCATAAAGTTCCTCAAAGATAAGAAGAGCTGGAGGAAGAAGAAAGAAGAAATCAAGAATGTTGCAATCACCTGTTACAACTGCAAAAGAAGGGGACACATCAAGAAGGATTGTTCACTTCTCAAAAAGGAATCAGACAAGAAGAAGAAGCCCTTCAAAAAAGATGGAAAGAAGAAAGCTTTCACGGCAACTTGCGATGATTCTGACTCAAGTTCAAAGGAAGAAGAAACCTCAGGAGAAGAAGCTCTTCTCAGTCTTATGGCTCTAGAAGATGAGGTAACCTCCTTTACTCAAGATGAATTATTAGAAGCATTCTTTAAGATGCATGATATAGCAAAATCATTAAAACTAGAAAAAAAAAAACCTAGCAAAAGAATTAGGTGAAGAAAAAGCACAAAAAGACAAACGTGGTAATCAAAACAAAGAGTTACCTGTTGAGATCACTACTTTAAAATCACAGATAAATGACTTAAAAGTAAATATAGACAAACTAAAAGAAAACTCTGCTACTCTATCAAATATCTAGCTAAGTTCACAAATGGAAGTAGAAACCTACATAAATTGTTAGGAACACAAACCTAAAGACCACAAAATTTGGGTTAGGTTATATACCAAAAATGATCATGAGGCATCTAGTTCTAGCAAAGGGAAAGGTAGCCTGCCAAAATAGGCAACACAAACTAACCACCATGGACCCAAACAAAAATGGGTACCAAAAAGTATATTGCAATCTTATTTTGTAGGTTCTGTAGATTAAAAGAAGTGGACTTTCCAACAAACAAATGGAACACTGAAGCCACTCTATCAAATAAAGTCTCACAAACACAAACCAATGACAGGAAAGAGAAGAAGATGGATAATGGACAGTGGCTATTCCAAGCACATAACCAGCAAGGAAGACCTATTCCTACAGCTCAACCGTCAGGGAGGTGGTACGGTCATGTTTGGGAACAACCACAAGAGTCGTATTATTGGTACTGGCCAAATTGGTAACTCTTCTACTTCTTTTAATAATGTGCACTTAGTTAGTGGCCTAAAACATAATCTGCTAAGTGTAAGTCAAATATGTGATAAAGGTTATAAAATTACTTTCACATCAAAAGGTTTTAAAATTCGTGATAAAGAAATAAAACAAATTATTCTTAAAGGAAATAGACATAAAGACATTTATCCTACTATAAACTTCGACAAATGCGATAGTCTTGAATGTATGGTCGTATCTGACGAAGAAGCAACACTTTGGCATAAACGACTAGGTCATGTTCACATGGGAAACATTAACAGACTCATGAAACATGAACTCATCAAAGGTCTGCCAAATATCAACTTCAAGAAAAGCAAAGTCTGTGATTCTTGTCAACTTGGTAAGCAAACTAAAAATCCCTTTAAACCAAAAAGGATGGTTAGTACTTCACAACCTTCAGAGCTACTTCACTTAGACTTTTTCGGACCAACCAAATCCAAAAGCCTAAGTAGGTACAAATATTGTCTAGTCATAATCGACAACTTTTCTAGATTTACTTGGGTATCTTTCTAAAAAAGTAAAGATTTAACCTTTGATGTTTTTAGCAAATTAGTTAGAAGACTACAAAATGAAAAAGGATCTAAAGTAATTAGGATTAGGAGTGATCACGGTGGAAAATTTGAGAATGAATCCTTTACCAATTTCTGTGATCAATATGGGATAAAACATGAATTTGCCTTCCCTAGAGCTGCACCTCAGAATGGTGTAGTTGAGAGGAAAAATAGGACTTTGCAAGAGTGTGCCTGCACAATGCTAGCGAGTCAAAGCTGACTCGATATTTTTGGGCTGAGGCTATAAATACTACTTGTTATATTCAGAATAGAACCCTGATCAGACCAATCTTAAAGAAAACACCTTTTGAACTCTATCATAGAAGGACACCTAGAATTTCCTATTTCAAGATATTTGGTTGTTGATGTTTTATACTTAATACTAAGGACAATCTTGATAAGTTTGATGCCAAAAGTTCAGAAGGAATTTTCTTAGGTTATTCAACCATAAGTAAAGCATATAAGCTTTTTAACAAGAAGAATTCTGTTGTCGAGGAAACCATGCATGTATCTTTTGATGAAACTTTAGTTCAACCAAAATCTTCTGCAATTGATGATGAGGACCTAATAGTTGACCCATCAAATATTCCATTAGAGAATATTTCTGATGAACTACCCAGAGATATTTCATTTGTGAAGGATCATCCAAAAGAATTGGTGATAGGTGAATTATCTAAAGGAGTTCAAACTAGATCTTCCTTTAATAGTTTAGCTTTCAGTACATTTGTTTCACAGTTAGAACCCAAAAATGTCAAGGAAGCCTTTTTTGATAGTCACTGGATCATTGCAATGGAAGATGAGTTAAATCAATTCAAGAGGAATCAAGTATGAGAACTTGTTTCAAATCTTGAATCATAAACCATTATAGGAACCAGTAGGTCTTTAGGAACAAACTTAATGAATCAGGAGTAGTTAGAAATAAAGCTATACTTGTGGCCCAAGGGTATAATCAAGAAGAAGGAATTGATTTTGATGAAGCATATGCTCCCGTAGCTCTCCTAGAATCTATTAGGATGCTGCTAGCCTTTGTCGCCCATATGAAATTCAAACTTTTTCAAATGGACGTCAAGAGTGCCTTCCTAAACGGATTCATCAAAGAGGAAGTCTATGTTAAACAACCTCTAGGGTTTGAAGATGTTAAAAATCTAGACCATATCTATAAACTGAACAAAGCCTTATATGAACTTAAACAAGCTCCACGAGCTTGGTATGATAAATTAAAATCCTACCTAATTGAAAATGAATTTAAAATTGGTAACATATATCCAACCTTATTCACTGAAAGGAAAGAAAATGATCTCTTAATAATACAAATATATGTTGATGATATTGTTTTCGGTGCTACTAATGATCTGTTATGCCAAGACTTCGCAAAGGTAATGTAGGATCAATTTGAGATGAGCATGATGGGAGAACTTCGATTCTTTCTCGGACTTCAAATTGATTAGTTATCCTCTAGAATCTTCATATCTCAAACGAAATACACAGCAAAGATACTGAAGAAATTCTCGATGGACAAAGTCAAAGGTAAAGAAACACTGATGCCAGCTTCTACCCAATTAAAAACTAATGACACAAGTAAATAAGTAGATCAAAAACTATATAGAAGCATGATAGGATCACTGTTATATTTAACTGCAAGTAGACCTGATATATTGTAAACCCTAAAGAAACACATCCAAATGTTGTTAAAAGAATACTTACGCATCTAAACAACACACAAGACTTAGGACTCATCTATCCGAAGTTAAATACATTGGAATTATATTCCTTTTGCGATGCTGACTATGCGAGTAGTTTCATAGACCATAAGAGTACTAGTGAAACTTGTCAATTTCTCTGAAATTCCCTAGTCTCTTGGTTCTCTAGAAAATAAAATACCATATCATTATCCACAACTGAAGTCAAATACATAGCTGCATCTCTAGCGTGTTCACAACTATTGTAGATGAAATAGACATTACAAGATTTTGGCCTATCTTATAAGAACAATAAAATTTTGTGTGACAACACAAGTGCCATTAATCTATCCAAGAATCTAGTACAACATTCTAGGACAAAACATATAGATATTAGACATCATTTTCTTAGAGATTATGTCCTAAAAGGAGATATTAATTTAGAATTTGTTAACACAGAAAATCTACTAGCTGATATATTCACAAAACCTTTGCCTAAGGAAAGGTTTAATCAAATTTGTCATTCACTAGATTTATCAAGATTAAAAGAGCTTAATTAATTTTCCTGATGAATTTTTTCTTTTACTATTTGATCAATCAATTTTTCAAATTGATTGACCAAAACCTTTGATCGATCAAATAGTCCACTCTCATCAACCAAAACCTCTAGTAGGAAATTTCCCTCCAAAATTTTAACTTTTGATCGATCAATCAAAATGTTTGAACAACCAATCCTTTTGGGGGGAATTGTCCCTCCAAACATTCAAACCCTGATCGACCAATTAACTTTTTTGATCGATCACTTTTCGTTTTGATCGACCAAAAATCCTTTTTGATCGATCAAAACTGGCAAATTCTCTTTTCAAAGATTGTGATCTTTTTCCTCGATTTGCATTCGCAATCATAGTTTACCATTTCTAACCTACGTGATTAGTTGCCTAAACTACATTTACCTATTTTGTTAATCATGTTCTCTATAAAACACTTTGTTTTTTACTCCAACACCTATTTTTTACTACCCTACCCCACATATTTAGGCCCCTGTTTGGGATGCTTGATCGAGTTTAGAAAAGTTGTGTTGTAGTATAGTCGAAAAAGCATTCGAAACAAATATAATTTATTACTCGAAGTTTAAGTTCGAGGTCGAACACAGGGAACAAATTAGGATTTAGAAATCAAGATCACAACTCGAGAATTTGAATGTAATATGCAATAAAAATCAAAGTTATAGTGCAAAAATGATAAATGTAAGCACAGAAGATTAAAGAAATCAATGTATGTGAATAAGCACAAAATTGGACGTCTGATTTGTGAATTAGACGCCTTAAAATATGCATGCTACAATGCTTCATCTTCTTTCTTCTCTTTTTTCACTTCTCTATCTCTGGCAGCTGCTTTCTTTCTTCTTCTTTCTTTCTCTTCTTTTGATTCCTTGCCTTAGCCTTTCTCTTCCTCTACCTTCTTCTTCAGCCTTTTCCTTCCTTCAGTTCCTTCTTTATTTATCTTTGGCGGCTCCTTCTTCTTCTATCTTCAATCCTTCCTTCTCTTTCTTTCTCTTTCTTCTCTTCAGCTCCTGCTTCCTCTTCATCCTTGTCTTCTTCTTCCTTAGCTTCCTTTTCGACCTCCTTCTTCCTTAGCTTCCTCTTCGGCCTCCTTCTTCTTCTTCTTCCTTGGCTTCCTCTTCTTCTCCTTTTCCTACAGAGCAAAACCTACCCCTACCCACGCGCACTATCTTCTCCTCTTTCTCTTTTAGGTTCGCTCTCCCAGAGTCACCGTCTCGGGTAATCGGGTCGGGTACGCCCCAAAGACCAGGCCCACCAGCATGCGGTGGTGGGCGAGGTGTGCTGGGTTGAGTAAATGGCTCGAGGCTAGGTCCGTGGAGGCAAGGTCACGGACGAGGCCAGTGAAGGGTGAGTGGGACCTCATCCCGTGGTAACTGAGGCGATAAGGCCTATGCAACTTTTCCATTTATTTGGGTGCAATTCGCCAAAAGCTTCCGATGTGGGACAAACTTCCCACCCTCTGTCACGCGCATCTGTAGCCAAATGTCTTCATTCAATTGCAGCTACAGTGATGGTGCTGAGCTTCAATTAGATGCCTGGACGTGTTCCGAGCCACCTGGGACACAAGCCTGGAGCGGGCGGAGCCTGGAGAGAGCTTGCAAGCAAGCTCCTTGCTGTTCATCAATGGCGGCGACCCTCTGGACCTATAATCACGCAAATGGCCTTGCGGCCACGTCAAAATGCTCAGGAGGCTTCACCGAGGCACGACGAGTATACTGCGGGGGTCAGCGTTGCATGGGACTGCCTGAGTGCTCATGCCTAGGGCAACCTGTGGCCGTGTGTGTGGGTGTGTTCGGGGGCCCTTGTGGGTGAGTGATGGCGTGTATGGAGTGGGGGGTTACATTTAGTGAGGTATTGCAGAGCTTATGGGGTGGTTGGCGAGGCAAATGGAGGTGCGGAGCGACGAGGATGCCTCGTCGAAGGTATGGCTGGAGGTGAAGGGGATGATGGTGGTGGAGTGCGTCGAAGGGTGTTTTTTAGAGATAAAAAGAGGAAAAAGGAGTAGATGGGAGAGGGAACTTATCTGGGCGTAAAGAGATGAAGGGTGAGGTAGGAATGGTGTCTTTACGTATTGCCAGCGTCGGAGACGAAGGCGCTCAGTGAGGGGGTCGGCGAGGATGAAGGGGATGCAGGGGCATCGACGGGTGCAGCACGACACGGACGAACGAGAGGAAGAGAAACTTGCCATCGGTATTGTGGCTAGGCAACGAGGGAAAGAGAGGGAAGTCCCTGGAGCTTGATGAGCGAACTGGCTGGAGGGGGAGAGACGAATTTGGGGGATTTCTCCGGTCAATTTCAAGCTTGGGAGATGCGGGGTGATTTGGGTTTGCTTAAATAGGCCTCTGAGGATGGATTTGTGCTCGGAAGCCAAGCTTCCAAGCAAGGGAGATTCACCGAAGATGGCAACTCGAAAAGGACCTGAATCTCTCATGCGTTCACATGAGAGATTGGGTACCAAATAGGGCCTCAAATTAGGTTCACACTGGAGGAGAATTCTCAGAGAATCTCCTTTTCAATTTTGAAGAGGATTCTCTGAGAGATTAGGGAGAACTTGCCCTTGCAATCTCACCGGGGTGGGATTCCCTCCGCTATAATGGCGGAGGGACCTAATTGCAAAGAATGAAGAAGAAGCTAGGGGGGTTTCCACAGAGGTTTTTGAAAGATAGGGGTAGAAATGTAATTGGGCTGGACCTATTTGCAAAGTGAGTCAAGATGAATTTCCCTTAGGTCCAAATTTTGGTACAAACCTAATTTGGACATAAGGAATCCAATGGTGAAGTTGGATTTTGGATTTGACCATGTTTGACTGAGCAATTTACATAAAAACCCAATTTAGGTCAAAACAAGTTCCAATGACCAAATTGAAGGTTCTAAATCCTAAAGAATATCTTTTTATGATTTTTAGAGGGTTTAGGTGAATTTTATCCTACCAGAACCTTGCTAAATCAAGTGGGTCTGTTTTAGGGTTACAAGAAGTCATTTAATTCCCTGAATTCACATGAACCCTTTTTTGTTTGAACCAACCCACTTTTTATCTTGTTAAAATCATTTGACCTGTGTTTAGCTCATTAGAAAACCCATTGTTGTACTATAATGGTAAAATTACATTTTTACCCCTTGTTTCTTACTTTTCTCTCAAAATGGTTATTCATTGAATTAGAACCTCCAATTGGTTATGTAGGAGCTTTTGTACTCTTCTTTCGATCAAAATGAGCTAGTTATAGCTCATGATGGTGTTCCCATCATACCCCCATGCTTAGCTTTTGCTAGTCCCTTAGCAAAATTTTAAAGTTTTAACTTCAGTTCTAGACCATGAGTTCTTTGATGTTCAAAATATTATGATCAGTGCTTTCTTCTTTTGATTAGGTTAGAATGCCGATGATAGGCCTAGAGGTACTCAAGTACCAACTAAGATCCAGACCTGACCAGCTCTAGCCTCAGTCCATCGTGAAGGTTTTTAAGGCCCACAGGAACTATCCTAAGGTTCATTGGACTCCGCTGTTAAAGCACCCGTGCTTATAACATATTTTAGCCTCAGTTCAGTTTTCAATACATTTTTTGTAAGAGAGAGATAGAGGATTTTCTTTGTTTGGAGAGTTTTCTCTCTCTTTTCTTTTTATTTCTAGCTTCAGATTGGCTTCTCAACACGGTCTGTATCAGATTCCTAGTCCCCATCATCAATCGTCGAAGGGTCCCTGGCAATCAATGCTTCGTGATAGCACCGCCCATGGCAAACCCCAGAACCCTAGCTTTCGAGATTTTGAGATAATCCTGCCCATTGTGTTCTGTAGCTAAATCCAGACCCTAGAAATCGACATTTTGTGATAATGCCACCCATGGCATCTGAACCAGCACAGGGTGCTTACATGCCCCCAGTAGGATATGTAAATATCCTAGGAGACAAGAACCGAGGAGACGATATGTTATTGCACATCTTTGAGGGGAATTTCCCGTCTCTCCGTGTTGGGAACTCGTCCAAAGAAACTTGTGTTGATCGGCCGCTCTTAATCTAGGCGATTTTTTCAAAACAGTTTAAATGCTTTTGCGTGATTTTAATACTTATACGCACTGAACCAGACTGTGTGTGGATTGGGATGCTTAGGTTATCGAGTCCCACAAACCAGAGGTCAGTTAACGAGGTTGAATACTCCTTATGCCTTAGACCTAATACTTAAGCTTAGCATTTTCCTCAACCACTTGAGGACTATCCAAATCTTAGCAGATACTTGAATTTTTAAGCCTAAGAGTCTAGCCCAGGAGGCCTAAGATTAGCGTTCCTACTAATCTCTTTTGTGTCTCATTAGCACTTTTTTCCTTTCATTTTCTTTTTCTTGATATGGTCTAGAACTTAGTTAATCCCTTAATTTCTTACTAATGACTTTCTCTTCTTTTTTTTCTTTTCATTTTGTGCTCCTTTTTTGACATTTTTCACTTTTCCCCTTTTTCTCCTCATAATTTGTATGGTCTCAAAATTTTCTCTCCCCTCAGAATTTTTTTGTTCTTTTTCAAGAAATTTTTTCATTTTTTGGTGTTTTTGTGATATGTGATTTTTTTGTTGAAACCCTTTCTTGTGAGATGAGTTTTCATGGCGTTTTGCACTTTCATACCCCCCCATGCCCACGATTTGCAATATCCCCATTGTAAATTAGGTGGGTTCGAGTTCAGCTTAGATCATTCCTTAGAACAAGTTTTGGGTGGGAAAATGGGTCGAGGTGACTGTTGTGAACGATTTCAAAATTCGGGTACGGGTACCTAAGGTGGGGTCAGCTGTTCTAATGGATGAACCCTAAAGTGCAATATGAATTTAGAGTAGGAATGTCAAGAAAGGTTTCGGGTTTTTCAAAAATGACGAGTTGCCTCCTATTAAGCACTGAGTTTTACGCCATTGGCTAGGCGCAATGAGCTCAAGGAGAATGGAGGGTAAAGGATATCTCAGCCAAATTTGTATCGATCAAGTCAATGAATGGTTTGAGTCTTTGACCATTCACGACGACAGGTTCTGAGTCGTGGCTAAGTGGACTGATCTCGATGGCTCTATTTCCAAAGATTCACTAGACGAGGTAGGGTCCAAGCCATTTTGATAGTAGTTTTCCTGGGAATAGTTTAAGCTTGGCATCAAAGAGTAGGACCTTTTGACTAGGATAGAAGATCTTTTTGGATATGTGCTTGTCGTGAAAGGCCTTAACCCACTCTTTGTAAATTCGCAAGTTCTCATACTTGTCATGGCGTAATTCATCGATCTCGCTCATTTGAAGCTTTCTATGGGTTCCTGCCTTAGAAAGATCTAGGTTGCAGTTCCATACTGCCCAATAGGCCTTGCGCTCCAATTCGATGGGGAGGTGACATGCCTTCATATACACCAATCTGAAGGGATACATACCTAATTGGGTTTTGTGGGCAATCCTATAAGCCCGCAAAGCTTCTGGAAATCGGGATGACCAGCTTTCCTGTCAGGTTGAACAATAACCTGGAGGATTTTCCTGAACTGAGCATTAGTGAAATGGGTCCCTCCATCAGAGATTATAGCACGTGGAATCCCGAACTGTGAAAAGATGTTCTGATGAATGAATTTGATAACCACCTTGTGATCATTGGTTCTGGTTAGAATGACTTCGATCCATTTGGACACATAGTCAATAGCAAGTAGAATGTACTCGAAGCCGTCTGAAACAAGAAAGGGTCACATAAAATCAATCCCCCACACATCAAAGATTTCGCATACAAGAAACGGTTGTAAGGGCATCATATCACGGTGGCTCATGTTGCCTAAGGTCTGGCAATGAGTGCATGCCCTACAGCGATTGTATGCATCTTTGAAAATCATAGGCCAATAGAAGCCACACTAGAGGACTTTCGCCGTAGTTTTATGACCTGAGAAATGTCCACCGCATGCTTGGTCAAGGCAGAAAGACAATATGTCCTAAACTTTCGCTTCCGCGACACATCGTCGAATGATCTGATCAGCACCGATGCGGAAATGATACGTGTCTTCCCAGAAGTAATACTTGGCATCAGAAAGTAATTTGTCCTTCTTGGCCTTCGGCCAATTGGACGGGATCTAATGTGATGCCAGGCAGTTTACTATGTCAGCAAACCATGGAAGCCTTGTATTGATAGTCAGGAGGCGCTCATCAGGAAAATGTTCCGTGATGGGTCCGAAAGGGTCGATGATCTCAGAAGGAAGGCGGGACAAGTGATCAGCTACCACATTCTGTTTTCCCGCTTTTTCACTAATCTCGAGGTCAAACTCTTACAACAGTAATATCTAGCAGATTAATCGAGGTTTTGCATCCTTCTTTGCAAGGAGATGCCTCACAGCAGTGTGATCTGAATAAATGATAACACGGGAACCCAGGAGATATGATCTAAATTTTTCCAGGGCAAATACTACGGCTAGCAGCTCTTTCTCCATAACTGTGTAGTTACGCTGAGCCTCATCAAGTGTCTTGCTAGCGTAGTAGATGACCACGGGTTTCCCATCAATTTTCTGCCCAAGTACCGCTCCTACAGCGAAATCAGATGCATCGCACATGATCTCGAGGGGTTGAGACCAATCAAGCGATTGTAGGATCGAAGCTTGGGTAACTCGATCACGGAGGATTTCAAGTGCTTGAGTGCATTCCTTGGAGATTTTGAAAGGTACATCCTTAGAAAGAAGAGTGGTCAGGGGGCGCGCGATCTTTGAGAAATCAGGAATGAATCAACAGTAAAAATCGACGTGCCCATGAAAAGATCGAATGACCTTGATCGAGCAAGGCATAGGGAGTTTGGAAATCAAGTTCACCTTGGCTCGATCAACCTGGATGCCTTTTTCTGATATGAGATGTCCCAGGACAATTCCTTCAGGCACCATGAAATGGCTCTTTTCCCAGAAAAGAACCAGATTCACGTCAATGCACCACTTAAGGATTTGGACCAAGTGCAGGAGGCAATCGTCAAATGATTCTCCGAATACTGAAAAGTCATCCGTGAAGACTTCTAGGTAATCACCCACCATATCTGAGAATATGGTAAGCATGCACCACTGAAAAGTAGTGGGTGCATTGCAGAGACTGAATGGCATCCTTCGGAACATGTACGTCCCAAAGGGGCAGGTGAAAGTGGTCTTTCCTGGGTCCTCAGGATGGATTGCCACCTGGTTGTAACTGGAGTACCCATCCAAAAAGCATAAGAACCTATTTCCCACTAGCTTCTCGAGGATCTGATCAATAAACGGTAGTGGGAAATAATCCTTCTTCGTGGAGGAATTGAGTCTTCTGTAATCAATGCAAACTCTCCACAAATTCGCCACACGGGTCGGTATAATTTCTCCGGTTTCAGTCGTGATCACGGTGAGTCCTGCCTTTTTAGGCACAACCTAGATTGGACTCACCCACCGACTGCCGGAGATTGGGTAGATGATCCTTGCATCTAACCACTTGATGATCTCCTTTTTCACGACCTCCTGCAGATTAGGATTCAAACATCTCTGCATTTCACGGGAAGGTCGTGTGCCCTCTTCGGTGTAGATATGGTGTGTGCAGTAAGAGGGGCTGATACCAGTCAAATCATCAAGAGTCCATCCAATGGCTCTACGATGTTGCTGGAAAATAGTAATCAAATGGGATTCCTGGTCAGGTGTGAGTCTAGAGTTGATAATCACAGGAAACGTCTGATTGGAACCCAAAAAGACATACTTCAAATGTTCGGGAAGAAGCTTGAGTTCCAGAGCGGGGTTATCAGCAGCAACAGGTGGTTCAGGGTGTGTGTCAAGAGCAAGGGAAGGAGTTATGGGTGTATCTAGGTCAGGTTCGGACTCCTCTGATTACGAGTTTTGATCCTTTTGTGGTTGATCGAAAGTAGTCAAGTTGTCTTCAATATATGGATCATCAACCACAGCCTTGATATCACATATCTGTTCTATAACACCGAAATTAATCCCTTGTTGGGCCTTAAAGATGTTAATCTTTAGTGTTTGGTTCTCGAATTTTAGTTCAATTTGGCCCTCCTCACAATTTATATTGGCCCTAGCAGTGGCCAGAAAGGGTCTCCCTAGTATAATTGGTGTGTCCCTCGATTTTCTAGAGCATCCATATCCAAGACTACAAAGTCCACCGGGAAATAGAAATCTCATACCCTAACGATGACATCCTCAAGAACTCCTTTAGGTGACTTAATAGATCGGTCAGCCAACTGTAATATCACCTCTATCAATTTAAGCTCAGATTCCTCAAGGTGGTCAAGTAGGGATGTTGGTATTAAGTTTATGGAGGCTCCTAAATCTAATAAAGCTCTGTCAAATTGGGTATCACCAATGGTACAAAAAAATCAGGGGAGTACCTAGGTCTTTTGCCTTAGGTGGGAGTTTGCTCAAAATTACAGAGCTGGCTTGCTCTGACAATACAATCAGACTCCCACTTTTGGTTTGCGACTTACTCTTGGGTGTACACACGTCTTTCAAAAATCGTGCGTAAGCTGGTACATGGCGGATTGCATCCATCAAGGGGATGTTTATATGGACCTGTTCAAAGAGCTTGACCAGATCCTCCTCAGGAAACACGGGTTTGTTTGTCCTCTTTCCCTTGGTCAAGACCTCGGGAAATGGAACCTTGGATGGTTCCTCTAGAATAGGCCCAGGTTCTTGATCTAGGACATGGGTATCCTGGATAACTATCCTAGGGCTTGGGTTACTACCAGGCTGAAAGTGGCTTGGATAAGGTGGGTCTTGTGTTGCTTTGCCACTACGGGTTGTTACAGAATTTAATTCTGCCTGGTTTTAGTTCGGAGTTGGTAAAATAGGTGGCTATTGCTGAAATCCCGCATACGATGTCGAAGCTTCCATCCCGTCAGGTGATGGAACAGAAGGAGCCTGATAAATCATGTGGGCCTGGCCCAGATTTGGGTTCATAATGCGCCTCTGGTTTGGCACGTTATTCGGATTCGATAGAGGTTGCGAAGGGAGTGTGCCAAGTTGGCGAGAATTCGCCATCTGGGCGAGTTGATTGTGAACCTCTGTGATCTTGTCCTTATGCTATTTTTGCATAGCCGCACTCGTCTTCTGAATGTCAGCCAGAGTCTGAAGGATAAGAGTCATTTGATCTATTTGAGTTGGCCCAAATTGATAGGTGGGGTTGGGCCGAGGCTGAGGCGGCTAATATGGACGAGGAGCTTGTGGATAGGGTTGATATGGTGGTCTTTTATTCTGATTATTTCCCGCCCATAGGAAGTTGGGATGATTCTGCCATCCAGGATTATAGGTATTAGAAAATGGGTCATTCTGGATGGCGTTGAGGTCCTCGCAGGTTCGAGGAACCTCAGGAAAGTTAGAGTACGAGGGTTCAAAGTTCCCCCAACTAGAGTAGGTCGAATCGGAGTTTCCTCCAGTTCTAGAGTCAGACGGGGGTGGATATGGGTCTATCCCCTTAGAAGATCAATGATAAAAGTTATGCATAGCTTCCCTCCTAGAAGGTGGCTGTGCAAATGGGTTTTGCGCAGAGGTGGCTCGCTGCAGATGTCGAGTTAGCTCATCCAACTTCTTCTCAATGATAGAGACCTTGTCCAATCCACTGGCCATCAATTCCAAGTCGACGAATGCGGACAAGCCCTGCGTCTCATGTGCTCCCCTTGGATTCATCGATGCACGGGTATTCATCCGGTCGAAAAAGCCCATGGAGTCATCATTGATGGAGTTCTCGCACATATTCTCGAGAATCTTCCACACAGTGTCTTCGTGTTGACCCATGATATTTCCTCCGCAGGTTGCATTGACGAATAAGCAGATATCTTCACGAAGTCCCTGGTAAAAAGACTAGACTTGTTCCCATTTAGGAACTCCGTGATGGGGGCACTTTCGCATGAGATCCAGGAAACGGTCCCATGCTTCATGAAGAGGTTCTCCAGATTGCTGGGTGAAGTGTGTGATCTGGTGTCATAAGGCATTCGTCCGACCAACTGGGAAGAACTTTTTCAAAAATTCGGATTGTAGTTCAACCCATGTGTTGATTGGACGCATTTGAGTCTGATACCAGTGAGCTGCCTTGTCCATGAGAGAGAAGGAGAACATCTTCATCAGAAGAATATCCCGATTTTGGACATCTAACCCGAATGTCTGGGCCAGATGTTTAAGTTGTTTGATGTGCTGGAAGGGATCCTCGAAATTAAGCCCATGAAACTTTGGAATTGCAAGAATCATATTGGGCTTGAGTTCAGAATCAGGACCTCCAGCCAGGAGTTGGACTCGAGGTTCGATCGCCACCGCAGTGGGATTGTAGTGATCTCGCATCATAGGACACTATGGTGGGCTTACAAAGTCTTGAAATAAATCATTAAGGCGCTGAAGTTGGTTCTCAAGGATATTCTCTTCTTCTACTGGTTGTGCCATGATGATGGAAGAAGGAGAATTTGGTTCAGATGAATCAAAGGAGATGTCTATGTGGTGGGGTTGCTGCACAAACACGGACGTTGAGGCCTGGCCTCAGCGGGAGTGAATCACTAAAGGATGTCTTAAGGATGGTCTTAAGGACCTCCTACCGAACATGCACTGATGGTTTATACGAGAGTAGAATGTGCTGGACCCAATCAAGACACCCAAAAATTTGGATGACTATAGAGGTTCGGGGCGGATGATACCCCTTAGTCAGAAAGCTGTCCACCTGAGAAATACCTGCGCAACCAAAGAGGGAGAGTCCCGCAAAGGCCCCTACACGATAGAGTGTCCCCACAAGTTATAGGGTTTCCCCCACTCGACCTCTCTTGTCACTGATGTTCTAGGTAGACCAAAATGGGGACTTTGACCTCTTAAGTCTACCAGTTTTATTTAAGAGCAAAGGTGCTTAACATTCCACTTGAACTTTAGATGTATTAAGTGCAAAAGTGACCTAATTTTAAGGTTAGTTGACCCAACAAGGGGGTCAACTTCACCTATTTGTCCTTGGAGAAGTTTTAGGTCCTTTCTTTTAGGATTCAACTGAGATTAAGAGCCTAAATTTTTAGGGTTTTCTTGAATAAGTCTCTTCAACCAAGGCTTAGGCATACCTCTTTTTGGAGAGTTGATTCTTGCTTATGAAGGTGTGTCTCTAAAACCCTAAATTGGAATCCTTAATTTGGATCTAATTTTGGACCAATTTATTTGCCAAAATATGGTATCTAGGGCTCAATCGAGAAGGTGGTAGCCCTAGTTACCTTAAATGGATGCACAAATCAGTATTTGTTGTTGAAATCAAATCAGGCAACTTTGGTGAATTAACTAGAGATGGAAAGCAGGTAGCCCTAATTGATTTTATCTTATTTTTTCCTTTTTAGAATGAGGGGCTTAAGAGAAGGGACTAATCAGAAATTACCTGCGCCAGGCGTGTTTGCTGTGCGGCATCTTCATTTGAATCTTCTCCCCTGAAACAATCACAACAAAATAGATATATCAAGTTAGTACCAAATCAGTAATTGTAATCAAGATTTCTAAATCGCCTGTTGCTCCCCGGCAACGGCGCCAAAATGTTTGGGATGCTTAATCAAGTTTAGAAAAGTCGCGTTGTAGTACAGTCGAAAAAGCATTCGAAACAAATATAATTTATTACTTGAAGTTTAAGTTCGAGGTCAAACATAGGGAGCAAATTAGAGTTTAGAAATCAAGATCACAACTTGAGAATTTGAATGTAATATGCAATAAAAATCAAAGTTATAGTGCAAAAATGATAAATGAAAGCACAGAAGATTAAAGAAAACAATGTATGTGAATGAGCACAAAATTGGACGTCTGATTTGTGAATCAGATGCCCTAAAATATGGATGCTACAGTGCTTCATCTTCTTTCTTCTCTTTTTTCTCTTCTCTGCCTCTGGCGGCTGCTTTCTTTCTTCTTTCTTTCTCTTCCTCTGCCTTCTTCTTCAGCCTTTTCCTTCCTTCAGTTCCTTCTTTCTCTTTCTTTGGCGGCTCCTTCTTCTGCCTTCAGTCCTTCCTTCTCTTTCTTTCCCTTTCTTCTCTTCAGTTCCTGCTTCCTCTTTGGCCTCCTTCTTCTTCTTCCTTGGCTTCCTCTTCTTCTCCTTTCCCTGTAGAGCAAAACCTACCCCTACCCGCGTGCACTCTCTTCTCTTTCTCTCTTAGGTTCGCTCTCCTAGAGCCACCATCTCAGGTAATCGGGTCGGATACGCGCCCGGGACCAGGCCCACCGACGTGCGGTGGTGGGCGAGGTGTGCTGGGTCAGGTAAATGGGTCGAGGCCAGGTCCATGGAGGTAAGGTCACAAACAAGGCCAGTGAAGGGTGAGTGGGACCTCACCCCGTGGTAACTGAGGCGATAAGGCATATGCAACTTTTCAATTTATTTGGGTGCAGTTCGCAAAAAGCTTCCGATGTGGAACTAACTTCCCACCCTCTGTCACGTGCGTCTGCAGCCGAATGTCTTCGTTCAATTGCAGTTGCAGTGATGGCGCTGGGCTTCAATTAGATTCCTGGATGTGTTTTGCACCACCTGGGACACAAGCCTGGAGCGGGCAGAACCTAGAGAGAGCTTGCAAGCAAGGTCCTTGCTGTTCATCGATGGCGGCGACCCTCCAGACCTGCAATCATGCAAACGGCCTCACGGCCACGTCAAAATGCTCAGGAGGCTTCACCGAGGCACAGCGAGTATACTACGGGGGTCAGCGTGGCGTGGGACTGCCTGAGCACGCGTGCCCCTGGCAACATGTGGCCGTGTGTGTGGGTGTGTTTGGGGGCCCTTGTAGGTGAGTGATGGTGTGTATGGAGTGGGGGGTTATGTTCAGTGAGGTGTTGCAGAGCTTCTGGGGTGGTTGGCGAGGTGGATGGAGGTGCGGAGCGACGGGAATGCCTCACCAAAGGTCTGGCCGGAGGTGAAGGGGATGATGGTGGTGGAGTGAGTCGAAGGGTGTTTTTGAGAGATAAAAAGTGGAAAAAGGAGTAGATGGGAGAGGGAACTTATCTGGGCGTAAAGAGATGAAGGGTGAGGCAGTGATGGCATCTGTGCATATCACCGACGTCGAAGATGAAGGTGCTCAGTGAGGGAGGTCGGTGAGGATGAAGGGGATGCAGGGGCGTCCGCGAGTGTGGCGCGACGCGAACGAGTGGGAGGAAGAGAAACCTACCACCGATATTGTGGCAAGGCGATGAGGGAGAGAGAGGGAAGTCCCTGGAGCTTGATGAGCGAACTGGCCAGAGGGGGAGAGACGAATTTGAGGGATTTCTCCGATCAATTTCAAGCTTGGGAGATGCGGGGTGATTTGGGTTTGCTTAAATAGGCCTCTGAGGATGGATTTGTGCTTGGAAGCTTGGGAGGTTCGCTGGAGATGGCAACTTGAAAGGGACCCAAATCTCTCATGCGTTCGCATGAGAGATTGGGTACTAAACAGGGCCTCAAATTAGGTTCACACTGGAGGAGATTTCTCAGAAAATCTCCCTTTCAATTTTGAAGAGGATTCTCTAAGAGATCAAGGAGAACTTGCCCTTGCAATCTTGCCGGAGTAGGATTCCCTCCGCTATAATGGTGGAGAGACCTAATTGCAAAGAATGAAGAAGAAGCTAGGGGGGTTTCTGCAGAAGTTTTCGAAAGATAGGGGTAGAAATATAATTGGACTGGACCTATTTACAAAGTGGGTCAAGATGAATTCCCCTTAAGTCTAAATTTTGGTACAAACCTAATTTGGACCTAAGGAATCCAATGGTGAAGTTGGATTTTGGGTTTGACAACATTTTACTGGGAAATTTATGCAAAAACCCAATTTAGGGCAAATATTGTCTGAGACCCCAATTTAGGTCAAAATAGGTTCCAATGGCCAAATTGAAGGTTCTAAATCCTAGAGAATATTTTTATATGATTTTTAGAGGATTTAGGTGAATTTTATCCTGACCAAAACGTTGTGAAATCAAGTGGGTCTATTTTAGGGTTATAAGTCATTTAATTCCCAGAATTCACATGAACCCTTTTCTATTTGAACCAATCCACTTTTTATCTTGTTAAGACCATTTGACCTGTGTTTAGCTCATGAGAAAACCCATTGTTGTACTGTAATGGTAAAATTATAGTTTGACCCCTTGTTTCTTGCTTTTCTCTCAGAATGGCTATTCGTTGAATTAGGACCTCCAGTTGGTTATGTAGAAGCATTTGTTCTCTTCTTTGGGTCAAAATGAGCTAGTTAGGGCTCATGATGGTGTTCCCATCAGCCCCACTCCACCAAAACTCAAACTAACCCAGCCCCACTCCTCTCCACCGGTCGTGTGATCGACCAATGCCAGCACCATCCACCATCTCGTACGCAAGCGTCCTCCGTGTGTGCGTCCTCCAAGCGTGGTCCTTCTACAACGACATCGCACATCCCCCATCCGTTCCTCTCTTGATCGACCATTTTTGGTTCGATCTTGGTACATTCTAAACCTTAAATACATCCATTTCCTTTGATTTTTCTTGTGTTTATAATGTGCTTTGGCTTACTACTTTCATGTTGTTACTTGTTCTTGTGTTTGATTGTGAAATCTTGAAGTATATGTGAGCTTGTCATCCAGTCAAACACCTCTTTTTTTCGATCTGTTACGTTTTTGGTCGACCAAACACCTTGGTTGATTGACCAAAATACCGATTTTCAGTACCTCTGTCTGGGTCTTTTTTTATCAACCAACCTAATATTTTTTAACGACCAACGTGTTTTTGTGATTTCTGAATGGCTCCAAAATGCACACGTACCTCCTCCTCGTCTTATCGTGATGACACCTTTCATCGTTTCTTCATCACTGAGGTTGCATGTGACTGTTTTTCCTTGTTCGCAAAATTTTCACTGCATGTTGGTAGACCCGTTGACTTTACTTATTTTGAGTCTATATTCCCTGGCATCTGCGAAAAATTTGCTTACCACCAAATTTTACGCCTTTTTGAGCGAAACTTTTATGCGAGCTCCTCGAACAGCCACATACCCGATATTGACCTCATGGCTTGTCACCTATTTTATGCTAATCTAAAAAATATAGGTGAGGGTTTCAACATCGACTTGACCTTGAATGCTTATGGCATAGAGGTTCTAGTCAACACGGATGTTCTTTATGAGATTCTCAGTTGTCTGTCTATTGGTCCCACATTTCTTGAGCTCCACCAGCAAACACAGACGGATACCATTAGGGAGACCCTACTCACTCCCTCTCACTTTGACTTGGGTCGTCTAGCCAAGTCACCTTATTTTCGTCGTCTTCCATGTTTTCTTAATCGAGTTTTTCTATGGAATTTTATGTCTAAATCTACGTCTTTTGAAAACTGCCCTGGTATTATGCTCATCACTCTTTACGCATTCCTTAAGAACAAGCGGTTCAACTAGAACCACTTGATTCTATATCTCATGAGCAAGCCTCCCACCAACTCCTTCCAATTTGGGACACTTCTCTCTCATATCTTCCTACACTTTAGTGTTCCCATGGATATAAACCATAAACAATTCATCACTAGCGTCTCCATCTTTTATAAGCTCACTTATACAAAGATGGAGGAAGCACAGGGAGCCCGTGGTGAGGAAGCAGCCCAGGAGCAGCAACAGCAGCTGGAACCATCAGCAGTTCCTCCTCCTTTCCCACCTTATGAGCACTTTACTGCGACATATCCTCCTCCAGTGAGACCATCTCCATCTTTCTACTACCAGGAATAAAGCCTCTTGGACCGACAGCTCTCAAGCAGGGACTTTGTGAGTATTCAGGATATGACAAGTGGAATCTCATTGATGATGCATCGGCAAAGGGAGACAAATTTGATGATGCACCATGGGCATCAGGTATCAAACTACCTGAATACTTAGAGTCAGTTCTGGGACAGACTTGGAGTGTCCATCCATGACATCCAGCAAGCAACAGTTTCGTCGACCTCCTAAACCTCGCCAATCTACTACCATGCCTCCATCCTCTGCAGCACCTCCTCCTCCACCTACTACTTCAGCAGCACCACCAGCAGATCAGTAGGTTACACCACCATGCAGGACATCTAGGCAGCCGACACCAAAGTCATCAGCTCAGTGCCGCCTTTGTCTTAGTCAGCCTGCATCTTCTGAGAGACCATATCGCTGGAACTCGAGTTGGACACTGATCTTCAGAGCACTATGGATGCCTTCATGGCATCATTAGATGATTAGATGTTATATCTATTTCTATCATTATTTTGTCATGTATAACTTATTTTTTTCTCCGAACAATTATATTTTAAGCACTACTTATCTAGACTCTTTATTTATGCATGAATGTTATCTCTCTCAATTATATAATACTCTCTTGGTCAATGCATGTTTAAGTTTATCTTACTTAAATTACATGTTTAAGGGGGAGTTAAACGTTAAATCAACAACAGCATGTTTTACTTTTTGCTAAAACAAAAAGGAGGAGATATTACGCAACTATTTTCAATTTCATAATTATAATTTTATTGTCATCAAAAAGGGAGAGAATGTAAGCACCTCTATTTTGATGCACCAAAATTATGCTCATTGCTAAACTAACATTTCAGAACTATCTCGGATTAAAGCATTAAAGCGTCCTTCAAGACAACTACAGATAGTTGCTGATATATGTCTTTTTATTTTTATTTGAGTCTAGGACATTATTGTAAGGAACTTCAAATAAAACTCAAAAATAGATTTTTATGTATCTTTTCAAAACATAGTTTTTAAGGTTATTGATCGACTAGATTAGTTAATTGATCTACCAAAATATCTTGATCGACCAACCAACTTCATTAATCTATCAAATCAGCCTATTTTAGGAAGTTGATAAATATCCTTTTAATCGACCAACCAAGTAAATTGACTGATCAATTAGTGATCGACTAACCATCTTAATTGATCAACCAAATTGCCTTTTGATCGATCAATTAACCTTAATTGATCAACCAATTTAATTTCCTATTCAGGCAAAACTTTTAGTATAAATAGAGGTCATACGTAGCCCATCTATACACAACTTTCAAAAAGAAATACCTTTCAAAAAGTAGAGCTTCTAGTGCTTATTCCAAAGGCTTCTGCACCCCGTTCTTCATGTTCTTCAAAAGCACGATGC
Organism: Thalassia testudinum; assembly: GCA_037157565.1. Classification (NCBI taxonomy): domain Eukaryota; kingdom Viridiplantae; phylum Streptophyta; class Magnoliopsida; order Alismatales; family Hydrocharitaceae; genus Thalassia; species Thalassia testudinum. The sequence goes on from JAZHRO010000031.1 coordinate 175,530,885, forward strand.
CTCAAACCGCTGCGAAAATTTTGGTTTGATCTTTTATTAAGGTTCCATAGAAGTTACTTCTATTATTCTATTTTGTTGCTTCGATTTACGGATCCCAAGATTTTTGGGAGGATCCGTGGTTGCTTTTACTTCTCTTCAGGATAAAAAGAGAAGTGGCTGTAAGAGGTTGTGCCACTCTCATTCAAGTGATACGGTTAGTGATTGACTAGCTTGGACTAGTCAGAAAAATCCTAAGCTGGGAGGCTTAGGTAGTGGTTTTTACCTGGTTTGGGTTTCCACTTTAAATCAGGTGTACTCTATGCTTGAATCTTTTGTGATTTATTTTTTATCTATGCATATAATTTTTTAAGGAAAATTTTTTAAGGCAATACTAGTCACCCCTCCCTTCTAGTATACGTTGTGATCTGTAGGATATCCTCCTACTTACACCTTGTTGCTATCTAGGGTTTTCTTCTTCCGGATTTTCAATAAGGCCTCAGGGAATGGAACATGAGTCAGATCTTTGGAATCAGATTCCTGAGCCTTAATCTCTTCTTCAATGTTCTCCATTCCTTCCTTAAGCTCACTAGGGTGTGATTGACTAGAAGAGGGTAATTTGGATCCTGGGTTTGCCATCCACTCCTTAAGCTAATAGAATTTGCAAAAGCATATGAGTTTGGATCTTGGGGAGGGTTAGGAAAGATCGGAGGGGCCTGATTCTCCAAATAACCCGGATTAGACGAAGAAGTAGAAGGACCCTACTCAACCACCTGAGCATGTGCATGTGGGTCCCTTTGATTCTCGTACCTCTAGGCTCAATTACCTTGATTTTGTATGTTGCGAGGGTTAGGTACAGATTGAGATGGCAAAGATACGGGCTAATGAGAGTTAGCAATGGGCTCGGATTACAAGTTATCCAGTGATGTCCTCATTTGTTGCATGAGCTGGAGCATGGATCCTTACATCTCTAACATCTGTCGATTCCAATCAGCCTGCCCTACAGGTTGACGGGCGTTCCAAGTTGGCTGATTGACCTAATTAGGGGGCAACTGAGTGTATACATGACCCTAACCCATTGGTCTTTGTGAGGCATAGTTGTTGGGTCAGATTTGGGTCTACTGCCCCAGATTTTTCCAAGAGAAGTTAAGGTGGTTCCTCCAACCTAGATTATAAGAGTTAGAATATGGGTTGAACCTAACGTTCTCCTGTACATCATACACATCCTCATAGGGCGAGGATGGTAGGAAAGAAGGAGAGAGATCAGAGAAACTAGGATCAAAGGCCCCAGTTTAGAACCCATGTGGTTCCGAGTAATGCTGGCTCATAGGTTGAGCTGCTTCTAGTTGAGTCACAAACTCCCATCAAGTAGGAGCTCATGAAGAATGGAATCCTGAGTTCTACGATTAAGTGGATAAAGAAGTATTTGCAGAGTTTCCAGCCATCCACTCTTCCATTCTTTTGGTAACCATGTCCACCTTATCAAGTTTATTACAAATCAATTCCATATTGAATGAATGAGAGTCATGGACCCCATTAACATTTGATCCGGGTTGTTGGGACCAGTTAAAAGTATCCATGAAGGCATGATTGCAGGAATTCTCACTCATTTCCTCAAACAATTGATGCGCACTATCTGCATCCTTGTTGAGGAAATTGCCTCCGCAAGAAGCGTCCACGTGGTTATGGAGTTGCTCAGTCAACTCGTGATAAAAGATCTGCACGAGTTGCCATTTCAGCACCTCGTGGTGTGGACACTTTCGCAATAGATCCTGGAATCGCTCCTAGGCACCATGAAGCAATTCCCTCGGCTGCTGGATGAATGTGGTATTCGCCCATCTCAACACATTGGTACGCCCTACTAGAAAGAATTTCTTTAAGAAAGCCAATTTAAGATCATTCCAAGTTGCGATCAGCATTCTAGTTGCCTGGTACCAATGTGCAGCCTCCTTAAGAGAGTGGAGGAAAAGCCTCATCATCATTTTCTCCTCATCCATGTTTCGTACTTTGGTGGTCTGAACTAAAGTGCTCAAGTCCTCCAAATGCTAAAATGGGTCTTCAGAGCCAAGCCTGTGGAAATGTTTGATCATGCTTAACACCTAGAGGTTGATTTCTACGTCTCCAGTAGGAATTTGCACACCGAGATGTTCCCCGTAGTTTAAAAGATCAGAAAAATCCTTTAAGGGCTGAGCACCCTGACCATGCATTCGCTGGAATCATTCTTACATTTGCTGCATTTGTTCTAGCTGCCTGTGGATGGAAAATGTTGTCAGCTCTAAATCATATTGTTAGCTCTGTGGATTCCTTGTAAATTTTCCTTATTTTCCCTTTTTATTAAAAAAAATTGAATTAGGAAAAGAAAAATTGGGCTTTAGGAATTTACAACCTTAGGAAATAATACAGTAAGACCTGAATACTTAGACCCTTCAAGTCTTCGAACTTAATCAACTCGAGTGTCCACTAAAATGTGGGCTTGTTTCTTGAGTCCTCACCATTTGAAAATTCATTTTAAATTGGTTAAATAAGTTGGGATGATAACTACACCACTTATAAACCCACCATTTGATTTGAGGGGACTTTAAGTCTAAGCATCTACACACTATTTGCACTGACTCACTTTTCAGTGGTTTTAAGGGAAATTGAGTAGCTAATGAACCTTCTAGGGTGGTATGGCTAGCAAGTTATCATGGGTAACAGTCCATTTGTTAGTTGTCCAGAGCCCACTCACACGACCATTATCTTCTTGCTGCCTTTAGGTAAATATTAGATCAGGGAAGCCACCTACTTAAAAAAAAAAAGAGAAAAAGAAAAGTATCCAAAAAGAGAAAAAGAAAAAAGAAATAGAAAAGAAGAAAGAAATAAGCCACACTTCACCGCATGAGTATGGCTGGCAAGTTATCGTGGGTAATAGCCTATTGGTTAGTTATCCAGTGCCCAGCTCACAAAAATGCATGTTTAATTCCAAACACTTAGGAAGAAGTGGAGAAGTAGAATAAACCGGGGAGATATACACTGGGTTCGCCCTTGTGTTGACCCCATAAAAATAAAAGTAGGGAGAAAGCTACCAGTCGTATAGATAGACCTTTAGGCAAAATTCCTTTTCAAGGTCACCTAGGGGCATAGAAACCCGAAGTGCATTCTAATTGCTGATCAGCGAGTCTATCACACTTCACACATAAAGATGCTTAGTGCTTAGAGTTCTCTTCAAGTCTTGGGTGGGTTGGGTAGCCGTAGAAAGCTACCTCGAAACCCTAAACTTAAAATCCAAAAAAAAAATTAGAAAAAAAGAAAAAGAAAAAAAATGCTTCTACTTTTGAATAAGGCAAGGGCTTGGGTGGTCTGCATTTTGGCAGACACCCGAGCGCTGTTGTGTCTCTGTAGTTTAGGTCTTTAGTAATTTGACCCTAAGTGTTGAAACATAACTCTTGCCCAAGAAATCCAATCCTAATTCTTTTATAAATAGCATATAGCTTTTGCTAAAGACTAGAAAAAGATAGGCATGGGGGTATGATGTATATGCATCTAAGTAGCCTAAAATGTTTATTTATGCATGTTCTTATTGTCATAGAAGCATCATGCATTGTAAATATTGCATAACATGCATCATCATGTATTTAGGTCAAATTGTACAAATTATATAGTAATTTACTCTATTTGGTGGCTAAGGTTAGGGAGATATTTAATCGGGGCTTCGGATTGAAGATCCAACCATACGGATCTGATTAAGGTGACGATTGGAGTTCAATGACTCCAAGATTGCCTCAATCGGACTTCTGTAGCATCAGATGCAGTCCAAAAAAGATCTAAGATCAAGGGACCAGGTGGTGTAAATCCATACTTCATATGACAAATTTGACCACATAGATAGGTTTGGATCAATGATCACAGCCCAACGGTGCAAAAATCACTCCAATCTGACATTCGTGGCACCATCTACAAGTCAGAGAAGCTAGATGGCCAAGATTGCGCGATGTGGTGCCATCTCAGCAGCCCAAACTGCCCAAGGAACGTCGCTGCACTTCCCTCCTCAACCAGCCATCAAATGTGGGCCGTTGGATCTTGATCCAACGGCCATGAGCATGCGCGCCTTGGATCAAAATGCTCCTTAAGCGCGTGCGTAGCACATTGGGCAAGTGCGCATTCTCGAAGCAAAGGTCGTGGGGTCGAGCCCCGTGAACCTCAAATTGAAGGCGCAGGCGAGGCGTAGTCAATTTCACCCGTTGGATGGCAATTGGGCGGCAATGAATGAGGCAACGTGGTAGCACGGATGAGCTCGACTTGTGCACGCCCGATCTGACGTGCCCTTAGACACGCGATCGTATGCGCAAGCGTTAGGCACGCGATGAAGGCATGCGTCTAGATGATCCTAAGCCGTCCGATCTCGCGATCAGACGGCTGAGATTGTCTGAACGTGGAGAAGCATTGAAGTGGCTGAAGGCAAGGAGGCAAGGGCATGCATGTGCTACACCCACGTTCAGCCTTTAATGATGTTTATATCCATCACTAAAAGCTGATGCATTTAATGTTTTAATGTTAAAATGACCTACTTACTCCCAACCTATACACCTATAAAAAGGCCCTACAACCCCCACATTCTTCTCATCCCTTCCTTCATCTCTCTTCCTCTCCTAAGCACTAAAGAAGCTTGTCCCAAACCCGAGTTGCTCCTTTAGAGTAAAAATCAAAATTTTGTCCACTTCTCACCCCATTCATGGAGTTCCCATGGTCGTCTTCTCACCTCCGTTCCAGAAGTGAATCCCATGACGACGATGCCCTGCCTTGCCCCTGGTTCCTCCCATTTCGCCTTCCATCCTCCATCTTTTCTCTCCTTCTAGGCGACGTCCGTTCGGCTCGTCCTCCAAGCGGCCGTTGATGAAGCCTTAGGGGTTAAGTTGCTACAGATTTAATTAGGTCTAGGATACTAAAGTGCACACGAAATGTGGAAGGCGTTGATTGGATTGTTGCCCTGTTATTTCAATTTTTAGTGTGTGTGCAAGAATTGGAAGTTGGTTCCAATGAAAAGTAAGTTGTCACACAATTTAATGTATTTCTACTTTTAGGATTGGATTTAACTTAGTATATTTTTAGGATTTTATTTTTAAGTTTTCAATCAAGTTTGAGATTCCACCAACAAGAGGAAATAAAGTTGTATGGGTTGAGATCAATATCCTTTTTGTTTGTCTCAAAAAATGAAAAAGAAACCCCAATCCAATTAATCCTAGGACAGAAATTTAACTACCAATGGATTTCTTTTATGATTTCTGTATTAAGTAGTGATCTAAATAGATCAAACAATGCCAATAAATTATGGAAAATCAAACAAGGATTCCAGAAAAGATTTTTGTAATATTTTATAAATTTGTTTAATATTTTTAAAGAATTTTTATTTGTGCTGCTGTCAAAGTCTAGAAATGATAGTCGTGGGTATTTTGGACTTTTCAGTATCACCACTGGCCTCAGAAAATTTTGGTGATTTTTGGTGATGTGTATAATTTCACAAAAATTCCAGAAAGTTAAATTCACAAAAATTGGATGAGTATAAAAATTCTAAAAATTCACGGACAGTAGCAAAACAAGAAGACTAGAGGGTGTGACCCCTCTACAGTCCACGAATTTTTAAAAATTAAATACAAACCCAATTAGATTGAAATTTGGAACAAATGTTTCCAACTTTATTTGAAATCACTGTGTGAAATGTCAAGATTTTAGGAGGCTTGTGGTGTCAGAAACTAATTTTTCAAATCTGGATAGAAGTCTGGATCCGAAAAATAGAACACCTGCACTTAAGGTAGAGTGGTGTTTAATGGGGCAATCAATCAAACAATGGGTTTTAAAGGTACCACTCTACCAAAATTTGATGTTTAGGATCTTGAAAGCCAAGTTTAGTATTTTTTTTGGTAGGTTTTAAGGCTTTATGTGACAAGAGAAGAGGAACCAACCTGAAATCATAGGAAGAAAAGGAACTTTGAGCTCTCGCTTCTAAACTCCCACTTTCTTCCTGTAGTTCCTGGACACACAAGAAAGAAGAGAGGAAAGGGGATGAGATCCACTTCAAGCCAGAGAAAAATAATTCGCAAAGCTGTGCCTCCCCGACAACAACACCAAAAAGTGATAGCGAAAATACGCGATTTATTAATTAGGGTTTTGGAAATCGTTGTAACACATAAATCCACTTTCGCTTTTAAAATTTATAACCTAGATAGTGGGGTATCTAGGGTCGTCCAAGGAGGCCAAATTGTTTGCAAATCAAATCCCTTGCACGGAAAATGGAAATCAACTTTCTTTTTGGTCTTTTAAATATATAATTTTTTTTATTTTGAAATAACAGGAACACTTGAATTTTGTTGGCAGAAAAGACTAACACCTATAATTACTAAGCTAACACCTAGGTGACAATTAATTCCTCTCCCTAAGCTCACTCTAGGAACATGGAGGCCTAGAGTAATTAGGGAGAGGGAGTGAAAAGTGCTAGAAAGAAAGAAAATAAATGCAACATAAGAATTGTAAAGAAAGCAACTTGATTTAATAAGGAAGATTGTTTACACAAGAACCCTAGTAAAGGAATGCTTTCTACTACTAGAAAAACTACAAAAAATGATAAAAACACCAATCCTCCTGTAATGATGGTGAAGATGAGAGGCTCCTTGCTCCAAGCTCAGTGGCTTCTGGGCTTGAAAAGAGGCTTTCCAACTCCTTCCTTGCAAAGCTCCGCCAAGATGATGTCCTCCAAAGCAAGCCCTAAAGGGGGGCGTGCCTATGCTTCTCCCAAGGGTGGACATGCACCACCCTTCCTCCTCCAATTGCCTAGCCGTCCTCCTAATGGAATGCTCCTCCTCCTTGGTATGGCATAAGAAGAAGAGAGAAGGGGAAGAAGGCACCAAGGGGGTAGGTAGGATGCTCCCTTAATCTTCTTCTCCCCTTCTTCTTCTTGGCATTGAGATGTAGGTGGATATAGGGTAGAAAATATAGTAATGGAGGATGGGGAAAATGGTGGTGGTTAAAGGTCTTTTTATAGAGTAGGATGGGGGGTATAGGTGGCTCTTAGAATGGATGGCTAAGATGGAGTTTGGAGTGGTGGTTATGGGATCTATGGTCATGGATTTTTGGCGCCAATCAAAGAGATGTGGAGGGGGGTAGTTAAGGACATGGAGGCACCCTATGGTGGACGTCCATGGTGGAGAGGGTGCCTCCATTTTGGCACCAAAATGGTGTTCTAGAAGGGGGGAATTTTGGAGGGAAAATGGAAGGTGGAGATGGGCTTTAGGATTAGGTGTAGGGTGGAGATTAGGGCATTTTTGGAGGGAAAAGTTGGCTCCAAAAAGGGAGGTAGTTAGGGTGGTTTTGGCGCCAACTTCTTGGTGCCCTTTGGTGGTGGTTGAGGGGTGAAAGGTGGTGATGGTGGTGGCGCCAACTTGGAGTGGATGGAGCTAGCTTAGGTTGGGCTTAGTTGGTGGAGCTAGTTAGGTAGAGTTTTAGGGTGGTAAATGCCAAGGGAGCTAGAACCTAGCTAAGCTAAGCTAGCTTAGCTAGTAATGGAGTAGAGGAGTAGGCAATGGGAGTTGGGGTTTGAGGAGAGGAGCCAGACAGAAGAACTCTTGAGCTGAACTGGAGCTGGCAGCTGCTGAAGAGGATGGCATGGAGCTACTTTAGCTAGCTTAGCTTGCTAGTTCTTTGCTAGCTGCTAAGCCAAGCTAAAGTAAGTTGGCTTCTGCCACAAGGAGTTGAGGTGAGCTGGGTCTAGTGCTCTCAGGGAGGATCAAGCTGGTTGAGGCAGCTAAGGTAGCTTAGCTCAACTGAGTTGAGCTAAGCTAAGTCCCCGAGAGCTGGACTTGAGCTTCCTTAGCTGAAATGAAGTCATCTTCAGCTAGTTGGAGTTGAGTGGAGCTGGATCAAGCTGGTCTTGAGCTGAGGTGAACTCCAGTCAACTCAACTGAGCTAGCTAGAGCTAACTGTGAACTAATGGGAGCTGAGATGAGCTAGATTCAACTAAGTTGAGCTGGATCTAAGCTGACCTGAGCTAGGGTGAGCTAACATGAGCTCTCTTGAGCTGCCATTCAGCTAAGATGAGCTGAATGGAGCTAGGATGAGCTAACCCTAGCCCAAGTGAGTTGAAATCCAGCTATGGTGAGCTAGATCTGGCTAAGTTCCAGCTGGTTTAGGCTTCTCCTTCACCAGTTGCCTTCCTGAGTGCTAGGGTTCTAGGGATCTGGCAATCTGCTTATCCCTAACACTCACAAAAACATATCAAAAACATAATAAAAAATGCAATGCCTGCCTAACCTAATTAATGTCTAAATGCAACCCAAAAACCCGTTTGCAGAGCAAAATTCTAAGAGCTAGGTTTGTTTAAATGCATAAGAATGATGATAAACTGGTGTTTATCACACCCTTCCATGGTTGGCAACAACTTTAAACACCCCTTGGCCAACCATAACCACCCCCATAGCATCCCCTTAGGTGGCACCAACTTACCCCCTCCATTAGATCCCTATAACCACCCATAACTACCCTTTGAATGCATCCTAGCCCTACATGTGTCCATGCCAACCTCTCCCTTCATAAGCCCTATATATACCCCCCTTAACCATCACCATATTTTCATCCTTTGGCTTCATTAATTCTACCATCAATCCACCTTATAGTCGGCCAAGAAGAAGGAGAAGAAGATTATGGGGACACTTTGTCCCCCTGGTGCCTTCCCCTCTTCCCTTCTCTCTTGTGCCCCCACCAGCCAGAGGACTAGCCAGGAAAGGAGGACCTGAGGAGGAGGTCTTGAGGGTGGTACACGCCACCCTAGGAGGAGGTCTTGTGGGTGGAAATCTTTCACCCATGGAGGAGCAAGGGCACGCCCACCTAGGGCTTGCTAAGGAAGACACCAACTTGGAGGAGCTTTTCAAGGAAGGAGGAGAACTTCTTTAAAAGCCCAGGAGCAGTTGAGCTTTGGAGTAGGAAGCCTCTCCAATTCACCATCATTACAAAAGGATTAGTGTTTCCTTTTTCAAATTTTTGTATTCTGAATTCTAGTAGTCGAAGCATTCCTCTACTAGTGTTTTTGTAAACACTTTACTCCATATATAAAGTTGCCTTTTCTAAAATTCTTGTTTCATTTTAATTATTATTTTTACCATAGTGCATTCATACTCTCTCTCTAATTACCATAGTTCTTCACGTATCTAGGGTGAGTTTAGAGAGTAGAATTGCTTGTCACTTAGGTTTTAATTTGAACAAGTTAGGTGTAGTCTCTTTCCCGCTCTCAATTTCATAGTTTTCGTTATTCAAAGCCAAAAAAAAATCTTATATCCAAAAACCTAAAAATAAAGTTGATTTCCTTTTTGTCAAGCATGATTTTTTTAAAAGTGCATTTCTGCCTCCTTGGATGATCCTAGATACCACCACTATCTAGGTTTATAAATTTTAAAAGCGATTGCGAATTAGAGTGTTACAATGATTTAAAACCCTAATTACAAATCACACTTTTCTTCGCATCACCAGGGAGTCAACCCTTAGCAAGGGGAACTCGTCCTTTGAGTAGGCTTCATTCAAGTTGGTGAAGTTAACGCACATGCACCACTGGCAACAAGTATGGTTTAGTGCACTTAATCAATCAAAATCACGCAAAAGCATTTATTATGTTCTATGGAAGCTGACTAGATTAAGAACGGCTTATAAACACAAGTTGATCTGGATGAGTTCCCGATGCGGAGAGGTGGAAAATTCCCTTCGAAGATGTGTAATAACATATTGTCTCCTCAACGCTTGTCTCCTAGGATATCTAAATATCCTACCGGGGGCATGTAAGCACCTTGTGCTAGTTCAGGTGCCATGGGTGGAATTATCCCGAAACGTTGATTGTCAGGGCCTAAATTTAGCTACAGAATGTCATGGGAGGCACTATCTCAAAGTGTCAAAATCCAGGGTCTGGGGGTTGTCATGGGTGGTCCTATCTCGAAGCATCAATTGCCAGGGACCCTGTGAGGATTGATGGTAAGGACAAGGAATCTGATGTAGACCGTGTTTTTGAGCCAATCCTAAGCTAGAAATAATCAAGAAAAAGAGAGAAAGCTCTTCAAAAATGCAAAAATTCTTCTATCCTCTCTCTTACAAAAAAGCATTGCAAACTGAACCAGGACTAACCATGTTACAAGCACGGGTGTTTTAACCGTTGGATTCAACAAACTTTAGGATAGTTTTTGCAGGCCTTAGAAACCTTCGTGGCAAATTGAGGTTAAAACTGGTCAGGTCTGAATCTTGATTGGTACTTGAGTATATCTAGGCCTACTATTGGCATTCTGACCTAATTTCTAAAGAGAAGAATAAATCAAGACTTTGAGCATCAAAGGCATGGTCTAGAATCTAAGTTAATTTCATAAGATTTTGCTAAGGGACTAGCAAAAGTTAGGCATGGGGGCATGATGATAACATCATCATCAACCATATCTAGCTTTATTTAGTCATAATCAATTGATAAATGCTCCTACATAACCGTCGAAGAGCCATAATTCACTACATATCTATTCTGAGAGATTAACATGAAAACAGGGGTAAATTTGCAGTTCTAACAGAATATCCTAAGTTCAGAACAATCACGAGATTTCCCAGGGGTTAATTAAAGGTCAAATACTCAAATGTCTAACAAGTGGGTTCATACAAAATGAAACAGGTTTTCACATGTTTTAAGAATTAATGGACAACTAAAACCCTAAAAATAGACTTTCTTAATTAACTGAGGTTCTGATTAGGATAAAATTTACCAAAACCTTCTAAAAATCATATAAAAATATTCCCTAAGGTTTGGTACCTTTGATTTGACCATTGGAACTCATTTTGACCTAAAATAGAATCTCAGACAGATAGTTGCCCTAATTTGGGTTTCTACGCAAATTACCTAGTCAAACTTGGTCAAAACCTAAATCCAACTTTACCATCAGATTCCTTGGGCTCAAATTAGGTTTGTACCAAAATTTGGGCCCAATTAGAGATCATCTTGACCTAGTTTGCATTCCAATTCGGTCTAATTCTTCTCTCTCACATTTATGCCCCTAGCTTTCAAAATAATTACATATGGGTCCCTATCTTTGTTGTCGTTCTTTGCACTCAAGTCCCTCCGCCATTATAGCAGAGGGAGTCCTACTCTGACAACCTTTGATTGGAGAGTTCTCCCTAACTGATTGACGAATCTCTCCCAAAATAAAAAGGGGGATTATTGAGGAAGTTGCCTTCCATTTGAGCCATGTACGAGGCTCTGAATCCTACTCCAAAGCTCATACGAACCTTTTGAAGGTTCGGGCCTCCTAAAATCGTGGAGCTTGGAATCTTCCAAGCTTGGTTTCCAAGCTTAGAACTCCTCCTTAAGGCCTATAAAAGCACGTCCATGGCATGCCTTACCTCCTTAGCTTGGTTTGGAGGCTAGACACCCCCTCTTCCCTTCTCCCCAACCTCCATCTCCACCAACTCCAGTGAGCCCCTCCGTCTACCTTCCTCGTCCGTCATCACAGACAATAGCTGGCGGATTCCTTCTTCCCACTTTCTTCTGCATCTCGCAATACCGACGAACACTTCCTACCTTGTCTTCCTTGCCACTCCATCGGAGGCTTCACCTTCCACAGCACTGGCCATACCACAACCAGCGCCATCCTACCCCCTTTCATCCAATTAGATTAGGTAGTTAGGTTAGTTAGATCTTTAGGTTAATTTCTACCACTCAAAACCCAAAAATACCCCTCGACGCACATGCACATCGTCATCTTCCTCCACTCCAACCACTTTTCCGATGAGGTTATCCGCTCGCTACACCTGTCCACACACCTCACCAACACCTCTACAACCTTCGCCACAACACGACAAACAAAACCCCCATACTTATTTCACCGTCCACACACTCACGACCGCCACTGAACAACCCACCTTCGCGTCACCTTCCCCAGGGTCGTCCAACCACCACACGCTACCACTCACCATGTACGCACCACCTCTACACTCCACACTTTCAGGCAATACTCGTGAGCTATTTTAATATGGCCAAGAGGCCATGGTCTTGATTCTCAAGTGCTCGTCATTCTCCGCTGCCACCGCCATTAATTTCGTCGTGTTCTTCGAGCTCTAGGCTATGAACACCCCAGGTCACACCTCCAGGTGACGCAGGTGCATCCCAAGAAGACCACCAGGTCCTTAATTGAGGACCCCAGCAGCAGCCTCCTAATCAGATGCAGCTCCACCTGCTGCTATTTGTACGAAGAGAGGCCTGTGGATAGTCCCACATCGTGGGAATTGGAAGCAACCTCAGCACATAAATTGAATTTATCATATGGCCTTGTTACCTCAGAACACACGGGGTGAGGTCCCTCACACCTGCACATGATCCAACCCGCCTAAGCCCTGTCACTCCTCAGCTGTGACACCCATGCACCCAACCTTGGACCTGGTTACGCGTACCCGAATATCCGATTACCTAGCTATTTGAGAAAGAGGAGAGGAGGAAAGAAAGAAAGAGAGAGCAGGGTAGGGGTGGGTTTTGCTCTTCAGATGGAAGACCCAACACTTACCCTCTATGAGCATAAGGAAGAAGAAGAGAGAAAAAGAAGAAGCTAAAGGCAGAGGTTGAAGAGGAAGACTTGAAGAGAAAAGAAAGGAAGAGAAGGATCGTGCCAGAGAAAAAGAGAAAGAAGAAAGAAGGAGAAGACCTGAAGAAGAAGAAGCTAAGAAGAGGCAAAGAATAGTTAAGGCAGAGAAGAAAGCACTATAGCAAGCGACATTTAAGCTGTCTGAGTTGAATATCCAGACATCTGATTATTGTTCATCTATTTCCTATTCATTGAGTAGTTGATATATATGTGTTTAGACTAATAACTGGTGATCTAAATCACCATTATTTTATCTTAGTTATCTTTTTGGTCTCTTAAAGTCTTGAAATACTCATGTTATACATTGAATATCTAATGTGACAGATTAATATTCAATGAATATCATTATTCTTGGCTTATTTCCTATGCTCATTTATATTTTAATTGAGAATAGTGCGTGAATGCAATACTTACTCCCTGTGTTCAACTTCGGACTTCATTTCTAGATATTCAAATTATAAATTTTATTTGTTGACAAACGATTTCAACTATGCTACAATGCAATGATTTTAAACATCGATTTCGCCTGCACAACACCAGGTTATTCATGGGGGCTACTACTGCTAGCAATTATTAGAGGCGCAACCCTGCTATACCCTCGCTGAACCTCCAACGGCTAGGGCCCTCCAAGTCCGGCTATGGCCCGCCGACTTGTATGCAAGCTAGTTGGACTACCAGATCCATCTGCGAAGGGCATTCTCTTGGATGTAGGTGGGTCGGATCTCCAAGCCTGCCTGTATCCAAGATTCTCTAGGCCAAATCCTTCCTTTTGAGCCTATCGCGAGATTTCGGGTTCAAGGGCATTTTTTTCCCCTCATCAAGTACCGTTAAGGATGTAGATTTGAATGAGACAAGGGGAAGCTTCTTTGTTAGAATGAGGGTGGAATTACATGTCAACGAAAAATTAGTCAAGGAAGCTGAGATTACTATAGAAGATGGTTCCAAAATGATTTTCCCATTAAAATATGAGCATCTTCCATGCTATTGTGTGTTTTGTGACAGCTTTGGCCATGAAGTGCATGCTTGTGATAAGCTCCTTAGTGTGAAGCATAAGATTGAAAAATTTTCCTCAGCTGAGAAAAGGGAATAACTAATTGGGAGGTTAATTATAAATATGAAGATATTAAAGCTGGAAAAAATTCCCTTCGAAGAAGAACTCCTAATGATCCAAAGCTTACAAAGCTTCAACGGAAGATAATGGAAGAACCTCTTGAATGTGTTGGAGGAGATGATAATCTTGAGAATGGTGTACACCATGCTGCGTGTTCAAAGCAAGTGAGGGCCCCTACTCCTAGCCGTGTAGGCCATGCTGCCAACTTAGAAGAATTAATGTCCCCTACCAAAGAATATGAAGGTCGAAGATATAGCCAGATGGACATTTTACAATTCAAGAATGGCCAAATTTCTATGGACCTTCCTTTGCTTGAATTCTCTTCAAGTGGAAAAAATACCCCTCTACTCCCTACTTCCCCTTCCTACGATAACTGTCCTGTAGTGAATCCTCCTATCTAGCCATCCCTTCCTTCCCTTCCCTCCTCTTCTCTCCAAAATATCCCAGTGCCTAACCCCTCCCCCTTCCTTAAAGATTTCCCATCCACTTTGCCACAATGCCAAATCCATGACTCCAATTTCTCCCACCCAAGCTCCATCAACGAAATATTCTCCTCTCCTCCCTCCAGCTCTGTTGTAATCGAACCCTCTTCTCATAAAGCCTTCCCATGCCATTCAAATGACTGCCATATTGAACAACCCACACATCCTTCTCCTCCAAATAATTCCCATTCTATTCAAATCTATTAATTGCCATGGAAGAGCCCATGAGGAAACATAGCTTCAAGAAGGTGGCAAGATCTATTGCATCGAACAAGAGTATTCTTGTAGTCCCTCAAACAAGAAAAAGAAGCTTTCAAGATGTTTTGTCTCTTCAACTTGATAATATCAAGAAACAAAAATTGGTGGACGCTCCTTATGCTGGGCTTCAAGCAGCTAAGCCTTATCAGTTGTCGGGCTCACAATGAACATATTATCATGGAACTGCAGAGGCTTAGGCTCCTCCTCTGTACTTCATCACTTGAAGAGCCTTGCTAGAGCCATGACAGCTTCTATCATTTTCATATCAAAAACACACTATAAAGAGAAACATCTAGCTCGTATTGTGAAGGCAATGAAAAGTTTTGATTTCTATTCAGTGGATGCCCAGGGGAGAGTAGGGGGACTTTGCCCTATGTTTCTAAAAGATATTCATATAACTCCTATCTATTTTGAGAAGAACTGTATGTTACTGTAGCTTGCTCAAAATGCCTCTATGTGGTTCATTTTTTGTGTTTATGGTACCCCTAGGAAAGGTAAAAGAAAATGCTTTTAGGAACGTATGAGTAGATTGCTTCAGCCATATTATGAAAACTTAGTTTGTTTAGGTGATTTCAACTTCATCCTAAATTGCACAGATAAAAATGGAGGTAATTTTGTCCATTCTTGTCAATTCAATTATCTAAGAAATTTTGTTAGTCAGCTAGGATTTGTGGATCTAGGATTCTCTGGCCATGCTTTCACTTGGCCCAATCGTAGATATCCTCATTTCCTCATTCGAGAATGACTTGATTGTGTTTTTTTCTTAAGTGAATGGAGACTCTCCTATCCCTTAGAGGGAGTCCTCCATCTGCCGGTAATTGGAAGTGATCATAGTTTGATTTTGTTGAGAATTGCTAGGAAACCAAAACTAAGAGGGGACATATGGAGATATGAGGCCAGTTGGTGTATTAATGGCTCTTGTGGTGTGGTAGTGTTGGAGGGCTAGATGATGTAGGGGACGACTGCTATATGGGATAAATTATCTGGAATGGAAATAATCTAGCTATTGGCAGAGCAAACAAGACAGTAATTGGAAGGTCAAGAAAAGAACAATTGAGAAATCCATATCTAAAATTCAACAAGCTTAACCGACCACTAAAACTTCAGCAAAGAAAGGGATTTAAGAATGCAATACGACCTTGTGTTGAAATAAGAAGAGTTATATTGGTTTCAGAGATCATGTCATCAGTGGATCAAGTGTAGGGACAAACATTCAAAATTTTACCATTGTATGTGATGAATAGAAAAAGGAAAAATCAAATTAATTGGCTATAGTTGCCTAATGGAGAGGAGACAGGCGATCATACCAAAATTAAAAATTGCTTCATGAATTTCTATACCAAATTATTTACAGCTAAAGCAACTTCCTCTCATGTTCAAAATATTTTTCAGCAAAGAGATTCTCTCATATGAAGAGTTTAATTGGTGTTTCACTGTTCCACTAAAGGAAGAGATCGAAGATGTTATTTTTGGAATGGCCCCCTACAAGAACCCTAGCCCTGATGGGTTTCCCACCATGTTCTCGCAAAAGAGTTGGAGCATACTTGAAGATTATGTTGCCGCCTTTGTTCATAACTGCTTTGCTACCTCTAATATGTCATCTCCCATGAGCAAAACTCACTTGGCTCTTACCCCAAAGGTAATCAATCCCATTAAACCTAAGGACTTTTGGCCTATCAATCTCACTAATACTCTTTACAAATTAGTGGCCAAACTAGTAGCTCAAAGAATCAAGCCAACTCTTCAAAGATTAATTGCACTTAATCAATTTGGATTTCTGGAAGGAAGGTCGATTGCTGATAATGTTGTGCTAGCCAAGGAGATTATTCATTCCATGAGAAAGATTAAGAGGAAGGAAGGTGCCATGTCTATCAAATTGGATATGGAAAAGGCGTTTGACAAGCTTGAGTGGGGTTTTATACATTCTTGTTTGTTATATTTGCATTTTCCTACTCCACTAATAAATCTAATTTTGTCATGCATATCATCAACTACATTCAAGTAATAGTTAATAGTAGTACAACTAGCACTATCATTCCCCCGCGTGGTGTGAGACAAGGCTACCCTCTCTCCCCTTTCTTGTTTATACTTTGTTCTGAATTTTTTTTTGACAAAGAGAAAGGAGCGCTATCATTTACGATAGCATCCTTCTTTATTAATTAAATAACCTAGTTACAAATTATCTAGCCAAAGCTTTACATGAAAATCAACATCTACATATACTTTTTCAACCCACACATTCCCCCTCCCCCTCCCCCCCACCCCCCGAAAAATAGCATCATTGCATGCTCTCCACATGGCCCACAAGATCACCACCATGCGCATGCGAGGGCTATTGCTAGATAGAAAATAGTACCACAACATATCCCACATAGGCAGAGTAGAGGAATGATTAACCCATATTTGTGGGCTATTTAAGTATATGAATGCCTAGACATTAAGATATCTTTAACATTTAGATAGCATACATTAGGATGTAAATAAATTAATTCATATTTTTAGCTTAATTGCATAATTCATGTGTTGCATTCATATCTAAATGCATTTAGAATTAACTTAGAATTGCATGCATTTGATTACTTAACCAATTAGGTGCATTACATGCATTATTTTATTTTAACATAGAAGTTAAGCGTTTGTGCATAAATAACCATAATATTTTATTATTTATTATTCTTTTCTTCCACACGTAACGGCTGCACTTCCTCCTCCTGTGCCCATTCACGCATAGCTACTAGCATTCATCCGCCATGAAGTGGATCTGCTCCCACCTCTTGCATTTCAAATCCAGCACCTGCAGCTACAAAGGAGGAAGAGACAACCATGTTGAGGCAAGCCTCCACCCCACTCCACCGTATATTACTCTTTCAGATGGCTAGGTTTTGGGCGCACTACGGCTTGAGGAACCTTAGCTCCTCCCACTCTCCTCCTCAGGTGATATTCTTCTATGTCTATATTTTTCCAATGAGGACATTGTAGTCTTAGGCATGGGGGGATATAACCTGAGTATGTTTATAGTGCTTATAGCATTTATAAATATTTGCATAAATAATGTTTATAGTGTTTATAGCATTTATAAATATTTGCATACATATTTATATATATTAAAAAAAAAATTGAGCTGATTGGGTTAGTCCCTAACAAAATACCTTTGTTATTGGAGGTTTTTCTTCCGGAATTATTTCTTAAGTTTAGAATCCAGTACAGTTATTTCACATACACGTAGACTTGGTAATGGATCCTTAGGGAAAATCAATAAGCATTTGTAGTCTACTGAACCCTTGGACAGTCATAGAGAGTCAGGCATACTATCTTCTAATAAATCCACCTCATATTTGTGAGAAGTAGAGAGATTACTGGTACGCTAAGTCTAGTGCAAGGACTATTAAGTTCTGAATAATTAGATGATGATACTTCAGAGTTAGGCGTAGTTTTCACTCTCTGTTCCTGTGTGCGTACTTTGAGTGAATTCCTGAGAGTCCCCAAATAAGGCAGATACACAGAGATTGAGTCTTAATAAAGCTATAACTATGGTGGATGGTTACGACCATCCTTCATAGAGTCCTCAGCTGAAGGAGGGTAATAGTGTCAAAGGTCAGAAATACGCCTGTCCTATCCATTCCTTCCCAGTGCCGAGAATAGGCACTTCCACCAAATAAGCCACACAACTTCCTCTTGACCATCATCATCCCTAATAATGCCTCGTAAATAAAAGTCCGTATTGTGTTGTGATTGATTGAAAAAGAAACAAAAACAAGAAGAAAAAACTAAAAAAAAAGGGAAAAGAGAAAAGAAGTAGAAAAAGAAGAAATAGAAAGAAGAAAAAGAAGAAATAGTTATATCACTAAAAAAAAGCCCAAGTTTATGATGTAACACTGTTTCTGAGGCAGCAGAACACCTATCGTGTTCCACCAAGTATGACCCATACCTACCTTCTAGTATTTCTGATCGCCTGAATACTGGTTGAGAACTCTAACTTAGTTATAGAGTTATTAGGACTTTAATTGAAGTGTGGATGCCATGTGAAGCCACCAAATAGTGAGTACAATTTCTAAATCTGGCGAGATTCGTGATCTCAGAAAGAAAGAAAAGAGAGAGTGCCCAGGAACATCAAGAGAGCATAATTGTGTAGCCTCTCTCAGAGTTGACTTGTCTAATAGTCTAGAAAGCTAGAGTCTGCAGTACTAGACTATATGTAGCACCAGTTGAGTGTGTGCCACCAAATACAAATCCATTCAACTTGATATCTCCTACCTAAGCCAAACGCCGGGGTCAAATTACATATTATCGTCTGCTTTATCCTCGAGGGAAGTAGTTGCCTATCTCGACAGAAATTTTTGCCAAGGGTGATGTACGAACTCCCAATGCGAATCAGCTCTTTCACTTGGATCTGTTACCTAGGCTATCAGCACTTCACATTTGTCTAGATTCCTAAAGTTTTGAAGTAAGAAAAGAAGAAATCTTCTGATTACTTCTATTATTTTTCATTTTTGCTACGAACTAGCAAATCTTAGGCATGGGGGTATTTGATGAGTCCATTTTAATGGACTAATATTAAAGCCTAAGTATCTTTAATCGTATAGTTTAGGTGTGTTAATAATTGCAATTAAGTTGTAGAATATTTATACGCATCATGATTTAAGTTTATAACATTCTATAACTTAATATATAATGATTTTGTTGTTTTTATGTGTAGGTAATAATATTCAGAAAAAACAAGGGTGGGGAGATAAATTTCCCCAACACAGCGCAACTCTTTCCCCCCTCCCTCGCTGCACATGGGGTTAATCTTCTGCCGCCCTCCCTCAACAAACAAGTCCAGAAATAGTTAGGGGATTTGAAAATCCCTTAACTCACGCACGCATAAAGGGGAGGAGTTAAAAGAAGAGGCGGGGAAAGAGGAAGAAAGCCATCCAGGAAGAGAAGAAGCGTGCACTGTGGCCTTCTTCCCCCTTGCAGGTAAAAACCTCACCAAGCGCCTGCACACCTACACGCCTCCTGCTCACAGCATCTCCCTCCAGCCACCGCAGGCCCACACCAGCGCACCCTACCGCTCGCTCCCTTCAGCACCATCTGCAGGCGCACTGCGCCACCAACTGCTCGCGCGCCTTCCTCCCATCTCCATCTACAAGCGCACCACACAGCAGGCACCCGCACACCACCAAGCCTGCAGGCCGCCCCCTGCTCACAACGCCTCTCCACGCCAGGCGCACACCCGCACGCCCTACCGCTCGCTCCCTTCAGCGCCATCTGCAAGCGCCTGCCCGTGCACCTTCCTACCTCTCCAGCGCACCAAGCCCGCGCCTCTCCACTCTGCAAGCGCGCCTGCAAGCCCCACCGCAGGCATCGTGCCCCACCGCTCATCTGTAGGCGCACCGCAGCACCTCCTTTCACAGCGCCTCTCCACCGCACTGCAACAACCCACCTGCAGACCGCACGCCTGCAGCCAACCGCCCACGCTCCAGCCTCTGCCTCATCGCCTGCACGGACGCGCACCAGCGTGCACACGCTCGCATGCCACCAGCCGCAGGCGCTGCGTGCACCTCCGCCTTCTTGTTCAACAGGCCGGCGCTCCGACCACTTCCATCGCCGCCGCTGCCACCACCGGAGAGCCCTCGTCCTCGTCGTCCTCCTGAACCTCGCGACAGCCCCGCGATGCTCTCTCTCTTGCGAGGAGAGAGGAAAAAAGCTCTGTTTTCCCATCAATTACTATTTACATTCAATGCCATTGCCACCTAATTTGATTTTATTTATTATTATTATATTGTGGAAAAATTACACTTGAACACTCATAGTTCCTCATAATTGCATGATATTGATATTCACTAGTTTGAAGATTGATTTTTGGGCTTAACTTAAGTACTAATTTTCTCTAGAACACATCACATGAAAATTGCATAAATTAGTCATAAATTTATTGAGGATTTCTGTGAGGAAAAATTGCACATATACCCTTATCTTTTTAAGTTATTACAAATCTACTTTCCTTCACATTTTAAGTCATATTTGAATAGGAATTTCGCACTATCTGAAGTAAGATTAAATAATTGCATAATTGCCTCCCTGTGGACACGACCCACTCTTCTGTGAGTGGTTATTTTCATTATTTTTTATTAGTCGATTTTTCCACCACTTAAATACTATAACGCAAAGCGAAAAGTCATTTATCACCTTCGAGGTTCAGTGATGGGGATAAAGAATCTGACATAGACTGAGTTGATAGCTGATCCAAGGTTAGACTTAGAGGAATCAAACAAAATATATATATATATATATTAAAAAAAAATCCTCTTACTCCCTTTCTAGGTTGGCAATCATACCAACCTCAAATAAATTAGACCATTGTACAAGCACAGATGCTTTATTCTCTAGGATCAATAAATCCCAAGGTAGAGTTAGAAATCAGGGAAGCCTATGCTTGCAACTTGTCCTTAACTGACCTAGTCTGTAGCATAGAAACTACTTAGGTACCTTATGATCTAGGGTTAGATGGTTCAACCAAATTTCTATGAAAAGATCAATTGAGTTAGCTTGGATAACTTGGACAGTTTGGTAGTTGCTTAAATTTGTTAGGGACTAGCAAAAACTAGGCATGGGGGCATTTGATTAGCCCATATTTGTGGGTTATTTAACTATATGAATGCTTAGATATTAAGATATCTTTAACATTTAGATAGCATACATTAGGATGTAAATAAATTAATTCATACTTTTAGCTTAATTACATAATTCATCCGTTGTATTCATATCTAAATGCATTTAGAATTAACTTAGAATTGCATGCATTTAATTACTTAACCAATTAGGTGCATTACATGCAATGCTTTAATTTAACATAGAAGTTAAAGGTTTGTGCATAAATAACCATAATATTTTATTATTTTATTATTCTTTTCTTCCACACGTAATGGCTACGCTTCCTCCTCCTGCGCCCATTCACGCACAGCTGCCAACATTCATCTGCCATGAAGTGGATTTGCTCCCACCTCTTGCATTTTAGATCCAGCACCTGTAGCTACAAAGGGAGGAGGAGACGACCATGCTGAGGGAGGCCTCCACCCCATTCCACAACTGTGCAGAGAGTCAAGCTCTCCTCCATTCCACTACCGTCGGCCTCGAATGTGTACACAAGTCCATACCACCACAAGCAGGCAGGGTGACAGACCATCGCACCACCAGTGGCTTGTGTAGCTGACCGTGAGCGTGTGCCTGAAGGCCACTCAATTATCCTTCCTCACCACCATCACCAGCAACTACCACCATCGTAGCCACGTGCCAGCAACCATCCATGCGCAATTAAGTCATCCGGGAAGTTTCCTGGGCGTCTGAAGACCCAACCTCATCTCCATCTTCTTCTTCCCCATTTTCCTCTTCCTCTCTTTTCTCCTCCAACTCAACAAAACCCACTACCACCATCACCAACAGCCATCACCTTCACCAATGCCCCTCCGTCACTACCATCTCTCCTGCGTGCACACAACCCTCTGGCTCCACCCTCTCCCTCAACGCTGTCACCCTCGCACTAGCAGGCGCCAACTATGTGCCACCTCTAGCAGACCGCGCGCCATCTCCAACAGCTCCCCTCGGCGCACTGCGCCTTCTCATCCTCCACGTGCAACCA
This sequence comes from Thalassia testudinum, assembly GCA_037157565.1. NCBI lineage: Eukaryota > Viridiplantae > Streptophyta > Magnoliopsida > Alismatales > Hydrocharitaceae > Thalassia > Thalassia testudinum. The sequence goes on from JAZHRO010000031.1 coordinate 175,552,953, forward strand.
GTAGCAACTCCAGCCCATAACAGCCACACCTTCTCCGTGCGTCGCACCTCCTCGCATGGCCAGCTGACCGCACACACGTGCCTAGCCGTGCACACACAACAGCAATAGCCACCGGAACCCACAGCTTTGTTGCTCCATCTGGCCACCTCTGATCGCCCCGCACTTCACCGCGACTACCATCGCGGAGCCCTTTGTCTAGAGATCCTCCTCCGAGCTTCACACTTCCAGCCATTTCCTCCTCACTCACGGTTACGGGAAAGAAATCCCCTGTTTTGGGTTGTATTTCTATTTACCATTCCATGCCATTGCCAAACTTATTTTTCTCATTTATTGAATATTATAATGTTGGCTATTTTGTGAAGATAACCTCCCTCCTTTCCCTAATTACTTTATCAACATATGTGAGCTCTATGTGCCTCATTTGAGAGGGGTTTTGGCATCGATGATGTCGACACATTTAATTAGATTAAAATGCCTATTCATGCGTGTTCCTAAGCTTAGATTTGCATTTCATATTATAAATATTGCATATCATGCATCATTCTACATTTAGAGTAGTGTATATTTTAGGTTAATTGAATCCTTTTTATGGTCAGGGAAGAAGGAGATTTATTTCGGGTCATCGGATTGATGATTTGACCGTGCGTATCTGATTAGGACGACGATCGAAGTCTAACGCCTCCGAAATCATCCAGATCGGAATCTCGTAGGATCATATGAAGCCCGAGGAAGATTAACGGCCAGGGGAGCAATGTGACATCTTTACGAGCTTCGGATGAAAAATCCAACTATACGAATAAATATAGAGCAACGATCGCAGTTCGGCAATGTGAAAATCATCTCAATTCGAGCACCGTGGCACCCTCTGCAACAGAAAGAAGATGGACGGCTCAGATGGCACCACATGGTGCCATCTAGGCCATCCAACACCGGCCAACAGCAACCACCCACACCCTTCATCAGTTGCACCCTCGAATCCTAGCTGTTGGATCATCATCCAACAACTAGGAAGCCCATCCAACAGCTAGGAAGCCTCCACACCGAGCTCCAAAAGCTTCTCCTCGCAATAATCCCTTAGGTGTAAAACGGTGGTCTTGAGGCGCATTCCCAAAGCAAGGGCATAGGTTCGAAACCTGCAATACCCCCCAATCCTCCAACTGGACGCTGAGGGTGCACCGCAGTGCACGCGCACCGCAGCACACCTACACTGCAGCGCACACAGCGCAACGCCAGCACGTGCGCGACACGGCATGTGAAGGACACGCAAGCACAGCAGCAGCGAGCGTGAGTTGGCATGGATCTTCAGTGACAGTTGGGCAGATCTTCAGCAACGATTGCAGCTGTCACTAATGCCCTATGCACGAATTCCTCCTCTTCCTTCCACTATAAAAGGACCTACCCGCCTCCATTCTTCTCCATCTCTTCCTTTCTTCCTCTCACCACCTCCAAGGCTCTAGAGAGAGCTTGTCCAAAGCCCGGGATGCTCCTTTAGAGTAGAAAACCAAATATTTTTCCCTCCTTTCATCCCCATTTGTGGAGCATCCTGTGGCCATCTTCTCACCTACTACGGGAAGTAGATCCTCGCTACGACGACGTTCTATCCCATCCTCCTTCCTCCATTATCGTTCTCCTTCATCCAGCTCCTCGCCACCTTCATCCAAGCACCGTCAGAGCGAGTCATCCTCCAAGCGACCGTTAAGGGGGATTCTTCTCACCTATCTCTATTTTTCACTTTCGTAGTGTAGTTTTCCCGCTTTTGTAGTTGTAACAAACATTTGTTCATAAGTATATGATTGTTTCTCTCTCTCTGGCTCTCTCTCTCTCTGTCTCTCTCTCTTCTTATTTTGCAAGTAGATTAGCTAGAATTCATCAACCTGATCTCTTGCCCTATTAAAAATACAAAAAAAATTATAAAGGATAAAAAATGACAAAAACAAATAAAAAAGCGAAACGTGGATTTTCAAACCAAACGTGTTTTGCGAACTACAACGACGGTTTCTTGAAACCCTGATTTTACTCCGCACGCCAAACCTGCGTGCATCATTTTGACATCATTGCCAGGGAGGCAACGCTCTTTGGTTTTCCTTACGTTTTCCCATATTACTTACATATTTTTCTAACCTATCATTCTTCTTCGATTTATTGTCATGCAAGAACCCGATCGAGGAGCCAAAGATGGTAGATTGGAGTAAAGTACGGGTAGAGACATTTGTAAGTTTTCCCCCACTTTCCCACCCACTAGATATTTCTCCATCTTAATAATGAAGACCTAATCTACTTAGGTGTTTTCATGAACCCTAGGATAGAAATTGTTTGTCTTGTTTGTCACTTCACCTCATCTCACCCTTCCACATATATGAAAAAATAAAAAATATATATATACTCTTCTCTTGTGGGACTTAATTGAAAGCTACACACTTAACACCCACAATTTCTCATCCTAAGGCGCACAATCACATCGATTCTACCACTTAACCAGAATCTGACCTATGGATCTGGTACACCTTAACTCAACACACAAATAAGTGAGTAGACAATTTAATAGGTTAAACATCGTGTGTGCCTTAATCAAGTGGTGCAACAAGCAGATTGATTAAGCTGTTTGGGCCGTATCACTTAAGATAAAAGTGATTCATCACTAGCTTGCCAGTTAAGGTTGATTTTTAGGGTTGAACCAGGCACTTCACATTTTTTTCTGATTTCTAAAGGAATACATCATCACCAGTGCTTGTAAAACCTGGAGTATTCTACTAAACCCTGATTGAACCAACCTAAGCGTTAAATCCTAAAAGCTACTAAACAAGGTTAAACCCTAAAAGACACATCATAATAAACTTATTTGAAAACGCTGGTTGTGCACGCGTACACATTTGAACTGATCATTAAGGGCACAACCCATCTAAAGGGCCCATCACATTCCAAGAGCACAATCATCCCAAGTCTAATTAAAACTAAGCAGACGTTGGCCTTAAGAATTGATTCACTCTTCGGGGCTCAGATTGAGATTTTTTTCAATTAATCTGCTTCTACTAGTCTATCTGATGTCTAGCTAGGAGAGTAGCATCAAACGACCGTGGTTGGGGGTATCAAAGAAACCAGAGGCGCAAGCCAAAGGAAGAACCTTCTCTCTAGCCCCTCCCTCTAACTGGTTGGATTGATCGGATAGAAGTAGACCAAATCGTTTCTGTCATCTCAAGACGGGTTCTGGGAGTCTGTATGTCTTTAGGCTACCCACATAAGGACAAGTTTGGTTGATTGTACTACAGGGCACCTTTCCCTCTTCTGTTTTTCCTCCTACTCTACAATGTATCCTTCCACATCTTTCACACATTTCCACTCCTACCCTCCTACCAACACATATCCTCAAGATGATTACTATCCTGACTCGACTTATGATTACCCATCTCCTAGCCGAGATAACTTTGATTGGGGATATAAATCCGGACCTTAGTGTCCAGAGCCTAACCCTGGACAACAAGACTATGATTATTATCCTTCTCACGCCTACAATGATTATAGATCTCCACCCTTTGATGTCCAAACCAACCCGATCTATAATAAGGAAGGATATGATGATTATAACACCTATCCTCCCCAGTATTCCACTAAATATAGGTCACCACCATTTTTTGAACCCGAAATGACCTACTATTAGGGAGGACCCTGAGAACCTCAATATCTTGACTCCCCTAAATTTAACCTGAACCCGCCTGACCCTAAACCGAACCATTCGATTCAGGTGAACCAAGTCCAAGACAAGGTGTTGGCTAACTTGAGGAACACCATCCAATCTTTAGAGTCTCAACCAACACCATGCATTGAAGCATTGGAACCTATGATAAAAATGATTGATGAGCTGAATAGCTCTTTATTGGATTTGCTCCAGCATGTTATGGATAGGGACCTGGGTGAGTTTCTACTCGAGAAATTGTCAAGATTGAGGATGAAATTTGTGGTTGCCCTAGTCCAATCTTGAGATGATTCTCAAGATGAACCTCCTTCAGGAGAGCCAATGTTTGAACCCACTCAGGCACCTGTTGGGGGGGATATATTTTCTAAGATCGGGGATGACCAGGTTGGGGTAGAGCAACCCATTGAGGATGAACCGATTGATTCACCTGAGATCTCCGATGTAGGGAATGAAGAAAAATATGTCTCCTTGGATCATGAAATGACATATAATTTTGAGACATGTAAATGAGGATCAAGAATTCTTTGACTCTAAAGGTGAAGAATCTTTAAGTGAAGTCTCACTTAAGATTAAGGAAGATGATTTTAGTGAGACAAACGAGCTTGAGGGATCTGATGAACCATTTGATAGCCCGATTATCGAAGATTGTGATCTGATTAGGGTTGACATGGAGGATATTGATCCTAATATAATAGATGATCCAATCGGTAGCCCTAACCTTCAACCACACCCTGAAGAGCTGAATGATCATACTTTTGAGATCGTTATACCCAAGTCAATTCTGATTCAGCCATGATTTTTGGACTTGGGTAAATCATATAGGGTGAATGATATGCTAGAGGTCCCAGAGCTCGAACACTTGATGTTGGAGGATAGGAATTTGGATGTGAGGATATGGGAAGTTAACTTCAGGGAAAATAGGATTTTGGATCTAAGGGTTCCCGTTGACCTGAAATCACCTACTTTTTACCAGGACCCTTACAATATCTTTAATGTGCAACCCAAGCTTTGAATAACTAACTATCTTTCTGAGCTGAATTTTAAGTGGACATCTAAACCTAGTGAATCAAATCTACCTTTTGTCTAACACTTTAGCCTTGGGTTGTACACCACCAAACTGCAGGCCCAACCCCGTAAATACAACAATATTCGGTTCTAGGTGATTTTCAGCTAGAACCTTAGAATCACTCAACCCTGGGGTATGGGTCTGCACCATATTCTGGTCCACGTCTGTGGACATCTTCTGTTAGTGGGTTTGAGGATCAATATTTTTATTTTGATTCTAGCTTGCACTTGTGAATTCTCCATTTCTTCCTTGTATGTATTTTATGCCTAGCTAAAGGCATTAAACTTAGCACATGTGTATACTCTCTTCTCTCTGCGGATCTGATTGGATTTTCACGAAATTCAGGTGATATTCTGTTTACTCCGCCCTTTTCATGTCTTTGTTTTTACAATGAAAACATTGCATCATTCCTGAAATTATTTTGTTAACTCCATGGAAATTCTTTTATTTTTAATTTCTTTAAAAAAAATAAGAAGAAAGAATTAGGAGAAGAGAACTTAGTCATTAGGCATTATTAACTTTAGGAAATGATATGATAGGACCTAAGTACTTAGACTCTTCAGGTCTTCAGGCTTAATCAGCCCGGGTGTCCACTCGAATGTAGACTTAGTCTCAAGTCCTCGCCAAGTCAATTTTATTTTAATTTGGCAAATAAATTAGGGTGATAAGTACACGACTTATCAACCTTCCCTATGATTTGAGGGGACTTTAAATCTAAGCATCTACACATTGTTTGCACTGACTCACTTTTCGACGATTTTTACGAAAATTAGGTAGCTAATGAACTTTCTAAGGTAATATAGCTGGCAAGTTGTCATGGGTAACAGCTCATTGGCTAGTTGTCTAGAGCCCAGTTACATGATCATACTCATTATACTGCTTTTAGGTAAATCTTAGATCAGGGAAGCCACCTATTCAAAAAAAGAGAAAAATGGTACTCAAAAATAAAAAAGACAAAAAATAGAAAAATAGAAAAAGGAGAAAAAAATAAAAATAGAAAAATAAACCACACTTCACTGCACGAGTATGGCTGGCAAGTTATCGTGGGTAACAACCCATTGGCCGGTTGTCCAGAGCCCAGATCACAAAAATGCATAAATAATTCCCAAAATACTTAGGGAAGAAGCAGGGAAGTAGAATAAACTGGGAAGATATACACTGGGTTCGCCCTTGTGTTGACCCCATAAAAAAATAAAAAAAGTAGGGAGAAAGCTACGGATCAGAAAGATAAGCCTTTAGGCAGAAACTCTTAAGGCCACCTAGGGTCGTAGAAACCTGAAGTCTGTTTTAACAGGCACCCAGTGAGTCTATCACTCTTTCATAAGATGCTTAGCACTTAGAGTCCTTTTCAAGTCTTGGGCGAGTTAGGTAGCAGTAAAAAGTTATCCTGAAACTCCCAAACTCCAAAAGTCCAAAAAAATTAGAAAAGAAGAAAAAGCAAAATAATGTATCTTCCCTTTTCAAATAAGGCGAGGACTTTGGCAGTTTGCATTCTAGCAGACACCTGGGTACTATTGAGTTTTCATAGTTTAAGACCTTAGTTGAAATTTTCTATTGTTAGAAAATAACTTAGGCCTAAGCGATCAAGTCCTAATTCTGTTTTATACATATCATATAGTTTAATTTTGCTAGGGATTAGCAAAACATAGGCATGGGGGTATGATGTAGACACATTTAATTAGGTTAAAATGCCTATTCATACATGTTCCTAGGCTTAGATTTGCATTTCATATTATAAATATTGCATAGCATGCATCATTCTGCATTTAAAATAGTTATGTATATTTTAGGTTAATTGCATCCTTTTTATGGCTAGGCGAGAAGGAGATTTATTTCGAGGCCTCAGATTAACGATCTAACCATACGGATCTGATCAGGACGACGATTGAAGTCTAACGCCTCCGAAATCGTCTAGATGGAATCTCTTAGCATTAAATGAAGCCTGAGGAAGATCAACGGCTAGGGGGCAATGCAACATCCTTATGGGCTTCGAATGAAAAATCCAACTGTACGGATAGATCCGAAGTAATGATCGTAGTCCAACAGTGCGAAAATCATCTCGATCTGAGCACCGTGGCACCCTCTACAACAAAAAGAAGATGGACGGCCCAGATGACGCCACATGGTGCCACCTAGGCCGCCTAACACCGGCCAGCAACAACCACCCACGCCCTTCATCATCTACACCCTCGAATCCTAACCATTGGATCATCATCCAATGTCTAGGAAGCCTCCACACTGAGCTCTAGAACCTTTTCCTCATGACAATCCCTTAGGTGTAGCACGGTGGTCATGAGGTGTGTTCCCAAAGGAGGGGCACAGGTTCAAAACCTGCAATGACCCCCCAATCCTCCAATTGGACGCCGAGGGCGCATCGCAGTGCACACGTGCAGATGAGCGTGCATCGCAGCGCACCCGCATCGCAACGCACACACAGCACAACGTCAGTGCATGTGCGTGCACGACACGGTGCGTGAAGGGCACACAAGCACAGCAATAGCGAGTGTGAGTTGGCATGGATCTTCAGCGATAGTTTGGCAGATCCCCAGCAACGATTGCAACTATCACTAATGGCCTATGCACGAATTCCTCCTCTTCCTTCCACTATAAAAGGACCTACCCCCCTCCATTCTTCTCCATTTCTTCCTTTCTTCCTCTCACCACCTCCAAGGCTCTAGAGAGAGCTTGTCCCAAGCCCGAGATGCTCCTCTAGAGTAGAAAACCAAATATTTTTCCCTCCTCTCATCCCCATTCATGGAGCATCCCGTGGCCATCTTCTCACCTACTTCAAGAAGTAGATCCTTGCTGCGACGACGTCTTGCCCCATCCTCCTTCCTCTGCCATCGTTCTCCATCGTCCAGCTCCTCACCACCTTCATCCAGGCGTCGTCAAAGAGAATCATCCTCCAAGCGACCGTCGAGGGGGATTCTTCTCACCTATCTCTATTTTTCACTTTCGTAGTGTAGTTTTCCCACTTTTGTAGTTGTAATAAACATTTGTTCATAAGTATATGATTGTTTCTCTCTCTCTCTCTTCATATTTTGCAAGTAAATTAGCTAAAATTCATCGACTTGATCTCTTGCCCTATTAAAAATATAAAAAAAATTATACAAGATAAAAAATGACAAACAAATAAAAAAAGAGAAATGCAGATTTTCAAACCAAACATTCACCTCCTGTGTTCGACCCGGAACTCACTTTTTGAGTTTCGGTTATAAATTTTATCTGATCGATGGATTTTCTCGCGAATCCAACTATGGCGATAGGTTTTCCAAACTCAAACCCTTTCCGCATGCAAATCCAATTCATCAATCGACTTTCCGTGATTTCATTTGTGAACATTAGCTTTTGAACCTTGCAAGTTTTAATAGGCACGTTCCTCCCTATAGGTACGATCCACTCTTTTGAGTGGTTAATTTTAAATGTTTTGATTAGCAGTTTTCCATCACTTTGATACTACTTCATCGCATCATTTTATGTGCAAAACAACAACGAAAGCGAAAACCATCTTTTCAAGGAATAGAATCTCTACCAAACGTTGTTTGTAACTAAGTAGGCACTAAAGAAGTGACACATGTCATCCTCCTCAAAACCACACAAGGGGCAACAGACGTGTGGCATGCCAAGTATCCGTCTTCTGTATGCACCAGTTGTTCGCAAGGCAAAATTGAGTTTTAAAATGCGCATTGGAGTATAGTCGAAATAGCTTTGAAAACAAATAGATTTTATTACTCAAAAAAGTTTCGAGGTCAAACACAGGGAGCAATATGGGAATTTTAAATCTCAAGAATTGCAATATAAGACAAGAAAGCTATAGAATTAAAATCAAGAATTATTTCAAAATAATGTAGCACTAGGATCAAGTATCAATTTGCAAAAATAATTGAGTAAAATGGTGGTTTAAATCACCATATACTCCTTACAATAATAGCTAAGGAACTCAAATATCAATATATGAAATAATGCTCAAATATGTCGTCTGATGGTAGGATCAGATGTCTTAAATGCCTGATTCTACAGTGTGCACTGATTTTTTTCCTTGCTTCTTTCTCTATTCCTTCCTTTCATCTACTTCTATTCCTCTTCAGACCTTCCTCTTCTTCTTTCTCTACTTTCTCAGCTACGGCTTCTTCTTCCTCTTCTGCTCTTCTCTTTTCTTTTTCTTCCTTACCTCTACTCAGCCCTTCTTCTTTGGCTCTGCGACTCTCTTCTTCTTCTTCTTTTCCTCTTCTTTCTCTAGCTTTCTTCTTCTGAATCTAGCTAAGTGTCAGTCGGATTTCCCTGTAGCAAAACCCTCCTACCCGCGCAACTCTCCTCTCTTTCTCTCTTTAGGATCCACTCTCCCAGAGCCATAGGTAATCGGGTTATTGGATTCAGGCACGTACCTGGGTCCAAGCTCACCGGCATGCGGTGGTGAGCGAGGAGTGCAAGTCTAGGTGGGTTATTGGGTCGAACCAGGTCCACGTGCACGTGTCACGGACAAGGCCGAGTGAGCAGGTGAGAGGGACCTCACCCCATGAACTGAGACGAATAGCTATAGTGACTTTTGCAATTTATTCACCTTCATTCGCTACAAAACCCACAATGTGGGACTAAAGATAGTGCCTTCTTCACATGTCTGCAGTAAAGGGTCTTCTCCTCAATTGCCTCAGCTCGCAAGGCAAAGGTGTCCAATTGACTGCCTGGTTGCATGCGCGAGGTGTTTCCGCATGACCTGGGGCTTTAACCTGGGCGTAGGGGCACCTGGAGTGAGTTCCAAGAAAGCTTCGAAGCTCTCCATCAATGGCGGAGGATGCAAGTACCTAAAAACAATGAAATGGCCTCTCAGCCCCGTCAGAATGATCAAGGAGGGTCGCCGAACCATGGCGAGTGCGATGGTGATGGTTGTGTGGCATGGCGAGGTTCGTGCGTGCGTGGCGAAGTCGGACTGTGTGCGTGAGAGTGGGTGTGTTCGAGGGGTGACTTGGGTGGATAAGGGATCGAATGGAAAGAGGGGAAATGTGTGAAAAGATGTGGCGATGGTCGTGGGCTTATCGGTGAGGTATTTGGTGGTCTGTGGTGGTGAGATGGGCTCGCCGAAGAGGTAGACAAAGATGGAGGAGATGAAGTTGCGAAGGGTCGTCAGTGGTCGATTTGAAGTGGAGTAGACATGAAAATAAAGTGTAGGAGATGAGGAATGTATATGGGAGGTTAGCGGAGGAAGAAAGGCAGAGGAGACATCGGATGAGGTATGGCTGACGTCGGAGACGAAGGTGGCTCCGGTTAGAGAGAAACGGCGAGGACAAAGGGAATCAAGGCATCAGCTGGTATGGCTCGACGTGGAAAGACGTGGGGAAGAGAAATCCGCCGGTGGTATGGCGGATGGACGACGAAGAAGAACAGAGGAGGTCGCCAGATGTCGAGGAGCCTTCGACCACGAAAGAGAGGAATTTGAGAGAGATCTTGGCCGATTTCGAGCGTTGGAAGTTCAGGGGGATCTGGGCTCTCTTATATAACGATCTAAAGGCGATTTGAGCTTGGGAAATAAGCTTTCCAAGCTTGGAAAGCCTCGTCGGACTTGAAAATTTCTTGAGACCCAAATCTCTCATACGTTCGCATGATAGATTGGGTAAGTTCTAGGGCTTAGGATTGGGTCTAATAGGAGGGGGTTTCTTGACGAACTTCCCTTTCAATTTTGAAAGGGATTCGTCAAGAAATCAGGGTGTTCTTTCCATTTTAAGGTTTTCGGAGCAAGTAGGAATAGGATTAATGGTGGTAGGGACCTTTTTGTGAAAATGATGATAAAGTTAGGGGCCTGTTTGGAAGGATTTTGAAAGTTAAGGGCAGAAATAAAATTAGACAAAACCAATTTGCAAACTAGGTCAAGACAAATTCATCTTAGGTCCAAATTTTGGTACAAACCTAATTTGAACCTAAGAAATCCAATGGTGAAGTTATATTTTAGTTTTGACCATGTTTGACTAGGTAATTTATGCAAAAACCCAAATTAGGGTAAATATTTGTCTGTGGTTCTGTTTTGGGTCAAAACGGGTTCTGATGATCAAATTGAAAGTTCTAAACCCTAGAGAATATTTTTCTATAAATTTTAGAGGGTTTAGGTGAATTTTATCCTGATCAAAACCTCAATTAATTAAGCGGATCTGTTTTAAGGTTTTAAAAGTCATTTAATTCTCAGAACGCGTGTAAACCCTTTTCTGTCTGTCTTATCCCACTTGTTATCTTTTTAAGACTAATTGACCTTCATTCAACCCCTAAGAAAACCCTTGGTTGTACTACATTCAAGTTGAGCTGGTAAAATTACAGTTTAGCCCTAATTCCTTATTTTTCTTTCAAAATGAATATGCAATGACTTGTGACTCTCTGGTGATTATGTAGGAGCATTTATTGACTTAATTAGGTCAAAATGAGCTAGTTATGGCTCATGATGGGAACATCAGCCCTTCCCTTCTCATTAGCCAGAGAAAAACTTGGACCTTCAGTGGGACCTTGATCTTCCAAAGGTGTGCACAGAACCTTCTATGCTTGTCCTCTACATCCTCCTCCAACAAGACCGAGTAGGCCCTAGAAGATGTGCAAACTCCCCTCTTCCACTCGAACCTGTCAATGCCTTCTCTAGGTTGAAAAGTTGCCAAAACATCTCTTAACCGGTTAGCTTCTCCACCCAATGTAGCAGCAGGTGTATTGCCCATCTGTATCAACCACCGTACAATCTCCTGGTGCCACATGTCTGCCACCGAAGCTCCCTTCCTATCAGAGGCTTCATAAACACGTGGAAAAGTGTCTTGCAGCCTCCCAAACCCACTCCAATCATCTTCCCAGAAAGCAAGGTGTTCTCCCCTTCCCAGCATAAGGAAAACAACCCCCACAGATTATCCATGACCGTAGAAATCGAAGCCCAGAAAGGCGATGAATCTCTGGCCAGAAACACTTCTTTCAACTGTCTTGAACAACCATAGGAGTCCCTTATCACCTCCTACCACATCCCCTCCTCCCCCCTCAGGATCTTCACTCCCCACTAAAGTAGTAAGGAGTCACTAAATTCCCTGAGACTTCTCACCCCTAGACCACCACGCTTCATAGAAGTACACAATTAACACCACTTGACAGGTTGCATAAAGTGGCCATTATGTGTTGGGCCTTTCCAGAAGAAACATTTCCACAACCCATCAATCTTCTTCACCACTGAGTCAGGTGGCCTCAATAGTGAGGAGAGAAAAACAAGCATGGCTAATAAGACTGAATGAAGCAAAATCAGTCTTTCCCCCTTAAAAAGGAAGTAGTCACACCACCCAGCCATCTTGGCCAACATCTTATCGAAAAGCATCATCCAGTCTTTTTTCTTCATTTTCCTTGCCTGAAGGGGCAACCCAAGGTATCTAATTGGCAAGCTAACAATAGGCATCTGGAGGATTTGGGATAACCTGTCTCTCACTCTGCATGCATCCCCAAAACACACCAAGGACTTTGCACCATTGATCTGAAGGCCCAAAACCTCTCCAAATATCTCCACCACGTACTTCAGGCACTCAGCCACATACTCCCCTCCTACAAAGAAGACAGTGTCATCAGCAAACTGTAGTACAGGCATCAAAGCTCTCTATGATGAGAGTGTATACCCGTGGATAAGGCCACCAAAGCAGGCTTTAAAAGCAAAATGGGCCAGGGTGTCAATGGCCAAAATGAATACCAAAGGGGCAACTGGGCACCCTTGCTTAACACCCTCCTGCGGCTGGATCCAACTTCTCATTAGACAGCCATTAATGAGAATCAGAAAGGAGGAGGTAGTTATGCACCGTCTAATCCACTAAATCCACATCTCTAAGAAGCCTTGTCTCCGGAAGATTTCCTAAAGGTATGCCCAAGAAATCGAGTCATACACCTTGGAGAAATCTACCTTCCACAAAAAGGCTTTCTTCCTTCTCCTCACCCATCCTAATGCCATTTCCTGGGCAAGGACAAAAGACTCCTATAGAGACCTACCCTTCAAAAAAGCAAATTGTACCAGACTGATGAGTGGCTGCAAGATTTCTCTCATACGATTGGCCAGTATCTTCCCAATCAATAAGTAAATAGCATTTGACAATGCAATGGGCCTAAAATCAAAAAGGGACTCTGCACCCACCTTCTTTGGGAGAAGAAAAAGAAGAGACCTATTGATTTTTTCCATCCCAAAGTTTCCCCTCTGAAACTCCTCCAAGACTTCCACGACATCTTCTTTAAGCACCTGCCAAAATTCCTTGTAAAAAAGGACAGGAAAACCATCTAGGCTAGGTAACCCTTCCATCTTCAATTCCTTCAATGTCGTGGTCACCTCCTCCAAACTAATCTGTCTACACAACTGCCGACCCGCTTCTTCACTCAACCTTGGCATGTCAGATGCGATGAGCTTCCATGCCCCTCTCGCACCTGCCCATGTGGTGTCTGTATAATACGTGTTATCTAAGCCACAAAGATCAACTAGTGATTCAACCACTTGATCTCCATACCGATGAGTAGTGATCAAGTTAAACCTCCCCCTTGCACTAGCTACTGCATGGAAAAATTTAGTATTCAAATCTCCTTCCTTTAGCCACAGCTATTGTGACTTCTGGCGCCAATCCACCTCTCACTTCAGATCTTCCTTGGCCACAATATCCTACAAGTCTTTTCTCATTTTCTAATCCTCCTCAGTGAGCACTCCCTACCCCTCCTTCTTGTCCAGTCTCTTCATGCCATCTATTGCTTCCATCCTTCTCTGAGCCCTCACATGGACCAATGATTTTTTAAAATCAAAGAGCATAAGGCGTAGACCTTGCAACTTTGCCACTAAGCACTGCGTAGTCGAGCCCACCACCTCTTGCGACTCCCACCAAGATGTCACCATGTCTCGAAAACCTTCCTCCTTGAGCCACAACTTCTGAAATTTGAAGTACATGCTCCTCCTGGCACCCTCTCCACTCTCCCAGACCAAAGGTGTATGGTCTAAAAAACGTCTTCCCATTGCTGTCACAGACACCATATGATAAGTACCCATCAAATCCATACTGCCCAGAAAGTGGTCTATCTTTGACATCAAGCCACTGTCATTCCTCCACGTGTATGCTGCACCAGACGAAGGGATGTCCACCAACTCTAACTCATTGACCACATGCTAAAAGCCTTGTGTAGAGGAGTCCACCCTACCATCCGGTCTATCATCTGAAAGTAAGGTGGCGTTGAAATCTCCACCCACCAACCACGCTGCTCCTTGCATCCACCCAGTTGCTTCCCTCAGTTCATCCCATAAGAGCGGTCTGTCACTCTGGTTACAAGGCCCATAAACCAAAGTGATGTACATCATAGCACTATCCACCTCACTGATGAAGAAACAAGTAATCATATATCTACCAAACTTCTTGTCTTCCAGACAAAGACAGCTGAACCTCCACCACACACATAGGCCTCCTACTCACCCAGAAGATCCAATGCACTCCAATGGGGTCTCATCCTTTTTCAAGGGAAACCACTCCCCCACTCCATCACCCTCAATGTGAGTCTCTTGCAGTAAAGCATAATCAATCCTGCACCCTTGAAGGTACCTGGCCAAAGTATTCCGCCAAGTGCGGTCCCGCAGACCCCTAATGATTGCACATCAATCATAGGTCTTAATTGTCCAGAATTAAGCTAGGACTTAGCATAAGTTAGGGTAGTTCATGCATGCATAAGCATTATTTGCATCTTTATTGTTCCTCCTATAACTATGCATAGAATAATGCTATAATATACTAATTAAGTGTATTATATAAATTGCAAGAAATAAGAAGCTTAGGAGTTGAATCTGAGACTGGACCTGAAGCCAGAGTTGCAGCAAAGCTGAAGCAGAAGACCAAGAATAAGATGTAGTAGACAATAATGTAAGGGGTTGAGGTATGCTATTCTGTTAGGTAGGAATAAAGTAGTAAACTACGAAGAACTTAGGTCCATCCTAGCCCTAGGACAGCCTAGAAGCTTTCCCAAGCCTTAGCCACCCTTAAATTAGGTAAATGTACCCTAGGAAGCCCAAAAACCCTATTTCTTTTTTTTTTTTGAAACAGAAAGGAGAGCTATCATCCTGTGATAGCAGTCCGGAGTAGTATATTATGTGCAAAGAAGGGAGATTACAAAAAGGATCCCCAAGATTGTATAAGGGACCAGCACTCTCTTACAATATTCTTACAACATACCGGCCTCTCCTGAAAAAGTCTCTCATTCCTTGCCTTCCATACACACCAAATAGAAGCAGCCATGTGGTTTCCCTCTCACCTTAAACCCATGCCACATAGAATCCCACTCTGGTAAAGGCTCCTGACAAATTTTTCTCCAGATGACATCAGTGATAAGGCAAGAAGAGAAGAGGTGATTTACATTATCAGTGCTCATCTCACATAAAAAACACACATGATGATCAGTACCCAATCTTCTGTGGCGTAGATCACTTGTGATTAACCCATCCCTCCTGCACAGCCAAAGGAAGATTTGTACCTTGAGAGGAATTTTTAACAACCATATCTTCTTATCAATGGAATCATGTCTCCATCCCTCTTCAAAATTTAGCATTCTGTTATACCCAGATTTGACACTATAGATCCCATCCCACAGATATCTGTCCTTCGTTCCAGGCCTAGGTCTGAAATTTTCAAGGTCTAATAAAAGCCTTCTCTTCTCATCCAATAACCGGATAGTTCTTCTGCTACTGCTGGATTCGACATCATCCAGAATCCAACTGCTGCTGCTGCAGGACCAGATCTTGCTGACCATAGAATTCTTGTCAGCTGCTGCATCAAAAGCTCTCGGATAAAGCTCCCTCAAGACCCCCAATTCAGACCATTCCTCCTTCTAGAATTTGAAAGACCTGCCATCTCCAAGTGATGGTTGCAACAGATGGAAGTGATCAGCCAAAGCCTTAGTTACCGATTTCCAAAAAGGTGATGGACAGTTTGGCTGAAGTCTGGAAAATCTGCTATTGGAAGCTCCATATCTATCTCTGATCAGATTAGACCACAGTTTCAGATCACCTTGCAGCAACTTAAAAGCCCATTTGAGCAGCAAGGCATCATTAAAGTGCTGCAAGGACTTGATCCCAAGACCACCCAGCTCCTTAGGATAGCAGATTTGATCCCATTTGAGAGGTTGCAAGAAGCTGCCCTTGTGTCTAGCTTCCTTCCAAAAAAATCTCTTCCTCATCACATCCAATCTTTTCCAAACGGATCTTGGTGCTTTGAAAATGGAGAAGTAGAAAACAGGGATGCAGGTGATCACCTAATTGAGCAAGATAAGCCTTCCACCTCTGGATAAGAATCTGTTGTGCCAACCATCAAGTTTCATAGAGATCTTGTCAAAAAGGAAATTCCAATCACCTCTCTTCAACCTGGAAAACCTCAAAGGTAGCCCAAGATATCTAATAGGAAGACTGATGCAGGAAGTCATCAGGATGGTTGCTAAGGCCTCTTGCTCCACCTTAGATAAACCAAAGTAGACCAAACCAGACTTGTTCCTATTTAACCTCAGTCCAGAAAGCTCACCAAAGATATCAACCAAGTGATGCAAAGCCAACGCGCCATCCATGGATCCTTCAACAAAAAAGATAGTATCATCTGCGTATTGAAGAATGGGAGCCAGACTATTCCTGCAAGAGAGTGAATATCCTCTAACAAGACCCACTTCAGAAATCTTACAAACAAACCAGGCTAAACTGTCAACTGCCAAATTAAATATCAATGGGGCCAGGGGGCATCCTTGCCTGATGCCATTGAGGTTGGATCCATGCACCACAGGGTTTCCCATTTATTAGAGGGGTAAAGGAGGCCGTGGTAATACATCTCTTAACCCAAGCTATCCAAGTAGGGGGGAAAGCCCCTTCTTTTAAGCACATCCCATAAATAAGGCCAGCTGATTGAGTCATAAGCCTTACGAAAATCAACCTTCCACATGAAGGCCTTGCATCTCCTCTTATGCCAGCCACAAACCATCTCTTAGGCCAATATAAAAGATTCTTGTAGGGATCTACCCGGAAGGAAAGCAAACTGAGCAGGATGGATCAAATCTTGCAGTACAGGCCTCAATCTATTAGCCAGGACCTTTCCGATCACCAAATATAAGGAGTTAGAAAGAGCAATGGGTCTAAATTCCTGGAAAGATTCAGCACCCAGAGTTTTAGGCAAAAGAAACAGATAAGATCTATTAATTCTTTCAAAGCCAAAATTGCCACTTTGGAATTCTCTAATTACCCCCATAACCTCTGAGCCCACAATGTCCCATAGTTCTTTGTAGAAGAAAACCTAGATTCCATCAGGACCAGGCGATCCTTCACAATTAAGATCATTAATAGCCTTCAATACTTCAGCCTCAGAAATAGATTCAATCAGGCTAGCCCCTTGATACTCATTAATCCTGGGCAAATCATTTGCTATCATTCTCCAGTTGCCCCTACCTGCAGCTCTTGAAGATTCCTTGAAGTATCTGACGGCCTCAGTTCTGATATCAGATAAGGAGGTAATTCCCTGCCCCTCTACAACCATTGATGAGATCAAATTTGTTCTCCTCCTAGAGCTAGCAACCAAATGAAAAAATTTGGTGTTTGCATCCCCCTCACTTAGCCATAGCTGTCTAGATCGCTCCCTCCAATCCATATCCAATTTCAGGTCTTCTTCAATTACCACCCCCTGCCATCTTCTTCTGTCAGCAAGATCAAGTTCAGATAGATGGTCCACAGCTTCCTTGGTATCCAGTTCCTGAATTTTCAACAAGTCCTCATGACGCTTCTGATGTCTAAGAACTGAGACAATATCTCCATACTCCTTCAGCATGCCTTTCAGAGCCTTAAGCTTAGAAGCCAGTCTGGAGGTGGCTGCGCCCTCACCTTGTTGTGACCTCCACCAGCTGGCAAGCATGTATCTGAAACTTATTTCCATCAGCCAAGATCTCCTAAATTTAAAATAGGAACCAGCCACCACCTGCTCACCATTATCCCACATCAAAGGTGTATGGCCAGAAAATGGACGTTCAAGACCACCTACAAATGACATCTGGAAGAGATCTAACAGCTCAGCATTCCCAAAAAATCTATCAATCTTGGACATAAGCCCATTGCCATTCCTCCAAGTGAATTCAGCCCCCGATGATGGAAATTCACACATCCCCAAGGCCTGGACCATCAACTGAAATCCTATGGAGGAGCTATCGACCACCCCATTAGGTCTGTCACTCCCCACTAAAGTACAATTAAAGTCACCTCCAACAAGCCAAGCCCCCCCACCTACAAATTCTGCAGCCAGATTCCAATCCTCCCACAGTTCCTGCCTCCTGTTAGGATCATTTGGCCCATATACACTAGTCACAAAGAAGACACTGTCCCCCTGGCCTCTCGTGAATCTATAGGTCAGAAGGTGCCTAGCCATGGAAACCTCCTGTAAGCACAGCATCTGTTTCCTCCACCAAATGGCAATTCCCCCAGACCTGCCAATGGAATTGACCACCACAAGGTCATTTGTAGATCCTGCCCTCATCTCTTCCCATGCCCTATCAAAAGCACAGTCAATGTGTGTCTCCTGAAGAATGGCACAGTCGATTTCCCATTCACGCAGATATCTAATTAGCGACCCCCTCCTACTTCTATCATGCAGCCCACGCACATTCCAGCTCAAGATCTTCATGTAGGAATCAGGTCTGTCCCATTCACAGCTGCAGAAGTCCCATTCCCATTCACAGCTGCAGAAGTGCCGCTAACCTTCATCACAGCTGCAACGACTGATTCATCAACCTTTTGTGTGGGAGTGTGCCTTCTTAATCTCAGGTTATAGGGAGCTTTCCAACTCCTAGCAGAAGAAGGAGTCTTTGACTTCGAATGCACAACTTCAGCCACAGGAGAGCAAGTCTGCAAATTCATAGGACTCACAGAAGGGTCCACCATATCTGAGGTAGCATGCTCATTAATCACATTCATAATCATCCCTTCATCAGACTCACCCAGATGGGTTTTCAGATCCTCACTCACAACTTCATTTGATAAACTCATTTCCTTTCCATTAGCATCCATCACTGCAGCTGCCTCTTGGACCAGGGGTACATCATCTACAATGTCCTGAACTTCAGACCTCATCTCCATAATTCCCAGGCACCCCTTCTCATCTAATAGTTCCCTCTCTCCCGAACATTCTGCCACCACCTCCTGACAGTCACCATGTGGTTGCAGGGAAGGGGCATTGGACTTCAGCACCTCAGCACAGGAGGGGAGGTCTTGGATCAGAGACACATCAACCACACCTGCCAGAGCTTCAGTCCTCGTCTCTACATCCCCCAGGTTCCCTACCCCATCCCCCAATTCCCTGCCTTTAGAACATTCTGCCATCATATCCTGATTAGCACAATTTGGATGCAAGGGAGGAGTTTTAGATTTCAACACCATAGCATAAGAGGGGGGACGAAGTTTAGAGACGACCTCTCGATCTGCCACAATAAAATTCAAAAGGAGCATCCAAGAATTGCCCCCACATCTGAGGATCAGTTTATCAGGAATGGCACCAGCCCTGAAGACCTTTACCCTCACATTCAGAACACTGGCATCCCCTTCAGTCAACCCAACAGCAGCATCCACGGCCACAAATGCAAACCCAGCTATCATGTTTTCCACCACCTTCCTAGATCTCAGATGCAGAGGCAGACCTCTGATCTCAAGAACACCAGACCTGGAGGCTGATCTCTGAGGGGGACGTTCAGGCAAAGATCCATCAAAAGGGGATACCAGCTGCCAAATCACTGATAATCCATCCAAAAAACAAGTCTGAAGGCAGTATCTTTCAACATCTCCCGCACCCACATCAAACAGCACAAATCGCGACGGCGAAATAATCGCAATCTTCCAATCATCAGTTGATAAAGAGAGAGATCTCACCAGTTGTCGAATTCTGTCCATCGATATGGTGCCTAACATAACTTCTCCAATCAAAGCACTATGTAGAGCCAGTTCCGCTACTTTGACATCCTCAGTCAGGGGAACCTCAACTTCCAAGGCACAAGTCCCGACCGTTTCGGGGGGAGGGGGGAGGGGCATCTGCAGCTTACCCCGAGGCCACAAAGGTGCAAAGTAGTCCCTGCCCCCAAAGCCATCACATGTCGCCAGGCAGGCGTCCCGTTTGTGACCAAAACCTCCGCACGCCAGACACAGCAGTGGACGCCAGCAGGTCGCCGCTAGGTGCCCCCGAAGGTGACATCGATAGCAGGTCACCTCCCTTCGACCTCTGCCCCAACCATCTCTAACATCCCTCCTGCCCATGTTCCCGACACCCGCAAGGATACGTAAACCACGCGCCTTCCTGCGCCAAGATCGCGAACGCCATACCACCCATCCATTAGAGTCACCGGCACCGGCGCCAGACCCCCTCAGGCGGCCAGCCATCCAACAACAGCTTTTCCAGCTCAAAGGGAAATTCAAAATTCCAAGCTTCGTAGATTCCCGCTCAAGAGGCCTCGATCTTACTACCCCCACGGCTCTACCCTTTTTGGAATAAGAACAATGTAGGCAAGATTGCCTATTGGGATGGGGGAGAATCCTTGGCACTAGGCCTATCTCCTCTTCACCTAGACACCCTGAAGCTAAGGGGGTATATGTAGTTGTTGGCCATGGGTCCAAAAAAAACCCTATTTGTAGCCTCTATCTGGACATCCATATGAGTTATAGGATGTCCAGAACCCTTAGCCACAACCTGCGCACCTCAAACCCACTTTTGCATCATTTTAAGACGTCTAGACACTTGGTTTGGACGTCCAATTTATGCAGACAAAACCTTAATTCTTCCCTGCATCTGTTTGGACGTCTAGACAACAAGTCTGGACATCTAACTTTTCATTTTAAGACATCTGACACTATTGTTAGATGTCTGGAATTACTCTCTAGTTCCTGTTTTTGAATTCAAGCTTGGATCTTGAATTCCTAGGTCTCTAAACCCAACTCCAACCCCATAGGAACCTAAATTAAGGTATCCTAACCCTAATACATCACCTCTAGACCTCCCTAAGGACCTAATTAAGTCCTCACTAAACCTAATTAACTTGGATCTTAGTCAATTCCATCAGCCTATTCAATTGGACTTATTGAGTCCAATTGAGCCCTAATCTTAGCACACACTATCCAATTGGACTCAGTGAGAGTCCAATTGACCTAGACCTACCTTAATTGAGTTGTTTTACTCTCAGTTAGGGTTTTACACATTCAATTAAACTTGTATCAAGTTTAATTGCATTTTACCTTAATGAATTAAGGTTTACAACCCTAATTTGAGACCTACCTTGACCTAAACCCACTAGAACCTAACCTAAACAACCTAGCCACCTAGGTTTCGACCCACACACTCTATCTACATGAAAATACCTAGCCTAGAGTTCTCTAGAACTCTTTACCATGTGTTTTTGCCTTGGTTGCTAAAAATAGCAACCAAGATGCATTCAATTTTTAGATCCACCAAATGTGAATCTAAAAACCACCCGTCCATTCTCTCTCTCACTCTCCCATGAGCTCCCACCATAGGCCTCTCTAGAGAGTTCCACACTTCTCTAGAGAGGCTTCCTTGAGTTTACTTAAAGGACCTTTGGGTGGCCATTTGCACCCATCTAGCCTTCCATCTAGTTTTAGCTTCATTCCACCTCCATTACTCCACCTCCATCTCCACGAGCACACCATGGCATCCCCATCACCTCCACGCCAGGCCTAGATCACCTCCAACCTCTCTCCAAGGGCCGACCTAGGCACCATTGACTGCCACTCATTCTCCTCTCAACCAAGTCAAAGGCCATCAGAGCTACCTCCAAATGCCCTTCATTCTGTTAGCTAGATAAGTAGCATAGTTCTTCATAGATTAATGCTTTATCACTGCTTAGTAGTGTAGCTCCATATTCTCCCCCAATGATGCATGCATAATCCCCCCATAGATTCATATATGTAGTCATTTTCTGTTAGCTAGTTTATTGCTTTCAATCTTTCTGTGAGCTTACTTTATAGCCACCATGATGCAATCAATGAAATCATCTTTTATATATCTCTATGTCTATGTGTGAAAATCACCATGAGCTAATTGCCATATTTCCTTGTGATTAAAGTTGCATGTGCGAAATTTGCATTCTCTTGCAACTAAGCATGTCGTGCATCAATATGAATTATTGTAAACAGGCATGCATTTCTGAATAAGTAGAACGAGCTAGATCGAATTCAAATTTGCATTTTCTAAATGCCTCCCAGAGACGAATGATAGGGATTCAAGTCTCGTTATTTTATAAATTATTTTTTACGAGTGTTTTCGCACACTATACTATGGCGAAATCTCTATTTTCAAAACACATGCGAGAACCGCCTCCTGTCACCTAACATTCCACGTTAGGGTCCTCAACATGGGGTGGTCTATTTAACCCTATTATGAACTCCTTTGCATGCAACGCAAAGAATGCTGGCCACCTGTTTCACGTCTACTCTAGATGATCACCTGCTTCTAAGATTATACCTTCTACTTTGTTCTGAATTTTGGTCACATTCTTTTTCCTTGGCTCCCATACAAAATCACTTTTAGGTTACAAGCTCATCTCCCATGCCTCGACTATTACGCACCTCATGTTTGCAGATGACATAATCTTATTTGGAAATGTTTCTTTGAATGAAGTTTCAATGTTTAAGCAGATATTAGAGTCATATGAAGCTGCATCTGGTTACAGAGTCAATTTTGCAAAGTCGAGAGTTTTCTTCGGCTTAGTTCCTATTGACCCTAAACTTCTGATTCAAGATAAATTACGCATGGGTTTCATGTCAAAGTGGAAAATTTATCTTGGAAATCAGATCATTGATTCAAGAGAGCAAAAATATTTGAAAGAATTAATTATCTCAAAGTGTCACAAGAAACTAGCTTCTTGGAAAAGCAAGGCTCTTTCTCAAGTAGGGTCACAGAGTATTAATCCAGTCCTCACTTTTAGCAGTTCCAAATCACCTCACGTTCACTCACTTATTTTTGAAGAGTCTTTGTACTAAAATTGACAAAATTGCAAGGGATTTTTGGTGGGGGTTTGATGGGGATTCTCGGCAATTTTATGCAAAAGCCTAGAACTCAATATGCATTCCAAAGTATTTGGGGGGTTTAGGCTTTCAAAATTCAAAATTGTCTAGCTTGGCTTTTCTTATGAAGATGGGTTGGAGGCTTCTTGTGCAACCAAATGGCCTTTGGCAATCTTTTTTCAAGGCCAAGTATTTTCCTAGGGGGAGTTTCTAGGATTATTCACCTAAGCAGGGGGATTCCCTATTCATGAAAGCCCTTGGTTATATTCAGAAATGGCTATTTTTAGGATGTTCTTGGTTGGTTGGCAATGGAAAGGATATAAATACATGGAGAGACAATTGGCTAAGGGGTTGGACAGATACTCTTTCCTATTCAAACTGCTGCAAACCTCTGATACAAAAATATGCGATTTTATAATTGATGCAAATTAGTGTCGTTGCAATGCGTAAAATCGACCAAGTTTTAAATTTATATTTCTAAATAGAGTGAAGTGTCTAGGGTCATCTAAGGAGGCAGTTGGTGTTTTAAGAATGCTTCTCTCTTGCAAAATTGGAATCTTCTCTTTTATAATTTTGTTTTATTGTTTTTAGGGTTTTGAAAATAATCAAGAAAACAATATGAAGTAAAACTACACCTAAGTGCAATAATGAAATCTACACCTCTAAGCTCACCCTAAGAAGGTGTACCTAGGGTAATTAGAGGGTAAAAGTGGGTGCAACAAGAATCTAACTACTATAAAAGCACATGAAATAACAAAACAAATAATAAAGGCAATTGAATTTGTATTTCTATTTTAAAATGTCACATGTAAATGAATGTTTGTAGAGGAAAGCTTCCTAAAAATAAAAATAGCTAATAAAAAATAAAATGAAGTAGAAGATAGATAATCCTCCAATTGAAGCTTTGGATGGTCCTTACACCAAATGCGACTACTCCCGCACTTGAAAAGGGCTTCTCCTAAGGTGCTTTCTTCAAATGCTTCGCTTCTCTGTCTCCTCCAAGGGTGAATGTCCACCCTAGCTCCTCCTCCTCTACCTAGCCATCCCCTTTGGTGAAGAACACCTTGGCTTGGGCCAAGGTAGAAGGGAGAAGAAGAAGACACCAAGGAATCACAGGATGGCTTCCTTAATCTTCTTCTCTCCACTCCTCCTTTGGACGTCTATAGTGGATGTATAGGTATAGGAATAATGTAGCCAAGGGTAGTTCTAAAATGGGTGGTTAATGGTGTATTTATAGAGTGGGAGAGGGAGAGTTGGCATGGGATATGGTGGAGGGCTAGGATGGGAGTTTATGGGTGGTTAAAAGATCCAAGGGTGGATAATGTTGGTGCTGATTGTGCAGCAATTCACGCCATTAATTATGCCTACTTATGATATTTCATAGCTTTGCGCATTTAGATTAGGTAAATATTCATGCATTTTGTAAATATGTGCATGCATGCATTTTATGGAGAGGAAGATAGAGAGAGATTGAGCCCCCCCCCATCCAATTCATTTCTACCACCTAATACCACCGAACACAACACCACCCTACACTACCTACAATAATTCCTTAAGACTTCAAGAGCTTACCCATAAATTACCTAAAAATGTTCTAACAGTACTCTTGTCATCACCTCAACCCCTACACTTTATGTGTGCCCCATCCCCCCTCCCTTCCCTTCCCTGCCTGTTGATGTGGCTAGATCGTGTTTTAACAATTAGTTACGTCGTAGTATAGGTGATCAACCGTTGTCAACAAATAAAAGTTTTATTACTCGAAAACCTAAGTATCCGAGGTCAAACACAGGGAGCAATTGGAATTTACTACTAATCTCAAGAATGTAATTGAACACTTAATTACTCAAAATGTAATTTAAATATAAATGCATGAGTTTGAAAAGTAATTGTGGCAAAAAGAAGAAATTGGACGTTTGATCATGAGATCAGACGTCTTAAAAATATGTTTCCCTTCTCTTATTCTTCTTCTTCCTTTCTTCTTTGCGCTTCTTCTTTCTCTGCAGTATCTTTGCTTCTTTTCTTCTTATTTTCTTCTGCCTTGCTTCTTTCTTCTCCTACAGTATCTTTCTCCTTACGGGTCCTTCTTCTTCCTTGGCTCTGCTTCCTTGGTTCTATTTTCCTTTGCCTTCAGTTTCTTTTCTTCTTCTGCTTGTCTTTACCTTTCTCTATTTCTTCTTCAGTTCCTCTTCTCTTTTTCCTCTACAATGGCTTCCTTCCTTCTTCTTCTTTTCCTTTGCCAGCAGCGACTAAGTGTTGGCTTCTTCCTTCTTCCTTCCTTCCCTACACAAACCATAGCAAAGCAAAACCTATCCCTCTACCCACACCCGCGCGTCTCTCTCTGTGTGTAAACTACACTTTTCAGCACGCTCCCCTAGAGCCGGGTAAATGGGTCGGATCTCGTGCCCGGGTCCAGGTGCACCGACGTGAGGGTGGTGCACGAGTGCTCAAGGCAGTGTCAGGTCGGGTCACTAGATCCTTGTGGTGAAATCACAAACGAGGCGGTGAAGATAGGTGAGGGACCTCACCCCAAGTGCGTTCGGAGGCAACGAAGCTGTAACACAAAAACATTATAAGTTACTCTAGCGCTTTGTAAGTTAACGATGTGGGACTAATGGTCACTGCCTTCTCTCACACGCACCCGCAAAAGTCCTTCCGACAATTGCACTACTGCAGACTTTGCAGCGTCTCTTGCTGGGTCAGATATCTTCGCGATGCCTCCCCGAGTTAGCTGCACCTGGAGCCTTGCAGTCCTGCGACCTGGAGCAAGCATGGAGCTTCTTCAAGTTACTGCTAATGGCGGTAGGGGCGTGAAATGTGTCAGACACGAAAAGAGCCTCGCGGCTTAATCAGATCACTAGGGGACCTCCGTCGTGTCATGGCGAAGGTGAAGCACTAGGTGGCAGGCCGCGGGGTGACCTAGGCGTGCGTGCCTAGGTCGCCCTATGGCCGGATGGATGGGTATGTTCGGGGGACTGTTGGGTAGGTGTAGAGGGACTATGGACGGGCAGAGGTTATTCAGTGAGGTGAGGCGGAGGTTATGCGATGGTCGGCGAGGCGTGTGGGGCTGCGGAGCGATGGGAGCGTCTCGCCGAAGGGTGGCCGGAGATGAGGGAGGTGATGGTGAACAGCGGCGATCAAGGGATGTTTGATGAAATAAAATGAGGGAGATGAAAGAGGGGATAGAGAAGAATAGTTTTAACCTAACTAAAGGGACGAAGGGGACGAGGAGGTGGCCGGTAGTACTTGCTGTCGCTGGAGAAGAAGACGTCTAGTGGAGGAAGATGGTTGCGACGACGAGGATGGGGCAGCTCACGCGGGTGTCGCGCAACGCGGAGGAGGATGAGGAAGACAGCTCTGCCACTGGTTTTGTGGCAGAGCGAAGAGGAAGAGGAGGGGGGCTCACCGGAGCTCGCTGGACCCCTTGGCCGGAGAAGAAGGAGATGAATTTGGGGTGGAATCCTGGCCAAGTCGAGCTGAGGAGGTGCAACTGGAGTTGGGGTTTAATTTATAGGTGCTGACCATGCTTCTGGTGTGTGGAGGGCACGTCTTCTGCCACCGACGTCTCGCCGGAGATGGAAGGTGGTTAGATACCCAAATCTCTCATGCGTTCGCATGAGAGATTGGGTGCAAATCAGGGGTTGTGATCGGGCTCAGATGGAAGGGGACTCTCAGAGAATCTCCCTTCCAATTCTGGAAGGAGATCTCTGAGGGATCTGAGAGTATTCCCTCTCTAATCCTCGTCGGAGTAAGATCTCTCCCCAATAATGGTGGAGGGACCTGATTGTAAGATTGGAGAGAAAGCTAGGGGGGTTTATGTGATGGTTTTCAAAAGATAGGGACCAAAATGTGATTGGGTGTAATAAATTGCAAAGTAGGTCAAGATGACCTCCCCTTAGGTCCAAATTTTGGTACAAACCTAATTTGGACCTAAGGAATCCAATGGTGATGTTGGATTTTAGATTTGACCACATTTTACTGTATATTTTGCGTAAAAACCAAAATTAGGTCAATTGATGAACTAGGACCCTAATCTAGGTCAAACTAGGTTCCAAAGGCCAAATTGAATGTTCTACACCCTAGGGGATATTTTTCCATGAATTTTAGAGGATTTACTTAATTTTTATCCTGACCAGAACCTTGTTGAATTAAGCAGGTCTGTTTTAGGGTTACAAGATGTCATTTAATTCCTGGATTGCATATGAACCCATTTCTGATTGAATCAACCCACTTTTTATCTCATTTAGATCATTTGACCTATATTTTGTCTCTGAGAAATCCCGTTTATGTACTGCAATGGTAAAATTATAGTTTTAACCTTTATTTCATGTTTTCTTCTTAGAACACTTATTCCTTCAATTAAGCTCTCTTCTAAGTCATGTAGGAGCTTTTATTCTCTTTATTAGGTCAAAATGAGCTAGTTATGGCTCATGATGAGGCTCTCATCATACCCCCATGCCTAGCTTTTGCTAGTCCCTTAGCAAAATTTCAAGGTTTTAACTTTTGTTCTAGACCCTAAGTGTTTGTCATCAATTATGATAAGTGCTCTTTTTCTTTTGTGATTAGATCAAAATGCTGACAATAGGCCTAGAGGTACTCAAGTACCAACCAAAATCCGGACCTGACCTGCTTTAGCCTCAGTCCTCCGCAAAGGTTTTTAAGGCCCACAGAAACTAACCTAGGGTTTGTTGGACTCCGCGGTTAAAGCACCCGTACTTAAGACATTTTTAGCCTAGGTTCAGTTTGCAGTGCGTTTTTGTAAAAGAGAGACAGAAGATTTATTTGTTTGGAGAGCTTTCTCTCTCTTTTCCTTTTTTATTTCTAGCTTCGGATTAGCTTCTTAACACGGTCTATATCGGATTCCTCGTCCCCATCATCAATCCTCAAGGGTCCCTGGCTATCAATGCTTCGAGATAACACCGCCCATGGCAACCCCCAGAACCCTGGCTTTCGAGATTTCGAGATAATCCCGCCCATGGCATTCCGTGGCCGAATCCAGACCCTGGCGATCGACATTTCGTGATAATGCCACCCATGGCATCTGAACCAGCAGAGTGCTTACATGCCCTCGGTAGGATATTTAAATATCCTAAGAGACAAGCATCGAGGAAACGATATGTTGTTACGCATCTTCGAGGGGAATTTCCCACATCTCTGTGCTGGGAACTCGTCCAAATCAACTTGTGTTGATCGGCCGCTCCTAATCTAGGTGACTTTTTCAGGACATTAAACGCTTTTGCGTGAATTGGATATTTATGCGCACTGAACCAAACTGTGTGTGAATTTGGGGTGCTTAGGTTACCGAATCCTGCAAACCGGAGGTCAGTTAACGAGGCCGAATACTTCCTAAGTCTTAGACCTAATACTTAAGCTTTGCATTTTCCCCAACCTCTTGAGGATTATCCAGATCTTAGCGGATACGTGAATTATTAAGCTAAAGAATCTAACCCAAGAGGCCTAAGACCAGCGTTCCTGCTAATTTCTTTTTATGTCTCCTTAGCACTTTTCTTTTTCTCTTTTCTTGATCTGGTCTCGAACTTCAGTTAATCCCTTAATCTCTTACTAATGACTACCTCTTTTTCTTTTTCATTTTGTGCTCTTTTTGTCATTTTTGCTCTTTTTCTCCTCATGATTATGTGGCTCACAAAATTTCCTCCCTCCATTTTTTTGTTCTTTTTAATAATTTTTCCATTTTTTTTGTATTTTTGACATATGTGAATTTTTTTGTGTGAGAATCCTTCTGATTTTTTCTTGGTTCTGTATGTATGCACTTTATCATCCCCCCATTCCTAAGTTTTGCAATGTCCACATTGTAAACGGAGGGTGTGAAATAGTGTTGAGGTCAAGGACTTAGAACAGGATACATTGGGTGGGTGGATGGGTCGGAAATGACTGATGCGAACAATTTCAAGCTCTGGTACATGTACCAAAGGTGGGATCAACTGTCTAAGGCTGAACTCAAGGTGCAATGGACGTGGAGTACAGACGGATAATCAGACGAATCTCTATTTTTGGGATGACGGGTTGCCTCTTGTTAAGCGCTAAATTTAATGCCTTCAGCCGAGCGGAAAATGGGGTGGAGAGGGAGTGGTCAAATCAGCGAAATTTTGTAAAACAAGCACCTTGATTAAGAGCCTGGTTGGTCCGACCGGGTGCTTGTTAAGATCAGTAGGCTGATGATGCAGCCCAAACCCAATAAGTCTGGTGGGTTGATAGATGTAGATCAACAGATGCGGAACCCACCATATGCAATGTGGCTCGGATGGATATGGAAGTGAAAACTCAGGTTCAGGCTGAGTCGAATCAGCCTAGTCAGAGTAGGGTTCCGAAAAATAGTCAATGTATGATGTGGAAACCCTACAGGGGTGATTAAAGAATGATGGCTCCTGATTTTCGACCTGATCAATACCCAATACCTGGTATAGGTATGGAGTTGAATCATCTGCAAATGGCTCAGTGAGAGGTGAATCGGAATAGAAATTGAGTCCGGTTGCAAGTCGGGGTAGAGAACGGGTTTTGATTGGTTCTGTATATGTGGAGTAGGTGGCTTCAAAGATAATTGGCTTGTTATAATCAGGAAGCAGATTTTCTCCGATGTTATGGTCAGATTCGAAATCATCAGAGAGTTTGCGAAAATTAAAATCTGAATGAGATTCAAGATCGTGAGTTCCACCACAAAGTAAATCAGATGTTGTAGATTCAGCAGCATGACTGCGGTCTAGCCTAAATGTTAACTCTGAGCTTTAAAAGGTGTCCCTATCTGGTAGAGGCTCAGGTTCTAAGCTAGTAGGGCAAACCCAATTGAAACCCCACTCATCCAACTCCTCGATTTCTGTATCGTAAATTGGCATGACTTCCGAAAAATCGATTAGTTCCTCTGAGGATGTTGGCGAGGGATATTCATCAAATAGAGGCCCAAAATCATATTCTTCATTGAAAGATTGATCTTCCTCATATGGGGCCTTGAAATCTTCAAAATAGGTTTCAGATCTAGATTCTGGGCTTAGGATGTGAGTTGAATCTCTAGAATCTAGGTCTGAATAACCTTCGAGGGTCACCTTATCAGGATAAGGGACAAAATTTATACCCTCGAGAGGTTCAGTCCTACTCTTATACTTGCAAAAGTTTTGGGATTCTATAATGGGCTCAACATGGTATTTTCCTGCATTTGGAGCTTCCCAACCTTCTTCAATATCAGGCACATTGTACTCCATCTGGGTTGGGAATCCACAACCATTTTATGCCTCAAACCCGAGATCAGATTGATCCTCGATGTTGTCCCAAGATGGTTCATCCTCTGTTTGTGGTATATACGGGTACTTTTGGTCAATAATTTGTTTTACTAATCTCATTATCTCTTCCCATTTTTCAAGACTATCTTGGTGTTGCTTCCAAAGTTGAGGATTTGTCATACATTAAAGGTATTCAAGATTGTGCAGTTTTTCTATCTCAATGTATCCAGTAATGAGCAAGTCACGGGTTTATCCTTTTGTAGCTTCTGCCAATAGTACTTGGGCACAAGTTATGATAAAGGTTGTGGTTGTTGGGACATCAACCTGAATGTTTCCTACTGGTGTCGAGGTTTCTTCTTTTTCATAGAATTTCATGGCATCCTCAATCATTCTATCTCTCATGGATCTCCGATATTTAGGTTTCTTGAATGGTAGTCCTAAGTGGTTTGGCTGCATATTTGGATCAGGTGGTGGAATCATGATGTAGAATCAGAGTTTGAATCAAGATGTAGAATCAAGTTATGAAGCAATTAGATCTGAATAACGAGTCCCACTGAAAATGTGTGTGTGTGCTCTAAAGAGAAAAGATGAGGGACTGGAGATGTTTTTGACCCAATCAAGACACCCAAAGATGGTTGGATGACTATGGAGGTTCGGGGCGAATGGTACCCCTGGATCAGAAGATCGTCCACCTGAGAATTACCTAGGCAACCAGAGAGGGAGAGTCCCGCAAAGACCCCTACACGGTAGAGCGTCCCCACGGGTTACAGGGTTTCCCCCACCCGACCTTTCTTGTCACTGAGATTCCAGGTAGACCAGAATGGGGACCTTGACCTCTTAAGTCTACCACTTTTATTTCAAAGGTGCTTTAGGGTTCTCACTTGAACTTTAGATGTTTTGATGTTGTGACCTAATTTAGAGGTTGGTTGACTCAAGGGGTCAACTTCACCTGACCTGTCCTATAGATGGCAGAATGATTCTAGGCTTGGGACCTAAAGATCACCCTGATTTGACTCCCAGGTTATTAGGTCCAAGGTTTTAAGATTCAAATGATTTTAGAGCTCAATTTTTCTTAGGGTTTGTCTTGTTTAGATCTCTTCAATCAAGGGCTTGGGTAGCACACTGATGCGGGAGGGTTTATTTCCTTTTATGCAGGCATGTGTGAGCTAGCACTTCAAGACCCTATTGTAGAAACCCTAATTTGGTTCTATTTCCAATCCTCTTTTTCTTTTCTTTTTTTTTTGAAAAGGTTCTCTTTGGACTTAAAAGCAAGAAGTGTGTTGTCCGCCGAGATTAAGCGTGATTTCTATTAGGCACATGAATTTGTTGGATAGAATCTAAAAAATCGCTCCAACTTCAAGAAGATTTGAAAAAATTTTCGCAAAATCAGGAAACGTTTGCCTTAAAGATGGTGATTACTATAGAAAGAAGGCAATTGCTTCCTAAATTAATTTTCTTCCTTTGGTCTTTCAAAGCTTAGGGGATAGTTTAAGGAAGAAAAGAAATTACCTGCCCTGGAGTGGTTGACTTACGAGAGGGATTTTCTTGTGAAATACCTGGAAGATCACAACAAAGCAAAGTAGGGCAAGTTAGTGTTCAATATGATAAAAAGAATGTAGAGACTAGTGATAAATTGCTCATTGCTCCCCAGCAACGGCGCCAAAATGTTGACGTGGCTAGATCGTGTTTTAACAATTAGTTACGTCATAGTATAGGTGATCAAGCGTTGTCAACAAATAAAAGTTTTATTACTCGAAAACCTAAGTATCCGAGGTCGAACACAGGGAGCAATTGGAATTTACTACTAATCTCAAGAATGTAATTGAACACTTAATTACTCAAAACGTAATTCAAATATAAATGCATGAGTTTGAAAAGTAATTGTGGCAAAAAGAAGAAATTGGACGTCTGATCATGAGATCAGACGTCTTAAAAATATGTTTCCCTTCTCTTATTCTTCTTCTTCCTTTCTTCTTCTTTGTGCTTCTTCTTTCTCTGTAGTATCTTTGCTTCTTTTCTTCTTATTTTCTTCTGCCTAGCTTCTTTATTCTCCTACAATATCTTTCTCCTTACGAGTCCTTCTTCTTCTTCCTTGGTTCTGCTTCCTTGGTTCTGTTTTCCTTTGCCTTCAGTTTCTTTTCTTCTTCTGCTTGTCTTTACCTTTCTCTATTTCTTCTTTCTTCTTTAGTTTTTCTTCTCTTTCTCCTCTGCAATGGCTTCCTTCCTTCTTCTTTTCCTTTGCCAGCAGCGGCTAAGTGTTGGCTTCTTCCTTCCTTCCCTGCACAAACTACAGCAAAGCAAAACCTATCCCTCTACCCACACCTGTACGTCTCTCTCTCTTGTGTAAACTACACTCTTCAACATGCTCTCCTAAAGCTAGGTAAACGGGTCGAATCTCGTGCCCAAGTCCAGGTGCACCGGCGTGAGGGTGGTGCACGAGGAGTGCTCAGGGCAGTGTCAGGTCAGGTCGCCAGATCCGTGTGGTGAAATCATGGACGAGGCGGTGAAGATAGGTGAGGGACCTCACCCCAAGTGCGTTAAGAGGCAACGCTTTGTAACACAAACACATTATAGGTGTGGGACTAATGGTCACTGCCTTCTCTCGCGCGTGCTCGCAAAAGTCCTTCCTGCAATTGCCACTACTGCAGACTTTGCAGCGTCTCTTGCTGGGTCAGATATCTTCGCGATGCCTCCCCGAGTTAGCTGCACCTGGAGCCCTGCAGTCCTGCGACCTGGAGCAAGCGTGGAGCTTCAAGTTACCGCTAATGGTGGCAGGGGCGTGAAATCTGTCAGACACAAAAAGAGCCTCGCGGCTTAATCAGATCACTGGGGGACCTTCACCGTGTCATGGCGAAGGTGAAGCACTAGGTGGCAGGCCGCGGGGCGACCTAGGCATGCGTGCCTAGGTCGCCCTGTGGCCGGATGGATGGGTATGTTCGGGGGACTGTTGGGTAGGTGTAGAGGGACTATGGACGGGCGGAGGTTATTCAGTGAGGTGAGGCGGAGGTTATGCGATGGTCGGCGAGGCATGTGGGGCTGCGAAGCGATGGGAGAGTCTCGCCGAAGGGTGGCCGGAGATGAGGGAGGTGATGGTAAACAGCGGTGTTCGAGGGATGTTTGATGAAATAAAATGAGGGAGATGAAAGAGGGGATAGAGAAGAATAGTTTTAACCTAACTAAAGGGACGAAGGGGACGAGGAGGCGGCTAGCAGTACCTGCTGTCGCTGGAGAAGAAGACGTCCAGTGGAGGAAGATAGCGACGACGACGGAGATGGGGCAACTCGCACAGGTGTTGCGTAACGTGGAGGAGGATGAGGAAGACGGCTCTGCCACTGGTTTTGTGGCAGAGCGAAGAGGAAGAGGAGGTGGGCTCACCGGAGCTCGCTGGACCCCTTGGCCGGAGAAGAAGGAGATGAATTTGGGGTGGAATCCTGGCCAAGTCGAGCTAAGGAGGTGCAGCCAGAGTTGGGGTTTAATTTATAGGTGCTGGCCGTGCTTCTGGTGTGTGGAGGGCACGTCTTCTACCACCGACGTCTCGCCGGAGATGGAACGTGGTTAGATATCCAAATCTCTCGTGCGTTCGCACAAGAGATTAGGTGCAAATCAGGGGTTGTGATCGGGCTCAGATGGAAGGGGATTCCTCAGAGAATCTCCCTTCCAATTCTAGAAGATCTCTGAGGGATCTGAGAGTATTCCCTCTCTAATCCTCACTGGAGTAAGATCTCTCCCCAATAATGGTGGAAGGACCTGATTGTAAGATTGGTGAGAAAGCTAGGGGGGTTTATGTGATGGTTTTCAAAAGATAGGGACCAAAATGTGATTGGGTGTACTAAATTGCAAAGTAAGTCAAGATGACCTCCCCTTAGGTCCAAATTTTGGTACAAACCTAATTTGGACCTAAGGAATCCAATGGTGATGTTGGATTTTAGGTTTGACCACGTTTTACTGGACATTTTACGTAAAAATCTAAATTAGGTCAATTGATGAGCTAGGACCCTAATCTAGGTCAAACTAGGTTCCAAAAGCCAAATTGAATGTTCTACACCCTAGGAGATATTTTTCCATGAATTTTATAGGATTTGATTTTTATCCTAACTAAAATCTTGTTGAATTAAGCGGGTCTGTTTTAGAGTTACAAGATGTCATTTAATTCCTGGATTGCATATGAACCCATTTCTGATTGAATCAACCCACTTTTTATCTCATTTAGACCATTTGACCTATGTTGTCTCTGAGAAATCCCGTTTATGTATTGCAATGGTAAAATTACAGTTTTAACCTTTATTTCATGTTTTCTTCTCAGAACACTTATTCCTTCAATTAAGCCCTCTTCTAAGTCATGTAGGAGCTTTTATTCTCTTTATTAGGTCAAAATGAGCTAGTTATGGCTCATGATAAGGCTCTCATCACTGCCTATATAACAGGACCCAACCCCCCATGCGAGAAGGTCGACACCATACCACACCCATTCCCACATCCACCAATAGCACTCCATTCCCCCTTACCACCATCACCACATTCAACCGACCACACTTCCAGCTCTCCTCTCTCCATCTCTTCCTCTCCCAGATGCTGCTCTCTCGGTAGTTGAGAGAGCACGCAACAGGCAGGGAGTAGTTCCTCATGGTCCCAAACACCAAGTCAAGCTTCGCCACCGCCCAGCTCCCTCGTGAGCAAGTAGGCACGGTGGTTCTTTTCTTTTCTTTTTATTTTTACTTTTGTTTTATTGAGTGTTTTCCGCCATTAACGTAGCTATAGAACCTCTATTTCACATTCCCCTATTTTTCACTGTAGGTACTATTCACGGTTCATTGCAAATCATTCTTTTCGTGATAGCCACCGGCCACTTCTCACTTTGCCGATGGCATCACCCATCCAAAACCCACGCACACACAACCACACTAACCCAGCCACCCTCGCTCACACTCACAGCATCTGCTCTCTCTCCCTGTTCCCGCCTGTGCACTCACATATACATAGTCATGCACACATCCACTCACACACACACACATATATATATAAACACACCCACCTACACACACATATATCTATATATATATATATTTATATATATCCATCACCACCTCACAAAACCCACGTTTTCACACCTGCAACCAACCGTTTCCGCCTTATTCACCCTTTCCGCCTCATTCACTCACACACCACACACACACACACCCACACTTACCTGCTTCCTTCACCCCGCCAGCACACACACATACATTCACACATATATTTATATATATCCATCAACACACACACACACATATATATATATAGTTACGTACATTTATATATACATACACACTTATAGATAGATATATATATACATATATATATATGTACACATTCTCTCATACATACATTCACTTATACATAGTCCTATTCACGATATCATACAGATTTCCATCATCGCATATTTTATCCTGACTGGGTACACACCAGTTGCATACACACTTGAGATATTCGTGCACATTAAGCATTCCACACACACACGTCCGCTCCACACCGCACACGACACATTATTAGTGTCGATCCCATCTCATTAGATGGTGGTCACACTAACCTACGCTACATTTCATTGAATCTTTGATTCAAAAACCCCCATTATATACTATATAGTATATATACATATACACATATACCTATTCACACACACACACACACAAATAAGGTAAGTATTTCCATTCCTTTTCATTGCGTATTTCCTTTCCACATTTTATTTTATATTCTTTTTTTTGTTGATTAAGACAAGACAAAAAAAATCTAAAATAGAAAAGATAACTCTTATCTTTACAGATACATGATCTCATGTGTGGTGAGATCAATTTTGAACTTATTTTTTGATGAATCACCAAGGACCACTTTTGAGGGTATGCCTCAAGGACAAGTCTATCCAAAAAAATCTAAAACCAAGAAAAATCCAAAAAATACAATAAGCGAATGAAAATCACTGTCATTAGGAATCATGTAGAAATCGATTAACTCTAAAATTGTCTTCCCTATGTTCGACCATGGGCCTAAAACTAATAAGTTTAAAATTTGATTTAGTCCAAGTTAATAAATTTCGATAAACTAGTGTAGATTCGCCTATAGGTAATTACTCCCGCTATATACTTTTCGACGCTAATATCACCATAGTAAATAACCCTACTCGCATTTCGACATGAGATTTTCTGGAGCTGTTGCTGGGGAGATGCCTTCTAGAGTAGGTTTCTACTCATTTCCTTTGATTATCTATTCTCCCACCCATCTCTTTATGGGCATTTTTGTTTGTTTTTGTGCAGGTAAATGATGGGAACACCATCATGAGCCATAACTAGCTCAATTTGATCTGATAAAGTCAATAAAAGATCCTACATATCAGTCAGAAGGTCTCTAGAGTAGGTTGAGTTGCTTTGAGAAGAAAAGAAGAATAAAAGATTATTTCTACAATTTTACCAGTAATCCACAAATACAGCATAACCATGGGGTTTTTAAGGGGTTACTAAAGGCCAAATATGCATTTAAATCTAATAAGGCAGTCCATGTAGACAGAAACGAGTTTTCAGGTATTTCAAGAATTAAATGACATTTGAAACTCTAAAAATAGACCTACCTAATCTACTGAGGTTTTGGCTATGATAAAATTCACATAAATGCTCTAAAATTTATAGAAAAATATTCTCTAGGGTTTAGCATCTTTGAATTGACCATCAGAACTTGTTTTGACCCAAAATAGAGTCACAAACTGACTATTGCCCTAATTTGGGTTTTTGCATAAATTATCCAATCAAACTAGGTTAAAACCAAAATTTAACTTCACCATTAGATTCCTTAGGTCCAAATTAGGCTTGTACCAAAATTTGGACCTAATCAAAGATCATCTTGACCTAGTTTGCATTTTTGTCCAATTTAACTCTTTCTCTTTAACTCAACCGCTCAGCTTTTGAAATTCCTTGCAAATACCCCCTATCTTTGTCGTCACACTTTACAAAAAGGTCCCCTCACCATTTTCGTGGAGAAGTCCTACTCCGATGACCTTCATTTGGCAAGAACTCTGTGATTTCTTGGCGAATCCCTCTCAAAATGGAAAGGGAGATTCATCAGGTAATCTCCTTCCTATTGAGCCATGTCCAAGTCTCCAAATCTCTCTGAAAAGCTCGTGCGAATCCTTCAAAGATTCGGGTCTCCTATTTCACAAAGCTTGGGAGCTTCCAAGCTTGGTTTCCAAGCTTAAGAGCTTGCCCCTTGGCCTATAAAAGACCCCCCCATGGCATTCCTTACCTCCTTAATGAGAAATTGAGCTAAATCTAGCCCTATTTCCTCTCCTCCTTGGCTTGCTCCACCTCGCTCCGACGACCTCTTCCTCCGAGCTTCTTCACTGGCCGTCACGGACTATAGCCGACAGTTCTCAACTCCCCAGTTTCTTCCGCACCTCGACATACCCCTGAGGCGCTTCCTTCCCCTTCGTCATTGCCATTCTCTCCCACCGGAGCTCCCTTCGTCTCCGGTGCCAGCCATACCAGACCCGACGTTGCTCCTCCTCCTCATCATCCGCTACCTACTCAAATCAAATCCCTAGCTCCACTACTTCACAACTTTGTCTTCGCCACTCCGACTCGACCACCACACCGCCTCCCGCGAATTCATCTCCCTTTGCTCCGGCAACCACTCCGACGAGGTCTTCCGCACGCTCCACTACTCCAAACACCTCAATAACCACCTCATAAGCTCCACCATGACTCGCCCATCAAAACCCCTCACCCTATTCGCCACTTCGCTCACACAAATATCGACTAAACAACCCACCTTCTCGCTTCCATCTCTGTCACCGTCTGCCATCATCCACGCACGAATCACCCCACGAACGCTGCCATAACATTCCATGCCCTACGGCGATCCTATTGAACATTTTAATTGGGGCTTAGCGCCTGTATTCTTGATTCCAGGTCTTCCACTGGAGCTCCTCCGCCGCGACGACTTCATCGGCCAAGTTCGTGGTGTTCTAACCACGAAGAACTCAGGTGCGCGAAAGGACCCCAAGTCTTGATCCAAGGCTTCAATTGGAAGCTTTCCCCACAGTAGCTACTCCAATTGGTGAGACATCACCTTCAGCAGCTTTGCGAGGAGAACTATGGGACATTTAGTCCCACATCGTGCGTGACCGAGCTCCTATAGTGGCATAAAAGGAAAAAGTGTCGGGGCCTTACTGCCTCAACACTGGAGGATGAGGTCCCCCGCACACCGTACACACCCTCGTCCGTGACCACTGCCCGCGAACCTGGACTCTGACCCGATTGTCTAGTTACCCGACCTGCTTATGCACCCGAGTCTGAGAAAGAGAAAGAGAGAGCAGGGTTAAGGGGGGTTTTGCTTTAGAGAGATCCTAACACTTAGCGAAATTCGCAAAGTGTCCCCCCTTTGTGCATGAAGTGGAGGAAGAAGAGAAGCCAAAGTAGAAGAAGAGGAAGAATAAGTAGCCAAAAGAGGAACAGTGCTTACGCACTGTAGCATCAGAGAGAAGTGCATTGTGCACTCATCATATGTGGCATTTGGTTGACTAGTACTATTCCATTATTTAAGTATAATTGTAATAGGATAATTTGGTAATTCAAATCACCATTTTATCCTAATCCTTTTTTCCACATTGACTCTTGACTTTATATTTACATCATTTGTGCTTGAAATTGCTATTACATTATTATATTCTTGCTTAAAATTGTGATCTTGAGATAAATTACCATATTGCTCCCTACGTTCGACCTCGGATTTCTTTCGAACTATAAATTTTAAGTGTTCTTCGCGATTTATCGACTATACTACAGTGCATTATTTATAAACACCAATTCAGAGTGAGCAACAGTGAACTAGTTGGGAGGAGACACGTAGAGGAGGTCAGAGACGTGGGCAAGTCCAAGGCGGGGAGCGAAAGAGTGAAGTCGTCGAAGCTACTTGGACCTTCGCACGCGTTGCTGAGGTAGGTGTCCATTCCTCTTAGCAATTTAGGTTCTTTTATCACATTAAAAAATAATAATAATTTTCTCGGGATTTCAGGGGAGAGTGAATTGAAATCCATTGTTTAATTCTTTTTATCACCTCCACCACCCTCGATTCCCACTTACTTGTCTGCATAAAATCTGAGAATTCATGATTCTTGGATTTTTTTCGTAATGCGTGATTCTACTTGAGGCAAATTAAAATTGATTATTTGCCACACATCTTCGCCTCATTTATTCACATTCGGGATTCACATTTTGGTTGGGGAGTCTTGCAGTCGATTTGACTCCAACCCCACCACAATCTTATATTTCGACCCCTGATTGATCCCAAATTTCAACCCCAATATATTCATTTTCATCTTTCATATCTTTGCGGTTGAGCCTTCATGTGGATTACTATTTTGGTGATTGGGAGCACTTGGAGTGCATTGTTTGGCTCCCATTCACATTGAACTAAAAGTGATTCGTGCATCTGCACTTATAAACATCTATTTAGGGGGCCCATTGCATTATAGCATGCATTCACTTAATTAAGTTGAAGGAGGGTTGTTTGGGAACAATGAATTTGTATTTCTTGAAACCCGGAAATTAGCTGAATTGATAATTCATTGGAATCATAAAATTCATTCTACTTAAGAGTGGAATTCTAAAAGTCATTCGCCATCTAAAACTTCAACTCGAGGAGAGTCCCCCGTTGCATGCTTGTTTTACACACTTATCAATCAATGCACTTGGGCAATACCCATATACAATGTCGTTCACATTCCAAATCACTTGCTTCCTAAGCCCCTTAATTTAAAATTGGTAGTAACTTGGCCTCATTAAGGTTTGGAGGTCTAACTACCTGTGGTAGCGCCTACATGCTGGTGCGAGTTCCCACGTAATATCAAGTGTCTAAGACTGGAGCAAATAGCCTTTCAATCTGGCTCAGTGGTTCCACAGTGCTCATATTCGGTTTCGTAGGTTGTGATAGTAAGTAACTTAGATCTTTAGGTCTTAGGTCACATTTATAGGTTAGGACCTTGATTAATTGATTTATTATTAAGTGCACCTATCCGGCGTCAGCTCTCTCATCCCCTTCTCTCTTCTCATCACCCAAATTCTTCTTTCGACAGTGCATGTTTGGGAGGAGATCACAAAGCCCTGAACTGTTTGAATTGTTTGATAAATCTAAGAGGGTAGAATCTGGTGAAATGTCCTCCTCCTCCGTAAACATGGCTGCTCGCCCACCCCCAAATCCTGAGGGAGGAAATTGTCCCCCTCCCAATCCACCAGGTGGAGTTGGAACCATTGACCCATTAACCTGCCTCCAAGCCCAAATGGCATTGTATACTGAGTAGATTGAAGCCATTAGGGAAACCCTGGAGGAAATGCAAAATCCTCCTAAACGAGAGGGGCCCAGGTCTCTTGGCTCATATCAAAATCT
This sequence comes from Thalassia testudinum, assembly GCA_037157565.1. Lineage (NCBI taxonomy): Eukaryota > Viridiplantae > Streptophyta > Magnoliopsida > Alismatales > Hydrocharitaceae > Thalassia > Thalassia testudinum. The sequence continues at coordinate 175,593,374 of JAZHRO010000031.1, forward strand.
CACTGTTACAGAGACCCTTGGACAAATTCGTGTACCCATGGGCGGGGAAGATTTTGAACTAAAACCATACGTAATTAGCCTAATCAACTTCCATTACATATCGTCCTCATGAAAATGTTCCCATTTTCGTTGCGAGACAAAGCTGTGCAATGGTTACGCACGATTGGGAAACCCATTCACTCTTGGGAAGAGATGCGCACAGCGTTTCTCAAGAAATTTTTCCCAATCGGGTGCACTAATGCACTTTATCGTGCTATAACTTCTTTTACGTAACAAAACAGTGAGCAGTTTCATGAGGCCTGAGAGAGGTGTAATGACCTCCTCAGGAAATATCCACATCACGGTCTGCCTAAGTGGCATGTAGCTCAGATCTTCTATTATGGGCTAAATGAAACTTTAAGGTAGATTGCAGATACTTCCTGCAAAGGTAATTTCATGAATAAAGACAAGGATGGATCATTTGAACTGTTTGAAAACATGAGTGAAAATTCCATAAACAACGCTTCCATTGTTGCCTTTAATCGGACTAGCACACCTCATAGCAGAGCACACGAGGTTGACACGGGACCCTCTCATTCATCCACTGACTTAAACTTGATCGCACAAAAATTGGATGAAGTCTCCATCATGCACAAGAAGCTGGACAAATTCTTGGCCAACCACGCCCATTCTGTGTCTCACACTTCAACTCCTCCATCACATCACAAACTCAATCCTTCCCAAGTCAGGCTAATTTCCAAGAATCCCACAAGACCTGCACCATCCTTGCCGTGTATCACGCCAAGCAACTCGGTAAGTAATGTGGACCTGGCTTCTACTAGCCAATATTATGACATGGAGGAGCAAGCCTCCATGTACTTGGATGCATTATCATATGCAGGCTCGTCTTCTGAATTTGAAGACATGTGAGCCCTGGGGAACAACCCATATTCTGCTACTTATAACCCAGGGTGGCGCAACCATCCAATCGGCATGGTCCAACAACCCTTAGCACCAAAACCCCACTGTTGGACCAGTGCAATCGTCCGCTCCTGTCATCCCAAGGGCCCAATATTATCCACCAGCAAATCCACCACCGGACCCTTGTGCACCTCAAACGGATCACACATCAAACCCTCTTGATAAATTAATGCAAATGATGATGGGAATATCGAAGCGCCATTGTTTGTGAGCAAAATCGAGGTTATAAAAACTGTGTCGTAGTATAAGTCGAAATTGCTTGAAAACAAATAAGATTTATGCTCGAAAGAAATCCAAGGTCGAACACAGGGAACAAGTAACAATTAACTCTCAAGATTGCAATTCTATCAATGTATAACAATAAATCCAAGCAAGAATGATATATATGATAAAAAAAATGTCAATGAAGCAAAAAGATTAAGGTAAATTGGTGAGTTGAATAACCAATTACCCCTTACAATAATAGCAATTATCTCAACAATATCAATCAAGGAAATAAAGCCTCAAATGTATGCAATCAGATGACGGAGGCTTGTATCAGACGGCTTAAACAGCTGATGCTACAGTGCTAGGGAAGCACTGTTCTTCTCTGCCTTCTCTTCTTCTTTGCCTTGGTTTCACACACAGAGGGGCTCCGATTTTGGCTAAGTGTCAAAATCTCCTCAGAGCAAAACCCTCCCCTGCCCCACGTGCTCTCTCTCTCTCTTTCTCTCTCTAGGTTTCGCCCTCCCAACGCCTTCCAAAGTCACAGGTAATCAGATTCGGATCTAAGCGCACCCGGGACTGAGGCTGCAGGCGTGGGTCATAGTCGAGGTGTGCGTGGGTTAGGCGAGTCGGGTCAGCACCAGGCCTGCATGCATAGTGTCACGGGCAAGGCACGTGTGAAGGGGTGGCAAGGGACCTCACCCCCCAAGTGTGTTAAGGCGATAAGCCCCAACCACTTTTTCCTGTTATTGCGTTGCGGTCGCTTTGTTCTGAACGATGTGGCACTATCCTCCTCAGCTTTCCTCTTCGCACAGCACAGCGACAGTATCGAGATAATTTCGGTCAAAGGTCAGATCAAAGGACCAAGTTGATCCCTTGGTTACGTTCCTAGACGAAGTCCGCTGCACCAGGAGCTTCCGCCTGTGCTTGCAATGGCTGAAGAGAGCTTCAAGCTTCACTCAAGCTCGCCGTTAATGGCGTGGAGGACTCGGCACCTGAAAATCAAGGAAAAGGGCCTCACGGCCGTGTCAGATGGTTCAGCAAGATCGTGATGATGTGGTAAAGGCGTTGGTGGCGATAGACTGCTGCGAAGGGGGGTCGGAGATGGCTGGTGGAGGCGGATTAGGTCAGAGAATAGTGGGTTGTTCAGTGGGTAGTTAGGAGGGGCAATCGACCTATGTTATGGCTTCTGCTCCTGGGATCGAGGCAGAGGTGTAAGGATGAGTGACAGCCAATTTGGTGGAGTGTAGTGGCCGTGCAAACTCACTAAAGGTATGCCAGCGAGGTAGAAGATGGGGAGCGTGCGAGTGAGATGGCGGTCGAAATAGAGTGTGGCTAGTGTGCGTGAATGAAGTAGAGGAGTTAGGGAACTTATCTAGGTAGTTGGCAGACGACGAGGAGTAGAAGTGACATCGGTTGCGATGTGGTCGGCACTAGGGAAGAAGGTGACTCCGGTGAGAAGGAAACGGTGAGGAAGACAGAGAGAGAGATGCCCGCTGGTATGGCGTGACCCAAAGGAGGACGAGGAAGATGAATCCGCCATTAGTATTGCGAACAGACAACGAGGGAGGTTGAGAGGAATCTCCATAGCTCGAGGATCCTTTTGGCCAGAATAGGAAGGAGGAATGTGGAGAGTTTTCGGCCAAAATTGAGCTTGGGATGGACAGTATGCATTGGGGCTTCTTTTATAGGCCTCTGGAGGATGATTTGAGCTTGGGAAGCAAGCTTCCCAAGCTTGGAATGTTCGCCGGAGATGGGAGCTTGAAAGATACCCGAATCTCTCATACATTCGCATAAGAGATTAGGAAGGTTGTAGGGCTTTGAATCTGGCTCAAAAGGAAGAGAATTCATTGACGAACTTCTCTTTCAAATTTAAGAGGGATTCGTCAAGGAATCAAGAAGAAAATGCCAAATCAAGCTCACTGGAGTTGTAGGATTAGGATTTCATGGCTGTAGGGATCTATTTGAAGAAGGAGACGATAAAGTTAGGGACCTGTTTGTAAAGGATTCAAAAGTTAGGGGCATGTGTGTGAGATAAAAGAGCCAGACAGAACTAAATTGCAAATTAGGTCAAGATGAGTTTAGATTAGGCCCAAATTTTGGTACAAACCTAATTTGGACCTAAGAAATCCAATGGTAAAGTTAAATTTTGGTTTTGACCTAGTTTGACTGGGTAATTTGTACAATTACCTAAATTAAGGCAAATATCTGTCTGAGACTCTATTTTGGGTCAAGACGAGTTCCAATGGTCAAATTGAAGGTACCAAACCCTAAAGAATATTTTTCTATGATTTTTAGAGGATTTAGGTAAATTTTATCCTGACCAGAACCTCAATTAATTAAGTAGGCCAGTTTTTAGGATTTTAGATATCATTTAATTCCTAAAAAGCGTGAAAGCGCTTTTCTATCTATTCTAACCCACTTGTTAGACTCTTAAGACCATTTTACCTTTGTTCAACCCCTGAGAAAACCTGCGGTTATTCTATTTTTGTAATAGAATGGTAAATTTTCTGAAATAACCCTGTATTCTTATCTTCTTCTCAAATCAATATTTTGTGCCCTTAAGACCTTCTGATGGATATGTAAGAGCTTTTATTGACTTAATTAGATCAAACTGAGCTAGCTATGGCTCATGATGGTGTTCCCATCAGCCATGAAGAAAATATGACTTCCCTTCAACACCAATTGGCGCAGCAAAATGCTGAGATCACTCAACTACGCATGATGACTCAATCTCAAAGCACTCTTCCTGGCAACCTATCCCAAACCCTCGAAATTTTGTACCCCATGGTCCACAACCATAAGTACGACCTTTTCAGGGGCAGGTTCACCAAATTCTGCATGCTCCGAGTACTCCACTAGGATTTCAGGCTAATCCTACAGTAGCACATCAACCCTATGTTCCTATTGTGAACTCTCCTCCACCTTATGATCCCACTGGACCTGTGACGTCCAATGTGATTACTATGAGGAGTAGTAAACAGACCGTCATTCCACCTCAACCTGATCTTGGCCCATCTTCTTTATCATCCTCCCATTCAGATTGTGCACCGCATTCTCGTGAGGATGACACACCCAAACTGGTTCCAGAATCAATCCCATTCCCTATGGCTCAACTAAGGGAGCCAAAAGGCAAGAAAAAGAACACACAGACCTTTAATATTTTACATGATTTATTCAAGGATGTTGAGATCAAAGTTCCCTTGCTAGAGGCAATCGACCACATCCCGACTGTCGCACATTTCTTTAAGGACTACACTACACCTAGGCGACAACAAAAGAAAACCAAGAACCCAGTGGTTCTCTCACCTCATACGAGTTGTGCTATACTACAAAAATTACCACCAAAGCAGAAAGACCTAGGCACCCCTCTCATTTCATGCAGCATCAAAGGCTGCAATTTTGATTGTGCCTTGCTAGATTTTGGATCTTCCATTAACCTTGTACCGACCATCATGTTTCAGAAATTTGCATTGGGAAATCTGAAACCCACCCCTATTACATTACACCTGGCAGATCGCTCTATCAAACCCTACGGGGTGTGGTGAAAGACGTGGTGGTTAGGTCAACAGTCTCTGTTTTCCTATTCACTTTCTTGTATTAGACATGGAAGTTCCTAATTCACTTTTTGATTACCCAATCATCCTCAATAGACCTTTCTTAGCCACAAGCCACGCCCATATCGATTGTGAATCGACCTGCATTAAGATTGTCATAGGCTCTAAAAAGCTCAAACTTAACATTTTTAAGGCCGCCAAGAATTTTGATTGCGATCTTATCGAGGATGACACATCTGACGATGACATGGTCGTCAGTGCATGTATTGAGTTGGTAGGGACCTATTCAAACTGCTGTGGCATACCCCTAGAGAATCATAACCACCTAACTGACCTTTACTGTGACATTTCCCCACCCCTCCCCTTACCCTTATCTCTTCCTGACCACACAACTAATGAGGCCCACTCCACTTCTTATGCCTCGTGGTCTGAATCATTTCCAGGCTGCTCACCTCCAGTCTACCCCCTTAAAGACTGGAGTGCCCATTCTTTCCCTCTAAATCAAGCGGAAGCGACATTCCACACCGAGATGTTGTTCCCAAATGATGATCACTAGGGCTATCCTTTCTTGGATCCATCAATCCAAGATGCCCCTCTTCTTGGCCAACCTGAGAGCCAATTTCCTTCACCCTTCATTCTTTCCTCTGATCCTTTTGGGACACTCTCGTCTCAAGATTTGCCAGACCTTTCCCCATCCACTCCCGAGCTTAAGGTGCTACCTGACACACTAAAGTATGCTTTCCTAGAACCAAATGAAACGCTTCCTGTAATCATTAGTTCAAAATTGTCCAGGGAGAAAGAGTGCAATCTAATGAAGGTCCTAATTGAATATAAGGCAACCATTGGATGGTCTCTTTCTAATCTGACCGGCATCAACCCATTCTACTGCACTCACTGTATGTATATGAAGGAGGCTCAACCTTCCCGCGAGATGCAGCAACGTCTCAATCCTAATATGTGGGAGGTCATCAAGACTGAGATTATTATGTGGCTTGATGCAAGCATCATTTACCCGATCAGCGATAGCCCCTGAGTGAGCCCAATTCATGTTCTACCTAAAAAGGTAGGTCTCACCATCATGTCAATCACAAGGGTGAATCTATCCTACACGCACTCCTACGTCTTGGAGAGTGTGTGTAGATTATAGGAAACTCAATACTACTACCAAGAAAGACCATTTTCCGCTACCTTTTATCGACCAAATGCTGGAACAATTAATGGGAAATCAGTTCTTTTGTTTCCTAGATGGATTCTCAGGCTAAAACCAGGTGGCTATTGACCCCCATGACCAAGAGAAAACCACCTTCACCTGCCCCTTTGGCACCTTCGCCTTCAGAAGGATGCCATTTGGACATTGTAACATGCCAGCTACCTTCCAAAGATGCATGCTGGCAATATTCCATGATATGGTAGGTGATTTTCTTGAGGTCTTTATGAATGACTTTTCGATCTTCGAACCCACCTTTGATGACTGTCTAGCCAACCTGACTTGCATCCTTCAAAGATGTATTGATGTGAACCTCATGCTTTCTTAGGAGAAAAGCCATTTCATCGTGAACGAAGGTTTGTTCTAGGACATATCATCTCCGAAAGGGGTATCGAGGTGGACATAGCTAATCTTGATGTGATAGCTGATCTACCAATACCTAGCTCTGTCTGGCAAATCGGCTCCTTTTTGGGTCATGACGGATTCTATAGGAGATTTATCAAGGATTTCTATAAGATTTCCAGACCTTTGACGCATCTCTTATCGACCGATGTACCCTTCGACATGGGCCTCGACTGTATTCAAGCATTTATGCAGCTGCGTGATGCTATCACTAAGGCCCCTATTCTCCAGCCTCTAATAAACGCCAGTTTATCATCATTCTTATGACCTAAAACAGATCTAGCTCTTAGGTTTTTAACTCCGCAAAAGGGTTTCTGGACTACATTTAGACATCAATTAGGTTAGGTATGCATTGCATATTTTGTTGCATTTTTGACATGTTTATTTGAGTGTTAGGGATAAACAAATAGTCAGATCCCTAAAACCCAAGCACTCAGGAAGGCAGAAGATGAAGAAGAAGCTCCTTTCAGTTGGATTCCAGCTAGATCTAGCTCATCCCAGCTAACTCCCAGCTCATTCTAGCTGGATCAACTCATCCCTAGCTCCATTCAGCTCATCTCAGCTGAATGGTAGCTCTAGCTAGTTCACCTTAGCTCCATTCAGCTCACCTTAGCTAGATGGTAGCTCAAACCAGCTCAAGTCAATTAATCCTAGCTCCATTTTAACTCTTCCAACTCAGAAGAGTTCACTAGAAGTTCAACCTCATTAGGACTAGCTACTAGCTAGACCTGGTCAGCTGAAGATGACCTTAACCAGCTCAGGCCAGCTCAAGTCCAGCTCCCAGAGACTCAACTCAGCTCAACTTAGTTGAGTTGAGCTACTTGACTTAAGCTAGCTACTCTAGCTAGCTCAGTAACCTCCAGGAAGACCAGACCCAACTCACCTTAGCTTGGCTAGTAGCTAGCAAAGAACAAGCAAGCTAAGCCAGCTAAGGTAGCTCCTTACAACTCTCTTCAGCAACCACCAGCTCCAGTGCAGCTCAAGACAGCTCCCTCCAGCTCATCACCTCCAAAACCCTAGCTCCCTCTACCTCTCTACCCTACTCCCTACTAGCTAAGCTAGCTAAGCTAGCTTAGCTTTGTAGTTACCTCCTTAGCATCCCTACCTAACCCTAAAAGCCACCTACCAAAGCTCCACCAAATAACCCAAAACCTAGTCCACCCAAGCTCCCTACTCCCAATCTATCTTGGCGCCACCTAACTCACCACCTTTCAACCCACCACCACCAAGAGTCACCTTGATTTTGGCACCAAAAAAACACCTAACTACCCTCTCCATTTTCGCGCCAAAATCCCCTTCCATCTCAACCCTCCATCCAACACCTAAACCTATCCTACCCATCCAATCTTGGCGCCACCTAGGATCCCTGCTAACCAAAGGTCACCAAGGGTAGCAACCACCCATAACTACCACCTATGTGACCCTTGGGTTGGTGCCAATCCTCCTTAGTCATAGGATCACCAACTGCCCACCAAAATCAATCCTAGCCCTCCATTACATCCCACACCAACCACCCTTCTCCCTTCCTATTAATACCCCCCTTAACCACCACCATAACATCATCTTCTCCCTTTGTATATTTCACCATTACACCACCTACACCTAAGGCCAAGGAAGAGGAAGAAGAGAAGAAGATGAAGAGGGCAACCTACCCCCCCCTTTGGTGCCTTCTTCCTCATTCTTCTTCTCCCTTGTGCCATGCCAAGGAGGAAACCTTCATCTAGGGGGACGGCCAGGCAAGAGGAGGAACAATGGTGGTGGACATCCACCCTTGGAAAAGGCTTGGAGAAGGACCACTTGAAGGAAGAAGCCAAAGAGGAGTTCTTTTCAATTGCGGGAGCAGCCACAGTTGGAGCAAGGATTTCTTAAAGCTTCTACTGGAGGATCTTCATGTTCTCCATCACTTTCTATTTTTGTAATAGCTAGATTTTGTTTATGTTTCAAGCATTCATCTACTTGTGACGTTGCATATCTAGTTATTATAAAGTTTTTTTTTTTGCCTTCCAAATTCTTGTTCTACTTAGTGTGTATTTCCTTGTAGTTGTAGTTCACCACAACTCTCTTCTAATTACCCTTGGTGCACTTGCCTAGGGTAAGCTTAGAAGAAAGGACATTCTTGTCACTCTAGAGTAGTTGATAGGCGTAGCTTTAGCATACTTTCATCTTCACATCTGTTACCCGACTATTTCTAAACATCCTAAAAACAACAAAATGAAAAATACAAAAATACATGTGTTGATTTGAGAACGAGAGAGAGAGAACCAATTCATGTGATTAACAAATTGGCCTCCTTGAACAACCCTAGGTATCACCACTATCTAGGTTTATAAATTTTAAAAGTGATTGCGAATTAGCGTGTTACAACGACTCAAAACCCACTTTTTACAAATCATGCTTTTCTTCACATCACTTTTTGACGTCGTTACCGAGAGGCACGGTTTAGTCACATATTTAATCTCTCTCTTGCTTGCTTGATCTTCACAAAATTTTGTTTGTTTTGATTTCAGGTGCGAATCAGGAGCGGGAGCGGGATTTGGAGCACTTGGAGTGGAAGCTTCAAATTTCTTTTCTTCCCACGTACTTCAAGTTAGTACCCCAGGCCTTTTCTTGTCAAAAACAAAAGCAAAATCTCTTAAATGAAATCTTTAAATTATCAAAAAATCAAAAACAAGAAAAATTAAGAGTGGTGGAACCCTAAAATTCATTTGGTTGCTTGTTTGCTTTATTTTCCACCACCTTTACTTATTGGTGTTTGATTTTTGAAAATCCAAACTTATGTCTTGATTTTTAAAAATCAAGTTCAAGCGCTTCCTAAAATCATCAAATTTCATCCTTTTTGGATCCTCACCTTTTGTTGTTTTAGCTAGAAATCTTTATGGTCCGCAATTGCAAAATGCTCCCTCCGCCCGGCTGCATGCCTTATAGGAAGCTTTCTTTGAAATACTCTTTCTCATTCACTGGGACATCCATGAAGGGAATGTGGACTTCTGGCTGGACCTTTGGGTTGGTGATTGCCCTCTCAAGGACTTTCTTCCTTAGAATATTACACCTTCCCCTCTTAAGGTCAAAAATGCCTTGAACTCTTCCTTCTTGGAACCACCTTTCTCTTTTATCCCTGATAATTTGAGACCTTTGATTCGGGAGACTCCATTGACTGCCTATTCTGATCTTCCTACTCGGGTCCTTTCCAACTCAAGGGAATTCTCTGTTGCCCCAGCTTACCACTATAACTTTTGAGCCTCTTCAGTCCTCCATCCTTTCAAAGATCTCTGGAATCTTAATCTTCCCCTACGTATCACTCTTTCAACTTGGCGTATAATTTATTGGAGGCTTCCTACTGATGATGATCTGGTTAAGCTCAAAATTCCTCTGCCTTCCAAATGTGCCTGTTATCCTATGCCCCCTCATTGTGAAACTATGGAACATCTTTTTGCCCATAGTAAGTTGGTTGACCATGTGTCTTCTTGGGTGTTCTCTATCTCCCAAATTCCCTATATCTCTCCCAATTAGTATTTCCACATTATGAATTGCCCTTCTTGCTCGCTTAGAGGAAGAAAGATTAAAGGCTTAATCTCATTTATTTGGTCCTCTGCTTGGACAATTCGGAATAGAATCATTCATGAGAGGTTTTCTTCTCATACGATACCATCGTTTCTCTCCTTTGCTTGGAAGGATTTTGATCTTTTCTATTGGCTTCGATCCTAGAAACCTTCTTCTGTTGTATTGAGCGAGATCCGCCCCAAGTTATGGGGTTAAGTTAAATGTTGCTGCTTTCTCTTTTGGCTCCTTTACTTATGGTGGATGGATCCTCCGTAATTCCGAAGGGACATTTTTGTATGGGGGTAGCAGTGAAATTCTCTCCCATATCGGATGATGTTGCTCTTATTAAAATTATCCTACACGTGCTTTCTTTTGTTGTTGTGTGCTCCTTGTCATTTCAGGTTGAGGTCAGCTCCACACTTTTGTATTATTGATGGAAAGGAAAGATACAGGTTGCTCCCAAACTTAGGAAAGATTTTCATGCCATTCTCCAGCAGAGAGCGAGGATAATTTCTTTGGATTTTGTGCATCATGTTGTTAACTCTATCGCCAGACTGCTTGCTACCCTTAGGGATTCTACCTGGATTACGTTTACTCTCTAGCTCAACTTCCTCGTCGCATGCATGGTACGATTTGGATGGATAAGCTCTAGCTTCTTTATGTGTTGTAACTGTCCTTTTGTTTTTGAGCTTTCTTATTTTAAACGACCAGTCACGGTTGCTTTTTTTATGTACCGGAAAGATTTTGGTACGATCCCACGTCACTTTTATTACCTGAGTGAGAAATAAATAAAATTTACTTTTACTTTCCTAATATATATATATTTATACATATATATATATATACACAAAATAAACAGAAACATATACACCTTCTCGAAAGCTTGCAAAAGTATGCATATGTATATATACGTGTGTGTGAGCGCACACACACGTGTGTGTGTGCGTGTGTGTAATTACCTCAAATAAATATAACAAATTATTAATAATCCATGACCCATAATCTGTAGATTCTTCGTTTCTCCCGCGAGCATTAGGATTGGAGCTGTCATGGTCCCGAAATTTGCTTGAATTCTCTAGGGAATTAATTGTCATTGATATTGTTCCGAATGAGGGTTTAATTACAAAGTGACAAAATATTAACAACCACGACTCGACGTGGCTGACAGATTGGAATTGACCAAAAGCATATGCATGATGAATGGTAGAGATGGCAAGTGTGGATAACTTTTTTGACACCTTCAGCCACCAGTACACCAAGCCATATGCGTGGTGGGAGCTTAATTTGCATCATGCAGGAAGCTTAGTAGGTTCGAACGTTAATCCAAAAGCCCCACGAGAATTATTCTCGACTCGTACCCAACCCTCTTTGTAGATGGTCCTCGATGCTGAAAAACATAGTCCACCCTCATTCGAAGGTACTATATATCTACCTCGGGCCCGAACCTTAGAAGGAGACTTAATTAGCCCATTCGCAGGCATTTGCAGTCTAGAGATGGAATACGATCTCGTCAGGATCACTGAGATCTATAACACACTCTTGTGTACTAATTCAATAATGTAGTTTCCATTGTTACCTTAGCGATGCCAACATAAGAAAATCCCGGGATAACTACTACTATTCCTGGATAAACAACTCCAGGATAAACACAAAACTAAACTTAAGATGTGTGGCGTTTTTTCCCTGTTTCGTTTTTCCTGTCACAACCAACTCTCAAAACTTTCCAGCGTTTTATGGGCAAATCTGCTTCCCAACGTCAATTGAACTTCACATTAATTTAGGTGAACATGATCACACGCTTACAAATTAGCTCGTTTTGGCTCATGGAGTACCTACTCTTTTTGTCGTAATTAAGAGGTGGGTTTGCTAGAACTCATCTCTTTATCACATCACAATTATTGCATTCTTGTGCACACGCATTACATGTAGGATATATAAGTTTAGGTTGCAATCTTCAGGAAGAAAAGTCAATTAGGATTAAAGAAACCTTTCACCAATCATCTGCAGAAAACCGGCTTCGTTTTAAGGGGGGCCCAGAAAGTGAAGTTGCACATATATGTTAATCATACGATCTTTAATGAAAAGCAAAAGGAACCAAACGCAAGCAATAGCACAAAACTTACGTTATATTTCATCAGAAATACCGAATGAATTCCCGATCTACCCCACGACGTCAGGAAAATAACTTTAAAAAGTACAGTTATTTAGTTTCATTGCTAATGGAAAGGAGATCAAGCAAGCAATGTTGAGCCGTCGAGTAATTAATCGTGGAAGTGCACACTCAACCCCTTCCAACTTGAATCTAGTGCGTTTGGCAAAGGGTTTGGAGGTAAGTTAAGGGTGGATTTAGAGGTGAGGTTAAAGGGTTAACCTTCCCCCATTCCATATAAATTACTACCATTCCTTACATCACATTAACACTAATATATATTAAAATACATCCACTCTTATATAATATACACATTAAAATATATTTATATTATTAGGTCAACCTATTCACATGTATATCATAATATTAAAAATCATTTACCATCTAACCACATCATATCATAATATTAAAAAATTATCCACTAACGTCACACCACCATACTAATCACTACGAACCCACCTAACAAATGCCTGACACAACTTAACCCACTCAAATTCTAGACTGGATCTATCTAAATGCCCTGCCAAATACAGTTTTATGTATATGCCTTCACGTTGTGCTTCAAGTGCAACTATCAAGATCCAATTCCATTTTGTGAAGCTGAGATGGAAGATTTGCACCATATTTTCTTCAGGTGCCAAGTTGCCAGAGCAGTCTGATTTTCTTTCGGTAGAATTAAGTCTCTTGGAGGATCTTGCTTGGAAAATTGCTTCTCCATTGTCGATGCTTTTGGGAAAAACAATTTAAGCTGCTATATCCCTCTATATTCTGCATGTTCTCTGGATGCAGCACTGTGAAAATGTCTTCGGTGGTCGGGCTTTATGTCTGGAGGATGCCGTGCAGAGAGCAATGAATATGGCCAGTTTATATGCTATTTATGGGGATCCTTCGTCCATCTCTCCCCACTTTCAAATTGTGCACAGGATTGATTCAGATGATATGATCAGCTTTTCTGGGGTCACCATATCCTTGTAGACGCTGCTGTTAGGACATCTGCATCTTGTGCAATTGCCATTGCTAATGATCATAACGGGATCATTATTGCTGGTATGACTGAACAGTTACCAACTAGGGATCCCTTTCAAGCTGAAGTTCTTGCAATTCTTCAAGACATCCATCTCACCTTGAATTCGGATGTTGACTCGAGCAGAATTGCCAGTGATGCTACTACTAGAGTCGCCTTGTTAGCCAAATACTAAACCTTTCGCAACCTCATTGAAGATCAAAGCCTGCTATTTTAAAGTGTCAATCCTTGCTTAATTTAGATCCCTCTTTATTTCTCAGCAAGGTTACTCGGGCTGCTGTGACATTTGCTCATAATTTAGCTAAGTATTGTATTGAAGCTAATGTATTTGGTTCCTAGATCTGGCCAGATTTTCCTTGTAAACTTTTCACATTCAAACATAATAAAAAAAAAAAATCTAATTCCATTTTTGGCTCCCTTACAAGTTAAGTAACAATTCCATCGTAGTCCCAACAATGTCATAAGGAAATCAATGTCTCCGTACATGGATTACTCCCTTGTAAGCCTCCTTGATTATAATTAAACACCAACCGGCAGTTCCCCCATCTCAAAGCAGAAAAACCTCAGACCATTCCACGTACTTCTGTCTACCACTTGCAGAACTTGACTCAACAAGGTTCCCACATTACTTCCCTTCTTTTTTTTTTTCTTAGGATCCATTTCTCTTAGACTGAGTTTAATTTAGTTTGGCCGTGTGTTTATTCTGTAATGTCATATTATTCTCGGGCTTTCCACAGTTCCCGCCACTTCATACCCTTTGGGGAGAGACGAAGAGGTGAATTCACCATTCGAATCAGTTGATTCGCATTTTTGTCACGGACATATGAATGAGCATCATGCTTCGATGATTAAATTATTTATTGGATTCAACAGGTTGCTAATAGCAAAAGACTTCAATGGAAATGGTGAACGAGAGAGGTCTATGTTCATCAAGACAAGTACAAAGACCAATGAGGAAAACAATTTAAGAGATGAGCTTGAAAATAACATGGAGAGCAACGTGCAAGAGGAGATCAAGTATGTAATATGCCACCTTGCACCTCATTTACATTAGCTATACTACCAACGTAATCAAAAGAAATTGAATACATACCAATCCACTAAGTTCACCGGCCTCACTATTTTGATAATAATAAAATAATTATTATTTAATATTATTTTTTGTAGATAAAAAAAATTCCACGAAAAGGTGATTCAAAGGACTTGTTGAATAACTATGTTCAGGTCCACTATCCCTCAAAACAATCTCAGGAACTTTCTCATGGATCTTTAGATGCCTAGCAAAATCAAAAATTAAAAGAGAATAATGAAAGATCACCAACTAGAGCAAGAAATGAGATAACCTTGTGGTCCCTGAAGCGAGGTGACGCTACAGTGGCCTCGCGAAGGCGAGGCAACAATACAACCTAGTCGCAGCACGACTCCTAGTCCCTTTAGTCGCGAGGTGCGTCGAGGCCACGACTTGTTCAATCATGGCTCGGAGCCTTGCGACCATCGCCTCCCCTCTACAGTGACCTGCACCGCACTCGAATCTAGCTTTTTCGCGCCTCCTCGCCACCTTGAGCTCTGTGTCCTCCCTCAGTCGCCGCTTCGCGAGCCGCAACGCCGTCGCGATGGCCTCCTGGAGCTTCCACCTCCCCTGCTCCTCCAGCGCCACCCACAGGACCTCGAGATGAAGATGAACCAATTCATCAACCTCGACGTTGATCTCAACTAGGTGATGACAAAGTAGAAGAGATCGGAAGAGGTCACGATCAGCGTCGATCGAGGCATCGGCGATGGTCGCATCGGTGATGGCGCGCGAAAGAGCTTAACCTGTCTTGATCGCGAGAGGGCTTGGGAGAGAGTAGGCAGAGAGCAGCACGGGTTTGGTTTGCGAGAGCGTTTAACCTTACATTTGCATGTTAAGATTCCAAGTTTAGCATTGTATGCATTGAATGAAATTTGATGGAAGCTCAACCTTCGTGGAAGGACGAAGGAAATCATATAAAAAAGCATGAACGAGAACGGATAAAGACTTGAAGATTTAGAGTTTAGGATTAGTTTTATTGTGTTGTATTCTATGTAATTTTATTTGTATTTGCTCGTTTCTTAAATTTTTGTAAAAAAATTCTAAAATAATGTTAAATAACCTAAGTCATTAGGAACACCTAAGAAATCAAATCCAACACTTTTTTTCTTAAAAAAAAAATGCGACCATGACTATTCATCCCCTACTCCCAAGAGACCAAAAAAGGGGTAGGGGGATCGAACCAAAAGTCACTCAATATAAAGAAAAGAAGTGGATCACGACTCGTGGCCTATTATAAAAAGAAAGCAGAAACAAACACGCAACACCAACACCACACAGGGAAAACAGGCAAGCCACGACCCATGCCCGAAAACAAAAGATCGGAGAAAGCAACAGATGGCAGCACCAAAGCCTAAGTCAGGAAATCACATAGGGCATCTGAATTTTATCCAAAAGAATAGTGCACAGGCAAATCCCTAACATTAGAGAGAAGGGACCACTAATCTAAGCCTAGAACCACCACCTTAGCAGCTAATGCATTGGCTGAAGGGCAAATGTATGAGAAAGAGGCAACCTGGTTTTTGAAGCCACTCAAATCTCCAAACTCTATACTGATCTTCCAGGGCAAGGGAACTTTCGCATTCCACCAAAAATGTAAAAGGGTAGAATCGGTCTCCAGCTGAATCCTAGGGCACTGAGGGGTGGTAGCCAAGAAATGCTTGATCGCTCTAAGAAGGGCTACATTATTATCAGATATCCCAAGTCTAATGTAAGTGGCCTTCAAAAAATTCCCATTGTAATTGCGCATAACCCAAGAAACATGAGTATAATGCAGACCAGAAACTGCAGCTATGTTAACCTTGGCCCCCTCTGCAGGATGAGTCCAGGACACCGCAAAAGTCTTCGGGAGTTGTCTTTTAAACCTCATGGACATATTAAAATTATCCTAGTTATAGCTAAGGACATAATTAATCCTGTTAGATTTGAAACCCTCATTTCTATATTTGTTCCTAACCCACCAGACATTATACCAAATGAAACAGATAAGGCCCTTAAGAATCTTAGCTCTCTAAGAATTGGCCATAGATTTCATGATACGGAAAAATTGGGACGGATGGATAGGAGCAATAAGATTCTTAGAGATGACCCAATTGGAGATCTGATGGACAAGCTCACTCATAGAGAAAAGATGCAAAAGGGTTTCCTGTGCAAGAGAGGAAGAGCAGCACCAACATTTAGACGGAAGATTGAACCCTCACTTAGTGATGTTATCGTCAGTGGGAAGCTTAAGATGAAGAATTATCCACATCAACATGGTAACAAAGAGAGGCATGTCAATCTTCCAAATCTCTTTCATGTAACCAATCTCCTGACCCTTGGGGAAATTGGAGAGATATGCAGAGGCCACAAAGAAGGAACCAGAAGAATTGGGGGACCAAATAGGGATGTCCAGAGAACTATTTTAAGTAGTCCGAAGAATACGAGTTCTTATGTTGGTGGGTAAAAGGGTAAACTGGGGAATATCTATAGGAAGATGATCAATAATGTTCTTAACAAGAATAGGAGCTAGTTCGTTGGACTCGGGAAGAAGACTTTTGAGAGTCATATCAACAATCCAAATATCGACCTAGAAATCCACAACCCCTTCATGAACCTTCCAGCGGATGAGGCACCTCATAGAGAGGAAAGTCTCCCAAAGGATGCAAATATGAGTAGGGTGAGGACAAGAGGTAGCAAAAAATTTCCATAAAGATGTTTCATAAAGTCGGCAAAGGGTGAATTAGAGAAAAGAATGTTCCACACCCTCTTCATCCTAAGAGCCTGAACGAAGAGACTAAGGTCGTGAATACTAAGGCCACCATGAGATATGGGTTTGGAAACTTGCTAACAAGCAACCCAGTGGTGTTTATGTTCGAAAGAAAGGATCCCCAAAGGAAGTCCGCAAATTTTCTCTCCAACCTTTTGATGATAGCCCTTGGGACATCCAAAACATAAAGGATATAGATGGGAATGGAAGAGAGGACATGTTTGATGAGGAGCAATCTAGAGGAATAGAATAATAGATTGGCTTTCCAACTAGCCAATTTAGCATTGATTTTATCCACAATAGGGGAAAAAGAAGAGATCTTCGCACGACCAGGGAAATAGGATGATTGCGCAGCAATCATAGGTCTTAATTGACCTAAATTAGGCTAGGACTTAGCATAAGTTAAGGTAATTCATGCATGCATGAGCATTACTATCCCCTTTACTGCTTTCTTTTAGCTATGCATAAAATAATGCTATAATGTACTGATTAGGTGTATTATGTCAATTGCAGGTAATAAGCTGATCAGAAGCTAGATCTGAAGCTGGATCTAAAGCTGGATCTGAAGAATAAAGAATAACTAGTATTGCAACAGAGCTGGAGCGAAAGACCTAGATTAGATGTAGTAGATAATAATGTAAGGGAGTTAAGGTATGCTATTCTATTAAGTAGGAATAAAGCAATAAATTGTGAAGAATTTAGGTCCATCCTAACCCTAGGACAGCCTAGAAGATTCCCTAAGCCTTAGCCACCCTTAGATTAGGTCACCGCACCCTAGGAAACCTTAAAACCCTAAATCCAGCCTCTATCTAAATGTCCAAATGAGTTATAGGACGTCCAGAACCTTTAGCCAACTCCCGCACACCTTAAACCTACTTCTACAGTGTTATTGGACGTCCAGACACTTGGTCAGATGTCCAATTTCTGCAGAATACCCAAGATAGAACCTAGAATCTCTCCTGACTCTGATTAGATGTCCAGACAACAAGTCTATGTAATTTCCTAGTTAGAAGGGGTGATATATGTGTGACGTAATAAAAAGAAATTGCAGAACTAAAATAGGCAATCTCACAAAAATAAGCAATCTTACAATAGGCACAAGTATTTTTAGGTGGAAACCCAGATCGGGTGAAAACCACCACCTAATCCTCTCGAGTTAGGATTTCCCGATCGACCTAGTCGATCAAATCCACTAAACCCAGTCACTTAAAACGAGCGTGACTGAACCTCAATTACAACCACACTACTTAGACCGAGGGTAGTGTTCCTCAACGCCCCTTCTCTTCACAAGAAGGAATTTGTCTCACGAAGGAGATGAGAATTCGCAAAGTGAATACCCAACCAAAGACAATATAAAGTACAACAAACCTATAGAGCCTCAAATATTTAATCCTAGCTTCTATAGGAGTTAGGAAACTTCCCTTTGGTGGAAGTGCGTCAAAGTGACGACGTGGGTGCGTGAACCATGCGGCGGCGCTTTTGTCGCTCTCGTAATCGCAGAGGGAGAACGGGTGCACAAAGGGATGAAGCTCTCTAGATATGAAACAGATGCTTGGAAAGCTAGAGCTTCAACTACTTCTCTTGGATACAAAAGATGTGGAAAGTGGTTTGCTTAGTGTGTCTTGGTGTATCTTACAAGCCAAGGGCTCCTCTATTTAGAGGCCCTAGGAAGGCTTTGGAAGGCCTTGGAAGGCTTCCATAGCCGTTGGGTGCAAAACCAGAGAGAATCAGGCCGTAATCAGAAATAATCATGATTCTAACAGGGTCATCAGACGTCTGGTCCTGGCATCAGACGTCTGGAAAACCAGTTTAAGATGTCTAGGAACTAAGTCAAACATCTTATTTTAGACGGGTTTCCTTCCTAACTTGAATCAGACCAAAACAGGGTTCTAATGTATGTCCATCAGACGACACACAAGATGTCTGGCACAAGGTCTGGATGTCTGGAAACCTATTTGTTCTCTGGAAATGGATTCCCAACAAGTCTAACAGCTATAAAATCTCTGAAGGAAGATTTTGGGTCAGTCGAGGAAAAACGGTCATGTATCAGACGTCTGGGGTCCTCTACGGACGTCTGATACGAGGCTAACGGTCATTTCCTCAATGTTTGCTAAGGGAGCTAATGGTCGACTAATTGGACGTCTGGCAAAGGCATCAGACATCTCTTAAGATGTCTGGACTAAGGTCTGGACGTCTGATTTCATCAGACAGAACTAACTAAGTCCAGCCTAAATAATCGGACATCTAAGTCAACAGTCAGACGTCTTAAAAGTTTTTATCAGATGTCTGAAATTTAGATTAGACGTCTGAAAAGGTTGTCTGATCCCTATTTTGATTTTCTAAGTTCTCTATAGAAAACCTAAGTATCCTAGGGTAGTGCAAATGTTCCTATGACTACTTTAAGAATCCTTTGAGGCTCTTTAACATAAGATCTAAGACAAAAATAAAGAGCAAAACAAAGAAGCAAAATTACATAGAACAGAATAAAATGAAATCTATCATATTCTTCATCTCCTTCCTTCTTCAAGCTTTCGCTCCTCGTGAAGCTCCTCCACCTCTGTCAAGCTCCTCCAATCTGCCATGGATGCGAGCTCGAACTCTATCTAAACACCTATCTCCATTTGCAATTTGACATGAAAACTATGACTCAAAAGCAAATGTTAAAAGACACGTATTTTGTTATCATCAAAATAAACGATCGTGGTGCTTTAGTACCAACAGTTTGAACTTCTGATTTTTCACTATAAGACGTCTGACACTATTATTAGACATCCAGAACTGCCCTCCAGACCCTATTTTGAAATTCAAGCCTTGATCTTGGATCTCTTGCCCCCTAAACCCAATTCTAACCCCCTAGGAACCTAAATTAAGGTGCCCTAACCCTAGTACATCACCTCTAGACCTCCTTAAGGACCTAATTAGGTCCTCACTAAACCTAATTGACTTGTGGTCACGTCGTGTTTCGCGTGTTAGAAATCGAGGTTACAAGTAACCTGTCATCGTAGTTTCAAAACACGTCGATCAAATAAAATTTATACCGAAACTCTAAGGGAGTCCCAGGTCGAACACAGGGAGGCAACGTTTACTTTATTGAAAATCACGCTTTGTTTCGTTTCTTTTTGGTATTTTAGGGTTTTGATATTTTTTTGTATTTTTGGAATAAAAGAAATCAAGCAAACGTATCAAAAGATAGAGATCTGGAACAAATCATATAAAAAGAGGGAGGTGAGAGGAAATCTCCCGAATCGGCTGTTCGGCGAGACGACGGCGCCTGGCGGAAGCTCGGACGAAGGAGGTGAGGAGCGAGATGATGGAGGTGAGATGCTGGAGGACGTCGGGTTGAGGAAAGCTTCGGCATAGCTCTGGAATGGAGGTGAGAAGATAGAGTTGATCTGCTACCGGAATGGAGGTGAGAGGACAGCTCCAAGGTGACCTATGAAGGGAGATGGGAAGTTGGAGGAGTATTTGGTGGGGCAGAGTTTCACTACACTAATAGGCACCTTGGGAGCTTGAGAACAAGCTCTAATGGAGCGTTGGTAGGCTTGCTAGAGCTTGGGAGTAGGTGGGAGTAGAGTAGGTAGAGATGGCTTGGAAGGGAGGGGGTATAGGTCCTTTTATAGTGGTCGAGAAGAGGCAAAAATCGGTATGGCACCATTAGTGACATCTAGGCCGTCGCTGGAAACGTCGCTGTAGGCAGCTCATGCCCGCTGGCGCCCACAGCTGGCTCTACTTGCATGCGATGAATTACCAACGGCTGTAAGCATCGCTGTAAGTCCAGCTCATGCGTCGCTGTAGTCCACCTCACGCTGTGCTGGCATCGCTCCAGCCTTGCCATGCGCACGCATGCATGCGGTGTTGCGTGCGTGTGCTGCCGGCCTGGGCTACGCCACGTGGCATAGTCTGGGTCGTCCATCTTCTTCGTGTTGTAGGGGCTGCTACAGAAGTCGGATTGAGTCGATTTTGGCGTCGTTAGGCTGCAATCGTCAACCCGAATCCATCTGCGTGGTTGGATTTATCATTTAAAGCTTCGAATTATGTCTCCTAGTCCCATGGCCATTGATCTTCCTCGGACTGCATATGGTGCTACGAGACTCCGATCGAGGCGATTTCAGAGGCATTAGACTCCGATCGTCATCTCGATCAGATCCGTACGGTTGGATCATCAATCCAAGGCTCCAAAATAAATATGCTTCTCTCCTAACCACAAAAAAGATGCAATTAACCAAAATTATATACAACTACTCTAAATGTAGAATGATGCATGCTATGCAATATTTATAACATAAAATGCAAATATAAGCCTAGGAACATGCATGAATAGGCATTTTACCCTCAACAAATGTATTTACATCATACCCCCATTCCTATCTTTTGCTAGTCCCTAGCAAAATTAAACTATACGCTTTGTATAAAAGTAGAATTAAGATTAGATCACTTAGGCCTAAGTCGTTTATTAACAATAGAAAATTTCAACTAAGGTCCTAAACTACAAAAACTCAACAGTACCCGAGTGTCTACCAGAATACAGACCGTCCAAGTTCTCACCTTATTTGAGAAGGGAAGAAATTTTTTTTTTCTTCTTTTCTAATTTTTTTTTGTACTTTTGGAGTTTGAGAGTTCTGGGATAACTTTTTATGGCTACCCGACCCGCCCAAGACTCGAAAAAGACTCTAAGTACTAAGCATCATTGTGAAAAAGTGATAGACTCATAAAACTGCCGTTAAGACGGACTTCGGGTTTCTACGACCCTAGGTGACCTTGCCTAAAGGTTTATCTTTACGATCGATAGCTTTCTCCCTACTTCTTTTATTTATGGGGTCAACACAAGGGCAAACCCAGTGTATATCTCCCCGATTTATTCTACTTCCTCGCTTCTTCCCTAAGTGTTTTGAGAATATTGTGCATTTATTTTTTTTGTGAGCTAGGTTCTGGATAACCGGCCGATGAGCTGTTACCACCGACAACTTGTCAGCCATACTCGTGCGGTGAAGTGTGGTTTTATTTATTTTTTTATTTTCTCTTTTTCTTTTCCTCTTTATTTTCTTTTCTTTTTGAGTGTTTCTTTTTGCTTTTTTTTTATAAGTAGGTGGCTTCCCTAATCTAAGATTTACCTAAAGGCAGTAAAACGAAAATGGTCTTATGGCTGGGCTCTGGACAACCGACCAATGAGCTGTTACCATCGACAACTTGCCAGCCATACCACCCAAGTCAGTCCATTAGCTACCCAATTTCAGTAAAAATCGCCAAAAAGTGAGTCAGTGCAAAAAAATGTGTGCAGATGCTTAGGCTTAAAGTCCCCCCAAATTAGAGGGTGGGTTGATAAGTCGCATACTTATCATCCCAAATTATTTACCAAATTAAAATAAATTTTAATTAGCGAGGACTCAAGACTAAATCCACATTCGAGTGGACACCCGAGCTAATTAAGCCTGAAGACCTGAAGAGTCTAAGTGTTTAGGTCCTATCATATCATTTCCTAAAGTTAATAACTTCCAAATGCCTAAGTTCTCTTTTCCTAATTTCTTTATTTTAAAAAAAAAAATTAATTATAATTTTTTTTTAATTTTATGAGAAACTAAAAGAAATTCTACGGAGTTAACATAATGATTTCAGGAATTGATTATCCACCCCCCCATGCCTAAATGATGCAATGTCCTCATTGTAAAAATAAAGACATGAAAAGGGCAGAGTAAACAGAACATCACCTGAGTGTCGTGAAAATCTAGTCAGCTCCGCAGAGAAAGAGTGTATACACACGCGCTAAGTTTAATGCCTTCAGCTAGGCATAACATACAAACAAAGAAGAAATTGAGAATTCACAAGTGTGGGCCAGAATCAAAATAAAAATATTGATCCTGAAACCCGTCTGCAGAAGATGTCCACAGACGTGGACGAGATTATGGTGCAGACCCATGCCCCAGGGTCAAGTGATTCTCAAGTTCTGGATGAAAATTACCCAGAACCAAAGGTTGTTGTGTTTGTGGGGCTAGGCCTGCGGTTTAATAGTGTGAAACCCAAGACCAAAGTGTCGGACAACGGGTAAAGATGGTTCAATAAGTGCGGTTGTCCACTTAACATTTAGCTCAGAAAAATAATCAGTTATTTCGAGCTTGGGTTGCACGTAAAAGATATCGTAAGGGTCCTGGTAGAAAGTAGGTGGTTTTAGGTCAATAGGTACCCTTAGATCCAAAATCAAACTTCTCTCAGAATTAGCTTCCCAAATCTTTATTTCAACAATTCTATCCTCCAACATCAAGGGCTTAGGCTTCGGGACCTCTAGCATATTATTCACCCCATATGATTCTCCCAAGTCCAGAAATTGTGGCTGAATCAAGATTGACTTGGGCACAAAGATCTCAGAAGTCAGCTCTTCGGGGTGCAAATGAGGACTGGGGTCACTGATTGAATCATCAAGATTCGTATCCTCCAAGTTAACCCCAACTGAATCCAAATCTTCAATAATTGGGCTATCAACTGGTTTGTCAGATTCCTCAAGCCCATTTGTCTCACTAAAATCCTCTTCCTTAAGTTCAAGTGAGACTTCACCAAAGATTCTTCACCCTCAGAGTCAAAGAATTGATGATCCACATTTATATATGTCTCAAAATCATATGTCATTTCATGGTCCGTGGAGACATATTTTTCCTCGCTCCTTAGCTCGGGGATCTCGGGTGAATCAATCGATTCATCCTCAAATGGTTGCTCAAGCCCATCTTGGTCATCCCCAATCTCAAAAAATGTATCCCACTTGACAGGCACCTGAGCGGGTTCAGACATTGGCTCTCCTGAAGGGGGTTCATCTTGAGAATCATCCCAAGATTTGACTAGTGTGACAACAAATTTCATCATCAACCTCGATAATTTTCCAAGAAGGAACTCACCCAAGTCCCTATCCCTAACACTTCGGAGCAAATCCAATAGAGAACTATTAAGTTCATCAATCATTTTGATCATGGGCTCCAGTGCTTCAGTGCATGGTGTTGGCTGAGCTTCTAAGATTGTATAGTGTTCCTCAAATTAGCCAACACCCTATCCTGGATCTGGTTCACCTGAACCGACTGGTTCGATTCAGGTTTGGGTGGGTTCAGGTTAAATCTAGGGGAGTCAAGATGTCGAGGTTCTTGGGTTCCTCCCTGGTAGTAGGTCATTCTAGGTTGTTCAAAGGATGGTGGCGACCTATATTCAGTGGAATACTGGGGAAGGTAGGTGTTATAATCATGATATCCTTCCTGATTGTAGATCGAGTTGGTTTGGGCATCAAAGGATGGAGATCCATAATCATTATAGCTATAGGAAGGATAATAATCATAGTCTTGTCATCCAAGGTTAAGTCCTGGACACTGAGGTCCGGATTCATATCCCCAATCAAAGTCATCCCGGCTAGTGGATGGATAATTACAAGTTAAGTCGGGATAGTAATCATCTTGGGGATAAGTGGTGGTAGGAGGATAGGATGTGAAATGTGTGTAGGATGTGGAAGTGTACATGGTGAAGTAAGGAGGGAAATCAGAAAAGAAAGGAGCCCTACAATACAAAAATACAAGCCTGTCCTTAGTTTGGGTAGCCTAAAGGTCTACAAACTCTCAGAATCCGTCCTAAGATTATAGACGATTTACTCTACTTATGTACAGGCAATCCAACCAGTTAGAAGGAGGGACTGGGGAGAAGGTTCTTCCTTTGGCTTGCGCCTCCGGTTCCTAGTGTACCCTCCAGCCGCGGTCGTTTGACGCTACTCCCCTAGCTAGACATCAGACTAGCTAGCATAAGCAGGTTAATCGTGAATAATCTCAATCTGGATCCCGATGAGCGAACCAGTCCTTAGGGCCAACGTCTAATCAATTTTAGTTAGGCTTGGGACAATGGTGCTTCAGGAATGTGATGGGCCCTTTAGATTGGTTGTGCCCTTAATGATCAGTTAAAATGTGTGTGCGTGCACAACCAGGGTTCTCAAACAAGGTTACTTGATGATGTGTCTTTTAGGATTTAACCTTGTTTAGTAGCTTTTAGGGTTTAATTCTTAGGTTGGTTCAATCAAGGTTTAGTAAAACACTCCAAGTTTTGAAAGCACAGGTGATGATATGTTCCTTTAAAAATCAAAAATAATGTGGAGTGCCTGGTTCAGCCTTAAGAATCAACCCTAAGTTGCAAGCTACTTGATGAATCACTTTTATCTTAAGTGGTGCAGCCCAAACAGTTCAATCAATTGGCCTATTGCACCACTTAGTTAAGGCACATAGAAATTTTTGACCTATTCAAATTTCTACTCACTTATTTGTGTGTTGAATTAAGTGTACCGGGTCCACAAGTCAGATCCCGGTTAAGTGGTAGAATCAATGTGATTGTGCGCCTTAGGGTGAGAAGTTGTGGGTGTTAAGTGTGTAGCTTACAGAAAATCCCAGAATCAGATAACACTTTTTTTTATTTTTTATTTTTATTTATGTGGATGGCGAGGTGAGTGGAGGTGGCAAACAAACAACCAAATCTATCCTAGGGTTCATAAAAAGCACCTAAGTTGATTTAGGTTTGAGTTATTCGGTTATGGAATGAAAACTAAGGTAGGGGTGGTGTGGGGGACACTTAAAAAACACTCTACCCGCACTTTACTCCGGTCTACCGCACTTGGATCTCCATGCTAGGATACCTGCAAAACAGTAGATCAAAGACAAGTAGGGTTAGTGTTATGTAAATGCAAAGAAACGCAATAAACAATAAAGTAAATTCCGTTGCCTCCCCGGCAACGACGCCAAAATGGTCACGTCGTGTTTCGCGTGTTAGAAATCGAGATTACAAGTAACCTGTCATCGTAGTTGCAAAACACGTCGATCAAATAAAATTTATATCGAAACTCTAAAGGAGTCCCGAGTCGAACATAAGGATGCAACGTTTACTTTATTGAAAATCGTGCTTCGTTTCATTTCTTTTTGGTATTTTAGGGTTTTGATATTTTTTTGTATTTTTGGAATAAAAGAAATCAAGCAAACGTATCACAAGATAGAGATCTGGAACAAATTTGATATATATTACTTCTAATGTCAATTACAAGAAACTATGAAAGCATATAAAAAGAGGGAGGTGAGAGGAAATCTCCCGAATCGGCTGTTCGATAAGACGACGGTGCCTGGCGGAAGCTCGGACGAAGGAGGTGAGGAGCGGGATGATCTAGGTGAGATGTTGGAGGACGTCGGGTTGAGGAAAGCTTCGGCGTAGCTGTTGAATGTTACGAACGTTACGCTAACGTGTTTGGTTTTGGAAAACCTGTCGTTGTAGTTCGAAAGCGAAGAATTCGTGTTCAACAAATAAAATTTATACCGAAATTAAAATTCCGAGTCGAACACAGGGAGGCAGAAGTTTGATTTAAAAACTACGTGTTTCCTTTTATTTTTCACAGAGTAATTCAATTTAAAACTATCTAATTATTTGCAATAAATAGAAGAGAGAGAGAGAGTAAGAGAGAAAGAGAATATTACACAGAGAAATCAAAATGAGATGTAGAATAAACAAGGAAGTTTTCATTGAGGAGATTGTTCATTACAACTAAAAAGCATAAAACAATTACTCTAGAAAGCAATAAATTTACTCTAGAAAGCATTAAAAGAATGGAGGGAGAAATGTCCTCCTCGACGATTGCTTGGAGGACGAACAAAACTACACTAGAAAGCAGTAAATCTATACTAGAAAGCAGTAAAAAGAATAGGGAGAGAGAAATCCTCCTCGACGGTTGCTTGGAGGACGAGCCGGACGGGACGACGCCTGGACGAAGGAGAGCGAATCAG
Source organism: Thalassia testudinum (assembly GCA_037157565.1). Classification (NCBI taxonomy): domain Eukaryota; kingdom Viridiplantae; phylum Streptophyta; class Magnoliopsida; order Alismatales; family Hydrocharitaceae; genus Thalassia; species Thalassia testudinum. The sequence goes on from JAZHRO010000031.1 coordinate 175,620,008, forward strand.
GACGAAGGAGGACGACGCAGAAGAACGGGAACAAAGCAGCACGCCATCGTCGTCGCGGGATCCACTTTCGAAGGGGAACGAAAATTGGACTTTATCTCGTAAGAAGCATCCCGGGTGTGGGACAAGCTTCTCTTGAGCTTTGGAGGGGTAGAGAGGAGAAGGAAGGGATCAAAATTTCGTATGGAGGGGGTCTCCTTTTATAGTTGCAAGGAGTGGGGGCAAAATGGACATTACAACTTCAAAACAATAAATGAGGGGTCTTTAGTGACGGATAAATCCGTCACTAAAGCCCCGACGTGGGCGTAGCTTCCGTGCCCACGCGTGCCGCTTCAGCGGCCCGCGCGCTCAACACCATCGCATGCACGCTGAGTATCAGCCGTCCGATCGCGAGATCGGATGACTTAAAACGCATCTTCTCCCGCTACGTTGCGCGCCCGCCCGCGTGTGATCGCGCGTCCACGCTGCGCATCCAATCGCACGTCGCTGCTATTGGGCGCGCGTAGCTGTTGGTTCGCAATCTGACGCTCCACGCGCCGCTCGCTTGCGCCTGATTTGAGGCTCGCAGGACTCAATCCCGCGACCTCTCCTTCGCCCGCCGCTTCGTCTCGCTGCGCTACGCGGACGAAATGGTCGCGCGAACGAATCAGCCAGCCGCATCCACAGCCGTTAGATCTTGATCCAACGGCGGAGAACGAGCCAGTGCGGGACCTTCGTAGAATGTGTGCAGCCGTTTGGGCGGCCAAGATGGCGCCACATGGCACCATCTTGGCCGTCCATCTTCTGGAAGTTGTAGATGGTGACACGGATGTCGGATTGACTCGATTTTTGCGTCGTTGGGCTGCGATCGTCGATCCGAATTCACCTGTGCGGTTGGATTTGTCATCTGAAGTGAGGATTTTCACCATCCTAGCCCTTGATCTTCTACGGTTCTCCGATCACTATCTGATGCTACGGATGTCTGATTAGGGTGATCTTGGAGTCGTTGAACTCCAATCGTCGCCCTGATCACATCGATACGGTTGGATCTTTGATCCGAGGTCCCGATAAATGTTTGCCCTGTCCAAGCACATAAAAGGAGACAATTAACCTCCATTTTATTCAAACTACTCTAAATGCAAGATGATGCATGTTATGCAATATTTATACCATGAAATGCAATCCTATGCTTAAGAACATGCATAAATAGACATTTTAAGTAGTGTAAATGTGTTTACATCATACCCCCATGCCTATCTTTTGCTAGTCCCTAGCAAAAACTATATGCTATTTATAAAAGAATTAGGTTGGATTATTTAGACTTGAGTTATTTTTCAATCATTAAGAAATTGTCTAGTTAGGAACTGAACTTTCAAAGACACAACAGTGCCCGGGTATCAACCAAAATGTTGACCGCCTCAAGCCCTCGCCTTATTAAAAGAAAATTTTCTTTTTCTCTTTTTCTCTTTTCTAATTTTTTTGGATTTCCAGATTTTAGGGTTTAAGAGTGGCTTTCTACGTCCATTCAACTCACCCAAGATTTGATGAGAACCCTAAGTTTTAAGCATCTTATTGTGATTGTGATAGACTCGTTGACCGGAAATTAAAACGGACTTCAGATTTCTACACCTCTAGGTGACCTCAAAAGGAATTCTACCTAAAAGTGTATCTTTACAACCGGTAGCTTTCTCCCTACTTTTATTTTTTTACGGGGTCAACATAAGGGTGAATCCAGTGTATATCTCCCAGGTTTATTCTACTTCTCCGCTTCTTCCTAAGTGTTTTGGAAATTTTTAGTGCATTTACTGAGCTGGGTTCTGGACAACCGGTCGATGAGCTGTTATCACCGACAACTTGCCAGCCATACTCGTGCGGGGAAGTGTGGCTTATTTCTTTTTGTTCTTTTCTCCTTTTCTTTTTGATTGATTTTTTTTTCTTTTCTTTTTTTTCTTTTTTTTTAAGTAGGTGGCTTCCCTGGTCTAAGATTTACCTAAAGGCAGCAAAAAGAGAAAGGTCCAGTGACTGGGCTCTGGACAACCTACCTATGGGCTGTTACCCACGATAACTTGCCAGCCATATCACCCTAGAAGGTTCATTAGCTACCCAATTTTCGTTAAAATCGCCAAACAACAAGTCAATGTAAAGAAAGTGTGTAGATGCTTAAGACTCAAAATTCCCTCAAATTAGAGGGCGGGTTGATAAGTCGTGTACTTATCACCCAAACTTATTTATTCCAATTATAATAGAATTAAGATGGCGAAGACTCAAAGACAAATCCACATTTTAGTGGATACACAGGCTAATTAAGTCCAAAGACCTGAAGGGTCTTCGTGTTCAGATCTTAATGTAGTATTTCCTAAGATTGAAATTTTTCTTAAACCCAAATTCTCTTTCCAAATTTTGATTTTTTTTTTTAATAAAAGAAAACAAATCTACGGAGCAGACGAATGAATTCAGAGATAAATATCCACCCCCCCATGCCTATCTAATGCAATGTCCTCATTGTATTAAAGAGACATAAAACAGAGTGGAAAAGTGAAGAAAGCACCTGAATTGCGTGAATGTCAGGTCCGCTCCGAGATGAAAAATTAAAAAGAACTGTATATGTGCTGAGTTTAGTGCCTTCAGCAAGGCACACTATACAAAGAAAAGAAATGAAGAATTCACAAGTGCAGGTCAAAATTAGAATAAATAGAAGAATCCTCCGACCTGTCAACAGAGGTCCACAGATGTGGACCAGATTGTGGTGCAGACCCACACCCCATAATGGAGAATATCTTAGGTTCTGGATAAAAATTACCCAAAACCTAAAATCAGAATGCAAGCGGGGTCGGGCCTGCGATTTATGAGGATGCAACCCAAGACCAAAAAGTCGGGTTACAGAGAATGAAGCTCAAAAGGATAATCGTTGAATGTGTGCTTGAGTTGAACATCCTCGAAACAAATGTCGTAAGGATTCTTATTTGATGGTTTCAGCTTAAAAGAAACCCTTAGACTCAATCTTCCATTTCCTCCAAAATTAACTTCGCAAATCAAAACTTCCCAGCTCCTATCCTCCTCATTCAGCATATCAAATTCCAGGACCTCTTGTATATTCATCACCCCGTCTGAAATCTCCAAGTCTAAATGATGTGGCAGAATCAAAATTGACTTGGGTCTAATTATCTCATAATTAGAATCATCAATAAGCTCAATAGGGTGTAACTGATAATCAGGGCATTGAATTGATTCCTCCAGAAAATGTAATTCTGGATCCGTAATGTGTGCCCTAATAAGATCAGTTTCCTCAGTTATTGGCTATCAAATGATCTATCAGATTCCTCAGGCCCAATCGTCTCACAGAAATCGTGTTCAAAAAACTCGCGTGAGACTTCGCAACTTGAATCTTCACCATCAAGATCCGTATCAATGTATGTCCCAAAATCATTTGTCACTTTCTGTTCCAAGGAGACATACGTTTCCTCGTAACCCGGCTTAGGGATCTCAGGTGAAGAAATCATATCATCCTTAATTGGTTGTTTTAATTCAATCTGGTCAGCCTCGTAACACGTGTCCCCCCCAACAGGTGCCTGAACAGGTTCTGTCGTTGGCTTTCCTAAAGAGGGTTCATCCTGGGAATTATTCCAAGATTGAATCAAAGCAACCACGAATCTCATCCTCAATTTTGCTAATTTCCCAAGTAGAAACTCACCCGGGTTCTTATCCTTAACATCCTTGAGCCAATCCAACAAAGACTTGTTTAAATCATCAATCATTTCAATTAGGGGCTCCAATCTCTCAATGCAAGGTATTGGCTGAACTTCTAAAGATTGAATGATATTCCTCAAGTTAGCCAGAACCTTATCTTGAACTTGGTTAACCTGAACCAAATGAGTTGGTTCAGAGTTGGGCGGGTTTGGGCTTAATGCAGGGGAATTAACGAATTGAGATTCGTTATACCCTTCCTGATAATAGGTCATTTCAGATTGTTGAAAAGATGGTGATGACCTAAAGGCAGTGAAATCAGAGGATGGGTAAGGATCGGTGTATCCTTCTTGATTGTAGATCGTATTAGGTTGTGCATGAAAGGAAGACGATCTATAATCGATGTAGCTCTGAGAAGGATAGAAATCAGAATCAAAGTGTTCAGGGTTAGACCCTAAACACGGAGCTCCGAAACTATATCCCCAATCCGAATTATCCCAACTAACTGTTGGTTGATTATAGTACGAGTTGGGATAATCGTCATGTTGAGGATAATTCACAACAGGAGGGAAAAAGCGGGAATGCGTGAAATATGTGGAAGGATTCATGAGACACGGGAGGAAGAAAGGCGCCCTGTAATACAAACAATCCAACCTGTCCTTAAATGGGTTAGCCTACAGACCTACAGACTCCCAAAACTCGTCTTGAGATAAAGGAACGATTTGATCTACTTTTGTCTGTTCAATCCAACCAGTTAGAAGGAGGGACTGGGGAGAAGGTTCTTCCTTCGGCTTGCGCCTCCAGTTCCTAGTATACCCCCCAGCCGCGATCATTTGACTCTGCTCCCCTAGCTAGACATCAGATTGAACAGTAGAAACAGACTAATCGAAAATAATCTCATTCTGGGTTCTAAAGAGCGAATCCAGTCCTTAAGGCCAACGTCTACTCTGTTTTATTTAGGGCTAGGTTTGAATGTGCTTTGCAATGTGATGAGCCCTTTAAATGGGTTGTGCCCTTAATGATTGATTGATTTGTGTGTGCGTGCACAACCAGTGGTTTTCAAGCAAGATTATTTTTGATGTGGTGAATTTTAAGGTTCAAATCTTGCTTAGTAGCTTTTAGGATTCAACTTTAGGTATTTTCAAACAAGTTTCATTGGCACGCCAAGTTTTGCAAGCACGGGTGAAGATATTTTCCTTTAAAGCTTAAAAAGAATGTGGAGTGCCTGGTAAATCCCTAAGAGTTGAACCTAATTGGCAGCTACTTGATGAGTTTATTTTATTTGAAGTGGTGCGGCCCAAACAACTCAAACAATTGGCCTGATGCACCACTTAATTAGGCACACAAATATGGTTAACTTAGAATGATTTCTACTCTTTTATGTGTTGCTTTGTGTGTACCGGTCGCATAGATCAGAACCCGGTTGAGTAGAAGCAAATCAATTTGGTTAAGTGCCTTTGAATGTGGGTGTACGTTGTGTGTTTGTTGAAAATTGCCCCACAGAATTATCTTTTTATTTTTTTTTATATAAATGAAGGTGGAATGAATGTGAGTGAGAATCCAAACAACCAAACTATTCCTAAGATTTATGCAAACACCTAGGTTAATTGGAATTTGGATTCAATGTGGCAAGTGAAATCTATGGAGGGGGAAAGAATGGGGGATATCTTACAAAACCTTCCACAGCACTTTACTCCAATCTACCATTTTTGCTCGTCTCAAAAGAGTACCTGCAATTACAATAAGAAAGGAGAAAAGTGAGGTAAATGATTTGTAAGTTACAAAACGCGAAGAAAAATCAAAGAGCGTCACCTCCCCGGCAACGGCGCCAAAATGTTGAACGTTACGAACACTACGCTAACGTGTTTGGTTTTGGAAACCTGTCGTTGTAGTTCGAAAGCGAAGAATTCGTGTTCAACAAATAAAATTTATACCGAAATTAAAATTCCAAGTCAAACACAGGGAGGCGGACGTTTAATTTAAAAACTACACGTTTCTTTTTATTTGTCACAGAGTAATTCAATTTAAAACTATCTAATTATTTGCAATAAATAGAAGAGAGAGAGAGAGTAAGAGAGAAAGAGAATATTACATAGAGAAATCAAAATGAGATGTAGAATAAACAAGGAATTTTTCATTGAGGAGATTGTTCATTACAACTAAAAAGCATAAAATAATTACTCTAAAAAGCAATAAATTTACTCTAGAAAGTATTAAAAGAATGGAGGGAGAAATGTCCTCCTCGACGATTGCTTGGAGGACGAACAAAACTACACTAGAAAGCAGTAAATCTATACTAGAAAGCAGTAAAAAGAATAGGGAGAGAGAAATCCTCCTCGACGGCTGCTTGGAGGACGAGCCGGACGGGACGACGCCTGGACGAAGGAGAACGAAGCAGGACGAAGGAGGACGAAGCAGAAGAACGGGAACGAAGCAGCACGTCGTCGTCGTCGCGAGATCCACTTCTGAAGGGGAACGAAAATTGGACTTTATCTCACGAGAAGCATCCCGGGTGTGGGACAAGCTTCTCTTGAGCTTTGGAGGGGTAGAGAGGAGAAGAAAGGGATCAAAATTTCGTATAGAGGGGGTCTCCTTTTATATTTTCAAGGAGTGGGGGCAAAATGAACATTACAACTTCAAAACAATAAATGAGGGGTCTTTAGTGACGGATAAATCCGTCACTAAAGCCCCGACGTGGGCGTAGCTTCCGCACCCACACGCGCCGCTTCAGCTGCCCGCGCGCTCAACGCCATCGCACGCACGCTGAGTCTCAGCCGTCCGATCGCAAGATCGGATGACTTAAAACGCATCTTCGCCCGCTACGCTGCGTGCCCGCCCACGTGTGATCGCGCATCCACGCTGCGCGTCCAATCGCGCGTCGGTGCTATTGGGCGCGCGCAGCCGTTGGATCGCAATCTGACGCTCCACGCGCCGCTCGCTTGCGCCTGATTTGAGGCTCGCGGGACTCGATCCCGCGACCTCTCCTTCTCCCGCCGCTTCGTCTCCGCTACGCTACGCGGACGAAATGGTCGCGCGGACGAATCAGCCAGCCGCATCCACAGCCGTTGGATCTTGATCCAACGGTGAGAACGAGCAGGTGCGGGACCTTCGTAGAATGTGTGCGGCCGTTTGGGCGGCCGAGATGGCGCCACGTGGCACCATCTTGGTCGTCCATCTTCTGGAAGTTGTAGATGGTGCCACGGATGTCGGATTGACTCGATTTTTGCGTCGTTGGGCTGCGATCGTCGATCTGAATTCACCTGTGTGGTCGGATTTGTCATCTGAAGTGTGGATTTTCACCATCCTGGCCCTTTATCTTCTAGGGTTCCCTGGTCACTATCTGATGCTACGGATGTCTGATTAGGGCGATCTTGGAGTCGTTGAACTCCAATCGTCGCCCTGATCACATCCATATGGTTGGATCTTTGATCCGAGGCCCCGATAAAATGCTTGCCCTGTCCAAGCACATAAAAGGAGACAATTAACCTCCATTTTATTCAAACTACTCTAAATGCAAGATGATGCATGTTATGCAATATTTATACCATGAAATGCAATCCTATGCTTAAGAACATGCATAAATAGACATTTTAAGTAGTGTAAATGTGTTTACATCAGTAGCTCTAGAATGGAGGTGAGAAGACGGAGTTGATCTGCTACCGGAATGGAGGTGAGAGGACAGCTCCAAGGTGACCTATGAAGGGAGATGGGAAGTTGGAGGAGTATTTGGTGGGGCAGAGTTTCACTACACTAATAGGCACCTTGGGAGCTTGAGAACAAGCTCTAATGGAGCGTTGGTAGGCTTGCTAGAGCTTGGGAGTAGGTGGGAGTAGAGTAGGTAGAGATGGCTTGGAAGGGAGGGAGTATAGCTCCTTTTATAGTGGAGAAGAGGCAAAAATCGGTATGGGACCATTAGTAACATCCAGGCCGTCGCTGGAAACATCATTGTAGGAACCTCATGCCCGCTGGCACCCACAGCTTGCTCTACTGGCATGCGATGAATTACCGACGGCTGTAAGCGTCGCTGTAAGTCCAGCTCATGCGTCGCTATAGTCCACCTCACGCTGTGCTGGCGCCGCTCCAGCCTTGCCGCGTGCACGTGCGCCCACGCGCTGGCGCTACGTGCATGAGCGATTGCGTGCCCGCGCACGTGCGATGTTGGGTGCGTGTGCTGGCAGCCTGGGCTGCGCCACGTGGCGCAGTCTAAGCCGTCCATCTTCTTTGTGCTGTAGGGGCTGCTACAGAGGTCTGATTAAGTCGATTTTCACACCATTCGGCTGCGATCGTCGACTCGAATCCATCCGCGTGGTTGGATTTATCATTTGAAGCTCCGAATTATGTCTCCTAGTCCCTTGGCCGTTAATCTTCCTTGGACTGCATATGATGCTACGGGACTCTGATCGAGGCGATTTCAGAGGCATTGGACTCCGATCGTCGTCTTGATCAGATCCGTATAGTTGGATCGTCAATCCAAGGCTTCAAAATAAATATGCTTCTCTCCTAACCACAAAAAAGATGTAATTAACTAAATTATATACAACTACTCTAAATGCAAAATGATGCATGCTATGCAATATTTATAACATGAAATGCAAATCTAAGCCTAGGAACATGCATGAATTGGCATTTTACCCTCAACAAATGTCTTTACATCAACTTGGATCTTAGTCAATTCCATCAGCCTATTCAATTAGACTCATTGAGTCCAATTGAGCCCTGATCTCAGCACACACTGTCCAATTGGATTCAGTGAGAGTCCAATTGACCTAGACCTAATTTAATTAAGTTGTTTTACTCTCAATTAGGTTTCCACAAACCAAATTAAACTTGTATTAAGTTTAATTGCACTTTATCTTAGTGAATTAGGGTTTACAACCCTAATTTGAGACCTACTTGACCCAAACCCACTAGAACCTAACCTAATCAACCTAGCCACCTAAGTTTCGACCCACACACACCATCCACACGAAAATACCTAGCCTAGAGTTCTCTAAAACTCTCTACCATGTGTTGTTTCCTTGGTTGCTAAAATTAGCAACCAAGAGCCATTCAACTTTTAGATCCACATTTGGTGGATCTAAAAATCACCATCCATCCTCTCTCTCATTCTCCCACGAGCTCCCACCATAGGCCTCTCTAGAGAATTCCATAATTCTCTAGAGAGCTTCCCTTAGGTCTATAAAAAGACTTAAGGGGTGGCCATTTGCACCGATTCACTCTTGGCTCCATTTTAGCTTAGCTTCATTCCACCTCCACTCCACCTTCATGGGTAGCTTCACCATGGCCACCACCATCTCCACACCAAGATGTTGGATCACCTCCTCAACCTCTCTCCAAGGGTCGGCCTAAGCACCATTGACCGCCCCTCCTCCTCTCAACCAAGTCAAAGGCCATCGGAGCCCACCTCTGAATGCCCTTAGTTTTGATAGATTAGATTGTAGTTCTTCGTAGATTTATTGCTTTTATTAGTGCTTAGTAGTGTAGCTCCTTACTTCTCCCCCAATGATGCATGCATAATCCCCCGTAGCTTCATGTATGTAGTCATTTTCTGATAGCTGTTAGTTTTTACATTCTCTGTACAAGCATTCCACTACCGGTGCTCTGCAACTCTGTTATCATCATCTTTATATATATATATATGTTGAAAATCACCATGTGCCTGATTATCATCTTTTGGTGTGATTAAAGTTGCATGTTTTCAATTTCTGATATTCTGGCAACAGCATGTCTTGCATCAATACGAACTTAGCATAAATCGACATGCGATTTTGAATAAGTAGAGCGAGCGAGATCGATTTCAAATCTGCATTTCCATAAACGCCTCCCAGAGATGAATGACTGGGACTCAAGTCTCGTTATCTTTATAAATTATTTTTTACGAGCGTTTTCGCGCACTATACTGTGACGAGATCTCTGTTTTCGAAACACGTGCGAGAATTGCCCCTTGTCATAGGACAACCCAAGTAAGTGAAAGGGAAGGAGCCAATCTAGCAACCCATAAGATGAAGAATGCGATTAAGTCTGCTAGAGGGAAAATGCTTGCCAAAAAAGCAAAAGCTCTTCATATGGCTTAGGCGCTACCCAACATCAGTCTCAAAAGATTGGATAAACCTAGAAAGATTGGAGATCGAATGCATGTTGCCATTGAGAAAGAGGACAATATCGTCAACATACAGGAGAGTAACGAGGAGAGAGATCCCCTGTTTCATAGAGTAGGGAACCAGGTCACCATGAAACCCTAACTCTTTAATGCCTCGGATGAAAGGTTCCATGAAGAGATCAAACAGCAAGGGAAAAAGAGGGTCGCCCTGCCTAAGACCCCAAGATATACAAGAAAAGGAAGAGGAAACTCCATCAATGAGGGAAGATCCTTCATGATGAATGAAACCCCTGACAAGATCAATAACCCTCTCAGAAAATCCAAATCTCCGAAGGATGTTAAAAAGAACATTTCATTCAACGTTATCATAAGCTTTCTGGAGATCAAGTTGGATAATGATATTGGAACCAACCACTTTCTTATCAAAAGGTAGTAGCAATATGGTCAAAAATGAAATGGCCCTTAACAAAATAGGCTTGCTCAGGAGAGACGAGCTTAGGAAGGAGACCAACCAACCTATTAGCCAAAATGCTGGAGGAGATTTTGGAAATGACGTTGCAAAGGCTAATGGGACGATAGTCAGAGAGGTCAGCGGTATTCCCCTTTTTGGCGATAAGGGAAATGAAGGTATTGTTGAAAGATTTGGGACCCTTGCAATTATCGAAAAAGGAAGAAATTGCAAGGGTCAAATCATCCTTAATCAAGTCCCAAAAATAGCTGAAAAATTCCACATTAAAACCATCAAGACCCAGAGTGTGATTGGCAGGCATACGAGAGAGAGTGCGGTAAATTTCCTCTTAAGGAGGGACAGAGAGAAATCTGAATCTTGCTAAGTCACCAAGGGGGGAATAAAGTCGATCATTGAGGACAGGCCAAAAACATGATCCAAGGTAAGGAGGTTACTATAAAAGTCAATAGCAATATTAGCAGCAACCTCCCATGAGCCATTACCAAAGGACGAGGTGAGATTGGAACTAGATTTTTTAGCAAATCTTCTTTTAATGGTAGCATAGAAGAATTTGTTATTACCCTCCCCATTTTTAATCCAATTTATTTTAGCCTTTTGAGAAAGAAAACCATTGAGCTTTGCTTGGGCATCATCTAGTTGATTTGGATGTCATTGAGCTCAACGGAGAGATTGTCATCCCATTTGGGATGCTAATTTAGAATCCACATCATCTCTACGAATCTCAAGGTTTTTTATAATGGAATGAATGTCCCCAAAAATCATCCTATTCGACTAGATAAGAGTCCTCTTAAGAATGGAGAGTTTAACGTAAATCTTAGAGAAGGGATCAGCCAAAGGATGGGAATCAACCATATTCCAGGTGTCCACCACCAAAGAGTGAAAAGACGGGTCCCTAAACCACATATTCTGGAAGCAAAAGGGATGAGACTTGGAGGGGGAGTTGGGAGAGGAACAAAGAATCATGGGTGAGTAGTCCGAGTTCCTTCTGCAAACATAGGATCCAAAGGAGAAAAAGGGGAGAGCTTCAGTGTTCAGAAGGATGCTGATGTAAACACATTTACACTACTTAAGATGTCTATTTATGCATGTTCTTAAGCATAGGATTGCATTTCATAATATAAATATTGCATTACATGCATCATCTTGCATTTAGAATAGTTTCAATAAAATAGAGGTTAATTGTCTCCTTTTATGTGCTTGGACAAGGCAAATATTTTATCAGGGCCTCGGATCAAAGATCCAACCGTATGGATGTGATCAGGGTGACGATTGGAGTTCAACGACTCCAAGATCGCCCTAATCAGGCATCCGTAGCATCAGATAGTGACCCGGGAACCCTAGAACATCAGGGCCAGGACGATGTAAATCCGCACTTCAGATGATAAATCCAACCGTACGGATGAATTCGGATCGACGATCGCAGCCCAATGACACAAAAATCAAGTCAATCCGACATCCGTGGCACCATCTACAACTTCCAGAAGATGGACGGCCAAGATAGCGCCACGTGGTGCCATCTCAGCCGCCCAAACGGCCACTTGCATCTTGTGAAAGCCCCGCGCCCAATCTCTCTCTGCCGTTGGATCTTAATCCAACGGCTGTGGGCACTCGCATTTAAAAATGCCCACTCAACCATCCGCGCCCCATAGCGAAGCATTCGAGCGTGCTATTGCGAGCGCGGGGCGCAGGTTCGAGCCGTGGCGAGGAGCGGCGGGCGGGAGCAATTGGAGCGTCGGATGGAGATCGGACGGCCGCGCGTGCCCGATAGCGCCGACGCGCGATTGGACGCGCAATTGGATGCACAATCAGACGCGCGGGGGGGTGCACAGCGCGCGGGCGCAGACGCATCTTAAGCCGTCCAATCTCGCGATCGGACGGCCGAAAAGCGCTGGACGTGCGCGGGCGTTGAGGAGCAGGCAGCCGAGGAGGCGCACGTGGGCGCGGAGGCGACGGCCACGTCGGGGCTTTAGTGACGGATTTATCCGTCACTAAAGACCCCTCTTTTATTATTTTGAAGTTGTAATGTCCATTTTGCCCCCACTCCTTGCAACTATAAAAGGAGACCCCCTCCATACGAAATGCTCATCCCTTCTTTCTCCTCTCTACCCCTCCAAAGCTCAAAAGAAGCTTGTCCCACACCCGGGATGCTTCTTGCGAGATAAAGTCCAATTTTCGTTCCTCTTCGGAAGTGGATCCCGAGACAACAATGGCGTGCTGCTCCGTTCCTGTTCTTCTGCTTTGTCCTGCTTCGTTCTCCTTCGTCCAGGCATCGTCCCGTTCGGCTCATCCTCCAAGCAATCGTCGAGGAGGATAATTTCTCTTTCCCATTCTTATTTACAGCTTTTCTAGTGTAGAATTTTCCTGCTTTATAGTGTAATTGATTTTCCACATTCTAGTGTAACTTTTATAAACAGTTGAAATATTGAATGAATGTTCTCTTTCTCTCTCTCTCTTTCTCTCTCTCTCTCTCTTTCTTTTAGTCTGATAGCTCCATTGTAATTATATCTCCTTGCTTATAAAAAAAACCTAAAAAAAATATAATTGCAAATATAGATCAACGTAGCCTCCCTGTGTCGACCTGGAATTATTTTCGGTATAAATTTTATTTGTTGAACACGAATTCTTCGCTTTTTGAACTACAACGACAGGTTTTCCAAAACCAATCTCGTAAGCGTAGCGATTCGCGAAAAATACCGTTCAACAGATGCAATCGAGTTTCTTGTAGATACATGCAGAACCCTTACAACCATTGCACCAAGAGAGCTAAGAGCCCACCATAGGCATGTCAATCAAGGCAGCAAAATCAATATAAGACCTGAAGGGAGCAGCTTCGGAATCATGAAAGGGAAGCCTGCCTGACTTCTCAGAGGTTGAAAGAATACAATTGAAATCACCAGCAACAACCCAAGGGATAGGGAGGTCATGAGCAGAGGATGTGATATGATCCCAAAGAATCCTATGGTCATTAATGTCACAAGAAGCATAAATGGAAGTGATTCTAAGGATGGAATCCCCCACACAACACTTAACAGTAAGAGCCTGATTGGAAGAAGAGAAGGGAGATATTTATAGGGTCCTTCAACAAGCACCAGATCTTAGAGGAATTAGGGCTAGCAAAACCAGAGGAGAAGGAGATTGAATCCTTAATAAAATCAATCGAGGAAGGGTCAGCAAAAGGCTCTAAAGGGAAAAAAAGATTGGGATGGTGTCGACCAATCAAGTCTTTAAGACGAGAGATACTAAGGGCATTTAGGATACCCCTACAATTCCAAAAAGGACACTTCATAAAGAAATAGATTTAGAGATGGATCTAGCACGAGTTCGGGTAAGTCTTCCAGTTCCCTCAAAGGAATGACCACCACGGACTCCTCTGGTCACTGAGGGAGAGTGATGAGGGTGTGTTTCGCGAATTAAAATTAGGGTTTGGAGGACCCGTCGTTGCAACTCGCAAAACGCATCTATCAAATAAAATTTATAACCAAAACTCGAAATGTGAGTTTCGAGTCGAACACGGGGAGGCGAACGTTTGGTTTTATGAAATTCACGTTTCGCTTTTTATTTATTTTTGTATTTTTAGCAAGCAAGAGATTAGGTCGATGAAATCTTATCTAACTAATCTACTTGCAAAATATAAGAGAGAGACAGAGAGAGAAACAATCATGTACTTTTCAATAAGTGTTTCTACAACTATGAAAGCGAGAAAAATTACACTATGAAAGTAATAAAGATAAAAAGAGGTGAGAGAATCCCCCTCGACGATTACTCGAAGGACAACTTGCTCTGACGTCGCTTGGAGGAAGGTGGTGAAGAGCAAGATGGAGGACGTAGTCGGAGGACGGAGGATGGGGTAGGACGGCGTCACGGCAAGGATCTTCTTCCCGAAGGGTGGTGAGAGGACGGCCACGGGATGCTCCACGAATGGAGATGAGAGGTGGGAAAACTATTTTCTTTTCTACTCTAAAGGAGCATCCCGGGCTTGGGACAAGCTCTCTCTAGAGCCTTGGAGATGGTAAGAGGAAGAAAGGAAGAGATGAAGAAGGGGAGGTGTAGGGGTACTTTTATAGTGAAGAGAAGAGGGCAATTCGTGTAGATGGCATTTAGTGACATCAAAGTGTCGCTATAGATCCACGCCAGCCAATCCCCCAAACGTTGCTAAAGCTTGCTGGCACTCTTCAATTCCTTTGCTGGTGCGTGCATAGTGCAAGCCATTAATGACAGCTACAAGCGTCACTAAAGGCCCGCCAGGCTGTCGCTGAAGGTTGGCTCCAACCAAGCACTCGCTCGTGCTTAGATGGCATTGGATGGCACGTGGGGATGTGCGTCAACGCCCGCGTGAGCACCTCCACTGGATTGGCAGTCATTTATGCATCCACATATCTGCATCTCGACCGCTCATGCAAGATCGAGCAGTCGAAATCAAGCGTGCCTCACCGCCAGCTGGATTGGATGAGTGGGAGAGCTCGAACCAGTGCCAAAGCATTGAGAATGCCTCTGGAGACCACTATGCCACGCGTCAAAAAGTGTCGCAGTTTTGAATTATCCGAGGCCAGTGGTCAAGCGATCCTAGCCATTGGATTTTTATCCAACGGTTAAGATCGCGCGATGGAGGCTTCTTGAAGATGGGCGGGCAACATGGCTTCACAAGAACCATTGGATGGGCATCTAACGACCCAGATCTCGTGAGGGGGAATGCCTTTGAGGAAAAGTGGCCACTGCTAGACAATGTTGGGCAATCTAGATGGCACCACGTGGCACCATCTGGCCCATCCATCTTCTTTCTATTGCAAAGGGTGCCACGGTGCTTGGATCGAGGTGATATTCGCATTGCCAGACTGCGATCGTCGCTCTAGATCCATCCATACGATCAGATTTTTCATCTGAAACCTGTAAGGGTGTCGCATTTCCCTCCTGGCCATTGATCTTCCTCAGACTTCATATGATGCTACGGGACTCCAATATAGATGATTTTGGAGGTGTTAGACTCCGATCGTCGTCATGATTAGATCCGTACGATCCGATCATCCATTCGAGGCCCTAAAATAAATCTTCTTCTCTCCTGACCATAAAAAGAACCTAATTAACCTAAAATATACAACTACTCTAAATGCAGAATGATGCATGTTATGCAATATTCATAACATGAAATGCAAATCTAAGCCTATGAACATGCATAATTAGGCATTTTAACCTAAATAGATGTGTCTATATCAGAGAGTGTGTCTCATATGCCAAATCCTTGAGGTATAAAGGTTCCGGATCCACAAGATCCGAAACGCCCTGAGATTCGAGATCAAAAAGAGATTCAATACCAGTAGCATCATTGCTTAAAAGGGAAATGTGCCCCTCCCCTGGGATTTCCTAAATAAAAGGGGGATCCGAATCAGAAGGATGGGGAGAATAGGGAGATAAATGCCCCAAGCAAAGCTACAGTGATTTTCACCATCCACAGAAGTCATGCAAATATTCCCAACATCATGCCCTATCGAGAAAACATGTATGTTCAAGTGATTCAACGGATCAAAATCCCTCTTAAGAACAATAGCAGAAGAATATTCATCCACATCACAATTGTCATTAGGAGATTTAAAAGCCGAACCAATGTGATTTTTGAAAGCAAGACCATCCATGGGAAAATCAAAGGAAATCAAAACCAGAGAGAACAAGTTAAAATGCCGCAAATCAGAGGAATCCACACCATCAAGTAGATTGATAGAAGGTTTCACCTTAGGGGGTGAGGAAGATTGTTTTACAACGATTTCCTTCCCCATCCCATCAAGCCAATGAGGAAGCAACTTGGATCTGCACCGTAGATGGATGTTTCTCCTTCTCCTTCTCTATGAGAAAGGCACAACAATATTAAGGAGAGAGGAAGGAGCCCCCCAGAAGAAGAAAGAGGAGCAATACAAGCTGGATTACCCAAATCAGGAATCCCCTCCCAAGGTAGAGAAGAAGCAATCTTGCAAGCAGCCTCATCCCTATGCGAGCTAGGACAGGAAGTAGAGGGGGCCTGCCTATCATCAGACAAGGGTCGGGATGGAGGCTCAGAAGGGACATGCACACCGGGGACAGCTGCGAGAGACGAGGGCTAAGGAATCTTCACACCTGCAAGGGAGATGACAGTCAGGTAGGAGGACAACAAATGACCCAGCTTGAAACACTTCGAGCAAAACAAAGGAACCTTTTCAAAAATCGTGTGCTGCAAAACGGTTTGATTCCCATTAAAGATAACCACAAAATATCTACGAGCAGTCGCCAAATCAATCTCAATGCAAACCCTGGGGTAACCTGGTCTGTGACTGATGTAGACACATCCATTTAGGTTAAAATGCCTATTTATGTATGTTCCTAGGCTTTGATATGCATTCCATGTTATAAATATTACATATCATGCATCATTCTGCAATTAGAGTAGTTTGTGTATATGTTAGGTTAATTACATCCTTTTATGGCCAAGAAAAGGAGATTTAATTTAGGGCCTTGGATTGACGATCTGATCATATGGATCTGATCAAGACGACGATTGGAGTCCAACGCCTCCGAAATCTTCTAGATCAGAATCCTATAACACTATATGCATTCCGAAGAAGATCAATGACCAAGGGGTAATACAACATCCTTACAAGCTTCGGATGGAAGATCTGACCAAACGAATGGATCCGAAGCGACGATCGTAGTCCGGCAATGAAAAAATCATCTCGATCCGAGCACCGTGGATACCTCTGCAAGAGAAAGAAGATGGATGGCCCAGATGGCGCCATGTGGCACCATCTAGGCCACCCAACACCAACCAGCAGTTTACCCAATGCTTCCTCTTCATCTGCATTATCCATTCCCAGCCGTTGGATCTTGATCCAACGGCTAAGAAATCTTCTCCACTGCATGCTCACAGGAGGTCTTCTTGACACATGCGCTAGCGTGGCGCATTGATTGAGGTGTGTACTCCCAAAGGAGGGGCATGGGTTTGAAACCCACCAAGCTCCTCAATTGCTTAATTGGACGCACGCAACGCGGGTGCACCAACCAGCACACGCACGCAGACGCGCGCACACCAACCCGTGCACCCGCACCAAACGCATGCGCAGCGTAAGTGCCAACGCGTGTGTGAGCACAACACAGCCGCGTGATAGGTACGTGAGCACAATTGCAAATGAGCGTGAGTTGGCGTGGATCTTCAACGACAGATGGGTGAATCTTTAACGACGTTTACAGACATCACTAATTACCCATGTGTGACCAAGCCCTTCATCCTCCACTATAAAAGGACCAATACCTCCATCCATCATCATCCCTTCCTATGCTCTCCTCAACTAGTCTAGAGCTAAAGACACACTTTAATTTTATGTCCCAAGCCTTTAAGATGCTCCACTAGAGTAAAGAAAAAAAATTTTCCACCTTCTCGTCACCATTCGTGGAGCTCTCATCGGCCGTCTTCTCAACCCCCTTCCGGGAAGCGGATCACGCTGCAACGCCACCCATCCTCCCCTCATCCTCCGACACCATTCTCCTACCTCAAACTCCTCAACATCTTCATCCAGGCCACATCAACGCAGCTTCGTCCTCCGAGCAGTCAACAAAGAGGATTTCTCTCACCCCCTTTCCCTTTTACTGCTTTTGTAGTGTACAAGTATTTGTAATAAACATTTGTCAAGCATTTATCTAGAAGTAGTTTTTGATTCTCTCTCTTCCTACATACATAGCAAGTAGAATAGTTGTTTCTTGCTTTCTAGAATAGTTTAGTATAGGCAATATTCCTGCTTATTCCCACACTATCATAAAATGCCAAAAAATAGAAAATACAAAATACCAAAAAGAAAGAAAGCAAAATGCGGATTTCAAAGAAACAAACGTCGCCTCCCCGTGTTCGACCCAGGACTCCCTTTCGAGTTTTGGTATAAATTTTATTTGATAGCTAGTTTTGTGACTACGACGACGAGTTTCTCTTAACCCTAACTTTTCTTTGCAAAAACCCGCTAATCAATTTTGGCATCGTTGTAGAGGAGGCAACTCTCTTTGGTTCTTTCCATGTTTCTCCACATTACTTACATATTTTTCTAACCTATCTTTCTTCTTCGATTTACTGTCTTGCAGGAACCTAATCGAGGAGCTTAAAGTAGTATATTGGAGTAAAGTACGGGTAGAGATTTCTGTAAGTTTCCCCCCACTTCCCCACCCACTAGTTTATTTCGCCACCTTAATAATCAAGACCTAATCTACTTAGGTGTTTTCATGAACCCTAGGATAGAAGTTGTTTGTCTTGTTTGCCACCTCCACTCATCTCACCCTCGCATAAAAGGAAAATTAAAAAAAAATATCTGCTTTGATTGTGGGACGAAAGTAACACACATACTATACACACCTACACTTGAGGCACTTAACCTCTTTCGATTTTTTCTCAACCGGGATTCCGACCTTTGGAACCGGTACATGCACAAATCAACACATAAAAGAGCAAAAATGATATTAGGTTAATCACTTTTGTGTGCCTTAATTAGTGGTGCATCTGGGTCACTTGTTTGGGTCGCACGACCTAATTAATTTAAAACTGAATCATCTTGTAGCTGCTCCATAGGATTCAAATAATTAGGTCAAGCCAAGCACTCCATATTTTCTTGATTTATAAAGGAAAATACTTGAACTTGTGCTTTCAGACTTGGTTTGCCTCACAAAACTTGGTTGAATACACCTAATATTTGAATCCTAAAATCTACTAAGCAAGATTCAAACCTTAAAATTCACCTTGAAAAAATTTAATCTTGCTTGAAAAACCATTGGTTGTGCAAATACACACTCACGAATTTATCATTAAGGGCATAACCCAATTAAGGGCCCATCACATTCTAGAAGTACTATTATCCCAGGCCTTAAATAAAATTGACTAGACATTGGTCCTTGATGAGAGACTCATCATGATCTCTAATTAACTAGTCTTCCTAGTTAATTAGCTAAGGATATGAATATATAAGAGTTAATTATAAAATAAGGGATATATAGTAAAGGACCTTAAAATAAGTTAAAAATGATACTTTATCATTCAATTAATATTATTAACAATTTAATTAATAATTGGACTCGAGATCTTATCAATCATTCCCTTAATTAATAAGTTAATTAACTTAAAATATAATGTATACATAAGTATATAATAACTTAAGTAACTTTACTTAATTTAATAAATTAACCTTAAAAGGTCAAAAATGTAAATTCAAGGTGAAAACATAATAATTACCTTATTTATAATCACATATAAAAAGTTGAAAAAGATCTAAGTTAAAATAAACCTTTAAAACCAGGGTTTACATTTAGGTCCTTATTACTCATTTCAATCGGGTCCTTAATTTTCATATAGGTCCTTAGGTTTCTTCGCACAGAGGTCCCCATCTTCTTCTTCTTGTTCTTCCTTCAGCTGGTTGAATGGCTAACGACTAAGGGTGATTCCACCGCTCGATCACCGCTCTGTCGACATCATTCTAACTTCTCAAGCCCCTAGAGCTTGCGCTCACTATCCCATCTTCATCCATCGGTCTGGATTACTCTGAAATCCTAATTTTAGGTGGGAGTTAACCTCGCCATCGTCAGAGATGACGTCGAAGGTTAACCTCCCCTAGCTTCTTCTTCATTCAGACTCCGCTGCCCTCTTCATCACCATCAATTATAAATAGACCCCCACCCCCTCGATTTCTGCAAGTTGGCTCTCTTCCCTCTTCTATCACTGAGCCGACCCAATAGGCTATTTGTATGCAACTCCGTCGATCTTCCACGCCATTCTCTGACTTCCTCCGTCCATCCTAAACAGCTGAGGAGCTTCGCCAAGGTCAGCCGCGTCTTTGAACAAAGGCGACAACCAAGGAGATCCTCTACTCCATCCAAATTCGCCCGCCAGAGATCTTCCTCATACCCTCTGATTTCGTCATCCGTCATGAGCCTTCGACGGAGTTTCCTTTACCCCTTCGTCCAGGTAATAGTAGATAGGAGTAGATTAGGAGTAGGAGTAGGAGTAGGATAGTCTAGGTAGTTAGTTGGATTAGCGTAATTTTAGAATTTTCAAGTTCATCTTCTTCGACTCCAGCAAGTTCCTTGAGCTCGCCAGAGCCCTAATTTCTTCTTTTTAACTCACCGTTCACCTTCTTACATCTTCCACGATCACTTCTATCACCATTAATTGCTAAATTGATCACTTAACCGCCTATACCATTTCCACCTCCACCAACTACTTCTGCTATCTATGGCAGCAGTAGTTGAGTCATAATCAGAAATTTTGATTCGGAGCTTCATTTGTTGAATTAAGGAGTCTGAAGTGTTTCTGAGATTCATTTGAATGATTTTAGAAAGAATTGGTTGAGCTTTGGGAGTTAATTTGGATGGAATTGCAAACCTGCCAGTTTGGGTTGTTTTCGAACCCAAACTATTGGCAGTGTCATTTAGATAAAATTTGATCTTAAATTCTGCCTAGTTTAGTTAGTTTTAATCTTTAGAACTTGTTGAAATTGATTAGAAATGTCCTTAGCTGTCTGTTGCACATTTCAGAGTTTAAAATCCTATCTCTGAAGCTTTCAGAGAAGCTTCAACCTTATTTGTGTTTCCTGAAGCTTGTGAGAGCTTAAAACCCACACAAGCAGCTGCGGAATTACTTGTAGGATCTATTCAGACCCTTAGATAAGCTAGAAAAGAACTACCCTAAAGACACAGTAAGTTTAACTCTATTTCCAGGCAGTATTTTACCCGTAGGAACCCCCTAATTTCACCTTTCAAATTGAAGAGGAAAACATCCTTTGAACCTTAAATTGACCCTGGAATCATGTAGAGCCATCTTAGAGCTTTCCATCAAGCTTTATTTCACTTGATTTGGAGCTCTGTGTAGGGATAAATTATCATTTGAAGCCGGGTCTGGAGGGGGAATACTTAGTCCCACATCGGAAGCTTCTGAGCGGCTGCTTGGGAATAAAACGATTTTGCTGTATACGCTCACCAGTCGTCAAGCGCTCGACGCAAATCTGAACATCTGAACCTCTAAGCATATTGTGTGTGTGTGTGGGCGAGTGCACCCGAGTGGACGTGTGTGCGATGGCCCTGGGAGGGCGAGGCCTGGGAGGCGGTTGAGCCGGTTCGGCTCGAGAGAGGGCCAGTTTGGCTCAAGAAAGAAAAAAAAATTGAAAATGAACCCTAATGAAATTAAGCGAGGACCAAGTAGGGTCTGGTCCCACCCTGATCTCAGGGTGCTGTGTATCCTTGAAAGGACCTCGCCGCAAATCAAAAAAAAATTTTTGGTTGAGAAGAAAATAAACCTGGTTCAGCTGAAAGAGAAAGAAAAGAGAATGAAGAAGCTGAGAAGGCAAAGTGTTGAAGGAAGCTAAAGGTTGAAGGACACAAGTGCTGGAGAAGCTAAGGAAAAGTAAAGGAAAGAAAACAAGGAAAAGAAAGGAGAAAGGAGAAAGAAAAGAACAGGCACTAAGGAAATATTGAAGAAGAAGAAAGTAGGAGTAGAAGATAGAAAGAGGAAGAGAAGAAAAAAAGAGAAAAAGAGATCGAGAGAAAAAGAGAATAAGATAAAGGATTAAGAAATAAAAGAAAAAGAAGATAAAAAGAAGAGAAAAGAAAGAGGCTGAAGAACAAAAGGAAAAGAAATTGATTTTCTTGTCATATTTTAATTTCTTTTTACTCTTAATTGTTGTATTAAGGCATGTATTGACTAGATAAACTCTTCTTTGCCTTAAATCATTTGAAATAAATAGAGAATTTACATGTTTTAAAATATTGAAAATGAGAGTTCATATGGGATTTTGCATGTTATTTCAAATTAAATCAATTTTTGTAAGATTCATGCTTCTATAATTAACTTAAATATACCTCCTATACTTATAAAGAAAAATAAAAGATAATTAGTGAATTTAGAATGAATTATACCTCCCAACGAACGACCTGGACTCAACCAGTAAGTAATTTCTAAAATGTTAGGTTAATTCGACCCTATACTACTAAATGACACAATTTCAAGTTAACCTAAGTGACTTTTCTCTACTCATAATTAAGTAAAATTAACTTAATTAACTGAGTTAAGGTAAGAAACCACCAGTCTTAGGATTCATTGAGTTCGTTTCAAGGTAATCTCTTGAACGCATTTCGAATTAGTGACGTTTGCTTACTTCAAAAGGTGCTAAGTTGGGAGGCTCGATTATCAAACGACTTAAGCAAGCAAGGGTTTGGCACAATTAGCGACCCTTGGGACACGCTCACCCTACTTCACCAACCCAACTTTACCACCTTCAGGTGTAAGGACAATACCAAATTCGTTGTGTGGTCAAAGTTTATTTCTGAAGCATAGGTCCTTAAGCTGCCCAATTTAAGGACAGGCTTGTATTTTTTTTGCTACAGGGTTCCCTTTTCCTCGTCCTTCCAGTGCATGCTTGGAAGGACCTTTAGACCATTCTCGAAGGTGGAGTTATAGCCAAGTAGATCCCATGGCTGATCAACAACCACCTCCCCTGCCCCCAAACCAGCAAGAGCTGATTCAAAGGCAATTAGAAGAATTGCAGCAGATGCAACAATGGTTCCAACAGATGAATGGTCAGGGCGCTTGGTCCTTGAAGGATTTTTATGATCCTTGAAATTACGAGGATCATCCCGGCGTTGTGATCCCCGCTGATGATGTTGAGATCAAGCCCCAAGTTTTGAGTTTGATTAAATACTTTCATGGGCTTGGCTTAGAAGACCCATTCCAACATTTGGAGAATTTGATCACCCTAGTTCAGACCACCAAATCAAGGAATATGGATGAGGAATAGATGCCCATGAGACCTTTCCCCTATTCACTCAACATTGGTATCGTACCATTGGAAGATCGATTGCTACATGGACAGCTTTGAAATCAGCCTTCCTAAAGAAGTTTTTCCCAATTGGACGAACCAATGCTTTACTATGGGCAATCACCACTTTCAACCAGCAGCCGGGGCAACCATTTCATGGGGCCTGGGAGTGATTCCAGGATCTGTTGCAAAAGTGTCCACACCACAAGGTGCCTAAATGGCAACTCGTGCAGATTTTCTACCACTGGTTGAATGATCAACTCTGTCATCATGTGGATGCTTCTTGCAAAGGTAATTTCCTCAACAAAGATGCAAATAATAGCGTGTATGATTTATTCGAGGAAATGAGTGAAAACTCTATAAACCATGACTCCATGGAAACCTTCAACCAATCCCAACAAACTAGATCAAATGCCAATGAGGTCCAAGATTCTCATACATTTGATATGGAATTGATCTGCAATAAATTAGATAAGGTGGATCTGGTTGCTAAACGAATGGAAGAGTGGATGTCCAGAAACTCTAATACTTCTAGATCCACTCAATCCCAGAGCTTGGGTTCCATTCTTCACAAGCTCCTATGGGATGGGAGTTTATGAACCAACTTGAGTCGACTCAACCTTCAAGCCAACACTTCTTTGAACCTTATGGGTTCCAAACTGGGGCCTTTGATCCAAGTTTTTCTGATCCTTCTTACCCTTTATCTTCATCTTATGAGGATGTTTATGCTATTCAAGAGAACGCTAGGTCCAACCCTTACTCAAACTCCTATAATCCTAGTTGGAAAAATCATCCTAACTTCTCTTTGAAAGATCATGGGCAGTAGACCCAATATCAACCTAACAACTATGTACCACAAAAACCAATGGGTCAGGGTCATGTATATACTCAGCTGCCCCCAAATCAAGTTAATCAGCCCATGTGGAATGCCCAACAACCCGTCGGGCAGGCTGATTTAAACCTAAAGATGGTAGAAATGCAAGGGTCAATGCTCCAGCTCATGCAACAAATGAAAACTTCACTGACACCTTGCAATCCAGACTTAGTGCAAACAACCGACAGCCCGGATATCTACCATCATAGCATGTACCAAACCCAAGGAATGTGCAGAACCAAGGCGCTGGGCCTCAAGGGTTTGGTAATAGTAGGGAGCAACATTCTCAAGCTCAAGCTATCTATCAAGCTACCACAGTCCCTCCCGAAGCTAACCAAGTTCCTACCATAATCAACCGGGAGTCTCCTGTTTTGCCCAACCCTCCCCAAGGCACTAACCAACAGCACTTTGCTTCTGCAAATACCATCACCTTGAGGAGTGGTAGTAGATACAAGGGTCCCACCCAAACCTACGTCAATACCATTAAGACCCATAATAAGAATTCTAGACTCCCAGCTAAGAATGTAATCAACAAAACATCAGAGTCTGATTCAGGAGTATGTTGTTGTATGGGCAAACAAAAAAAGCTGAAGGAGAAATTGGAGGAAAGGATTCCTTACTTCAAGCATTCAAATTGACAATCATTTTACTCCTCGTGGCTATTGGATCAATCCCTGCTTACGCCAAAGCTTTACTAAATTCATATAAAGAGAAGAGTAGAGCGAAATCTGAAAACACTAGGAGAGTAATCTTGTCTGACAACACAAGCACACTAATCTTAAACAAGCTACCCCCTAAGAAGCAGGACCCGGGAGCCCCGTTGACTTCTTGCACAATAGGAAACATTACTTCTGATCGGGCCCTCCTCGACTTGGGTGCTTCCATTAACGTGATCCCTACCTCACTACATAGGAAACTTGGTCTAGGCCACCTGAAACACACTGACATAACCTGCTGTTGCCTAATAGATCTATTACAAAACCAAGGGATCTCTTGGAAGATGTTCTAGTCAAGGTTAATGATTTGCATTACCTTGTTGATTCATGGTCCTTGACATAGAAGCACCAAAATAGCTCAACCACACCTTGATTATTTTGGAATGACCTTTCTTGGCCATCGCCAAGGTAAGGATTGATTGTGAATTGGGAGATATAGAAATCACCTCAGGGAATAAAACAAATCGATTTAATATTTTCGAGGTCTCAAAAAAGGATAAAATTAAGTGTGGTTTGATGGAAGAACTTGGCAGAATATAGGAGTTAATGGCTATACACACATTAGACAACCCCTTAATGGCTAACCCAACCAAACTTAGGAAGAAAATCATAAGGTTGCCAAAATAATTGAGGATAATGAAGACATGCAACCAACTATGTCAAATCAGGATGAGGAAAATACTCATGAAAATGGGAATCTGTTGGAAGATTCACATGATCAAGTTAAAACCCACCAACGTCCTCATCCTGAATTTTTAAAGTTTGAGGTTCAAATAATGGGTGGAAATCACAAAGATCAGAATGGTTGGATCAAGCACCTAGATTTTGAAGATGTAATTGAACTTTGGTTAGAAACTCTTGAAAAGATTAGCATTCTAGAGTACAGACACACATTATAAACCCCCAACACATTACAAAACCCTCATTGTCCTTTGTCACCCAACCATTGCACAAATCCTCCACCCACCCAAACCTCCTCTTTATGGAATCCACAAAAATCCTATTGGAGACCATTTGGGCTCTCCCTGCATCACCAACTTGCCACTTTCATTGATCATCTCTTTGGTAAGCCCACTTTCACTCTCTGAGACCCATATCTTGGAGCCCGAAAACTTTGTTCTTGTAGACTCAATGTTTATGATTTTTGTTTGAGGACTGTGGCTAGCTGAAGGCACTAAACTCAGCACGTGTATAGACTGTTTTGGAGCTGACTGGAGTTTTACCCAATACAGGTGATATTCTTCCTATTCTACCCTCCTTTATGCTTTTATTTTACAATGAGGACATTGTATTAGCTAGGCATGGAGGGGTGGATACTTTATGATTTGATTATTTTGTCAGCCCGTAATTATAATTTCCTGTTATTTAAAAAATAATTAAAAAAATAGAATTAGGAGAAGAGAACTTAGTCATTAGGAGTTGCGAACTTTAGGAAATGATACGTTAGGACTTGAACACTTAGACTCTTCAGGTCTTCGGGCTTAATCAGCCCGAGTGTCCACTAAAATGTGGACTTGATCTCGAGTCCTTGCTAAGTTAATTTTATTTTAATTTGGTAAATAAATTAGGGTGATAAATACGTGACTTATCAACCCGTCCTCTGATTTGAGGGGACTTTAAGTCTAAGCATCTACACACTATTTGCACTGACTCACTTTTCGGCAGTTTTTACAGAAATTAGGTAGTTAATGAACTTTCTAGGATAGTATGGCTGGCAAGTTTTCGTGGGTAACAACCCATTGGCTAGTTGTCCAGAGCCCAGCTACATGACCATACTCATTCTACTGCTTTTAGGTAAATATTAGATCAGAGAAGCCACCTACATAGAAAAAGAAAAAAATGGTACTCAAAAATAGAAAGAAAAAAATAGAAAATTAAACCATACTTCACCACATGAGTATGGCTGGCAAATTGTCATGGGTAACAGCCCATTAGCCAGTTGTCCAGAGCCCAACTCACAAAAATGCACAAATAATTCCCAAAACACTTAGGGAAGAAGCAGGGAAGTAGAATAAATCGGGGAGATATACACTGCATTTGCCCTTATGTTGACCCCATAAAAAAAAAAAAAAAGTAGGAAGAAAGCTACCGATTGGAAAGATAAACCTTTAGGCAGAAACTCTTAAGGTCACCTAGGGTCTTAGAAACCTGAAGTTCGTTTAACGGCCACTCAGTGAGTCTATTGCTCTTTCACAAGCTCCTTAGCACTTAGAGTTCCTTTTTAGTCTTGGGCGAGTTAGGTAGTAGTAAAAAGTTATCCCAAAACTCTCAAACTCCAAAAGTCCAAAAAAATTAGAAAAGAAGAAAAAGCAAAAAAATGTATCTTCCCTTTTCAAATAAGGCGAGGACTTAGGCGATCTACATTTTTGCAGGCACTCGGGCACTGTCGAGTCTTCGTAGTTTAGGCCCTTAGTTGAAATTTCCTTTTGTTAATAAACAACTAATGCCTTAAGCGATCAAGCCCTAATTGTATTTTTATACATGGCATATAGTTTAATTTTGCTATGGACTAGCAAAAGATAGGCATGAGGGTATGATGTAGACACATCCATTTAGGTTAAAATGCCTATTTATGTATATTCCTAGGCTTAAATATGCATTCCATGTTGTAAATATTGCATAGCATGCATCATTCTGCATTTAGAGCAGTTTGTGTATATGTTAAGTTAATTGCATCATTTTATGGCCAAGAAAAGGAGATTTAATTCAGGGCCTCGGATTGACGTATAATCATACGGATCTGATGAAGATGACGATTGGAGTCTAACGCCTCCAAAATCGTCTAAATCAGAATCTCGTAGCACTGTATGTAGTCTAAAGAAGATCAATGGCCAAGGGGCAATGCGACATCCTTACAAGCTTCGGATGAAAAACCCGACCATACGGATGGATTCGAAGCGATGATTGTAGTCCGACAATGCAGAAATCATCTCAATCCAAGCACCATGGCAGCCTCTGCAAGCGAAAGAAGATGGATGGCCCAAATGACACCACGTGGTGCCATCTAGGCCGCCCAACACCGGCTAGTAGTCTACCCAATGCTTCCTCTTCATCCGCATCATTCATTCCCAGTTGTTGGACCTTGATCCAATGGCTAAGAAGCCTTCTCCACCACGTGCCCATAGGAAGTCTTCTCGACACATGCACTAGCGTGGCGCATTTGTTGAGGTGCGTACTCCCAAAGGAGGGGCACAGGTTTGAAACCTACCAAACCCCCCAATTGCTCAATTGGACACACATAGTGCAGGCGCACTGATGTTAACACGTTTACACTACTTAAGATGTCTAATTATGCATGTTCTTAAGCATAGGATTGCATTGCATGCTATAAATATTGCATAACATGCATCATCTTGCATTTAGAGTAGTTTGAATAAAATGGAGGTTAATTGTCTCCTTTTATGTGCTTGGATAGGGAAAACTTTCCATCGGGGCCTCGGATCGAAGATCCAACCGTACAGATGTGATCAGGGCGACGATTGGAGTTCAACGACTCCAAGATCGCCCTAATCAGGCATCTGTAGCATCAGATAGTGACTAGGGAACCCTAGAAGATCAAGGGCCAAGATGGTGTAAATTTGCAATTCAAACCACAAATTCGACCGCACGGATGGATTCGGTCGACGATCGCAGCCTAACGACACAAAAAATGAGTCAATCCGACATCCGTGGCACCATCTACATCATCCAGAAGATGGACGGCCAAGATGGCGCCACATGGTGCCATCTCGGCTGCCCAATTTCCCACACGCAACCGCTGAAGCCCCTGCATCCGCCCTTCCCCGCTGCTGGATCAAGATCCAACGGCTGTGGATGCGCACGCTTGATTTCATCTGCGCGACTATTTGGACAGCGTAGCGCAGCGGTTCAGCGCCTTACCGCGAGGCGCTGGCGCGAGATCAAGTCACAGCGAGAAGGCGAGGGGCGCAGGCAAGCGCCGGATCGCGATCGAACTGTTGCGCGCACCCGATAGCGCCCACGCACTATTGCACGCGTGGCTATAACGTGGCATCGCACGCGATCGGGCACGCGCTGACGAGGCGGGCGTACCGCGATCTGAGCCGTCCGATCTCGCGATTGAACGGCTGGGGATGGCTGAATGTGCGCATGCGTTGCGCACACGGGCAAGCGAGCGAGTGCGCGGGTAAGTGAGCGGGCGCGCGGGCAAGCGAACGGGCGCACGCGCGTCACCCACTACGCCCATGTTCAGACCTTTAGCGATGATTTTATCCATCACTAAAGGTCCTGAATTAATGTTTTTAAAGATGTAATGACCAAATTGCCCCCACTCCTTGCAACTATAAAAGGAGACCCCCTCCACATGAAATTCTCATCCCTTCCTTCTCTTCTCTACCTCTCCAAAGCTCAAGAGAAGCTTGTCTCACACCCGGGATTCTCCTCACAAGATAAAGTCAAATTTTCGTCCCCCATTCGAAAGTGGATCCTGCGATGATGACGACGTGCTGCCCCGTTCCCGTTCTTCTGCTTCATCCTCCTTCGTCCTGCTCCGTCCTCCTTCGTCCAGGCGTCGTTCCATCCAGCTCGTCCTCCAAGCAATCGTGGAGGAGGATAACTTCTCTCTCCCATTCTTCTTTACAGCTTTCTAGTGTAGAATTTCCTACTTTCTAGTGTAGCTGATTTCCTACTTTCTACTGTAATTCTTATTTGGTTTTATTGTATAAACATTTTGAATTATTGAATGCATGTTTTCTCTCTCTCTCTCTCCCTTTTAGTCTGATTGTTGTTATAGCTTCATTGTGATTACATCGCCTCGCTTTCCAAGAAAAATTCTAAAAAAATATAATTGCGAATATAGATCGACGTAGCCTCCCTGTGTTTGACCCAGAATTTCCATTTCGGTATAAATTTTATTTGTTGAACACGAGTTCTTCGCTTTCAAGCTACAACAACAAGGTTTTAAAAACCAAACACGTTAGCGTAGCAACTCGCACGTCCAACATTTTGGCACCGTTGCCGGGGAGGCAATCATTTCCGATCTTCTTTTCGCATTTCTTGCACTTTATTGTTTTCTAACTTGCTTTCTCTTGTGTCTATTGTTTTGCAGAGACCTCTATCAAGGAATAATCAAGCGGTAGACTGGAGTAAAGTGCAGTTGAAAACAACTGTAAGTGCGCCCTATTCTTCCCCCTCCATAGATTTCATTCGCCACATTAAATCTAAATTCCAATTAACCTAGGTGTTTGCATAAATCCTAGGAATAGTTTGGTTATTTGGATTCTCACTCACATTCATTCCACCCTCATTTATGTAAAAAAAAACAACAAAAAGATAATCTTGTGAGGCAATTTTCAACAAACACACAACGTACACCCACATTCAAGGCACTTAACTGGATTGATTTGTTTCTACTCAACCGGGTTCTGATCTGTGGAATCGGTACACACAAAGCAACACATAAAAGAGTAGAAATCATTCTAGGTTAAGCATCTTTGAGTGCCTAACTTAGTGGTGCATTTGTGGCCAATTGTTTGAGTTGTTTGGGCAGCACCACTCTACTTAAAATCAACTCATCAAGTAGCTCCTCCTTAGGGTTTTCAATCTAGGTCTATTCCAAGCACTCCACTTTCTTTTTTATTTTAAAGGAAAACAATCTTCACCCGTGTTTGACAACTTGGTTTGCCTAGAAACTTGATTGCAATCCACCTAATATGAAACCCTAAAAGCTATTTAAGCAAGATTTGAACATTAAAATCCACGCATCACAAATAATCTTGCTTGAAAACCCTGGTTATGCACGTACTTACACAAATCTCAATCAATCATTAAGGGCACAACCCATTTTAAGGGCCCATCACATTCCATAAGCACCACAATCCCAGGCCTTAATAAAATTGAGTAGACGTTGGCCTTAAGGTCTGATTTGCTCTTCAGTGCCTAGTCTGAGATTGTCTTTGATTAACCTACTTGTACTGATTAATCTGATGTCTAGCTAGGGGAGTAGCGTCAAACGACCGCGGCTGGGGGGTACACTAGGAACCGGAGGCGAAAGCCGAAGGAAGAACCTTCTCCCCAATCCCTCCTTCTAACTGGTTGGATTGAACAGACGCAAGTAGAGCAAATCATTTATAGTCTTAAGGTAGGCTTTGGGAGTCAGTAGATCCTTAGGCTTCCCCACTTAAGGACAGCCTTGTTTTGTTGTGTTGCAGGGTCCCTATCCCCAGTCCTTCCGACCTTCTCCTAGTTTATGCTGGGAAGACGGTCATTGAATCCCCGATTGGAAGGACCATTAGAGTATTCTAGGAGGCGCAAATTGGATTTTGGTCAAATTGATCCCATGGCCGACCAACATCCTCCTCTGCTTGGAAATCCACAGGAAGAATTTTGAAGGTAGCTAGAACAAATGCAGAGAATGCAGGAATGGTTCCAGAGAATGCAGGGCGCTCAGCCCTTGAAGGATTTTTATGATCCTTCAAATTACGAGGAACGTCCCGGTGTCTAGATTCCAGCCTGTGACGTAGAAATCAAGCCCCAGGTGTTAAGCCTGATTAAACATTATCATAGGCTTGGCTCCGAAGATCCGTTTCAGTACTTGAAGGACTTGACCACTTTGGTCCAGACCACCAAGGCAAGAAACGTAAACGAGGAGCAAATAATCATGAGGCTCTTCCCCCACTCTCTTAGGGATAAGGCCGCGCATTGGTATAGGACAATAGGAAGACCAAATACAACTTGGAATGAGTTGAAATCGGCCTTTCTGAAGAAATTCTTCCCAGTCGGACGTACCAATGCTTTGAGACGGGCAATCACTACCTTTACCCAGCGGCTGAGGGAGTAGTTTCATGTGGCCTGGGAGCGATTCCAGGACTTATTGCGGAGGTGTCCACACCACGAGGTGCCAAAATGGCAACTCGTGCAGATCTTCTATCATGGGTTGACTGAGCAACTCAGAAATCATGTGGATGCTTCTTGCGGAGGCAATTTCCTCAATAAAGATGTAGATAGTGCACATGATTTATTTGAGGAAATGAGTGAGAATTCAATCAATCATGCCTCCATGAATACATTTAACCAGTCCCAGCAGCCCAGATCAAATGTCAATGAAGTCCATGACTCTCATTCATTTGATATGAAATTAATTTGTAACAAACTTGATAAGGTGGACTTGGTTGCTAAGAGAATGGAAGAGTGGATGGCTAGAAATTCTATGAACAACTCTCGATCCACTCAATCCCAAAATTCGGGATTCCATTCTTCACGAGCTCTTTCTAGACGAGAGTTCGTGAATCAACTTGATGCGGCTCAACCTGTGAGTCATCATTTTTTGGAACCCCACATATTCCAAACTGGGGCCTTTGATCCCAGTTTTTCTGATCCTTCCCTTTCTTTCTCTCCATCCTCACCTTATGAGGATGTCTGTGTTGTACAAGAGAATGTTAGATCCAACCCCTACTCTAATGCTTATAATCCAGGTTAGAGAAACCACCCTAACTTCTCTTGGAAAAACCTGAGGCAACAGACCCAATTCCGACCCGGCAACTATGCTCCGCAACGACCAATGGGTCAGGGTCAAGTATATACTCAATTGCCTCCAAATCAGGTCAATCAGCCAGCTTGGAATGCCTGTCAACCCGTAGGGTAGGCTGATTTGAACCGTCAAATGGTAGAGATGCAAGGATCCATGCTCTAGCTCATGCAGTAAATGAAAACCTCGCTGGACAACTTGCAGTCCAGGCTCATTGCCAACTCTCGTCAATCCGGATCTCTACCATCCCAACCTGTACCCAACCCACAAAATATTATGAAATGGGGCAACCAAGCCCATGGGTACGGAAATCAGAGGGACCCACATGCACATGCTCAGGTGGTTGAGCAGGGTTCCTCATCCTCTTCTTCTGCAAATCAACAATTTATGGCTAATCAAGCCCCTCCAATCTTTCCTAGCCCTCCCCAAGACCCAAATTCTTATGCATCTGCAAACTCTATCACTTTGAGGAGTGGTAAGCAGACTCAGGATCCACAACCACACTATTCTGATCTTTTGAATCCTGAAGAACCTGGGGAGAGAGAGGAGAATTGTAGAGGAGAAATCAAGGCTCAGGAACCTGATTCCAAAGATCTGACTCATGTTCTTTTTCCTGAAGCCTTAATCAAATCAAAGAAGAAGTCTATTGATAGCAATGAGGAGCTTCTGAATCTATTTAAGAATGTTGAGATCAACATCCTGCTCCTTGATGCTATCAAGCACATACCGGCTTACACAAGATTTTTAAAGAATTTATGTACACAAAAGCATAAGTCGAGAGAATCTGTTCCGAGGAAGGTGGTACTCTCCGACAAGGCTAGTTCTGTTATCCTGCACTACCTTCCTCAGAAAACGAGAGATCCTGGTGCTCCATTGATTTCTTGAGTCATCAGAGATTATACATTTGATAGAGCACTTTTGGATCTAGGTGCATACATCAACCTAATTCCGACTTCTCTTTACGAGAAGTTTGGATTAGGTGAACTTCGGCCAACTTCAGTAACGCTACAGTTAGTAGACCGCTCGATCACAAATCCACGAGGCGTTATTGAAGATGTTATAGTTAAGGTCAAGGATTTCTATTTTCCTGTAGATTTCCTTGTCCTTGACATGGATTGACCTGATAATCTGAGGAACACGCCCATCATTCTGGGGCGTCCGTTCCTGGCTACTACTAATGCCAACATTAATTGTGAAAGCGATAGCATGGAAATCGCCTTTGGGGATCAACGAATGAAATTGGATATTTTTAAGGCGATCAACAAATTTGAGGA
Source organism: Thalassia testudinum (assembly GCA_037157565.1). NCBI lineage: Eukaryota > Viridiplantae > Streptophyta > Magnoliopsida > Alismatales > Hydrocharitaceae > Thalassia > Thalassia testudinum. Next base: position 175,653,384 of record JAZHRO010000031.1, read on the forward strand.
TTGTGGATTTATTGAGGAACTTGATGAGGATAATGAAAACATTGAAACTTGTTTGATGGTTTCTTCAATTGAAAGTTCCTCTTTGGATGACGAATTTGACCCGCAACCCTCTATGGCTGACCTACCATCTTCGGAAGAGGTTATTGATTTTGTTCACTCACAACCTCTTCCTCTTGTTGAATCTTCAGCATCTACCCTACCATCAATCATCAAGCTTCCCCAGCTTGAATTGAAACCATTGCCTGAGAATTTGAAATATCAATTTTTAGGACCTCAGAAGATGCTCCCTGTGATTATCAGTGCTAAATTGACAAAAGAGCAAGAGATTAGATTGATAAAGGTCCTGAAGGAACATAAGGAGGCAATTGGTTGGACCATTCATGACCTCAGGGGGATCAAGACATCTTACTGTAATCATAGAATATTCTTGGAAGATGGATCCCGCCCTTCTCCCCAGATGCAAAGGAGATTGAATCCAAATATGCGAGAAGTGGTCAAAAAGGAAATCATCAAGTGGCTTGATGCAGGAATTATTTATCCAATCTCTGATAGTCCTTGGGTAAGTCCCATGCAGATTGTTCCGAAGAAAGTCGAGATTATCCCTCTTGGAGGGTTTGTATTGATTATAGGAAGCTGAACACAGCCACTAAAAATGATCATTTTCCCCTGCCCTTCATCAATCAAATCTTGGAAAGATTAGCCAGGTAGAAGTACTTCTGTTTTCTTGATGGCTACTTGGGATACAACTAAGTTCCTATCCATCCCGAGGATCAGGAAAAAACTACTTTCACTTGTCCCTACGGAACCTTTGCTTTTCGTAGGATGCCTTTCGGGTTATGCAATGCACCTGCGACTTTTCAAAGGTGTATGCTAGCCATATTTTCTGACATGGTGGGAGAGTTTATGGAAGTCTTCATGGATGATTTCTCTGTTTTCGGATAATCATTTGACTCTTGTTTGGCTAATCTGGAAATGATTCTTAAGCGATGTATCAGAACACGATTGGTCCTTAGCTGGGAAAAGAGTCATTTCATGACCCAAGAAGGCATCGTTTTGGGTCATGTAATCTCTAAACGGGGAATTGAAGTGGATAAAGCTAAGGTTGATGCTATCGCTAAACTTCCTCCTCCCACATCTGTTAAACAAATCCGATCATTTCTTGGCCATGTGGGATTTTATCGAAGATTTATCAAGGATTTCTCGAAGGTTGCTCGTCCCTTGAGCAATCTTCTTGCCAAAGAAACGCCGTTTGTTTTTGATGAATCATGTCGAAAGGCATTTGATTTCCTGAAAACGACAGTCACTTGTGCTCCAATTTTGCAACCACCAATTTGGACAGCCCCTTTTGAGATCATGACCGACGCTTCTGATTACGCGGTCGGGGTTGTCCTGGGTCAGAAAATTGATAGAAAGCCCTTTGTCATCTACTACGCTACTAAAACTCTGGATGAAGCCCAGAGGAATTACACTGTTACTGAAAAGGAATTACTAGCTGTAGTGTTCGCTTTGGAAAAATTCAGGGCTTATCTCTTAGGGTCTCATGTTATCATCTATACCGACCACTTGGGCTTGAGACATCTCTTGGCCAAAAAGGATGCTAAACCCCGGCTTATTCGTTGAATTCTTCTGCTTCAAGAATTTAATCTTGAAATCAAGGATAAAATCGGGGTACAAAATGTGGTAGCGGATCATTTGTCGAGACTCCTAGGTGATTCCTCTCGTCCGGACATTCCGATTGCTGACACTTTTCTGGACGAAACTATTCTTACAGTTTTAGGTGTCCACACCCCATGGTTTGCTGACATTGCTAACTATTTGACCGTTGGTCAAATCCCCTAGGATTGGACCAAGCAACAACGGGATAGACTCAAATCTGAGGCCAAATACTACTTCTGGGAGGACCCTGAGCTGTACCGCATCGGCTCTAATCAGATTATTCACCAATGTATACCGGAGAATGAATTCAATAATATACTCGAGTTCTGCCATGCATCTGGGTGTGGTGGACATTTCTCCGGGAAAAAGACAACTGCAAAAATCTTTCAATCTGGCTTCTATTGGCCGTCTTTATTCAAGGATGCCCAGGATTTCTCAAGGTCATGTTCTCAATATCAGGCACTCAGGAGCATAACTAAGAGAGATATGATGCCCCTAAACCCAATTCTTCCTGTCGAAATTTTTGATGTTTGGGGCATCAATTTCATGGGACCCTTTATCCCTTCATTTGAACATCAGTACATTCTTGTTGCTGTTGATTATGTGTCCAAATGGATTGAGGTGATTCCCACCCGAACCAATGACCACAAGGTGGTCATCGATTTTGTCAAGAAAAATATCTTCAATAGGTTCGAGATTCCGAGGGCTATCATCAGTGATGGTGGCACTCATTTTACTAATGCCCAATTCCAAAATTTATTGGCCAAATACGGGGTTAATCACCAAATTTCCACACCTTACCATCCCCAGACGAATGGACAAGCCGAGATCTCCAATCGAGAGATCAAGAACATTCTGCAGAAAACGGCTAGGCCTGATCGCAAGGATTGGACTCAAAAGCTTGAGGACTCTCTTTGGGCCTACCGTACGGCATATAAAACGCCCATCGGCATGTCTCCATTCCGTTTGGTGTATGGAAAGGCATGCCATCTACTCGTAGAGATTGAACACAGGGCATTCTGGGCGATCAAACAATGCAATTTAGATCTGAATTTAGCTGGGAAGACCAGGAAACTCCAACTATCTGAGTTGGAGGAGCTTAGAAATGATGCTTATGAGAATGCCAAGATCTACAAGGCTCGGACCAAAGCTCTACATGATCAACTGATTTCCCGCAAGAGCTTTGAGCCCAACCAAAAGGTCTGATTATTCAATTCTAAACTTAAGCTCTTTCTTGGCAAACTTAGATCTAAATGGAATGGCCCATTCATAATTGACCAGATTTTTCCAAATGGAGCCGTTTAGATTTCTGACCCAAAGACGAGTAACACATTTAAAGTCAACGGTCAATGTCTGAAGCCTGTTACTGACCGTATTCTTCCAGAACCCGTCTCAGACACAGTTGCTCTAACCATTCTGTGACTTCTTTGGCTAGACTTCGCCTAGCTGACGGCATTAAACTCAGCAGTTGTACATATGACACAAGGCTGATACGAGTTTCACATTCAGGTGACATCTTTCATATTCTACCCTTTCCTTCATGTCTCTTTTTCAATGAGGACATTGCATCAGCTAGGCATGGAGGGGTGGATTCATTTTTGAATCATTTGGTCAGGTTTATGAAATTCATGTAAACTATTTTTCTCTTCTTATTTATACATAAAAAAAATCAAAATTAGGAAGGATTAGTTGGACACTAGGACTTTTCAATCTTAAGAAATTTTACATTAGGATCTAAACACACAGACCCTTCAGGTCTTTGGACTTAATTAGCCCGTGTATCCACTAAAATGTGGATTTGTCTTTCGAGTCCTCGCCATCTTAATTCTATCATAATTGGAGTAAATAAGTTTGGGTGATAAGTACACGACTTATCAACCCACCCTTTGATTTGAGGGAATTTTTGAGTTTCAAGCATCTACACACTTTCTTTGCAGTGACTCATTGTTCAGCGATTCCAACGGAAATTAGGTAGCTAATGAACCTTCTAGGGTGATATGGCTGGCAAGTTATCGTGGGTAACAGCCCATAGGTAGGTTGTCCAGAGCCTAGTCACTGGACCTTTCTTTTTTTTTTTGCTGCCTTTAGGTAAATCTTAGACCAGGGAAGCCACCTACTTAAAAAAAAAAGAAAAAAAAATCAAAAAGAAAAGGAGAAAAGAAATAAACCATACTTCGCCGCACGAGTATGGCTGGCAAGTTGTCGGTGGTAACAGCTCATCGACCGATTGTCCAGAACCTAGCTCAGTAAATGCACTGAAAATTCCCAAAACACTTAGGAAGAAGAGGAGAAGTAGAATAAACCGGGAAGATATACACTGGATGCACCCTTGTGTTTACCCCATAAAAAAAATAAAAGTAGGGAGAAAGCTATTGGTTGTAAAGATACACCTATAAGCAGAATTCTTTTTAGGTCACCTAGAGGTGTAGAAATCCGAAGTCTATTTTAATTGCCAGTCAACGAGTCATCATATTCACAATAAGATGCTTAGAACTTAGGGTTCTCATCAAATCTTGGGTGAGTTGAATGGCCGTAGAAAGCCACTCTTAAACCCTAAAATTTGAAAATCCAAAAAAAAAATTAGAAAAGAGGAAAAAAAGAAAAATAAATTTTTCTTTGAATAAGGCGAGGGCTTGAGGTGGTCTGCATTTTGGCAGATATTCGGGCACTATTGTGTCTTTGAAAGTTCATATCCTAAGTAGACATTTTCTTAATGATTGAAAATAACTCATGCCCAAATAATCCAACCTAATTCTTTTATAAATAGCATATAGTTTTTGCTAAGGACTAGCAAAAGATATGCATGCGGGTATAATGTAAACACGTTTACACTACTTAAGATGTCTATTTATGCATGTTCTTAAGCATAAGATTACATTACATGCTATAAATATTGCATAACATGCATCATCTTGCATTTAGAGTAGTTTGAATAAAATGGAGGTTAATTGTCTCCTTTTATGTGCTTAAATAGGGTAAACTTTTTACCGGGGCCTCGGATCGAAGATCCAACTGTACAGATGTGATCAAGGCGACGATTGGAGTTCAACCACTCGAAAATCGCCCTAATCAGGCATCTGTAGCATCAGATAGTGATCGGGGAATCCTAGAAGATCAAGGTCCAAGATGATGTAAATCTGCACTTCAAATGACAAATCCGACCGCACTGATGGATTCGGATTGACGATCGCAGCCTAACGACACAAAAATCGAGTCAATCCGACACCCGTGGCACCATCTACATCATCCAGAAGATGGACGGCCAAGATGGCTCCACGTGGCACCATCTCGGTCGCCCAATTTCCCGCACTCAACCGCTGAAGCCCCCGCATCTGCCCTTCCCCGTCGTTGGATCAAGATCCAACGGCTGTGGATGCGCACGCTTGATTTCATCCGCGTGACTATTTGGACGGCATAGCACAGCGATTCAACGCCTTATCGCGAGGCCCTGGCGCGAGATCGAGTCGTAGCAAGCAGGCGAGGGGCGCGTGCGAGTGGGCGTGGGCGAGCATTGGATCGCGATCGAATGGTTGCGTGCACCCAATAGCGCCCACGCGCTATTGCACATGCGGCTGTAACGCGGCATCGCACGCGATCGAGCACGCGCTAAGGAGGCGAGCGTAGCGCGATCTGAGCCGTCCGATCTCGCGATTGGACGGCTGAGGATGGCTGAACGTGCGCATGCGTTACACGCACAGGCAAGCGAGCGGGTGCGCGTGCACCGCTCACTATGCCCACGTTCAGACCTTTAGCGACAGTTTTATCCGTCACTAAAGGTCCTGAATTAATTTTTTAAAGATGTAATGACCAAATTGCCCCCACTCCTTGCAACTATAAAAGGAAACCCCCTCCACATGAAATTCTCATCCCTTCCTTCTCTTCTCTACCTCTCCAAAGCTCAAGAGAAGCTTGTCCCACACATGGGATGCTCCTCAAGATAAAGTCAAATTTTCGTCCCCCGTTTGGAAGTGGATCCTGCAACGACGACGACATGCTGCCCCATTCCCGTTCTTCTGCTTCGTCCTCCTTCGTCCTGCTCCATCCTCCTTCGTCCAGGCGTTGTTCCGTTCGGCTCATCTTCCAAGCAATCGTCGAGGAGGATAACTTCTCTCTCCCATTCTTCTTTATAGCTTTCTAGTGTAGAATTTCCTGCTTTCTAGTGTAGCTGATTTCATACTTTCTAGTGTAATTCTTATTTGATTTTATTGTATGAACATTTTGAATTATTGAATGCATGTTTTCTCTCTCTCTCCCTTTTAGTCTGATTGTTGTTACAGCTTCATTATAATTACATCGCCTCGCTTTCCAAGAAAAATTCTAAAAAAATATAATTGCAAATATAGATCGACGTAGCCTCCCTGTGCTCGACCCGGAATTTCCATTTCGGTATAAATTTTATTTGTTGAACACGAGTTCTTCGCTTTCAAGCTACAACAACAAGGTTTTAAAAACCAAACACATTAGCGTAGCAACTCGCACGTCCAACACGCACCAACTAGCACACTTGCGCAAACGCACGTGCACCAGCCCGCACACCCGCACCACAATGCATGCACAGCGCAAGCGCCAACGTGTGTGCGCGTGCGACACGGCCTCGTGATAAGCGCACGAGCACAGTTGCAAGCGAGCGTAAGTTAGTGCGGATCTTCAGTGACGGATGGGTAGATCTTTAGCAACGTTTATGGACGTCACTAATTACCCATGTGTGACCAAGCCCTTCATCCTCCACTATAACAGGACCCATACCCCTCCAACCACCATCATCCCTTCCTATGCTCTCCTCACCTACTCTAGAGCTCAAGACACACTTTAAGCTTGTGTCCCAAGCCTTTGGGATGCTCCACTAGTGGAAAGAAAAATTATTTTCCACCTTCTCGTCACCATTCGTGGAGCTCTCATCGACCGTCTTCTCAACCCCCTTCTGGGAAGTGGATCACACCGTAATGCCACCTATCCTCCTCTCATCCTTCGACGCCATTCTCCTACCTCCAACTCCTCAACATCTTCGTCCAGGCCACGTCAACACAGCTTCGTCCTCCGAGCAGTCGACAAAAAAGATTTCTCTTACCCCCTTTCCCTTTTATTGCTTTCGTAGTGTAAAAGTATTTGTAATAAACATTTGTCAAGCATGTAAAAGTATTTGTAATAAACATTTGTCAAGCATTTATCTTGAAGTAGTTTTTTATTCTCTCTCTTTCGACATACTTAGCAAGTAGAATAATTGTTTCTTGCTTTCTAGAATAGTTTAGTATAGACAATATTCCTACTTGTTCCCACACTATCATAAAATGCCAAAAAAATAGTAAATACAAAATACCAAAAGAAACAAAGAGAAATGCGGATTTCAAAGAAACAAGCATTGCCTCCCCATGTTCGACCTAGGACTTCCTTTCGAGTTTCGGTATAAATTTTATTTGATAGCGAGTTTTGCAACTACAACAATGGGTTTCTCCTAACCCTAACTTTTCTTCACGAAATCTCACTAATCAATGACCATGGATCATGCGTTGATCAACACAGATCGGGGTTCTCAACTGGTAAGCAATAGATATTAAAGCGTTTGGATGAAGAAGATGGAGATTGAGGCCAAGGAAACCAACCCAAACCGGAGCAGTAGAAATACATCGATCTGTACGAAAATCAGAAGTCCAACGGGCAAACTGCAAATGCACTCCCTCAAGCAATGACCATGGATCATGCGTTGATGAACACATATCAGGGTTCCCAACTGGTAATCAATAGATATTAAAGCGTTTGGATGAAGATGGAGATTGAGGCCAGGGAAACCAACCCAAACCGAAGCGGTAGAAATAGACCAATCTATACGGAAATCAAAAGTCCAACAGGCAAACTGCAAATGCACTCCCTCAAGAACAACCGAGCCCTGAGAAAAGACCTTGCAAAAATCCGCGTAAGTCTTGCAACGAATCAACCAAGGCGAAAATCCAAAGGCACATGGTCAAAACACGGAGCAATCTTGAACTTCTAGGACAGAAGATTCTGCAACTGCTAAAAGGAAGGTTTCTGACCCCAAGCCCGAGCAACCAGAGAGGACAAAAAACATTTACAAAGCTTGAAAATCTCATCGAGGAGAAAGGAGTACCCAAAATACCATCCTTGAGGACAGGACAACGAACCTGCAGTGCGAGCTCCAAGAAAGGAGATGGCTCAGAGTGGCCAACTTCAACCACCAATAAAGCAAAGGAAGACTTCAGTGGTGGCGTCTGATCCACCCGCAACAAGGAGGGGGACGGCTGTGACGAAGACATCGCAAACCAAAGCAAAAAACTAACAAGGCGACAAAAAACAGCAAAAAGAAACCAAACACAAAAGCAAGACAAGAACACTCAAGAACACAGCAAGCCCTAGGAAAAGGCAAACCCAGAGAAAGAGGCTGGGAAGCACTCCACGGAGCTCCAACCCAATACAATTCTAGGGCATCGTCCAATTTCATAATGCACTAACCAATCATATAGTGGCTAGTCCTCTAATTGCCTAGTATGCCAATGAATGCCTATATAGGGCATCGACTGATATATCCATATTTATTTACATAATTCATACCTAACTGTTGTTAGTTTGAGGGTACATGAAGTCACATTGCATTAGATTAGATTATATTAGTCATATTGTAGCATTGTGTAAATATTACATTTTTTGGGATTTAGTTGTAATTTTATTGCTACTTATATCTGGTATATATCTTGATGAGATTTGTTTATATTTGTGTAGGTACCAGGTCTAATCCAATTGGAGCTCCACATTAATGCAGAATAAACTTGAACTTAGATTTTCTGATGGGGTTGAACCCATTTCCTATATTGAAAACCAATTTAACTATTACCTTTAACCTATCTAGGAACCTATTTTCCCACCTAAGCCAAAAATCCCACACAGCATTCCTAATTCCTTTCCTAATCCTACCACTATTTATGCCATTTTCCTATTCCACATACACCCAGCCATTCGCGTCAATATCCCATTCACATGCATAGCCACCCTCGGAACCCAATCCTGAAACCTCCACCTACGTAACCTTTCCAATCCCACATATGTCCTCAACACCCCCTCTTGACCCATCCACCACCACGTTACAACCAAACCACCGAAAATACCATGCATTATATCCCCATGCACTACACCTAAACAACCTACGAAACATAACCGACGTAACCCAACCATGCAAACACACCGTACACCTTTCAATCCCCGTAGCAAAACCCACCGCCCAAACACATGCAACATCCTACGTACACCATCTATTCCACCCCCTCCAACCGACTTCCATGCACTAATTACGTTGCAACAAAACGTATCCCTCCAACGTAAGGTCCCCACACCTCTCTATAAAAATCCAAGCCCTCTCCACGATCAGAGCCTTCGCTAATGGCTTACCACCGTTCTCTCCTCTCTCATCTCACGTTCTCAATCCCATCGCATTATTTCTCACCTCCACCATACGAACATCTCATCCTCCTTCATTATTTTTCCACAGCAATCTAGATCTCCCATCATCTCTCCCCTTCGATTACTCTCTATTACCGATTCCTCCCCTCCTCCATTAGCCTCTATTATCAAGTACACTACAGGCTCTACAACATCTTCAACTTCATCATCATCTACAACTCGGCTACGCCTCCGTCTCAACTCCGTCTCCATCGAACCACGCTCCAACTCACCGTCTTCTTCTCTATTTTTTATTTTTATTGTAGTTCTTTCTAGCAGTTGTAACATTCGAACTCTAGCCGTTACTAATAAAGTTTTATTTGCACTATGTGCTTCTCATCCCCCCTTCTCATTATATATTGCAATTGGTTTCTATCTTCTCACCTCCATCTTTATAAAAAAAAATACCAAAAAAATTAGTTAGTACTAGTTTCATGTTTTCTTGCATCTAGGTTAAAACGATCCTACGCCTCCCCGTGTTCTCGGTTATTTTATTTCTGTCTCAAAAATCACACTACAACAAAGGTGTTTTCATCTTCGCAGTTTCGACGATATCAGATTTTGACACCGTTGCCGGAAAGGCAACGGATTAATTACATATTTGCTTTCGTTGTTTGCATTCAATTCTCTGACCTACTTTTTCTATTTCTCTGATTGTGTGCAAGATCTCGTGGAGACTTAGGATTTCGAAGACAAATGGTAAACTCGGAGAAAAGTGCGAGTAGAGATATTGAGGTAGGCATTCACATCTTAAGATAATTTTTGCATTAGGAATCATTTATCTTCATTCCAAAAAAAAAAAATCATCCATCTAAATTAGGTGTTCATTTGATCCTTAAGATTAGTCATTTTCTTGAATTGTTTGCATTTTAAAAAAAAACTCTTTTTTGTGGACATTATCTCTTGGAAATCACTAAAACCACCTCGTTGAAATTCGGACTACAAACAACTTCAGTTTTCAAAAGTTATTTTCCAAATTTATACACTTCCACAAATTCTGAAATTTCTCTTGGACATAGGTATTTAAGTTATGAAGATCGTGTCCAAACTTATATTTAATTTTTAAAAATTCGCTGACTGCACTGCTGTCATATCTACTTTTTCTTCCTAATTTACAGTATTCAAAAAATTGTAGGAATTTTTATAGTAATTTGACCTGACATTTGCAGTGTTGGATTCCTATGATCATTGAAAATATCTGAAAAATCAGAAAAAAAATATTTTGAGCACATTTGATTGCATGGAAAATTCAATCACTAACTAGGTGTCAAAATAGACTTGAAAACCCTAATGTACTATTAAATCTAAAAAAATATTAAACATGCATTAAAAAAATCTAAAAAGAATTTTCTGAGAACCTTAGTTAGTGGTGCATTAGGACCATTAATTTTCTTGATTAGGTCGCACTACATTTGGTCTATTAGACTTAAATTCCATCATTTAGTACTATCTACTTTTAGGGTTTCACATTAAGGTAGAGCACACTTCCATCTCCGTACTTAAAGGAAATTTATTGAATAATTGGGATTTACAAAAGCTCTTGTGTGCCTCATTAGAATCATTGTTTGAATATATTTAACCAAGTGAACCCTGAAATTCACTAATACAAGCACTTAAACCCTAAAAGCAACTACATCAATTAAGCTTGTATTGTGAACCCTTTGTTTGAGCACTACACATTTCAAATCTATCTCTAAAGGGAAAATACCCCCTTCACGTCCATCATCTCCAAGAGCACCATTGTCCTAAGCCTAAAAGTAAGTAGACGTGCCCTAAGCATGACTAATCTACTTGGCATCTTGAAGTTAGATTGGGTTAAGATCAAGGCCTAGTCTACTTGGACCAACTAATGACAAGAAAGGTTGATATGGTAACCGTGTTAACCTCTAGTGGTATCCCACCATGCGGGCTGTCCTAGGGGGTCTCACCCTTATGGCCAACCAAGTAATTTAAGGGTTGGTGTAACCCAATTGTATTTCGGGATGCTAGGCTTAGGTCATCTAAGGCTACACCTTAAGGCTTAGTTTGTCAATTTGATTGGGGATTCTCTCATCTGTCTTCTCTCTCTCATCTATCAGCTTTCTTTTAGTGAATGCAAGGTAGAAGATCTCCGAAACCTATTTTAGTGCCACCTTTAAAAAGAAACATTAGAAGAAGACCTAATTCTTCTAAATCTGAATCTATTGCCATGGCTAGTCACCATGAGGAAGAGTTGAGGGGGGGAGGATCCCATCCTTAACCCCATTGCCAACCTCTAGGGACAAATCTAGAGGCAGGGCCAGCATCATGATCGTCAGATCAACACCATAGTTCGAACCCTGAACTGAATTGAAACTAGCAAACAAAACTAACCTCTTAGATACTACTACAACCCTCCTAATGCCTAGCCTGAACCTTATGTTAGGATACTGTAGGAAGGGGATGATTTTGAATTCAAACCTCAAATCATAAACCTAATTCCCCATTTCCATGGCCATAACTCTGATGATCCCTTCTAGCACCTTGAGGAGCTCCTACACATATGAAGGACCTTTGGCCCTAGAAATATGGATGAAGGTACTTTGATGATGACAATGTTTCTGTTCTCATTGAAAGATAAAGCTACACAATGGTTGAGAACAATTGGTAGACCTATTCTGACTTGGGATGATTTGAGATATGAACTTTTGAAAAAAGAATTCCCAATAGGTAAGACCAATGCCTCTAGATGTGCCATTACCACCTTTAAGCAAAACTCTGGGAAACAACTACATGAGGCTTGGGAGAGGTTCAATGATCTTACTAGGAAGCGCCCTCATCATGGAATTCCTAAGTAGCATTTGGCCCATATATTCTATTATGGGTTAAATGATAATCTGAAGAATTTTGTTAATGCAGCATGTGGGGGCAACTTCCTTAGTAAAGATAAGGAGGGAGCCTTTGAATTATTTGAGAATATAAGTGAAAACTCCCTCAACAATGCCTCTATATCCACCTTTATTAGATTTAATCAACCAAAGAGTAGAGTTTATGAGATTAGGGATAATTCAAGCTTGGTTGATCTGGAAATTATTGCAAAACGATTGGATAAAGTGGAACTGGTTGAAAAGAATGTGGAAAACCTGGATAAGAAACTGGATAGGTAGATAATTTGTTGAAGGGCAGGAACCCCTTCGGTATAACCACTCATGTAAATCCTATGATTAACCAAGGGACTTCTATTTTGACCCACACCCAACCCCCACCCTCTCTAGGTCAGGAATTAGTGCACAATATAAACGACCTACCCATGGCTCAACCCATGAGCCAACTGTACTTGGGCCCTTCTCTTTCTGAGTACCAAGGAGGGACCTTGATGCTCTCGCATCCTGAATTAGGCAATCCTATGCCTAATTATTCTAAAGATGCTACCGCTATTCAGGGTTACAGTAGGAATGACCTATACTCAAATACCTTCAATCCTGGGTGGTGCAACCATCCTAATTTTGCTTGGTCGAGTCAGAAACCCACCCAGGGTTCTAACTTAGCTAGGCAGAATAATTATGGGAAACCTAGTAGGTACACACAACCATACACTTACCAAGCTCAACCTACTCAAGAAACCCAACCTACTGATTTGGCTCTGGTCCTCAAAGAAATGTAAGAAATGAATCTAAGACTAAAGAGGAAACGAATCAACTAAGGACCAAATTGACAGGACGAATGGATCGATTGGTAGATTTTAGACAACACAGGATGCTTCCATCCCAACTATGCGTAGGAGAATATCTTGTGGATCGCAACTAAATACTAGAGGGGAGGGGTGAATAGTATTGCTTTAAACATATATGCACAGATCAAAAAAATAAAGCACCAAAGATTCATGTATAGAGTACACCTGATTTATAGTGGAAACCCAATCCAGGTGAAAACTGTTACCTAAGCCACCCAGCTTAGGATTTTTCCAACTAGGCAACGCTAGCCAATCCACCAAACCACACCACTTGAACAAGGATGGCATAACCTCTTATAATCACTTCGCCTTTTACCCTAAAGAGAAACAAAAACAACCACGGATCTTCTGAACAAACTTGGAATCTGCAAATCAAAAACAACAAAATAGAATAATAAGAATAACTTCTATGGAACCTCAATAAAGGATCAAACCGATTTTCCACAAAGGTTCGAGGTGTCGTGCTTTTGAAGAATGTGAAGAACAAGGCACGAAAGCCTTTGAAAATAAGTACGAGAAGCTCTATTTTTTAATGGTATTTCTATTTGAATGTTATGAAAGGATAGGCTGCGTATGACCTCTATTTATACTAAAAATTTTTGCTGAATAGGAAATTAAATTGGTCGATCAATTAAGGTTAATTGGTCGATCAAAAGGCAATTTCTTTGATCAATTAAGGTGGTTGGACGATCACTGATTAATCGGTCAATTAACTTGGCTGGTCGATCAAAAGGATATTTCTTAATTTCCTAAAATGGGCTGATTTAATCGATCAATTAATTTGGTTGGTCGATCAAGATGATTTAGTTGATCAATTAACTAGTTTGGTCGACCAATAACCCTAAAAGCTTAGTTTTGAAAAGATGCGCAAAAAATCCGTATTTGAGTTTTATCTGAGGTTCCTTACAATAATATCCTAAACTCAAATAAAGATAAAAAGACATCAGCAACTATCTTCACTTGTCTTGAAAGACGCTTTGATGCTTTAATCCGAGATAGTCCTGAAATGTTAGTCTAACAATAAACATAATTTTGGTGTATCAAAACAGAGGTGCTTACATTCTCCCCCTTTTTGATAACAACAAAATAATAATTATGAAATTTAAAAGGTTGCACAATATCTCCCCCTTTTTGTTTCAGCAAAAAGTAAAACATGCTGCTTGTGATTTTACATTTAACTCCCCCTTAAACATGTAATTCAAGCATCATAAATATCATGCAATATAAGAGAGCTAAAGAGAAACACAAAACTAAGAGAGATAATCTTCATGCATAAATAAAGAGTCTAGATAAGCAGTGCATAGAATGTAAATGTTCTGAGAAAAATTAAGTTATACATGCCAAGATAGAGATAGAAACAAATATAACATCTAATGATGCCATGAAGGCATCCATAGTGCTCTGAAGATCAGTGTCCAACTCGAGGTCTAGCGAATCTGATCTCTCAAAAGATGCAGGTTGACCAAGACAAAGGCGTCCCTGAGCTGATGAACGTGGTGTGGATTGCCTGGACATCCTATGAGGAGGAGTAATCTGCTAGTCACCTGGTCCTGCTGATGCTAATGGTACTGCTAGTGATGCTGATGATGTAGGAGGAGGAGGAGGTGCTGAAAGCATGGTAGTCGAACGACGAGGTCAAGGAGGTCGGTGAAGCTGCTGTTGAATGCTATGAATGGACTCTCCAAGTCTGTCCAAGAACTTACTCTGAGCATTCAAGTAGTCTGATACCTGATGCCCATGAGATGAGGGTGCACTTCACGAATTAAAATCGAGGTTTGGAGGACCCATCGTCGTAGCTCGCAAAATGCGTCTATCACATAAAATTTATAACCGAAACTCGAAAAGTGAGTCCCGGGTCAAACACGGGAAGGCGAACGTTTAGTTTTATAAAAATCTGCGCTTCGCTTTTATTTATTTTTGGTCATTTTTATCTTTTCTATTTTTTTTTGTAGTTTTAGCAAGCAAGAGATCAGGTCAATGAAAACTTTATCTACTTGCAAAAATATATGAGAGAGAGGGAGAAAGAGAGAGAGAGAAAGAGAGAAACAATCATCTATTCATGAAGAATTGTTTGTTACAACTACGAAAGCAGGAAAACTACACTATGAAAGCAAAAAAGATAGAACGAGGTGAGAGAATCCCCCTCGACGGTTGCTCGAAGGACGACTCGCTCTGACATCGCCTGGAGGAAGGTGGTGAGGAGCGAGACGAACGGGGACGGAGGATGGGGCAGGACGGCATCGCGGCGAGGATCTTCTTCTCGAAGGGTGGTGAGAGGACGGCCACGAGATGCTCCATGAATAGGGATGAGGGGAGGGAAAACTATTTGGTTTTCTACTCTAGATGAGCATCCTGGGCTTGGGACAAGCTCTCTAGAGCCTTGGAGGTGGTGAGAGGAAGAAAGGAAGAGATGAAGAAAAATGGGAGGGATAGGGGTCCTTTCATAGTGGAGGAAAGAATCAGATTCGTATACAGGACATTTAGTGATGGTCATAAACGTCACTGAAGGTCCGCCATAAACGTCACTAAAGACAGCCCACGTGCCCACCCACCACTATGCTAGCTCACGCTCCGCACGCGCACCCACATGCGCTACCGCTGCGCGTGCGTGGCTTCACGCACACGTGTGCACCCGCGTTGCTGTGTGCATGCGGTGGCGCATGCGTGGGAATGGGTAGCCTGGGTTGCACCATGTGGTGCGATCTAGGCCGTCCATCTTCTTTCTGTTGTAAGGGTTGCTACAGAGGTTGGATTGAGTTGATTTTTGTGCCATTGGGCTATGATCGTCGACTCGAATCCATCAGAGTGGTTGGATTTGTTATTTGAAGCTTCGAATTACATCACCTAGTCTGTTGGCCGTTGATCTTTCTTGAACTGCATATGGTGCTATGGGACTCTGATCATGATGATTTCAGAGGCATTAGACTCTGATCGTTGTCCTAATCAGATCTGTATGGTCGGATCGTCAATCCGAGGCTCTGAAATAAATCTCCTTCTCTCCTGACCACAAAAAGGATGCAATTAACCTAAAATATACACAACTACTCTAAATGCAGAATGATGCAAGCTATGCAATATTTATAATATGGAATGAAAATCTAAGCCTAGGAACATGCATAAATAGGTATTTTAACCTAAATGGATGTGTCTACATCACTATGCCTCATCATAACCATGTCACTCTCCCGCTGTCGATGCATCATCAAAGATATACCACTAGTCACATCCTGAATAGTGACAAAGTCCCTGCCTAAGAGCTGTCTGTCCAAGAGACTCCAGTCCTGGTCGTAGAAGGGAGGAGATGGTCGCACTAGAGGTGGACATGTCACATGAAGTGCTCATAAGGTGCGAACGGAGGAGGTACTACTGTCTGCTCCTGCTGCTGAGCTGCTTCCTCACCCCGGGCTCCTTGTGCTTTCTCCATCTTCACATAAGTGAGTTTATTGAAGATAGAGATAGGAGTGATAAACTGTTTATGATTAATGTCCATGGACACACTAAAGTGGAGAAAGATATAAGAGAGAAGTGTCCCAAACTGGAAGGAGCTACTGGGTGGCTTACTCATAAGGTAAAGAATCAAATGGTTCTAACTGAACCGTTTGTTCTTTATAAAAGCATAGAGGGTGATTAGCATAATGCTAGAGTAGCTCTTAAAAGATGTGGACTCAAACATAAAATTCAACAAAAAGACATGATTTAGAAAATGAGGCAAATGTCGAAAATAGGGTGACTTGGCAGGATGGCCCAGGTCAAAATGAGAGGGAGTGAGTAGGGTCTCCCTAATGATGTCAGACTGAGTCTGCTAATGCAACTCAAGAAAAGTAGGTCCAAGAGGACAGCCAAGAATCTTTGTTAAAACATTCGCATTGACCAGAACTTCTATCCCATAGACGTTCGAGGTCAACTCGATGTTGGCGCCTTCACCTATATCTTTGAGATTGGCATAAAATAGGTGGCAAGCCAAGGGATCAACACCGGGAATGTGGCTATGCTTGGAATCCGCATAAAAGTTCCGCTCAAATAATCGCAAAATCTGATGGTATGCAAATCTTTCGCGAATCCTAGGGAAAATGGACTCGAAATAAGTGAAGTCAACAGGACATGCGGAGAGAATTTTGCAAACAATGAAAAACAGTTGCGAGCGGCTTCAGTAATGAAAAAATGATCAAAAGTGTCATCACGATGACTAGAAGAGTCACGTGCACATTTGGGTGCCATATGGTAAGGATCAAAATTCACGATTGGCCTATCAACAAAGGTGACTAGTCGACCAAAAATGAACCGAACTTTTAGTCGATCAACCAATGAATTTGGTCGACCAAAAGACATCAGATTGAAAAAAAAGATTGGTTGACCAGATGATAAACTCACTTATGCTACATGATTTCGCAAGAAAAATACACAAACAAGATCAATCATCTAAGAGTAAGTCAAAGCACATTGTAAACACAAGAAAAATCCAAAGAAATGGATATATTCAAGGTTTAGAATGTACCGAGATTGAACCAAAGTTGGTCGATCAAAAGGAGGTCGGATGGAGAGCATGTGAGGATATCGAAGTCGCACGAGCACGAAGGTACGAGGAGGCAATGAGCAAGCACGCATTTGTGAGGATCGGAACACGGGTGACCTATGCACGGAGGCCTATGCGTGAGGTGTTTAGAGGCGATAGTCGTTGGTCCATCAGACAGTCAAAGGAGAGGTAGTGGAGTCGGTTGTCTTTTGGTGGAGTAGGGACCAAATGAGCTTGTAGAGTAAAAAATAGGTGTTTGGAGTAAAAAATGAAGTGTTTTATAGAGAACGTGATTAGTAAAATAGGTAAATGCACATAAGGCAATTAATCACATAGGTTAGAATCGGTAAAAGTTGATTGCAACCACAAAATGAGGAAAAAAAGATCGCAATCTTCAAAAAAAGAATCCACCAGTTTTGGTCAATCAAAATGAGTTTTTGCTCGATCAAAACAAAAAGTGATCTATCAAAAGAGTTAATTAGTCGATCAGAGTTTGAATGTTTGGAGGGAAAAGTCCTCCCCAAACGGATTGGTCGATCAAAAATTTTTGATCGATCGATCAAAAGTCAAAGTTGTGTTGGGAAATTTCCCACTGGGCAAATTCAAGTTTCGGTCGATCAAGCAGGAGTTTTTGATCGATCAAAGGTTGGTCGATCAATTTTGGAAAGTTAATCGATCAAAATAGTAAAAGAGACATTCATTAGGCAAATTAATTAAGCTATTTTAATCTAGATAAACCTAAGGAATGACAAATTTGATTAAACATTTCTTTTAGTAATGATTTTGTGAATATATCATCTATTTGATTTTCTATGCTGACAAATTCTAAATTGATATCCCCTTTTAAGACATAATCTCTAAGAAAGTGGTGTCTAACATCTATATGTTTGGTCCTAGAGTATTGTACTGGATTCTTGGATAGATTAATAGCACTTGTGTTGTCACACAAAATTTTGTTATTCTTATAGGATAAGCCAAAGTCTTATAATGTCTATTTCATCCACAATAGTTGTGAACAAGCTAAAGATGCTGCTACATATTCTGCTTCAATTGTGGATAGTGGTACAGTATTTTGTTTTCTAGAGAACCAAGAGACTAGGGAATTTTCGGGAAATTGACATGTTCCGTCAGTACTCTTTCGGTCTGTGAGGCTACCTGCATAGTCAGCATCACAAAAGGAATATAATTCCAATGTGTCTGACTTCGAATAAAAAAGTCCTAAGTCTTGTGTGTTGTTTAGATATCTAAGTACTCTTTTAACAACATGTAGATGTGTTTCTTTAGGGTTTACTTGAAAGTGAGAACACAAACAAGTACAAAATAGAATGTCAGGTCTACTTGCAGTTAAATATAATAGAGATCCTATCATGCTTCTATATAGTCTTTGATCTATTGATTTACCTGTGTCATCAATTTTCAATTGAGTAGAAGCTACCATTGGTGTTTCTTTACCTTTGACTTTATCCATCGAGAATTTCTTCAGTATCTCTGTTGTGTATTTTGTTTGAGATATGAAGATTCTGGAGGATAGCTGATCAATCTGAAGACCTAGGAAGAACTTGAGTTCTCCCATCATGCGCATCTCAAATTGATCCTGCATTACCTTTACAAAGTCTTAGCAAAGTAGCTCATTAGTAGCACGGAAAATGTTATCATCTACATATATATGAATTATTAAGAGATTATTTTCTTTTCTTTTGGTAAATAAGGTTGGATCTATTTGACCAATTTTAAATTCATTTTCAATTAGATATGTTTTTAATCTATCATACCAAGCTCACGGAGCTTGTTTTAAACCATATAATGCTTTGTTTAATTTGTATACATGTTCTAGATGATTCAGATCTTCAAAACCTGAAGGTTGTTTAACAAAGACTTCCTCCTTGATGAATCCATTTAGAAAGGCACTTTTGACATCCATTTGGAAGAGTTTGAATTCCATATGGGCTGCAAAAGCTAGCAACATTCTAATAGATTCTAGTCGAGAAATAGGTGCATATGTTTCATCAAAATCTATTCCTTCTTGATTGTATCCTTGAGCCACAAGTGGAGCTTTATTTCTAACTACATTCCCTGATTCATCAAGTTTGTTCCTAAAAGCCTACTTGGTTCCTGTAATGGTTTGTGATTCAGGCTTTGAAACAAGTTCCCATACTTGATTTTTCTTAAATTGATTTAGCTCATCTTCCATAGCAATAATCCAACAGTTGTCTGAGAAGGCTTCCTTAACATTTTTAGGTTCTAATTGAAAAACAAAGGTTGTAAAGGCTAGTATGTTAAGGGAAGATCTAGTTTGAAGTCCTTTTGACAATTCTCCTATTACCAGTTCTTTAGGATGATCTTTCACAAAAGAGATATCTTTGGGTAGTTCATTAGAAATATTCTCTTCTTGATTGTTCAATGGATCGTGTACTAGTTCATCATCATCAATTGTAGATGATTTAGGTTGAACTAATGTTTCATCAAATGATACATGCATGGTTTCCTCAACAACAGAGTTCTTCTTATTAAAAACCCTATAGGCTTTGCTTCTGGTTGAATAACCTAAGAAAATCCCTTTTGAACTTTTAGCATTGAACTTATCAAGATTATCTTTAGTGTTGAGTATAAAGCATCAACATCCAAATATCTTGAAGTAGGAAATTCTAGGTGTTCTTCCATGATAGAGTTCAAAAGTTGCCTTCTTTAGGATTGGTTAGATAAAGGTTCTACTCTAGATATAGCAAGCAGTGTTGACAGCCTCAGCCCAAAAAATATCGAGGTAGCTTTGACTCGCACAACATTGTTTGGGCACACTCTTGCAGAATCCTATTTTTCCTTTTAACTACACCATTCTGAGGTGCAACTCTAGGGAAGGAAAACTCATGTTTGATTCCATATTAATCACAAAAATTCGAAAAAGATTCATTTTCAAATTCTCCACCCTGATCACTTCTGATCCTAATTACCTCAAATCCTTTCTCATTCAATAATCTTCTAACTAGTTTGCTAAAGACATCTATGGCAAAGTCCTTACTTTTTAAGAAAGATACCCAAGTAAATCTAGAGAAGTCATCAATTATGACTAAACAGTATCTACACCCGCTTAGGCTTTCGGATTTGGTTGGTCCGAACAAGTCTAAGTGAAGTAGCTTCAGGGGTTGAGAAGTACTAACCATCCTTTTTAGTTTAAAAGGATTTTTGGTTTGCTTACCAACTTGACAAAAATCCCAAACTTTGCTTTTCTTGAAGTTGATCTTTGGCAGACCCTTGACAAGTTCATGTTTCACAAGTTTACTAATGTTGCCCATGTGAACATGACCTAGTTGTTTATGCCAAAGTGTTGCTTCTTCGTCAGATACGACTAGACATTCAAGACTGTTGTATTTGTCGAAGTTTACAATGTAAATGTCTTTATGCCTATTTCCTTTAAGAATAATTTGTTTTGTTTCTTTATTACGAATTTTAAAACCTTTTGATGTGAATGTAATTTTATTCCCTTTATCACATATTTGGCTTACACTTAATAGATTATGTTTTAAATCTTTAACTAAATGCACGTTATCAAAAGAGGTAGAAGAGTTACAAATTTGGCCAGTACCAATAATACAGCCCTTATGGCTATTCCCAAATGTGACCATACCACCTTCCTGACGGTTGAGCTACAGGAATAGGTCTTCCTCACCGGTCATGTGCTTGGAACACCTACTATCCATTATCCACCTTCTTTCTTCTCTTTCCCGTCATTGGTTTGTGATTGTGAGGCTTTGTTTGATAGAGTGGCTTCAGTGTTCCATTGATTTGTTGAAAAGTCCACTTCTTATAATCTACAAAACCTACAAAACAAGATCGCAACATACTTTTTGGTACCCATTTTTGTTTGGGTCCACGGTGGTTAGTTTGTGTTGCTTGCTTTGGCAAGTTACCTTTCACTTTGTTCTGGCTAGAACTAGATGCTTCATGGTTATTTCTTGGTATATAGCCTAACCCAAATTTTGTGGTGCTTTGGGTTTGTGTTCCTAACAATTTACGCAAGTTTCTACTTCCATTTGTGAATTTAGTTAGGTCATTTAACAGAATAGCAGAGTTTTCTTTTAGTTTGTCTATATATACTTTTAAGTTGTTTATCTGTGATTTTAATGCAACGATCTTAACAGATAACTCTTTGTTTTGATTTTCAAGTACTTCTTTTTGTGCTTTTCCCTTACCAATGCTTTTACTAGGTTTTTGGTTTCTAATTTTAATGATTTTTCTATATCATGCATCTCAAAGAATGCTTCTAATAATTCATCTTGGGTAAAGTAGGTTACCTCAACTTCTAGTGCCATAAGGCCGAGAAGAGCTTCTTCTCCCAAGGTTTCTTCTTCTTCTCAACTTGAGTCTGACTCATCCCAAGTTGCAGTAAAAGCTTTCTTCTTTCTACCTTTTCTGAAGTGCTTCTTCTTCTTCTTATCCGATTCCTTCCTAAGAAGTGGATAATCCTTCTTGATGTGTCCCTTGCTCTTGCAGTTGTAACAGATGATTGCTTCGTTCTTGGTTTCTTCTTTCTTCTTCCTCCAGTTCTTCTTATCCTTGAGGAACTTCCTGAATTTTCTAGATGGGAATGCTATATCTTCCTTTTCTTCTCCACTCGAAGTTTCTTCAGATTCTTGAATGGCTTCCAGGGCTATAGCTTTCTTTTTTATTCCTTCATCTTTATATTCCTTCATGTGCTGAAGTTTAACTTCGTAGGCCATAAGGCTTCCAATAAGATCGTCTAGTTTTAGGGTAGACAGATCTTTCGACTCCTGTATGGCTGTAGTCTTGGTCTCCCAATCACCGGTGAGTGATCGAAGTATCTTTCTCACCAAGGCTTCATTTTTTATCTCCTGATCTAGGTTTTTTAGAGAGTTTATAATGTCCATAAACCTCGTGAATATCTCCTTGATTGACTCGCCTTTCTTCATCTTGAAAAGCTCGTAATTCTACATTAGTAAATTTACTCGAGTTTCTTTTACCTTAGTTGTCCCTTCATGGGTGACTTCGAGGATGCTCTAGATCTTGTATGCTATTTTGCAAGCAGAGACGTGGTTGAATTCTGCTCTTGAAAGCCCACAGAAGATTGCATTCATAGCTTTGGCATTGTGGGTTGCCATCTTTCTCTGATCTGGTGTCATCGCCACTCCTTCCTTGATTTCAAGACGAGTGTATTTGGATGCGATCACATCCCATACCTTGAATTCCACGGATTCTAGGAAGATCTGCATCCTAGTCTTCCAGTATCCGTAGTTCGTCCTATCAAAGAGAAGAGGACAAACAGCAGATTGCCCCTCAACGTATGTGTCGACAAATGATTTTGACATCTTCTGGACAACTAGGCTCTGATACCAAGTGTGAGTAAGAGAATATCCTGTGGATCGCAACTAAATACTAGAGGAGAGGGGTGAATAGTATTGCTTTAAAAATATATGCACAGATCAAAAAAATAAAGCACTAAAGATTCATGCACAGAGTACACCTGATTTATAGTGGAAACCCAATCCGAGTGAAAACCACCACCTAAGCCTCCTAACTTAGGATTTTTCCGACTAGGCAACGCTAGCCAATCCACTAAGCCATACCACTTAAACGAAGGTGACACAACCTCTTACAATCACATCCCTTTTTATCCTGAAGAGAAGCAAAAACAACAACTACAGATCTTCCAAACAAACTTGGAATCCGCAAATCAAAAACAACAAAATAGAATAACAAGAATAACTTCTATGGAACCTCAATAAAGGATCAAATTGATTTTTCGCAGAAGTTCGAGACATCATGCTTTTGAAGAATGTGAAGAACGGGGCACGAAAGACTTTGGAAATAAGCACAAGAAGGTCTATTTTCGAATGGTAATTCTATTTGAAAGTTATGAAAGGATGGGCTGTGTACAACCTCTATTTATACTAAAAATTTTGCCTGAATAGGAAATGAAATTAGTCGATCAATTAAGGTTAATTGGTCGATCAATTAAGGTGGTTGGTCAATCACTGATTGATCAGTCAATTAACTTGGTTGGTCAATTAAAAGGATATTTCTCAACTTCCTAAAATGGGCTAATTTGATCAGTCAATTAATTTAGTTGGTCGATCAAGATGATTTGGTCAATCAATTAATTACTTTGGTCGATCAATAACCCTAAAAGCTTGGTTTTGAATAGATGCACGCAAAATCCTTATTTGAGTTTTATTTGAGGTTCCTTACAATAATGTCCTAGACTCAAATAAAGATAAAAAGACACACATCAGCAACTATCTTCACTTGTCTTGAAAGACGCTTTGATGCTTTAATCCGAGATAGTCCTGAAATGTTAGTCTAACAATAAACATAATTTTGATGTATCAAAACAGAAGTACTTACACCAACCAGTCCCTAACCCTAGGAACTATCCTAGAAACCTAAGCTAAAATAGGGAGCCACAACCTCAAGCCCAAGTGAATAACCCAAGGAATAGGAATATGAGGGAGTGATCCCTAGATTCACTCATATTCTTAATATGGTTAATCAAGCCCCACCTATTTTCCAAATCCCACCTTAAGGATTAGCCCCTGATTATAATGCCTCTACTAGTGTTGTTACCTTGAGAAGTGAACTAGAACCCAGGATCCATGTTGGCCTACGTCTAATAATCACAAGGACCCTGGTGAACCTGACTTGGTTGACCAATCTGAAGATGATTTTGGCAAGGCCCAAGAACCTATTACTCTTAATTCTGATTATGTCCCTTACCCTGAGGCCTTAGAAAAATCCAGGAAGAAGAAAAAGCCACTTGCTATCAATGAGGAGTTGTTGGATATCTTTAAACATGTTGAGATTAATATCTCACTTCTTGTGGCTATCAATCATATCCCTTCCTAAGCCAAGATCCTAAAAGATCTCTACACTCAGAAGTGTAGGCCTAAATCCCAAGCACCTAGGAAGGTAGCCCCATCTAAGCAAGCTAGTTGTGTTATCTTAGAAAACCTTCCTCCTAAAAGAAGAGACCCTGGAGCACCCTTGATTTCATGCACAATTGGATATTTTACCTTTGATCGAGCGCTCATTGACTTAGGCGCTTCAATCAACCTAATCCCAACTAGCCTATATGAAAAATTTAGATTAGGTGAACTCAAACTACGCCTGTGACTCTTTAGCTTACTGACAGATCTATTACAAAACCTAAAGGAGTCTTAGAGGATGTTATTGTCAAGGTTAGAGATCTTTATTTTCCAGTGGATTTTCTAGTCCTTGACATGAATATACTTGAGAAACTTAGAAACACCCCAATTATTATTGGGAGACCTTTTCTTGCTACGGCCAAGGCACACATCGATCATAAGAATGGATGTATGAAGATATCTTTTGGAGACAAAACATTACAATTGGATATCTTTAAGGCCAGCAAGAAATTTGAGGATTGTGAATTTATTGATGATCCCAACTCGGACCAATGATCATAAAGTTGTGATTGATTTCATCGGGAAGAACATCTTTAGTAGGTTTGGGATGTCTAAAGCCATAATTAGTGATGGAGGTTCTCATTTTACCCATCCCATTTTAGGAACCTACTGGCTAAATACGAGGTCACACACAAGATATCCACACCTTACCGTCCACAAACCAATGGTCAGGCTGAAGTTTCCAATAGAGAAATTAAGACCATACTACATAAAATGGTTAAGCCAAATAAGAAAGACTAGGCCATCAAGTTATATGATGCAATCTAGGCTTACCGTACAACTTTTAAGACTCCCATAGGTACTTCATGTTGAGGCGACACTGCTCGATCATGTTTTAACAGTTATTGCGTCGTAGTATAGGTGATCAAGCGTCATCAACAAATAAAGATTTTATTACTCGAAAACCAGAGTATCCGAGGTCGAACACAGGGAGCAATCGGAATTTACTACTAATCTCAAATGTAATTGAACACTCTATTTTACTCAAAACTTGAATTCAAATATGAATGTATGCGGTTCAAAAGTAATTGTGACAAAAGAGTAAAATTGGACGTCTGATCACAAGATCAGACATCTTAAAAGTTTCCCTTCTTTGAAGATTCTTCTTCTTCTGATCTTGCTTTCTTTCTTCTGCAGTCTTCACTTTGCTTCTTTCTCTTATGTCTTCCTTCTGTCTTGGTCTTTCTGTAGATTCGTGTCCCTACTAGGAGGGGGTGACGTAATAATTGCGGAAATAAATATAAATAATCTTACAAAAAACAATCGCACAATGTACACAATAATTTTTATGTGGAAACCCAAACCGGGTGAAAACCACCACCTAACCCTCTCGAGTTAGGATTTTCTGATCAACCAGGTTGATCAAAATCCACTAAACCGAATCACTTTAAACGAGGGTGATTCAACCTCAATACAACCACGCTACTTAAACGAGGGTAGCGTACCTCAACCCCTTCTCTCCACGAGAAGGATTTTGTCTCGCGAAGGAGACGGGAATTCGCAAAGCGAATACCCAACCAAATAACAAAGATAAAATAAACAAGTAATCCTATAGAGCCAACAAAGTAATTTTAAACCTAGCTTCTCTAGGAATTAGGAAACTCCCCTTTGCAAGGAGTGCGTCAAGTTGATGACGCGGTGCGTAAGCCACGCGACGGCGCAACTTCGCTCTCGTGAACTACGGTGGGAGAGCGGGTGCACGAAGCTTGATGCTCTCAAGATGAATGGAACTTGAGCTTGCAGAGCAAGAGCTAGCTAGGACACAAGAGAGAGGAAAGTGTATTACAAAGTGTTTCTTGTGTATCTTGGTGTCTCTAGGTGTGTGTTTTTGTTGCAAAGGTTCCCCTCTATTTATAGAGGCCTTAGGAAGGCTTTGGAAGGCTTAAGAAAGGTTCCATAGCCGTTGGGTGCAAAGCCCAAGAGAATCAGCCCGAAATCAGGAACAATCATTGTTCTGACAGGCTTATCAGACGTCTAATTCTGTCATTAGACGTCTGGAAGTTCACTTTAAGACGTCTGATTCCAAGGTCAGACGTCTGATTTTGGGCGGGTCTCTTTCTGACTTGAATCAGATCTAAATAGGATTCTTGTGCAAGTCCATCAGACGACATATAGGACGTCTGGCACTATGTCTGGACGTCTGGAAACCTACTTTTTCTGTGGGAATGGATTTCCAAACGTTGCAACGGCTAGAAAATCTCTAAGAAGAGATTTTGGGTCAGCCGAAGCAAAACGGTCAATTATCAGACGTCTGTAAAGTCCTATGGACGTCTGATAAGGCTCTAACGGTCACATTCTTGACTGTTCGCTAAGCTAGCCAACGGTCCACTAATTGGACGTCTAGCAAAGTCATCAGACGTCTACTAAGACGTCTGGTCTAAGGTCTGGACGTCTGATTTCATCAGACAGAACTAACTATGTCCAGCCTAATAGTTATCAGACGTCTGAATCAACAGTCAGACGTCTTAAAACACTTCATCAGACGTCTGATTTGGGAATTAGACGTCTGGAAACTCTGTTTGAACCCTATATCGGTTTTCTAAGTATTCTACAGAAAACCTAAGTATTCTAGGGTTGTGCAGGTGTTCATAGGACTACTGTTAGGGTACTTTGAGGCTATTTAACATAATGTTCTAAGGAAATAAAAAGAGCAAGCAAAATAAAGATAAAAGTACATGAAAGGATTAAACAAAATTCTATCCTATTCTTCTTGTCCTTCCATCTTCAATCTAGCGCTCCTCGCGAATCTCCTTTGTTCTCCATCAAGCTCCTCCAATCCGTCTTGAATGCGAGCTCGAATTTCGTCTAAACACGTCTACATTTGCAATTGACCTGAAATCTAAGACTCCAAGTACAAATGTTAAATAACACGTGTTTTGTTATCATCAAAACAAATGATCGTGGTGCTCTAGCACCAACAATCTCCCCCTTTTTGATGATGACAAAACCATAAATAATAATGCAAAAAATCCTTCCCCTTTTTGACATTATCAAAAAGGTTTAATTGATTTTACATTTCCTATAACTCCCCCTTAAAACATGCTCTTCTATAAATTTCTTTTGACAAAGGTAATGCCTCCCCCTTTTTTTATAACAACAAGATAGCTATTATTTTTCTCCCCCTTTCTAAAGGAAATGTAGCTACCTTATATCTCCCCCTTAAAAATTGACAATTAGCTTATAATTTCCCCATATCTAAATGCTTATGATAAAAGGATAGGGTAAAGAATTTTTTACCTCACCTACCATGGCCAATAAAATGGCCCGAATGGTGGTGGATGCCACATCGAATGGGGCTCCCATCCGTAGCTTGGAGGCCCGGGCATTAGCGCCGGTCTCCAATCTAGTGGTCGACGTGCGGCAAGTCCGTCGCTTGTTCGCCGTCTCGTCGGTCGTCTTGTTCTCCTCCTTGGTCTACTCCTTGGTTCTCCCAACTCGAGTTGACCAGCCTTGAGCTTGTAGGTCCAGTCCTTCGTGTTGTAGTTATCCCTGAACCCTACAAAACAAGATTCTAATTTTTTCTTCGGTATCCAAGTGAGCTTGGATCTGAATCCATTAGCGGGTCTCCTTGACGGAGATCCTTTCTCAACCTTAGGGCTATAAAAATTATCTATTTTGTTGATTAATTTGTTAGAATTTTCCCTAAGACATGTGATTTCTTTTTCTATAGTTTGCATCTTAGTCTTTAAATCATAGATTTCTAACTTTGGACTATCATTTTCCTCAATCAATTTATTATTTTCATTGATGAGGTTATGATTTTCTAATAATAGGTTATCAATTCTAGGACTAGCTTCTATGTCCTTAAGTTATTTTTCTAACCTATCATTTTCATTTTTAAGAAAACTAAGGTTCTTTTTAATGCTTTTGTTTTCTATTCTTAATGATTTACTAACATCAAATAATTCATTAAAAGCTTCTTGTAAGTCGTAACTTACCTCGTTGTCTGAGTCGCTTCCGCTTTCGCTGTCGCTTCCTCTGGCCATGAAACCGAAGCAAGCAGTTTCTTCTTCTATGGATTTTTCTTCTTCTTCTTCCTTCGAGCTGGAGTCGTCCCAAGTGGCTTGGAATGCCTTCTTCTTAGATCTCTTTTCATTTTCCTTCTTCTTCTCCTTTTTGAGAAGAGGGCACTCTAGTCGTAGGTGCCCTTTCTCGTTGTAGTGATAGCAACGTCTCGGGCTCTCCTTCTTCTCCTTCTTCAATTCCCTACACAACTTGGAAAACTTTTTAAGTAAAAATTTGAAGTCTTCGTCGTCAGAACTTACCTCGCTATCCGAAGCATCTTTGAAGGTGAGAGTCTTCTTTGGTTTAGGCTCCGGTGTATCCTTCTTCTTCTACTTCAACTTAGTCTCGTAGGCCATTAGATTGCCTAGGAGATCTTCCATGTTGAGCTCCTCCACTTCATTCGCCTCCTCGATGGCAGTGACTTTCTGTTCCCACTCCGGTCCGAGAGAACGAAGAAGCTTCCCTTGAAGCTCCCCCTTGATGAAAGTCTTCCCTAAAGCTTTCAAGTTATTTACAATGAGAGTGAACCTAGTGTTCATCTCACTTAAAGATTCGTTAGATTTCATTGAAAAAGACTCAAACTCTTGTGAAAGTAAATTTATTTTAGAAGTTTTTACCTTAAAGGTACCTTCGTGAGTTACCTCAAGTGTGTGCCAAATCTCGTATGCAGTGACGCATTGCGAGATTCTATTGAACTCCTCCGAGCTGAGCGCGCAATACAACACGTTCATTGTTTTCGCGTTGAGCGAGAGTTCCCGAATCTGCTGCTGCGAGTATTCTGCGGAGGGTTTTTGTGGAATGTCGAAGGGGGTCTCACACCTGCCCAGATTGTGAAATCGGTGGATTGAAGCCATGTCTTCATCCGCAGCTTCCAGTAAGGGTAGTTGCTCCCGTCGAAGAATGGCGAATGAGTCGTAGACTGGCCCTCGGAAATCCTACCTGTGGAACTGCTTCCCTCCATCGATCTTCTTGCTTGGTTGTTACGCCGAAACAGCAAGACCTGCTCTGATACCAACTGTAAATTCGTGTCCCTACTAGGAGGGGGTGGCGTAATAATTGCGGAAATAAATATAAATAATCTTACAAAAAAACAATCGCACAATGTACACAATAAATTTTAGGTGGAAACCCAAACCGGGTGAAAACCACCACCTAACCCTCTCGAGTTAGGATTTTCCGATCAACCAGGTTGATCAAAATCCACTAAACCGAATCACTTTAAACGAGGGTGATTCAACCTCAATACAACCACGCTACTTAAACGAGGGTAGCGTACCTCAACCCCTTCTCTCCACGAGAAGGATTTTGTCTCGCGAAGGAGACGGGAATTCGCAAAGCGAATACCTAACCAAATAACAAAGATAAAATAAACAAGTAATCCTATAGAGCCAACAAAGTAATTTTAAACCTAGCTTCTATAGGAATTAAGAAACTCCCCTTTGCAAGGAGTGCGTCGAGTTGATGACGCGGTGTGTGAGCCACGCGATGGTGCAACTTCGCTCTCGTGAACTACGGCGGGAGAGCGGGTGCGTGAAGCTTGATGCTCTCAAGATGAATGGAACTTGAGCTTGCAGAGCAAGAGCTAGCTAAGACGCAAGAGAGAGGAAAGTGTATTACAAAGTGTTTCTTGTGTATCTTGGTGTGTGTTTTTGTTGCAAAGGTTCCCCTCTATTTATAGAGGCCTTAGGAAGGCTTTGGAAGGCTTAGGAAAGGTTCCATAGCGTTTGGGTGCAAAGCCCAAGAGAATCAGCCCGAAATCAGGAACAATCATTGTTCTGACAGGCTTATCAGACGTCTAATTCTGTCATCAGACGTCTGGAAGTTCACTTTAAGACATCTGATTCCAAGGTCAGACGTCTGATTTTGGGCGGGTCTCTTCCTGACTTGAATCAGATCTAAACAAGGTTCTTGTGCAAGTCCATCAGACGACATATAGGATGTCTGGCACTATGTCTGGACGTCTGGAAACCTACTTTTTCTGTGGGAATGGATTTCCAAATGTTGCAACGGCTAGAAAATCTCTGAGAAGAGATTTTGGGTCAGCCGAGGCAAAACGGTCAATTATCAGACGTCTGTAAAGTCCTATGGACGTCTGATAAGGCTCTAACGGTCACATTCTTGACTGTTCGCTAAGCCAGCCAACGGTCCACTAATTGGACGTCTGGCAAAGTCATCAGACGTCTACTAAGACGTCTGGTCTAAGGTCTGGACGTCTGATTTCATCAGACAGAACTAACTATGTCCAGCCTAATAGTTATCAGACGTCTGAATCAACAGTCAGACGTCTTAAAACACTTCATCAGACGTCTGATTTGGGAATTAGACGTCTGGAAACTCTGTTTGAACCCTATATCGGTTTTCTAAGTATTCTACAGAAAACCTAAGTATTCTAGGGTTGTGCAGGTGTTCATAGGACTACTGTTAGGGTACTTTGAGGCTATTTAACATAATGTTCTAAGGAAATAAAAAGAGCAAGCAAAATAAAGATAAAAGTACATGAAAGGATTAAACAAAATTCTATCCTATTCTTCTTGTCCTTCCATCTTCAATCTAGCGCTCCTCGCGAATCTCCTTTGTTCTCCATCAAGCTCCTCCAATCCGTCTTGAATGCGAGCTCGAATTTCGTCTAAACACGTCTACATTTGCAATTGACCTGAAATCTAAGACTCCAAGTACAAATGTTAAATAACACGTGTTTTGTTATCATCAAAACAAATGATCGTGGTGCTCTAGCACCAACAATCTCCCCCTTTTTGATGATGACAAAACCATACACTTTCTTCTTCTTTCTCTTCTCTCTCTGCGAAGGCTTCTTCCTTGGTCTTCTTCTTTGGTTTCTGTCTTGGCCTCTCTTCTTTCTTCTCTTCTCTGCAATCTCTCTTCTTCCTGCCTTTGCTTCTTTCTCTTCTGTCTTCTTCTTCTCAGCAATCTCTCCTTCTTCCTTGTCTTCTCTCTTCTGCGAAGGCTTCTTCTCTGCCTTTGCTTCTTTTTCTTCTTTGGCTAAGTTTCTTCTCTTCAACGCCCGGCCTGCCTGCACAGAGAGCAAAACCTACCCTTTTCCCTCTACCTGCTCGTCTCTCTCTCTCTCTCTGCAATTCACTCAAAGGACGCTCTCCCAGAGCCGCGGGTAATCAGGTCGGATTTCTCACCCGGGACCAGGCGCACCGGCGTGAGGGTGATGCGCGAGGTGTGCTCAGATAGGGTCGGTCGGAGCCCACCAGATCCGCGAGGTGAAACCGCGGACGAGGCGAGCGTGCGTTAGGTGAGGGACCTCACCCCTGTGGGTTCGGAGGCGAAGAGCTAATAACACAAATCACTTTATACCTCTTCAGCCGCTTGTAACTTCACGATGTGGGACTATTAGTCCCGCCTTGCTCTCGCGCGTGCCCGCAGAAGACTCTTCGTGCAATTGCCAAGGCTGCGGGCTTCGCTGCGCTCCTTGCTGGACCATATGTCTTCGCACTGCTCGCCCGAGTCCGCTACACCTAAAGGCTGGAGGTCCTGAAGCCTGGAGCTGCTCTGAAGCTGCTTCAACCGTCAATGGCGGCAGGGGCTGAAATAATGTCAAACACAAAACAAGCCTCTCAGCTTAATCAGACCAGCTGGGGACCTTCGCCGTGGCACGGTGAAGCAGGTCGTGGGACGGCCTAGGCGTGCGTGCCTAGGTCGTCTTGTGACCGGAAGTGTGGGGGTGTTTGGGGGGTTGTGGTGGAGGCGTAGAGGGATGGTGGATGGGCGGAGAGTGTTCCTTGTGGTGAGGCGGAGCTTATGAGACGGTTGGCAAGGCGTGTGGAGGGGCGGAATGATGGGGGCGACTCGCCAGAGTTTGGTCGGAGGCGAGGAAGATGGCGGTGGTCAGCGATGGTCGAGGGGCAATCAATTGAAATGAAATCGGGAAAAGAAAGAGGGGAGGTTATGGAACAATTCTAACCTACTTACAGGGATGAAGGGGGACGGAAAGGCGGACAGCTGTACCTGCTGTCGTCGGAGAAGAAGCTGCCCAGTGGAGGAGGACGGCGGCAACAACGGGGCTGAGGCGGCATGCGCGGGTATTGCGCAACGCGGAGGAGAATCAGGAAGATGACTCTGCCATTGGTTTTGTGGCAGAGCGAAGAGGGACGGGAGGGGGGCTCGCCGGAGCTCGCTGGACGCTTGGCCGGAGAAGAAAGAGAAGAATTTGAGGTGGAAGTCCGGCCAAGTCAAGCTAAAAATGAGCGGCTGGGTTTGGGGGTTCTTTTGTAGGCACTGGGCCATGCTTTCTAGTGCGTGGAGGTCACGCAATCATCTCCGACGGCTCGCCGGAGAAGGAAAGAGGGTGGATAGCCAAATCCCTCGTGCGTTCGCACGAGAGATTGGGTTCACACCAGGGATCAAGATTGGCCTTAGATGGAAGGGAATTCTTCAGAGAATCTCCCTTCCATTTCTAGGAGGGGATCTCTGAGGAATCAAAGAGTATTCCCTCTCTAATCCTCACCGAAGAGGGATTCTGCCCCAACAATGGCGGCAGGACTTGATTGCAAAGGTGGCGAGGAAATTAGGGGGCTCTCTGCAATGATTTTCAAAAGATAGGGACCAAATTATGATTTGGGTGTACTAAATTGCAAAGTAGGTCAAGATGACCTCCCCTTAGGTCCAAATTTTGGTAGAAACCTAATTTAGACCTAAGGAATCCAATGGTGAAGTTGGATTTTAGGTTTGACCTCGTTTGACTGGATATTTTGCATAAAAACCCAAATTAGGTTAATTGATGAGCTAGGACCCTAATCTAGGTCAAACTGGGTTCCAAAGGCTAAATTAAGTGTTCTAAACCCTAGGAGATATTTTTCCATGATTTTTAGAGGGTTTACTTGATTTTTATCCTGACTGGAACCTTGTTGAATTAAGCGGATCTGTTTTAGGGTTACCAAATGTCATTTAATTCCTAGATTGCACATAAACCCATGTGTGATTGATTCAACCCACTTTTTATCTCATTTAGACCATTTGACCTATGTTTTGCCTCTGAGAAATCCTGTTTATGTACTGCAATGGTAAAATTACAGTTTTAACCTTTATTTCATGTTTTCTTCTCAGAGCACTTATTCCTTCATTTAGGCCTTCTACTAGGTTATGTAGGAGCTTTTATTCTCTTTATTATGTCAAAATGAGCTAGTTATGGCTCATGATGAGGCTCTCATCACTTCACCTTACCACCTTGTGTTTGGAAAGGCATGTCACTTACCTGTAAAACTTGAGCATAAGGCTTATTGGGCAATTAGGTAGTTTAATTTGGATTTAGGTCAAGTTGGGAAACGTCAAAAACTCCAATCGTCTGAGTTGGAGGAAATTAGGAATGATGCTTGCAAAAATGCCAGGATTTGTAAGAATAGGACCAAAGTTCTACATGACAAATCTATATCCCGAAAGAGCTTTGAGCCTAATCCGAAGGTTTGGCTTTTCGATGCTAGATTGCGATTATTCCCTCGGAAGTTAAGGTCTAAATGGAATGGCCCTTATATAGTAATTCATAAATTCCCACATGGAGCCGTTGAGATTTCTGATCCTAAAACAGGCCAGACTTTTAAAGTTAATGGGCAAAGACTTAACCTTATGTGGGTCACTATTTACCTAGACCTATTGCTGAAGTGGTTGCACTATTGGATATTTGATAGAGCTAAACTATGCCTAGCTGAAGGTGTTAAACTTAGCATTTGTATATATATACATAGCATGTCTCTTATATTTTTTTTTTGAGAAAGAAAGGAATGCTATCGAATCACCCATAGCAAACCAGGAGAGCTATTATTGATAATAAACAATAATTACATGATCGAACCCCAATGCTGTATGAGACTCCAACATAAATTTATAATATTTTCCACATACACTGGGGTCTCCTGAAAAACACACTCATTTCTAGCCCTCCATACAGCCCATAACACAACCACCATATGTAAATAAGGCTTATTCCCATCCGCAAGACAGCGCCACAAATTCCCCCATGTGGGTAAAGACTCGTTGCATACTCTCCTCCATACATAATCAGTGATCGCACATGAAGAAAAGAGATGAACGCTAGAATCATTATACATCCCACATAAATGACAAAATTGGGTGGGGGTACCCATCCTTCTGTGCCTCAAATCTCCAATAATCAATCTATCCCTTCTGCAGAGCCATAAGAAAATTTGTAACTTTAGTGGTATTTAACTTCCATAGCTTCTTCCCCATCTCTTCATCTTCCGCCATCCTGGTGGACATTATCAATCTGTCATAAGCAGCCGCAGTAGAGAAATTACCCTCTCATTTGTAAGTATCATATTCATGAGGCATGGGTTTGAAAGCAGCAAGCTCTTGCATGAGACCTTCATTCTCTACTCGTGTTCTAGTTTCATGATTATTACACCCACCATTATTTAACAACCATTGCTCCGAATCCACATCCCAATAATCGGCTACCACTGCATTTTTATTTGCAGCCGCAGCATAAGCAAGGGGGAACCTGTCTTTAAACATCCCTCCATGTACCCAATTTTCCAGCCAAAACTTGAAGCTTTTTCCATCACCTAAAACTAATTTGAAAAAATTTCAATTATCTTTCAAGGTGCGCACCACAAAAGACCAAAAGGGGGAAGGTTTACGTGGGTTGAGACGATTAATCTCGTCATTGGTACTCCCATAACTGTCCTGGATAATCTCGGTCCAGATTTTTTTTTCCCCCTGCAACAACCGAACAACCCACTTCAATAGCAAAGCTTCATTGAATTCCTTAAGGGATCTAACACCCATACCTCCCAACTTTTTTGGTTTACAGATTGACTCCCACTTCAAGAATTGAAAAAAGGCCCCTTGATGAGAGGCCTCTTTCCAAAAGAACCTTTTCCGCATCACCTCTAGCTTTTTCCAAATAGAATTTGGAGCTTTAAAGACAGAGAAAAAGAATACTGGAATCGAAGTGATGATGGAATTCAGTAATATATACCTCCTCCTTTTGATAGGTATCTACTGCTCCAGCCATCCAATTTCGTAGCTACCTTTTCAAAGAGGAAAGACCAATCTGCTTTTTTCATCTTAGAACATTTCAAAGGTAGACCCAGAGATTTAATAGGCAATGGAACCACAGGTGTACCAAGAATGGTGGAGATATCACTCTGTAACCCACTGTTCATCCCCAAGCAGACATGAGAGGATTTATTTCCATTCAATCTGAGACCAGAAAGCTCTCCAAAAATTTTTACCATATGTAACAGAGCTTGTGCTTCTCTCTTCCCCCTTCCACAAGAAAAATAGTATCATCAGCATATTGAAGTATAAGGGCTAGAGCCCTATGATTAGACATTGAATACCCCCTTATAATACCATCCACAACCAGTTTGCAGGAGAATCTGGCCAAAGTATCCACCGCAAGGTTAAAAATCAAAGGGGCAATTGGGTAACCTTGCCTTACTCCACACTGGGGCTGAATCCAAGAATGACACGGTTTACCATTTATCAGTGGGGAAAAAGAGGTTGTCGTAATGCACCTCTTCACCCATTGCATCAATAAAGGTGGAAACTTCCTCCTTCTAAGAATCTCCCACAAGTATGACAAGGAGACTGAATCATAGGCCTTGGAAAAGTCTATTTTCCATAAGAAAGGCTTGGATTTTCTCCGGCACCAACCCATTACGATCTCCAGCGCAACAATAAAGGACTCTTGTAATGATCTCCTAGGAAGAAAAGCTAACTGAACAAGCATTATCAAGTCCTTTGAAACCTCCCGCAATCTGTTAGCAATAACCTTACTAATAATAAGGTAGATGGAATTAGATAGCGCAATGGGTCTGTAATCAGAAAATCTCTCCGCACTTGATTTCTTAGGAAGCAAGAACAGATAGGATTTGTTCAGCCTCTCAAATCCAGAGTTGCCCAATTCAAACTCATGAATAACCTTTAAAACATCCACCTTAACAACACTCCAAAGCTCTCTGTAGAAAAAACCTAAAATCTATTCGGGCCAGGAGCACCTTCATTATTTAACTCATTAATAGCTTTTAGCACTTCTTGTTCAGATATAGGGGTCACGAGCATGTCTCTCTGATCATTATTAACACAAGGGAAGTCCATTGTTGCCATCCTCCAAGAACCTCTTGGAGCAGCCTTGGAAATTTCTTTAAAAAATTTACTTGCTTCAAATATGATTTCTTTAACAGAGGTAATAGTTCTCTCTTCAACTTTAATAGATGAAATAAGGTTGAATCTCCTTCTAGCACTGGCCGCAAGATGGAAACATTTTGTGTTCGCATCACCCTCTTTAAGCCATAGCTGTCTAGACTTTTCACGCCAATCCATTTCTGTTTTCATATCTTCATCCCCCACAGTTGCTTGCATCTACTGCCTCAACTGCTGCTCCTGTTGGTTCAAAGCCAGCCTGCACTCTTTCAGATCCAGGTCCCTGATAACTGCCAAGGCTTCCCTCCTCTTCTGATCTCTGATCAGATTCACAGCCTGCCCATATTCCTTCAGCACTTCACGCAGACCAGCCAATTTTGCAGCCAACTGCTGTGTAGCAGTGCCTTGAACAATCCTGTTTTGCCACCACTGTGAAACCATTTGCACGAAACCTTCTTCCCTAAACCAAGATCTCTTGAGTTTGAAGTATGATCCCATGTCTGCACTCACCCCACTGTCCCAAACCAGAGGAGTATGGTCAGAGAAAGGCCTATCAAGGCTCAAAATTGCTGATAATTGATATCTCTCTAACAAACTAGGACTGCCAAAAAATCTGTCCAATTTGGAAATCTGTCCACTGCCATTCCTCCAAGTGTACTCCACACCACTGATGAGATATTCAGTCAATCCCATGTTCTGCACAGCCATTTGGAAGCCAGCCGTAGAACTGTCCACTCTCCCATCTGGGTTATCATCACCAGAAAGATAACAATTGAAATCCCCCCCTAACAGCCATAGGGTCTCTTGCACTCTTTGATGCATTGCAGAGAGTTCCTCCCACAAGCCAACTCTGTCTGCTGCCACACAAGGACCATATATGCATGTCTCTTATATAAATGAATTTTAGTCAGGTTTGTAGAGTCAGAGCTAGTCAATTATATCATGTCAACTCAGATGTTTCCAGGTGATTTCTACCCTTTTCTTTATATTTATAGCATACAATGAGGACATTGCATGAAATAGGTATGGGAGGGTGGATTTATATATTTTGACTGAGTCACTTTTATACTAGTCTACAAAATTCTTGTATTTTGTCATAGTTATTGTTTACATGCGTGTCTACTGTCTCATATGAAAGAAAAGAAAGGAAAAAAATTCGATGCTTTTACAGTTTGAACTGTGAAAATTTGAAAAATATCAATTTTGAGGACTTATCAATCTTAGGAAAAGTGTGAAACAAATTCTTTCTGCCTAGACTCCTCAGGTCTTGTTAGACTTAATTTTGTTGAGTATTTACCTAAATCTAGATTAATTTTCCCAAGACTTTGAAAGGAGTCTGAAAAAGCAAGAAGTATTAAGTCAAAGGGGTTATGAGTGAATGACGTATTGCTTCACCCTTTGGCTTGGATGGTCTTTGAGTTCTAAGCATCTTCACTTACACAATGCACTGACTCATCTCTTAGGCAATTTTCTTGAGTCCTTAGTGGTCAATAAGATTTAGTCTTAGGGCAAGTAGATTCAAAAAACCTTGCCATATTTTTAGTTCTTAGAACTGTTCCTATTTGTAAGGGAATGCATTTAAAATGGATGAAGGAGAGCCACTCGCCTAGAAAATTGATTTGGAGAAAAAAAAATAGATATTCAGCCTTGAAAAAATGAGAAGGAAAAAAATATATGAGAAAATACCCCACCAAATAAAGCACTACATATGGGTGCAATTCCATCAAATAAAAGCATCTCACTACATATGGATGCTATCCTTTCCATTTCCAAAATAAAAACACCTTGCCACAAATGAGTGTTTATCCTATAGAAAAAAAAGAAAAAAAATACAAAGAAAAAATTAGGAATAAGAGACCAATGGGTCCAACCGAGGAGATATACACCTAGTGTGTTGACCTCGGGGTAGAAAAGTGGTGAGGAAAAAGCTGTAAAATCTTAGTATGACCTAACCGAAGATAGGATTGTCTCAAAGAGAGTATAAAATATTTTAAATTTTATTGAATGCTAGGAATCAACTTAATTGCCCATCTAACGAGTCATATAATAATCACACACAAGATGCTGATTTCTCACATTCGATTCCAACTTTGGGTGGGTTGCCTTAGTTAGAGAAAGTTGCTCTTGCGACCCAAGTCTAATGGCTAATAGGACTTCTGATTTGATTTGGGAGGTCTAGATTTAAGTCGATACTTTAGAACTATTGAATCTTTGACGTTAAGATTTTATATATGTTTCCCTTGTTTTAGTGAAAAATCGAGATTGATGATTTCGATTTAGCTCAGCTCAAAACTCGCAAGATAGTTCCCGTGTAAATATTATTTTCTCGTATGATTTTCACTTAGTGATTTGCTCAAGAACCAGCAAAATATAGGCATGGGGTTGTGATATATCCATATTTACTAACATAATTTATGACTAACTATTGTTAATTTGAGGGTACATGAGGTCACATTGCATTAAATTTTTTTAAAAAAAGGGAGTAACTCTTATTCATCCTCCACTCGCCAGAGGCAAAAAAGGATGGGTATGGGGACCAAATCAAAACCTGCCCACAAGAAAAGGCAAAACTGACCACGACTCGTGGCCTTTACATCAAAGACCAAACACGGAAAGCAGGCTAACAAAAGCAGACCTAAAACTTCACATAAGGAAACTGAATCTTATCCAAAGTAATAATGCCAAGAATGCATCGTCGAAGGTCAGCAATGTGAAGGATGCTCCAAGAATCTGAGTCCATTTGAGCCAGGAGATAAGACAACATATTCACCTCTTTACAGATATAGCTGAATGATTTAATCCAAGGGGAGAGATTTTGAAAATTCAAGAACTCCTTCCTGATGTCCCACGCAACCAAAACCTTCCCATTCCACCAAAAATGGAGTAAGAAAAAATCAATGTCGATGTGCATATCCAAATCCGAAGGTAATACTGTGAAGGCATGGAGAATAGCTTCTATGATAGCCGCTTCTCTGGAATTATTGAAAATTCTACCAGAAGCACCAGCCACAAAATCTCCATAGGGATTGCGAGTAGCCCAACCAACCTTGAAAAAAGAGCCATTAGGAATCACAAAAATGTTGATTTTAATACCATCCAGCAGACAAACCCAAGTGTCAGCATAAGCACTAGTTCTAAAATGATGCAACCAAGTAGACAATACAAATTTGGTCCAATTGTTAGCAAGCAAAATATCCAATTTGTTCTAGGAGAGATCATCATGTTTAAACTTATTCCAGAACCACCAAGTATTAAACCAAATGAACATAATCAAACCTTTACAACGACGTGTGTAAACAGTGTAGGCAAGAGATTTCAAGATACGAATAAACTACGATAGGATTAATGAGGCTCTTCGTAAAGACCCACTTGGAAACTTTTTGAACAATCTCACTCTACGTGAAGACATGGATGACCGACTCCAGGTTAGGGGAGACACAGCAGCAAGAGCACTTAGAAGCCAAGGATATGCCAAGCTTACAAATGTTCTCATCAGTGGGGAGTTTAAGCTGAAGGTCCCTCCAAGCGAGAAGAGGCAGCCGAAGGGGAACCTTAAGACTCCAAATCTCCTTGGCCCCTGGGATAGCGATCGAGGAATGAAAATGAGAATTATACGTAGAGGCCACAGTGAAACTACCAGCAGGGGTTAAGGTCCAAATCATGGAGTCCTTGGAATCATCAAAATGAGTTTGACACACCTGACTATACCTATTCTGAGGAATATAGGCAAGAAAAGGGCAAGTTTGGTCAGAAGAGAGAATTTCCTTAACATGAACCTAAGGAGGAGAAACCTGATCAGGAAGGTATAATGTAAGAGTCGAATTGCCAATCCAGAGGTCATCCCAAAAGCCTACAGCACGCTCATGAATCTCCCACTAAATATACTGCTTCATCTCATTATGCATGTCCCATATACGTTTGACCCTAGCCAGAATATGAGAAGATCCAGAAGGACAATTGCCATAGAGACGCCTCATGAGATAGGAATAGGGGGAATCTTGGAATCAGATGTTCCAGATTCTTTTCATTCTAAGGGCATCAATGAAGAGCTTCAAGTTGTGGATACCAAGTCGCCCATTGGTCTGAGGTTTGGAAAGTCTTCCAAGAAATCTAGTGATATTTCCTCTCAGACAAGGTAGAGCCCCAAAAGAAGTTCATGAATATAGATTCCAATTTGGAAATGATGGCTTTGGGGACTTCCCACACAGATAAGATGTATATAGGAATAGAGGAAAGGACATGCTTGATAAGCAGCAAGCAAGATGCCGAAGAGAGAAGACTATTTTTCCAACTAGCCAACAATGATTGGGAAAAAGTAGGATGTTTTCATCCTTCCAGCAAACAAAGGGCAGCCCAAATATGTGAAGGGGAAAGACCCCTGCTAGAATCCCAAAATTTGAAGGATACGGGTCAATCTCCCTTGAGGGAAGTGTTTTCCAACATAGCAAAAACTTTTGGATAGGTTAAGGCTTTGACCCAACGATTCTTGGAAGTCATGGAGAAATTTAGAGAGATTAGAAATGGAATGAAGACCCCCATTAAGGAAAAGAACCACATCATCAGCATAAAGGAGGGCAAGTGGATCTTTTAAGCCACGTTTAACAAAGAACGACATAATATTCTTTTGAAAAGCGAGCTCCTTAAGACCTCTAATAAATGACTCCATAAATAAGTCAAAGAGATATGGAGATAAAGGGTCACCTTGTCTGAGCTAACGGGAAGGACGGAAGAAATTGGATGAGACTCCATTGATAAGGAGGAGGAGCCCTGATGCTCAACAAAAGCGGAGATCAAGGAAATAGCAGAAGAGGAAAACCCAAACTTGGAAACGATGCGGTAAAGAATCCCCCCTTCCACTCTGTCATAGGCCTTTTTGAGGTCCAACTGAATAATGATGTTAGATCCAAAAACCTTCCTATCAATGCATTGAGTGAGCTCAAACGCAGTAGCAACATGGTCAAGGATAGAATGGCCTTTAACAAAACTGGCTTGCTCTTCAGAAATCAACTTAGGAATAATGGTAGATAATTTATCAATAAGAATAGAAGAGGCAATCTTGTAGGAGACATAACAAAGGCTGATAGGCCGAAATTCAAAAAGGTCTGTAGCATCCGATTTCTTGGGAATCAAAGAAATGAATGTGTTATTAAACGCACGTGAGCCTTTATGGGAGATAAAGAAGTGATCAATAGCAAATGTGAGGTCCACCTTAATGAGATCCCAAAATGAAGTGAAGAACTCCACATTGAAACCATCAACTATAAGGCTTTGAAA
Source organism: Thalassia testudinum (assembly GCA_037157565.1). Lineage (NCBI taxonomy): Eukaryota > Viridiplantae > Streptophyta > Magnoliopsida > Alismatales > Hydrocharitaceae > Thalassia > Thalassia testudinum. The sequence goes on from JAZHRO010000031.1 coordinate 175,695,034, forward strand.
CTTCATTCTAGGAGGGGGATGTAAGCAAAATAGAGGACTCCACTAGATCAAGAATAGTAGGAATGGTTTCAAGGAAGGGAGAAATCACACTGCTGCCTAGAGGTGAGGAGGCCTTTCAAGAAGTCAATAACTTTATCAGAAGACTCATTCCAAGAACCCCTGCCAACCACATCCGTAAGCTTAGCCCTATTACGTTTAGCAAATCATATCTTGATGACAGAATAGAAAAATCTTGAATTAGATTCACCATTTTTGAGCTAGTCAAGTTTCGCCTTTTGCATAAGGAAGTCATTATACTTAGCTTGGGCATCTTCCAACTGAGTGTGCACGTCCGAGAGCTCAACCGCAATATTGTCATCCCATAAGGATGCCAATTTCCCGTTCAGCTCATCATAGCAGGCCTCAAGGTTTTTAACAATCTCATGGATATTCCCAAATGTCATTTTTTTCCACAATCTCAAGACTCTCTTGAGATGGGCAAGTTTGGAGTAGAAGGATGTGATAGGATCGTGGGAAGGGTCCGTATAGGTCTGAATCTAGGTATTCTCCACAAGTTCACAAAAAGTCGAGTCTCTCAGCCACATATTCTGAAAGCAAAAAGGGCTAGGCTGATGGGTGAAAACACCATTCGAAATCAGAGACATGGGGGCGTAGTCCGAAGATTGTCTAAAGAGATATGCTCTAGAATCAATATTGGCGAGGGCACCAGGACTAAGAAGAATCCGATCTAATTTCTTGTATATCCACTGATTCCCAAGCCTCCCATTACACCAAGAGAATTGGGTACCAGCCATAGGCATCTCAATAAGGCCAAGGTTGTGTATGGTTGATCTAAAAGGAACAGCCTGGGAGTCAACAAAAGGAGCACCACCACTTTTTTCAGAAGCACGAATAATACAATTAAAGTTGCTCCCCAAGATCCAAGAAGATGGGAAGATGTGGGAAGTAGCAGATAGATAGTGATGGTAACACCATCATGAGCCATAACTAGCTTGAATTAGCCATAATCAAGTAACAAATGCTCCTACATAGTCGCCTAAGAGCCATAATTCCTTGCATATCCATTTTGAGAGAAGAACACTAAAATATGGTTAATTCTACAGTTTTAACATTATATCATGAAAGCAGAGTAACCATAGGGTTTTTCAGAGGTTAATCTAAAGTCTAATGAGCATTAAAGTCTAATAAGAGTGTCTACATAGATAGAAACAGGTTTTCACACGTTTCGAGAACCAATACAGCACCCAAAACCCTAATTTCATATCCACTTAAATTACAGAGGTTCTGGTCAAGATAAAATTCATCTAAATCTCCTAAAATTCATATAAAAATATTCCTTGAGGTTTAGTATCCTTAATTTGACCATCTGAACTTATTTTGACCTTAAACAGAGTCAAACAGATTTCTACTCTAATTTAGGTTTCTATGCAAATTTCCCAGCCAAAGTTGGTCAAAACTGAAATACAACTTCACCATCAGATTCCTTGGGTCCAAATTAGGTTTGTACCCAAATTTGGGCCCAATCAGAGTCCATCTTGACCTAGTTTGCATTTTAGTTTATTTAAACTCTGTTCTTCACATATAAGCCCCTAGCTTTTGAAATTCTTTACATACAGCCCCTTATCTTTGTCATCTTCTTCACCAACAGCCCCCTACCGCTTGATTCCCACACAAAGTCCTAAACCCAAAGATCGCCAACTTCAAAGAGGGAAAGCTCTTGCTTTTGCAACCAAATCCCTCCAAATTTGGAGGGATTGGTCCTTGAAGGATTCCCTGTCGATTACACCTCAAGTTTTGCCTGATTAGAACCTAAAAAGCTCCACCGAGCTCTCATTTCAAAAAGAGGAAACTTCTCTATTTCCTAGAGAAAATCTCACTCAATTTAGGAATTTAGAGCACATTAGAGCTTTATAAAAGCTCCTGGAGCTTCAGGCCTTGTTCCTTAGTCTGGTTTGGCCCTAAAACCTTCTTCCTTTCTTCCTCCAGCCAACTCCGACTGCAACTCCGGAGACCTCCTCGTTCCCCCTCATCCATGATTCCAACCATCAAATTGGAAGCATCGCCTTCTTCCTCACCTTATTTCGACAGTGGCCGGCCAAAGCCCCATTGACTACAACCTCTTTGTCATCACCGCTCCACCACCGGAGACTTCTCCTTCCCTGGCACTGACCAATCACAGTCAGCTCCTCTTGTCATCCCCATTGTCCATTAGTTAGGTCAACTCCTCCCTCTCCCTCTCTAGATTAGGTACAAGCCATCCCTTTCTTGTTTCGATCGACAACTCACCTCTTCCCCTCCATCTTCCTCTGCTCCGGTCGAACTCCGGTGAGGCCACCCACACTCTACAAGCTACCAAACTCCACGCTACCAGTCCCAAAACCTTCGCCTCGCCTCCACGACCAAAACCCCTCAAGAAATTGAGGGATTGATCACCCAAACCGGCCACTGATGTAAACACATCCATTTAGGTTAAAATACCTATTTATGCATGTTCCTAGGCTTAGATTTGCATTCCATATTATAAATATTTCATAACATGCGTCATTCTACATTTAGAGTAGTTGTGTATATTTTAGGTTAATTGCATCTTTTTTATGGTCAAGAGAAAAGGAGATTTATTTTGGAGCCTCAAACTGATGATCCGACCGTAAGGATCTAATCAGGATGATGATCGGAGTTCAACGCCTCCGAAATCACCTTGATCGGAGTCTCGTAGCACCATATGCAGTCTGAGGAAGATTAACGGCCAAGGGACTAGGTGACGTAATTCGAAGCTTCAAACAACAAATCTAACCATGCGAATGGATTCAAGTCGACGATCTTAGCCCAACGGCTCAAAAATCGACTCAATCCGACCTCTATAGCAGCCCCTACAATAGAAAGAAGATGAACGGCCTAAGTCGCGCCACATGGCGCAACCCAGGCCGCCTATGCGCACGCACGCACACAGCAGCGCAGGTGCACGCAGGTGCATGGAGGCACGCACGCACGTAGGTGAAGCAGCGCAGCGTACAAGGCAGCGGCAGCAGCAGCAGTAGCAGTGCACACGGGCGTGAGGTGAAAAGGCGCGTAGCGCTCATGCATGTGCGACAAGGGCACGTGGAGCGCACTCCAGCGGTGCAGCAGCAGAGGCACATGATGCCCGCGCCAGCAGGGGCGAGGGTTGTCACAGGATCTTCAACGACGTTTGCTGTGGATCTTCAATGACGTTTATGACCGTCACTAAATGTCCTGTATACGAATTTGATTCTTTCCTCCACTATAAAAGGACCCCTACCCCTCCCATTCTTCTTCATCTCTTCCTTTCTTCCTCTCACCACCTCCAAGGCTCTAGAGAAAGCCTATCCCAAGCCCGGGATGCTCCTCTAGAGTAGAAATCAAAGATTTTTTCCCGCCTCTCATCCCCCTTCGTGGAGCATCCCGTGGCCGTCTTCTCACCTACTTCGAGAAGTAGATCCTCACCGCGACGCCATCCTATCCTGCCCTCCATCCTTCGACTCCGTCCTAGTTCGTCCTGCTCCTCACCACCTTTCTCCAGGTGACGTCAGAGCGAATCATCCTCCAAGCGACCATCGAGGGGGATTTCTCTCACCTATCTCTATCTTTATTGCTTTCGTAGTATAGATTTCCCACTTTCCTAGTTGTAATAAACATTTGATTATAAAAATACATGATTGTTTCTCTCTCTATCTCTCTCTTTCTCTATTTATTTTGCGAGTAGATTAGCTAGAATTCATCGACTTGATCTCTTGCTTGCTAAAAATACCAAAAAAATTAGAAAAGATAAAAATGACAAAAACAAATAAAAAGTGAAATGTCGATTTTCAAAACTAAACGTTCGTCTCCTCGTGTTCGACACGGGACTCACTTTTCGAGTTTCAGTTATAAATTTTATCTAATCGACGAATTTTCTCGCGAATTGAACTACGATGACTGGTTTTCCGAATCCAAACCCTTTCCGCGTGCGAATCCGCCGTCATCATTTTGGCGTCGTTACCAGGGAAGCAACGCTCTTTAGTTTTTTTCGCGTTTTCCCGCATTACTTACGTATTTTTCTAACCTATCTTTCTTCTATGATTTATTGTCTTGCAGGAACCCAGTGGAGTTGAAGGTGGTAGATTGGAGTAAAGTGCAGGTAGAGACATTTGTAAGTTTTCCCTCACCACCCCCACCCTAGTTTCCATTTCGCCACACTAATAACTCAAACTCAAATCAACCTAGGTGCTTTTATAAACCCTAGGATAAATCTGATTGTTTGATTGCCACTTCACCTCACCTCACCCACCCACATATATTTAAAAAATAATAAAAAAAATATACCCTTCTATTGTGGGATTTTCTGAAAGAGACACACATTAACACCCACAACTCTCGACTTAAGGTGCACCACTTCACATCGATTCTACTACTTAACCGGAATCTGACCTATGGATCCAGTACACCCTAACTCAACACACCAATAAGTGAGTAGAAATCTGAATAGGTCAAACATTTTTGTGTGCCTTAACTAAGTGATGCAACAGGCCAATTGATTGAACTATTTGGGCCGCATCACTTAAGATAAAAGTGATTCATCAGTAGCTTGCTGATAAACGCCAATTTATCATCATTTTTATGCTTTAAAACTAACCTAGCTCTTAGGATTTTACTCTGCAAACGGGTTTTTGGGCTACATTTAGGCATAAATTAGGATAGGCATGCATTGCATTTTTTATTGTCATTTTAATGAGTTTTTGTGAGTGTTAGGGATGTACAGATGCACAGATCCCTAAAACCCTAGCACTCAAGAAGGCAATTGGTGAAGGAGAAGCCCAGACTAGCTGGAACTCAGCTTGATCCAACTCACCTCAGCTTGATCCAGCTCACCATAGCTGGAACCTAGCTTACTTGAACTAGGGTTAGCTCATCCCAGCTCCATTCAGCTAATCTCAGCTGGATGGCAGCTCAAGAGAGTTCACCTTAGCTCACCCTAGCTCAAGTCAGCTCAGATCCAGCTCAACTTAGCTGAGTCTAGCTCATCTCAGCTCCCACTAGTTCACAGGGAGCTCTAGCTAGCTCAGCTGAGTTGACAGGAGTTCACCCCAGCTCAGATCCAGCTACATTCAGCTCCACTCAACTCCAGCCAGCTGAAGAATAATTCATCTCAGCTCAGGAAGCTCAAGTCCAGCTCCCGGGGACTCAGCTTAGCTCAACTCAGTTGAGCTAAGCTACCTTAGCTGCCTCAACCAGCTTGATTCTCCTCGGGAGCACCAGACCTAGCTCACCTCAGCTCATTTTGGTAGAAGCTAGCTCACTTTAGCTTGTCTTAGCAACTAGCAAAGAACTAGCAAGCTAAGCCAGCTAGAGTAGCCCCATGCCAGCCTCTTCAGCAGCAGCCAGCTCTAGCTCCAGCTCCAGACTTCTCCTCCTCAGCTCTTCTCCCTGAAAACCCTAGCTCCAAATGCCTCCAACTCTACTCCCTACTAGCTAAGCTAGCTAAGCTGCTTAACTTAGCTAGTCCACCTCTATGGCACCGAAACCTATTACCCTACTACCTAAGCTCCAGCAAAAAGACCACCTACTCCTACTTTATTTTGGTGCCAACTATCCCTTCCATCACCACCCTACATCCACCATCAAAGCCCATCTCCACCCTCCATTTTTTCCCTCCAAAATTGCCTTCTAGAAGGTATTTTTGGAGGGAAAACCAAGGCACCTCTTCATTTCCCTCCCATTTTTCCCTCCAAAAATAACCAAGCACCCCTTCATTTCCCTCCAAAAACACCATAACCACCCCCCCTTCCCATCCTATAAATACCCTACCCTACCACCACATAATTCCCATCCTCCCTTAGTATATTTTCTACCTAAACAACCTATACCTACGGCCAAGAAGAAGGAGTAGAGAAGGAGATTAAAGGGGCACATCACCAGCCCTTTTGGTGCCTTCTTCTCCCCACTCTCTTCAACTTGAGCCACGCCAAGGAGGAGGACTCTCCCACTTCAAGGAGGACGGCCAGGCAAAGGAGAAAAGCTTAGGGTGGACGTCCACCCTTGGAGAGAAACTTAGGGCACGCCCCCTTAGGGCTTGCCTTGGAGGTCATCACTTTGGCGGAGTACTGCAAGGAAGGAGTTGAAGGATTCTTTTCAAGCTTGGGAGCCACCAACCTTGGAGCAAGAAGCCCTCTTCTTCACCATCTATTTAGAGGATTTGTGTTTTCTTTTACTTCAATTATCAAGTAGTAGAAGCATTCCTCTACTAGGCATTTTTGTTAAACACTTTATCACTTATCTAGTTGCCTTTTTCGCATATCTTGTTTGCATTTCTTTTTGCTTATTTTCAGCATTCTTCACTTCCTCTCCCTAATTATTCTAGGTCTCCACTTGCCTAGAGTGAGCTTAGGGAGAGGCTCTACTTGCCACTTTAGAGTAGTTTACTTAATTGGAAGTGTAAACACTTTTCCCGCCATAATTTCACATGTTGCCTTAGTTCAAAAATAAAGAAAAATGGTATATTGAAAATTACCAAAAAGAAAGTTGAGATATATTCCAAGCAAGAGAATCAATTTTGCAACCATATTGCCTCCTTGGACGACCCTAGATACTCCCCTATCTAGGAATATAAATTTAAGAGCGAAAGCGGATTTACGCGTTACAACGACGTATTTTAACAAACCGCGTATTTTCGCCATCACTTTTTGGCGCCGTTGCCGGGGAGGCACGGCTTTGCATTAACTCATTTTCTCTTGCTTGAAGTGGATCTCATCCCCTTCTCTTTCTTTCTTTTGTGTGTGCAGGAACTACAGCGGGAAAGCGGGAATCTGGAAGCGAGAGCTTAAAGATCCTTTTCTTCCCGCGAAAATTCAGGTTGGTTCCTCTTTCTAGTCACATAATTAATTAAAACTACCAAAAATATATTAAACTTGGCTTTCAGGACCCTAAACACTTAAATTAAGTGGAGTGGTGCATTTTAAAATCATTGTTTGCTTGTATGCTTCTTTAGCACCATTCCATTGCAAGTATTGGTGTTCTGTTTTTCGGGTCTGGATTTTTGTCCAGACTTGAAAAATCGATTCCTAACACCACAGGCCTCCTAAAATCATAAAATTTCATAGAGTGATTCCCAATTAAGTTTGGAACATCTGTTCCAAATTTCAGATCAATTGGATTTGTATTTAATTTTTAAAAATTCGTGGATTACAGAGGGGTCACACCCTCTAATCTTCCTGTTTTGCTACTGTCCGCGAATTTTCAGAATTTTTATACTCATCTAATTTTTGTGAAATTTATCTTGTTGGAATCCCTGTGAAATTTTACATATCATATAAAATCATAAAAATTTTATGAGGTCGGTGGTAATACTGAAAAGTCTATAATACCCACGGGTATTATTTCTGGACTTTGACACCAGTACAATTAAAAATTCAAAACTATTATCAAACAAATTCCTAAAATCTTACAAAAATCTTTTCTGGAATCCTTGTTTGATTTTCTTCAAAGTAGTGGTGTTGTTTGACTTGTTTGGACCACTACTTAATTCTGAAAGCTAAAAATAATTCATTGGTAGTTAAATTTCTGTCTCAGGGATAATTGGTTTAGGGTTTCTTCTTTCTCTTTAGAGACTCAATTAAAAGGAAATATACAATCACACATACAACTTGTCTTTCCTTTGATTGTGAACTTTCAAACTTGTTTGAAAACTTAAAGAGAAAAACTCTAAAATTCATTTAATTAAATCACATCCTAAAAGACAAAAATATAAAAAAATTGTGTGACAACTTGATTTTCATTGGAGCCACTCTCCAATTCCTACACACACACAAAAAAATCAAATAACAGGGCAACAACCCAATAAACGCCCTCCACATTCCGTGTGCACTATAGAATCCTAGACCTAATTAAAATTTGTAGCAACTTGACCCCTAAGGCTTTATCAACTTAGGCTTGCTATTTAGGTCTTAAGTTTTCTTTAGTTAGTACCAATTCTGTCATCTATATCTGGTGCTCAGGCTGAGGGGCCGTGTCAAACGACCAGGCACGGGTTTGTACAAGCACCTGGGGTTTTCCCTAGGAAACGTTTGGGCCCAAACCTCCCCTTAAGCAACTTGGCTAGATTTGTTGATAGAACGGGTATTCACTATTGACTACTTATTTCCTATATAGACCAAGTCTTAGGTTATTATTAGGGAGTCACATTTAAGTTAGGTCTAGTTTTGTCTGTTTGATTTGCACACTTTCTTTCATCTCCATCTCTTCTCCTCCCCTCCCGTTTCTTCCATTTTGCACGGGCGGCGGTCCAAAACTCCACACTTGGAGGGACCACTTGATTTTGCCTCCCCAAGAAAAGACTTTTCTGCATTCTTCCTATTCTTTTAAAATGGAAAATAAAAATTGGTCCTCTAACCCGCATGCTAATTTTTCTTTCCCTTATTCTTCCACCCAGGAGCTTCTTAATCAGGCCCCTCCACCTAATTTCTACTCTATCATGGCTCAGCTACAAGTTAAGCAACAACAGTTGCATAAGGATTTAACAAACCTGGCCAACCAAGGGAATCCTGCCACACCTGCCCAAGCTCCACACATTCCACATCTCACCCCTTTTAACACCCGCAAGAGAGAAAATCTGCATAAATCCCATGCTGAGTATAATTGTTATTCTGAGGCTTTCTATGGTTCAACAGGGAATTATGTTTATCCCAATCATCACCCCACCCAAAATGTCCCTACTATCCAGGAGAAATTGAAAAATTCCTCTAATGGGGGGGATTATCCGACCCACTCCTGGACCAATCCGGTTCCACACCAACAACAGAACCCGTTTGGAGGGTATGGTTCAAATCAGACTTATCAATCTGGGCAATCTCAAGAAGACATTAATGCCCAGATGATGAAAACCTTGCAAGAGTTACAAAGAAAAACAAAGGAAACAACCCATCTTATTAACAATCTCAATGATCAAATTGGGGATATTCCGACTCAAAGACCTGCAGGACACTCACCATCCCAACCCACACCAAACTTTATTAATCACAGGAACCAACACCCGGGTGTCTACCAACATCAGAACCACATGATTCAGCCTCCTATTAACCCAATATCACAGCACCTACCCAGTTTCTTTCAACATCAGGCCCCCCTACCTCCTCTCAGTGAACACCAAGCTGCATATGCAGAGACTATGAGGAGTGAGGAAACCACCATGGATTTAAGGCCTTCTCAATCAAATGATGAAACTGATTCTCAACCAATGCAGATTGACCCCCCTAACCTTAATAAGGAAGAAGAAAAAGAAACCCCAAAAACACTTGATTCAAACCCTATTTCCCACTCTCAAAAACTGCAATCCAACAATCCAAAATCAGAGCCCTCTGACCACAATTCTTTGGATTTATTTGAGCAAGTCGAGAGGAATATTCCCTTCCTAGATTCCCCCCATGCCTCTAAAGAATTTACTGCAAAAGGGCATGATCAGAATCTAGAAAGGTTGGTCCTTTCAAAGACAGCCAACTCAGTTTTTCAGAGCAAGCTGCCTTTCACAAAAAAGGACCAGGGCACATCACTTATCTCAATTGTCGTAACTGACACCATTTTTCGTGCCCCTCTCGACTTAGGTACCTCTAGTAATCTCATCCCCCCTGTCTTATTCGAGGAATTTCGATTCAGTGATTTAAAACCTACCAAGGTTCAATTTCAATTGGAAGATCGATCTACCATTCAACCGCGGGGAGTTGTTGAGGATAGTATTATCAAGGTCCGGAATTGTCTATTTCCGGTAAATTTTCTGGTCCTTGACATAGAGGTACCCAAGGCTCTCATTAATGCCATCCTTGGAAGACCTTTTCTGATTATGGCAGCAGCTAATATCAATTCTCATTCTGGGAAAATGAATATAAGTTGCAGTAACCAGACCTTCTCATTAGATTTATTTCAAGCTTCCAAGAGGTCCATTAATCACAAAATTTTTGAGGACACTGATAATAAAATGGAAGCAGAATTTGAAATGTCTATGTTGATCCAATCTCATTCATCTTTGACCACTATTGATCTAGATTTTATTGATTCTTATTCTAAGGATAGTTATGTGGTCCAAGACTTTCCAGATCAACTAGGGTTTGACTTTCCCCCTTTTCATCTTCCTGAAACATCCACACTAACTTCACACACCCTACATCTCATTGACTCCATTCCCCATCCCTTTCCATTGGACCTATCACTCGACCCACCAGAATCTGAAAATTTACAAGCACTTAAACCATGGCCAGATCTGGGTCATTTTTCCATTTCTCTATTTTATTTTGATCCCTTTATCTTTACCACTCATCTTTTTAGGAATCTTGAGGAAGACACTTTTATTGCGGACATTCAAGTGTCCAATTATTTACATGATCTTACGTCTTCCGTGCATACCTTCACGCCCGGCTGAATGGCGTAAAAGATAGCACTGGATGGGAGGTAACCCATCATTTTCTTGCTTTCCTTTTTTCTTCTTTTTCCAGGTTTTATTCATCCTAAACCTGACCGTTCTTCACTAAGGTGATTCCTTTTCCCTCTTAATGCATGAGGACATGGCATATCTTAAGCATGGGGGGGTGTTTTTAAATTTTTACGATCGATTTAGGATGTTTAAAACCTAAAAACATGCATTTTTCTTTAATTTATTTCCTGCTTGCATACCCAAAAACAAAAAAAACAAAAAGAAAAAAAAAAATATTGAAAACTTTTTGAGGAAAAATTTTGAAATCAGGACTAAGGTCGAAAAATTCACTTCTGGTACAATGGGATTTAATCTTTAACAAACTAAGGATGAGGATTTGGATCTAATCATTAGAATTCCAGGGTCTATTTTAGACTAGATCAGATATCCTTCTCTAAAATTCCACCTGAACTCATGATAGTTCAGGTGACTTGATCCTATTTTGTAATATGGAAAGTATTTGACTTAGTTTTTGACTCAAAAACTTGCGGTTCTCGAGAAACTTCTTGTGTCAATTTTCACACACAAGCTAACATTTAAAAACAACTAAAAATTTGAAAAACTCCCTTGTATGGATTTAGTAAAAGTCTGAATCAGGTCATTGGTTTGAGTTCCCACCGTCGAGAAGAAGGAAAATACCTTCTTTGAGGACGCGATGTCAACATGTTACCGCCTCGGCGCTGCTCTATATCTATATTTCATATCTTTAGACGGAGCATTAAAGCGCATTTCAGCAGCTCAAGTGTCTTGGACGGTGCTCTACCTATAGCGTCGGAGCAAGAGCTTGAGTTTGCTTGGAGCGCCCCTTTTCACCGCATCGTGTTTTGGGGTTGTGAGCTCCTGGGTGGTGTCATGGACAGTGCTATCCCGAAGTACTGGCGCCAGAGCCCCCTCGAGGAATGGTAATGGGAATGATGATACCGACACATCTGTTGTAAGACTAAGCTAAAAATAAGCATGGGGGAGAAAAAAATAATAATAATAATAATAATAACACGTCCTTATAAAGGTTGGCTTTTCACAAGCACAGACACAAGGTTTTAAAGGAATTTGCAAGTTGCGAATCAAATTCACGAGCCAGAAAAATCCTAAAAACAAACATTTCAAGTCATCTGAATTAACAAGGGGTTAATTTGTGAATTTTCTGAGGATATATTGATCCCGTTCAATCTAATGGTTGGATCCAAAAACAAATCCTGATGTTTATCTTCAACAAATCCCGTATCTCCTGTGTTTTAATCTACCAAGGTCCCTTAATCTCTTTTTCTCCTCAAAAGTCAAAAAAAAATTAGATTTCCCAAAAATTCCGTTTTCCAAAAAAATTAATGTTTTGCTAAGAGACTAGCAAAAGATAAGCATGGGGGTGTGATAAACGCCAGTTTATCATCATTTTTATGCTTTAAAACTAACCTAGCTCTTAGGATTTTACTCTGCAAACGGGTTTTTGGGCTACATTTAGGCATAAATTAGGATAGGCATGCATTGCATTTTTTATTGTCATTTTAATGAGTTTTTGTGAGTGTTAGGGATGTACAGATGCACAGATCCCTAAAACCCTAGCACTCAAGAAGGCAATTGGTGAAGGAGAAGCCCAGACTAGCTGGAACTCAGCTTGATCCAACTCACCTCAGCTTGATCCAGCTCACCATAGCTGGAACCTAGCTTACTTGAACTAGGGTTAGCTCATCCCAGCTCCATTCAGCTAATCTCAGCTGGATGGCAGCTCAAGAGAGTTCACCTTAGCTCACCCTAGCTCAAGTCAGCTCAGATCCAGCTCAACTTAGCTGAGTCTAGCTCATCTCAGCTCCCACTAGTTCACAGGGAGCTCTAGCTAGCTCAGCTGAGTTGACAGGAGTTCACCCCAGCTCAGATCCAGCTACATTCAGCTCCACTCAACTCCAGCCAGCTGAAGAATAATTCATCTCAGCTCAGGAAGCTCAAGTCCAGCTCCCGGGGACTCAGCTTAGCTCAACTCAGTTGAGCTAAGCTACCTTAGCTGCCTCAACCAGCTTGATTCTCCTCGGGAGCACCAGACCTAGCTCACCTCAGCTCATTTTGGTAGAAGCTAGCTCACTTTAGCTTGTCTTAGCAACTAGCAAAGAACTAGCAAGCTAAGCCAGCTAGAGTAGCCCCATGCCAGCCTCTTCAGCAGCAGCCAGCTCTAGCTCCAGCTCCAGACTTCTCCTCCTCAGCTCTTCTCCCTGAAAACCCTAGCTCCAAATGCCTCCAACTCTACTCCCTACTAGCTAAGCTAGCTAAGCTGCTTAACTTAGCTAGTCCACCTCTATGGCACCGAAACCTATTACCCTACTACCTAAGCTCCAGCAAAAAGACCACCTACTCCTACTTTATTTTGGTGCCAACTATCCCTTCCATCACCACCCTACATCCACCATCAAAGCCCATCTCCACCCTCCATTTTTTCCCTCCAAAATTGCCTTCTAGAAGGTATTTTTGGAGGGAAAACCAAGGCACCTCTTCATTTCCCTCCCATTTTTCCCTCCAAAAATAACCAAGCACCCCTTCATTTCCCTCCAAAAACACCATAACCACCCCCCCTTCCCATCCTATAAATACCCTACCCTACCACCACATAATTCCCATCCTCCCTTAGTATATTTTCTACCTAAACAACCTATACCTACGGCCAAGAAGAAGGAGTAGAGAAGGAGATTAAAGGGGCACATCACCAGCCCTTTTGGTGCCTTCTTCTCCCCACTCTCTTCAACTTGAGCCACGCCAAGGAGGAGGACTCTCCCACTTCAAGGAGGACGGCCAGGCAAAGGAGAAAAGCTTAGGGTGGACGTCCACCCTTGGAGAGAAACTTAGGGCACGCCCCCTTAGGGCTTGCCTTGGAGGTCATCACTTTGGCGGAGTACTGCAAGGAAGGAGTTGAAGGATTCTTTTCAAGCTTGGGAGCCACCAACCTTGGAGCAAGAAGCCCTCTTCTTCACCATCTATTTAGAGGATTTGTGTTTTCTTTTACTTCAATTATCAAGTAGTAGAAGCATTCCTCTACTAGGCATTTTTGTTAAACACTTTATCACTTATCTAGTTGCCTTTTTCGCATATCTTGTTTGCATTTCTTTTTGCTTATTTTCAACATTCTTCACTTCCTCTCCCTAATTATTCTAGGTCTCCACTTGCCTAGAGTGAGCTTAGGGAGAGGCTCTACTTGCCACTTTAGAGTAGTTTACTTAATTGGAAGTGTAAACACTTTTCCCGCCATAATTTCACATGTTGCCTTAGTTCAAAAATAAAGAAAAATGGTATATTGAAAATTACCAAAAAGAAAGTTGAGATATATTCCAAGCAAGAGAATCAATTTTGCAACCATATTGCCTCCTTGGACGACCCTAGATACTCCCCTATCTAGGAATATAAATTTAAGAGCGAAAGCGGATTTACGCGTTACAACGACGTATTTTAACAAACTGCGTATTTTCGCCATCACTTGCCACATAGGGTTGATTTTTAGGGCTGAACTAAGCACTCCACATTTTTTTCTGATTTCTAAAGGAATACATCATCACCAGTGCTTATAAAACTTGGAGTGTTCTACTGAACCCTAATTGAACCAACCCAAGGATTAAACCCTAAAAGCTACTAAACAAGGTTAAACCCTAAAAGACACATTATCAAATAACCTTGTTTGCAAACCCTGGTTGTGCACACACACACATTTGAATTGATCATTAAGGGCACAACCCATCTAAAGGGCCCATCACATTCCAAGAGCACAATCATCCCAAGCCTAATTAAAACGGGTAGACGTTGGCCTTAAGGATTGATTCGCTCTTCGGGGCTCAAACTAAGATTTTTTTCAATTAATCTCCTATTAGTCCATCTGATGTCTAGCTAAGGGAGTAGTGTCAAACGACCGCGGCTAGGGGGTACACTAGGAACCGGAGGCGCAAGCCAAAGGAAGAACCTTCTCCCCAGCCCCTCCCTCTAACTAGTTGGATTGACTGGATAAAAGTAGACCAAATCGTTTATAATCTCAAGGCAGGTCCTAGGAGTCTGTAGGTCTTTAGGCTAACCCACCTAAGGACAGGGTTGATTGCTTGTATTGCAAGGCTCCTTTATCTCTTCTGATTTCCCTCCTATTCTACCTTGTATCCTTCCATATCTTACACTCATTTCCCATCCTACCCTCCTACCAACACTTATCCCTAAGATGATTGCTATCCCAACTTGAATTATGACTACCCATCCACTAGCCGGGATAACTTTGATTGGAGATACGATACCGAACCTCAGTGTCCAGGGCCTAACCCTGGACAACAAAACTATGACTGTTATCCTTCCCACACCTACAATGATTATAGATCCCCATCCTTTGATGACCAAACCAACCTGATCTACAATTAGGAAGGATATGATGATTATAACACCTACCCTCCCCATTATTCCACCGAATATAGGTCACCACCATTCTTTAAACAAGCTAGAATGACCTACTATCAAGGAGGGACCCGAGAACCTCAATATCTTGACTCCCATAGAGTGAACCCAAACCCACCCAACCATAAACTGAACCATTCGATTCAGGTAAGCCAGGTTCAAGACAGGGTGTTGGCTAACTTGAGGAATACCATCCAATCTTTAGAAGCTTAGCCAACACCGTGCACTGAAGCATTGGAGCCTATGATCAAAATGATTGATGAACTTAATAGTTCTATATTGGATTGGCTCCAAGATGTTAAGGATAATGGTCTGGATGAGTTTCTACTTTGGAAGTTGACAAGGTTGAGGATGAAATTTGTGGTTGCCCTAGTCAAATCTTAGGATGATTCCCAAGATGAACCCCCTTCAGGAGAGCCAATGTCTAAACCCGCACAAGCGCCTATTGGGGGGGATACATTTTCTGAGACTGAGGATGACCAAGTTGGGCTAGAGCAACTCATTGAGGATGAACCAATTGATTCACCCGAGATCCTCGAGCCAGGGAGAGAGGAAAGATATGTCTCTTTGAACCAGGAAATGATAATCAATTTTGAGACATATATAAATGAGGATCATGAATTCTTTGACCTAAGGGTGAAGAATCTCTTAGTGAAGTCTCACTTGAGCATAAGGAAGATGATTTTAGTGAGACAAACAGGATTGAGGAATCTGATGAACCATTTGATAGCCCAATCATTGAAGAGTATGATCATGTTGGAGCTAACTTGGATGATTCAAATCCTGATGATTCAATCAGTAGCCTCATTCCTCAACCACACCCTAAAATTGAATGATGACATTTTTTAGATCACCAAACCTAAGTCAATCCTGATTCAGTCACAATTGTTGGACTTGGGTACTTTAGATGGGGTGTACAACGATTTGGAGGTCCCGGGAACATTGATTTTAGAGGGTAGAAATGTGGAAATGAACATCTGGGAAGCTACTTCTGAAGGAAATACGATTTTGGATATAAGGGTTCCTGTTGACCTGAAACCACCTACCTTCTATCAGGACCCTCACAATATCTTTCACGTACTACCCAAGCTTTGAATAATTGACTATCTTCCTAAGCTGAACTATAAGTGGACACCCGATTTTAATGAATCAGATCAATCCATTGTCTGACACTTTAGTCTTGGGTTGCATACCACCAAACCGCAGGCCCATCCCCACAAGCACAATAATCTTAGGTTCTGGGTGATTTTCATCCAGAACCTTAGAACCACTCGACCCTGGGGTATGGGTTTGCACCATAATCCAGTCCACATCTGTGGACATCTTTTGTTAGTGAGTCTGAGGATTAATCTTTTGATTTTGATTCTGACCTGCACTTGTGAATTCTCCATTTCTTCCTTGTATGTATTTTATGCCTAGCTGAAGGCAATAAATTTAGCACGTGTGTACATACCACATTCTCTGCAGAGCTAACCAAATTGTCACGAAATTCAAGTGATATTCTGTTTACTCCACCCTTTTCATGTCTTTATTTTTATAATGAGGACATTGTATCATTTAGGCATGGGGGAGTGGATAATTAATTCCTAAAATCATTTTGTTAACTCCATAGAATTTCTTTTAGTTTCTTAAAAAAAAAAATAGGAGAAGAGAACTTAAGCATTTAGAAGTTATTAACTCTAGGAAACGATACGATAGGACCTAAACACTTAGACTCTTCAGGTCTTCGGGCTTAATTAGCTCGAGTGTCCACTCGAATGTGGACTTAGTCTTGAGTCCTCGCTAAGTAATTTTACTTTAATTTGGTGAATAAATTGGGATGATAAGTACATGACTTATCAACCTACCGTCTGATTTGAGTGGAATTTAAGTCTAAGCATCTACACACTATTTGCACTAACTCACTTTCCAGTAGTTTTTACGGAAATTGGGTAGCTAATGAACTGTCTAGGGTGGTATGGCTGGCAAGTTGTCGTAGGTAACAGCCCATTGGCCGGTTGTCCAAAGCCCAGCTACAAGACCATTCTCTTCATACTGTCTTTAGGTAAATCTTAGATCAAGGAAGCCACCTACTTAAAAAGAAAAAGAAAACAAAAAGGAGAAAACAAAGAAATAAAACCACACTTCACCGCACGAGTATGGCTGACAAGTTGCCGTGGATAACAGCTCACAAAAATGCACAATAATTCCCAAAACACTTAGGTAAGAAGCAAGGAAGTAGAATAAACTTGGGAGATATACACTGGGTTCATCCTTGTGTTGACCCCATAAATAAAAGTAGGGGAAAAGCTACCATTCGAAAAGATAATCCTTTAAACAAGGTCACGTAGGGTCGTAGAAACCCGAAGTCCATTTTAACGGTCGCCTAGTTAGTCTTTCACTCTTTTCACTAGATTTTTAGCACTTAGAGTCCTTTCCGAGTCTTGGGCGAGTCGAGTAGCCGTAAAAAGTTATCCCGAAACTCTCAAACTCCAAAAGTCCAAAAAAAAATAGAAAAGAAGAAAAAGCACAAAAAATGTATCTTCTCTTTTCAAATAAGATGAGGGCTTGGGCGATCTACATTTTAGCAAACACCCGGGCACTATCGAGTTTTTGTAACTAGGTCTTGGGTTGAAGTTTTCCAAAGCAACCAACAAATCGTGCCTAAGTGATCAAATCCTAATTCTATTTTTATACGTAGCATTTAGGTTAATTTTACTAGGGACTAGTAAAAAATAGGCATGGGGGTATGATGTAGACACATACATTTAGGCTAAAATGCCTATTTATGCATGTTCCTAGACTTAGATTTGCATTCCATATTATAAATATTTCATAGCATGCATCATTCTGCATTTAGAGTAGTTGTGTATATTTTAGGTTAATTACGTCCTTTTTATGGTCGGGAGAGAAGGAAATTTATTTTGGAGCCTTGGATTGACGATCGGATCATACAGATCTGATCAGGATGACGATTGTAGTCCAACGCCTCTGAAATCACCTTGATCGGAGTCCCGTAGCAACATATGTAGTCTAAGGAAGATTAAAGGCCAAGGGACTAAGTGACATAATTTGGAGCTTCAAACGACAAATCTGACTGTGTGGATGGATTTGGGTCAACGATCGCAGCCTAACAGCACGAAAATCAACTCAATCCGACCTCTGTAGCAGCCCCTACAACAGAAAGAAGATGGATGGCACAAGTTGCGCCACATGGCGCAACTAGGCCACCCATGTGCACACATGCGCCACCGCACACACACAGCAGCGTGGGTGTGTGTGCACGTGCGGAGGCATGCATGCACGCAGGCGTAGCAGCGCAACGCACAAGGCAGCGGCAGCGGCAACAACAGCAACACGCGTGGGCATGAAGCGTAAAGGCGCGTAGCGTGCGTGCGCGTGCAACAAAGGCAAGTGGAGCGCGCACCAGCGGTGTAGTAGCAGAGGCACGTGATGCCCGTGCCAGCAGAGGCGAGGGTTATCACGGGATCTTCAACAACGTTTGCTGTGGATCTTCAACGACGTTTATGACCGTCACTAAATGTCCTGTATACGAATTTGATTCTTTCCTCCAATATAAAAGGACCCCTACCCCTCACATTCTTCTTCATCTCTTCCTTTCTTCCTCTCACCACCTCCAAGGCTCTAGAGAGAGCTTGTCCCAAGCCTGGGATGCTCCTCTAGAGTAGAAATCAAAGATTTTTTCCTGCCTCTCATCCCCTTTCATGGAGCATCCTGTGGCAGTCTTCTTACCTACTTTAGGAAGTAGATCCTCGTCGCGACACTGTCCTGCCCCACCCTCCATCCTCTGACTCTGTCCTCGTTCGTTCTGCTTCTCACCACCTTCCTCCAAGCGACGTTAGAGCTAGTCGTCCTCTAAGTGACTGTCGAGGGGGATTTCTCTCTCCTATCTCTATCTTTATTGCTTTCGTAGTATAGATTTCCTGCTTTCTTAGTTGTAATAAACATTTGATTATAAAAATACATGATTATTTCTCTCTGTTTCTCTCTCTCTCTGTTTATTTTGCAAGTAGATTAGCTAGAATTCATCTACCTGATCTCTTGCTTACTAAAAATACCAAAAAAATTAGAAAAGATAAAAACGACAAAAAAAAAGCAAAACACGGATTTTCAAAATCAAACGTTCGCCTCCCTATGTTCGACTCGAGACTCACTTTTCGAGTTTTGGTTATAAATTTTATCTAATCGACAGATTTTCTCGCGAATAGAACTACGAAGACGGGTTTTCCAAATCCAAACCCTTTTCGCATGCGAATCCGCCATCATCACCCACCGAACAAACCCATTGCCGCACCTCTTCCTCAACTTTGTCATGTCACAACACACACCCGCACACGTATGCTCGCACACCTTGCTCACCCTCACGCCTAGTGAGCTTGGTCCCCTGCCTAGATCCGATAACCTGCGTACATGCCCAATTACCCCCAGGTCTGAGAGAGAAGAGAAGAAGAGAGTTTGTGAGAGGAGGGGGGATGGTTTTGTTATGTAACCCTTTGTCTTGGGTGAGTGCTAAGAAAGAAAAGCTCTGTACTTAGCCTCTGTGTTGTGAAGAGAAGGCATTCATGTATACTTTGATGAGAGTTTGCCTTGTGCTTGAAAGGACTGAAGAAGGCTCTTGAGAGAGCCTTGTGCTTGTGAAGCTATTCTCCTGTTAAGTCGTCTAGTTGTGTTTGGCGACATCTAAGGCTTGAGGATAATTCTGCTGGTGCTATTAGATCTTTTAAGTACCTAAGTTGATTGATTAAAGTTACTGTTGATTTATCTAATAATTTGAGTAAGCTGGGATATATGCTTAATTAAGAGGAATAATTGACGATTTAAATCACCATTGTTTTGTCTTTATATTTCTTTTCATCCATAACTCTTTAAGATATTATTGATTATTACTGAATATCAATTTGACAAGTTTCATTCATTGCATATCTTCTATTGTGCTCAATTTATTGTGCTTATTTATTCTGAATGAAGATTAATGCGTGAATTCCATATTTATTCTCTGCGAATGACCTCGGACTCCAATTAGAATTTGAGTTTTATAAATTTAAATGTTTTGTTGTGCGATTTAGGAGTGTATTACAATGAACGCATATTAAATCTCCTAATTTTCCCAACAACAGATAACTCTAAAGATGAAGTTTCATGTCCGCATCAGTGGACACATAAATCGCTGTGATTTTCAAAGAAGTACTAGCATAAGAATAGTTCACAATAACAACCTAGGTACAATAGTTATGGGACTTTTCCACATGCACCAAATCTTAATCAAGTTCAAAGCAACAAGAGTAGATGAAAAGGCAATAGAATCCTTCACAGAATCAGCAGTGGAAGGGTCCACAAAAGTTTCCATCAAGAAAAGGATATTAATCTTATGAAGGTGAATAATTTCTTTGAGAAGGTTCAAAGTTGGAACATTCAAAATGCCCCGAGAATTCCAGAATAGGTAATTCATAAAGAAAGAGTTTACATAGAGAATTGGCATGTCTTCGGGTAATCCTACCCGAGTCCTCCAACAAACAACCTCCACGAGCTCCTCTGGCTTGTAAAGGAGAGTGTGCCTCATATGCCAAGTCTTGGAGAAGCAAGGGTTCCTCAT
The DNA here is from genome assembly GCA_037157565.1 of Thalassia testudinum. NCBI lineage: Eukaryota > Viridiplantae > Streptophyta > Magnoliopsida > Alismatales > Hydrocharitaceae > Thalassia > Thalassia testudinum. The sequence continues at coordinate 175,715,484 of JAZHRO010000031.1, forward strand.
AATAAAAGATTGACCCACCTTGAGGCTCCAAATCTGAGTGAAAATCTAAGGAATTTGCATCATTGCTCACGCACATCATTTTCCCCCCATCCAACATTTCCTCGATAAGAGGAGGACTAGGGCCCGAATCAAGGTCCAAATGTCCGAAAGACAAGAAGGAATAGGAAGATATATGCCCCACGATAGGTTAGGAGACCCTTTAACATTAGTACACTCAGGCAACTTAAATTCAGGGCGAAAACTATCGTCATTTATAGAATTAGGAACACTTAAAACCATCGACAAACAATCAGAACTAACGTCCTCAAAATCCAACATATCAGGCATCGATTTAGAACCACGCTTTTTGAGGAGATGCGTCTTTTCTTAACCGAATTCTTATGAGACATGTGGCTATTTTGAACCCCAATCAAATCATGAGGAACCTCAAGTTGAGACCTTTCAGAAGAAACCTAATCAAATGATGGCATATTAGACAGAAAATCGTGAGCACTAAAAGCATCATCAGAGTCCGGAAAGGGAAGTGGTTTAGAAGTCATCACCTTGGGGGAAGGAACAGATCGAGGTTCAGCACCATCGATCTCCTTCCCCTTAGCTCATCTGGTGATCCACTTCGCTCGTCGCTGGATCTAAACTCGGTGCTTCTTCCTTCCGTCCTAGGGGGAAGAAGAGGAGGGAAGAGAAGCAGAAGCCCCCCTAGAAGATGAGGGAATAGAAGTTCTACAAGCCGAGCCATTACAAACGAAACCTCGTCCCCCAAGATCAGGAAGGTCTTCAGCGATCACCAAGGGGAGTTCTCTTTAAACAGCATGAGCAACAATATCCCTCATACTTTCCTCCACCTTCCTCGAAGTCCCACGCATAGGCTCTTAGGAGCCATCCTGTCTTCCATCTAGGTGAGAAGCATGATTCAATTCCAGAGCACCTGTAGATGAGACAAGATTCGGTCAAACAAGAAGGCTATGGCCAATCTTCTTACATCTAAGGCAAAAAGTAGGCAGCTTCTCAAAAACCACACGCTGAACAACATTGACATCACCATTAAATATCACAACAGAATCAAGCTGTGGTTTCAAAAGATCCACCTCAACACAAACTCTGGGGTATCTGGGCCTCAACCCTTGGATCGTTCTTTGATCCACACAGATAGGATGACCCCAATTGATAAGCAAGTGAGATCAAAGCATTAGGATGCAACAGATGGAGATTAATCCCTGGGAAACCCACCCAAACAAGGACGGAAACCATCGTCGAATCCGTACAAAATGAGAGAGTCCAACGGATAAGTTGCAACCTAATCCGATCAACAACCATAGATCCTAAAGAATACATCTTATAGAAATCAAGGTAGGTATCACAACAAATGAGCCAATGACGGAAATCGAGAGGAATAAGATCAAAACCAACAGAAATCTGAAGGCGTTTAGCAAGGAACTCCTTCAAAACTTTCAGCGAGGGTTTCAGACCCCAAGAGCGAACAACAACAAAAGAGGAAAAAGCCCTACTATGGTCAGCAACCTCATCACAAGACAAAGGTGTGCCCCACACTCCATCCCTCTGCTCAAGTCGTTGGACCTTAAAAGCCAGCTCCACAATAGAGGGTTTAGGTGAATCGAAGTCGGTCACCACAGAAGCAAAAGACTTCTTATGTGGGGATGTCCGACCATCTGAATGCTAAGAGTGAGACACAGGATCAGAAGAAGACATTGCCATGCCAGAGGCCACCACATCGAGAAAATCGAAAAAAAGTGCCAAACGAGGACAATAGCAAGGCATAGAGACGACGAAAGAAAACCAACACCAAAGAGCCCCGAACGACAGAAAAACAACACGACGACAGCAAATGACCAAAAGGCTACCAAAAAGCAACTGAGAACCAAAAAGCCACAAACCCCTAACTCCCGCTCTACGTAGTCTGATTGCGCAGCAATCATAGGTCTTAATTAACCTAAATTAGGCTAGAACTTAACATAAGCTAGTGTAATTTCTGCATGCATAAGCATTATTTGCATCATTATTGCTTTCCTTTATCTAGGCATGAAATAATGATATATTGTACTAATTAAGCGCATTATATAAATTGCAAGTAATAAGAAGCTTAGGAGCTAGATCTGGAGCTGGATCTAAAGTTGGACCTGAAGCTAGTGCTGCATCAGACTGAAGCGGAAGATTAGAATAAAATGTAGTAGAGAAATAATGTAAAGGGTTGAGGTAAGCTATTCTATTAAGTAGAAGTAAAGCAGTTAAATTATGAAGAACTTAGGTTCAATCCAAGCCTTAGGATAGCCCTAGAAGCCTTCCCAAGCCTTAGCCACCCTTAGATTAGGTCACCATAGCCTAGGAAGCCTTAAAACCCTAGTTCCAACCCTCATCTAGACGTCCAGATAAGTGATTGAACGTCCAGGACCCTTAGCCACAACCTGCACACCTTAAACCCATGTCTACAGTGTTATTGGATGTCCAAACACTTGGTTAGACATCCAATTTCTGTAGAATACCCAAGACAGAACCCTGAACCCCTCCTGACTCTGATTGGACATCCAGACAACAAGTCTGGACTTCTAATTTTTGAGTATAAGTCGTCTGATACTATTATCAAACATCTGGAACTGCTCTTCAGTTCCTGTTTTGGAATTCAAACTTAAATCTTGAGTTCCTAGGTCCCTAATCCCAATTCCAACCCCTTGGGAACCTAAATTAAGGTACCCTAACCCTAGTACACCACCTCTAGACCTTCCTAAGAACCTAATTAGGTTCTCACTAAGCCCAATTGACTTTGATCATAGTCAATTACCATTGCCTAGTCAATTGGACTCATAGAGTCCAATTGAGCTCAGATCTCAACCCACACAAGTTCAATTGGACTCAATGAGAGTCCAATTGACCTAAGCCCAACTTAGTTGAGTTATTTCACTCTCAATTAAGTTCACACTCACTCAATTAAACTTATGTCAAGTTTAATTGCACTTTCCCATTAGCAATTAGGGTTTGCAACCCTAATTTGAGACTTACCCTGACCCAAACCTATTAAGACCTAACCTAGCTCACTTAGCCACCTAGGGCACGACCACACACACACACACCCATTCACGTACTCCCACACCACCTAGAGTATTCTAGGTCCTTCTAAAGGTGGCGCCACCTTGGTTGCCAAATATAGTAACCAAGGATGGGTCTTCTCTTAGATCCACTTTTGGTGGATCTAAGAACCACCTTCTCTCTCCCTTGGATGGCCACACTTGGAGCTCTCTCTAAAGAGTTCCACACTTCTCTAGAGAGTCTCCCTTAGGTCTATAAAATGACCTAAGGGGTGGCCATTTGCACCCATTCACTCTTGGCCTTCGTTTCACTTCCACCTTACATTAATCCACCTCCACTCTACCTCCATCTCCATGAGTTCCCACCATGGCCATCACCACCTCCACACCAAGAGCTTGGATCACCTCCTCCTCACCTCTCCAAGGGCTGTCCTAACCCCCATTGGCCACCCCTCTTTCTCTTCTCATCCACTCAAAGGCCACCAGAGCCCACCTCCAAATACCCTTATTTCTTTTAGCTAAGTAGATAGTTCTTCGTAGATTTACTGCTTTATTACTACTTAGTAGTGTAGCTCTATATTCTTCCCTAATGATGAATGCATAATCCCCCCATAGATTCATGTATGCAGTCATTTTCTGTAAGCGAGTAGTTTATGTTTCAAGCATTTATGTACAAGCATTCTTCTAGCTGTGTTGTAACCACCATCATGCAATCAATGAAATCATCTTTTTATATATCTCTATATCTATGTGCTTGAAAACATTGAAGATCTAACCATTAATGCATTCTCTGTCAATAGCCATCATTTAACTAGGATCATGCATACTGAAACCCATACATTTACATTCGTTATCTACTTAACGCACGCGCACGTGATAAGAGTTAATCATGCAAATGGCAAAACAGTGATCCAAAGATTAGAAATCGGCATGCGATTTTAAGCAAGTAGAGTGAGCGAGATCAAAATTAATTTGCATTTCCTAAACACCTCCCAGAGACGAATGACCGGGACTCCAAGTCTAGTTATTTTATACATTATCTTTGACGAGAGGATTTCGCGGCTATACTACAAGCTACGACATCATTTTCAAAACACGCGATAAATTGTTACCATTCTCATTATAGTCCCACCAAATGTTGCCATGGTGAGGAGCAGAGCCCGCCCCCCAAGGGAGGGAAGGCACAACCTCACCAAAGGAGGGAGCAAGGAGCCAAGGGGAAAAGCAGCGGAGAAAAGGAAAGGAGAGGGGAGAGGGAGAAAAGGGAAAGGAGAGTGCTCTGGAGCCCTAGCACAAAGATTGTGCTTACATTACATTAAATTAGATTAGTCATATTATAGCATTGTGTAAATATTACATTTTTAGGGATTTAGTTGTAATTTTGTTGCTACTTATATCTGGTACCTTGATGAGATTTGTTTATATCTGCAGGTACCAGGTCTAATTCAATTGGAGCTCCACATATATTAATGCAAAATCAACTTGAACTCAAATTTTCTAATGGGACTGAACCTATTTCCTATACTGAAAACCAATTTAGCCCTTATCTTTAATCTATTTAGGAACCTATTTTCCCACCTAAACCAAAAATCCCACACAACATTCCTAATTTCCTTCCTAATCCTACCATCATTCATGTCATTTTCCTATTCCACATACACCCACCCAGCCATTCGCATCAATATCCCATGCCCATGCATAGCCACCCTCGTAACCCAATCCTGAAACCTCCACCTACGTAACTTTTCCAATCCCACATATCTCCTCAACACCCCTCTTGACCCATCCACATCCACGTTAAAACCACACCACCAAAAATACCATACATTATATCCCCATGCACAACACCTAAACAACCTATGAAACCTAACCCACATAACCCAACCATGCAAACCCACTAATGCTAATTCCTCCCTCCTACGTAACCCAACCACATGCAACAACCTATATACACTACCTATTCTACCCCCTCCAACCAACTTCCATGCACTAATTACGTTGCAACAAAACCTATCCCTCCAACATAAAGTCCCCACACCTCTCTATAAAAACCCAAGCCCTCTCCACGATTAGAGCCCTCGCTAATGCCTCACCACCGTTCTCTCCTCTTTCATCTCACATTCTCAATCTCATCCCATCATTTCTCACCTCCACCATACGAACATCTCATCCTCCATTATTTGTCCACAACAATCTAGATCTCCCATCATCTTTCCCCTTTGATTACTCTCTACTGCCGATTCCTCCCCAAGTCCATTAGCCTCTATTATCAAGTGCACTACTGCCTCTACAACATCTTCAACTTCATCATCATCTACAACTCCGCTACGCCTCCACCTCAACTCCATTCTCACCTCTGTCTCCACCGGACTACGCTCCAACTCACCATATTCTCTATTTTTTATTTTTATTGTAGTTCTTTCTAGTAGTTGTAACATTCGGCTCTTCTCCTCTAGCACGCTCCTTCCCTTTCCGCTCTCCCTCTTCCCCTTCCCACTGTTCTTTCACATCCTGATCCTCTCATCCTGGTGAAACCCTACTTTCATCCTCCCATTTTAGGGGCAAGCTGGTAGGCCTTCGCCTCTGCGGGTCCTCTCCGGACCTTGCGATGGATAGGGATTGTGTGCTCCATCCCTTTTTGCTTTTCTTTGCTTTCATGCTGTGGTTTTTGCCCTTTTTGGTTGTTTTGGCTTGATTTCTCCGTGTTTCTTGCTCCTGATCTTGCTTTTTGTTGTTCTGTCATTTTGTCGCATTTTTTTATCTACGTGTCTTTTCAGCTTCTCATGCTGCCTCTAGTTTTTAGGGTTTACAATGGCTCTATCTCGCACCACTGAGGAACCCCCTTGTCCTCCTTCGGAGGTCCCTGTCTGATTGAATTTTTGTGCGGTTTGTAAAATTAGGGTTTTAGTCATTGCAATGCACAAAAATCGATTTGCTTTTAAATTTTTAATCCTAAATAGTGGAGTATCTAGGGTCACCCAAGGAGACAATGTTTGCAATTTCAAATCTCTTACTTGAAAAATAGGAAATCAACTTTCTTTTTGGTATTTTTGCATATATGATTTTTGTTTGATTTTGAAATAACGGACACTCACAAAGTTGATGGCGAAAAAGCAATCTACACCTAATTCATTGAACTATTACTAAGGTGACAAGTATGGCCTCTCCCTAAGCTCACTCTAGGCACGTGGAGGCCTAGAGTAATTAGGAAGAGGAAGTGAAAAAGTTCTAGAAGCAAGATAAAGAATTGCGACAAAAAATTGAAAAGAAGGCAACTTTGATTAATGAAAAAGTGTTCTGCAAAAAACCCTAGTAAAGGAATGCTTCTACTACTAGCAACTAAAATACAAAATATGCAAAACACTAATCCTCAGAATGTTGGTGAAGAGAGGCTCTTGCTCCAACTACGGTCGCTCCTGTAGTTGAAAAGAACTTCTCCATCTCCTCCTTGATTTGCTCCTTCAAGATGTGTCCTTCCTGGCAAGCCCTAGATGGGGCGTGCCCTTGCTCCTCCAAGGGTGGACATCCACCCTAGATTCTTCTCCTTTGCCTAGCCATCCTCCTTGAATGGAAAAGGTCCTCCTCCTTGGAGTGTCACAAGAAGTAGAAATGAGAAGAAGAAGAAGGCACCAAGGGGACGGGTATGTTGCCCCCTTAATCTTCTTCTCTCCTCCTTCTCCTTGGTTATGGACTATGGGTAGATTTAGGTGGAAATTAAATTAAGGGAAGATGAGTTTTTTTGGTGGTATATGGAGGGTATATATAAAGGTGGAGAGGGGGGTACTTGGCGTGGGTTAGGTTGATGGCTAGGATGCATTTAGGTGGTGGTTATGGGTGGTTATGTTGATCCTAGGATTAGGACTAGTTGGCGCCAACCAAGGGGGTGCCATGGGGGTGGTTATGGCCATGAAGGGACACCTAGAGTTGGTGCCAACTATGGGGTTTCTAGAAGGTGGATATGTGGATGGTGGAGATGGGTTCTAAAGGAGATGGATGGTGGTGATTAGTGGGGGTTTTGGAGGGAAAGTTGGCGCCACCTTTGAAGGTGGCCTTTGGAGATAGTGGGGTGAAGAGGTGGTGCCAAGTTGGAGTAGCTTAGGTGGAGTTTAGGTGGAGCTCAAGTGGAGTTGGAGTAGGTGGGCTAGTTAAATGGTAATTAGGGTTAAGTTGGATGACTATGGGAGCCGCCAAGGTAAGCTAGCTTAGCTAGTAAGGAGAGTAGAGGAGGAGGCAATTTGAGCTAGGGTTTTGAGGAGAGGAGCTGAAGGAGAGTTGTCTGGAGCTGCATAGGAGCTGGTGGCTACTGAAGAGAATAGCAAGGAGCTACTTTAGCTGGCTTAGCTTGCTAGTTCTTTGCTAACTGCTAAGCCAAGCTAAAGTAAGCTAGCTTCTGCTAAGGTATGCTAAGGTGAGCTGGGTCTGATCATCCCAAGGAGGACTTAGCTAGCTAGAGTAGTTAAGGTAGCTTAGCTCAACTAAGTTGAACTGAGTGGAGTCCCCGGGGGTAGGACTTAAGCTAGCCTGAGCTAGGTGAAGTCATCTTCAGCTGGCTTGAGTTGAGTAAAGCTGGAGGTAGCTAGACCTAAGCTAAGGTGGATTCCAGTCAACTCAGTTGAGCTAGCTAGAGCTCCTAGTGAACTGATGGGAGCTAAGATGAACTAGACTCAAATAAATTGAGCTGGATCTAAGTTGACTTAAGCTAGGATGAGCTAAGATGAGCTATCTTAAGCTACCATTCAGCTGAGATGAGCTAAATGGAGCTGGAATGAGCTAACCCTAGTCCAAGTGAGCTAGTATCCAGCTATGGTGAGCTAGATCAGGCTGAGTTCTAGCTAGTTTGAGCTTCTTTTTCACCATTTGCCTTCCTAGGTGCTAGGGTTCTGAAGATCTGACTATCTGTATATCCCTAACACTCACAAAAACACATTAAAAAGACAACAAAAACGTGTGATGCATTCCTAACCTAATTTATGGCTAATGCAACCCAAAAACCCATTTGCGGAGTTAAAATCCTAAGAGCTAGGTTTGTTTTAATGTATAAAAATGATGATAAACTGACATTTATCACTGTCCCAGATCCTCCTCTAAAGCCTTCCTTTGCTTCAATGGTCTCTAGTCAGTCCCCTTCCTTTGTGATGCACTTTACGGAGCTCTCGCTGCCTATTCGTAAGCCGATCATCTTGGATGGTGTTTCTTGTACTTCCTTCTCGACGGAGGTCTCTGGTTTGGGCTCAGACTTCTCCTCTACTTTGCTGGCCCGATCTTGGGGCCCTAAGCCCTCCTTTCAAGCCATGAGGGACTTCCTCTCCTCTAAGCTCAAGATCCCCCCTTTTGATTATCTCACTTGGTCTTCACCATTGGTTGATCTGTGCTCCTTCTTATCTGGATTTCTGTTAGATTTTTGCCTAGGATTTTGTGGTTTTAGATCAAGTGCGTGTCTAGTTCATCAAATGGACCCCTTCTTTTCACACTAATTTGTCGATTTCTTCCGCTCCGATTTGGGTGGGTTTTCCTGGACTTAATCTCCATCTCCTTCATCCCAATGCCTTGTTATCTCTGGCTTACCAGGTCGGTAATTCGATCTATGTAGATCCCCACACTGTTCGTGGTTTTCGTTCTGGCTATCCACGGGTTTGTGTTGAGATTGACATGCTTTCTCCTCGTCCAGATTTTGTTTACATTCTGAATGGCGACATCAAGGTCGAGCAACGAATTGTCTATGAGTGACTTCCTCTCTTTTGCTCCTAATGTTGTCTCTTTGGCCACTCTTTATTGTGTTGCTCAGCTATTAACACTCCTAAAAAGCCTCCCGTTAAGGGAAGGAAAGGGAAGGAAGGCTTCTAATGATTCTCAGTTTCCCTCTCAGGTTGAGCGTTCACATTCCTCTGCAAATGCTTCTCCTTCTGATCCTGATGAGCATCGGCCACATCCTGAAGTGGAAGTTGATCCTCTGCAGCAAACCTCTGACTCATCTCGGCTACTAGGGGAGGAGTTGGGAAAGGGCATTTGTAATGAAACTCCAGTCTGTAATAACTCTCTCCTCTAGGGGGTTCTCAGTCTTTTCATCCCCATTCTAATCCTCCACTGGTCAAGCCTTCGAAGAAGTTCAAGCTCTGTCGTCGTCCTCGCCCTCACACCGTCAAGCGACTTCCGAGGTCGAGGAATAGGGTCTTGGAGATTCATCCTTAGGATACCTCTCTCCCCACTCAGGTGACTTCTTCCAATTCCCCTATGGTTGATGATGATATACATGTTGAGGTTTCTCCTGATCTATCTGTTTCCGATGATGTTTTCCCTTCTAACAATGCTTGCAATGCTATTGGTTTTCTGCTTTTCTTGATTACTGCCTTCACTGATAAAATCTGGTCTAAACAAGATCCCTCGAATACACACCTCGCTGATGATTTTTACTGCTCCAATGATCCCTCAATCTCTGCTCGCTCTTACGATTTTAGTTACTTGAAGAGTCTGAAAAATTCTACGACTTTGAAAACTCTTTCTCAAAATGGTTTTCAAAATGCTTTTAAATTTCTCAATTCTGATGGTAAATGTTTGGTTGGGAATAATTTTAATGGAGAACTTAGCTGGGGCATCTATGTCCCCAGGCCCACCCCTCCTGACCCTAACCCACCCCTGATTTCGAAAATCTCTCAAGAGGGTGGGCTTGGGGAAAAGAGCAATGATGGTTACAGTGGTTTTATGTCTTCTAATGCAAGATCACTTGATTCTTCAGACATCCTTTTACCTAAGTCCTTCATCCATCTTGATTTGGCACATGCGGCACACTCTCCGTCCAGGTATAGAGGAGTCAGTGGAGGTCATTTCTTGATGGGAACAACTAGTGTTACTAGAAGTCGATCAAAATCCCAACTCCCTTTATTTCCCAATGAATTACCTCTTTTGTAATTGTAGGGGTATCATCAATGTCCCTATCCTCAACCGTCTCAAATCTACGATTTCTTCTAATCACCTTCAACTTATTTCACTACAAGAAAAATGACAATTGCTCACAGTCATTTGGTCACGGTTTTAGAAATTATGACCAAAAATAACTTATTGTCACGGTTCCATCCAAAAACCGTAACCAAAAAGGAGGAGTGAGATTTGTTTTGTATTATGACTTAAAAACCGTGACCGTTTCCTTTAGTCATGGTTCCACAAAAAACCGTGGGTGAATATTTCAGTAACGGTTTAAAAAACCGTGACAAAAGGTGGGAAATTTTGGTGGCCGCCTACCTCCCCCGTTGGTCACGGTTTTTTGAAGCCGTGACGAAAAGGTTTTCTTTTTTTTTCCTTAAATACCTCTCCCTTGCCTTTCCCCTTCGCATTCCTTCCCTCACCGCCCTCTCCTCCGCGCATCCAATTCTCTCTCTCTCTCTGTTTCTCCCCCTTCCCTTCTCTCTTCTCCTATACCTCCAGCAACAACGCCCCATCCCACTCCCTTCTCCCACATTTCGCCAAACCCTAGATCGGATCCTCTTCTTCCTTCGGCCATGGACGAGGCGTTCACAAAGGTCATAGAGGACGGCGTCCGCTTGGTGAAGCGCGTGTGCGACAAGGGAGCGCAACGCCCCCACACCTAGGCCAGCAGGGTGATGCAGAGGTCGCTTCCAAGCCTCCAGCGAACATTCCCCATGCTCTACACCGTCATCTAAGACTTGTCGATCGTGGACAACCCCAACGTCCCTAGCTACCAGCCCCACGTCCACGGTAGGCTGGACCCCCCCACGCTCATTCCCCTCCAACTCAACGAGATGGCCCTCAACGTCGACTGCCTCCTCGACATCGCCCTCATCCCCGTCCGCGGCACGTGGCGTGTCCATTGCATCATGCCCAGCAAGGCCTGCCACTGCTGCCTCATCGTCCCCGTGGGCGAGCAAGTTGTCTATCTTTTCATCTATGCATAAAGTTGGTTTTTTTCGCTCGGTGTTACCTTGGATGCTTGGAATTGGGAGTTTATTCCACCAAATTCCATATGCCTGGATTTATATATGTTGTTAGACCATCCAAATTCCAAAGCCACCAAAAAGCCTATGCTTGCAAGGCCTCAGCAGAATCCAAAAGCCCTTAAACAAGCAAAACCCTGTATAGATGCCCTCAATGCATACTTCATACATGGAAGGCTTTCATAGAGACCTTACGAAAAGGGATAAAACCACTGTGATGTTCAAATAAAAATAAGAAAAATCATAAGAGCAATGATTTACCTAGATATGTTTCCAAAAAAAATAATGATTTATGTAGTAAACCTTCTCAATTGAAGAGAAAAACCATTTGAATAAAGAGTACCCTGGCTAGGGTTCTTATTTATGTACTCAAAAAAAGGTTAAGAGGTGTTATAATACATATTTAGGGTAAATGGTCCATCTCCAAAATCCAATTACCTCACTACATAAGATAACAAATTGAAATAAATTTTAATTTCATGTAGTTGGCCTACCTACAAGCTATCTGCTGGTTACCTTACTTGAGGGAGCTACAGAGGTACTCAGAAAACATGTAATTCATATAATACATGCATGCATAGTTACATATATGGCGTGACAACCTTGTGAATTTATGGATGTAAGGAACGCCAATTTGATGCAACTTTGGCTCCCAAAAAAGGCTATATTCTATATATTATGATGTTGTCATGTTATTAGAGCTATTGAAATTTTCAGTGTGTGAATTTTGTGGTTTTTTCCTTATAACATTTCAATGTGGCATGCCTAACCAAGTAAATATTGAGCAATCTTGGCTTGGTGGATGATAAACACGCATGAATTCATGATAAAATGCTTATTTATGATAGTTCTTAGGTCTAGCATTGTATATCATAGTATAAATATTGCATAGCATTCACTACATTGCATTTAGGATAGTTTGTATATTCTGTATATTAATTTCAATATTTTATATGGCTAGAAGGCAGTGCGACATCTTTACAGGTTTCGGATGAAAAATCCGACCATACGGATGGATCCAGAGCAACAATCGCAGCCCGTCATCGTGAAAATCACCACGATCAGAACTCCGTAGCATCCTCTAAAAGAAGGAGATGGACGGCCCAAATGGCACCATGTGGCACCATCCAGGCCACACTACATGAGCCGTAGCCCCCAGCCTCACCTCAAGGAGAAGATTCCAGCTGTTGGATCTCAATCCAATGGCTGAGAATCGCCAAAACATCACCCAGCCTCCTCCAAAAGCATCACAAGGAAGATCTGATCACGACCATTGGATTCTCATCCAACAGTCGAGGCCGCAGCAAGCTAAAGTGTTCGTGCGACCAACCAGCGCCCTCACCACAGTGGCAACACACCCATGTCGCAAAGAGGGGACGCGAGATCGAGCGGCAATTCGCAGCACCTTCTTCAGCGCCCAAAGAAATTAGATCGCTCGATCTTGATCGAGCAGTCAGCATGGCACACCCATGAAGGAACACTACTCAAAGACGTGCAAACGCACGCCCAGGCAGACGCGCACCATCTAGAGCACTCACTTAAGTTGACCGAGCGTATCATCCGTCGTCCAATCTTCGCAATCGCGCGATGCGTGCGATTCAAATCTCGCGAGAGGTGCGATCCGCGCGTGCTCCTCAGCCACACGATCAAGATTGAACGATGGAGATGCCTCCACGAACAGTGGGCGTGCGATTTGAACGATTGTTAGGTCGCGATTTGCAGGTGCTACCAGTCATGCGATGGTTCATTCAACAACTGCCAGCGATGCATGCACGTTTGAATCCGTGAGCACGCGCGATCTCCGTGCTATCTCATCCATCCATGCCCCATCCAATGGTTGTCGATCGCCTCACACTATGCCAACTACAGCCGTGCCTCCTCACGCCAGCCGAGGCACTTGAATTTGTAGCGACACCCCCAGCAGGTCTTTAGCGACGTTTTAAATGTCACTGAAGACCCGTGCACGCAAAACACCCCCATTCCACCATTATATAAACACCATGACCCTATCTCTTTCAAATCATCTCTACCTACTCTACTTCCACCTACTCCTAAGCTCTAATAGCCTGCCAAATCTCCATTAGAGCTTATTCCCAAGCTCCAAAGGTCTCTTATTAGTGTAATGCTCCTATATCCCACCAAATATCCGTCCTCCATCCCACCACCTTCATAAGAAGCCTTGGTGCCGTCCTCCCACCTCCATTCCGGAAGATCGCCTCCATCTCGTCATCTCCATTCCAGAGCCTTGGTGAAGTATTCTACCTAACGTCCTCCTGCATCTCACTGATGAGACTCATTGTGATCTCTAATTATCCCTAATTAACTAGTCTTCTTAGTTAATTAGCTAAGGTTATGAGTTTATAAGGGTTAATTATAAAATAAGGGATATTTACTAAAGGACTTTAAAATAAGTTTAAAATGATATTTTATCATCAAATTAACATTATTAATAATCTAGATAATAATTGGACTCGAAATCCTATTAATCATTCCCTTAATTAATAAGATAAGTAACTTAAACTTAATGTAAACCTAAGTATAGCTAAGGTTATGAGTTTATAAGGGTTAATTATAAAATAAGGGATATTTACTAAAGGACTTTAAAATAAGTTTAAAATGATATTTTATCATCAAATTAACATTATTAATATAGATAATAATTGGACTCGAAATCCTATTAATCATTCCCTTAATTAATAAGATAAGTAACTTAAACTTAATGTAAACCTAAGTATGTAATAACTTAAGTAATTTTACTTAATCTAATAAATTAACCTAAAAAGGTCAAAAATGTAAATTCAAGGTGAAAACATAATATTTACCTTATTTGCTAACATATATAAAAAGTTGAAAAAGATCTAAGTTACAATAAACCTTCAAAACATGGGTTTACATTTAGGTCCTTAATATTTATTGCAATCGAATTCTTATTTCTCACATAGATCCTTAAGATTCATTACATTTAAGTCCCTTCTTCAGCCAAATGAACTGCTGGCGACGAAGAGTCATGCCACCACATGATCATCGCCCTGCCAACATCAACCTTCTATGTAAAGCTCTTGCAGCTTGCGCTCACCACCTCCTCTTCATCCACCGGTCTGGATTAACCGGAAATCCTAATTTCCAGTGGGAGATAACCTCACCGTCGTTGGAGACGACGCCGGAGGTTAAGCTCCTCAAGCTCCTTGTTCGGCCAGACCCCGCCACTCTCTTCGCCGCCAACTACTATAAATATCCCCTCACCTCTCAGATTTTACTCAAGTTGGCTCCCTTCCTTCTTCTAACACTGTAGTCGACTTCGATAGGTTATTCGTCCAAAACTCCGGTGACTTTCCATCTCACTTTCCGACTTCCTCCATCCATTCCAATCAGCCGAGGAGATCCGCCGTGGTCAGCCGCGTCTCTGACACAGACGCCGACCAAAGGAATCCTCTGCTTCACCTCAAATCCGCCCGCCGGAGATCTTTCTTCTACCCTCTGATTTCGTCGTCCGCTATGAACCTTCGGCGGAACCCTATTCACCCCTTCGTCCAGGTAACAGTAGAGTAGGAGTAGGAGTAGTAGGTTAGCCTAGGTAGGTAGTTTAGGTAGTTAGATTAGATGTAATTTTAGACTTTCAGTGTCATCTTCTCTGACTCCTGCGAACTCCTTGAGCTCGCCAGAGCCTTAATTTCATCTTTTGAAATCGCTGTCCACCTTCCTTTATCTCCCACGGCCATTTCTATCACACTTAAACACTTAATTGATCACCTAATCACCTAATTCATCTTCCACCTCCACCTACTATTGTCACTGTCCATGGCGACAGTAGTAGGCTTAAATTCCACCTCCACTGGGTCTATCATCATCTATACATCACTTATGGACCCTAATCGATACTATAATACATATAAATATCACATATAACCTAAACGCCCAAATTTAATTAAGTTCCTGAGCTCGCTGTCAATGGCGGCTCAGGAGCAATTCAAATCCTAAATTAAATATATATATTTATGATAATAAACACTTGTTGACTTGTTTTGACCACTCAATTGAGTGGTAAAACAGGTCCTGAGCTTTAACCACTCAGATCCTTTAAGAAAATGAATTCACTGTCAAATCTTACATATAAAGAGATAATGAGGAATTAAATGTGATTCTGAGGTTCTTTGCAACCTCAGGAATCTTTTTAGATTAAAAATGACAAATTTAAATAATCTGTGTACACTTTTCACATTTTCTGGACTCACCGGAGCTTCGGCTAGCTCCGGCGAGTCATTCTTGAGCTTCAGCCTTTAGAATTTGTTGAGAAGCTCCAGATCAATGATTTGAGGATCACTGATTGTGCTGAGGTATTTAAATTGAGATTTTAATGTCTGGAGTTGTTAAGTCTTCATCTTCTCCAACTCCGGTAGAGTTGGAGATGAGTGACAGATCGGTTCTAATCCTGTTTAAGAAGTCTGGAAGCATCATTGTTGATCCCTGGGTTTATTTCTGTGATCCAACCACTGTCACAACTCTTAGAATCCTCTGACGAACAAGCATATTTTGAAGCTCAGGTGATGAGCCTAATCTGAATAAGTTCCTGAGGTTGAGAAGACTCTATTTGAGGTTTTAATTTCTTGTAAGAAGGCTTTTAACAGAAAGTCAAATTTTTGTGCCTTCATAGTCAAACTAAGTCTGATTATGGAGTTATGAGCTCGAATTGAGGTATTGAGGAGTTTAAATTGTTTCTTGAATAATCTAAGAGTGATCAAAGTGAGCTCAGATGATTTATTGTGTGAGAATTCAAACCCTGTTAATTTGGGTTATTTTCAAACCCAAACTAACAGCAGTGCCATTTTGTTGAGTTTTGATCTTGAATCCTGCCCAGATAAGTCTGTTACAACCCTTATTTGTTTAAATCAATTAGAAACATTCTTAAGTGTCTTTCATCTATTTTTAGTCTGAAAATTCGATCTCTGAAGCTTTCAGAGAAGCTTTGAGCTTCTCTGCTGATCCTGAAGGTGTTAAGAGCTTAGACTCACTCCAGCAAATGCGAAATAACCTGTTCAGACCTTTAAATGAGAGAGAAGTCCATCTGAGGACTCTGTGACATTAATCTCACTTTCCAGGCAATAAATAACCCGTAGGAACCCCTTGATTTCACTCTTCAAATTGAAGAGGAAAACATCCTCTTATCCTTAAATTGACCCTGCAATCCTATAGGGTAACCTTAAAGCTTTCCAACAAACTTTAAATCACTTGATTTGGAGCTTTGAGTAGGAAGTTATGATCAGTTGAAGTTGGGTCTGGAAAGGGGGAACATAATCCCACATCGTTAATTCACAAGCGCGTGCATGGGAATAAAAGTGATTTGTTACCCCGGCCCTTCAGTCGTCAGCGCTCGGCGCACCGGTTACCGATCTGATCATTTGCCATTCTGAGCATGTGTATGTATGTGTGCGGGCATGTGTGCCTGCGGGTGTGTGCCCGAGTGGGCGTGACCGAGTGTGGCCCTGGGTGGGCGAAGGCCTGGGAGGCTGGTTGAGCCGGATTGGCTCAAAACTATGGATCAAATGAAATAAAATTGAAATCAAACCTAATTGAAATCAGGCGAGGATCGAGTAGGGTCTGGTCCCACCCTGATCTCAGGATACTGTGTATCCTCACAAGGACCTCGCCATAAATTAAATAATTTTTTGTTAAAAAGTAAAAAAACCCAGTTCAACTGATGGTTCAAAAGAAAGTTTAAGGAAAAGAAGAGTCGATGGTTAAATATTAAGAAAGAGCAGATGGCTAAGGAAAGAGAGAAACAGGCATGAAAAAGAAAGCATGAAAGAAAGGAGGAGAACAGGGGACTAAGAAGAAGTCTAAGGGAAGAGAAGAAGGCAGGAACAGAACAGAAGAAGAGAGGTAAGAAAAGAGCTCGAGAGAATAAAAATAAAGGAAAAGAAAAGAAAGAAAGAGAGAAAAAGATAAAGGCTGAAGAAATAAAGAGAGGAAATTATTTTTCTTCCATCATTTAATTACTTTTTGTTCTTAAATGTTGTAATAAGGCATGTTTTAATAAAAGAGCTCTTATTACCTTAATTTCTTTTGAAATAAAATTGGAAAACTAACATGTTTACTTGTTAATAAAGTAGATCATTTTGAGTAAATATGTTCTTTTATGAGATTTTGCATATTACTTCATTTTAATTAATATTTTGGCAAAATTCATGTTTTAAAATCAACTTAATTATACCTCCTAAACTTGAAAGGAAAATAAAAGAAAATTGGTGAATTTAGAAAAAATTATACCTCCCAACGAACGACCTAGACTCAACCAGTAAAAAAATTTCTAAAATGTTAGGTTAATTCGACCCTATGTTACACAACCGACAATTTCGAGTTAACTTAAGTGACTTTTTCTACTCTTAATTAAGTAAAATTAACTTAATTACTGAGTTGAGTGGAAGACACCGATCACTCACATCCGTCGTTTAGCACCTCACCTCCTTCATCCAATCCTCAGCCAAGCACCGTTGTCTCACCAAACAACCGATTTTGGAGATTTTTTCTCACCCATATCTCTTTTGTATTTCTTAGCTTATTATAATAAACAATTGCATGATATATCAAATTTGTTTCCATTTCATTTTATGACATTATCTTGCATGCTTCTTTATTGCAAAACAAAAGAAAAAAGTCAATCCTAAAACCTCAAAAAGAAACAAAACGAAGCGCGAATTTCAACGAAAGTAAACGTCGCCTCCCTGTGTTCGACCTATGACTCCCTTGGAGTTTCGGTTATCAAATGTATTTGATAACGCATTTTGCGAGCTACGACGGGTTCTTGAAACCCTGATTTTTCTTCGCCAAAACCCATTGATCATTTTGGCGCCGTTGTCGGGGAGGCAATGGAATTTGCTCTCTTGTCTTTCGTGTTTCTTTGCATTTACTTATTATTAACCCCGCTTGCCTCTGATTTACTGTCTTTTAGGTACCCTAGCAAGGAGATCCGAGTGTGCTAGATCAGAGTAAAATGCGGATAGGGTAATCTATAAGTGCCCCCACATTCTCCCCCACTAATTTCATTTCACCACATCAATAACCAAGATATAATCTACTTAGGTGTTTTCATAAACCCTATGATAGAATTTGTTTATCTTGTTTGTCACCTCCACTCATCTCACCCTCGCATATTACAAAAAAAAAAATAAAAAAGATACTTGTGGGATAAATCAACATACACACTACATACACCCACATTTGAGGTACATAACCTAACTTGATTTTTATCTACTCAACCAGAATTCCGACCTGTGGAACCGGTACACTAATTCAACACATAAAGGAGTAGAAAATCATGCTAGGTTAATCACCTTTTTGTGTGTCCTAATCGGTGGTGCATTTGGGTCAGTTGATTGAATTGTTTGGATCGTATCACCTAATCTAAAAGGAATTCATGTTGTAGCTGCCCCATAGGATTCAATATTTAGGTCAAATCAAGCACTCCATATTTCTTTTTGATTTGCAAAGGAAAACATTTGCACTCGTGATTTCAAACTTGGTTTGCCTCTTGAAAATTTGGTTGAATTTACCTAATATTTAAACCCTAAAAGCTGCTAAGCAAGACTCGAACCCTAAAACTCACTTCATCATCAATAATCTTGCTTGAAAATATTTTTGGTTGTGCACATACACACATTTTCAACGAATCATTAAGGGCACAACCCATTAAGGGCCCATCACATTCCGAAAGTACTAAATATCCCAAGCCTAACTAAAATTGATTAGACGTTGGCCATAAGGACTGATTCGCTCTTAGGGGCCCAAATTGAGATTGTTCATGATTAACCTACTTATACTAGTGAATTTAATGTCTAGCTAGGGGAGTAGTGTCAAACGACTGCAACTGGGGGGTACACTAGGAACCAGAAGCGCAAGCCAAATGAAGAACCTTATCCCCAGTCCCTCCTTCTAACTGGTTGGATTGGTTGGATACAAGTAGAGTAAATCGTCTATAATCTTAAGACGGATTCTGAGAGTCTATAGACCTTTAGGCTACCCAACCTAAGGACAGGATTGTATTTTTTGTGTTGCAGGATTCCTTCTCTTCCCCGTCCTTTTGACTTTCTTCCAATGTATGCTTGGAAGGAGGTCATTGAACCCTCATCTGGAAGGACCTTTAGACCATTGCCGGAGGCAGAGGTTGAGTTATAGCCAAACAGATACTATGGCTGATCAACAACCACCTCCCCCGCTCCCGAAGTAGCAGGAGCTGATTCAGAGGCAGTTGGAAGAATTGCAGCAGATGCAACATTGGTTCCAACGGATGTATGGTCAGGGCACTCAGCCTTTAAAGGATTTCTATGATACTTCAAACTATGGTTAACATCCAGGCGTCATGAATCTCGCCGGAGACGTAGAAATCAAGCCCTAAGTCTTAAGTTTGATTAAGCATTTTCATGGGCTTGATTCGGAGGACCCATTCCAGCACTTGGAGGATTTGACCACTTTGGTTTAGATCACCAAAGAGAGGAATGCGAACGAAGAGCAAATGATCATGAGGCTCTTTCCCCACTCTCTCAGGGATAAGACCGCACATTGGTACCAAACCATTGGAAGGCCGATAGAAACATGGGTTACTCTTAAGTCGGCTTTCCTGAAAAAATTCTTCCCAATCGGACGGACCAATGTCTTGCGACGTGCAATTACCACTTTCACCCAGCAGTCGGGGGAACCGTTTCATAGTGCCTGGGAGCGATTCCAGAAACTTTTGAGGAAGTGTCCACACTACGAGATGCCGAAATGGCAACTCGTGAAGATATTCTATCATGGGTTGGTCGAACAACTTCATAATCATGTGGACGCCTCCTACGGAGGTAATTTCCTCAACAGGGATGCAGATAGCGCATACGACCTGTTTGAGAAAATGAGCGAGAATTCAATTAATCATGCCTCCATAGATGCCTTCAACTGATCCCAACAACCCAGGTCAAATGCTAATGAGATCCAGGATTCTCATTCATTTGACATGGAATTGATTTGTAACAACCTTGATAAAATGGACTTGGTTGCTAAAAAAATGGAAGAATTGATATCTGGGAATTTGGGAAACACATCTGCACCCACTCAATCCCAAAATTCGAGATTCCATTCCTTATGAGCTCCCACGGGGCGGGAGTTCGTGAACCAACTTGAATCGGCTCAACCTATGAGCCAGGATTTCTCGGAACCTTATGGTTCCAAACTGGGGCTTTTGATTCCAGTTTTTTTATCCTTCTCTCCATCCTCACCCTATGAGAATGCGTATACAATACAAGAGAATGCTAGATCCAACCCATATTTCAACACTTATAACTTGAGTTGGAGGAACCACCCTAACTTCTCTTGGAAAACTCAGGGGCAACAAACCCAAACACGACCCAGCAACTATGTACCTCAGAGACCTATGGGTCAGGGTCAAGTATACACCCAGTTGCCCCTGAGACCGGTTACTCAGCCACCTTGGAATGCCCAACAATCTGCATAGCAGGCTGATTTAAACCGGCAGATAGTAGAAATGCAAGGGTCCATGCTTCAGCTTATGCAGCAAATGAAGACATCATTGCACAACTTGCAATCTGGGTTTATTGTTAACACCCGACAACTCAGATCTCTACCATCCCAACCCGTACCCAACCCACGCAATGTGCAAAATCAGGGCAATGGAGCCCAAGGGTACGAAAATTAAAGGGACCCACACGCACATGCTCAGGTGGTTGAGCAAGGTCCCTCCTCTTCTGGATACATGAACAATCAAAGCCCTCCAATCTTTACTAACCCACCTCAAGACCCAAACCCATACGCCTCTGTAAACTCTGTCACCTTGAGAAGTGGAAAGCAAACCCAGGACCTTGAATTACCTTCTAGGAGCCAAAACCCTGGGGAGCTCGAGAGAGAAAAGGAGAAGATTGAAGAAGACAATAAGGCCCAGGGACCATAAATTGAAGACACCACCTACATCCCATTTCCTGAAGCCTTATTGAAAACCAGGAAGAAGAAAATCTTAGAGAGCAACGAGGAGCTCCTGAATTTATTTAAAGAGTGTAGAGATCAATATTTCGCTCCTCAATGCTATTAAGCACATCCTAGCTTACACTAAATTTTTGAAAGATCTATGTACCCAAAAGTGTAAGCTGAGAGAACCCACTCCTAAGAAGGTGATTCTCTCTAAGCAGGCAAGTTTTATTATCCTACATCACCTTCCTCAAAAAAAGAAAGGTCCAGGTACCCCCTTGATTTTATGCGTCATTGGAGAGTACACTTTTGATAGGGAACTATTGGATTTAGGTGCATCCATCAACCTAATCCCCACCTCACTTTATGAGAGGTTTGGGTTAGGTAAACTTAGGCCAACCTCAGTAATGCTACAATTAGCAGACCATTCGGTCACCACACCGAAGGGCGTTATTGAGGATGAATTGTCAAGGTCAAGAACTTCTATTTTCCCGTAGATTTCCTGGTTCTTGACATGGATGTACCTAATGATTTAAGAAACATATCCATCATTCCGAGGCGCCTGTTCCTAGTTACCGCCAAGGCCAACATAAATTGTGAGAGCGGTAGTATGGAAATTGCCTTTGGGGTAGGAAGCTAACTCTTGATATTTTCAAGGCAATAAAAGAATTTGACGATTGTGGATTCATTGAGAAGCTTGAGGATCATGATTTTAATGTTGAGACTTGTATGACGATCAGTGTACTTGAGGACTCCACCAGCCTTAGCGAATCCAACCCACAACCCTCCGTGGTAGACCTGCCATACCCTGAAAAGGCTGTTGATTTTGTTCATTCCCAGCCTCTTCCTCTGGATCGTCCTGATGAATCTTCATCAGCATCCTCCCTTCTCTCTGTACTAAATCCACCTCAGCTAGAATTGAAACCATTGCCTAAAAATTTGAAATACGAGTTCTTAGGACCTAAGAATACGCTCCTTGTGATTATTACTGCTGATTTGACTAAGGAGCAAGAAGTGAGATTAATTAAGGTCCTTGAGAAAAATAAAGAGGCAATTGGTTGGACCATCCACAACCTTAGGGGGATCGAGCCATCTTACTGTAATCACCGTATTTTTACAGAAGATGGATCCCGCCCTCCTCACGAAATGCAAAGGAGATTAAACCTGAAATGTGAGAAGTGGTCAAAAAGGAGATAATCAAGTGGCTCAATGCTAGAATTCTTTACCCAATCTCGGATAGTCCGTGAGTTAGCCCCTTTCAAATTGTACCCAAAAAGGCGGGAATAACCGTTACGACTAACGAGAAAGGGGAATCCTTTACCACCCGTTCAGCTTTTGCTTAGAGAGTTTGTATTGATTATAGGAAGCTGAACACAGCCACGAAAAAGGATCATTTCCCCTTGCCATTCATTGATCAAATCCTATAAAGGTTAGCTGGGCAAAAGTACTTTTGCTTCCTAGATAGTTATTCGGGATATAACCAAGTCCTTATCCATCCTGAAGACCAGGAAAAGACAACTGTCACATGTCCCTACAAAACCTTTGCATTCTGTAGAATGTCGTTGGGGCTTTGCAATGCACCCGTGACTTTTCAAAGGTGCATGCTGGCCATCTTTTCGGACATGGTGGGAGATTGTCTTGAGGTGTTCATGGATGATTTCTCTATTTTTGGAGATTCCTTCGAGTCATGCTTTGATGACTTGGAATTGATCCTCCAGAGATGCATCAAGACACAACTAGTCCTTAGATGGGAGAAGAGCCACTTGATGACCCGAGATGGCATTGTCCTGGGTCACGTGGTTTCTAATCTGGGTATTAAAGTTGATAAGGCTAAGGTGGATGCTGTTTCTAGACTCCCTCCACCCACATCCGTAAAACAGATCCACTCTTTTCTTTGGCATGTGGGTTTCTATAGAAGATTCATTAAGGACTTTTCGAAGATTACTCAACCCTTGAGTAACCTTCTAGCCAAAGGCACGTCGTTCAAGTTTGATGAATCACGACATAAGGCATTTGATTTATTATAAACGGCAGTCACCTGTGCTCCGATGTTGCAACCACCGGTCTGGAAAGTCCCATTTAAGATAATGGCGAACACATCTGATTATACCGTCAGGGTTATCTTAGGTCAGAAAATTGAGAAAAATCCCTCTGTAATCTACTTCGCTAACAAGACGCTAGACGAGACCCAGAGGAATTACACTATCACTGAAAAAGAGTTGCTAACCGTAGTTTTTGCCTTAGAAAAATTTAGGGCATATCTTTTAGGTTCTCACATTATCATTTACACCGACCACTCGGCCTTGAAACATCCCTTGGCCAAAAAGGATGCCAAGCCTCGGCTCATTCGATGGATTCTATTACTTCAAGAATTTGATCTTAAAATCAAGGACAAAACCTAGACACAAAATGTAGTGGTGAATCGCCTGTCAAGAATCCTAATTAATTCTCCTCGTCCGGATATCCCTCTCTAAAACATTTTTGGATGAGACTATCCTTACAGTCTTGGGTATCCGAACCCCCTGATTTGCGGATATCATCAATTATTTGGCCGTTGGTCAAATCCCCCAAGATTAGACCAAACAACAATGGGACAAACTTATGTTCGAGGCCAAATATTAATTTTGGGATGATCCTGAGCTTTATCGTATCAACGTCGACCAGATTATTCGCCGATACATCCTAGAAAATGAGTCCATGGTATACTTGAGTTCTACCATACATCTGCGTGTGGTGGACATTTTTCCGGGAAAAAGACAACGGCCAAAATTTTGCAATCCGACTTCTATTGGCTATCGTTATTTAAGGATGCCCATAAATTCTCAAAGTCGTGTGCCTGATGTCAGACACTCGGGAACATAGCCAAGAGAGGCATATGATGCCCCTAAACCCAATACTTTCTGTCGAAATTTTCAACATTTGGGGCATCGATTTCATGGGACCCTTCCCCCTTCATTTGGACACTAGTATATTCCGGTCGCTGTTGATTACGTGTCCAAATGGATTGAGGCAATCCCCACCCAGACCAATGACCACAAGGTGGTCATCGATTTTGTGAAGAAAAATATCTCCAGTCGGTTCGGGATTCCTCAAGCAATTATCAGTGATGCTGGCACACATTTCACTCCTGCCCAGTTTCAAAAATTACTGGGAAAATATGGGGCAAATCATCGGATTTCCACACCCTATCACCCACAGACAAACAGGTAGGCCGAGATCTCTAATCGGGAGATCAAAAACATTTTGCAGAAAATCGTAAGGCCTGATAGGAAAGATTGGACCCAAAAGCTAGATGTTGTTTGGGCTTACTATATGGCATACAAAATGCTTATCGGTATGTCTCCGTTCCATCTGGTGTTTGGTAAGGCATGTCACTTACCCATAGAGCTAGAACACTGGGCATTTTGGGCCATCAAGAAATGTAATTTCGACCTAGAGTTGGCTAGGAAGACTAGGAAACTCTAATTATCTAAGTTGGAGGAGCTTAGAAATGATGCCTATGAAAATGTTAGAATCTATAAGGCAAGGACTAAAGCTCTTCATAACCAAATGATTTCACGTAAGAGCTTTGAGCCGAACCAAAAGGTCTGGCTTTTCGATTCTCGATTGAAGCTCTTCCCTAGTAAGCTTAGGTCTAAGTGGAACGGCTCGTTCGTTATTGAGTAGATTTTTCCTAATGGGGTCATCGAAATCTTTAACCCAAAGATGGGTAATTCCTTCAAGGTCAACGAGCAACGTCTCAAACCCTATGTTGACCATGTGCTCCCTGAACCCGTCTCAGATAAGGTTGCTCTCACCTTGCCCTAACCACCACTAGCCGAATATCTCCTAGCTGAAGGCACTAAATTCAGCACGTGTAAAAGCTATTTCGAGCTGACTAGAATCTTACGGAAATCAGGTGCTATTCTTCCAATTCTACTCTCCTACATGCTTTCATTTTAACAATGAGGACATTGCATTAGCTAAGCATGGGAGTTAGATATCTTATGAAATAATCTTTTTGTCAGCTGTAACAGTAATTTCCTATTATTTTATTTTTAAAAAAAATAGAAGTAGGAGAAAAAAAGTTAGGCATTAGGATTTGCAAACTTTATGAATTGGTATTTTGGGACCTGAATACTTAGACTCTTCAGGTTTTCAAGCTTAATTAGCCCGGATGTCCACTTGTATGTGGACTTAGTCTCGAGTCCTCACCAACTAATTTTATTCTAATTTAGCTAACAAATTGGGGTGATAAGTACACGACTTATCAACCTGCCCTCTGATTTGAGGGGAATTTAAGTCTAAGCATCTACACATTATTTGCATTAGTTTACTTTTCGATGGTTTCTTTGGAAATTAGGTAACTAATGAACTTTCTAGAGTAGTATGGCTGGCAAGTTGTCGTGGGTAACAACCCATTGGTCAGTTGTCCAGAGCCCAATTACTTGACCATACTTATTCTATTATTTTTAGGTAAATCTTATATCAGGAAAGCCACCTACTTAGAAAAAGAAAATGGTATTCAAAAAGAAGAAGAAGAAGAAAAATAAATAGAAAAATAAACCACACTTCACCACACGAGTATGGCTGGTAAGTTACTGTGGGTAACAGCCCATTGGCTGGTTGTCTAGAGCTTAACTCACAAAAATGCACAAATAATTCCCAAAATACTTAGGGAAGAAGCAAGGAAGTAAAATAAACCAAGGAGATATACACTGGGTTCGCCCTTGTTTGACCTAAAAAAAAAAATTTAAAAGTAGAGAGAAAGCTACCGTTCGGAAAGATAAACCTTTAAGCAGAAACTCTTAAGGTCACCTAGGGTCGTAGAAACCTGAAGTCCATTTTAACGGCCGTCTAGTGAGTCTTTCACTCTTTTCACAAGATGCTTAGCACTTAAAGTCCTTTTCGAGTCTTGGGTGGGTTGGGTAGCCGTAAAAAGTTATCCCAAAACTCTCAAATTCAAAAAGTCCAAAAAAAATTAGAAAAGAAGAAAAAGCAAAAAAATGTATCTTCCTTTTTCAAATAAGACAAGGGCTTGGGCGATCTGCATTCTGGCAGACATCCGGTCACTGTCGAGTTTTTGTAACTAGATCTTGGGTTGAAATTTTATAAAGCAACCAACAAATCGTGTCTAAGTGATCAAATCCTAATTCGACTTTTATACATAGCATTTAGGTTAATTTTGCTAGGGACTAGCAAAAAGTAAGCATGGGGATATAATAAACACGCATAAATTCATGATAAAATACTTATTATGATAGTTCTTAGTTCTAGCATTGCATATCATAGTATAAATATTGCATAACATTCATCACATTGCATTTAGGATAATTTGTATATTTTGTATATTAATTCCAACATTTTATATGGTTAGGAGGCAGTGCGACATCTTTACGAGCTTCCAATGAAGAATCCGACCGTACGGATGGATCCGGAGCGACAATCGCAGTCCGTCATCATGAAAATCACCCCAATCAGAGCTTCTAGCATCCTCTACAAGGAGATGAACGGCCCAGATGGTGCCCCGTGGCGCCATCCAGGCCACACTACATGAGCCGTAGCCCCCAGCCTCGCCTCAAGGAGAAGATTCCAACCGTTGGAGAATCGCCCAAACATCACCTGGCCTCCTCCAAAAGCATCATAAGGAAGATTTAATCACAACCGTTGGATTCTCATCTAACGATCGAGGCCACAGCAAGCCAAAGTATCCATGCAACCAATCAGCGCCCTTACCACAATGGCAACGCACCCATTTCACAAAGAGGAGATGCAAGATCGAGCGGCGATTTGCTGTGCCTTCTTCAATGCCCAATGAAATTAGACCGCTCGATCTTGATCGAGCAGTCAGCATTGCACATGCACAAAGGAACATCGCTTGAAGACGTGTAGACACACGTCCAAGCAGACGCACACCATCTGGAGAGCTCACTTAAGTCGATCGAGCGTATCATCCAACGTCCGATCTTCACGATCGCATGATGCGTGCGATTCAAATCTCGCGAGAGGCGCGATCCGCACGCGCTCCTCAGCCACACGATCAGGATTGAACAGTGGAGATGCTTCCTCGACCAGCGGGTGCACGATTTGAACGATTGTGAGGGCATGATCTACAGGCACCCCTAGCCATGCGATGGTTCATCCAACGACTGCCAACGATGCATGCGCATTTGGATCCGCGAGCGCGTGCGATCTCTGTGCAATCTCATCCATCCACGCCCCATCCAATGGCTGTCGATCACCTCGCTCTACGCCAGCTACAGCCATGCCTCCTCACGCCAGCCAAGGCACTTGAATTTGTAGCGACACCCCCGATAGGTCTTTAGCGACGTTTTAAATGTCACTGAAGACCCGTGCACGCAAAACACCCCCATTCCACCATTATATAAATACCATGACCCTATCCCTTCCAAACCATCTCTACCTACTCTATTCCCACCTACTCTTAAGCTCTAGTAGCCTACCAAATCTCCATTAGAGCTTATTCCCAAGCTCCAAATGCCTCTTATTAGTGTAATGCTCCTATATCCCACCAAATATTCATCCATCCCACCACCTTCATAAGAAGCCTTGGTGCCGTCCTCCCACCTTCATTCCGGTAGAAGATCGCCTCCATCTCGTCATCCCCATTCCAGAGCCTTGGTGAAGTATTCCACTACCTAGCATCCTCCTGCATCTCACATCCGTCGTCCAGCACCTCACCTCCTTCATCCAAGCCGTAGCCAAGCACCGTCGTCTCACCAAACAACCGATTTGAGAGATTTCTTCTCACCCCTATCTCTTTTGTATTTCTTAGCTTATTGTAATAAACAATTGCATGATATATCAAATTTGTTTCCATCTCATTTTGTGATATTATCTTCCATGCTTCTTTATTGCAAAACAAAAGAAAAAAATCACAAAACCCTAAAACCTCAAAAAGAAACAAAACGAAGTGTAGATTTCAACAAAAGTAAACGTCGCCTCCCTGTGTTCGACTCGGGACTCCTTTGGAGTTTCAGTTATAAATTGTATTTGATAATGCATTTTATGAGCTACGACGATGGGTTCTTGAAACCCTGATTTTACTTCGTCAAAACCTGTTGATAGTGGAGACACCGCATTCAAATATTTCAAGTCACTTGAGTCTAAAGGAAAAGTAAGGGCCTCTACCTGGATAATGTCATCTTGCTAGTTTCTCGCTCCTCTTTTTACTTGTGATAATGATCTCCTTGTCATTTTCAGGAAAATCATGAATTGGTTGAAACCATACCATCACAGATTGTTACTGATGCGAATTATTTGCCATTAGTTAGGCTGGACTCAAGGCCAACACATAATTTACCAAGGCATTTTCATAATGAGATGAAGTATCGTATCCATCGAGGTTTAAGGTTGAGTCAGATCAAATCTTGTATATAAAATGGCCATGGCAAACCTTGATGGGACTATCTGATCACTTGACCTAATAAGGAAGTTGGCTAAGTTGGTCAGTGGTGTACTTTAAGGCCTTGGTGCTCTTTTTTTGAGGTGTCAATTAGGACCGTCACCTACTCATGCCAAGCAAAGTTAAGCCTCCAACTAGAAGAGAAGAAAGCCTAAGTAATTACTTTCATGGATTATTTTATATTTCCATTTCAGAATGAACTTCTATGGGGTAACTCTTGATGTTATTTTTAGTTCTTTGGTAAATATGCAGGTTGAGTTTAGACAATGACCTTTTACTAGTTGAGATAACCAGTGAGGACCTCCAACCGTCTATATCTCTGTAATCATTTCATCTGGATAACCTAGATCCTTGGAGTAATCTTCTCCACTCATTATATAATAATAGAAGTTGGTCAACATAGTTAAGTTGGAAAAAATTGCAGCCAACAAAACAATGTGAATCCAACTCCACGCTTTTCTTCCTTACTTTCATGTAGGTCGGCCCCATGGAACTGTCCGTGGGAGAATTGTATTGTGGCCAGTACAATGTCCTTTAGGGCTCGTTGTTTCTTCCTTATCAATGATGGAACACTAGTTTACTCTCAATTCTCATTACTGATAGTAGACACATCACCTAAAATACAACCCTCAATGAACAAGATGTGTGATGTGACTAGATTTTCATGCATCTTGGTCTATTTACTAGTTGCTTGTTTTTCATCTACTTTTTGATGGCATTCAACTATCTTTTTTTTTCCTCTCCCTCCCTCTCTCTCTCTCTCTCTCTTCTACCAAGTTGGTTGCACTAGGGATTGCATCTTGAATTTTAAGTACTGATTTTAATCTTATCTGTAAGATGCAGAAGTTATCTTTTAAACTAGGGGATTTTGATTTTCCCCCACCTTCTTTCAAAGATGACTCTCCAATATATTATTGTTGTGCATATGCCTTTAATTAACTCCTTTGTGGCTTCATTTGGATATTGTCATGTCTTCTCATCATCACCACAAAATATTGAACCTTCACAAAGGG
Source organism: Thalassia testudinum (assembly GCA_037157565.1). Taxonomy (NCBI): domain Eukaryota; kingdom Viridiplantae; phylum Streptophyta; class Magnoliopsida; order Alismatales; family Hydrocharitaceae; genus Thalassia; species Thalassia testudinum. Next base: position 175,744,834 of record JAZHRO010000031.1, read on the forward strand.
TTCAACCATTCTTAAATTGATTGCAACGTGATAAAATTTTCCTTATTTTGAATGATTAGCCTGACTTCTTTGTGGTTTCACCTGATTATTGATGTTGATTTTTATGTTTGCTTTTTTCTAGTGAAAGATGGTGAGATTTATTTTTGCTAATATCTTATATTTATACATGCAATGTAAGATGTTTGTTTTCATGTAATTTGCACTGGTTTTCTTTTGTCATCTGAAGTTAGTAAGTTCAATTCTCATGTAGTTTCTGTAAGGGAAGGCTACATGGAAGGTGTAGCCAAGCAAGCCTCTAATAGCCAATATTGGGACATCTGGAGCCGTCGGAAGCTGGGGCCTGAATTTGAGCTCAAGCAGCAGTAAATATTGAAATTGAACCAGATAAATAAATTACATGGATCCTTAACTTACTAAAGTTTGTTGATTGGGGTGGCTTCAATTCAATCCTGAACTTGTGCTTGAGTTCTATACATTGATATAGATGTCCATCATGGTAATGGAGTGGAAGAAGCCTTTTACTTTACGGACAGGTGATTTAGTTATTGACATTATGTTCCAACTAAATATAGTCTGTATACTTACTCAAGGATTCTGTAGTTGTAATTATTTTTTTGAAAGTGCAGGACTCTTATTTATACTATGGTATTCCTATGACATTGAGCATATGATTTATTATTTCAATGTTGTAAAAATAATATTAAGATTATATTCAGAAGCATAGCATGTATCTTTATGCTGCAACATTTGCAATCAAATACTTTTCGAAAAACCATTTGCAATCAAATTCATAACCTTTCCTGTATTTTGCAGAGTGATGACTATCAGTTTTCACAAATATGAGGATTTGTTCTTTCCTGGAACAGGTGATATTAAGGTAACTTTCTTTGTCTGCAACATTGAGCCTGAAACTTTTCTTCTCAAGAAAATTCTTAAAGTGGGTATTACCCAATTGATCACTTTTTTGGCATTGAAATGGAAAAAACAAAGCTACTGTCTTTTTATGTTTAAACTAGAATTTGATACTGGTTTCTTATTTTTAACATTACGAATATTAATGCCCTATTGGAGCTACTAACTAGTTTTCCCTCTCTTTTGGTTTCAGATTCTACTAAAAAAAAGGTTTGTTGTTCCTTTTAAACTTGTTTTATTATGGTAGTTTTTGTTTGCCAATTTATCTCCCTTTAACATACTTATTTCATGAAATTAAGAGATATTGTTGTAGTTATTTCTACTGGTTTTACATTTTATGGAGATGCAGAGGATCTTTATGAACACCACCTTTTTTGGGACCGTGGTACACTCTTGTGGCTAGCAGTGAAGGATATCCAAGAGGGTGTAATGTGTCAATAAGATGAATCTAACAAATGAATCAAATGTATTGCAACTTTTTGGAGGTTATTAGCAATTGGTAACCTCTTCCCCTTCCTTAGCAAACTTACTCCATCCAACACAATTCTAAATATTTTGTTAGATATCAAGTAGCTAAATTGGGCAAACATGAACTCAATTTAGTTTGTAATCCAATCCTATTTAAACTGTTTTGGATCATAATACTTCTGAAAGATGATTGTTAGCTTGCTTGAGCCTTGAAAAATGTGTAACATAAATATTAATGCCGAAGATGAATCTGCTTATTTGGTTTGTGATCCTAACTTGCACCAAATAAGTTGATCTTGAGGGAGCTGATCAATCCATGCGTTGTCCCTCTTGTTATTATTTTCCTTTTTCATTTGGTTTCACATGTAGATAAATGCAGGAATAACAACCCAAATGTTACTTAACCTCTTCCAAATCGAAGGCATGGTTTACTATGGAATAGCAGGGAATGCGTATCAATCCCTCCACATAGGGGATGTTACCATTTCCATTATTGGGCACATACAGCCCTTTGGACCTAGTAGGTATGGGTAGCTTCTTACATATTTCCTTTCACTATATATGTTGTTTACCATGATATTACCTTGCTGCTCATGTTAAAATACCGAAACTTTTGAGTAAGATTTGGAAGGCATCCACTAAAGAGAACAACATTCATAACAACAACAAAATCTATAAACTTGAACTTCATAGCAATGATTAAAACTTGCTTCACTAAAATAACTTGAACTTCATGCAAATGATCAGTGGGTTCCTATTGATTCCATGTTGCCAACTATGAGCTTTTGGCAATTCTAATATGAAGAGAGATAAATTGCTCTGCAACTCTATCTTCATTTAAATCACTTCTCTATTGATGTTAGCCTGACAAAGCTTGTTCCTTAGTTAACTCATTAAGTAAAACACATGTTACTTGCAATAAAATGGAATCTTGGTGAACTACTCATTAACATTAACATAGTTCCATATTGTGAAAAGAGGGGCAGGCCACCGTAGCTAAACCTCAAGCAGGTGAAATGGCTCCTAATTAAAGATAAACATCAAATTATAAAAATAAAAAGCAATTTAACACCCACTTACAAGAGGCAGATTCCGATAACTCAACCTTCATAGTTTTTGAAATCAGAACATACTATGTTGTATTCTTTCTATTTATTCAAATATCAACTAGAACAAGTAAACAAACCGTTATAACCATCCCTTGCTGGCTTGAGGTGCCATTGACGAATATCTAGTACACCTTTTGTTTCTACTTCTAAAAGAAAGTATAGAATATCTTTTCTAGTCTTGGTCAACACCAAACACAAGCCTTGGCTATATTTTTTTGTTTCTCATATTACTTGACAAGCTAATTGATATTGTATGTTTCTTTGATGAATAAAGTCTAGTGAGGCAATCAGGAAGGAGTATGATAGAAAGTGTTTTCAGTTGAGGTGCCAGTTTGCTTAGGATATGAATGCCCAAGTAATTGACAAAACTCGAGCCGTTATTAAAGATCTGCATTCACAAGTACGAGAGCTATAAAAGCAGTGGATTCAATATCAAGACAAATTGAGAAGCTGCGGAATGAAGAGTTGCTGCCACAAGTCATGGAGGTTACACAACTGTAAAAGTAAAAGTAGTACATTGTCATTAATTTCATTACTTAGGACATGCTCGTAAGAGTGGCCAACTGCTATTAAGAGCAATAATTTTGGAACTTCATTGTCTGCTTTTGTGGTTGGACGATCTGAATGCAGCTTTGAGAAGAAGAGATTCTGATCATGTTAGCTTATAATAATTCTTTCTTAATGACCTCCGATCTTAAACAACAATCACCGTCATTCCATAGGAATGGTGCAGCATTACATGGTAACCAAATTGCATTTCCAATGAAATATTTCACATATAATTGCATGAAAAGAAAATCATGGAGGGTAACTGCCAAAACAACTTGTATCTCCACGTTTAAGGGGCTGCTTATTTTCTGGGTAATGCTTGATGTTTGATCCAATAATGAAAGACATGTTCTGATACTAATGGTTGATAAATATGCTTGATCAAACTTATTTACAGTTGTTTATCTTTTTGTTTTAAGAGACCTTTGGTCACGGTTTATAGACCGTGAACAAAGGGACCCTTTAGTGAGGGATGGCTAACCGTGACCAAAGGAACCCTTTGGTGACGATTTTATGTGGAACCGTAACCAAATCCTTTAGTCATGGTTTTAGGTAGAATTGTAACCAAAGACCCTTCCACCACGCAACTTTTGGTGATGCTAATTGGTGACGGTTCTAAACCCTTTGGTCACCGTAACCAAAACCCTTCTTTGTTGTAGTGTTTTCCTATTGGAGCCTTTTGCTAACCCCCATGAAATTTCCAGAATCATGCAAGAAATCCATTTTGACCATGCTTTAGCCCCCCCTAAATGCCCTAATATCTTGTGCCTCTAGAAAGATTTGATCTCCATTTCATCTTTAATTTCTATTCCCAAGCCTTGACAGTTGAATGTAGACAGCTTAGTCGTGTGTCTATCTTCTCCACGGTCTATGCTTCCTATGACTTTGATACTAGGCTTATTCTTTGGAATCACCTTTCCTCAATTATTGCCTTGCATCCCTCCTTGCCCTGGATTATTGGTGGAGATTTTAATACTATCCTCTCCCCTTCTGAAAGGAGAGGAGGTTGTCCTTTCTTCGCTTCCCAGGCCCTTCCCTTTCAAAGGTTTATCGATGGCTCGGCTCTTATTGACCTTCCTTTGGGAGGTAACCAACTTTCCTGGTGTAATGGTAGGTAGGGCTCTTCTAGGATCTACCAGATGCTTGACCGTGTTCTCCTCAATCCTGAAGCCTTGGCCCTTGCGCCTTTTGGGCGCTATCTCTCTTCGCAATTCTAACCATGCGCCCCTTCTTTTTTGTCTTGCTGCTCCCACAGTGGTTCGTCCTACACCTTTCAAATTTGAGAACATGTGGTTGAGGGATGAGAGCCTCCGGGACTTGGTGGTTGAAGTCTGGCACACTACTTCTGCTTGTTACTCTGATCCTATTTCCAAAATCTATTCTAAGCTCCATATTTTGAAATGGCATCTCAAATCTTGGAATCGATCGACTTTTGGTAATATTCACAAGATGGTCGAAAACCTTGAATCTCGCTATGAGGACTTGGATGCCAAATTATCCCTTCGTTGGGATGACAACACTGCTGCTAAGCTCAATGATACTCTATCCTCCTTGATGATGCCCTTGCTAAGTTCAATGAGTTTTTACTTCAAAAAGGTAAAATTAGTTGGCTTCATAAAGGCGAAGGTTGAAACAAGTTTTTCTTCACTTCCATCAAGAGACAGTCTACTAAACGGGCTAGAACCTCGCTTACTTCAACCATTGGTGGCGATTCTTGGGAAAGAGCTGCTACTCTTTCTTCTAGTTTCTTCAAAATCCAACTCTCATCTCATGGGGATCTTGATGTGACTTCCTTTATTGACATCATCCCTCCCATTCTCTTTAATGAAGATTGTACTGAGTTAAATCGCATTCCCACTAAATCTGAAATTTTTGAGTCCCTCTCGAATATGCCCTCTCACAAGTCTCCGAGCCCTGATGGTTTTAACGTGGAATTCTTCTCTGCCTATTGGGACCTAGTTCAATCTGATGTTGTTGAAGCTATCTCCCACTTTTTTGCTACTAAACTTGCCCCTAGAGCTTTCAACAACACTTTCATTTCCTTGGTTCCCAAGAAGCTCTCAGCCTCTAGCCTTTCTGATTATCACCCCATTAGCTTATGTAATGTTCTCTACAAACTTGCCTCCGGAATTGTTGCCAACTGCCTTAGTGCTATCCTTCCTAAAATCATCTCCCCTAAGCAGATTGGCTTTATCAAGGGTAGACCTATCTTTGATCACATTACTACTTCCTTCGAATTAGCCCAACGTATTGATCGTAATGTCTTTGGCTCTAACGTTATTGGTCAACTTGATCTTAAAAAGCCTTTGAAAGAGTCAATTGGGAGGTCCTTTATAAAATCCTTTCGCAATTTGGTTTTTCCAATGACAACATCACCCTTATCAAAGCTTTTGTGCAACATGCAGCCTCGTCTGTTCTTGTTGATGGGTGCTCTACCAATTTCTTCCTTGTCTCTCACAATTTAAGGCAAGGGGATCCAATTTCTCCTTTTCTCTTTGATATCTTCATGGAACCATTCATCCGTGGCATTAAGGAGTTGGCCTTCCAAGGTAAAATCCAGCCTTTTTCTTGTAAAAAGAGGTACCGACTCCCCTTTAGCTCTTCTTTATGTAGATGATGTCATCATCTTTGTTAATGGTAATCTCTCTACCATTCGGAATCTTGTCTCCATCAAAGATTTCGAGACTTCCATGGGTCAAACTGTTAGCCTCTCCAAGAGCTTTTACTTTGTGGGTCGTCACTTCCCCTCTTCCCACATTGATCGTCTCCTTTCCATCCTGGGCATTAGGCAAGGTTCCTTTCCTTTCACTTATCTAGGATGCCCTATCTTCCCTAGTCGTGCTAAAGTTTCCTATATTTACCCTATCATTGACAAGGTCAGGTCCAAACTTGCAGGATGGAAGGCTCATCTCCTCTCCTCTGCTGCGAGACTGCTCCTCATCAAACATGTCTTGACCTCCACTCCTATCCACACCTAATATGTTATTGACGTCCCTATCACCGTCGTCCGTAAACTCCAAGCACTCTTTGCTGACTTCATTTGGGGTTGTTCTGAGAATAAGTCTCATCATCATTGGATTGCTTGGAGCTCTATCACTTGTCCCCTTGAGTATGGTGGTCTTGGTGTCCTTCATCCGAACCTTTTCATTAAGGCCTTGAAAATGAAACGAGCTTGGTTCATTTTCTCTGGGCACTGTCTTTTTCACCACTTTATGAGGAATTTGTTAAGCAACTCAAAGTCTATCCTTCCCCATCGTTCTCGCCTATTATTGCAAGCTTTTAGGGACATGAAGCCTTTTACTCATTGGAAAATCCATGAGGGCTCTGTTGATTTTTGGTATGATCTGTGGATTGGTGATTCTCCCCTCCATTCTCTCTTTCCTGAAGGTTCTTCTTCCCCTCCCATTTCGATCCAAAGGGCTCTTCCCTTGCTCCACAGCTCCCCTTTCGCTTCCATCATTCCCCCCAACATTCTCGATGATATCTCCAATATCTCTCTTGACTCCCAGAAAGACATCCCAATTTGGGCCCCTACCGCCTCTAGTACTTTCTTTGTGTCCACTTATAATCTGATGTTCAGAGACTATTCTAGGAATCACTCCTTAAGGATCCTTTGGAACCTTAAGCTTCTTCTCAGGATCTTATGTGTTTGGAAACTTCTCAAATTCCGACTTCCCACTGATGACAATATTATGAAATTAAGTATCCCTTTGGTCTCCAAATGTCACTACTGTCCTTCTAATCCTAGGCTTGGAGGCTTGCTTCATCTTTTCTCTGATAGTCAATTGGTTCACCAAATCTCCGATTGGACTTTCAAGCATCATTACGAGCCTCTCATTAATCCTCTTCATTTCTTTGACATCATCTTGAATACCTCCCAAATCCCTTCTACCAAGATTGTCAAAGGATTGATCTGCTTCATCTGGTACAATGTTTGGTGGGTTCATAACAAGGTCAGAAATGATAATTTCAATTTAGCCAATCTTCACCTTTTTCTCTACAAAAATTGGAGGTAATTTCCAGATGGTTGATTGGCTAAAAACCTCTAAGCCCCCCCTCCCCCTCGCCTCATTCTCAGCTGGGTCTGTACCTCTATGGGCCTTAAAATCAATGATGCTTCCTCTAAAGTTAAGGGCCGCTGCCCTTCTGGGTGGATTATTTTGGATAACCTTGGTAACTTTGTCATGGCAGCCACTACAAACCTTTCCACTTCCTATCTGGAGATTGCTCTTATTAAAACTATCATCCATGCTTTTACTTGTTCTACTCATGATACCTTTCAGGTGGAAGTGGACTCAGTGCTTCTTTACTACTGGTGGTCTAGAAACCTCCCTATTGCTTGGCAAGCTGAAAGCCACTTTGCTTCTCTCCATGCACATGCCACCAAAATTCACTCTATTTCTTTTGTCCATCCGATTACCATTGAAGTGGCTTCAAAGATTGCAGTCCTGGGAGATAATACTTGGAAATACTTCACTTGGCAAGATCAGCTCCCCTTCAAGATTGCTACACTCATCAAGTTGGATAGCATTCAAATGCCCTATATTTTGTCCTTGTAGTCCCTTCTTTTTGCTTGTTATACTAGGCCACGAGTCGTGGTCCTCTTTCTTGTATGAGGCAAGTTTTGGTCTAGTCTCCCTGTCTCTCCTTTTCTTGCCTCTAGAAAGTGGGGGATGAATAATATTGACTCCCATATTTTGCAAAAAGCAAAAAAGTTGTTACATTTGAACTCTAGTCGTTATTAATAAAGTTTTATTTGCAATATGTGCTTCTCATTCCCCCTTCTCATTATATATTGCAATTGGTTTCCGACTTGTCACCTTTGTCTTTATGAAGAAAAATACCAAAAAAATAGTTAGTACCAGTTTCATGTTTTCTTGCATCTAGGTTAGAACGATTCTACGCCTCCCTGTGTTCTACAATGAATGTGCTTTTATCTTTGCGATTTCGACAAGATCATCAACCAACAGTCAAAAAATTCTATGAACGTTGGTTGGTTAACATTCAATTTCTTTGGAACTTGTATCCAATTAATAACCCCAATTACTTGGATAATTACCCTAAGTAGGCACTATAGCCAAACGTCCAACCTTCAACCAAGGACCATCCAATCCCATAGTGATGCGTCAACTAATTCTATGAATCCGATGACCTATGAGAACAAATATCCAAGTCCAAGGATTCAAGATCAAGGACCTCTAAGTAGCTAGACGACCAGGCATTGTCCAACTACTATAAGATCAAACATCTAATATTTGTCCAACTAGTGAAGATCTACCTTGGCTACTTACTCCTATTCAAGGGAATCAACGAAAACCTGCTATTGGTCAACTAACCCAAAACTAGGGCACCAACCAAGCATCATCTAACTACAATTGTCTAATGTTTCTACACCATTTGCCAAAAATGTGACAACCACAACACTTCCTAACAAGTATATCTTATTCCTAAGCATCTCTCGAGTATTTCTAAGACTTCTATAAATACTTATAGACACGCCAACTATTTGAGACACATTAGAGAGAAGAAAAATAAGATACACTAGTGAGATCCCAATTACTCCTACCACCTTCATTTAGAGAGAAGATCAAACTAAGACATTGTCAAACTGCTCTTAAGCTCTGCATTTCACATCTAAGAGCACTATTTACTTTGCGCTTCCCAAGGTTGCGAAAAATAATCTATGCAACTAATAAACACCAATTTATCATCATTCCCATACCTTAAAATAAACCTAGCTCTTAGGGTTTTAACTCTACAAATGGGTTTTCGAGCTGCATTTAGGCATTAACCTAGGATAAGCATGCATTGCATTTTATTATCTTTTTAATGAGTTTATTTAAGTGTTAGGGATAAGCAGAATGTCAGATCCCTTAAACCTTGGCACTCAGGAAGGTAGAAAATGAAGGAGAAGCTCAAATCAACTGGGTCTCAGCTAGATCCAGCTCATCCCACCTGGATCCTGATTAACGTGTTTTGGCGAAGGAAAGTTGGGGTTAGGAGAAACATGTCGCTGTAGTCGCAAAATACATTATCAAATACAATTTTTTTACCGAAACCCCAAGGGAGTCCCGGGTCGAACACAAGGAGGCGACGTTTGTTTTCGTTGAAATCCGCGCTTCATGTTGTTTCTTTTTGGTGTTTTAGGATTTTGTTATTTTTTTGTATTTTGTAATAAAGCAACAAGCAAGATAACTTCACAAGTGGAAAGAACAAATTTGATATATCATAATGTGATGCAAATGTTTATTACAATATGCTAAGAAAATATAAAAGAGATAGGGGTGAGAAGAAATCTCCCGAATCGGCTATTCCGCGAGACAACGACACTTGGCGGCAGCTTGGATTGAGGAGGTGAGAGGTTGGAAGACGGGAATGAGATGCCAGAGGATGCCAGGTAGAGGAATGCTTCACCAAGGCACAGAATGGGGATGAGGAGGTGGAGGTGATCTTCTATCGGAATGAAGGTGGGAGGATGGCTCCAAGGCTCCCTATGAAGGTGGTGAGAGGGACGAGGAATATTTGGTGGGTTAAGGGATTGCTACACTAGTAGGAGACCTTTGGAGCTTGGGAATGAGCTTTTAGGAGCTTTGATGGACTTCTAAAGCTTTAGACTAGGTGAGAGTAGCAAAGGTAGAGATGATGTTCAAAGGGGAGGTGAAGGGGGGTTTAAAGAGGTGAAAGGTAGGTGTTTTCCGTGGCCATGCACATCAATGCAGCACATCAGACACGCGTGTGCGCGCACCACCTGCGCACAGCTGCGTGCAACGTAACGCATGTGCACACGCATCGTGCGCACCACAGCTGTTGTCCCCGCACAACGTAGCTGGAGGCTCTGGAGGTCTGCGGCTCATTGGATGAGCATCTAAGGGTGGAGATCAGAGGTGGATCCTCGCTCACAGATCGCACGCCCCTCATGTCTTTACTGGTAAGGGTGGATATCCACCATTCGATCCTGATCATGCGGCTGAGGAGCATGCGTGAATCGCACCCTCGCGAGATTTAAACCGCGCTGATCGCGCGCTTGCGAAGATTCGACAATGAAGAATGCGCCCGGTCGTCTTAAATGGGCGCTCCAGATGGCACGCGTCAGATCTTGCGTGTGTTGGCGCGTCGTCAAGCGGCGTCTGTTCTGGCGTACGCAATCCTGATCGCTCAATCGAGATCGAGCGGTCCAATTTGGCTAGTGCTGACACGGTAGAAGCGGGTTGCCACTCAAGCCCTCGCCAGCTCTTTGAGATGTGGGTGCGCTACCACTGTGGTGAGGGTGCTGGTTGGTCACGCAGATGCTTTATCTTGCTGCAGCCTCGACCGTTGGATGAAAATCGAACTGTCGTGATCAGTTCTTTGAGGTGCTTTGGAGGAGACCAGGTGACGTTGGGCAATTCTCAGCTGTTGGATTGAGATCCAACGGCTAGGATCATTCCTTGCAGTGAGGTTGGGGAGGCTGCGGCTCATGTAGGGTGGCCTATATGGAGCCACGTGGCACCATCTAGGTCGTCCATCCTCTTCTTCTTATAGAGGGTGCTACGGAGCTCTGATTGGAGTGATTTTTATGCTAACAGACTGGGATCGTCACTCCAGATCCATCCATACAATCGGATTCTTCATCCGAAGCCTGTAACGATGTTGCACTACCTCTTGGCCACATAAATGTTGGAATTAATATACATAATACATAAACTATCCTAAATGCAATGCAATGAATGTTAAGCAATATTTATACTATGAAATGCAATGCTAGGCCTAGGAACTATCATAAATAAGCATTTTATCATAAATTCATGCATGTTTATCAGATCCCAACTCATTCTAGCTAGATCAACCTATCCTTAGTTCCATTCAGCTCAACTTAGCTGAATGGCAGCTCAAGCTAGTTCACCACAACTCCATTCATCTCACCTCAACTAGATGGTAGCTCAGACTAACTCAAGGCAGTTGATCCCAACTCCATTCCAGCTCCTCCCAGCTCAAGACAGTTCACTGAAAGCTCTACCTAACTAGGATTAGCTACTTTTATCAACTAGCTAAGCCTAGTCAGCTGAAGTTCTCAACTAGCTTGGGTCAACTCAAATCTAGCTCCCGAAAACTCAAATCAACTCAACTTAGTTGAGCTGAGCTACTTGACTTAAGCTTGCTACCCTAGCTAGCTAGGTAGTCTTTGAGAAGATCGGCTCCAGCTCACCTCAGCTTAAAACAGAAGCAGACAGCTCAAATTAGCTTAGTTTAGCTACTAGCAAAGAACTAGCTAGCTAAGCTAGCTATTGAGCTCCACTTCAACTCTCTTCAGCAACCATCTGCTTCAGTGCAACTCATTGCAGCTCCTCCTTAGCTCCTCAATCTAAAACCCTAGCTCTCCTACTTCCTCCCCTACTCCCTACTAGTTAAGCTAGCTTAGCTAACTTGAGCTCCACCTCCATGGCCATCAAACCAAACCTTAATTCCCACCTACTTAGCTCCACCAAATAGTCCACCTAAGCTCTCCCTACTCCCATTCATTTTTTGGCGTCGTTGTCGACGAGGCACAACTTAGTCTCATTTAGTCTCTCTCTTACTTTATTAAACCTTCAAAAAATTTTGCTTGTTTTGATTTAGGGTGCAAATCAGGAGCAGAGCAGGATTCAGATTCGCTTGGAGCGAAAGTTTCAAGTTATCTTCTCTTCCTGCGTACTTCAGGTTAATATCCCCAGCCATCTTTTTCACTAAAAACAAAAACCTCTTAAAAATAAATCTTTAAATTATCAAAAAAAGCTAGAAATAAGAAAATTAAGGGTGGTAGAATCCTAAAAATCATTGTGTTGCTTGTTTGATTAATTTTTCCACCACCTTTGTCTTATTGGTATCTGATTTTTGAAAATCCCAACTTCTGTCTTGATAAAATCAGGTCTAGACACTTATGAGCTTCCTAAAATTACCAAATTTCACCCAAGGAAGCCCCTCTAAGTCAGGAATCTTAAGTCCAAATTTCAAACAATTTTGACAAAGAAAAAAAACTAAAACATTCGTGGACTGAACAAGGGTCGGACCTTATTTTCTTACTATCCGTAAATTTTATAAATTTTTATACTTGTCAAATTAGGTAAAATTTAAATTTCTAGAAACCTTGAGAAATTCTCTACATCATATAAAATTCTCAAAAATTTGCAAGGTCATTTTGAGGTTTCTGAAGAATCATTTTCCTGAATCTATCAATTCTGACTCTTAACACCAGTAAGAAAAAAATTTCAAAAAAATATCAAATTTTTTTCTAAAATCTTAAAAAAAATTATTTTTGGATTCCTTGTTTGATTTCCTATCAGGTGGTCATGTTGTTTGTCTTGTTTGGACCACCACCTAAAAAGATTTTAAAAAGAGATTCATTTTTAGGAGTTGCATACATAGGATTTCCACTTTAGAGTTTTTTATTCTCTCTTAGTCACATCAATTTTCAAGGAATTGACTTCCACCAACAACTTATTTGTTATTATTTTGTGGAACTTCAAAACCTTGTTTGAACATTTAAAAAGAGAGAATCTTAAAATTTACATTATTTTGATCAAAACCCTAAAATCCTTCAACAAAAAAAAAATTCCTTGTTTGCAAATCTCCTATTTTAGCTTGGGCATCACTTCCCGCCCAATTCACACACACCATAAAAAAGAAACAATCGGGCATTACCCCAATTAACACCCATCACATTCCTTGTGAGCTTTAGCTTCCTAGACCTAATTAAAAATCGTAGCAATTTGACCCCTAAAATTTCATCAAACTTATGCTTGCTACCTAGGTCTTAAAATTTCCTTAGTTGGTTTCAATGCCTTCATCTATATTTGGTGTCAGGCTAAGGGGTTGTATCAAACGACCAGGTGCAGGTTTATACAAGCCCCCAGTGATTTTCCTGAGACATGCTTGGGCCTAACCCTCCCCTTATTCAATCTAGCTAGATTTGTTGAGGAAAAGATTATCAGCTACTGATTTCTTAATTCTTAGGTAGACCAAGTCCTAGGTCTAGAATTTTGTTTACTTGATTGCACACTTCTCATCTTTCCCTCCTCTCCTTCCCGTTCTTCCATTGTATGCACGGGCGGCAATCCCAAACTCCACACTTAAAGGGACCACTTGATTTTGCCCCTCGCACAAAAAGATCCTCTTCATCTCTTTTGCATTCTAAAAAAATGGAAAACCAAAATAGGTCCAACACCGCTTCCACCTCTCAACCTGCCTCTAACGCACAGGCTAATTTTCCCATCCCTGACCTTCCTAACTTGGAGCTTCCCGAAAATCATGAGTTGCGGCCAAATCAAAATCAAGCTCCCCCACCTAATCCGTTATTGATGATGGTTGAGCAATTCGCTCAACTTTACACCAATCAACAACAATTGGCTAGGACTATGATGAACCTAGCCAATCAACAAGGCAATTTACCACCCTAAAATCACATCGCTCCTCTGAAGGATTTTTATGATCCTTCCAATTTTGAAGACCAGGAGTGGTAATTCCAGTTGGAGACTTCAAGATTAAGTCAGCTATCCTGGACCTCATTAAGCATTTCCACGACCTTCCCAAAAAGGACCCTTTTAGCCATTTCGAGGAACTAACAATCCTCGCCCAAACTACTCACTCCCGCAATGTGCAGGAGGACCTATGGCTCATGAAATTATTTCCTCTCAGCCTTAAGGATAAGGCTGCTTACTAGTTCAAGACTGTTGGCCGGCCTATAACCACATGGCCACAACTCAAAAGTGCCTTAAAAAGTTTTTCCCAATTGGTCGTACAAATGCATTGCGAAGATCAATTACAACTTTCCAACAAAAGCAAGGTCAATCTTTATACAAATCATGGGATCGATTTCAGGACTTATTGCGAAGTTGCCCTCATCATGAAATCCCACTTTGGCAACTAGTGCAGATCTTCTATCATGGATTAAAGATCAATTACGAAAATTTGTGGATGCTTCATGTAAGGGAAACTTCCTGAATAAAGATGTCGAAGGTGCTTACCAATTGTTTGAGGAGATGAGTGAAGACTCATTCAACCATGCCTCAATTGATACTTTCGGCACAAATTCCAATCCCAGACTCGGCTTAAATGAAATTGACTCTAGATCCGCATCTATTCCAGTAACTCAATATGATATTCAAATCATTGCACAAAGACTAGATCAAATACAAATTCACCAAAAGAAACTTGAGGAAAATTTTGATCAAAAACAAGCTCCCCATCTTATTCCACCTAACATCATGAAGAGAGAAAACTTAAAAAATGTTGGTGCTGTCCCGGCTGAGCCAAACTATTTTTCTAAGGATATACCTAATATAACTGGGACATATGATTTTTCCAATTCCTATAACCCTACTACTGAGAGCATCTCTGCTTTCCAAGATAATTTTAGAAATTCTTCCAATTTGAACAATCCTAATTGGAGGAACAACGCGAACTTTTCCTAGAAAGCCCTACTCAAGTTCCTTTCCATCAACAAAATCAGCATGGACTTTATGGGCAAAACCAATGTTCTTATTGGCCATCCCAAAATGATATTAATACCTAGCTATTGAAAACCCTGCGGGATATGCAAAATCAGATGTCTGAAGTAACCTGCATGATAACCTCCTTGAAAAATCAAGTTGGGGTTACTCCAGACCAAAGACCTGTAGGTAATTTGCCTTCGCAGCCCATGCCTAATCCAAATAACCAAAGGAACCACAACCAAGGTTCAAATCACAATCATCATCAACCTCCTATCCAGCTAGCCCCACAGCATCCCCCAAGTTTCCATCAACATCAGCCCCCCCACCCTCCTCCCATGAACAACCACACTGCAAATGTAGTCTAGTTGAGGAACGGGAAAACTAAAGATCCTGAGCGTTCTTATCTGACATAGGAAACCCACCCATCCCAAATGCAAGTGGACTCTCCTTCCGCCCTAACTTAGGACGAACAAGTTCAATCTAATTCGCAAGGCAAGATTCCCATCCATTTTCCTCAAGAATTTCAATACACTAACTCTAAAAGAAAAAAATCTAAGCCCACGACTGAAAACTCATGGATTTATTCAGGCAAGTTCAGATCAACATCCCTCTCCTAGACGCAATCAAGTATATACCTGCCTATGCTAAATTTTTTAAGTATATCTGTACTCCAAAATGGTAGACCAAAAATCTAGGAAAGGTACATCTTTCGGAGACAGTAAACTCGGTCATATAGAGAAAGCTGCCTCCCAAGATGAAAGGCCAAAGTGCGCCTTTGATTTCTGTGATCATTGATGATACTACTTTTAACCGCGCCCTTCTTGATCTCAATGCCTCATTAAATATCATCCCCACTGTTCCTTTTGAGGAATTTAAGATCAGTGATCTCAAGCCTATCGAGGTGATCCTCCAATTAGCTGACTGATCTTCAATAAAACTGAGGGGGATTGTCAAGGATGTCCTTATCAAGGTCCAGAATTGTGTCTTCCCAGTTGACTTTCTAGTCCTTGACATTGAGATACCTGAATCTCTGATCAACGCCCTTATCATTCTTGGAAGACCCTTTTTGGCCACTATGAAAGCAAATATAAATTGCTATTTGGGTAAAATGGATATTAGTTGTGCAAATCAAACAATTACTCTTGACATTTTCAAATCCTCCAAGAGATTCCATGATGATGATAACTTCTTTGATGACTTAGATACTAAAACATCTAATTTGGTGGAGGAAATAATGTTAGTTGATACTCTTCCCGATCACAATTTTTCACCTTTTAAGGGATCAAGAGGAAGACATCTTTCATAAGGGCATTCACATGTCCACTTTTTTACAAGATTGTCCATCTTCTATGCATCACTTTATGCCTGGCTGAATGGTGTAAAAGATAGCACTAGATGGGTGGTAACCCATCATTTTTCCTTTCTTGCTTTTATTTTTTCTTTTCTTCTCCCAGGTTTTGACCATCCTTACACTGATCGCCTTTCACCAAGGTGTTATTTTCCCTCCTAATGCGTGAGGACATTGCATATCATAAGCGTGGGGGAGTATTTTTAAATTTTGACGATCGATTCAAGATTTCCAAAACCTAAAAGCATTTAAAAATTTTATTTTTGCATGCATTTTCATAATAAAAAAATCTTGAAAACTTTGAGGAAATTTGAAATCAGGACCAAGGTTGAAGATTCATTTTAAGGTACAATGGGATTTAATCTTTAACAAACTAGGTACTAGAATACAGATCTAATTGTTAGACCTTTTAGGTCTACTCTTAGACTAGATCAAGTATCTTTCATTAAATTCCTCTTGAACTCATGATGATTCAGGTAGCTTGATCTCTTTTTGCGACCTAGAAACTACTTGGCTTAGTCTCCAACCCAAAAACTCACGTCCCTTGTGAAATTCTTGTGTCAAATTTCACACACAAAGCCAACACCTAAAGACACTTAGAAAAATTAGAAAAGTCCCTTGTTTAGTCTTAGTAAAAATTTGAGGCAGATGATTGGTTTGAGTTCCCACTGTCGAGAAGGAGAAAAATGTCTCATTTAAGGATGTGATGTCAACATATACCGCCTCGACGCTATTCCATATCTATATTTCATACCTTTAAACAGAGCATTAAGGCACAATTTTGTGGCTCAGGTGTCTTGGACGGTGTTCTACCCATAGTGTTGGAGCAAGAGCCTGAGTTCACTTAGAGCATCCCTTTACACCGCATTGTGTTTTAGGGTTGTGAGCTCCTGGAGTGTGTCTTGGACAGTATTATCTCGAAGTGCTAGCGCCAGAGCCCTCGAGGAGTGGTAACAGGAATGATGATCCTGACACACCCCCAGCGGGTGGCTCAGCTGGTAAAGCCCTTATACCACTATTGGGGGAACAGGGTCATTAGTTCAAGTCTTACCAACGCTGAATTTACCCGAAGACTATGGAGTTGAGGTGCTTACGGTCTCCCGGGGACTACCTCACAAGAGGAAACCTCATCATCAAAAAAAATGATGATCCTAACATATCTGTTGTAGGACTAAGCTAAGAATAAGAATGGAGGAAATTTTTAAAAAATGACCTTATAAATATCACAATAATGATGGCATTCACAAAGCACTGACATAAGATTTTAAAGGTTATGCAAATTGCGAGTCGAATTCAAGAGCCAAGGAAATCCTAACTGCAAAAATGATATCAGATCATTTGAATTAAAAAAGAGTTAACTTGTGAATTTTTGAAGAATATATTGATCCCAATTCATCAAACTTTTGGATCCAAAAATGAATCCCAATGATTTATCTCTGACAAATCTCATACCTTTCACATTTTCAATCAACCAAAATCCCGTAATTTTCTTTTCCTCAAAAGTAAAAAGAAAAAAAATCTTTCCTAAAAATTCATTTTGTGAAAATAGTTTTGCTAAGAAACTAATAAAAGATAAGCATGGGGGTGTGATAAACATCAGTTTATCATTATTCTTATGCCTTAAGACAAACCTAGCTCTTAGGATTTTAACTCCACAAATGGGTTTTCAGGATGCATTTAGGCATTTACCTAAGATAGGCATACATTGCATTTTATTATCTTTTTGATGAGTTTGTTTGAGTGTCAGGGATAAGCAGAATGTCAGATCCCTCAAACCTTAGCACTCAGGAAGGCAGAAGATGAAGGAAGAGCTCAAATCAACTGGGTCTCAGCTGGATCCAACTCATCCCAGTGATCTTCTTCTCTTCTCCCTTGGTGCCTTCTTCCTCTTTCTTCTTCTCCCTTGTGCCATGCCAAGGAGGAAGCATCCATCTAGGGGGATAGCCAGGCAAGGAGGAGTAAGTTGGAGGACATTCACCTTGGAGGAAAGCTAGGAGGGATATCAACTTGGAGGCTAGGAGAGGCTCTTTTCAAGCACAGGAGCCACTATGCTTGGAGCAAAAGCTATCTCCTTCATCATCTTTGGAGGACACTTTTCTTCTTTCTTTATTCCTTGTATTAGCTAGTGTTTTTCTTATTTTTGTAACAAGCATTCCGCTACCGTCATTCACTTTACTTGTAATACAAGAATTTAGTTGCCTTCACTTTCCTTTTCTTCAATTTTGCGTGTTTCATGTTATAGTAGTTTAGTGCACACACTCTTCCCTTGTAATTACCCTAGGCACACTTGCCTAGGGTGTGTAGAAGAGAAGATTTCTTGTTGTCACTTAGGGCGTAGTTTTCATATTTGCATAGTCTCATCACATTCTCGCACTTCCCAATTATTTTCAAAACCCTAAAAACAACAAAAATCAAAAATACGAAAATATAAGTGTGGATCTATGAGGCAAGAGAGAGAATCAATTATTTGACTAAAAATTTGGCCTCCTTGGATGACCTTAGATACTCCACTATCTAGGAATATAAATTGTAAGAGTTGATTGCAAAGATACGCATCTCAACGACAAAACTCACTTTTTACAAAATCATGTATTTTTGACATCAGCAGCCGATTATTGGATGCATGATTGTATGCAGTCAAGAAATGAATGGTATATACTCATTCAAGCCTATAATCGGGTAGGCCACCATCTATGAAATATGGAAGATGTTGGAAATTAACTCACAAAGGTAACCAATAAAGTTAAATATTCAAAAATTAATTTGTTACCGCAAGAGTTCGAGCCCTTTTCCATGATGAAAAATGAGAAGTTGACGAAAATGTACATGAGGTTCACTCTAATCATGAGCAACCTCAAGTCCTTGGGGAAAACCCTTATCAAAGGTGACCTCCAATCCAAGTTGCTATGTTCCCTCAATCTGGAGTAAGAACAAAATATAACAATGATAGAAGAGGCTCATCAAATCGAAGACCTCTACATGGACGTGTTGGGGAATCTTACGACCTATGAGAACAAGATGGACTAAAAGAAGAAAAGCTCACAGGGCCAAAGAAGAAAAATCTAGCACTCAGTGTTTAAATCAATAGCAAGGTAAGTTCCAACAATGAGGAACTTTTTTTTCTTACTAAAAGTTTTTGCAAGTTTCTTAAGAATAGGGAATGCAAGGAAAATGAGGAAGAGCCCATTTGTTGCTACCATTGTAAGGAAAAATGACATCTTAATTTGAAATGTCCAATCTTAAAGAAGAAGACAAATGAAAAGAGACACAAAAAAAGGCCATTTCAAGCCACATGAGATGACACTAGCTCAAAGGAAGAAAAAGAACCCAAGAAGTCAAAGAACAAAACCGCTTACCTCAATGTCATGGCCATTGTGGACAAATGCAGGAAAGAAGATAATACAAGGAGGTAATTCTTTTTCTATAGAAGAATTATAAGATGCTTTAGAAGAGCTATATGAAGTCAGTAGATCTCTGAAATTAGAGACAAAAATCTGAAAACCACTTATAGTACTCTTAAAATTGAAAAGTATGATCTTGTTGAAGAAAATAGAACTCGTGTCTTAGAAAACACTAAGCTTTTTGAAGAAAATGCTCTTTTGAAAACTGAAAAGTTTTTGCTGAAAAATAAAATATGTATTGTTGAAAAGGATATGTCTTGCCTAAAAGAAGAATCAAATAAGCTAGTTGATAACTTAACTAAATTGGCTAAACGTAAGACAAAGATGAATGAACCTAAGTCTAGTCATGCACATGCTAAAAGAAATTTTTATGTACAAGGCCAAAAGGTTAGAATCCAAGTGAATCACAACCTTGGTCAATTCTCATTTTGCAAATCTTAGAATGAATTCAAGGAGTTACTTATTTGGACTTCATTAAGAAAGAATCAAGGTACTTGGAGAATCACATGGGTATGAAAGTTGGAACCCATACCAATGGAGATAAGTTTACTTGATTTTGACGATCATTTATTTGAAATAGCATGAAGATAGTGGGAGAATTTCTAAAAATAGATATTCAAACTATCCAACAAAAAGGGGGAGAATGGCTATAAAAAAATAGATTAAAATTATCTCTTGTTGGTAGTTAATTTCTTTTGAGAAGTTTTAAATTATAATGCATGTTTTTAGGGGGAGATTATCATATTCCCTTTGTCATTAAAAAAGGGGGTGTAAAATATTTTTAGAAAAGTATGTATTAATGGGGAGCATAAGAAAAATAAAATTAAAACCTTTTTAATAATGTGAAAAGGGGGGGATAATATTTTGCTTTATATATATGATTTTTTCATCATCAAAAGGGGGAAGATTGTTGGTGCGCATACACCACGATCATTAATTTTGATAATAACAAAATAGTTATTATTTAACGTTGCATTTGGAGATTAAGATATTATTATTGGATGCATTGGATGAAGCATAATGGAAGCTCAAGCTCCATAGAAGGATGAAGGAGCTCAAGAAGAAAAGCATAAAAGAGCATGGATGAAGACTTGAAGATTTAGAGTTTAGGATTACTTTTCTTGTGTTGTATTTGATGTAATTTTATTTGCATTTTCACTTTCCTTAAATCTTTGTAAAAGATCTCTAAAATAATGTTAAATAACCTAGATAGTCATTGGGACACTTAGGAAACCAAACCCAACACCTAATGGCCTCAAAATGACCTAATACAGGTCTAGGGCATCATCCAATTTCATGATGCATCGACCAATCATGTAGTGGCCAGCCGTTTGATCGCCCAGTGCCTGAACCAACGCCTATATAAGGTGTCGACCAACAATCGAGCAATTTTGTGAATGTTAGCTAGTTAATGTTCGATTTCCTTGGAACTTGTGTCCAATTAATAACCCTAATTACTTTTCTAATTACCCTAGGTAGACACTCTAGCTAGACGTCCAACCTTCGACCAAGGACCATCCAATCCCATAGTGATGCATCAACTGATTCTGTGAATCCAACAACCTATGAGCACCAATATCCAAGTCCAAGGATTCAAGACCAAGAACCCTTTAGTAGTTAGACAACCGGGCGTCATCCAACCACTATAGGACAAGATGTCTAATTTTCATCCAACTAGTGAAGACCTACCTTGGCTACTTGCACCCCATTTAACAATGCCAACCAAAACCTTTTATTGGTCGACTAACCCAATATTGGGGGGTCGACCAATCATCGTCCAGCTACTATTGTCTAATGTTTCTACATCATTTTCCAAAAATCTGATGTAATATCTGGCAACCATAATTCTTCCTAATGGTTATATCTTATTCCTACGCACCTCTAGAGTGTTTTCTAAGACTTCTATAAATACCTATGGACACTACTACTATTAAAAACTCAGAGAGAAGAAAATCCAGAAGATACACTAGTGAGATCCCAATTCTTCCTACCACCTTCATTTAAAGAGAAGATAAAAGTGAGACATTGTCAAGCTGCTCTCAATTTCTGCATTTCACATATGAGAGTACTATTTACTTTGCATTTCCACGCCAATCTACTTCCAATTTAAGGAAGTCTCCTACTTCCAACTTAAGGAAGTCTCCTTTCTTATAGGAGTAAATTATTTTAGGTTTGAGCTCTATAGGACTATTTTATTTTATTTTTATTTGGATATCCGACTTACAAATTCCTGTCTACGTTTCTTCGTAGAGAAGAGTGGTCTTAAGGTATACTACCCCTGATCAAGGTAGTGTTGTGTTGAGATTGTGCACCGTCGTTTAGGTGACATGTTAGTAGTTTGATTAACTCAATCGATTAGGAAATCTTAAGTCAGAGTGGCGTAGATATATTTTACCTAAGTTAAATTTCCACCTAAAAATATCTTATCTTTTTGGTGAATACATTGTGTGCAATTAAATATCATTTTTATTTGTTCATTATTTTAATTTTACACTATTCACCCTCCTTATAATGCAATCTACAAATATAATCATCAAGATAGGATGGCGCTAGATTGAGATTAAGAAGAGTTAGGAGTACAACGAGCACCGAAGTTTACACACGCCCAAGTTCACAACTAACATTGGTTATAAGCGAAAAGGTGTTTAATCAAGGCACAAGGCAACGGTTGGATGAAGCCTCCGTGTGCAGATAGCAAGTACTTTGGTGTTGGCATGAGGAATGGTGTTGACAATTGGGTAAGGTAGGATTCTAATTCAGATTTTAAGGTCAGAGGAAGGAAGTGGAATGGACTGTTGAAGGAAGGCAAATGTGTTCCCGAGGAACACAAATAAACAAATAAATCTAGGATGAAAACAGTAAGATCTAATTGGAGGGGTCCTTAATTAAAGTTGAGGAGTTTGAGTTAGTTTATGACAAAATAATTTCATTTTACGTGTCTGTTAATGACGTTTTACTGGTCTATCGTGCCCCAACTTCGTAGAAAAAAGAAATCTAGAGTGGGAACAAATCGTTTGTGATATGTATGAGACGGTTGTCAATTATGTGAGATTGCAGTTGAAAGATGTTATAAAAGGTTGAAAAGACGCATTGAATATGATGTAAACCTATTCAATCTGTGTGAACTACGGTAAATATGGAGGCAGTCACGATTCTTAGACAACATGTGACAGTTCCTCTCTTTGAAACAAGGAGCACTTCCAGTTCTATCCATGCTATCATTCAATAATTTTCTGTTGAGGTCTATCCGTTAGATCCAAAGATAATGTCCCTTTAACCTTATCTTCTATATCTTCTATAGTATTTGATAATGTCCTCTCAATGCCATTATCTCCTGAAAGTCACTGACAAGGCTCATTATTTTTTTTTGGGGTTTTGGATTGTAGCGTCCCGTGTTCTTTGCAAATGTCCAAAGCCTAAACACACTTCTCATCTTTATCTTCCATAAGCAGCACATCAGCTTTTTACCTTTCGAGTTTTGTCCCCCTTTCTCTTCTGCAAGGTCAGGTCACGCAACCTCATCGTTTCGGTTTCACCAACAAACAGATTTTCCACGTGCACGAAAAATAGTGATTAACCCAATGCATGACCGACAACGTCACTTGTAACATAAAGCTCTTTAAAAGAAAAATAGTGGATGTGCAAGAAATTTATGAAAAGAGTTTTAGCTAAAGAAAAATCTATATCGAATGTTCACATTGCTACAAATTAAGATTTAAGATAATACCCTAGCAACCATTTCTTGCCATCAAGAACGTGACTTGCAAGACTTGTACTCTTGACCTACTTTTAACCAACCCTTCTATACACAGAAAAAACCCCACGGCGAATCCTCCCATTTAACAGAGGCCTTTCCGTCAAATGCAATCTGCGAGATTCCAATGCTTCACCTCCTCAATAAGGTGGGACGTGCTTGCCATTGCTGCAAGGTTGAAGCAAAAATCCATCAAAAGGAATCATCAACCACCAGTTTAATTTAATCCTCTTGCTAGCAAATGCTACAGACCTACCCATGTAAAAGATTGGTCGCATGTAAAAATTAATGAGAAAACTTTAATCCCTTCCCCAACTTATGTTGCTGGTTGGCGCATCTCATACTATGTAGCATTCAGTTGAGAGGAAATGCAGAAATGTCCAAATTCTACTGCCACTAGAAACTATCAAATGTATTCTCAGCTCTATGGAGCTCTTTATTTCCTTGCAGGTAAAACAGCAAAGAATTCTGCCAAGGCAAAGTATGAGAACAAAATAATGAAATTCACAAGAATTCTTATTAGCATCATGTCAAGGCACACCAATGCACATTGACAAATAAGTACGACGAATCACCCATCAATTCTCCTATAAAGTGAATAATAACAATATAGTAAACAAGTATCCAAGACATGTGCAAGATCCAAGATCACAAACAATTTTACTACGGCTGCATATTGTGGGCATGGGAGGCTTCCTGTAGGGTATTAACAGCATCTTGGTAATTCACAATGCCCATGAACCAAAACTCATGATCGTCAATCAATACAACCTGGATGTACTTCTCAGATGGGTTTGTTTTGCTTGCTGAAGGATTTACAGTTCTTAGCTGATTCAAAGGAATCACCACCTGTCAATTCATTGTATAATATTGTCAGCTCGGTAGACATATCAGATAAGACAATAAAAGAATTGGGTACTAAAATAAATGATACTCATCAACAACTAATGTGAGAATGTTGGAAATATATAGCACACCCCCATATATATGCAAACAAAAATTCAGTACTCATCACGATACACAAGTATTTCAGTGTAAAGCTCCGTGATAACAGCCATATCAAAAATACATACAGCAAGAGAACAATATAGGAAAATCCTAAAAAAATCTGGCACAGAAAAATAAAATAGTGTTAGAAAAGTTAACAATCAAAGGGTCCCTTGTAGGACTCCTCTTAGAGAAATGCCCCCTACTATAGTGGCACACAAGTCTAGCACATTGCCTCCAATCAATGATCCCACCATCATGTTTGATGTGCTCGGCCCACGGTCATCCTCGAAAATTACCTCACAAAAAGTAGCCAATAAAGAGAAAGAAACCTAGAGAGAGAAGGACCAAGACTGCATGCAAAGAATTGGGAGGTAATCTCCCAACACAGAAACCCTCCCATGATTAAATACCCCATTGTAAGATGTGGGCAGAGACCAAAGAGCCACATGATCAATAGTTATGACTCATAGTCGTAAAGCTTAGGATCCTATAGCTAAGAAATAAACAATCATGGGCCAAAAAGATCAAAGAAAGATTTTCTACGGAAGTATCGAAGTTTCAAATTGATCCTCCTAGGCCCGAGTTTGACCCAACCCAACTTGGCTTGGCTAAGGGCAAGACACCACATGCACGGGTGTGTTTCCCAAAAGACCTCAAACTAATCTTGATGAAGATTAATTAGAAATCTCCCATCAACCAACCATGAAATTGAAAAATATGAAGAAATATTGGAATGATATATCCTGGGTCATCAAGACAATCGATTTAACAATAACAAGCCATTTTCTAACCGGCGATGATGTGAAATAGGGGTTTAATTTAAATTCGTTGTGAGTTATGTGCTAAGAAAATTAGACCAAACGAATATTCAGCTTCACAATTTGATCATTCTATCAACTATAACACATGAGGAGAATAATCAATAATTTACTGTGAGGACTTGCATGTAATTTTTCCCAAGTCTCTACCTACAAATAGAGGTCTTTGGTGATAGTTTGAAATTTCTTTCTTTCCAACTTGTATTCATAAATGCCTAAAGAATTTCCTATAAGATCTCATTGCAGTAGTACAGTATAACAACTAACCTTGCAATAAAAGAGACAAGAATTAAATGTGTGAATTACTTGAAATTTATAATCAAATATGCTTTTAGAAGTATAAAAGTCTTTTCAGTAAATATTGACAAAAGAAACACTCCTTCCCTTCCCCCCTCTCTAGCTTGCCAGTCACAAGGTGTAAAGGATCAGTCTAAATTCATGGACATGGAGACTCCTTCCGCATGCAATCCCTTCAGAGCATTTAAAACCTTCCGCTGTGAGCACATTATCAACTCTACTGCATATTCCTGCATCAACCGACTTACACCTCTACCAAGCCATCTCCACCTAGGAGCAGGACCCCTCTACATTCAAACAGTTCTCTGTGATGTTACCTGCAACAACTATTCCCCTTACTTTCATTTTAAAAAAAAAAAAGCCAAAGGGTAGTTAGCCCTTACTTTCATGACACATGGGAACTTACTAATCCATCGTAGGATGTGATGGCAATAGGCTCCAAGTGGGTACCCACCATGAAACATAATCAAAATGGGTCTATTGCATGATACAAAGCAAGACTAGCTACCAAGACATTCACCTAAACATATGGAATAGACTTCTTTGTTGCTTTTTCACCTATGGCTCAGCTTCCTATAGTTAGGATCTTAATTTCTATGGCGATTTAGTCATCCTAGCCTCTTAACTGTTAAATGTGAAAAATACTTTCCTCTACAATGAAATGTAGGAGGTGGTGTACATGCAACAACCACTAGACTTTAAGGTTCAAGGGGAGTGTTGTAGACTATTGTCTCTATACGATATAGCTTGACGTAGAGCTCAAAGCATGGTTTATGTTCCAGGATATTTCCCTTTCTCTTTATTTTCCATATTTGAACTGTTTGTGCTTTATTATATTCTTTAGGTCCTCTTGTGTATTTTACCCACACCTCTTTCTCTATATAAAGAGGTGTAAGGTTTCCAAAGAATAATTGATTACTCATTTCTTCCCACTTGATATCAGAGTGGCAATCCTAGTTGGCGCTTTAGTATCCCACCAAAAACCCTAGCCTCTAAACCCATCCACCGAAAACCCTGCTTCTCTCCGTCGTCGTGCCACCAATCACCACCTAGAGAGAGGCGCCTCTCACCCCTCTCTCCCCCGCATAAGTGGTTGCATCGAGGCAGCGGCAATGTCGCCAGTTACTGCACCGCCGGCCGCTGCTCACGGTGAGCGGCGATGCTGCAGGCAGGTGCGACGTCGATCGCTATCAGCATCAAGCGACGGCTGCAAGGATCCCCGAATCCTGTTGGACGACGCCAAAGGGTCTGAGGATCCTTATGGTGGCCTTGTTCGATCCCAGTAGGGCTGGGTTCTCTCTCTCCCAACACGATATCTACTGATCTTGTGTTGGGATCACCATATGAGGTATTTCTAATGATTCTAAAAATCACATTTCAGATTAGATATTTGGTGGAATTTCTTCCTGATTTGGCGAGATGGCATTCCCATCATCATTCAAAGTCACAACGGATGCTTCCACGGAAACGGGGAACATCAAGAAGCCATTCTTTGTTCCCATCATGAAGTTGGATGAAACCAACTATACATGTTGGTCTCAGGCATTCCTTATGACCATTGAAGAGCATGATAAGGAACATATCCTATTGGAGGTGGAGCCTACCAACAAGATTGGGAAGTATGTCATGTGGAAAAGAGATTACGCCATGGTCAGGGCTTGAATTATGAACGTTGTTGCGTCACATATTGGAGATGAAATAATGTACTACAAAACCGCCAAAGAAATGTGAGATTCTCTTCATGATACGTACTCTCATGAAAAGAATTCCAGTAAGGTATTTCAGATCACTCATGATATTTTCTCTCAAGTAGAATGATCTCTCTTCCTCAATATTATACTAGATTAAAAGGCTTTCTTGAGAATTATAATGCTTGTAGTCCTATTTGTACTTGTGCTGCACAGAAAGAGTACCACAAGGAGTTTGCGGCTCTCAAGTTTCTTTCAAGTCTTAGTCCAGATTATGAGTCAGCCAGGTCCCAGATGCTTACCTTGACAGAGCTTCCTACTTTGGAGGAGGCATATAGCAGACTTAGTAGACTGTGAGTCAAGTCTACAATTCCAGAGGCAACAGGACAAACCTCTACCTTTGTTGTTGCTGGTGGTAGAGGAGGACATGGCGGTTCTGCTATTCAGGGACGTGGACGAGGCTGGGGGTAGCCTAGCAAACCACACCCTACTTGCTTTTTTTGCGGACGTATTGGACATGTTGAAGCATCTTGCTGGACCAAGCATAGAAAGCCACCTATGGCTAATCAGGCTTTAGTCACTACTGAGACAGAGACAGATATGGTTTCCAGAGCAGAGTTTGATGCTCTTGCACAGAGACTAGTTCAAGTCACACAGGAGTCTCCCTCTACTACAAATACTACTACCCTTACATCCTCAGGTATAGAGGGTAATTCTAGTTTCTCTGCACTTTCACATTACAATAGATCTCCATGGCTTATAGATTCTGGTGCATCAAGGCATTTGAGTGGTGATCACTTGTCGTTTAGACATCTACAGTCTGTTACCTCAGGGAGGACTGTACAGGTTGCAAATGTCGCCATTCCAAAGTAGATGGACAGGGGGAGATTTCTCCTACTCTTGGGTTATAGTTATCTAATATCTTATTCAAAGCTATCAAGGCGTTAAGCAACTATAAGGCGACAAGCTCCTTAATTGCCCAAGGCAAGAGACGACAAAAAGGCAATTTCCCTATTGAATTGAGGTGACAAATCTTTTTATTTCTTAAAATATCGAATATACCTAATAAACTCACATGGTAACATCGACTTTCATAAGAAACATGCAATAATACTATTTAATTAAACAAAAAAAAAATGATCATATCATATTTAAGTAACAATAACATATATTTATTTTATCATACAACATGTAAACATAGCTATTACATTTATAATTATAGGCCAAAACAAACAACCAAAAGATATATCAATGTATCTACCAAATCAAGATAGTGACATGTACATTTTTTAAGAAGAAAATAAGGGCTAACAATGGATGTGAACCCTTCACTGCATTAATAAAATGAGCTAATTACACCAAACATTACAAAAAGTATTATAATGATAAAACACTCCCTATTAAGACTCCCTATGAAAAATCGCTCAATTGTGTCTGAGCCAAATGCATCACAATAAAGTGAAGGCTTTCCTTAAGGTAGAGGCATCCACCAACAACTTGCAAATGTTAGCCCAAAAGGTTCTCTCTGATTCATACTCAAGATAATAACATGTATTATAATATGCTATATTTACAGTACAATACAAATTTAATACCATAACTTATACATAAATTATTATATATCATTAGAGAGTTGTAAACAGTCGGAGAGAATGAAAAGTTTTATTCTCAAATGAAATCCTACACCTCTTTATATAGAGAGGTGTTGGGAAAATTACATCATAAGTCCAATAGGACAAGAACAATAACAGACAAGTCCAAAACAGTAATAAAGCATCACTAAAGTGCTCTACCAGCACTCCCCCTCAAGCTAGAGCATAATATCAATAATGCTCAGCTTGGAACAACACTTATCAAATGCAACTCTCGCAAGAGGCTTTGTGAATATGTTCGCTATTTGATCTTCAGAAGATACAGATGAAGTGTCAATGATTCCACGTTGTATCAGGTCTCTAATATAGTGGCATTCAACCTCAACATGTTTTGTCCGCTCATGAAACATTGGGTTGTTTGCAATATATGCAGCAACGCGATTATAACACCTCATCTCCATTGGTCCCTCTATTTGAACATGAAGATCATGTAGAACTGATCTGACCTAGACCATCTCTGTACCTGTCTGAGCCATAGCCCTGTATTTTGACTCTACACTAGATCTGGATACCACCTGCTGCTTCTTACTTCTCCAGGTCACTAAGTTGCCTGCCACATAAGTGCAGAATCCAGTTGTTGACTTTCTGTCTGTTATGCACCCTGCATAGTCAGCATCAAAATAGCCAACACTCATAGATGAGCCCTTCTAAAATAGGACACCTCTGCCAGGTGCTTTCTTCACATATCTAAGCACCTGTATGACAGCATCCCAATGCTACCTGGTCGGCTTGTCCATGAACTGGCTGAGTTTCCCAACTGCAAGGGAAAGATCTGAACAAGTAATAATAAGCTACAATAATCTACCAACCAACTGCCTAGAAGATCTGCTGTTTACAGGTGAAGACTCAGTATCATAAAGATGTCCTTTGAGATCCATGGGTATATTAGCAAATTTAGACCCCATCATTCTTGTTTCCTGCAAGATATCAAGGGCATATTTGCGTTGACTAAGAACAATACCCTCTCTGCTACGTGCCACTTCAATCCCAAGAAAGTATCTGAGCTCTCCCAAATCCTTCACAAATGCATCAGCCAGCTTCCTTTTACCTCAGCTATCCCAGCAAAGTCATCTCCATTAAGAATCAGGTCATCCACGTAGACAAGGAGTACAACCACTCCCCCTTTTTCTCTTCCTAACAAACAAAGAGTAATCAGCAAAAGATCGTATAAGCCCTATGACCTGTAACTCCTCTAAGAGTCTCTGGAACCTTACTCTTGGGTTCTGCTTTAAGCCATAGATAGCTTTCTTCAATTTGCACACACACTCTCCCTCAACCTCAAACCTAGGAGGCTGTTGCATATAAACTTCCTCTTGAAGATCATATAAAAATGCGTTCTTCACATCCAACTGATGAAGAGGCTAGTCGAGTGGGCAACTACAGACAAAATCCGAACAATAGACAGTCGAGCAACAAGAGAGAAAGTATCAAAGAAATCTACCCCATATGTCTGGGTAAATCCCTTTGCCACCAGTCTCACCTTATAGTGAGAAATTATGCCATCTGGGTTGTATTTAATAGCAAATACCCAATGGCACCCAACTGTTCTCATCCTCCATGGCCTGACGCCATTTTGAATCCAGCATGACCTACTGATGGGAGGTAGGAACGTGCATTGTAAAGAGAGCCGCTGTAAAAGTAGCAAATGAACTGCCAAGATTGGCAGTAGAGACTGTCTATACATTATGATACTAGGTACAACTCCGTGGAGCCTTCTGAATAGCAATTGAAAGATCAAAATCCTCCTCAATATGCTCAGTAGCAGCAAGAGAAGACTCATCAAAGAGACCTGCACAAACACCACTAGGGCAACTCACGTCAGTATCAACCCATACCTGATAAGGGGAAGAGACAGGTAGCTGAGGTGGTGGGGGGAGTGTGTTCTTCTCACCATTCATGTTGTTTGTATGTCACAGGTAGCCTGTAAACCTGAGTGATCACAGCCTTCTGCCTCATGGGAGTCTGTGGTAGTGGTATCCTCACTGTGTAACAGGAATTTGTTCCAAGGTAACTGATGGAACAGGCATAGGAGACAAGTCTCCCTCAAATGTCACCTGATGACCATTTGTAGAGAACTAAGGAATGGACTCATGAAATGTGACATCTGCTGTCACATAATGCTTCTTACCACAAGGGTCATAGCATTTGTATCATTTCTAAGTGTTGCTGTAACACAAGAAGACACTTCACTGCCCTTGGAGCCAACTTGTCCCTACCATGTCCCAGAATGTGCACAAAGGCTACACAACCAAACACCCGAGGTAGGACAGTGAATAAATCCTTCTCAGGATAAAGGACTTGCCAAGGAACTTGTTCTTGTATGACTGAGTTGAGCAACCTGTTAATCAAATAACATGAAGTTAACACTGCATCACCCCAATACACCTGTGACACATTGTGTTGTATCAATAGTGTCCTAGCCACATCAAGCACATAACGGTGTTTTCTTTCCATTACTCCATTTTGTTGCAACGTATGTGGACAAGATGTCTGGTGAACAATCCCAAAAGATCTATAAAAGGCCGCTAACTTAGATATACAGAACTCTAAAACATTATCAGATCGTATAATCTTCACAATACTAAAGAACTGAGTCTTTATTTATAATATAAATGTTTCAATCACTGATCCAACATCAGATATATTTTTCAAAAGAAATAACCATGAAACCCTAGAAAAATTATCCACAACAAGTAGATAAAATCTGTAACCCAATCTATCTAGGACATAACTCGGTCCCCATACATCCATGTGCAGTAAATCAAAGATAACAGTAGAACTATAAAATGAACTAGGAGGAAAACTGGCTCTGTGATGCTTTCTCAGCTAGCATGCATCACACAAAATCTCCGTAGCTGGCGAAATATGAGGAATGACGCATCGAAGCCTGTCCAATGAGGGGTGCCCAAGACAACGATACCACTGAAGAGATGTACCAGCACTAAATGCAACCTCTCCCTGACACATAGCAGCAAATGGAGTATGGATCAAGCAATACACACCCCTTCTCATGTCCGCCACCAATCGCCCTCGTAAGTTTGTCCTGAAAAATACGCCACAACTCATCAAATATTGCACAACAGTGCAAGTCTTTTGTAATTCTACTAACAGACAAAAGACTGATCAGAAATTCTGGAACTCAAAGAACATTAAGCAGCATTAATGTAGAAGTCACTACCACATCTCCTCTGCCATAAACCCTACGCTGCCTGCCATCTGCTACCTGCACATATCTCCTTGAGGGGAACATCATGAACCTATCTAAAACATGTCTCATCCCCACTGAGATGCTGAGATGCGCCTAAATCCACTAACCACAAGGCACTGTCAGTGTTACCAGACCTGTAAGCAGAAGTCATACCTGAAGTGACCAAGGCGGCAGTATCAACAACAGTAGTAGTCTCCTAGGTCAACTGGGAGAGAAGTTGGACCACGGCATCATAGTCCGCATGAGACACCATATCGCTCACCTCCTCTGAAGAAACAGCCTGGTTGGCCATAAGAGGTCGACCATGCTTCGTCCAGCAAGAGACCTCTGTGTGGCCAATATTCCCACAGTGCGAGCAAATGGTGCAAGGTCTACCACTCGTACCCTGACCACCACGACCTCTCCCTCTAGTGAATGGATGGCCTAACAAGCACATGTATGTCCAATCTCTGACATGGATGGCCTAACAACCACCCTCATCTAGAGATGGAAGCTCAGCCAAAATAAGGATCTGGGACCTAGCAACCTCATAGTCTGGTCCAAGTCCTTCAAGGAACTATAGGACAGCATACTCCTTCCTATGTGCCCTCTGAGTGACACAAGTGCAGACAGGTCGACAAGTATTGCACTTCTCAAGAAGCCCCTTTAGAATGGCATAGTATTGCGAAAGTGACTGACCCTCCTAATTAAAACTACCAATAGCATGATGAATCTCAAACACCTTGCTAGAATTCTTCTCATGAGAATACATGTCATATAAGGAATCCCACATCTCCTTGGCAGTCTTATAGTACATAATTCCATCACCAATCTGAGGCTCAACAGAATTCAAGATCCAAGCACGAACCATTAAATTATCTTTCTTTCATGTGGTATTCTTCCCTGATTTATCTTACGGCTCCAACTCCAACAATAGATGTTCCTTATCATGCCCCTCAATAGTCATAAGGAAAGTTTGAAACCACTTAGCATAATTGGCCTCATTTAGCTTGGTGATAGGAACAAAGGGGATTTGTAACCCCAATTGTCCGTAGCGGTAACCGACAACACTTCCGAAGAATCTGAGAAGGCCATCATGCCTTAGAACTACCACAAGATGCCACAGATACGATCTGAAACCAATATTCAGATCTAAAAGATCACACAGCAGAGAAATGTGATCTCTTGATCATGGCATATAAGATCAAAAGACCCTAGAAAACATCCCAAGAGTCGCACACATCCTTTGGATCACGACTTAGCGCATGTTAGGGTACGGGAAATACCCTAACAGCGCTTCTACAAGGTGGTGCACCCCTTTTCAAGCAAGAAAATCATGCCACCAGCCCTATCAGGGCTGCAAGAGGTGGCATGGTCTGCCGTAGAAGCAACGACAACGCTACTGGCGGCGAGATCAGTCGATGGCGGTGCTTAGCAGACCTGCAGGAGGCCCAGAGAGGCAAGGCGGCGCTGCTGGCAGCGAGATTTACCGGTGGCGACGCTCAGCAAACCTGCAGTAGGCTCAGAGAGGTGGAGGCGGTGCTACTGGCAGCGAGATCTGTTGGTGACGGCACTCTACAGGGCCATAGCAGTCCCCTCGAGAGGCAGCGGTGGTGCTGCTGTGGTCAGCAATCACCGGCGACGATCGCTAGTGGCTGCTACCACCGCAACACTAGCCAGAGAGGCCCGCAGCAGCCTGGTGGAGCCGGTGGAGGAACATGGCTCGCCAATTAGGGTTTTAGTGGGAGGTTTCGGAGGCTTGTAAGGGGTCGGATATCACAAAGCCGATCTAAGATCACTGCTCTGTTACCAAGTTGGAGAGAATGAAAAGTCTTATTCTCAAATGAAACCCTACACCTCTTTATAGAGAGAGAAGTGTTGGGAAAATTACATCATAAGTCCAATAGGACAAGAACAATAACAAACTCTAAAACAGTAATAAAGCATAACTAAAGTGCTCTACCAACATAGACAATAACAAATATACACATACACACATCATTAAATTGCAATATATAATAATTGTCTATTACTTGTACATATATGTCTTATCAGACAAACAATAGTCTAAGTTAGGAAGAGAATGCAAAATTGAGCATATAAAAGTTGTCAATAACATATATGTATGTAGGTATTATGTATATACAACAATATATAACACATACATATAACATATGTAACTTAAGACTAAATAAGAGTCTTATGGTCTTACCTAAAGTGAATTGAGAGTAAGGCAACGAGGCGCAAGGTGACCCAAGTGACAAAGGCGACTAAGTGATAGCATGGACGAAGCCCCTAGCCTGAAATAGCTCCAAGGCGACCTTTGGCTTTCTCACCTAGCCCAGTAGCCTAGTAGCCTGAGGTGATAGCCTTGACAACATTGATCTTATTTATGCCTGAGCTCTCATTTAATTTACTATCTATGACCAGAGTTACAAAGGATCTCAATTGTCATGTTATATTTGATGATGCGGGTT
The DNA here is from genome assembly GCA_037157565.1 of Thalassia testudinum. Taxonomy (NCBI): domain Eukaryota; kingdom Viridiplantae; phylum Streptophyta; class Magnoliopsida; order Alismatales; family Hydrocharitaceae; genus Thalassia; species Thalassia testudinum. The sequence goes on from JAZHRO010000031.1 coordinate 175,778,931, forward strand.
GTGTATTACAGGATAAGCTAATAGGGAGGATGATTGGTGGCGGACATGAAGGGGGTATATCGCCTACTTCAGATGGACATAGCTACATCTTGCCAAGACAAGTATGGTTTTGCTATTGGCACTACTCTACAGTAGCATTATCACCTTGGACACATTCCTCTGGACAGGTTACGACGTGTTATTCCCTATCTATCACCCGCTACTAAGATTAGTTGTGATGCATGCCAGATTGAAAAACACCACAGAACTTCTTTTCCTACTAGTTCCTCTTTGTTAGAGTCTATTTTTGATTTAGTTCATTTGGACGTTTGAGATCCCAGTCGTGTTCCTAACAGGTTGGGACACAGGTATTATCTTGTTATTATGGATGATTGTTCACGAATGTCCTAGTTATTTCTTTTGAAGAATAAGTTCAATGTGGGCAATGTCATAGAAGAGTTTCTCACTGAAATAAAAACTCAGTTTTCTGTTACTGAGAAATGTGTGAGATCAAATAATGCAATGGAATTATGCACCTCCAAATTACGTTCATTATACAGGTCACATAGCATTGTACATCAGATCACATGCCCACATACATCCCAACAAAATGGGATAGCTGAGAGGAAGCACATGCATATTTTAGATGTGGCAAGAACTATTCTCATACATCATAACGTACCTCAAATGTATTGGGGTGATGCAGTACTCACGGCATGTTACTTGATTAATCGGATATCTTGTTCTGTGTTATCAAAACAAATTATGTGGCAGATTCTACATCCTGACAGTGATCTTTTTGTAGTGACACCTCGCACATTTGGATGCGTAGCCTTTGTACATGTTACAGGACTTGGCAGAGATAAGTTGGCGCCAAGAGCCACTAATTGTGTATTTCTGGGATATTCTCACACCCAGAAAGGATACAGGTGCTATGATCCTCTCACCATGAGACACTATATTAGTGCAGATGTCATATTTCATGAAGCTGTATCATATTTTTCTATGGCTGCCAGACAATTGTCATTCATACCACAGGACAGAACTTCTCCATAGGCTCCTACGCCTATACCATCTACTCAGTTTGGTGATTATACACCTATTCCAGTGCCTGCTCAGTCCTCTAGGGATTCTGGTGATAGCAAGTTCAGGGATCCTCCAGTGATATATCAGATTCCAGTCACTTGCAGACCTCATGCTACCCCCTCTCCCCCACCTCAGTACCATCATCCTCCCCTACACAGGAATGTATTGACGATACTAATGAATTTCTGTATCATGATGTCGCTATAGGGTCAGCAAGTGCATCTGAGGATGATGGTTCTCCTACTACAGATAATAATATTGCCTTCCTGTAGCAACTAGGAAGGCCCCACGTAGTTGTGCACACTATCATGTGACTGGTGCTTCTATATGTGATGGTCTTAGTATCACTTTTGCTGCGTTCACTACAACACTTATGGCATCCACAGTACCGTCTACTTACCAAGAGGCTATGCTGGATCCTACCTGGCATCAGGCTATAAAGGATGAAATAGCGGCCCTTCAATCTCGTGGCACATCGGAGCTTACTTCTCGACCCATAGGGGCCCAGGTGGTTGGTTGTCGATAGGTCTTTACCTTGAAATATAACCCTAATGGGTCTATTTCTAGGCATAAGGTTCGCTTGGTAGCAAAAGGGTTCACTCAGACCTATGAAGTGGATTTTTTTGATACGCTCTCTCCTGTGGTGAGGCTTCCTACAGTCCATATTCTTTTATCTGTGGCAACTAACAAAGAATGGGATCTTCACCAACTAGATGTGAAGAACGCCTTCCTCGATGGTGATCTTCAAGAGGAAGTATATATGCAACAATCCCCAGGATTCGAGGGTAGGGGGAGTGTGTCTGCATGTTGAAGGCAATTTATAGGCTTAAACAGAGTCTTCGTGCGTGGTTTCATAAACTATCTGAGATAGTGGAAGGCATGGGCCTAAGGAGATCTACATCTGGCCATTCCTTGTTTACCATGAAGACTGATAGGGGAGTGGTTGTTCTACTTATTTATGTTGATGATCTTATTATTACAAGGGATGATACTACCGGTATTCTACAGGTCAAAAAGGACTTGGCTGCATAATTTGTTATGACAGATTTAGGATCCCTTCGTTATTTTTTGGGCATTGAGGTGGCTAGAGGGAAAGATGGTATTGTAATAAGTCAGAGAAAGTATGCATTGGACGTTCTTAGGGAGACTGTGATGTTAGGAGCCAAGGTGGATAACATACTCATGGATCCCAAGGTACACTTATATGATGAGGATGAGCCTGTGGAGAGCAGAAGCTACAGGCAGCTAGTTGGGAAACTCCTCTATCTTACCATTACCAAACCTGATATTTCACTTGTTGTTGGAAAACTTAGTCAAGTCATGGAGAAGCTAACTAATTAACATTAGAATGCTGCAATGCAAGTACTTAGATATTTGAAGAAAAATCCAGGCCATCGGTTATTGTTTCACAAAGGGTATCCTATGATAGTGGTAAGATACTCTGATGCATATTATGCTGATTGTCTTACTGATCGTAAGTCTACTACGAGGTTTTGTACCTATGTTACAGGGAATTTGGTGACTTCGAGAAGCAAGAAGCAAACTGTTGTATCTAGATCTAATGTTGAATTAGAATATCAAGCTATGGCTCAAACAGCAGCAGAAATGGTTTGGGTGAAGTCTATCTTACAAGAAATATATACAGATAGAGGACCGTATGGAGATAAGGTGTGACAACCTTGCAGCTACATATATTGCAAATAATCCCATATTTCATGAACATACCAAACATGTGAAAATCAATTGTCACTACACCAAGAATCTTATCCAGAAGGGTGTTATTTGCACATCTCCAATTGCTTCAGAGGACCAGACAGCAAATATCTTTACAAAGTCACTGAGCAGAGCTACGTTTGATATTTGGTGTGACAAGCATGGACATCTACACTCCAGCTTGAAGGGGAGTATTATAGGATATTTCCCTCTCTTTATTTTATGTATTTGGACTGCTTATGATTTATTATATTCTTTAGGTCCTCTTGTGTATTTTACCCACACCTCTCTCTATATAAAGAGGTATAGGGTTTCCAGAGAATAATTGATTGCTCATTTCTTTCCATTGTCTATAAAATTATCAAAACCTCAGGTTCTAAAGGTCCTTAAATTGTTCCTCATTTGTAGAGAAGACAACGCAAGGATTGGTTGTAACACAAATGCACTTAGATGACATTACCCTTGCTAACAATGATACACATGGTACATGAAATTTGAAAAAGTGACCAGCATATTTCATTATCAAAGATATTGGTTCTCTTCAATACTTTGTTGGGATAGATTTTTTTACTGGAAGTGCCAAGCCTACTCATATTCCCCTGAAACCAAAGGCACCTCTTTATAATGAGAAAGCAATATAGGAAAGTTAAATAAGAGTGTGGATAAGCTTGCCAAGGTACATTGGGATGTAGCCTTAATGGTGTTGAGATACCTAGCATCTTCTCCAAGAAAAGGGTTGCGCTATCCAAAACCCAGTTTTACATTCTAAGTTACATAGATGCTAATTATGCTGGTTATCTTGTACATAGGAAGTCCATACTAGGTATACCTATGTAGCTAGCAACCTAGTAACTTGGAGAAGTAAGAAACAAGCGATTATATCACAATCTAGTGCAGAAAACAAATACCAATACATGGAACAACTGCAAATTGATGCAAGTAAGCTCTCTTTTTTACTTTCAAAAAAAGTAAGGTCCCTTTTGTCAAATTTGCACATTTCCATCATTTCAATTGGAGATGTGTTGAGACATCAAGGTAGACGCATATATTTTTTTGAAGGTAATCAAATATCTCATGAGTGAGCCGAGCAAGTGGAGATAGATTGCCACCATACTAAAGATCTTATCTAGAGAGGAATTCTTTGTACTAAACATGTTGCCTTAGAGGATCCATCAACAGACGTTTTTACCGAGACATTTCCGCAAACTTTATTCAAAGGATGTTCAAGTAAAGTGTGATTAACAACTTTGCTCCAACTTAAGGGAAAGTGTTTTCAAAAATAATACTTAAGGGAGAGTGTTAAGCTATTTTCTTATTTTATTTCTTTTTCTTGAATTATTTGTTGTTCATGCATCTCCAAAAGGGTTCGCATGTAATTTTCCCTACGCCCTCCCAATATAAGAGGGGCTACGTTTTCAGTCGTGGTAGTCCTCACATTTTCTTTTAATTTTCTCTCCATATCTTTGCTAAATAGAAACATCCTTCTACATCAGTGATACACGTTATACGTCCAAATCCATCCCCCACTTCTTTTAGCTTAGTTTGAAGCTATCTTCTTTCTTCTTCTTTAAAGTCAAGTTTCATGTACATATGCTATCAAACTTTTTTTTTCGCCTTACTAACTGCATTCTTTTCTTTTTTTTTTGTTTTTTTTGTGATTCTATCTTTCATCAGTTTTGGCCCAATAGAAGCTTTAAGGCAAAGCCCTTTTAACTTTAAACTTCTCTTGTATTTCTTCACTCCACCAGAACTTCCACCGAGCTTCCCCTTGTCCCAATGCTCCTCATTTGGGCACACCCTAATAAGCTAATACCTCTTTAACCACTCTTCTATACAAGTCATAGCCTTCCACATCTCGTCAATACTTCCACGATGTTGAGAGGCCCCTTGTTACAGTATCTTCCTGAAATTTATATTCTTCATTTTAAGATTTCACCATTTAGTCTTAATATTCTTAGACACCAATTCTCTTCCAAATCAAAAAAATCAATTTCACATTATTCTCTTAAATATAACTTGCTTTTAGATCAGACTATTTCTTTTCTACAGAGTTACTGAATAACATCAAAACTTGATCTCTTTTTTTTTTGAGAATGCAACTCATAATACTGTTGGCAAGTGAAGAATCCTATAATGGCATTTGTCACATTGACATGAATGTTTCAGATGCAAACTCATGAAATTTACAGGAAAATGATACCTTGTAGTAGCTCCATTCAGTTTTGCCTTCAACTTTGTATGATAGGGCATTATCACTACAAAAGGCCAGCTTTTCAGAAGAAAGATATAAAATTCCCATGACTGGACCAGCAGATGTAGATAAATAACATGCGTAAGACTTCTTAAGCTGTTCATCTGGGAGCGTCTCAAAAGTGTTCCGAAATATTTTCTCATAACCACCTTCCGCTATCACTTTAGTGCTCTGTGCAATCATGCCCATTGCAGCATCAGCAACACTAGGCGCCGTTTTCACTGTTAAAAAAAATGGCCGCAGGCAATAAACCAGATTAGCTAGCTCATCCACAGCCCAAAATGGTGTAATTCAGAAAAAAAAACGAATAGAATGAAGATAATGTTACAAAGTTACCTGAAAGAAGCAACTAAGAAGGGGCATAAAACAATTTCCCATAAACATTTAAATAACAGAAGGATAAAATATCTTTTACGACTCTAGAGATCAACTTTTCTTACAAAATTTATCCAAAAGACTTAATTGACAAGCCAGAGACGTAAATGCTACAGTTTAGCAAATAATACTTCCATGAATAATACCAGTATCACAATCTAATAAAAGGCAAGAAGATTGCTCAAGATGTCTATTTGTAAAAGGTTCCACTAACAGAATATTTAGAAACATACAAAAATTTATAATAGTAATGTACTGAGTTGCAAAATGACAAGTAAATACAGCTACACTTCCACTTGTAAAAAGGTTCTCTTCATGGTATGATGTGCTAAATCCCTAATAACTTCAACAACATTTCTCCACTTCTACAGCCATTTACATGGTATCCCCATGTTGGAGATCGTGAGATCTAGTCAAATGTGGCAAGAAATCCCCTTGCCGACTTTTTTAGTAGTTGGCTTGTAGGCCAAGTATTAGGTTACTTAGTTGTCAAGTTTGGATATTTTAGAAAGTCTTTATTAAGTTATATTAGGAATAGGAATAAGATTACTTGTTTTCTAGTTTGGATATTTTAGAAAGTCTTTATTAAGTTATATTAGGAATAGGAATAAGATTACTTGTTTTCTAATTTGTTATAGGATCGGTTCTCTATATAAAGAGACCTATACGCACATTATTATTTGGGTTCTCTCCATTAATAAAAATATAGAGTTCTCCACTGCATGTGCTCTTCTCTCCCTATCTCAACGTGTGCATGATCTCTCCATTATCATGCTCTCTATTCTTTGACATGGTATCAAAGCAGGCATTCCCGAGCGCCTAATCCATCACCGTGCTTCTAGAGATTTAGCATGGGATCTCTCTCTACATGGAAGAAGGCCTTCCACATGTAGGAGAGGAGCGTAACCAAAGGCACCTCCCTTGGTCTTGTGGTGTTGATGCGTGAAGAAAGGAAGGCCACACAACCCCTCTTCTTGTGCGTGGAACAAGCCACACTAGACCAAATATCTTGTGCGAGGATCATTGATCGTGTGTACAACACCACATGTCGCATGGTGCTCTTCCTTGTGTCAATTGAAAGAGAAAGGCCTCCTCAACTGCTTGGGATCGCTTACCATCTGTGGCCACTATGTCTGCTACAACCTTTATTGTCCATTGCATCAACAATCGGACCTAACCCAAAGGAAAAAAGCCTCAGGACGTGTCCCCCACAAGGAGGATGACCAATGGTGGGGAAAAAAAGCCTCGCCGATGGAAGCTTCTAATCTGGTTCTTTATTCTCCTCCAAGGGGGGAGATTTTCTATGAAGAAAAGGCGACCATCATTGTGCTTGGGAACGTATCCCATCCTATGTTCAGGGTCCTTCAAGTTCGAGTACTACCCCGACTAATGTTGGTGCTGTTGTGCCTCCCATCAAGTTGAAGATGTCCAACTTAGGGGGGAATGTCGGAGATTGTGAGATCTCATCAAATGTGGCAAGAAATCCCCTCGCCATCTTCTTTAGTAGTTGACTTGTAAGTCAAGTAATTAGGTTGCTTAGTTATCAAGTTTGATATTTTGAAAAGTCTTTATTAAGTTATATTAGGAATAAAAATGGGATTACTTCTTTCCTAGTTTGTTATGGGATTGGTTCTCTATATAAAGAAACCAATATTATTGTTTGAGTTCTCTACATTAATAAAAATATAGAGTTCACCGTATGTGATCCTCTCTCTCTATCTCAACATGTGCATGACCTCTCTATTATCATGCTCTCTAGTCTTTGACATCCCACTTCTTCCAACTTTTCCTTGGCTTAATTTGTTGCTAGAATAAGAACTTTAGAATAACATTGTGTAAGTAGGATAAGCCAATATGTTTCTTTGGTTAAGATATCATCTTTTGCAGGACTCGTATGGAGTTTCCCTCGGCTTGGCAAAAAGAAGTCATGTTCCATGTGGAGCATTTGATTTTTGGCCAATTTATCGAGAAGGGTTTTTCCATTGTTAGATCCAATTTTAGGAGATGAAAAGACTTTCAATTTCTAAGATGATGATTGGACAAGAAAGGAAGTTTTGAGCCTTAAGTTTCCAAGATTGCATGCTCTTTCCTATTGTTATTATTATTATAAGGGTGCATGTGTCATTCTTTGATTGTATGAAGGCTACTTTGTATTTTACCCTAAGGCTCTCCCTATAAAAGGCGACCTAGGGTTTCTAATATTAGACGTGCCATGTTTTCTTTTCTCCCTCAACATATCAGAGCAAGGTGGATCCTAGATCCTCTGGTGCTCTTCCCACCAAATAATCTTCTCCTCTCTCTCCGATCTCTAGCACCTCTGTAGAGGCCATCAGAGGCGTCACCAAAGGGCACCACCGGCGCCGCCAGCAACCAACAGCGTTACCAACGCACCGACGGCACCCAACAGCATCACCCGACTGCTGGAGGGGGGGTTCGATGACCTAGCACTGCCTAAAGCTTCGCCACCGATCCTGCTCAAGCCCCTAGCACCACCACAGGTCTCCTCTCTCGCCTAGCAACGTGGTCTAGTGACCTAGCGTCGCCACCGATCCTGTCCAAGTGCCCAGCACCGCCGCAGGGCTTCTCTCACCTAGTAGTGCCACTAGGCCCCTTTCTACATCGCCGGTAGCCCAGCAGCACCACCGAGGACTGCCGAAGGTGTGATCTTCCTCCTTTGGTGCCACCTGGGTTGTTGTTCCCTCATTTGGGTTGCTACACACACCTGATCGGAGGACGATGTGCTAGAATACCTCCATAGGAGGCTTGGGTTATGGTTCATACTTCTCATAACTCATAGATCGTGTTCTACTGCTCTTATCTTCATATATGTATCTTGGATACTCAAAATCATATCTGAGTTTATCACCTAATTCTCATCACTTCTCGTGGTCATAGTCATGGCATCTACCTCAAATGAAACTGTTGAAGCAAAACCGATAACTACCTCAGCTTCCTTGATGATCCAAGGGACCACTATCAAACTTAATGGATCTCAAAACTCTCTTATGGATGCAAGCATTCAAGATATTTGTGGGTGGCCACAAGAAGCTTTCGATTCTCACTACTAATCCTCCTAAGTCAACTCGTAAGGATTTTGAAAAATGGCAACAAGATAATTATCTAGTGATGAATTATCCTAATAGTGTGGAGCGATAAATAGCATCAAACTTGTTGTACAAGAAGACGATGAAGGATATGTAGGAGAGCCTATCCAAGAAATATTCTCAGAGATCCAATCATGCTCGTCTGTCAGATATATATCGCCATATATGGTCTATGTCTCAAGGAGAAAGGATGCTAATTGATTATTATACAGAGATGGAAGGGCTCTTTGAAGAACTAAATGTGTTCCAGCCTTCCTATTGTGATGCTCAAACTATCCAGAGACAGACTTGGCAAGTCTATAGATTCTTGGACGAGTTGAATACTAAGTTCTCCTCTACCCGTAAGAATATTCTAGCTCTAGAAATTATACCTGATTTGGAGACTGTGTATGGTCATCTATAGAAGATATATATGGATGCTAGCCATCTTCCGGTTGTCTTTACGACATCGAACACTGAGGCATCAGCCTTTGCTGCATCTGGAGGTAGAGGTGGATTTCGAGGGGGTCGTAGCTATGGAGGTGGTTGTAGACGTGGACGTGGATGTGGATGAGGTTGCGTCTATGAACCTTTTGTTCACTGTCAGAGTACTACTAATCACCCCTCGAAGAAATGTTAGGCCAAATTTGGTTATCTAAGAAATCGCTCCATTATTGTTGTAGTGGTTGAGGGGGAGCTGCTTCCCTCTACTAACACTTTACCTACTCCTATGTCATCTCCTACTCCTCTAACAATGGATGATTATAATCGTCCAATGGCCCTTCTGCACCAGCTTGTTGCTTCAGGCACTAAGGCTTCTCTAGCTGCCACTAGTAGCTCTACACACCTTGCCACTACTTCATCCTCGTCATCATGGATTGTTCACTCAGGTGCTTCGAGTCATCTTACTGGTAAGGAAAATGCTATTGTTTTTATGCATAAGGCTAATTATATCACTTCTGCTCATCTAGCAAATGGTACATATTCTCCTGTCACTGGTGTTGGAAAGGTTCATTTTTCCAATAAGATGAGGTTGTCTACTGTTTAATGTGCTCCAGAATTTTCGTTGAGCTTATTATCTGTTTACAGATTATGTAAGAAGCTTAAATGTGATCAAATCCAAACAGGGATCTTGTTCAGACATATGTAGGACATCTGGACATATTATTGGACGTCTGAAGTTAAAGATGTTTCTCGAGAATCAATTTTCTAACACTCCAACGATCATATATGGTGTGACAAACAAGATTTGGGTCATAATAGGTCTAAAGTCTCTTTATTAGATGTCTGGAGAGGGTCCTGGACAACTGAAAATATTAACAAAATATTTCCAATGGGTCTCGAAAAGATATTGGTCTGACAAAGGTATCAATAGGCCAACGATCCTTGTATTGGACGTCTGACAAGGTCTTCAGATGTCTGAAAGTAGGTATGGACATCTGGAAATAGGTCTGGACGTCTGGGGCCTAAGTGTTCAATTTGATAAGGTCGAATTTTCAAACAACTTAAAAGACAACGTCTGGGACTGGTGTTGGACGTCTAATAAGGTTGTTTGAATATTGTATTAGTTTTCTAAGATGATTCCTAATTTTTCCTAAGTGGGTAAGTGTTCCTAGGACCTAGGTTAATACATTTTGGGCTCTTTAACATGAATCTAAAAATGAAAAGATCAAAAACAAGATATAAAGATTACAATAATTGTTTTCTAAGTCCTATTCTTCAATCTCCTTTAAGCTTTAAGTCTAATGCTCCATCTTCACGACTCCTTGACGCTTTTGTCCTTCCATCAAGCTCCTTCGTATTCCATGGTCTTGAGCTTGAGCTTCTTCTCACTTGCTTCCATTTGCATTTTATCCTGAAATCTTAAACTCAAATGCAAATGTCAAATAACAAGTATTTTGTTATCATAAAAATCAATTATCGTGGCACATTTGCACCAACAGTATGAAGGGTTTCTGTGCCCTTAAACACAGTTAGGAGATCTGATGGGATCTTAGTGGGATGGTTGGAGGATGAGTTCAGCGTTGACTCAATTCTTGGCTTTCATGTGCTAACAGTACAGTTATTAAGAAGAAGGGATAATCTAAAGATGTCTGTGTCTGTGGTTTATGGACCAAGGAAGGTGCTCGCTCTCAACTATGGGAGGATCTTAACCAGATGGCTGAGAAATGTCAAGGATGTCCTTGGCTCCTAGAGGGTGACTTCAACATAACTCTTCATGTCGAGGATAAACCAGGTGAAAAAGGCAGAACAAATCGAGGCTCAATAGCTTTCACTAAGTTTATCTCCTTGCATGGTCTTCTGGACCTCCTACCCAGCTCGTGCACATACACCTAGAGGAACAATGCAAGGCAGATGTCCTGCATTGACTGATTTTTTGCCAATGTCGAGATGGCGGAGACGATGCCACTTGCTAATGTATGTACCTTATAAAGGCCAATTTCCGACCACACTGTACTGATGTGGCAATCAAATGAGGAGCAACAATTTGGAACCTAATTCAAGTTTCACAGAGCTTGGCTTCTGAAAGAATGGGTTCAAGGAGCGAGTAGAGGAGAAATGGAAATCCTTCCAGACAGTTGGATTGACAGCAACTCATTTACGATATAAGTTACGAGAGCTACGATCTTTTCTAAGAATGCATAAAAAACAAATCAGGGAAGAAAGAAATAGGAAGAACATTGCCCTAGTGGAGATTGCACGATTGGATAGGAAGACATGGGGACACTCTCAGAGGAGGACCGCTCAACCAAGTTGACTCACAAACAATGCAAGTGGAAGACAAAAAAATGGAGGCTGAGAGGAAGGGCAAATCTAGACAAAAATGGATTAAAGAAGGAGATTCTAACATAATTTTTTCACATGATGGCTTCGAGGAGGCGAAGAAGGAACTAGATAGACAAAATGAGGATCGATGACATTGACTGTGAGGGCAGGGAGGCGATTGGTAAGGCGACTACGGATTACTTTAGGGATTTCACAAGGAAGAGGAGGATGGGGTGTTGGAGGTGGTCTAGTTCAGATGTCCCTTCTATCTCTAAGGGGCAGGCAATGGATCTTACTGGGAGTTCACTGAAGATGAGGTTAGGAAGGCCATTTGGGGGTTGAATGCAGATGCTTGCCCTAGACTTGATGGCTTCCTGATCCATTTCTATAAGGAATTTTGGTTGTTTCTGAAGGAAGATGTGATGCAGGTGGTTAGTGAGTTTGCAATGGAAAATCAAGGGTTTAATAGGATCAACAAATTTTGTATGTTTTTACTCTCCAAGAAGGCAGGGGTGGAGGCTATTGAAGATTACAGACCTATTACGCTATCCAATGCTATTTATCTCATAGTAGCAAAGGTCCTTGCAAATAGACTAAGGGGAGTATTGGGGGACATTGTTCATCCTATGCAGACAGCCTTTTTTCCAGGAAGAAACACATTGGATGGATATGTGATTGCTGCAAAGATTCTATCCTGCTGGAGAAGATTGAAGAAGAAGGCCTTCCTTTAAAAGGTGGATTTTAGTAAAGCTTATGACTTTGTCCAATGGACGTTTATTTGGGCAGCCTTAGCAAAAAGAGGCTTTCCAGCTAGATAGGTAGAGTGGATGTTACGTCTTTCTCCATCCTACTTAACGGAAATCCGATAGGTGGATGTATTTAGCCGAGGAGAGGGGTGCGAGAAGATTGTCTGCTAGCCCCCTGCCCTTTGTTTTAGCGGTGGACATGTTGGCTAGATGTGCAACTAGATGTTGCGAGAGAAACTTGTCAGGGGTTTCTCGGTAGGGAATGAAGTGCAAATACCGATCCTTCAATACACAGACAGCACTTGATTTTTTGTAGAGGGATCTAAAGATGGAGCGAGAAGCATCCGTATCCTTCTAGAAATATTTAAGGAAGCATCGGGACAGAAGATTAATTTTTCCAAACCCACGTTTGTCCCCTTCCACATGATTACCTAGGAGGCAAGCTTGTGTAGCTTGGCATTACATACGACAAAGGGTTCCCTACCGATAACATACTTGGGTTTACCACTATCAGATAAGCGAATTCCATTACAGGAATGGCAGCCGATAATTAGAAGACTGGAGAAAAGGCTATCGGGTTGGACCTCTAAGGCTCTTTCCAGGGGAGGAAGACTGGTGCTACTTAAGGCAATTTTGTCCTCTATGCCTTCTTACTTTACATCTGTCTTGAGAATGCCACAGAAGATTGAGAGGAGGATAAGTGGATTGATGAGACTTTTTTTGGACAAATTTTGGATTGAATGGAAAAGGGGCCAACATGGTGGCTTGGGACGATGTGTGCATGCTGATAAAGGAAGTCTTGGCATTAGGGACCTCAGGAAGATGAATGATAGCTTCTTGGTGAAGTAGTTTGCTACAATTCTTGAACACAGATAGGATATTTTGGGGAGATTCATTGAGTCTTGCTATAGGTCCTCTAGGTGCTGGGAGTTGCTTGCCTCACGCCAAAATGGAGCCTCTCAATTCATTAAGTCGTTGTCGTCAATTATGCCAAAGGTATAGAACTTCCTCTCTCCTTATGTAGGGCCGATGATGCTTTTATGTTTTGGTTGGATGATTGGATGGGACAGGGCAGACTGAGGGATTAATTCCCAAGACTATTTGTGTTGGCTGCAAACAAGGAGGCAAGGGTGTTAGACTATTGGAAGGGAGCTTGGAACCCAACATTTGTGGGCAACTTGTTAGATTAGAGAACCTAGGAGCTCCAATTATTGTGGCAAGAGCTACAAGGCTATCAACAAAAAGGTGGTCGAGATGGTTTCGTGTGGGATGGTAAACATTTCACAGTCAGGGAGGCATATCAGAGGCTGGGCAATGGAGGACAAATAGTAGACCAGGATTTTATCAGGGATTGTAGACAGATTCGATCGTCCTCTTCTCCTTTGAAGGTAAAAAATTTTTGCTTGGATGTTTAGGAAAGGAAGACTAATGACAAAAGTTTGGCGGGCCAAGTGGGTGGAGAACATGGATAGGCATGCTCTTTGTACCACGCAACAAATGAGGACATTAAACATCTTTTCTTTGCATGCTCGTTCTCTACACAAGTTTGGGAACACTTCTAATTGAATTGGATAATGCACACCAGCAACAATGATTTTTGGAGATGCTTTAGATCCGGCAATCACAACTGAGTGCAAAACTCATTTAGGACAAAGAAGGAGAAGGCAAAAGCTCCAGCAATCCTCTGGGGTATCTGGCTTGGGAGGAATGTGGCTATATTCAAAGGCCTACCTTGAAAATTTTATTTCTTATATCACTTTTTGATGAGCTCCTAGTCAAATACTATGTAATGTGATTACTAATTTTTATTAATATATTTCTTAGGAGGTTATCACTTGGATAGCCACCCTTCCCCTTTCAGAAAAAAGGGATCTCAACTAAGAGCACTGACATGTTATTCTAGAGGTGTGTTGACCTTATGAAAGGGAGTAGTAGCTATTTGCAAAAGAATGATTCCATTTTTAAACCTCACTTAGGGTTAAGAGTCTTTCCTTCTGGAAGGATAACTTCTCTAGGACAAGATGCCTTAACAAGTTATTATCTTGATTATTTGCATTGCTTTTGATAAGGATACTTCAATTGTTGATGTTGGTTTGTGAGAGGGGGAACTTGAACCCTTTTGTGGAAAATTTGTCAAAACAAAAGCCTCCATGATCTCCCATCCTATTGGAGTCTCTCAAACAATACCATGGAGGAGTTTTTTTTAGCAAGTTGGCTCTCCATGATCTCCACCCTATTGGAGTCTCTCTCAAACAGTACCATGGAGGAATTTTTTTTCTAGAAAGTTGGCTCTTTTTTGGATTTAAGGGACTTAACTATGTAGAAGACCTATAAAAATAAATAAATAAATAGAGGGGAGTCTCATGAGAGTCTCACGTGCACGGAGAAGTAGGGGGGGCAATGGGGACAGTCGAGTTCTCGTGTGCTATAAGGGTCGAGAGAAGGGCCATTTCGCTCGAGACTGTTGTGACTTGGTAGTTTGCTTGCTTTGCTGCGGTTGTGGACATCAGTGGAGATCATGTCTAAAGAGAAATGATTCGAAAGTGAGGAATGTTCAACAACAGCTCCCTCCTCTGCCATATGGTCCACCATCCGTGGAGTTGGAGGTTTCATGGTTGGCGGGTGTGGAGAAGAATGATTCCTTGTTGAACACATCTTTGATTGGTGTTCTTGTACGTGGTGTAGCAAATGTCGAAGAGGTACGATCTATCGTTTCTAAGGTTGGTTTTTCATCTCTTTTTGGTTCAGGGGAGACTGATATTGATTTGTTAAAGTTCAGGGAGACAAGTTCTCATGATGTTTGCATTAAATGGAGGCTTATAGGGCTTTATAAAGGAGCATCTAATGAGAGGGTCCCATTGTATCCTCATATTAAGTTTCATATTTTTGGGATCCCTCTTCAATTGAGAACACTTGACATAGTGGAGGCGATTTGCGAGTCGTTAGCTTGCATAAGAGGGTGTCATGGTATTGGTCTCATGAAGGGTGATGCTTCGTTTGTGGAGGTTGAAGGTGAACTGCTCATGGGTCGTGTGCTCCCAGAGAAGATGGCCTTGCGGTTTGAAGGTTGTGCATGTGCTCTCTCTTTCAAAGAAGTTGGGAAGGTCAAGATGCAGCACACCACTTTTGCAACAATGGTGGCTGCCAACGGTGAGAGGCCAGCTTCTCCGGCAAAGGGCAGGGCAAGGCACGTGTGGAGACAAGTGCTAAGACACATTGGCAAGCCTGAAAAATTCAAATCAGAGACAGCTGGTGTGGTAACTAATTTGCCAAATATTCTCCCTGATTTTGGGGCTGATGGCTTTCCATATTTGGAAAACCATTACCCATCGCATGCTGAGTTGGCAGGTACATTTCCAAAGAGCAAGGGGTTCTGTTTGCACTCTCAACAGGTGGCATCCGAAACCAATTTTGGATCCGGGCATGCTGAGTCTGAGCCTAATTTTTTTGTTTGGTTAGGCCCAATGGACCATTTTTCTGCAAGCGATGGGTCTCCTGTTGCTCCTTCATCTTCTACTTTACAGGTGGAACCACTTCCTGGTGCTTCTGGGTCTATTTTTCGGATATCTGGAGAAGAGGATCTCATTGCTTCTCAGGTCTTTCCCAATCTGACAGAGTTGCTGGGTACCGTTCCTGTTGGTGTTTCAGCACAGAATCAGGAACAGCCTATGGGAGACTGTTGGTGATGCTGCATCTAGGGTGGGCAGTACAGTACCCAGTGAAGATTTAAATGATCGGTATGAGGGAGATCCTACGCGATCTGATGTGCGCAAGGATGTCTTTGAGGCAGACAGGACACAAGAGTTGAAGGAGAGGAGTATTCTTCGGCGATCTTCTTCCTCAAGTAAATCTTCTAAGTCCACAAAAGTAGTACTGCAAAAAAGAAAATTGCTCCTTGATTCCTGTTATAAGAGAGAGGTGATCTCAAAAAAGAAGTTGGCGCGTGAGAAGAACTCTAGCAGTCATAACTCAGTGGAGACCGATCATCGAGTTGCTAGTGTGTTGAAAGTCAAGAAGGTATGCAAAGGAGGGAGGAATATCATTGCTAATGGTTAAGATTCTTTCTTGGAATGTTCATGGACTTCAAGACGAGGTGTGGAGATCTAGCTTGAGGCACTATCTTGCTAAATGGAGGGTGGATATTGCTTTATTAAAGGAAACTCATTTGGAAACTTTGACCCCTCAGCTGAGAAGAAGCATTTGTGGTGATTGCTTTACTAATTTGTTAGAAGTGAAGGTTGTGGGTGGATCAGGGGGAATCCTAATGATGTGGAACCAAGAGTTGGTCGATTTGGATCACTATTTGCTGGCCAGTCCTGTGATTACAAGGATTTTCACTAGGAAGTCTGATGGGCTTTCCTTATCTCTCTCCTATGTTATGGCCCTTGTGAGGATATTTCTAGGCACCAATTTTGAGAGTAGATCGTACGAGAATCACAAGCGGTTGATGGAATGCCATGGTTGATTGGTGGGGACTTTCATGCCACGTTATCTTCCCTTGATAGGCAGGACAGGAGGTGAAACAGATCAAATGCAAACTTCCAAAGGTTAATACAGGACTTAGAATTGCTGGATGTGCCAATTTTCAAGGTGCAATATACATGAAGGAATGATAATGGTGCAGTGTCGAGAATTGAAAGATTTATTTGTAATCTAGGTTTGGCAAAAGTCTTTCAGGGGTCAAAAGTAGGGGTGCGAGATAGGCCTTTTTCATCTCACATTCGTCTACTTTGGTGTAATAATGATGGTTTGACATATTCTACATATTTCAAGTTTCATAAATCGTGGTTGAAGGAGCCATGATTTAAAGATTTCATTCGTGACAAGAGGATGGAGATTCCAACTTCAAGTTCAGCCACTCGCACTTTGGCTAATAAGATATGTCGTATCAGGGCAACTTTGATGGACTTCAAGTGCAATCTTGTGGCAGAACGCAAAAGGAGAAGTGAGGCCCGATGGGTCCACTTAAGTGGACCACAAATTGACCTAAGTACTCATTAATTATATTTTCCTAGTTTCTAATTTCCCAAGATCTAGTGATAATTCATCTTAGTCTGCATACATTTTCTGTACGCCAACTTCACATTTACTAACATATTTTTATGTTACCTATTTGTTGTATGCAGGCTAGACGCAAGAACTATTGGAGCAAACATAGAGGGTGTCATTTACAAGATGTCACACCTAGACCTGTGCACACCTCTCCATGCTTTAGCCAACCTCGCATATTTAGTTAAGGCTCAATTTAACAAGGAATTGAAGATCCCTTGACCTTAGGCGTCACTAGCGGGGAAAGTTGTTTTCACGAGCGAATACAACTCGATTGGTGGAGTATGAAAACTCCTCTTCCTCGCTGAAAAGGAACCGCCCTAGAGAAGGGGGTCACTAGCGCCTCTCGCCCGTCATTCCCACCTTCTCCACTGTGATCCAAGAGGCGTGCACTGTGAATCATCGTGAGCCTCGACCACACAACTCTACCGCAACGTGCACTTCACACACTGCGAGTGCGCGTGGTGACAGCACACACTGCCACCATGAAGCGCTCGCAACCACCACTGTGATCGCGTCCATCACCACCCCCCACCACTGCGACCACACCTTCACCACGCTCCACCGTCTTCCTCACCGGGATTACCTCATCCGCGACCAACCACTGCGTCGATCCATCACCCACCGTGCTCCATCCACCACAAGCACCTAACACCTCACACACCATGCTACCACCAGCACTTCCCCTTCATTCCCTTCATCTTCCCCTCAACGCCAACCACACCCATCACATTGTTCATCTCCTTCGTTTTCTTCTCCTTCCCCTGCTACTTCCCCTTCACAAAGAACCCATTGCAGTTACCCTCTCCACACACCACACGGGCCACCTCTGGCCACCCGCTCTCGACTTGGCTGCCACCAACGCACTCCCAGCAACTACCTGATGTCCACGCCACTTACCGGCGACCCAACACCAACCACTAACGCAACAACAGCAACTTCACCGTCGCTTAGTTCGGCTACCTCTGGCGACAGTTGCCACTCCATACAACTCTTCGAGGTCATTCCATCGACAAGCTCACCGGCGGTCGACCCCTCTCCAGGCGTTATACCCATCGCCCCTCGACAACTTCTCTCCGAGCGAGCACACATCACCACCGGCGTTCTTCTCTCTGACGGCCACCTCAAACACGCCACCACCACAAACGCGATGCCCTCGCTCAAGCCTCCCTCCACTGAGCTTCTCGCCGATCAGCCGAGCCTTCCTCGTCACATAGCCGTGCATGAAGGAAATCCCTTGTTTTGCTGCAGTGTTGGGTGAATTACTTATTACATTTGCTATCATTGTCATACTTGTGACACGCCCCTCTCTCTCTATTTCTCGTGCTATTTCGTTCTTTCTCTCTATGTCTCTCTCTCTATTATTTCAACGAATTTCTCCATAAATTTTCTAACATGATTGGGCAAATATTATTGGAAAATATTTGTGAGTATATTGGGTTTGTTCCTCCCTGAGATTATGACCTGATTTTGTGGTTCAATTTCAGCATATTTTTACTAATCTTTGATCGAGGGTTTCCCCCACATAAAAATACAACGATGCATCATTTTATTTCTAATATCATTTTCAAGTGAAAATCCGTTCAATCAAGGCCCTAAAGGTGATTTCTTCTCTTGATAGGAAAAAGCAAGTGGCACCTTTGTCTGTTAACGATAGTCATGAGTGTAGAAAGCTCCAAGGGGTGGTTCAGGAGGAATACCTGAAGAAGGAGATGGATTGGAGGCAAAAGTTGAGAAAGTTGTGGCTTAAGGAAGGCAACTCAAACACTAAGTTTTTTCACTTGTCAGCTAGTGCCAAGAGGAGAACAAATTTGATTAATATGTTGAAGGTTGGGGATTATATACTTGACCAGAGAGCAAATTTGTGAGGTTGTTCGGGTCCATTATCGTGATTTCAGTAGGAGACAACCTATTGGGGATTCACGACTAGGAAGGTCAAATATGATAGTTCTAGACAAAGAGATGAAGGCAGAACTAATCAGGGGGATCTACGAAGAGGAGGTTTTGTGGGCCCTCCGTGATCTGAAGGCAGAGGGGTCTCCAGGGCCAAATGGATTACAAATTATATTTTATTAGGAGACGTGGATGTTATGGCCATGTTACATGAGTTCTTTTCTAAGAATAGTCTTTGACAAGTTAAACAGGTTCTATTTATTCCTTCTACCAAAGCGGCATGGCGCTAATTCTATCGACGAGTTTTGGCCAATCGCTCTCTCCAATTCCATTAATTTGCTGGTAGCAAAGGTGTTAGCTAACAAACTTCGTATGGTGATGCCCAAGATTATTTAACTTGTTCCGTCAACTTTTATAAAAGGAAGGACTCTGTAAGATTCCTTCATTTTGGTAGAGGAGATGTTGGCGTCATGGAAGAGAAGGGGTCGCTGCATTTATGTGGAAGGTTGATTATTCAAAGGCCTATGATTGCATGGCTTGGCCGTACCTTTGGGAGATTCCAAGGAGGAGAGGCTTTCTTGAAACGTGGATGCAATTGATGAAGAGGTGCATCACTACCTCCTCTTTCTCAATATTGGTCAATGGGCACCCTGATGGATCGTGGACACAACCGCAGCATGGAGTCCAGTAGGGACGTCCTTTGGCACCTCTCTTGTTTAGCATCGTAGTTGATACTTCAACTCAGTTGGCTTTTAAGGCTTGTAGAGGGGATTATTTACTAGTTTCACACTTCACAAAGATGGATCCCTCCTTTCACCTCTTTTACAGTATGGAGATAACACCACCTTTTTTATAGGATAGTTTAATGAGGTGGTGCATGTGTCATTGTTGGTGAGAATTTTTACAGAGATCATTGGGTTGAAGATTAACAAAAGGAAATCTCTATTTGTTCCAGTCAATTTATCAAGTGGTCTTGCAGAAGACATTTCTAGCACCCTTGAGTCGCCAGTTGCTCACCTACCAATGAGATATTTAGGTCCTCCTCTGAGGGGAAAATGATTTTTGGCTTCTGATTGGAATGTGTTGGTAGAACATATCACTAGCAGGTTGTCATCTTGGAGTGGGAAGTTGTTATCTAGAGGACGTCTAGTTCGTTTTAAATCAATCTTGTCATCCAAACCAGTGTTTTATTTATCTGTCTTTAGACCACCAAAGAAGGTGATCAAGAAGTTGGAGGTTTTCTAAAAAAGATCATTTTGGAAAAGGGCAGACTTGGAGGGGAGATTTATTCAGTTGGTTGGTTGGAAAGAGCTTTGTCGATCAAAGAAGGAGGGTGCTTTGGGAATATGACATCTGGAAGGGTTTCGCGAGGCTCTCTTGCTTAAGTGGGTGGTTAGAATTCTATCAAGTGGCACCTCCATGCCGATAGTTTTATTGAAAGACTCTTATGGAGAATGTATGAGTTTGGAGGATAGGATGGCTGCTAGGCATGGTGCTTCAGCCTTTTGGTGTTCCATCCAGCCGATTTTACAAGAGCATGCATCAAATTTTAGCCCCATCTTGGGTAATGGTGATCGCTTTAGGTTTTGGTTGGGTGATTGGAGTGGTGTTGGTTTGTTCTCGAATCTCTTTCCACTCATTTTTTAGCTTGTTACTGACAGAAAGGTTTCTGTTTCAAATGTCTGGGATGAACATTCAAGATCGTGAAACATCCTTCTTCCTCTGGGACTGTCAAAAGCCTCCTCTTCAGAATTTCCGTACCTACTGGAAATTATTTCAGATTTCAGTCCAAGAAGAAATGAGCCTGACATTTGTCTGGAGAGAAGGGACTTTTTCTGTCAGTAGGGCTTATAAGAAAATCACATTTTCAGCTCTTGAATCCAATGAAATAAATTTTGACTGTGCCAAGTTTGGTCCCTCAAGCTGCCGCTGAAGATCAAGTTATTTCTTTGGCTCCTTCGAAGAGGAAAGCTTTTAACAAAGTGTTTCACAAGGAAATGGGTGAAGCACGGAGATGTAATATGTCCCCAATGTCTGGATGCTGATGAAGATATTTCACATCTGCTTTTCTCATGTAATTTCGCTAAGGAGGTCTGGCATTGATTCAATATCCGGACAGTGAATCCTTCTTCAGTTGACAATTTCTGGGAGGTATTTAGATTACATGTGGCAGCTGACACTGCTGGATGGATTACGGCATTTGCAATTCTTTGGTGTTTATGGTTGCAATGGAATGGCATGTTGTTCCAAGATGAGAGATCTTGGGTGGAAAATGTAGTGAGGGAGAGTACTTTTTTATCTAAATTTTAGCTCTCAAATCTATAAGTCATTTCCTTTTACATTAATACAATTTTCTAGATGATCACCAACCTTCAGTAATCATCTTTTTCTTTCAAAAAAATATATAAATAAATAAGCGGAGTGTTGCCAAAGATGAACATTTTCTTGATGGGGGATTGGATGTTGATTTGGGTTGCTAATTGCCCATTGAACTCTATGTTTTTGCTTGGCTGCTATCTTGGTGGAGAATTATTTTTTGAAAAATATCTTGATGGAGAATTATCACGTGTTCCATTCTAGATGGACACCTAATATGGAGACTACTTGTGTTTTCTATAGCTTGGAATCAAAAGTTGCCCCATCTATTCCTTGCAATTTTACATAGAAGTCCAAAGTTCGTTCCATTTGGACCAAATAAACTTCTGGTCTCCTTAAATAAAGAGGTTGCAGGACTCAATGACCGATTCAATTTCAATCACAGGTGGATTATACTTAGGTCTTGAGAGTTTTTTAGCTGGAGATCAATGATGTTTTTCTTAACAGAAAAAAGGGAGTTAACAAAGGTTGTTAACCCCCCACTTCATCAATAACAAGGGAAAGCCAACACAGAATCAAAAAGTACTACAGAGCATGTTCTGGTTATGTATGACCTCAACCACAGACACCCTCTCACACCAAAAAAATAGCCCCATCACACTCCAACCAAATACACTACAAAAGAAAAAGAAAAAAAAGGCCCTCCTAATAGTCTCCTCATCGGCAAAGGCTCCATGAAAGCTAGGCTAGAACTCTGCCACCAAAGAGTGTGAAATGGACCATTGCCCAGCACCTATCCATCAGTCAATTGCAAATGGGAAGTCAAAGAAGCGATGGTTCACATCCTCCAGACCTTCCCCACAAAGTAGACAATCCACACCCATGTCTGAGGCCTAACGCCTCCTATAGTCCCTAGTAATTAACCAACCCCTTCTCAAGAGCCACAGAAAGAATTTAATCTTTAGGGATATCCCGTATCCAAAACTTCCAAATCTTTTGGCAATCCTTAGCCAAATGCTAGTCCACATGCCTGTTATTCTGTACGTAATGGAGATAAGCCTTCTTAATGTTAAAAGCTCCATGTCTCCACACCCAACCCCATCCCTTCCCACTCTAGACCGGATATCGAAGATGGTCTATGGTATAAGAGTCAAATCAACAGTTCTAGCATCTAAAAGGGAGGCCAGTAAGGCAGGTGGTCAAGAGCTATCCACAAACAGATGGAAACCAAAGCCATAGGCTCCAATGCAAGGGCAACTAATCTGGGATAGATATCAGCAAGCATGCCTGCCAACAACCAAAAATCTCTCTAGAATCTAAAATCGCTACCATCCCCAACGTAGCTTCTGCAGTGTGGCTTGACATTCCTCAAAAGCCTCTGCAAACTAGCCTGAAAGCAAGAATAGCCCCTTACTGCAACCTCCTCTCCTCCCAACTCACAGTGTAGCTGTAAAACTCACAAAGGATCTTCTTCCACAAGCATAGCTCAAGACCCATAAGGTACGTAACCCATTTGGAAAGGAGTGCATCATTCATCTCCCTCAAGTTGAGCACCCCCAAGCCACCCAACTCCTTAGGGTTACAAGCTTCCTCCCAAGAAACTAATAGGAGAGACCTATCACCAAAGCCTGGGGCCCAAAGGAAACATCTGTTGATATGGTCAACACACTGCAAAATGGAGCCTAGGAATTCCATATGAGAGAGGAAATAGATCGAGAAGGCAAATAGGATGGAGGAAAGTAGAATCAAGCATCCCCCTTGCGAAAGCAAACAGCAATTCCATGCGTGCAACCTCTTTTCCATCCTTTCAATAATGGATATCCAATCCTTAGTGGTGTTGCATCCTAGCAAGAGCAAGAACCCCACAAAATGGAGGAAGGAGAGTTACAATTGCTCAACTCCTAAAGCAGCACCAACCTAAACCCGAACTTGCGGAAATTAATATGCAGGCTTGAAGCCTTATCTAGACACATCAAATAGGTGCCTGACCTTTATTGCCTCCTCTACAGACCCTTCAACAAAGAGGATCATATCATCAGTGTACTATAAAATTGATATTTCAATACCACCCTTGGTCAATCCAAAACCCCTTAGATCACCAGCATGGCTCCACGTGTAGCAAGCATCAGCAAGGACATTGGCTACAATGACAAAAAGTATGGGCGCCAAAGGACACCCCTTTCCAACACCCCTCTTTGGCTGAAACTAGGGATGCTAGTTTCAGTAAACCCGACCCAACCCAACCCGAAAAGAATGGGTACAACTTGACCCGAACCCGATTAGGTTCGAGTATCGGTTTTATCTAGAAAACCCGATCCGAATAGTCAAATAAAATCCCCGTTTACGTAAGATATCTAAGTCTCATCCTGAGTATCTCATTCCCCCAACCTTAATTTTCTTCACGATTCCCTCCATAATTTTGAAGGTTGGGAATGCTTCTGAAGCTTCCATTGAACATTAATTTCAGAGATGTGGATTTTTTGTTTGAAAGGTACTTGCTTTTTATCTATTCCCCTTAAAAGGCGCTTTTTGTAATAATTTTAGTGGAGATCAATAAAATTAGAATAGCTCGAGCTCCTATGTTTAGAGCTTGCTAGAAATAAACAATTAATGAATTGTGTTATAGATTTTTCCTCTTCTTTGACTCTAATTTGGCGTGATTGGATTGTAAGATCAATTTATAAATGGGTACCCGATGGGTAAATGGATACCCAATGGATAGATGGGTATGGTTATGAGTTTTGATTTTTATAACCGATGGGTAAATGGATAGGATATGGATATCGTTTTTGTAAATGAGTATGGGTATGGGTTTAGCCGAACCTGACCCGTTTGCATCCTTAGCGGAAACCAACCTCCCTCTGGCATTCCACTAACCAAAATGGGGCAAGAACCTGAGATAACATAAGTCTTCATCCATTGTATCCAAAGCGGCAGGAACCACCTAACTAGCAAGGAGGACCAAAGAAACTTCCAATTCAAATAATCATAGGTTTAGAGAAGTCCACCTTCCAATAAAAGGCCTATATGCCTACCCTTTATGTAGTCGAAGGACCTCAAAGGCCATAACATAATTTTCCATAATGGACATGCCTCTAATAAGTGCAGAATGCACTAGGTTGATAAGGTAGTCAAGAACCATAGCCAATTGACAAGCCAATGTCTTAACGACAACTAGCTAGATCAACTTCGACTAGGCAATCGGCCGATAGCCATTAATAGCCTCTACACGTTCGAACTTGGGCAATAGGAAGAGAAGAAACTTGTTTATCCTATTGAAGTCGGCACCTGTAGAAAGGGATTGGAAGATCGTCATGATTTCCCTTTTTATCATGGGTCAGAACTAAGAAAAAGGATAAGGAAACATATATTAGCTCATCTTACTGATTTAGGATGCATTTTGTTCCCACTGTTTACTATTAATGGATAAATTAATATGTCAACTAGTCCTTTTCCCAAAAAAAATCTATGTGGTTAGGACAGTTTGTAGAGATTCTTAATTCCCTCCACTGACTATTGGCATTTCATGTGAGGAGAGACAGGCTTGGAAAACAAGGCCTTGAATGACTTGAAGGAGTCTCCAAGAAAGAGGAAGAAAATGCAAATCCCATATATCAAAGCAATTCACCTTAAAGGCTCAAAGCCCTAATACAAGCCCTATTTATTGAAAAGGGTAATTTTAATCAGAACCAACAAGTGACACATTCAAGGTCTCAAGATATAAAGCCCACATCAGTTTTTCCACATAACTATAAGGCTCAACTACTCCACTGAGCTGCAACAAGAGGACACTAAAGCATATTATGTCTAGCAATGGTATTCCCAATGGAACGTCCAACAAACAATAACCTGAGGGTCTATTTGTTTAGGGGAATAAAGTAGGGCCTTCCATGTTTGGGTTAGCAAAACCTGGAAGAAAGTTATATCGAAATAGGCTCACTTATGCTTGCATAAAGATATTCCAGGGAGCTCCTAGAATAATTGTATGTCACTCCCCCCTTCCTCCAAACGTGGAACACCAGTCCTTTATTCCTTCCCATCGCCAAAGTTGGACCCAAACATCTAAAGGGACTTTTTCCTCCACTTATTCCACAAAATGCTAATCCCATGTGCAATTCTTCAAAATCTCATTCCTTGAACCAAACATATCCTTAGAGTTTGCCCATTGTGGAGATAAACATCCCTAAATAACTAATCATAATATAAGTGCGAGAACTCGAGCATTTACAAACCTCTCGGCAATAACTAAAACAAATCGGACCAGAATGTACTCTTCTCCTGGCAGCTGTCTACTTATATAAGCGTATCTGCACATCCACCTAAATGCAACATATAGAATTTTCCACACATTTCTAGGAATAATAATAACGACAACAATATACAAACATGTAGTTCACTATCTTTCACACACGCAATCATTATGTACATTAAAGCTTAGCCTATAGCTCATGTAGTCATTTCTACCAAATTCACTTCCTTGAGACCATCTGCGTGGCCCGTACATATTCTCTGATTGATTCAATTCTTTCTTTGTCTTTTATTCTTTTTTTGAGTTGGATGGCGGGGGAAGCTAAAACAGATTCCTATATCTCAGAGTCGAAGAAACACGAGACATAGAAAAACAAGAAGAAATTGGAAGAGAAGTTGGGCTCACGGTGCTGCCAGACGCTCCCGGTGTAATCCTCGGTGGCCTTGGCCGCCTCGGCAGCCCTCTTCCCCCACCTCCCCAGCGCTTCCTTCACCGAATCCATCCTATCTGCCAAATCCACAAACGGAACACGTCAGCATAGGGGCAATAACGCACCCTCCAACCAGACTAGAGAAGGGTGGAGGAAGGGGGGAGACTCACTCTTGGTGATCGGAGCAGGAGGAGCAGCCGCTTGGAGGTAGGGATTAGTGGACGATGCGGCGGCAGCCTCCTCCGTCTTCTTCTTCTCGGATGGAACCGTGGAGACCGTGGCCACCATGGGCTGCGGCGGTGGCTGCAGATCCTTGGGGTCGATCTTCGGGTAAGGCGCGTAGTCCTCCGACCGATCGGCTGCGGCCCCCGCGCCCTTGCCCTCCATCCCTGAACGTGATCGAATTATGCAGAAATGGAAACTCTCTCTCTCTCTCTCTCTCTCTCTCTCTCTCTCTCTCTCTCTCTACGGATCGATCTCAGATCTCTTTAGATCCACCGACCTCTTGCGTCCATGGAATAGAAGAAAATGGATACTATAGGGTAGTGGGTTGGTTAGTTACGGTGGGAGGATTGCTTTTGGGGGGAAAAGCTGTTTCCTTCTTGCCGTTCGGCTTTCCCAGGGGACGTCTGTTGGGGGATGTTGCGAAGTTGCGTCCGTCACGTTTACCGTTTTTTTTTTTTTGGCCTTTTCTGAAAAGCTACGTGACCAATCCCACGGGGACCACACAACTTTCATTCGCGAATCATCATGCGGAGGCTTGGAAGTTGAATGAGCGTGCGGAAAGAGAGGGAATGCATATCAAATAGAAAATAATAACGATGGCAAGCAACTATTTGTAGTTGGAATGCTTAAATGTCATATTAAACATTTATCGTATTGTATATTTTATTTGGTGGATAATTATCAAATTTTAGTTAAAATATTGATTAAATACTTTTATATCATAATAAATAAAAAAAATAAAGTTAATAATTAATCAAAACTTACATAAAATATGCAAAAAAGAAGATATATATAACATCACATCTAAGACCAAAAATAATATTAGAATATACAAATAATTTTGAAAAGCTCCTAAAACACCCTCCATCATTAATCAAAATTAGCAAATGAAAGATTTCTATAACCAGAGAGACCACAAATAGTAGAAAAAAATATTGTTAAATAAAGGAAAACTTGAATCCCACACAAAAAGAAAAATAAGGTTAAAACTTTAAATATGATTATTAGTGTCAACCTTCTAAATGTTTTGATGATTTACAAAAATGATATTTAATAAATAATATATAAATATATTTAGGTTCTATATATGTGCCAAACTTAAATTTGTATATACAAAAGTCATCTCATCCTGAGAAATACACTAAGCCATATTAGAAGAAGTATAAAGATCTTAGTTTCTTTTTTATTAAATTCTTTATAATCTTACGATGTAACTTTTTCTCTCTTGTAATTTATCTTTTATTTTCCTTGATAACTTGTAAAAGAGCTCAAGGATCTCTTAAATAAACTTAGGTTCTAGCAATCCCAAGTTAGATTAAGTTAGGAAATCATGTCCAATAGTTAGAACCTAAATCACAATCAAATTAGACATCCAACAAGCCTTTCAAATGTCTAGACATCCTATTAAACAACCAACACACATTAAGCGTCTTATACTTAAACATTGAAGCCTAATCATTATGCTTTGAGACCCTAAACCTTAAGATTTTACGTCAAAATCTCATGTTAAAATTTCATTAGCTTATAAGACAATTAACAAGCTCATCAAACATCCGAGCAGATGTTTGACTTTTTAACCAAGTGACTCTGTAGACCAAAATTCCAACTCAACTCAAATTTAGTAAAAAAAGTAAGTTTTGACTTTTCAAATTAGACAACTGATCATATCATCAAACAACCTATATTTTCAAATGAGCCATCTAATCAACAAATTAGATTATCAATATTCCATCCTTTCTAGCCTTTTATTCACGACTCAAATCAAATGACACTCAAATCTCTTCAAACGACTTATTTACCCTTCATTAAGTGTCTAACAACCCTCCCAAATATTTGATTATGTTGTGATTGCTACGAATCCTTTTGTAATCATTTCTAACCTCAAGATACTCTTGGCCAAATATCTTCCAATGACTAATTAACCACTTGAAGGCCTTCCTAAGCCATCTTATGAGTTTTATAAATACCCCACTAGCTCTCATGACCATATACAACTATTAAAACTCAAAAATCACTCTTATAGACACAAAGACTCAATTTGTGCTCTCCAAGCTATCTGGTGCTCTTCATCATCCATTTGAATATCCTTCAACTCCGATCTACTCTCTTTAAAGGGAAGTAATTTTGAACCTCTAGAAGCTAGAAATCTTCTCTACCTTTGAGCTCTATAAGGGATCTTGTATTGTTGTTTTTCTTTATTATTTTTGAGTATCTAGTATGTTGGAACTCTATCTCCTCATGTGGAGGAAAGAAACACTGTAAAGGAGTCTTGTAACTAAGGTACACCATTCTCAGTTTAAAGTGGTGTGGTTAGTGAATTTTGATCTCTTCGCAATCAAAAAATCCTAAGTTGGGGAGACTTAAGTGATGGCTTTTTACACTTGAGGTTTTCCACCTAAAAATTGTGACTCATTTGCAGTGTGATTTCTCTTTGTGCATTTTAATTCAATTGGTTGAAATGACATGATTTCATTAGAAACCCTAGGGCTCTCTTATATAGAGAGAGACCATAGAGTCAAAAGTACAGGAATGCAACTAAGGGACAAAACACCCATAACCCTTACAATAAGAAAAAACAACACACAACATATACTAGCATTCCCTCTCAAGCTGGAGCATAGATATCTATTATGCTCAGCTTGGATGTACAAGAATCAAATGAAGACCTAGTAAAGGACTTGATGAAAATATCTGCAGTCTGCTCTTTAGATGCAACAGAAGTGGTATATAGCAACATATAAAGACTCGTCTCACTTTTAGCCTTTTAAGACGTTTGGAGTCTCAGTCAGACATCCGCCCAGACATCTGGACCTTTTCCTGGACATCTGAAAATGAAATTTCTGTACGTGTACTACGCCCTACGCGCGTGCGGCACGCAGGACCTTCTTCCTCTCTCTCCTTTTTCCTCCTTTCCCCCGAACCCTAAAACCCCACATCGCCTGTAAAAGCCCCCCTCCCCTCCTCTCCTCTCCACTCCACAACCACCACCTCCACCTTCAGAGCCTGCAAGAGTGGCAAGAGGAGGCGAGCAAGGGAGAGAGAGAGAGGGCGAGAAGGAGAGTGCGGGAGGAGGAGGAGGCTGAGGTCGAAGAGCTTCGGTGGAAGCTCGGAGAAGCTCGCATAGCCACCGTGGGCACGTGCAAGAAGGAGGAGAGATCCCAGGGAGGTTGCCTCAACCATCTGCAATGGCTGGAGCTGCGGTGGCGTGAGGAGGAGCGTAGCGGAGAGCGCTAGGAGCAGGTTCTGGTACTGGAAATTTTCCAGTATTAGACGTCTGGAGTGGAGTCCAGATGGCTAACGGAG
The DNA here is from genome assembly GCA_037157565.1 of Thalassia testudinum. NCBI lineage: Eukaryota > Viridiplantae > Streptophyta > Magnoliopsida > Alismatales > Hydrocharitaceae > Thalassia > Thalassia testudinum. The sequence continues at coordinate 175,808,395 of JAZHRO010000031.1, forward strand.
CACCTGGACGTTTGAAGTTAAGGCCATACATCTGAAAGCTCATTTATCACGAAGGTACATTCTTTTTCGCAGTTACAGTTATGCAGGCCTCACCGTAGAGTGAATGTTGGGCCTGATTTGGGGGTTGCGACTATCGTACGTAGGAGCAGCCTTGGGAAGGAGCGCGGACGCTCTCCTACGCACTTTTAGACATCTGATCAGATCACCAGATGTCCGGAGGTGCTTCCAGACGACCGGAAGCGTGGTCCGACATCTGGAACTGCCTTCAGACGATCGTAGAGGAGGCTGGACGTCTGAGGACACCGTAAGGACTAAAGGTAAGGTTTTGGTATCTTTTAATACGTCTAGGCTTGTTCCCAGATGTCTGATTTTGGATAGTAGACACGTTTTTGACCCGCTTGGGGTCCGATTGGGATCCGTTTTATGCAAATGAAGAACCTGTAGTTTCCTTGCGAGTTTCTCTACGTACTAGAGACCTTTGGACACTATTCTGAACCCTCCTTTTGTGATGCATTCCCTGGTATAGGGTTTCAGCCTGTTGCGTGTTTGGGGCTCACAGAGATGCCTGAGTCTGCAGTTCGAGCCCCCATTACTCCTGAATTGTCTGGCAGAGTGGTTTACTTCTGTTAATAACATTTAATAAGAATGTGCTTGTGGAAATAGCCGAATGCAACCCTAGGATGTGGCACGAATCTTAGGATAGAGGAATGAATGAATCTTTTGTGCTGTATAATGTACTTGCATGCATGATTTAGCTAAACTGTTAGCACTTGCCCGTATTATAATTGTGAGCTGCCTGTAATCTATGAACAATTACCTGTGAAATCACCAGTTGCATGTATTGAAATATGGAAACACGAGCTGCCTGTATATAAATAAGAACTGAATTGTGAATGGTGGATTTGGATCGGAATAAATGAGGTGAACATGAGCATGAACCCTATGGGGAATTAGGAGTAGAGCTCCTGTGGTTAAATGAAAATATGAAATATAGACGGGAAGTGTGCTGGCCCTTGAGTACGTGGTACCAAGGAGAGCGGCTGCCCCTTTTTCGTGTAGAGCGAAGCTAGCCGCCCTTGGGTTGAGACCTGGGGTTAGGACTGCCACTCTACACCGACTGCTGTTGGCCCTCGTGTACGCAGTACCGAGGTGAGCTACTAGTGTAGGGAGAGAGCTAGCCATCCCTCGGGGCCCGGGGTTCAGCTAGCCACCCTACACCGACTTGTTAAGCCCTCTGGGCAAATTGGGGTAGTCAGATGAGGGTGCGCGGACTGTGGAGGGACGAGACTCTTGTTTGGTTCTGAGGGGCGAGACCCCTGTTCTAAGAGGGCAAGGCCCTTTACTATTCCATGCTGTACTTTGGGCATACCCGCTAGCGGAAACGACTGACCACATGTCAATGCGGGGTAGCTCCCGTACGCTTATCACGCGTGTTGTAATCACCGCTACGTCTTAACAGTGACCTCGGGGTGGTTGACTGGGTGTAGGACTACCACAGGGGACTCTCTCGGCCAGGAGAGCACCACGTGTACCTTCTACTCTTCGGAAAAGACTGCAATCAAGATCGTTCCCACGAGAAACATGTAAGATCAAGAATATCTGGATGTTTGAGAAAAATGGGTGAAAAGGAAATACACATAAAACACAATAAATAGAAAAGAGAATTAAACCTGTTGCTTTTACTGTTTTAGATAGTATAGATACCACTCTACTCAGTGTTCGCTGACTTTGTCTTTTTCATAACACTATTCAGGACCAAGAGTTGAGCAGCTCGAGCTTCCGACTGCAGAGGATGCTGGGCCCAGTCAAGCCCAACCGTAGTTTCAGCACTTTCTTGTTGTTTCCCTTACTGTTGTAGTAAGTATCAGACCTTTAGCTACTGTTGCCTCTACTGTTTACTTTTGTTTCCGTTGTTCTGTTGTTGTGGTGGTATGTAATGGAACAGCAGTTTTACTATCCTTTACTGCTTTGTACGTTTTTACTGCTTAGTTATATTGCATATGTGAATGTGGTTTACTTTCCTGCTTTTTGGTTATTTCTTATTGGATGACTGGGTCTTGGAATTAGTCGAGGCGAGCCGATCTCAGGTCCTATAGGGATCCGGGAATTGGGTTGTAATAATATGGTATCAGAGCAAGGTCGTTTCAAGAAATGAACCAATTGGCTTAAGAATAACCGTTCATGTGCATGTAACCAGGGTAGCCACCATAATGTATCACTTTGATGTTCATTCTGAGTCTTTTCTCGAAGAAATTCAGTATCGTTGACCCTTTTGTTCTGTCTTTCGCGTCTCCTTGCAGGAGATGCCTCGTCGAGGGATTCTCAAGGCAGGCCATGGTCGTGGCTGTGGACGAGGTTAGAGGGGAGGACATGCCAGGCCTGAGGTACTAGTTGAGCCACCTCTTCTCCCTGGTGTTTAGGCCTAGGATCTCGCCCAGCTAATTAGAGATATTGTACGAAAGGTACTCCACCAGCCTCCACAGGCACCTCTCCCTGAGGACGTGGAAGGGGAGTCCTCAGTGGGACAGAGAGACTGCCACAACGCTGGACGAGTAGGAGGGGGTGGGGGTGGTCCTCCACCGCCCCCACCTCACTCTGACACTTCCGAGCACGAGCCTTCCTTGCCTGGAGGTGTGCCTGTTCCCCCACTGTAGCTGCACCATGAGCTTTTCGGACAGTTCTGAAAGCTGAAGCCTCCCTCCTTCAAGGGGGATGAGGACCCGTCTGAGGTAGAGGACTGGCTGGAGTAGATAGAGAAGGTGTTCGACACCCTTCGCCCTCCCGCGGAGTGTCGCGTGGCCTTTGCCACGTATCAGCTAGAGAGCGCGACACACAGGTGGTAGAAGGCAGTTAGAGGCTAGGAGAAGGGAAAGCCGACGGTGGGACCAGCTCATGACCCTCTTCTGCGAGCAGTACTTTCCGCAGACCTGGCAGGACCAGAGGAGGCAGGAGTTCCACACTCTCTACCAGGGGACGATAACTGTTAGTGTGTATCGCTCGCACTTCCTGAAGCTGTCACGTTTTGCCTCGACAGCCATGGCTACAGAGGAGGAGCGCCTGTGGAGGTTCACTGAGGGGCTCCGACCTGTTATTCGGGGGTATGTCAAACCCCTGAAGCTGCCCACTTTCTCACGAGTGGTTGAGGTAGCCATGACCTATGAGGAGACCAACTTGGCCGCACAAGACACGGACAGCGGACAGAAGAGGTCCTACCAGCTAGAGTACTCTCAGGTCCGTTGAGAGAGGAGGCACGCGGCACCCGTAGGAGAGCTGTCTTGTTTTGCGAGGCCGTCAATGGCCTTTGGGGGCCCTAGACGGGGGCCAGCTGCCAGCACTGGACCCCCGCCTAGCCGCCAGCAGGGACCTACTGAGGGAGGAGGTCGTGTTCCCCTCTGCTACTAGTGTGGCCAACTGGGCCACATCAAGAGGGACTGCCCATCTAGGGCCGGAGCACAGCAGATGCTCCCTGCGTCGAGTGCTGGAGGCCGAGCTGATGGTCGTGGTCCCCAGGCGTGTGGGGGAGGGCAGCAGTCACGAGGAGGGTACCGACTAGCGGCTGCTCGCCCTACCCAGAGTGTAGCTGCTTCGTCTGCACCGAGGACTGAGGGGCATATCAACGCCCTGACACACAGAGATGCCAGGGCTTCCGGTTCAGTGGTGGCAGGTATGGTTACCGTTTCTGGCAGATCAGTGTACGTACTTTTTGATTCCGGTGCCACACACTCTTTTGTTGCTGTGAGTTTTGCCATCAGTTTGGAGCAGGACAGTGTACTGTTAGAGGATCCGTTTGTGATCAAAGGCCCAGGTGGCTAGTTGTTTGTAGCTGAGGAGGCCTACATGGACTGCGAGGTCAGTATAAGGGGACACAGCCTTCCCATTGACCTGATTGTGATACCGATGGAAGATTTTGGCGTGATTCTAGGGATGGATTGGCTGTCCACCTATCACACCCTGGTGGATTGTTTCGGGAGGAAGATCGTCTTCTCCATACCGGAGTTGCCTCCCTTTGAGTTTCACGGACAGCTGGTGGACGGAGGTTTTAGATGCATCTGTGAGCTTCGGGCAACGAGGCTTTTGAGCTAGGAGTGTGAGGGCTTTTTAGCCTATGTAGTGGCAGAGCCTAGCCCCATAGCTGACTTTTAGAGTATTCCGGTGGTTTGTGAGTACCCCGACGTGTTTCCAGAGGAGCTACCAGGACTATCGCCCGAACGTGAGATCGAGTTTGAGATCTCACTGGTACCAGGGACCAACCCCATTTCTACTGCACCGTACCGGATGGCACCACTTGAGCTACGAGAACTCAAGTCACAGCTATAGGACCTATTGGAGAAGGCCTTTGTGAGGCCCAGTGCGTCCCCGTGGGGAGCTCCTGTGTTGTTTGTGAAGAAGAAGGATGGTATCCTACGACTTTGTGTCGACTACCGACAACTGAATAGGGTCACCATCGAGAACAAGTATCCGCTGCCGAGGATTAACGACCTTTTTGACCAGCTGCGAGATGCCACAGTGTTTTCCAAGGTAGATCTGAGGTCAGGCTACCACCAGTTGAGGATCAGGGAGATCGATGTCTCCAAGACAGCTTTCCGTACCCGGACAAGCACTACAAGTTCTTGGTCATGCTGTTTAGGTTGACCAATGCCCCCGTTGCTTTTATGGATTTGATGAACCGAGTTTTCACACTGTACTTGGACCAGTTTGTGGTGGTATTCATCGACGACGTACTTGTTTACTAGAGGGCTCAGGCGCAGCACGGACAGCATCTACGGATGATTTTGGACACCTTGAGGCGACACAGGCTATATGCCAAGTACAACAAGTGCGAGTTTTGGTTAAGGCAGGTGACTTTCTTGGGCCACGTGATCTCAGGGGATGGTTTGGCTATGGACCCAGCCGAGGTTGAGGCCGTACTCAGGTGGGAGAGGCCACGTACAGTGACAGAGATACACAGCTTTTTGGGACTGGCAAGTTACTATCGATGGTTTATCAGAGGATTCTCTCATATTGCACGTCCTATGACCTAGCTGACTCGGAAGGACGTGCCCTTTGCCTGGACAGATGAGTGTGAGGCATGTTTTCAAGAGTTGAAGGAGACTGACTTCAACTCCTGTGCTTACCTTCCCGGACAGCAGTGGCAATTTTGTGGTGTACACAGACGCTTTGTTGTAGGGGTTAAGGGGTGTGCTCATGCAGCGGGGTCACGTTGTCACTTACGCTTCGCAGCAAGTGAAGCCCCATAAGCATAGCTACCCTACCCATGACTTAGAGTTGGCAGTTGTTGTCTTCGCGCTGAAGACATGGAGGCACTACCTTTACGGTGAGACTTTTGAGATTTTCACTGATCATAAGAGCCTCAGGTACTTGTTTGACTAAAAGGAGCTTAACATGAGATAGAAGCATTGGTTAGAGCTCCTGAAGGACTACGACTGCAACATCTCTTACCATCCAAGGAAGGCCAATGTGGTGGCTAACTCCTTGAGCTGGAAGGTGCCCGCCCACTTGGCCAATCTACAGGCGCAGAGTTGGAGACTTATGGAAAACTTGGGCAGTTGGCCACCCCAGGAGCAACAAGGGTATTGTGGGACAGTGATAGTGACGCGGCAGATGCAATCAAAGCTGTTAGATAGAATCATCGCAGGGCAGATGATAGATCCGTACTTACAGACGCTGCAGGACAGAGTGCTGTCAGGAGACCCAGGAGACTTTTCCTTCACAGACTAGGTGCTGCGCATGGAGGGACACTTGTGCGTTCCCAGGGACGAGGAGTTGTTGAGAGAGCTCCTGGCTGAGGTGCACGGGTCCAGGTTCACCATACATCTCGGGAACACAAAGATGTATCATGATCTGAGATGTGACTTTTAGTGGAGAGGGATGAAGCGGGATGTTGGTGAGTTTGTGTAGCAGTGTTTAGTGTGCCAGCAGGTGAAGGCTGAGCACCAGAGGCCTGCTGGGCCGTTGCAGCCACTTCCTATGCCAGAATGGAAGTGGGAGAGCATCACTATGGACTTGGTGATGGGTCTACCTGTTACCCAGCAAGAACACGATGCAGTCTGGGTGATAGTAGACAGGTTGACGAAGACGACGCGCTTCCTGCTAATCTGAGTAACCTTGGGACCAACACAATTGGCAGAGAGGTACATTAGCGATGTGGTGCGCCTGCACGGAGTTTCACGTGAGATTGTATCCGACAGGGATACCCGTTTTACTTCCCAGTTCTGGGTTGAGTTTCAGCAGGCTTTGGGGATACGGTTGAGGTTCAACACTGCATACCACCCCCAAACGGACAAACAGCCAAAGCGCACCATACAGACACTTGAGAACCTTTTACGCGCCTGTGTACTAAACTAGAGAGGCTCCTGGGAGAAGCATTTACCCCTAGCAGAGTTTTCATATAATAACAATTACCACTCGAGCATTGGCATGGCACCTTACGAGGCTCTGTATGAACGGAGGTATATTGCACCCTTGAGTTGGGTCGAGGTGGGGACCAAGTGGGAGGTTGGCCCCAGGCTGATCCGACAGAGTCAGGAGGTGATAGAGCAGATTTACAAATGACTCCGCACTATCAAAAGCAGGCAGAAGAGTTATGCTGACCGGAAATGCAAAGAGGTGCAGTTCGAGGTTGGGGATCACGTCTTTCTTCGCGTTTCTCCCATGAAGGGCCTGCAGCGTTTTGGGAGGAAAGGGAAGCTTGCGTCGAGGTTTGTGGGGCCCTTTAAGGTCTTGGAGCGGGTAGGACCCGTTGCTTACCGACTTGCCCTTCCTCCCCAGCTTTCTGGAGTGCACGACGTGTTCCATATGTCCAACCTCAGGAAGTACGTCGCTGATCCCAGTCATGTTCTGAGCCACAAGAGCGTCGAGGTGGGTGACGACCTGACCTATCCCGAGAGATCAGTGTGATGAGGGGCTCATCATGATCTCTAATTATCCCTAATTAACTAGTCTTCCTAGTTAATTAGCTAGGAATATGTGAATATATTGGTTAATTATAAAGTAAGGGATATATAGTAAAGGACCTTAAAATAAGTTTAAAATGTTATTTTAACATCCAATTAATATTATTAATAATCTAATTAATAATTTGACTCGAGATATTAACAATCATTCCTCTGATTAATAAGTTAACTAACTTAAGCATAATATATACAAAAGTATGTAATAACTTAAGTAGTATTTCCTAATTAAATAAATTAATCTAAAAAATTCAAAAATGTAAATTCAAGGTTGAAATATAATAATTACCTTATTTACAATCATATATAAAAAGTTGAAAAAGATCTAAATTAAAATAAACCTTGAAAACCTGAGTTTACATTTTGGTCCTTACAATTCATTCCAATCGGGTCCTTATTTTCCATATAGGTCCTTAAGTTTTATCACAACCAGGTCCCTGACTTCTTCTTCTTCTCTTCAGCTGGTTGAACGACTAACGACCGAGCATGCTTCCACCACTCGATCACCACCCATCCGACGACACCTCACCTTCTCCAAGCTCCTGGAGCTTGCGCTCACCATCCCATCTTCATCCATCGATCTGGATGATACTTTTATCCTAATTTTAGGTAGGAGTTAACCTCACCGTCGTCGAAGAAGATGCCGGTGGTTAACCTCCTCTTAGCCTCATACACGTCCAGATTCCTCCTCCCTCCTTGTCGCCATCCACTATAAATACCCCCTGACCCCCTTGATTTTCCTCAAGTTGGCTCCCTTCCCTCTTCTTCACTACAGCCGACTTTGATAGGCAATTCCCTCTACAACTCCGGCGAACTTCCACCTCATCTTCTGACTTCCTCCGTCCACCTCAATTGGCTTAGGAACTTTGTCGAGGTCAGCCGCGTCTCTGGACACAAGTGTTGACCAAGGAGATCCTCTGCTTCATCCACATCCACCTGCCGAAGATCTTCCTAATTCCCCTCTGATTTCACTCCTCCGTCATGAGCCTTCGACGGAGTTCCCCTAACCCCTTCGTCCAAGTAACAGTAGATAGGAGTAGATTAGGAGTAGGAGTAGGAGTAGTTTAGATAGGTAGTTAGTTAGGTAGTTCAGTGTAATTTCAGAGTTCAAACTTCGTCTTCTTCGACTCCGGCGAGTTCCTTGAGTTCACCAGAGCCCTAGTTTTGTCTTTTGAATTCACCATCCACCTTCTTCTATCATTCATAATCATTTCTAACACATTTAATCCCTAATTTGATCACTGAATAGCCTAATCCAAATTCACCTCCATCAGCTACTTCTGCTGTCCATGGCAGCAGTAGTTGACTTAAATTCACATCCATCGGATCCTCCATCATCAATTCATCATCAAAGGATCCTAATTATCACTTTAATTTGATTAAATACTTTATGTAACTTAAAAGCCTAATTTTATCTAAGCTCCTGAGCTCGTTGTCAATGGCGGCTCAGGAGTAGTTAAAACTATAAATTAAATGTATATTTATGATCGCAATCCTGTTTTGACTTGTCTTGACCACTCAACTAAGTGGGAGAGCAAGTCCTATGCCTCAACCCCTCAAACTTCATTCAAACTGAATTCAAAGATAAATCTTACATATAATGAATTAAAGAGGAATTTAATGCGATACTAAGGTTCCTTGCAACCTCAAGAACCTTTTCAAATAAAAAATGGCACGATTTACCTTTCTATATACAAATTTTATCTTTTACTGGACTCATCGGAGCTCCGACGAGCTCCAACAAGTGAAACTCGATCTTCAGCCTGTAGAAGATGATAAGAAGCTCCAGAATGACTTAATTTTGATTACTGATTTACTTGAGGTCGTTTATTTGAAGATTTTGACGACTGGAGCTTAGGTTAAGGTTTCATCTTCTCTAACTCCGGCGGAGTTGGAGAAGTCTGTATAGAAGACCAAAAGCCGCATTTGATGAGTCAAGAAGCTTCAATGCAGTGCACTAAAGCCATTCATGTCCTTAGATCACTATAACAACCTTCCAATTCCTCTGACGAACAAAGCACTTTTAGAGTTCAGGCGATGAGCCTGAAACCCTAGTTTCCAAGGTTAAAACAATTGTCTAAGAGGTTGAATGAATTCCTGAGATTGTAAGAATCCTATTCTAGGCTTTAATTTCTTGTAAAGAGGCTTAGAACAGAAAGTCAATTTTTTAGCCTTATAGTCAAACCTGAGATGGATATTTTGATTCTAAGCATGATTTGATGATTCGAGAAGCTTAAGTTGATTTTGAGATTCTGTTGAACAATATTAGAGTGATTTAGATGAGCTCATACATGAAATTTGGTTGGAATTTTAACACTTCCAGTTTGGGTTGTTTTCGAACCCAAACTGTTGGCAGTAGGTTTTTGTTGAGATTTAATCATGAATCTTGCCCAGATGAGTTTGTTACATCCCTTAGAAGCTGTTCCAATCGATCAGATATGATCTTAGCTATCTGTTACACTTTTCTTTTGTCTAATTCTATCTTTGAAGCTTTCAGAGAAGCTTCATTCTTCTCTGCAGTTACTTGAAGCTCTGAGAGTTCAAAACCTAATCCAGTAGCTGCGGAAATACTTGTTAGACCTATTCAGAACCTTAGCCAAGAGAGAAAGTCCAGCTATGGACTCTATTAACATTAAATACCATTTCCAGGCATAAATGTACCGTAGAAACCATAAATCCGCCCTACAAATCGAAGAGGAAATCATCCCATTAGCATTAAATTGACCCTGTAATCTTGTAGGGCTACTCTAGAGCTTTCCAACAAGCTTTGATTCGCATGATTTGGAGCTCTGAGATAGGAGAAATCCTCAGTTGAAGTCAGCTCTGGAAGGGGAAACAGTAGTCCCACATCGAAGACTCTGGAGCGGCCGCCTTGGTATAAAAGCATTTTGTTAATTACACTCTTCAGTCGACAAGCGCTGGGCGCGAAATGAAACGGAGCATGCGTGTGTGTGTGCAGGTGTGTGCGCCTGCAAGCGCCTGTGTGGGCATGAGATGTGTGTGGCCCTGGGAGGGCAAGGCTTGGGAGGCCGTTGGGTCGGTTTGGCTCAAAAGAAAAATGAATCGAAAATAAACCAAAAATAAACCAAGCTAACTCAAATCAGTTGAGGACTTAGTAGGGTCTGGTCCCACCCTATATAGGGTGCTGCGTATCCCCGAAAGGTCCTCGCCGCAAATTAAGAACCAATTTTTGGTTAAAAAGAAAAAAACCCGATTCAGCCGAAGGTTTAAAGGGAAAGCTAAGGAGCAGAGAAGCAGAAGGGCTGAAGGCTAAAAGCTAAGTGCTGAAGGAAAATCACTAGGGAAAACAATAAAGGCTAAGGGAATAAGGGAAAGAAAGGAGAAAGAAAGAAGAAAGGAAACAGAAGGAGAAATTGCAAAGGCATAAAGGCAGAAGAAGAGCTCGTAAGGAGGCTAAGGAATAAGGGAAAATACTAAGGGAGAAGAAGAAGGCAGGAGCAGAAGAGAAGAAGAAAGAAAAGAAGCTCGAGAGAGAATAGGTGAGAAATAAAAAGAGAAAAGAAAAAAGAATAAAAGAAAAGGAAAAGAGAAAACAGAAGAGAAGAAAAGAAAGAAAGAAAGGAAGAAGAAAAGAAAGAGAGAGGATGAAGAATAAAAGAAAAGGAGTTTAATTTCTTTTTGTTTTTAATTGTTGTAAAAAGAATTGCTTTCAATTGTTGTAATAAGGCATATTTTGAATAAATAAACTCTCATTTGCCTTAAATCATTTGAGATAAATGTTGTAAATGAGATTTCATATGTGATTTTGCATATTTTCATCAATTTAAATCATTTTGCAAAATTCATGTTATTAAAATTAACTTAATTATACCTCCTATACCTATAAGATATATAGAATTAATTGGTGAATTCAAAAGAATGTATACCTCCCAGCGAACGACCTGGACTCAACCAATTAAAAAATCTAAAATGTTAGGTTAATTCGACCCTATACTACTAAACCGACACAATTTCAAGTTAACCTAAGTTACTTTCTTCTACTCTTAATTAAGATTAACTTAATTAACTGAGTTGAGGAGTAGCACGATCACAATGCAGATACTAGACAGAGTCGTATGGAGTCTAAGACGAAGCAGGTACCACTGGTGAAGGTCCTATGGAGAAGCCAGCGGTATGAGGAGGCTACCTAGGAGCCTGAGGCGGTGTTAACGTGGCTTCATCGTGTTTTAATAGTTAGTTACATCGCAGTATAGGTGATCAAACATTGTCAACAAATAAAAATTTATTACTCGAAAACCTAAGTATCTGAGGTCGAGTACAGGGAGCAGTTGGAACTTATTACTAATCTCAAGAATGTAATTAAACACTTAGAGTTACTCAAAACTTAATTCAAAATATATATGCATGAGTTTAAAAGTTAATTGTGGCAAAAATAAGGAATTTGGACGTCTGATCGTGGGATCAGACGTCTTAAAAAGATGTTTTCTCCCATCTTGTTCTTGTTCTTCTTCTGACTTCTGATTTTCTTCCTTTCTTCTTTGTGCTTCTTCTTCCTTGTTTCTTCTCTGCAGTTCTCTTGCCTTGCTTCTTTCTTCTTATTTTCCTCTGTCTTCTGCCTTGCCTCTCTTCTGCAGTTTCTTTCTCCTTTTCTCTGCAGGTCTTCTTCTTCCTTCCTTGGTTCTGCTTCCCTTCTTCTGCTTGTCTTTATTTCTTCAGTTCCTCTTCTCTTTGGCTTCGCCTCTTCCCTCTGCCTTGCCTTTCTTTTTCCTCTACGGAGCTTTTCCTTCCTTCTTCTTCTTCTCCTTCGCTTGCAGCGGCTAAGTCCCTGCTTCCTTCTTCATTTCCTTCTCTACACAAACTGAAGAGAGCAAAACCTACCCCTCTACCCACACCCGCGTCTCTCTCTCTCTCTCTATATCACTCTTCAGCACGCTCTCCCAGAGTCGAGTAATCGGGTCGGGTCGCGCGCCTGGGTCCAGGCGCACCGGCGTGGGTGTGGTGTGCGAGGAGTGCTCAGGAGGGTATCGGGTGGGGTCACCAGATCCGCGTGATGAGCTCACGGACGAGGTGCTGTGTTTACGAGAGGAGGGACCTCACCCCAATGTATTAGAGGCAAGCAGACGATGGCACGAATTCAATTTAAAGTACTGAAGCGCTTTGGGACTTACCGAGGTGGGACTAATGCTCCACCGTTCTTTCTCGCACGCCCGCAGGAGATCGTTCTCCAATTGCAGCACTGTAGGTCTCTCGACGCCACTTTCAGGAACAAATGACTTCACGAGGCCTCCTCGAGTCTGCTGGACATGGAATCCTGGAGCACTGCAGCCTAGGACGAGCTTGCAACCACCTCGAGCCGTCGCGAATGGCGGCTAGAGCTCGAACCCTGCCTGACATAAAAAGGGGCCTTGCAGCTCAATCAGACCACAGGAGCACCTTCGCCGTGTCATGGCAAAGGTGATGCGGTAGGTGGCAGGCCACGGGGCGACCTAGGCGTGTGTGCCTAGGTCGCTCTGTGGTCGGACGAATGGGTTTGGTCGGGGGGCAGTTGTGGCGGTGTAGGCGGCCTGTGGATGAGTGGAGGATATTCAGTGAAGTGTGGCAGAGGTTATGCGGTGGTTGGCAAGACGTGTGGGGCTGCGGAGTGACGGGAGCGTCTCGCCGAAGGGTGGCCGGAGATGAGGAAGAAGGTGGTGGACAGCGGTGGTCGAGGAGCGTTTGGTGAAATAGGGTAAGGGAAATGAAAGAGGGGATAGAGACGAATAGTTCTAACCTATCTAAGTGGACGAAGGGGGCGAGAGGGTGGCTAGCAATACCTGCTATCGTCGGAGAAGAAAGCATCCAGTGGAGTAAGACGACGGCGATGACGGGGCTAGGGCTGCTTGCGCAGGTGTTGCGCGACGCGGAGGAGGATGAGGACAGCTCTACCACTGGTATTGTGGTAGAGCGACGAGGAAGAGGAGAGGGGCTCGCCGGAAGTCGCTGGACCCCTTAGCCAGAGGAGAAGAGGAGGAAATCGAGGTGGAATTCCGGCCAAGTCGAGCTGAGGAGGTGTGACCAGAGTTGCGGGTTAATTTATAGGCACAGGCAGGGACTCCTGTGCTTGGAAGCCAAGCTTCCAAGCGTGGGAATCCTAGCCAAAGATGGAAACAATTAAGAGGCCCAAATCTCTCGTGCATTTGCACGAGAGATTGCGTGCAAATCAGGGATCAGGATTGAGTTCAGATGGAAGGGAATTCCTCAGAGAATCTCCCTTCCAAATCTGGGAGGAGATCTCTGAGGAATCAGAGAGTATTCCCTCTCTATTCCTCGTCGGAGTAGGATTTTCCCCCAATAATGGTGGAGGGACCTGCTTGTAAGAGTGGCGAGGAAGCTAAGGGGGTTTATGCAATGGCTTTCAAAAGATAGGGACCAAAATGTAATTGGGTGTACTAATTTGCAAAGTAGGTCAAGATGACCTCCCCTTAGGTCCAAATTTTGGTACAAACCTAATTTTGACCTAAGGAATCCAATGGTAAAGTTGGATTTTAGGTTTGACAATGTTTGATCGGATATTTTGCGTAAAAATCTAAATTAGGTCAATTGATGAGCTAGAACCATAATCTAGGTCAAACTAGGTTCCAAAGGCTAAATTGAATGTTCTAAACCCTAGGGAATATTTTTCCATGAATTTTAGAGGGTTTACTTGATTTTTATCTGGATCGAAACCTTGTTGAATTAAGAGGGTCTATTTTAGGGTTATAAGATGTCATTTAATTCCTGGTTTGCACATAAACCCATTTCTGATTGAACCAACCCTCTTTTTACCTTATTTAGACCATTTGACCTATGTTTTGTCTCTGAGAAATCTCGTTTATCTACTACAATGGTAAAATTACATTTTTACCCTTTATTTCATATTTTCTTCTCAGAACACTTATTCCTTCAATTAAGCCTTCTTCTAAGTTATGCAGGAGCTTTTATTCTCTTTATTAGGTCAAAATGAGCTAGTTATGGCTCATGATGAGGCTCTCATCAGGAGGCGATGCGAGAGTGGTACTCAGAGCTTTTTGAGGGTACGTCTTTTCGGACCTACTTCAGTCCTCTTTAAGTTTGTTATGCATTTTATATTCCTTTTTCCACACCCTAGCTAATTCAAGTTTCGGAGATGAAACTTCCTTTAAGTTTGTTATGATGTAAAGACTCGTCCAACTTTTAGCCTTTAAGACGTCTAGAGTCTCAATCAGACGTCTGTCCAAACGTTCGGACCCTTTCCCAGACATCTGAAAATGAAATTTCTATACACGTACTGTGCACTGCGTGCGCGCGGCGCACAAGACCTTCTATCTCTCTCTCCTCTTTCCTCCTTTCCCCCAAACCCTAAAACCCCACACCGCCTATAAAAGCCCCCCTCCCCTCCTCTCCTCTCCACTCCACACACAACCACCTCCACCTTCAGAGCTTGCGAGTGTGGCGAGAGGAGGCGAGTGAGGGAGAGCGAGAGGGCGAGAAGGAGGAGAGTGCAGGAGGAGGAGGAGGAGGCTGAGGTCGGAGAGCTTCGGTGGAAGCTCGGAGAAGCTCGCACGGCCACCGTGGGTGCATGCAAGAAGGAGGAGAGATCTTGAGGAGGTTGCCTCGACCATCTGCAGTGGCTGGAGCTGCGGCGACGCAAGGAGGACCGCGGTGGAGAGCGCTAGGAGCAGGTTCTGATATTGGAAATTTTCCAGTATCAGACGTCTGGAGTGGAGTCCAGATGGCTGACAGAGCACCTGGACGTCTGGAGTTAAGGCCAGACGTTAGAAAGCTCATTTATCGTGAAGGTACGATCATTTTCACGGTTATGGCTATGCAGGCCTCACCGTAGAGTGAATGTTAGGCCTGATTTGGGGGTTGCGACTATCGTACGCAGGAGCAGCCTTGGGAAGGAGCGCAAAACGCTCTCCCACGCACATTTGGATGTTTGATTAGATCACCAGTCGCCCGAAGGTGCTTCCAGACGACCGGAAGCGTGGTCCGAAGTCTGGAATTGCCTTCAGACGATCCCAGAGGAGGCCTGGATGTCTGAGGACATCACAAGGACAAAAGGTAAGGTTATGGTACCTTTTAAGACGTCTGGACTTGTTCCCAGACGTCTGATTTTGAATAGTAGACACGTTTTTGACCCGTTTGGGGTCCGATCGAGATCCATTTTATGCAAAAAAAGTACCTGTAGTTTCCTTGCGAGTTTCTCTACATACTAGAGACCTTTGTACACTATTTTGAACCCTCCTTTTGTGATGCATTCCCTGGTGTAGGGTTTCAGCCTGTTGCGTGTTTGGGGCTCGCAGAGATGCATGGGTCTGCAGTTCGAGTCCCCATTACTCTCGAATTATCTGGTTGAGTGGTTTACTTCTGTTAATAATATTTAATAAGAATGTGCTTGTGGAAATAGCCGAATGCAACCCTAGGATGTGGCATGAACCCTAGGATAGAGGAATGAATGAATCTTTTATGCTGTATGATGTACTTGCATGCATGATTTAGCTAAACTGTTAGCACTTGCCTGTATTATAATTGTGAGCTGCCTGTAATCTATGAACAATTACTTGTGAAATCGCCAGTTGCATGTATTGAATTATGGAAACACGAGTTGCCTGTATATAAATAAGAACTGAATTGTGAATGGTGGATCTGGATCAGAATAAATGAGGTGAACATGAGCATGAACCCTACGGGGAATTAGGAGTAGAGCTCCTATGGTTAGATGGAAATCTGGAATGTAGACGGGAAGTGTGCTGGCCCTTGAGTACGTGGTACCAAGGAGAGCGATTGTCCCCTTTTCGTGTAGAGCGGGGCTAGCCGCCCTTGGGTTGAGACCTAGGGTTAGGATTGGCCACTCTACACCGACTCCTGTTGGCCCTCGTGTACTCAGTACCAAGGGGAGCTACTAGTGTAGGGAGAGAGCTAGCCATCCCACGGGGCCCAGGGTTCAACTAGCCACCCTACACCGACTTATTAGGCCCTCTGGGCAAACCGGGGTAGTTGGTCGAGGGTTCGCGGACTGTGGAGGGGCGAGACCCCTATTTGGTTCTGAGGGGCGAGACCCCTGTTCTGAGAGGGCAGGGCCCTATACTATTTCGTGTTATACTTTGGGCATACCCACTAGTGGAAACGACTGATCGCATGTCAATGCGGGGTAGCTACCTGTGCGCTTATCACGCGTGCTGTAGTCACTGCTACGTCTTAACAATGACCTCGGGGTGGTTGGACAGGTGTAGGACTACCACAGGGGACTCTCCCGGCCAGGAGAGCACCACGTGTACCTTCTACTCTTCGGAGAAAATTGCAATCAAGATCGTTCCCACGAGGAACATGTAAGATCAAGAGTATCTGGATGTTCGAGAAAAATGGGTGAAAAGGAAATACACATAAAACACAATAAATAGAAAAGAGAATTAAACATGTTTCTTTTACTGTTTTAGATAGTATAGATACCACTCTACTCAGCGTTCGCTGGCTCTATCTTTTTCATAACACTGTTCAGGAGCAAGAGTTGAGCAGCCCGAGCTTCCGGCTGCGAAGGGTGCTGGGCCCAGTCAAGCCCAGCCAAAGTTTCAACACTTTCTTGTTATTTCCCTTACTGTTGTAGTAAGTGTTAGACCTTTAGCTACTGTTGTCTCTACTATTTACTTTTGTTTCCGTTGTTCTGTTGTTGTGGTGGTATGTAATGGAACAACAGTTTTACTTTCCTTTACTGCTTTGTACATTTTTACTGCTTAGTTATATTGCATATTTGAATGTGGTTTACTTTCCTGCTTTTTGGTTATTTTTTGTTGGACGACTGGGTCTTGGGATTAGTTGATGCGAGCTAGTCTCGGGTCCTATAGGGATCCAGGAATCGGGTTGTAACACATCCCCTTCTGGATAATGTCCCTGGTATAATGACAATCAACCTCAACGTGCTTTGTTCTCTCGTGAAATGCTGGGTTATTGGCAATAAAGGTGGCTACTCTATTATTACATCGCATCTCCATAGGGTTAGAAAATTTCACCTGAATGTCATTAAGCAATGATCTAACCCACATCATCTCAGCAGTCGTTTGAGCCATAGCTCTGTACGCAGACTTGGCACTGGATCTCGCAACTGTGTCATGTTTCTTTCTTCTCCATGTGATCAAATTTCCTGCTAAGAAGGTGCAGAACTTAGTAATGGATTTACGATTCATGGCATCCGGCAAAGTCTGCATCTGAGTAGCCAACCAACATCATAGAGGACCCCTTTGAGAAGAGACCCTTCCCTAGAGCCTTCTTTACATATCTAAGCACCATCAATGCTGCATTCCAATGCTGATGTGTTGGCTTGTCCATGAACTGACTCAGTGCCCAACTACAAAGGAGATATCTGGCCTCGTGATAGTAAAATACAGTAGCTTACCCACAAGCTGTCTATACCGTCTGCTGTCCACCACCTGTGCATCCACATCATAGAGTAGCATCTTGGGGTCCATAGGAATATTGGCCTCCTTGGCCCCAAGCATACCAACCTCTTACAAGATATCTAAAGCATACTTTCGCTGAGACAAGACTACACCCTACTTGTTGCGAGCAACCTCAATATCAAGCAAATACCGTAAAGCCCCCAGGTCCTTCATGACAAACTGCTCTGCTAGGATACGCTTAACCTCAGCAATACCTTGCACATCGTCCCCTGTGATGATCAAATCATCAACATAAACAAGAAGTACCATAGTACCTCGTTTATTCCTCCTGATAAAAAGTGAAAAAGCAGTTGTCGATCTCCTGAATCCAGCTGCCTCTACAACCTGACAATATCTAAAGCTAGGCTCTGGGACTCTATTTAAGGCCATATATAGCCTTCTGTAATCGGCATGCACACTCCCCTTGACTCTCAAAGCCAGGTGGTTGCTGCATATAGGCTTCCTCTTGGAGATCACCATAAAGGAAGGCATTATTCACATATAACTAGTGCAAGGGCCAATCTAACTAAACTGCCACTACAATTAACACCCGGATTGTGGGAAGTCTTGCCACTAGGGAGAAGGTGTCAAAGAAGTCCACCCCATAAGTCTAGCTGAACCCCTTGGCCACGAGATAGGCTTTATACCTAGCAACACCACCATCAGGATTGAACTTCACAGTAAATACCCATCGACAGCCAACGAGTGCAGCACCATTAGGAAGTGGAGGAAGCTCCCAAGTCCCACGGCCTCGAAGAGCGACTATCTCATCCTCCATGGCTGCCCGCCATTTTGGATCAAGCATGGCCTCATGGTAAGTAGTTGTAATCTACGTAATATCTAACACCTAAGTAAATCCAACAAATCTAGGAGGTAGAGTATCAGTAGCAAGTGCCCCCGCCGTCGGATAAGTAGTGGAAGTTCGTGGTCGCTTTCGAATAGCTACCGGAGGTCAAGATCATCACCTGACACATCACCTGCCTTGTCCCTGTGACCATCACATGGCAAACATACGTCAGTGTCTAAAGGACTCATCTGATAAGCCAATGGTAAAGGTAAGGATGGAGGTCCTTTATAGGTAGTATGAGGGTGAACATACGTTTGGAGTGGCTTAGTCAAGCGTGGAAAGGGATGCGTAGCAGGAGGTGGTGGTGGTGTGGTGGGGACAAGAATCTCAGGAAAGCTCCCAAAGCGAATGGGAGAATATGGCATAAGCGCCATATCATCCTCGAGAGGCATCTCAGCAGCCGTCACAGAAAAGAAAGGTATAGTCTCATAAAAGGTAACATCCACTAAAACATAGTGCTAAGAAGTAAGTGGATCAAAACGAAGATACCCCTTTTGTGTTCGGGTATACCCAAGAAAAACACATTTAACTTCTCTCGGTGCTAGTTTATCCCAATCAGGTCCCAACAAATGGACAAAGGCAACACAACCAAAAGTTTGAGGGGTGACGTGAAACAAAGGGACAATTAGGATACATGACCTAAAGAGGAATTCGTTCATGCAATGTAGCATTAGGCATCCAGTTAATCAAAAGACAAGCAATCAAAATAGCATCACCGCAATAGAGAGGGGTTAGAATCGTGAATCAACAAAATGTGAGCAACATCAAAAACATGGAGATGTTTCCTCTCAGCAACACCACTTTGCTTAGAGGTATTAGGACATATTGTCACATGAATAATGCCACAACTAGAAAAAAAATTATGCAAATGCAAAGTATAAAATTCAAAAGCATTATCAGAATGAAAGCACTTCACCAAACAAGAATGCCGAGTTTTTATTTCTTTGAAAAAGTTCTCAATAATTTGTCCTACATCAGACTTATTTTTCAAGAGAAACGTCCAAGAAACATAAGAAAAGTCATCAACTAAAATATGATAATATTTATTCCCAAGTCAATCAGAAGTACGACTAGGACCCCACACACCCATATGAATCAAATCAAATGCAACAACAGACGAAACAAAAGTAAAACTAGAAAAACTAGCCCTGTGGTGTTTGCTAAGCTGATAACCATCACATGTGAGAGCAGTAGTGGAGGGGATGTGTGGTAGAACATGTATGAGCCGATGAATGGGTAGATGACCAAGGCGATGGTGCCTTTGGAGAGGAGATCCAGCAGAAGCAAGGCCCTGGGAAGCAAAAGTAGTAAAAGCATTACAGCTCAAATGGTATGCCCCATGTTCCTCACGCCCTCCACCAATCGTCTTCCCAGTGAATTTGTCCTGCAAGACACAAGAGGACGCATCAAAAATAGCTTAGCAGTTCAAATTTCTAGTGATGCTGCTAATAGACAATAAACTCAAAGGAAAATCAGGCACGTAATAGACATCTGTAAGTCTCAAAGTAGGAGATAAAGACATATCTCCCTTGCCAACAAGTGACAAGTGTCTCCCATCAGCCACTTGTATTGTCCTAGCATGTGTAACAAGTGCTAACTGAGAGAAAGTGCCTCAGTCGCCACATAGGTGCCTGGATGCACCAGAATCAATCAACCACTCACCAGGTGACAAAAGTGATGACATATCAGTCGCAGGTGTGTCTAAAGAGGAAGCCACAGCTGTAGTGTCTGAAATCTAGGAGGACACCTGAGTCAACTGAGCAATCTGTTGCCGCATGTTCTCAATCTCAGTGCTCAAGGAACTAATAACAAAAGTAGGAAGTGCTACATCGGAGATCTCAACTTCTTGATTGGCCGTTGGTGGCTGTTGAAGCTACGCGTTGCTACGCTAACGCGTTTGGTTTTGAAAAACCTGTCGTTGCAGTTTGAAAGCAAAGAACTCGTCTTCAACAAATAAAACTTATACTGAAATAGAAATCCCAGGTCGAACTCAGGGAGGCTAGGTCGATCTATATTCGCTATTATATTTTTTTAGAATTTTTTGTTGAAAAGTGAAGCGATGTAATTACAATGAAGCCATATTAACAATCAGAATAAGAGAGAGAAAGAGAGAGAGAGAAAACATTCATTCAATAATTCGAAATGTTTATACAATAAATCCAGAGAAGAATTATTCTAGAAAGCAGGAAATCAAGTACATTAGAAGGCAGGAAAATTCTATTCTAGAAAGCTGTAAAGAAGAATGGGAGAGAGAAGTTATCCTTCTCGACGATCGCTTGGAGGATGAGCCGGACGAGACACCGCCTGGACGAAGGAGGACTGAGAGGGAAGAAGGAGGTCGGGGCAAGAGGAACGAGAACGGGGCAACACGTCGTCGTCGTCGCGGGATTCGCTTCCGAAATGAGAGTGAAAATTTGACTTTATCTCACGAGGAGCATCCCAGGTGTGGGACAAGCTTCTCTTGAGCTTTGGAGAGGTAGAGGAGAGAAGGAAGGGATGAGAATTTCGTGTGGAGGGGGTCTCCATTTATAGTTGCAAGGAGTGAGGGCAATTTGGTCATTTTAATTTGAAAAACATTAAATCAGGGGTCTTCAGTGACAGATAAAACCATCGCAAAAGCCCCATCATGGGCGTAGTGGGGCAGCCGCTCGCCTCCCGCACATGAGACACGTGCCCACGTTCTGCCGATCTTAGCCATTCGATCGTGAGATCGGACGGCTTAACTCGCCCCTCGCAATGCCTCCTCTGCAGGCAACGCCCGCATGCAATCTCGCGTAAGGCGCGAGTGTGCAATAACTCGTGGGCCCTAGCGAGCGCCTGCAGCCGCTCGATCACTATCCAATGCTCCTCGCGCCCGCTCGCCCTCTCCTTGCGGCTCAAACCCGCGCCTGCGTCTCGCTCAAACGCTCTCGCTCAATGCGCTACGCGCGGGAATGGGCGGGCGCTTAACTTAAGCGCGGGTGCGTCCAGCCGTTGGATCTTGATCCAACGGCAGGGAAACGTTGATGCGGATGCCTTCAGCGGGTGCGTGCGGATGGTTGGGTAGCCGAGATGGTGCCAGGTGGCACCATCTTGGCCATCCATCTTCTGGTTGATGTAGATAGTGCCACGGGTGTCAAATTAAGTCGATTTTCGCACTGTTAGGATGTGATCGTCGATCAGAATCCATCCGTGTCGTCGGATTTGTCGTTTGAAGTAGGATTCACACCATCTTGACCCTTGATCTTCTAGGGTTCCTCGGTCACTATCTGATGCTATAGGTGTCTGATTAGGGCGATCTTGGAGTCGTTGAACTTCAATCGCCGCCCTAATCTCATCTGTACAGTTGGATCTTTGATCCAAGGCTCCGATAAAAATTTTTCCTTGTCCCTGAACATAAAAGGAGACAATTAACTTCCATTTTATTCAAACTAATCTAAATGCAAGATGATGCATGTTATGCAATATTTATAGTATGCAATGCAATTCTATCCATAAGAACATGCATAAATAGACATCTTATGTAATGTAAACATGTTTACATCACACCCCCATGCCTATCTTTTGCTAGTCCCTAGCAAAAACTATATGCTATTTATAAAAGAATCAGGTTGGATTATTTGGATATGAGTTATTTTCAATCATTAAGGAAATGTTTACTTAGGATCTGAACTTTCAAAGACATAACAGTGCCCGAATATCTGCCAAAATGCAGACTGCCTCAAGCCCTCGCCTTATTCAAAGAAAATTTTCTTTTTCTCTTTTTCCTCTTTTCTAATTTTTTTTTATTTTCAAGTTTTAGGGTTTAAGAATGGCTTTCTACGGCCATTCAACTCACCCAAGATTTGATGAGAACCCTAAGTTCTAAGCATCTTACTGTGAATGTGATAGACTCGCTGACCGGCAGTTAAAACGGACTTCGGACTTCTACACCTCTAAGTGACCTTAAAAAGAGAATTCTGCCTAAAGGTGTATCTTTACAACCGGTAGCTTTCTCCCTACTTTTATTTTTACGGGGTCAACACAAGGGTGAATCCAGTGTATATCTCCTCGATTTGTTCTACTTCTCCGCTTCTTCCTAAGTGTTTTGGGAATTTTCAATGCATTTATTGAGCTGGGTTCTGGACAACCGGTCGATGAGCTGTTATCACCGACAACTTACTAGCCATACTCGTGCGGCGAAGTGTGGCTTATTTCTTTTTTTCTTTTCTCCTTTTCTCTTTTTTCTCTTTTCTTTTCTTTTTGACTTTCTTTTTCTCTCTCTTTTTTTTTAAGTAGGTGGCTTCCCTGGTCTAAGATTTACCTAAAGGCAACAAACAAAGAATGATCCAGTGATTGGGCTCTGGACAACCTACCCATAGGTTGTTACCCACGATAACTTGCTAGAGATATCACCCCAGAAGGTTCATTAGCTACCCAATTTCCGTTAAAATTGCCGAACAACAAGTCAGTGCAAAGAAAGTGTGTAGATGCTTAAAACTAAAAGTTCACTCAAATCAGAGGGTAGGTTGATAAGTCGTGTACTTATCACCCAAACTTATTTACTTAAATTATAATAAAATTAAGGTTGGCGAGGACTCGAAAAACAAATCCACATTTTAGTGGATACACGGGCCGATTAAGTCCAAAGACTTGAAGGGTCTTTGTGTTCAGATCCTAATGTAATATTTCCTAAGATTGAAAAGTCCCAATGTCCAACTATTCCTTCCTAATTCATTTTTTTTCTTTTTTTTAATGTATAAATAAGAAGAGAAAAATAATTTACATGAATTTCACAAAGCTGACCACATGATTCAAAAATGAATCCACCCCCCCATGCCTAACTGATGCAACGTCCACATTGAGAAAGAGACATGAAAGAAAGGGTAGAGTATGAAAGATGTCACCTGAATATGAAGCTCGTGCCAGCTTTCTATCATATGTACAACTGCTGAGTTTAATGCCGTCAGCTAGGCGAAGTCCAGCCAAAGAAGTCATAGAATGGCTAGAGCAACCGTGTCTAAGATGGGTTCTGGAAGAGTACGGTCAATAACAGGCTTCAGACGTTGACCGTTGACTTTAAATGTGTTACCCGTCTTTGGGTCAGAAATCTGAACGGCTCCATTAGGAAAAATCTTGTCAATTATGAATGGGCAATTCCATTTAGATCTAAATTTGCCAGGAAAGAGTTTAAGTCTAGAATCGAATAACCAGACCTTCTGGTTCAGTTCAAAGCTCTTGCAGGAAATCAATTGATCATGTAAAGCTTTGGTCCGAGCCTTGTAGATCTTGTCATTCTCGTATGCATCATTTCTAAGCTCCTCCAACTCAAATAGTTGGAGCTTCCTGGTCTTCCCAGCTAAATTCAGATCTAAATTGCATTGTTTGATTTCCCAGAATGCTTTGTGTTCAATCTCTACAGGTAGATGGCACACCTTTCCATACACCAAATGAAATGAAGACATGTCGATGGGCATTTTATACACCATACGGTAGGCCCAAAGAGTGTCCTAAAGCTTTTGAGTCCAGTCCTTGCCATCAGGCCTAACCGTTTTCTGCAGAATGTTGTTGATCTCCCAATTGGAGATCTCGGCTTGTCCATTTGTCTGGGGATGGTAAGATGTGGAAATTCAGTGATTAACCCTGTATTTGGCCAACAAATTTTGGAATTGGGCATTAGTAAAATGAGTACCACCATCACTGATGATGGCCCTCAGAATCCCGAACCTGTTGAAGATATTTTTATTGACAAAATCAATGACCACCTTGTGGTCATTGGTTCGGGTGGGGATCGCCTCAATCCATTTAGACACATAATCAACAGCAACAAGAATGTACTGATGTCCAAATGAAGGAAGAAAGGGTCCCATGAAATCGATGCCCCAAACATCGAAAATTTCGACAGGAAGAATTGGGTTTAGGGGCATCATATCTCTCTTAGTTATGCTCCCTAGTGCCTGACATCGAGAACATGACTTTGAGGAATCCTGGGCATCCTTAAATAAAGATGGCCAATAGAAGCCAAATTGCAAGATTTTTGTAGTCGTCTTTTTCCCGGAGAAATGTCCACCACACCCAGATGCATGGCAGCACTCGAGTATACTGTTGAATTCATTCTCCGGTACACATCGGCAAATAATCTGATCAGAGCCGATGCGATACAGTTCAGGGTCCTCCCAGAAGTAGTATTTCGCCTCATATTTGAGTCTATCCCGTTGTTGCTTGGTCCAATCCTGGGGATTTGACCAACGGCCAAATAATTAACAATGTCAGCAAACCATAGGGTGTGGACACCTGAAACTGTAAGAATAGCTTCGTCCAGAAAAGTGTTAGCAATCGGAATGCTGGACGAGAAGAATCATCTAGGAGTCTCGACAAATGATCCGCTACCACATTTTGTACCCCGGTTTTATCCTTGATTTCAAGATCCAATTCTTGAAGCAGAAGAATCCAACGAATAAGCCGGGGTTTGGCATCCTTTTTGGCTAAGAGATATCTCAAGGTTGAGTGGTCGGTATAGATGATAACATGAGACCCTAAGAGATAGGCTCTGAATTTTTCCATAGCGAACATTACAGTTAGTAATTCATTTCCAGTAACAGTGTAATTCCTCTGGGCTTCATCCAGAGTTTTACTAGCGTAGTAGATGACAGAGGGCTTTCTATCAATTTTCTAACCAAAGATAGCCTCGACCGTGTAATCGGAAGCGTCGGTCATGATCTCAGAAGGGGCTATCCAAATTAGTGGTTGCAACACTGGAGCACAGGTGACTGCCATTTTCAGGAAATCAAATGCCTTTCGGCATGATAAGTCGAAAACAAATGGCATTTCTTTGGCAAGAAGATTGCTCAAGGGACGAGCAACCTTCGAGAAATCCTTGATGAATCTTCGATAGAATCCCACATGACCAAGAAATGATCGGATTTGTTTAACAGATGTGGGAGGAGGAAGTTTAGCGATAGCATCAACCTTAGCTTTATCCACTTCGATTCCCCGTTCAGAGATGACATGACCCAATACGATGCCTTCTTGGCTCATGAAATGATTGTTTTCCCAGCTAAGGACCAATCGTGTTTTGATACATCGCTTAAGAATCATTTCCAGATTAGCCAAACAAGAATCAAACGATTCTCCGAAAATAGAGAAATCGTCCATGAAGACTTCCATAAACTCTCCCACCATGTCAGAGAATATGGCTAACATACACCTTTGAAAGTCGCAGGTGCATTGCATAAACCGAAAGGCATCCTATGGAAAGCAAAGGTTCCGTAGGGACAGGTGAAAGTAGTTTTTTCCTGATCCTCAGGATGAATAGGAACTTGGTTGTATCTCGAGTAGCCATCAAGAAAATAGAAGTATTTCTGCCCAGCTAGTCTTTCCAAGATTTGATCGATGAAAGGCAAGGGAAAATGATCCTTTTTAGTGGCAGTGTTCAGTTTCCTATAATCAATACAAACCCTCCAAGAGGAAGCTGAACGAGTTGTGACATATTCTCCTCTCTCGTTAGTCACAACGGTAATCCCAATTTTCTTAGGAACAATCTGCACGGGACTTACCCAGGGACTATCAGAGATTAGATAAATAATTCCTGCATTGAGACATTTGATGATTTCCTTTTTGACCACTTCTCGCGTATTTGGATTTAATCTCCTCTGCATCTGGCGAGAAGGGCGGGATCCATCTTCCAAGAATATTCTATGCTTGCAGTAAGATGGCTCGATCCCCCTGAGGTCATGAATGGTCCAACCAATTGCCTCCTTGTGTTTCTTCAGGACCTTGATCAATTTAATCTCTTGCTCCTTTGTTAATTTAGCATTGATAATCACAGGGAGTGTCTTCTGAGGTCCTAAAAATTGATATTTCAAATTCTCAGGCAATGGTTTCAGTTCAAGCTGGGGCGGGTTGATGATTGATGGTAAGGAAGATGCTGAAGACTCAACAAGAGGAAGAGGTTGTGAGTGAACAAAATCAATAACCTCTTTAGAAGATGGCAGATCTGCCGTAGAGGGTTGCGGGTTGAATTCCTCATCAAAGGAGGAACTTTCAATTGAAGAAACCATCAAACAAGTTTCAATGTTTTCATTATCCTCCTCAATTTCCTCAATAAATCCACAATCCTCAAATTTATTAATCGCCTTAAAAATATTCAATTTCATTCATTGATCCCCAAAGGCGATTTCCATGCTACCGCTTTCACAATTAATGTTGGCCTTAGCTGTAGCCAGGAACGGACGCTCCAGAATGATGGGTGTGTTCCTCAGATTTTCAGGTACATCCATGTCAAGGACAAGGAAGTCTACGGGAAAATAGAAATCCTTGACCTTAACTATAACATCTTCAATAACGCCTCGCGGATTTGTGACCGAGTGGTCCGCTAACTGTAGCGTTACTGAAGTTGGCCGAAGTTCACCTAATCCAAACTTCTCGTAAAGAGAAGTCGGAATTACGTTGATGGATGCACCCAGATCCAAAAGTGCTCTATCAAATGTGTAATCTCCGATGACACAAGAAATCAACAGAGCACCTAGATATCTCTTTTTCTGAGGGAGGTGGTGCAAGATAACAGAACTAGCCTGCTTGGAGTGTACCACCTTCCTCGGAACAGATTCTCTCGACTTACGCTTTTGCGTACATAATTCCTTTAGAAATCTCGTGTAATCCGGTATGTGCTTGAAAGCATCGAGGAGTGGGATATTGATCTCAACAATCTTAAATAGATTCAGAAGCTCCTCATTGCCATCAATAAACTTCTTTGATTTGATCAAGGCCTCAGGAAAAGGAACATGAGTCAGATCTTTGGAATCAGGTTCCTGAGCCTTGATTTCTCCTCCAGAATTCTCCTCTCTCTCCTCAGGTTCTTCAGGATTTAGTAGATCAGAATAGTGTGGTTGTGGATCCTGAGTCTGCTTATCACTCCTCAAGGTGACAGAATTTGCAGATGCATAAGAATTTGGGTCTTGGGGAGGGTTAGGAAAGATTAGAGGGGCTTGATTAGCCAGGAATTGTTGATTTGCAGAAGAAGAGGAGGAGGAACCCTGCTCAACCACCTGAGCATGTGCATGTGGGTCCCTCTGATTTCCGTACCCATGGACTTGGTTGCCTGGATTCAG
This sequence comes from Thalassia testudinum, assembly GCA_037157565.1. NCBI lineage: Eukaryota > Viridiplantae > Streptophyta > Magnoliopsida > Alismatales > Hydrocharitaceae > Thalassia > Thalassia testudinum. The sequence continues at coordinate 175,835,654 of JAZHRO010000031.1, forward strand.
AATATTTCGCAGGTTGGGTACGGGTTGGGATGGTAGAGATCCGGGTTGACGAGAGTTAGCAATGAGCCCGGACTGCAAGCTGTCCTGTGAGGTTTTCATTTACTGCTTGAGCTGGAGCATGGATCCTTGCATCTCTACCATTTGTCGGTTTAAATCAGCCTGCCCTGCGGGTTGACGGGCATTCCAAGCTGGCTGATTGACTTGATTTGGAGGCAACTGAGTATATACATGACCCTGACCCATTGATCGTTGAGAAGCATAATTTCCGGGTCGGAATTGAGTCTGCTGCCCCGTATTTTCCCAAGAGAAGTTAGGGTAGTTTCTCCAACCTAGATTATAAGCATTAGAGTAGGGGTTGGATCTAACATTCTCTTGTACAGCACAGACATCCTCATAGGGTAAGGATGGAGAGAAAGAAAGGGAAGGATCGGAAAAACTGAGATCAAAGGCCCCAGTTTGGAACCCGTGGGGTTCCGAAAAATGCTGACTCACAGGTTGAGCCGCATCGAGTTGATTCACAAACTCCCATCCAAAAGGAGCTCGTGAAGAATGGAATCCCAAATTTTGGGATTGAGTGGATCGAGAGTTGTTCATAGAATTTCCAGCCATCCACTCTTCCATTCTCTTAGCAACCAAGTCCACCTTGTCTAGCTTGTTACAAATCAATTCCATATCAAATGAATGAGAGTTATGGACTTCGTTGACATTTGATCTGGGATGCTGGGACCGGTTAAATATATCCATGGAGGCATGATTGATTGAATTCTCACTCATTTCCTCAAATAAATCGTGTGCACTATCTGCATCTTTATTAAGGAAATTGCCTCCGCAAGAAGCATCCACATGATTTCTGAGTTTCTCAGTCAACTCATGATAGAAGATCTGCACGAGTTGCCATTTCGGCACCTCGTGGTGTGGACACCTCCGCAATAGGTCATGGAATCGCTCCCAGGCCACATGAAACTGCTCCCTGGCCACTGGGTAAAGGTAGTGATTGCCCGTCTCAAGGCATTAGTACGTCCAACTGGGAAGAATTTCTTCAGGAAGGCCAATTTCAACTCATTCTAAGTTGCAATTGGTCTTCCTATTGTCCTATACCAATGCGCGGCCTTATCCCTAAGAGAGTGGAGGGAGAGCCTCGTGATCACGTGCTCCTCGTTTACGTTTCGTGCCTTGGTGGTCTGGACCAAAGTGGTCAAGTCCTCTAAGTGTTGAAATGGATCCTCGGAGCCAACCCCATGATAATGTTTGATCAGGCTTAACACCAGGGGCTTGATTTCTACGTCACCAGCTGGAATCCAGAAGCCGGGACGTTCCCCGTAATTTGAAGGATCATAAAAATCCTTTAAGAGCTGAGCGCTCTGCATTCTCTAGAACCATTCCTGCATTCTCTGCATTTGTTCCAGCTACCTTCGAAATTCTTCTTGTGGATTTCCAAGCAGAGGAGGCTGTTGGTCCGCCATGGGATCAATTTGACCAAAATCCAATTTGCGCCTCCTAGAATACTCTAATGGTCCTTCTAATCGGGGATTCATTGACTGTCTTCCCAACATAAACAAGGAGAAGGTCGAAAGGACTGGGGATAGGGACCTTGTAGCACAACAAAACATGGCTGTCCTTAAGTGGGGTAGCCTAAGGATCTACTGACTCCCAAAACCCGCCATAAGATTATAAATTATTTACTCTACTTGCGTCTGCTCAATCCAACTAGTTAGAAGGAGGGACTAGGGGAAGGTTCTTCCTTCGGCTTTCGCCTCCGGTTCCTAGTGTACCCCCCAACCACGGTCGTTTGACGCTACTCCCCTGGCTAGACATCAGATTAATCAGTACAAGTAGGTTAATCAAAGACAATCTCAGACTATGCCCTAAAGAGCGAATCAGACCTTAAGGCCAACGTCTGCTCAATTTTATTAAGGCCGGGGATTGTGGTGCTTATAGAATGTGATGGGCCCTTAAATGGGTTGTGCCCTTAATGATTGATTGAGAATTGTGTAAGTACGTGCACAACCAGGATTTTCAAGCAAGATTATTTATGATGCATGGATTTTAATGTTCAAATCCTGCTTAAGTAGCTTTTAGAGTTTCAATTTAGGTTGATTGAAATCAAGTTCCGAGGCAAACCAAGTTGTCAAATACAGGTGAAGATTACTTTCCTTTAAAACTAGAAAGAAAATGGAGCGCCTGGAATAGACCAAGATTGAAAACCCTAAGGAGGAGCTACTTGATGAGTTGATTTTAAGTAAAGTGGTGCGGCCCAAACAACTGGACATAAATGTACCACTAAGTTAGGCACACAAAGATAATTAACCTAGAATGATGTCTACTCTTTTATGTGTTCCTTTGTGTGTACCGGTTCCACAGATCAGAACCCGGTTGAGTAGAAACAAATCAATTAGGTTAAGTGCCTTGAATGTGGGTGTACGTTGTGTGTTTGTTGAAAAGTGCCCCACAAGATTATCTTTTTGTTGTTTTTTTTTATAAACGAGGGTGGAATGAATGTGAGTGAGAATCCAAACAACCAAACTATTCCTAGGGTTTATGCAAACACCTAAGTTAATTGGAATTTGGATTTAATGTGGCAAATGAAATCTATGGAGGGGCGAAGAATGGGGAGCACTTACAGTTGTCTTCAATTGCATTTTACTCCGGTCTACCACTTGATGATTCCCTAATGGAGGTCTCTGCAAAAAAATAGACAAAAGAGAAAGCAAGTTAGAAAACAATAAAGTGCGTGAAATGCAAAAAGAAGATAAGAAATCATTGCCTCCTCGGCAACGGTGCCAAGATGTTGAAGCCATGAGTTACTATGCTAACATGTTTGGTTTTGAAAAACCTGTCGTTGTAGTTTGAAAGTGAAGAACTCGTGTTCAACAAATAAAAATTATACCGGAATAGAAATCCCAGGTTGAACTTAGGGAGGCTACGTCGATGTATATTCGCTATTATATTTCTTTAGAATTTTTTGTTGAAAAGTGAAGCGATGTAATTACAATAAAGCCATATTAACAATCAGAATAAGAGAGAGAAAATATTCATTCAATAATTCGAAATGTTTATACAATAAATCTAGAGAAGAATTATTCTAGAAAGTAGGAAATCAACTACATTAGAAGGCAGGAAAATTCTATTCTAGAAAGTTGTAAAGAAGAATGGGAGAGAGAAGTTATCCTTCTCAACGATCGCTTGGAGGATGAGCCGGACGAGACGCCACCTGGACGACGGAGGACGGAGCGGGAAGAACGAGGTCGGGGTAGGAGGAACGAGAATGGGGCAGCACGTTGTCGTCGTCGCGGGATCCGCTTCCGAAATGAGAGCGAAAATTTGACTTTATCTCGCGAGGAGCATCCCGGGTGTGGGAAAAGATTCTCTTGAGCTTTGGAGAGGTAGAGGAGAGAAGGAAGGGATGAGAATTTCATGTGGAGGGGGTCTCCTTTTATAGTTGCAAGAAGTGAGGGCAATTTGGTCATTTTAATTTGAAAAAATTAAATCAGGGGTATTTAGTGACGGATAAACCATCGCTAAAGCCCCATCGTGGGCGTAGTGGGGCTCCCGTTTGCCTCCTATGCATGAGACTCACTCCCACGTTCTGCCGATCTTAGCCATCCGATCGTGAGATCGGACGGCTTAACTCGCCCCTCGCAACGCCTCCTCTGTGCGCAACACCCGCATGCAATCTTGCGTGAGGCGCGAGCATGAAATAGCGCGTGGGCCCCATCAAGCACCCGCAGCCGCTCGATCGCGATCCAACGCTCCTCGAGCCCACTCGCCCTCTCCTTGCAGCTCGAACCCGCTCTTGCGTCTCGCTCAAGCGCTCTCGCCCAATGCGCTACTCGCGCGGATGGGCAATCGCTTAACTTAAGCGCGAGTGTGTCCCAGCCATTGGATCTTAATCCAACGGCGGGGAAACGTTGATGCGGATGCCTTCAGTGGGTGCGTGTAGATGGTTAGGCAGCCGAGATGGCGCCACGTGGTGCCATCTTGGCCGTCCATCTTCTGGTTGATGTAGATAGTGCCACGGGTGTCGGATTAAGTCTATTTTCACGCCGTTAAGCTGCGATCATCAATCCGAATCCATCCGTGCGATCAGATTTGTCGTTTGAAGTGTGTATTCACACCATCTTGGCCCTTGATCTTCTAGGGTTCCTCAGTCTCTATATGATGCTATAGGTGTCTGATTAGGGCGATCTTGGAGTCGTTGAACTCCAATTGTCGCCCTAATCTCATCTGTACGATTGGATCTTTGATTCGAGGCCCCAATAAAAATTTCGCCCTGTCCCTAGACATAAAAGGAGACAATTAACCTTCATTTTATTCAAACTAATCTAAATGTAAGATGATGCATGTTATGCAATATTTATAGTATGCAATGCAATTCTATGCTTAAGAACATACATAAATAAACATCTTATTTAATGTAAACATGTTTACATCAGTCGCTTACCATGCTTTTGCCAACATGTAACCTCAGCGTAACCAAGTCTACCACAGTGAGTACATGGAGTGCTGGCACGTGTACCAGAAGAGCGTCCACGTCCACAACCACGTGCAGGGTAAGTAGTACCCCTTCCACATCCAGGGATCGCAGCCAATGCAGACGACTGTGCAACAGTGTCAAGAGTAGGAGTGCGTACTATAACTCTACTGAGTCTACTATATGCTTCCTCCAGAGTAGGGAGCTCAGGAGCAGTGAGGATCTGATCTCTCGCTGCTGCACACTCAGGTCTAAGGCCAGCCAATAAAAGAGAAATAGCCAATTGTCTCCTAAAACTCCTCAGGACTCACAGGTACACCCTAGCAGGTAGGAGTAGTACCTGTCCAACATTCCCTTTATGAGAGAGTAATATTGTGGCAGCGTGTGTCCATCTTGACGTAGATAGAAAATGTCATAAAAGACCTAAAAAACTCGTGCGGAGTTCTTAACATGTGAATAGGTATCATTCAAGGACTCCCACATATCCTTTGCAGTAGTATAGTACATGATCTCATCCCCTATGCGGGGAATAACCATCTGCATCTTCCATGCACAAACCATGGCATTGTCGCTATCCCAATTAGCATTTGTGCCTGTCTTATTCTCATGCTTCGGATATGTAAGAATATGACTTTTTTTATGACCCCTAACTGTCATAAGAAAGGTTTGGGACCACCACAGGTAGTTGGTCTCATTCAACTTAACAACAGGACCAAAGAAAGGATTCTTAAGTACCCCGATATTGGAAACAGAGCCCGAAGACACTTCGAACTAATCATCTGAATCCATTTTTCCCAATCCGAAATCCTTGATCAAACTTCTATCACCACGAAATCATCCACAATCTGAAATCAAACAGATTCAAACCTGCATTACGAACTCATGTTCCTAGATCAGGGCAAAAAGCCCCTCTCAATCACTACACAATGATCAGATCACTGCACACCGCCTCCCTGTCAACCTGAGCTGCCAACCGTCGCCACAGATCACTGTAGTGACGCCGTCGGGGGCTACTGCATGGCTGTTGTGGACCAGCACCGCCTATAGCACGATGTTGCAGGCCCAACAAACAACCCTAGCTACTGTTGCGCCGCCGCCAACCGCCTGTAGCACCATGGCAGGTCCACCAAGCTACTGTTGTGTCGCCGTCAGAGGCTAGATCAACCTCCAAGATCACTGCAGCGCCATCGCGAGGGACCCTCGGTGCTGCAGTGTCGCTGTCGGTGGCTAGGAGAGGCCTCAAAGCCACTGCGATGCCGCCACTATCAACCTAGACGCTGCAACACCCTTGCCGGAGGCTAGGAGAGCCTCCAAGCTCACTGTAGCGCCACCGCAAGTGCCACCTGAGAGTCGCTGACAATGCAGTAGGCTTACCCGTGCCGCCGCAGCACCATCACGCGTGCTGCAGCATGCTGCCGGAGCTCTGTCAAGAGCCGCTGCCACTCATGAGGGAGAGAGAAGTGATTAGGGTTTGGTGGTTAGGGTTTTAGAGGCTGTGAGGGGTGGGATACCTAGAGCTACTGTCTAGGATCGGTACTCTGATACCAAAATGGTTGAAATGACTTGATTTCATTAGAAATCCTAGGGCTCTCTTAAATAAAGAGAGACCGTAGAGTCAAAAGTACAAGAATGTCCCTAAGGAACAAAACACCAATAGCCCTTACAATAAGAAACAACAAAAAAGACCACACAACATATGCTAACAAATTCTCTTAAATTTATTCGATTGCACTAATCAACCCCCCTAATGCCCTCTCGATGATGATCCTAAGGTCACAACTATAGGAAATCCATAGTTAACATGAGTTCGTATCAATTCCTCCCTCCCTTGACTTTGTTGTCGAACTAAATTTTTCATTAATAACCTGTCAAATTGACTTTCTTTATCAAGTAGAGGCCCATCATCAGGTCTTCCAAATATAGTGATGATAAAACATTAAAATGGGACATAGTGACCTTAAAATGATGTTATGCAAGAATCTTAAGATAATCATGTTGAAAGAAATAAGAGAGGTATTAATGAGGGAAAATCCCTAGGCATCATGCATTTGAACATATGTACATGTTTAAGAAGGGGAGAGAATCCTTTGAGTTCCTAACCAAAATCATACTAGATACAAGACAACCCACTCGTAGGCCCAAGTGCAACACTCCTTCAAATGATGAGGAGAGATGCCAGAAATGTGTTGCCTATCTTGATCTCCTATCAAGATGGAAAGGTGGTTTCCCAAGATTCTCCTTGAGCAATCCCCAAACTGATAGAACGTCATCATGTAAGTATAAGAAACCTAAGAGCCTGGTTGAATGACCAAGTAACCAAGGAAATAAAAAGAAATCAATGCACATTAGGACCAGCCCATCCACCTCGTTAGATTGGGATGAAATGATCCTTATTGTGGAGTCCCCATGATTCCCTCCTCTTATCTAACCATGGGGGCAATTACAAGATACCCTCATATCCCTCATAGTACGATAGATACATATCCAAACAAAAAATAAAAGTACACCAAAAAGAAATCTACAAGTCTGTTACATCATAAAGAAAACAAGAAAAGAAATACTACTACACCAAGGTCAAGGAGTATCCGATAAACTTGCATCTCACTACTCAGCACCCCGCTCCAAAAACTCTCCAACCATCACTGGTGCTCGGGATAGTTCACCTACATCTAAAGTTAAGTTAATGAGAAAACTCCCAGTAGAACACGTATCTAGGTAACTAATTATAAGCAGCAAAAATAAGCAAGAATATATATAAAAGGAAAAACTAGACACACAGAAAGACAACAAAAATGAAGGTAGAAAGCTAACAATAATATATTGTAAAGTTTAATTAATTAATTAATTATCATCAACTAGTGGACATTTAAAAAAATAGTGGTTCATTTATTATTTTGTCGATTACTGGTCATCTTATTATGAAATAAATCAAAGTTATTAATCTAGACTCGTCTCTACCCATAATGTCCCTTCGATTGGACTCAACTGGGGCCAGTGGTGTCTTGCCTGCCTTGAGAACCCATAACATATGATGTGATTGGCATACGACCTTAAAAACAAACCTAGGGGGGCTACATCACAAGCATAAGGTATCATCTACCCTGGATAGCTCATCTCCCCACAACACCAACAGATGAAACACTCCATGTTTAGTGTAAAAGAACCTTGAGGTCACACCTGACTAAGTTATTGTTTAACGAACATAATGACGACAGTTTTACAAAAATGAAAATCGTTTCACACATACAATGATAAAGTCACATTCAATGCACTTAAGCATTCATAATTCGTTAACTCACTAAAAACTAGTAACAAATTATAATTAATCACTTTTAACTCCAATAGTCCATTATTAAACAATATTATTATTTGATCATGCATTCCCGTACATGTAAACAATTGCGAATAAGTGTATGTGAATAAGGCATAATTTTCAAAAAGGGAAATCAAGTCAAAATGAAGAATCATTGTTCTACGTGCACAGGTTTCAAGGAAGGAATGTGTAATGATACAAGTGATAAACAATTAACAAAAGGTAACATTCTACTTCACGTGCATGTAAGTGCACGCATATGAATCCCCCCTTACACAATCACACGTGAGTGCACCTTCTAATTGACGCCTCAAAAGTGGGAGAAAAAATTGCCCAATTTGTCTACACAGATGTGTCCGGCATAGTCGAAAACCCCGAGATCGGGCCCTAGATCGTCAAAATTAGACCTCGGATGGCCTTAATCTGTGTAAAATAAGTTTAACCAATAGAACTTTAAATAAAACCAAAATCCTTCGTAGGACTAAAATGAAATATTAGAAACCTATAATTTTTATTTATAATTTTCTTATCCTTTCAATCGATCTCCCTCCTCTCCTTCTGTTCTTATTCCTCCTCTTCATACTTCTCCTTCACACTTGTAACCCATGTGTGCACTCACGTAGAGACACCCATCACCGGCTCTTCTTCGACCTCCGACTTACTTCTGACGACCATCAACAACCTCTTCCTCCTCCCTCTATTTCTCTCTCCAACGTATCACTATTTCTATAAGTGTTTGAATTTTATGCAACTACTACGTTTTATTCGACTCTTACAAAGGCCTTATTAATTTTTGTTGAGTCAATTAAGATCCAAGTTCTATGACTTGTTCCCGAGAATGTTTATTTTTGCCCTTGTAGGTTGGGCCTCTTCTTTGTTTATTCTTTTCAACCCTCGTGGGAATGATTGGTGAATTGCTCATAACCTTAACAAATTAAGTTAAGGGGGGGTTTTGATATGAGAGTTTACTTAGGAGACTCTTTATTAAGTAATGTTTTGAGGTGGAGGGGTATCCTTAACATTCTTTACACCCATCTAAAATAAGGGTGGCTTGTGGAGGAAGCCATACTACTCCCCATTGTTGCAAACAGAGATCACTCACACCACCACGGTGTGCTACCCCTTGTCCTCCCTCCTCGTCTGTAAACAGAGCAATGCCATCACCTCTGGAAAGGAGATGTGGGCTGCGTGCTTCGTCTAGAAGCTGGGAATGTGAAGTGGAGTCATGTCTGCCACCTCGAGCGCAAGCTAAGCAAGAGGCTTCCCTCCTCCTTAGTGTTGACCCCAAGATCGGCTCATCCTCCCTTTTCCTCTTCGGCTACCACCTACACATGCAGACCAACACCTCCCCTCGCGCGCCAACCCACCGTTGCCACGCCACCTTGTTGATGCACTCAGCCACCTCTACACACGCACGACTGCTTGTTGCCGCAACCGTTGCCATGCTGGGAAGGGGCAGCTGTTGCTGCTCATTGCCGCTGTAGCAGCAGTGGTTGTTGTTGTGTCAAGATAGAGGATCGATGGGCAGTTGTCTCATTAAGGCCATAATGGCCCTTGGTGCATCCCCTTCCTCTCCTTTATTTAAAATGCCTAGGCTTAGGTATTTCAAATTTTAGGGATTTAAGGATTTATAATTATGTGTTGGGGAATGTTTTGGGGAAAAGAAAATGTTGATGCGTGTTATATGTTGTTGATTGCGAGGTAACTCGAAAGGGTAGAGTTAGCATAGAGGAAGATGGGGTGCTCGAGGTTAGGTAGGGACTCTTCTTGTCTTGTGTAGTATTTGTTTTAAATTCTTGAACAATGTGAGAGGAGGAGATTTGAAATGAGAATTGGGAATTTCTCCACGAGGAATGGGGTTAGAGTGTGTTTCGTGCATGTGGCGAAATCACAAGTGTGGATGAGTTGTCCTTGCAGCTTGGAGTTTCGATTTCGAGATGAGTTCTTGTCAATAAATTTGGGCCTAGAATGTTTTTGGAAGTTAATTAATGCATGAGAATGAACCCACCGTTGTTGAGGTTGGAAATAAAAGTCTCGAATAGGTTGGTGTTGAGAGATGGAATATGGGAAGAAATGGCATTGAACCATAGTTGATGCATGTTTGGTAGAGGTAAAATGGAGCTCCAAATGTGGTTGGATGGCAGATTATTAATGATTAAATCATGCTTATTATTGAGTTTGAGCAGAAAAGGAGACGAGACAAATACCTAGTGAAACAGGGCAATCCTACTACAAAATATACACATGTATTAGTACAGTGTCACCCTACCAAGGGTTTTATTGCAATTGTTGTATGTTGGTTTTCATGGGATTTTGGCGGATTTTGGTGCACAGTTCAAGTGGTTCTTCTCCTTATAAGGGTTACATAGGAATAGATATCCTATATTGCATGCTAAAAATGGGGTTATGAAGATTGTTTAAAAATCACCTTTGTCTTCCTCTTTACGACTTAAGGGAAGCAACCAAAGGGCTTAATGAATGGGGTTCCGGTCACGGGGGTTCTAGGGGAGCCTTGGGTGATTTAAGAAAGCCCCTAGGTCTAAGGACCTTATGGAAGTTAGATCCATGAGGTAGTAAGTAAAGGGTTAAGTCACCCTTAAGAGGTGAAGTAGGCTACATAAAAAGGAATTAGGAAATGGCCAATACCAATACTAAGTGATAATGTCGAAGCTAGCCATCAACCTGGATCAGGTTGGAAGTTAGGTTGGCGAGGTTGGGGTGCCTAGGACCAGTACTGAGAGTCGGTATCGATATTGGCATCCTAGATCTCATGATGAAACCTTAGACCTAGCCTTAGCCAAGAAGGGAGGAAATTAATCTAATTGGAACACCACGAACATGAAGACCTAAATGCCACGTGTGCCAATGATGGCTAAGTGCACTATGTGAATTGGAACTCATAAAGGTATGAATTAAAAGCTGAAGTGTAATCGTCTAAACCCAGGCAAAACTCAGAATACTGAATCTTCATGGCTCTTTTATGATTCTAAAAAGGGAATCTTGGATCCTAAGGTCTGAGGTCAGACCCAAGATGATCCACTAAGTCTCTAGAGTTTCATTCTTAGTATAGGGTCAAAAATGGATTAAAAGATGACTAGGTCGATTAGGCGAGCTTGTAGGGCTGCACCCACCGACTTTGTGAACCATGGGTTCACTGCTTGGGTTAGAGGCCCGAGAATGTGTGGTGGCTAGAGGCTACCAAAGATCTACCTCGGAACATAGATGGTTCCCAGGTACGGTGATGAGCTACAGGTTGTTGCTTAGTGAAGGTACTTCGAAGAAGGTTTTAAATATAGATATTGATATCGTATCAACAAGTCAAAAAAGGAATATATCAAGGATATATCGCTGATATCGGTGAATTTTAGAGAAATCGCTCAAAAAGACCCAAAATGTCCAAAAATGTCAAATTTTATGAAAATTAACATTTTAATAACTAATACATCATGAAGAAATGACTAGAAGACAAAAATCATAAATTTTGAATGAAAACATAATAGAAATACACTAGTCACATTTCGACAAAGTCATTTATTGAAAAAAAAGTATAGAGAACATGATAATAATTAAAAAATGTTCATAGTAATTTTCGCTGCATAATGTTGACAATCGAAATCATGCCTTAGTTGCACTGATTGTTTTATCAATTTAAACATGCTCTCTATTCTAATACTCTTCTTTTTCTCATTGACTGATGATAACGTTATCATCAGTCATATCCAGCTTTATTTAGTCGTAATCCATTGATAAATGCTCCTACATAATCGCTAAAGAGCCGTAATTCACTACATATCCTTTCTGAGAAAAATGCATTAAAACAGGGGTCAATCTATACTTTTAACAAAATATCCTAAATGAAAAACAATCACGGGGTTTCTCAGGGGTTAATTAAAAGTCAAATGTCCATAAATGTCAAATAAGTCTATTTATGGAGATAGAAATAGGTTTTCACACGTTGTGAGAATTATTAGACATCTGAAACCCTAAAAACAAATCCTCTTAAATAACTGAGGTTCTAGTTAGGATAAAATTCACCTAAGCCTTCTAAAAATCATAAAAAAATATTTCCTAAGGCTTGGTACCTTTGATTTGACCATTAAAATCAAATTCGACTTAAAATAGAGTCTCAGACAGATAGTTGCCTTAATTTGGGTTTCTACGCAATTTATCGATTCAAACTTGGTCAAAACCAAAATCTGACTTCAGCATCAGATTCCTTGGATCCAAATTGGCTTTGCACCAAAATTTGGGCCCAATCAAAGATAATCTTAACTTAGTTGGCATTTTAATCCTATTTTGACTTTTTCTCTTAGAAAGAGCCCCTCAGCTTTTCAAATCTTTGCAAAAACCCCCCCAACTTCATCATCTTCTTCACCAACAGGTCCCCACCGCCTTCAACTCCTAAACCCACTTCACCGATGACCTTCAATCAGGGATTATTCCCTAATTTCACGGCCAAACTCTTCCAAATTTTGAAGGAAGAATCATGAAGGATTTCCCTACAATCTGAGTCGCATCTTAAGCTCCAATTCCTACTCAATTCCTCATGTGAATCCTTTGAAATTTAGGATTTCCTTGTGTGTGAAGCTTCCAAGCTTCGAATGCTCACCCAAGCCCTATAAAAGGACCCAGGTCGCAAGGCTGTGCTCCGTAGCTTGTTTTGGCCGGTGTCTACACCTTCTTCTCCTCTCTCTGGACAAAAGCTCCGTGAGCTCCGGTAAGTTTCTTGTTCTACATTCTTCGTCAGCCGTCACAGCCATAACCGGACGATCTACCCTCCTCAAGCTCCTCCGTCGCTCGTAATACTAGCGAGAGCCATCTTCCCCCCTCTTCCTTGTAAGGTTTCACCCTCATCTAAGGTTTCACCTTCCACGGCGCCAGCCATACCACAATCGGCGCCATCCCCCCTTCCATCCAACTAAGTTAGGTTAGATAGGTTCTTTTAGAGTTCTAGGTTAGTTTTCTTATCCAAAATCCAAAAGATACCCCTCGACGCACACGCACGCCGTCATCTTCCTCCACTCCAGCCACTTCTCCGGGGAGGTTATCCGCTCGCCACACAAGTCCACCCACCTCGCCAACACCTCCACCACCTTCGCCACAACACTACAAACAAAACCCCTCTACCTATTTGCCACTCCACCAACCCAAACCCTTCGTCGACCAACCCATCTTCGCACCTCCATCCCCGACTCCGTCCGACCACTACACACCCTCGCAGTATGCCACCGCCACCAACGCCTTTGCCACATATTTGCGATGCTACTGAGCTTCTCTGACAAAGCCGCAAGGCTGTACCTTGCGTTTCAAGTTCACCCCTCCGCCGCCATTGCTGAAGCTTCTTTGAAGAGCTCCAAAGCATGTTCTTGAGACCTCGCTCCCAGGTGCTCGCTCCAGGTGACACAGAATCACCTAAGGATCATCTCCAGGTGGTCAATTGGGAGCTTTGACTACTCCCCAGATGCCAATTGAAGCCACCTATTGCTGCTGCTGCAGATGCTAAAAGGAGGAGGGACATTAGTCCCACATCGGTGGGAGAGAGGCGTATGAGCACGCGTAATTTGATTTTGTCACACCGGCTATTTGCCGCAGAACATCGAGGGTAAGGTCCCTTCACACCCGCACACCTGACTCGACCCTCCTAGACCTATCACTCCTCGCTCATCACCACCCCCGGTGAGCCTAGACCCGAGTACGCATACATAAATACCCGATTACTCGGATCTCTGAGAGAGAAGAGAAGGAAAGGAAAGAAAGAGAGAGTGGGGTAGGGGGGTTTTGCTCCTCTATGCATTGGCCAACACTTAGCCGTGAGAGAGGACCCTTGCGCTCTCTAAAGAAAGAAGAGGAGGCTTTGTGAGGCAAAGAAGAGAAGAGTAGAAGAGCCAAAGAAGAAGGAGGCCTATGCGTGAGAAGAAGAAAAGGAAAGAGTGGCCTTAAGGAAATCTTGAAAGAAGAAAAGAAAGACATGAGGAAGAAGAAAAGAGTAGAAGAAAGCTTTGAAGAGTACTGCAGCAGGCAACAGTTAAGTCGTCTGATTCTCAAATCAGAGGTCTGAATACTGTTCACTTATTTGACATTATTGAGTAATTGATGTACATGTTCTTAGGATAATAATTGGTGATCTAAATCACCATTATTTTATTCTAGGTATCTTTTTGTCTCTAGATACAATGATCTTTATTGAATATCTAATGTGACAGATTAATATACATTTAAATATCTTTATATTGCTTCATTTATTATGGTAATTTATATTTTGATTAAAGATTAGCACGTGAATTCATATTTGCTCACTGTATTCGACCTCGGACTTCACTTTTAGATATTCGAGTTATAAATATTATCTGCTGATTGAGCGATTTAAAGGGTACTATAACAAATGCATATTTTATCTCCTCGAACTCGAAAGCTTAACAACAATGACCTACCTCAGATTTTGCAAACCACCCTACTACTCTTCTCATTACGATCTCAAGACATGAAATCACAAATACTACCACCAAAGATACACTTGGTGATGGAAGATATGATTTAGATTACATAGGAGTACATAATAAACAAATATAAATGGTCAAATAACTAGAACCCTGGTTTCTTATCAGTTCCAACACATTCACCAATCCAATACTCTTCTCTTTCTCATTGATCTGTTTCACATTTTATAAACCACCCTATTACTCTTCTCATTATGAGCTCAACAAATGAAATCACATCTCTTACCAACAAAGATGCACTTAGTGAAAGAAGACATGGTTTAGATAACACGAGCATATATAATGAACAAATATAAATGCTCGAATAACTAGAGAGAAATTGTGCCCATCATGGCACAATACACAGTTTGTAAGATTAGTGGAGATCAACAATGCACCAATGTGCAAATACTTAGATAAACCATGCTGAAACAAGTGAGCCTGTCAACCCTAAGTTGTTGTGGAGGAAAGAAAGAAGAACCATCATAGATGACATCCTTTAATCAAAGGAAGATGACAAGATAGCCCTTCAATACCCCCCATGTATTATCAAAATACTTGATTTTATGCATCTTTTTATAGAGGTTTGAATATGCTAATGTATTTCTTAGCCACAATTTAGAATCTTCTTCCTATTTTTCAATAAGTAAAACCAAGTGCAATGACGAATCGTCGACAGAGGATGTACAGCTCTAAAGTTTACATATTTGTTGGACTATAATGGAGCAAGAACACTAGCATGTACAACTCTAAAGTTCAACAAAAGTCCATGATATTGGTGATATATGTTAAGATCCGTGACATCAAAACACTTTAAGACGTCCGGGAGTTGGTCCAGACGTCTGGTCAGACGTCTAGACGCCTTCCTAGGCGTCTGGAAATTAATTTTTGCATGCGTACGCCGCCCTCTTCTCTTCCTTTTTCCCTCGCAGACCTGCAGAAGCTTTTCCCCTACGCCTACAAATACCCCCTCTTCTCCCTCACGCCACCCCACCCCATCCGTCTCCTCCTTCCTTCAGCACGAGAGCGAGAGCAAGAGTGAGAGCGAGCACGGCAGCTGCTGCCAGGTGCAGTGGCGGAGAGGAGAGGTGTAGCGAGAGGGAAGAGAAGAGAGCGTGCGAGCTGTGAGAGAGAGACCTTGTCGGAGCAGTTCGAGGCCGTCCGGCGTGCGCGTAGAGGAGCGTTGTGCTGGGGAGGTTTCCCCCGGTGCTGCTGCAGCTCGGGCAGCGAGCAGACGAGCGCGGCGCGGCCACGCGAAGCAGGAAGAAGACGAAGGAGGTTCTGATTCTGGGAAAATTTTCCCAGAATTAGATGTCTGGTGATAAACGCCAGTTTATCATCATTCTTATGCATTAAAACAAACCTAGCTCTTAGGATTTTACTTCGCAAATGGGTTTTTGGGCTGCATTTAGGCATAAAATAGGTTAGGCATGCATTGCATTTTTTATTATCTTTTTAATATGTTTTTGTAAGTGTTAGGGATGTACAGATATATAGATCCCTAAAATCCTAACACTCAAGAAGGCAAACGGTGAAGGAGAAGCCCAGATTAGCTAGAACTCAGCCTGATCCAGCTCACCTCAGCTTGATCCAGCTCACCACAGCTGGAACCTAGCTCACTTGAACTAGGGTTAGCTCATCCCAGCTCCATTCAGCTAATCTCAGCTGAATGGCAGCTCAATAGAGTTCATCCTAGCTCACCCTAGCTCAAGTTAGCTCAGATCTAGCTCAACTTAGCTGAGTCTAGCTCATCTCAGCTCCCACTAGTCCACAGGGAGCTCTAGCTAGCTCAGCTGAGTTGACAGGAGTTCACCCCAGCTCAGATCCAGCTACATCCAGCTCCAGTCAACTCCAGCCAGCTGAAGAAGAACTCATCCCAGCTGAGGAAGCTCAAGTCCAGCTCCCGGGGACTCAGCTTAGCTCAACTCAGTTGAGCTAAGCTACCTTAGCTGCCTCAACCAGCTTGACCCTCCCCGGGAGCACCAGACCCAACTCACCTTAGCTCATTGTGGTAGAAGCCAGCTCACTTTAGCTTGTCTTAGCAGCTAGCAAAGAAGCAGCAAGCTAAGCTAGCTAGAGTAGCTCCATGCCAGCCTCTTCGGCAGCAACCAACTCCAGTTTCAGCTCCTGACTTCTCCTCCTCAGCTCCTCCCTCCAAACCCTATCTCCAACACCTTCTCCTCTACTCCTCCATTAGCTAAACTAGCTTAGCTTAGCTTAGCTTAGTTAACAACCAGCTCCTTGGCCATCCACCACCTTCAAAGTCAATCCTAGCTAGCTCCACCAACTTAAGCCTAGCTAAAGCTAGCTACCCTACTCAAGTTGGCACCACCTCCTAGCCATCCCTTCACCCCATTATCACCACCAAAAGACACCTTAAGTTGGTGCCAAAAACTACCCCTAACCACCTCTATATTGGTGCCAACTTTCAGCCCTTAATCCACCCTACACCTACTCACATAAGCCATCCTAGCCATCCACCTACCCCTCCTTCTAGAATCCCTCTTGGCGCCAACTTAGGCCGCCTTCTAGAACCCTTTTTGGCGCCAACATCAAGGGGTGTCAACCCCCATAACTACCCCATTTGTGTCTCTTAAGGTGGCGCCAAACACCCTTGGCCATTGGATCCTTAACCACCTCCATCATTCCATCTTGGCCCTCCATTTCAAGGGACACCTTAGCCCCCTTCCTATTCTATAAAAACCCACCACATACCACCATTTTGGGGCATCCTCCGTTAGTGTATTTTGCTACCTAAACCACCTATACCTACGACCAAGAAGAAGGAGTAGAGAAGGAGATTAAAAGGGCACATCACCAGCCCTTTTAGTGCCTTCTTCTCCCCACTCTCTTCAACTTGACCCACGCCAAGGAGGAGGACTCTTCCACTTCAAGGAGGACGTCCAGGCAAGGGAGAAGGACCTAGGGTGGACGTCCACCCTTGGAGAGAAGCTTAGGGCACGCCCCCTTAGGGCTTGCCTTGGAGGACATTACCTTGGCAGAGCACTGCAAGGAAGAAGTTGAAGGATTCTTTTCAAGCTTGGGAGCCACCAACCTTGGAGCAAGAAGCCCTCTTCTTCACCATCTATCTAGAGGATTTGTGTTTGCTTTTCTTTATTTTAATTTTTCTAGTAGTAAAAGCATTCCTCTACTAGGCTTTTTTGTAAAACACTTTTCATCAATCTAAGTTGCCTTCTTTGCAATTTTCTATTTTGCATTTCTACTTGCTTTGTTTAGCATTTTCCACTCCCTCTCCCTAATTATTCTAGGTCTCCACTTACCTAGAGTGAGCTTAGGGAGAGGATTACTTGCCACTTAGAAAGCAGTAGTTAAATTGAAGTGTAAATTACCTTCTCACCACCATTTCGCATGTTGTCTTAATTGAAAAACAAAAAAAAATGATATATTGAAAAATACCAAAAAGAAAGTTGAGATTTACTCCAAGCAAGAGAATCCCTATTGCAAACATTTGGCCTCCTTGGACGACCCTAGATACTACCCTATCTAGGATATAAATTTAAAAGCGAAAGCGGATTCGCGTGTTACAACGACGTTAAAAACCCGCTTTTACAAATCACGCGTATTTCGCTATCATCTGGACCTACATCCAGACGACGTGGACAACGTCTGGAGGGAGCTCCAGACGACTGAGAGGTACATATTTCCTCCGATGCTTCCTTTTGCGGATACAGCCATGCAGGCCGTTCTGCCAAAGTCTTGTTGCATGCCGTGTTGAGAGAGTTTTGCGCGCACGTGCAATATTCGCTTCGGGAAGGCACGGGACACGCCCTCCCACATGGTTCAAATGTCTGGGCGAGTCACCAGAGGGCGGAGAGTGTCTCCAAACGTCCGGAGAGATAGTCGAACGTCTGGAACTTGGTCCAAACGGTTCAGCAGGACCCCCAGACGTCTGAGGAGCAGCGCAGAGCGAGGTATGGATCTGGACCCCTTTTAAGACATCTCGAAGGTGTTCCAGACGTCTGATGTGAGTCAGAGTTGTTATTTTTGACCCGTTTAGGGTCCGTTCGAGGTCCAATTTCCGCGATTAAGATTCTGTTCTTCTCAAAATAAGTTCCTCTACTTGTTTGAAATACTTTTATCCTATTCTGAGTGGTTTCTTATGGTTGATCCTTGTGTAGGACCTCGTTCTGTCATGGACTTGGGGGTTGCGGAGGCACGGGGGCCCGTCGATTGAGCCCCCATTTCTCCTGGTTTTGCGGGTAGAGTGGCTTTCCTTAGTTAATTACAAACTTAACTGCATGTCTGGAATAAATGATAGATTCTAGAGTATGGCATGAATCCTAAGACCAGAAATACTAGATTGAATGATAGATCCTAAGGTATGGCATGAATCCTAGGACTAGAAAAACTGGAACGATTGTATTGAATGCCTGAATTGCAGTCTTGGATGAGTAGATAGAATAATAATAATAATTGCCTGTAATTGGATAACAACTGCCTGTGAAATGTAGAGTACCGTTACATGTAATTCCTGTTGTTTGCAAATAAATACTAGCTGCCTGTATATAAATTGGAAAAGAAAGATTGGATGTTGGAAACACGTGCTATCCGCGAATAAACCTAAAACGATGAAACATAGTATGGCTTGGTTTGAGAAACATGAGCATGAACCTGACAGGGAATTAGGAGTAGAGCTCCTGGAAATAAATAGAATGGAACTGGAAATGTGAATGGGGAAGTGAGCTGGCCCTTGAGTACGGAGTACCAAGGAGAGCGACTGTCCCCCTATTTAGTGCAGAGCGGAGCTAGCCACCCTAGGGTTGGGACCTGGGGTTAGGACTGGCCACTTTGTATCGACTCTGTGGCCCTCACGTACACAATACAGGGGAGAGCTACTAGTGTAGGGAGAGAGCTAGCCACCCCACGGGGCCCGGGGTTCAGCTAGTCGTCCTACATCGACTTGTTAGGCCCACTAGGCAAACCAGGGTAGTCAGGCGAGGGTGCACGGTCTGTGGAGGGGCAAGACCCCTATTTGGTTACTATGGAGGGGCTGGACCCCTATTACTGAGAGGGCTCTGCCCTATACTGGTTCCGTGCTGTGCTTTGGGCGCACCCGTTAACGGAAACGACTGACCGCGTGCTAGTGCGGGGTAGCTACCCGTGCGTTTATCGCACGTGCTGTAGTCACCGTTACGTCTGTCAGCGACCTTGGGGTGGTTGACTGAGGGTAGGACCACCACGGGGGACTCTCCCGGCCAGGAGATCACCACGTGCTACTTCTACTTTTCGGAAAAGACTGCAATCAAGATCGTTCCCACGAGGAACATTCGAGATAAAGAGAAAGACCTGAGAAATAAACCAAGAGAGAGTAAATAGATAAATTAAGAAGGAAATTAAAAACAACAGATACCTGTCCACCTCTACTGTTTTTCTTAGCTAGCTGGTTGCCACTCTACTCAGTGTTTCGCTGACGTGTCGTACTTACCACCTTTTTCAGGACCAGGTGTTGAGCAACCAGAGCCCACGGCTGCAGAGGGTGCTGGGCCTAGTAGAGCCCAATAGTTGTACTTGTGTTATACTCGTTTATGTAGTAGTGAGTATTTTGTTACACTTTTGTACTCTTTTATTGTAAACTTCATATTCTGTACTTGTTTTAATTTCTCTACTGTTCTGGTGGTGTGTACTGTAGTAGTTTATTTCTTTATTGCTGTACTTTTGTTACTGTTAGTTGCTTGCATGGTGAATGTGGTTTATTTTACTGCTTTTTAGTTACTTTCTTGTTAGATGACTGGGTCTTGGAATCAGTCGAGTCGGTCTGATTCTCATGTCCTGTAGGGATTCAGGAATCGGGTCGTAACAATATATCTCCAATATATCGGCAATATCATGGGAAAAAGATACTTCATGTGATATTAGTATGTCCAGACCCATTGATACCGATATATGGGCGATATATCGCCGAAATATTGGCGATATATGAAACCCTGCTTGGAAGTACTCAGATTGACTCCATGAGGTACTTGTAGCTCTAGGCTCAGTGGACGCCTGCTTGCAATGCGAACACTAGGGTACTTGGAACTCATAGCTAGAGGCTCATTAGGCGCCCGCTTGAGCGGAAGTCGTCGGGGTATCGTGAGGGATTTGGTTGAGATCTCATCCAACGACGGATTGAGAGGGAGCACCTAGAGACTACACTCCCAGCGGGAGCATTAGTGCGACTCGACAATTCTGACTAGCCTTGCGATATAATATAGAATGATCTGTCACTGGACCTTGCTGGGTAGGTGTTGAGCTACAGTCCTTACGGTCGCAAGGTATTAGCGTAGATAACTCTCGAGACACTCGACTCTCCTAACCACGATCAACGACGTTCTTGATTTGTCAAGAATGAGTATGCCTTTTGCGAGGGTTATCAGCTCTCCTAGCCCCTCCCCTGTCCAGGGGGAGACTACAATCTAGGATCCAAAGGAAGGATACGTCACAATCTCCTCTAGTAGAGAGGGATGATTTTCCAGAATCTGACTCCTGAGGCAAGTGAGAGAATCAGTCATGTTATAATAAAGCTAAATAAAAATGTTAATAAATCCTTGTAAATGAGAAAAAGGGGCTTTTAGCTAGCCTATAGTGCCAATGAAAGTTGGGTAAATTATGGGAAATAGGAAAAGACCTGTTGTTAGCTTGTTACGTAATCCAGACACAAGTCTCTAGGGGAAATGGCTTGTGGTTGTCCTGTAGGCCAGAAATACGCACAGTAGCCTTCTTTGTTTCGATTGTTATATGTGGTCTTGTCCCTACTAAGCCAATTGGCTCATCCCTGCTTTTGTGACCCTTTTCAGGTGCCCATTGCCGTGGTGCAGGCGACACATCGCATGGGAGTTAAGCCTAGGAGGACCTAGGTGGATAATAAAGTTTTTGCTTCTGTCTTCTCTTTGTGGACTGTTAATATCTAACATAAATCTTTTAGTTGATGTTCTTTGTTAGATTGGTAGCAAGTCGAATTATGTTGTTTAAAGGTTATATATTTAAACCTTGGACTTTGTATATGTTATGTTCTAGTCGATGGACTCTTGTAGCTAAACTTGAATATGGCATTAGGCCATTTGTTATACGGTAACGTTGTAAACTTGAATTATGAATTTATCTTTGGTGATGGGAGATGATTTTTAGCTTTATTTTCTCATCACATTTTTCTGTGTTCATACCATTATTGGATGTAGGATGTGCCAGCTTATGTGTTATCACTTTTATTTGTTTCATGGTTTGGTTGTGGGGTGTACCCACAAATACATTTTGTGGTGTGTATGCACAGGTACAAGTTGTAAGTACGAATTTTGGAAAAATATCAAGTAAACAGGGGAAACTCTATCGGATTTTTGGTAAGTTTCAAACCTACGATTAACTTAAAAGTCGATTTTCCTAAGACGTATATAATTTATTAGACTACGAACTATAACCCAAGCCACCCGATAGCGGGGACCTTGGCGCATGCATGCCTGGTGATCCACTCCCGATCCATAGAGAGAATTATTAAGGCGTAACAATTTCCCTCTCGCTATCTCTATGCACACCCATGTATGTACATGCATGGGTAGCTAATGCTCCCCTCTTGTCACCGACTGGTTCCCCTCCATGTCACTACCGTCTTCTCCCCTTCCTCCTCTTCCTTCTTCACCTATCTCTCTCTCCCTTCATCTCCCCCCCCCCCCCCCCCCCCCCCAACACACACACACATGCATGCACTGTTGGTGCAAAGGCACCTCGATCGTTAATTTTGATGATAACAAAACATGTGTAATTTAACATTTGCATTGAGTTTAAGATTTCAGGTTAAAATACAAATAGAAGAAAGTGTGAGGAGCTCAAGCTCACATCCATGGCAAGTTGGAGGAGCATGATGGAGGAGATGGAGCATTGCTTAGGGCTAAAGCTTGAAGAAGAAGCAAAAATGAAGAATAGGATAGATGTTCATTGTATTTGTATTTATTCTTCTTTTTGCTCTTTATTTCCTTAGAAAGATATTAAAGGGCCCAAAGTATAACACCACAGTCCTAGGAACACTTACGCTATCCTAAAACACTTAAGAAAAATTAGAAGTCAAATTAGAAAGTCAAAATAGGATTCAGACTCTATTATCAGACATCCAACAATGATATCAAACGTTTGATAAATACTTTTTAGTCGTCTAATATTTAGATCAGACGTCTAATATCCCTGTAGGCTGCCTTTCACATTAAACACTTAAGCTTTAGTCGAAAAACTTTAGTCTAGATGTTCACATGTCCTATCAGACGTCTTGTAACACCTTTAGTCGTCTAAAAATACTACCATTAGGATTAATTATCTCCCAATCACTTTTGTCAGAATAAAAATCGACTGTTGGAGATTTTTCCCTTCTTTCAGACATTTGTAGAGCCCTCTAGACGTCTAATACAGAGATGTTAGACCCAAATCATAAGATGTCAGACTAAATGTAACCGTTGCATCTCGGAAATCAATTCTCACAGAGAACCTTTGATTTCATACGTCCAATAGTTAGTCCAAACGTCCAGCAAGGCATCTAACCACTTTACACTAGAACCCTGTTTAGATATGGTCCAAAACAGGAACAACCCTACACAAAATTGGACGTCCAATTTTTTACCCAGACGTCTTAAAATGACATCCTAGACTCTAACCTAGAACCTTGTTCCGTCCAATGAAATCAGGAACTCTGACTCTTGCATCAGACGACCAACTCTTTCATTAGTCGTATGACCCGTCATCTGACCCAAAAATCAAATGTCTGATTCTACTGTTAGAGTCATTATGACCCTGATTTAGCCTGATTCTTCTTGGATTTGTTCCCAATGGCTATGAGGCCTCTCCAAGGCCTTCTTGAAGGTTCCTAGCACATCTATAAATAGATAGGAGCCTCTCCTTTATGGAGTTTCACCTTGACACAATTCTTTCCACCATTTTTAGTGATCAAAGAGAAGAATTCAACAAGAGAAAGATTATGGCCTTGCTCTCCAAGCTTCACACTTCATATATGAGGGCACCAACCTGTTGTGCAATCACACCTAATCTCTTTCGTATAAGGGAAGTTATCCTGCCTATATAAGCTTTGGTTTAATTCTTATATTTTGGGCTCTATAGGTTTTTATTTTGTATTTTATTGGTTGGGTATTCACGTAGTGAATTCCCATATCCTTCGTGAGACAAAATACTCTTCGTAAAGAAGAGGGGTTGAGGTACACTACCCTCGGATAAACTAGTGTGGTTGTATTGAGGTTATGTCACCCTCGTTTAAGTGACACGATTAGTGGATTTGATCGACTCGGTCGATCAGGAAATCCTGAGTCAAGAGGCTTAGGTGGTGGTTTTTACCCGAGTTAGGTTTCTACCTAAATATCCTTGTCTTGGGATGAATGCTTGTGTGATTGATTTTTATTTGCATATATTTTATCTATCGCACTATTCACCCCCTCTTCTAGTGCACCTACATGCACCCCTAGCATGGAAAGAAGAAAAAAAACTACGTGGATAGGGGGAAGGAGCATACCTCCTCATCGTTTCACCGCCAACCATTGTGCTCATTGTTGTTGTACTCTTACAGGCCTCTCCCTCACGTCCTCTCTCTTTCCTTCTACCTATCTCGCATTTGCATGCATGAATAACAAGAGTAGGAGTTGGTAGCAATGGTGGTTGTGGATTCAAAAAAGGGTTTTAGGTGGGTTTTTTATAAGGGTAGAGAGGGAGAGAATATGGGAGGGGGGTAGGATTTGGAAATGTGATTAGGAGAGAGATTTAGGCCAAGAATTGGTTAGGTTTAGGAATGATAATGAACGATGAGGGGGTTTAGGATTAGGAAAGTATATATGTCTACATATATTTAAGCTTCCTTAAGTATGATCACTCTTGTAACCGAGTCAAATGAACTCTAATTCCTACGAAATATATATCGTTGGAATCATCACAAGATAATAAAACTAATAAATTTCACAGATTTCCAAATAGAGATCATTTGCACCATGTGAATTCCAAGGCGGGTCATATGCAGGTTTACTTGTGGTTCACACGCATTTTGCGTATCCGAGAATCGATCGCTGCACAGAACATAGCATCGGAATTCTCATCACATCGAGAAGCTAATCATACCTTTGGATCCTCGATCCAAGGTCCAGAGCACAAAAATGAGGAATTTACGATTTTCTACTTTGATTATGCATTTTTTAATTCACATGAGCTCCGATTTGCGTACGGTTGATGGCATTGGGTTCATTTTGAGGTCTAGTATTCGAATAAATAATTCGATTGTTGGTTTGAGTCATTAAAGGAAGGAACAACAAAATGAGGTTTGTTAATGAGATGAGACCCCCTTCTATCCCAATCTTTAAAGGTAAGGTCAAGACATGCCCCCTCCTAAAGAGCTTAACCTAACTGTTGTGTTATGTCTTTCCCTCCACTTCTTCATGTTACTCCTTTAACGATCTTCCTGCACTTTCTAATGGCCAATGCCACATCATACAGATGATTGTGCACCTAATAACAACCAAGGAGGTAGGATCACCCTTGGATCGATCATGAGTTCACCCTTGGATCATGAGTCTCAATTGTTAAACCTTCATTAACTTGGTGGGAAATGATCCTCTTTGCTAATCCAAGATATTAAATTCTTACAATCTAACCCCCAGCCTAGTAGGGATCTGAATAAATTTTCCACAACCATCCAAGATCTTTAGTCATTCAACATATAACCAATAAAGCACATACATGCACAACGAGTATTATTACAATCAAGAATAAACAAGAAAATAAAATTGAATCTAAAATAAAATTCTAAGTAGCAAAGTTCATAACTAACAATTCATAACCATCACTACAAAGATAAGAAAACAAGTTCCAAAGAAAGTAGTATTGAAATGAAAGGAAATTAAAGGAAATAAACTAGCTAAGGCAACTTGATGAAAACGTATTTATCTATCTAAATCATGCTCAATCTATGTTAGTTTCATGGTTGTAAGTGCTTAAATGCATTAGGTTAACACATTATACATATAAGTGCATCTAGGTCCTAATGCATGCATTATGGCTTATTGATGTGTTGTTGAGCCTTTTTATGATATAAAGTAGTGATTAGTGTTTATTCTATTTTATAGGGGAGTCAAGACCTAGTTAGGATTAGAGTCAGTTTGGATCATATCAGAGACAAAATGGAGCCAAAGAAACCCTAAACCCTAACCCTAATACCCTCCACGCCACCTAACCCTAGACTCCACTACAAAGCCAACATCCAGCATGTACATCCACCAAAAATCCCCATGAAATAATTCCTATTTTTGTAGGAACCCAATCAATCAAGTTATATCATCAATCTTTCAATCAATTACTTGATTGATTCTTTCCTAAAATTTATCAATGTGAACATGCCACCATTTCCACCACTTTGTGTTCACATTGACGTGGACCACCAATATAAGCTTCTACCCTCCACACAAATTGAAGAATCCTCCAAGACACCCAACATCTACCTTTGGTCCAAAAGGATCCACATTCTAAAATCACAATCCTACTTTCTAAAATCATGCAATCCTATTCCTAATCCTACTACCAATCCTACTTTCCTAATCCAAGACCTAACCTTCCTCTCCAAGCATCATTATGGTCAGCCACAACCCTCTTTAAATACACCATGCATGCCCCCTTGCCTTGGCTCTTGCCCCTTGCATGCCCTTGCCTCCATAGGCCTACCACCGCCACCAACCAAAACCCTAACCTATTCCAATGCCTACCAACACCTCCACCAACTTAGGTTGTCCACCATCAAACCACCACCTCAAGGCCAATGTCCCCTCTCCATCACCATCTTCAACATCTCCTCCACATGCTAAGTACGCCATCATTAAGTCATCTTCACACCAAGAGGAGGAGCATCATATCTCTTAATTGACCTAAATTAGCTAGTTTATCTAGTTAATTAGTATTAAATATCTTGAAATTAGGGTTAAGTATGTATATAGTTAATTAAAGGCATGAGATTAAAATTCCAATTAATTAAGCCTTTTTACAATGAAGAAAATGCCTTATTAATCAAAGTTAAAATTAAGGGCTTAGAATTATGAATAAAATGATTTAAAACCTTGTTAATCAAATCAATATTCCATTAAGGTTAAAATTAACATTTAAAAGTGCTAATTGAACATTTATCTAAATAACAAATCTTCGGTCAAATTTGTAATTTGACCTCATAACTTGGTTCTATAATATTAACATGGTCTTCTATAAAAGTTGGTGGAAAAATGACTTCATTTGCACCATTAAATCAGGCATTTGCATTCCAGTCCATTTGAATACTTCAAATAGGTCCTTGTGAAGGTCATCTTCCCCAGAGTCGACAGCCAAGCGTTGTCCCTCTTTCTTCCTCGATGCGGGTCAATCCTACAGCCAACCTTCAATTCCTTGCGCAGCAAGCTTCCTCATAACCTCCTCTTTCCATCCAACAATTCTGATCGACCATACCTTCCTTGAGCAACATGTCCATGATCGACGTTGTTGACGACGACTGTTCTGCCGTATGTAGACACTTTCCCAACCAGATTCAACCCCCTAGAAGCTCACTGGAGAATATAAATACTCCTACGGACCCTCTAATTCGGCTATCTAGAGCCCCTTCCCTCTCCTCCAACTGAGCTCTGATCATAGGTCTTCTTCCTCAACTTCGGTGCCTCTCACCACCTCTCGAGCTCCCTCCAATGGAGAGAGCTGTCTCTCTCACCTTCTCTTCCGCAACTCTTGCCCTGCCAATGGCGGAGCTGCACTCCACCTCCCTATCTCCACCACTTCGATCGACCAAAGTTCTTTTCTCACCATGTATGATTTCTTCTCCTTCAACGAGCGATGCCCTTCTCACCCTTTCATCCAGGTAATAACTTCAAGCTTCTCACCTTCTTTTGTAGTGCAATGTTAGCTTTTCAATTCATAGAATTAAGTAGTTAAACTTTTGATCTCTCACCTCCTTCTCTAACACCAACCACCATCAATTCTGGTGGTTGCAAGCCTTCTACCTCGCAATTGACACCCTACCCTAATCACCTTCCTTACCTCCTTATGATCAATTTCCACCTTCTTTTCCTTGATTTTACTCACTCTACACCAAAAGCCTAATCCTACATCCATCGGAACTCCGCCCGAACTCTGACTAGGTTCCTCCGTCTATTTCACATCCAATTGGCCCTCCAGTCATCTTCGCCAACTACTCAGGGTCATTTCCCCCAACTTAATTTCTTGATTAAGTTACTAAATTGATTCATCCATCTCGATTTTCCTCCTCAACTAAATTGACTTTGCCACACTTTGTTAGTAGCTTTCCAATCAAATTAAAGTGCTCTACACCTTCCTAATGTCACGAGGAAGATTTTGAATGCTTCCCCGTGCAAATCCAATGAGTATAGTACTATGTCAATCACCACCACCTCTCCGATCATCTTCTCCAACTCCGGCGACTCCAAAACTTCATCACATAGACTTTATCCGATTCTAACAAACTTTACATTGTCTGCACATCATCTTCCCGCTCTCAAATTCAAATTCCACCACTTCTTTCCCTCTGAACATCTCCACCTTCCTCGTCTCCGGTAATGATATTGATGCACTGTTTACACCATCTTAGACCACAATGAATGATCCAGAAGCATCCTCAAGCTTCCCTGAATTCAAATCTAAGGCATGCAGGGTTGTCAAACTCCCTAGTTATTCTAACAAACTCATCTCCCCAACGACAATGGCGGCGACCTTAAGGACCTCTTAAGAGCAACCAACTCCCTTAATTCTTGGATCCAGAAGATTCAGGAGGTCAAGTTGATTCTCACCACACTCTTATTTTGGTTTGAAAACCCTTTAATTCTCAGGTCGATCTCAGACTTGATTGAAGAAACCTCAGCCACCATTAAAGCTTGTGAAGCTTTGGAACTGAGTTTTAAGGTCTTAGATGAAAGTGCACTAGGGGGGGGGGTGATTAGTGCTAAAGGCGGTAAACAAATCGCTAATTACAAATAATGTAAATTTAAGATAAACTCAAGCAAACTACAAATGAACACAAGGATTTACAGTGGAAACGCAACCCTAGGAAAAACCACTACCTAGATCTCCCAATCTAGGATTTTGCCCTGAGTCCAACTCGGAATACTAACCAGTACTTACGGGGTACCAAACCCTTTTACAAACCCTCTTGATATCCCAATCAAGAGCAATGGGTACCAAACCCTTTTTCAATCCCTCTTGATATTCCAATCAAGAGCAAACCCCTCTTTCTCAAGAGGAAAGGAAACCACAACCTGGGCCCTCAGATTACAAGTAGATTAAGGAATAAAGTAGAATTAAAACACAAATAGCCCCAGTATGATATGCAATCAATTGTATGAACTAGCTATCTAGGAGATTAAAGTGAACTCCTTTAGTGAATGTATGAAGGTGATGCTGCTGGGAGTTGAGGTGGTTGAGCTCCAAGGAATGTGATCTTCAAGGACAAGAGCTCATATCACCTCTAATGAACACCAAGTGTAGGCTTTAGCTGAATGTGGACTTGAATGCACTTTAGAGTGTGTTTTGGGGTGTACTATATCTTCTATATGTTCCTAAAGGGTGGGAAACCATCTCATATATATAGAGGGGTGAATGGACTAGTTTAGGTGTACATAAGACCCCTCTTCAATGGGTAAAATATTTCCCAACTGAATTTGCCAACGGCTAACTAATATGATCCAAAAGTGCTTTATCTAACGTTAGGTAAAAGTCATCTAACGTTAGGTGAACTATCTAACGGTAGGTACTCAGGTGCAAAGTTCGCTATCTCCTGGAGGTGTTCAATTTGGCCTAAAATAGCCTATCTAATGTTAGGTAACCTCTATCTAACGTTAGGTCAACTACCTAACGTTAGGTACAAAGTTCGGTGCAAAGTTCACTATTCCCTGGAGCTTCCAACTGACACCAACCTTACTTCCTAACGTTAAGTCTCATATACCTAACGTTAAATGGCCTGTAAAAGGCCCTCTAACTGTCCAAACTAGTCTTGCTGATCCTATGAGATTCTAGGATGATCCATTAACACCTATAGATATGTTTTATCATATTTTGACCTATTTAGGCTATGTGTAGTGTTCTTGTCATAATTACATATGAGCCCCTTATGTTTATGCTAACAGGAGATCTGATTGGGGCTCTCCTTACATTCTAAAGAATAAAAGATTACAACTTAATTCCTATAAAATAAAAAGACCTAAACTTGAAGATCATGATCTCCTCCTTCTTCTTGGCTTTGGATTTTGTCAAGAGAGCTTCAACCTGAAAATCAATAATCAAAACCATCATTAAAGGCTAATGTGGTACCTAATTGCTTATGCACCAACACTGGATGCATCTTAGAACATTTTAGAAACACCTGGAACTTGGTTAGAAGCCGTGAGTGCATGTTTTGTTGAGGTTGTTAGGTTTTTTATCAGATTTGTAGGTGCTTCTTCGTCGCTAATTCAGACCCTTCGCTAACCGTTCTCCGTCAACTTCTCTACCATCTTAAAGTATGGAGATGTTCTCTGATGCTCCAGGATGAAGTATGGACACTTTAATCAGTCAATGGAGTTTTGAATAGAAAGTAGCAGCAGCTTGAAATATCTATCACTTCGACATCGCCAACTTCCATTTGAAGTTAATCACTAAAGAAGAAGAGGGACAATTAGTCCTACATTGTTCGTGGAAAAGCCCTCTTAGGAAGTTATATTGATTAGCCTCCGCAGGACTCAGTGAGAGCTTTGTGCCTGTGGAGGCATGTGACGCCTAATCTTGATTTAAGTATACTAGGCCCCATTGGGGGTGGCACGTGTGTGTGGCCCAAGCAGGCGTGGATCGACCCTATGGACTTGATTTGGCCAGGTTTTGGAAAGAAAAAAAGGTTTTTGCAGGAATGAATCAATTGAACATGCTGAACACTTAGTTGAAATTCGAGTGCATTTGTGGATGATTTCAACTTTATTTTTTGGCATTCTTTTTATATATTCTTTTGCACTTGGGCTAGGAATTGACTTCTCTATCTTTATTGATTTAAAAATAATAAAAATATATAAAAATAATTATGGGCCATTTATATTCTTAATTAAGTATAATTTGAAATTATGAATTTATTATTTGTAATTATTAGTTAGTTTGAAAATTAATTAAGACTACTAACTTAATTAGTATTATTTACTAAAGTTATACTTATAATCTTATCTAATAATTAATTACAAACTCAATTAAACAATTTAATACAATCTTTACCTTTAATCTTAAGTAAGTTGTAAATCCTTAATTTAATAAAGATAAGTTTAGTTTATACAATATTATGAAAAATAAAACAAAATAATCAAAGTAATAAATGGTGAATTAAATTAAATAATCCTCCCAAAATTGGACTCAACCAATATAACTTGTTAAAAATGTACAGGTTATTTTTCACACTATACTACAATTTAACAACTCTTGCTACAATTGCAAAGTAGCATAACACCAGAGGACTTAAGTGGAGGATTTGAGACACGAAGTTTCACATGGAGATCTACATTGAATCCCACCACCACCTTCAACAAGGAGATTAGCCACAAATTATATCTCGAGGGTTCTCAGGTTCTTTCTACTCCTATTGTCATATCTTTATTTTTGAACTCTTGAATCTTGCAATACAATGATGTTTAGTTTTATTGATATCTCATGCTTTATTTCTCTATCCATGAGTGGTTGATTTCTTCTCATGTTGGGTTAGTGGTAGAATTGATTTGCACTTTAATCGTGACGAGATAATTGCACTTATTATGGTTCATTAGTAAATCGAGTTATCTTATATGCGCACGTGTTCATATAGGATAGTCCATGCCTATTGATGGTAACACCATCATGGTCCCTAACTAGCCACAATAAGTCAAGTTCAACTGGTAAATGCTCCTACTTAATCATCTAAGTGTCACATCTGCAATGTTCTGATTTGAGAAGAAAATAATAAAATATGGCTAATTATGTAATTTTAACAACACATCACAAATGTAGATTAACCATGGGGTCACTCAGTGGTTAATTAAAGTTAAATTGGGTATAAAAGTCTAAAAAGTGGGTTAACACTAACTGAATCAGGGTTTCACGCATTTCGAGGGCAAAAAATAGTACTAAAAACCCTAATTACCAACCCTACTTAAATTTAAAAGGTTCTGGTCAGAATAAAATTAATCTAAAGCTCTTAAAATTCATATAAAAATATTCTAAGAGGTTTGATACCTTTGGTTTAACCATCTGAACCCATTTTGACCTAGAATGGAGTTTCAAATGGGAAGTCACCTTAATTTGAGCTTCTATGCAATTTTCCCAATCAAACGTGGTCAAAACTCAAATCCAAGTTCACCATTAGATTCCTTGGGTCCAAGTTAGGTTAATACCAAAATTTGGGCCCAATCAAAGTCCATCTTGACCTAGTTTGCATTTTAACCCTTGAAAAGTCTATTTCTCTCACTTAAACCCCAAAGTTTCAAGTTTTTCACAAAAAGGCCCCTAACTTTCTCATCATTCTCACAAATTGGTCCCTGCTGCCATTGGAGGTGTGAACAGTATCTCCCCACTGCGACCGACCTTTAACCAGGGATTCCTCCTTGATCTCGCGACCAAATCCCTCCAAAATTGGAGGGATTGATCATCAGTCAATTCCCTTCCCATTGAATTGCCTCAAAGATCCCAAATCTGACCACCACGACTTCGGCACCGGTGACCTTCTCCAACCTCCTCCTCCATCTAGCCAATGGTCAAATTGATCGGCTTATCTTCGTCCTCTCCTCTTTGCTACCGTGGCCAGCCAAAGCCCGACCGTCCCCATCCTCTCCTTCCTCATCGTCTTGTTGTACCTCGTCGTCTTCTTCGCACCCGGTCGGTCAACGCCAGACCCTATGCTCTCCTCTCACTCCCTAAGTCCCCTTGAAATCCTCCTCTCCCTCTCTAGGCCACTTCTAGGCCCTTAGCACTCAGTTTCAACCACTGACCATCATACTTCCCCACCGTCTTCCCCACGACTAGCATGAGCTTTGGCGAGCTCGCACTGGCACTACACTGCACAAAATCGCACGCCACCACTCCCATTAGCTCTGCCTCATCCCTAGGCCAAACTCCTTTAAGAAATTGAGGGCCTTGGCTACTATTTAGGCCAGCTGAACACCCCACATTTCCATCGCCTTCTCTGACACCGGCTAGCCACCCTGAACCACCAACCACCACACCACTGCCACCACTGCACTTGCCAAAGTCTGACAAAGCTTCTGAGCAAGTTTAACTGGGTCACAAGGTCGTATTCTTGATTTCAGGTAGCGACCGGAGCTTCGCCGTCACCATCATCATCTTTAGCTCAGACCGCCACGCGTCGACCACCACTAGACTCAAGACCACATTCAATCGATGTGGCCTCATCTCCTGAGGGTGTCTGCCTCTCCAAGTGAGCAAATGCAGCAGCATAGCAACTTCAAGTCGAAGCTTCACTGCGGAAACTTCACACGAAGAAAGGAGGCACAACTTAGTCCCACATTGTGGGCACCAAATTCCAAACCGTGCTTAAAAGGAATTCTCGTTGTAGTCTCGTTGCCTCAGTGCACATGGAGGTGAGGTCCTTGCACATCACACGCACTACGCACTCTCTCGCCCGTGATCTCATGCACATAGGTCTGAGCTCATACCCAATTACCCGACACTGTTCACCTGGGTATGGAAAAGAGAAAGAGAAAGGAAGAAATCTGAGGAGGGAGAGGGGAGGTTTTGCTTCTCAAGATTTGTGTAGAGAGTTGTGCCTTGTACTGCTGAGGCTTTGACACTTAAGTCATCTGACCTTATGTCTGACGTTTGGCCGTTGTGCTTGACCTTGGTTTTGTTCACTATGGAAATATTCTGATACTTGGCTTTAACGTTGTTAGCAGTACTGTTGAAAATTTTGATTAGGATTAGTGCTTAAATTCTAGGGCATAATTGGTATTTTCAACCATCATTTTTAGTCCTCTCTTCCTATATTTTTATCCTTAACATTTGAGATACATTTTTACTCTATATTAATATCATTTTGATTATTTAATTCTCTTGCATTATTATTCATAATTATTGTGATTAGTGGATTAATTTGCTACAATTGCTCCTTGCGAACGACCTCGAAACTCATAGTTTTTCGAGCATATAAATTTAAATGTCGCATTGATTTTTGTCGCTATACTACAACGTGATATTTTTACAACGATTTTTGACACAACACCTATGACCGTTGAGTTCAAGTTAGATTATACCCATAACAAATACGTGTAGGATAGGAAAAGCCTAGAGGAAGTGACCATCTATATTTATCCCATCAAACCATTGTTTTAATATCAATTCTATTTCCCGAAACTCCACTCATACTTATTGCCTTGAGAAAACCCTATGACATCTCACTTCGCATCCCATTAACTTGTCTGTTTTCACATTAGTTATATAGTTTGATTTCCAAAATTCATGCAATAGTTTGTAGTCATCCAAAAATTATGAGATTTTGTCTGTAAGTAGTTGGTCGAGTGAGGAAATACTATACCAAAATTTTGAGCCTAATTATTTCTATAAAAAAAGATAAAATTCATGCACTGTCCTTGGTCAAACTAAAAATAGAATCTGAAAATTCAGCCTTGTCATATTTTTACCGAATTAGTTAGAACTCTAAATTGTGTGAAATTAAAGGCATTAGTTTTCTTAATGAGTTTAGTTTTTGAGATAAATTCACCAAACACATTCAAAAATCACACATAAAATCTTGACCTTGTATAATTGATTATATAACACAACTACATAACCTTCCTATGGATTTTACATGACTCACACTAATTGCAAAATAATTAAGTCGATTTTAATTTAGGAGTGCTATTTTTATGACTTGAGTATCGACACACACCACAACCCTCACAAACCAATTAAGGTGCAAACCTGGGACCAACACCATCGTACAAAAAATTTATATGTTGCTCAGAGGGGTTTTTGGAGAAGTCAATTGATGTAATCACAACGAACCCTTCAATTTTTCCCAAACCATTTATCGATTCAATGTCACCTTCAAAGAAGAACTTTAATAAGAAATTTGGAATAGTTTGGACTGGTTGCTCAAGGCTAAATTGTCTATTAAGTTGGTTACAGATAGCAACAAATGGATTGTTCAAAAGTTTACTAATGATCACAACCATCCTACATGTTCACCAAGTAAGAAGAGGTACCTCAAACCAATCAAAAAGATATCAAAGCACACTAATATGTTACTTGATATGATGTTTGATGTAAATATTCTCGTTAGCAGACAAGTTTCTTTCCTGGAAAGATAATGTGGTATAGACTGTAGACTTGCAAATGTTGTGAGGGATATATGTAACATGAAGAGGGATGAGAGGAGAAAATCTAATGGTCTTGATGCACAAATGTTGATTGATCACCTTCAGCATTGCAAGTTAGTGACACTCAAAGTCTTTTATTCATACATGGTTGATGATAAAAACTGGTTGACACACTGCATGTGGATGGATCCAGTATCATTGGAGGATTACAAGATTTTTGGAGATGCCATTTCATTTGATACCACATACAATACTAATAAGTACAAATTGATTTTTGCAACTTTCTATGGTGTAAATCATCATAGGAAGACTACCATATTTGTAAATGAATTTTTAATGAATGAATCAAGGGAATCTTTTGAATGGTTGTTCAATAGGTTTGTTGAGGTGGTGGGTACTCATCCATTGTCAATTGTTACCGACCAAGATCCTTCAATAGCTGCAATTGTAGCTTCATGTGTTCCCCAACATGGATCAAAAATTTTGTGGATGGCACATAACCAACAAGTTCAAAACGAAGATTGGTCTGATGTCACATGAAGCTATTACAATATTTGAGCTCAACGATTTGATATGGCATGCCCAATCAATCGCTGAGTTTGAGGAATGTTGTCATGCAATATTGGAGAAGTCAGATTTGACTCAACACAAGTGCACTTAACTCGATATATAATATTAGACATAAATGGGTGCCTATTTACATGCCAAATAGATTTTTTTCAAGCATGAAAACAACTTAGAGAAGTGAGAGTCTCAATTCATTCTTAGGAAATTCCATTACAAAGCAGAATTCTTTATACGAATTTATTGGTTAGTTTTGAATTACCATGCAAAGAATGAGGGAGATTGAAAACTCGATGGATAAAGAGACACTTGTTGATAGATGCGCTCTTCACGAATTAAAATCGACGTTTTGGAGGACCCATTGTCGTAGCTCGCAAAACGCGTCTATCAAATAAAATTTATAACCGAAACTCAAAAAGTGAGTCCCGTGTCAAATATGGGGAGGCAAACATTTGGTTTTAAAAATTCGCTTTTCGCTTTTATTTGTTTTTGGTCATTTTTATCTTTTCTAATTTTTTTTAGTTTTTAGCAAGCAAGAGATCAGGTCGATGACTTTTAGCTAATCTACTTGCAACAATATAAGAGAGAGAGAGAGAGAGAGAAACAATCATCTATTTATAAACGAATGTTTGTTACACTACAAAAGCGGAAAATCTACACTATGAAAGCGTAAAAAGATAGAATGAGGTGAGAGAAATCCCCCCGATGGTCGCTTGGAAGACGACTCGCTCTGACGTCACCTGGAGGAAGGTGGTGAGAAGCGGGACGAATGGGGACGGAGCCGAAGGACGAAGGGCGGGGTAGGACGGCGTTGCGGTGAGAATCTTCTTCCTGAAGGACAGTAAGAGGATGGCCATGGGATGCTCCACGAATGGGGATGAGAGGTAAGAAAACTATTTTCTTTTCTGCTCTAGAGGAGTATCCCGGGCTTGAGACAAGCTCTCTCTAGAGCCTTGGAGGTGGTGAGAGGAAGAAAGGAAGAGATGAAGAAAAATGGGAGGGATAAGGGTCCTTTTATAGTGGAGGAGAGATCAAATTTGTATACAAGACATTTAGTGACGGTCATAAACGTCGCTGAAGACTCGCTACAAACGTCGCGTGGGTGGGCAGGCGGCCTGGGTTGTGCCACATGGCACGATCTAGGCCATCCATCTTCTTTTCATTGTAGGGGTTGCTATAGAGGTCGAATTGAGTTGATTTTCGTGTCATTGGGCTACAATCGTCGACCCGAATCCATTCGTGCAGTCGGATTTGTCATTTGAAGTTCTGAATTATGTCACCTAGTCCCTTGATCGTTGATCTTCCTCGGACTGCATATGGTGTTGTGGGACTCCGATCGAGGCGATTTTGGAGGCGTTGGACTCCGATCGTCGTCTTGATCAGATCCGTACGGTTGGATCATCAATCGAAGGCTCTGAAATAAATATCCTTCTCTCCTGACTACAGAAAGGACGCAATTAACATAAATTATATACAACTACTTAAAATGCAGAATGATGCATGCTATGCAATATTTATAACATGAAATGCAAATCTAAGCCTAAGAACATGCATGAATAGGCATTTTACCCTCAATAATTTTGTCTACATCACTTGTCCGCATTCCATTTCTTACCTCATGGAATGTTAAGAAGTAGCTTTCAGACACCTATACGAAGTTAATTTTTTATAAAACACAAAGCAGATAAATAAAAGTTTAATGTTGAATGTTGCTCAAATATGTGATGATGATGCAGGTCTTAAATTCAAGATGTTTATTGTTGGGTCAACCACTAAACAAAATGAGATACTTTTATGTAGGAGAGACAACATATTTCGATGCGATTATAGGTTCATGGACTTTGTTGGCATCCCATGCCTGCCTGTTTTTGCAGATTCAAAGAGTCAAAATGTTGTTATCCTTGATGATTCTTATTTTCTTCCAAGATGGAGAAGTATCAAGAAATTCAGTTACTACCCTGCGTACCATTTTAATAATCAGAACAAGGATGCTCACGAGTTGAGTCCTTTGTCAACTAACCTCATCGAGGAATCCTTGAAGTATAAGGAGACAATTGAGGCATGCAAGAGTCTCCTATCTTCTGCTTTTGTAGACATTGAAAGGATTATTCATAGCAAGATTGTTTCAAATGAGGAACCCTATAATAGGAGTGCCTTTGTTTCACCTGCATCATCCTTAAGCATTAGGGAACCAAGGATTGCTAAAACTAAAGGTAGTGGCAAGAGTGGTTGACCAAAGCTTGGATCTAGTCGCTTGAAGTCAACGAGTGAAGTACACGTGAATAAAGGTAGACAATGCAAGCTATGCCTTAGGTTTAATGCTGGTCACGATTTGAGAAATTGTCTGAAAAAGTTATCTTCTTTTAATAACATCCATCCAAGGTAATCATTCATATTATAATCCTTATTTATTTTTAAGTTCAATTAGTATAGTTTTGTATATATAAAAACAATACTTAGTTGCTCTAACTATTTATCTTACTTCTTTATTTTTGTAATGTTGACAACTTTGAAGAGGATGGTTCATCGGGAAGTGATTGAAGTCTTCAACGTCTTAATTAGCCTTTATGTTTTTCTTATAACTTTTTTTATTAAGTTTGCAATGAACAAGGTTCAACTATGTCATTTGTATCATATCAAATGAATTTGTTATATTTGCCATGGTTTTTGCATTTCTTAGTTAAATACATATTGCCTATTATCATGCTTTTTTATATTTCATTCTGTTTGTTGTTTGTTTCTGAGATTTTTGTCATTTTTTTATATAATGCATAATATGTTTACATATATAGAAAATATTATTATATTGTAATACAAACATCAACACCAGTTTGTATTGCAAAAAAGCTTCTGTAATATATAATTTTTATTTTCAAATTACTACAATCATGATGTGTATTATAAATAATTTTCTTTTTTTATTGTAACTCATTAGAATGGAAATAGTGATGTACATTTTTTTTTGTGTTACGAAATTATATGGAATTACATTTTTACTATTACAATATTCACAACA
Organism: Thalassia testudinum; assembly: GCA_037157565.1. NCBI lineage: Eukaryota > Viridiplantae > Streptophyta > Magnoliopsida > Alismatales > Hydrocharitaceae > Thalassia > Thalassia testudinum. Next base: position 175,873,824 of record JAZHRO010000031.1, read on the forward strand.
TATTTTTTTATGACACTTATCTACGTTTTTTTTAAGTAATAGTGAATCACATGTTTATATTTCGTGATTATTCTAAATTCAAATAGCTTGTATTACATACAAACTCAAACTGTCAAAACATATTGTATTACACTTTGTATGTTTAAAGAACACTTGTGTATTATGATTTTTTCAAAGAAAATGTGAATCACATTTTTTCCATTACATTTTAAATCTCAATTCAAAGCTCTTTGTATTACAACGAAACACAAAATATGAGAAGCTTTTTGCAACCACATATCCAAGTAAATCTTAATTTTGTATTACAATGTGCACAACACATTATAGAACCTTTTGTATTACAAAATTCTCCACCAAATGAACCCTTCTTTATTTTTTCTTAGAGTCAAGCTGACTTTAATACACATTTTGAACACATTTTTGTATTACAACTCATTCGAGATGTCAAGAAAATCTTATTCTTTTTTTATATTACAATGTTCATAACGCATTTCTATCATATGCATTATGTATTACACTTTTATTTTACACTCTATGTAATACAAATTTCTTTAATGCAAAAACTACAAACTTTTGCAAGGTATTAGAAATTTGTATTATAGAGTACACCATTAACACAAAAGGGTAATGAATATTAAATAAATGCAAACTTGTAATACAAACATGTAATACAAAAGTGCGATGCCTACAAACGAAATGCAAGCTGTGTTACACATTTTTACATTACACTTTTTGTATTACACAATGTTAAGAGATACTCCATGTTACATATTTTTGTTATATTAGAATTCATTAGAGATACAACCTTTTTGTATTACAAAATTATGTAAACAGATTTGTATAATATAATTTGTTATAGAAAAAGTTAAAATTCATACATGCATCTAAAATTAAAGTTGCAATTCTGCTAAAAAATATTTCTTTTACAATGTTAACATCACAAGTTCTTGTAAGGTTACATAAAGAAAGTTTATCTTACATCACAAAAAATAGTTGCATTAAAGATCATCAAGAGCTATTTTAGTAATATCACACCAAAAAAAGAAGTTTATCAAAGAAAGTTTATCTTACATCACAAAAAATAGTTGCATTAAAGATCATCAAGAGCTATTTTAGTAATATCACACCAAAAAAAGAAGTTTATCAAAGATGAACCATACTTGAACTAAGTATATGTGAAATTTGAGACACCTCTATTCTAACAACCTGAACTTCCTCATGAATGGGTTATTCTTCTCCTCGTTCTCATCGTCTCAACATGTAAGTAGCACTGGTACTATCTGCCCCCTAAATTTAGGTATATCATCCTTTGTGAAGTCTGGTTGTTGGTCTCAACATAAGTACTCCATGTATTTCATGATAAATATCCCACAATCCACACTTGTGTCATCTTGCTTGGGGCAATTCTTCACAAGATACATTCTTCACCTATTATATCAAGGATGTAATATTCCTAGAGAAGTAATATTTCACTATCTCCACCTATGCAAAATTACATTAAATCTGATTCATATTATTAATTTGTAAAAATAATAACAGCAGTTTGATTCATGCATTACCCATTTGGTTTCCTCCCCCTTGCTCCTTACACTAAAACCCAACGAATTGTAGAGATAGAACAATTTTGTTCTAAAACAATCAATTAGTAATATCCAATGTCTTGCAAAATGTATTGGACAGAAAGCCTTTTGGATGTTTCCCAAATGTGCTTGGCCTCAATATGAAGATTTTGTCGAGGTTTCTTCATTCTTCAGTGGTAAAAGTTTGCAGCTAGTTCTTTATCAAGCTCTACATTTTCAAGAGAAAAAAAAGTACATGATGTTATTTAATGTACAAATAACTATTCACTAATTATAAATTATACTATTGTTCACACATACCATCATTATCAATGATCCAAAGAGATAAGGTGCCTCACCATTGTAAAGTGTCAAATATTTGCAAAACAAAGCATCCATATAGCAGTCTATGATTTGCATTTTTTTTTAAATGTTAAGATCTCTTCAGCTGTAGAACAATAGATACATGTTCTTATTATACTTTACACTTACAGTGTCTTCAACCATTCCACCATATAGGAGATTATGGAGGTGTCTTCCAATGCAATAATTGTCAATTGGTGTGTGAAAGTTGACATGCAACATGTAGGGAAGAAAGAATTGAGAAATTACATTCTATATTAGAAAAAACACATGCATGAGTATTTTAAGTTGTTTGTGAAATACATTTGCGTAGACATAAGATAGTTATCCTCAAAATAACATATTTGTCAACTGTATCTCGTAGAAAACCTTGTATTACATTCTCCTCTCCCTTTGTGACTAAGTTGTAACCACAAAAGTCATATTCTGGATCACATATACTTGAGAATAAAAAACATGAACAATATTAGTTGTTTACTTTGCATGCATAATATCCATAGAATGATTTTATTTAGTAATTCTTAAATTTTGCAGTGTCGCTGTCGACATCATTGTCCACAAGGTAGTTGAATTTTGATGTAGAACTTGTTTTGGTGGGTTTATTAGCTTCACCAATGGTTGTTTCATCATTAGGAACTTCTTGCAAGTTAGTTAATTGTTGGTGGCTCTTTCTTCTTTCTTCCCTTTTTCACCACCTTCTCTTCCTTTTTTCCTTCATCACATATTCTTCTTTCCTTATCACTCTCCTTCTCTATTGAGCCTCCATCATCTTTAGTATAGCACTTCCTTTGTCACAAGCCCTACCCTTTATTTTTAACAAACGAGCTTGGTATCTTGTTAACTTTATTTCTTTTTTTTGGCACGATTTCATCATCTGGTGTACTCTGTTCATGTTCATGTAAACCTAATTCAAAGCTTGGAATATCATTATTTCTTTCAACATTTTCAATATTCTCACAGTCAACACCCCTGCTTTCCATGTTTGCACCTTTTCCAGAAGCATTATCATTTTTGTTGCAACCATTGTTCTTGTCTTCTTGTAACCCTCCCCCCACATTCTTTACTTCACATCCTTCTTGTCCATCACCTTTATCATTTGTCCTTTCATTAATTTCCAACATTCTTACCCTCTCCTTTTCAAGCATTAATTCTTTTTCCCTTTCATCCAAAATCCTTTTCAGCTCAACTAACTCCTCATTCTTTCTCTTAATCAAATGGTTGTCTTCTTTGATTTCACGATCTTTTTGTTTCAATTTTTCTTCCATGTTATTCATTTCTTCTTACTCCTGATTCAACCTGTCGTGTGCTATTTCAATCTCTTTTTTTACTTTTCATTTTCTTCCTTTACACACTCTGCTATCCCTTTCCAATCCTCAACTTGGACTCCACCACCCCCCTCATTTGCCTTGTCTTTTAGCAATAGCAATTCCATATTTGCACCACTGTTGATTGTCTCCCCCATAACCTTAGTTATATATAATTGGAAGGATTTCTTGCCCAATCTCTTTCAAATGTACTCTTGACCTCCTGTTGTTAAATCCATTTGTTTCAAAGATCTCCAAAGAGAAGATGATGTTGTCAGCTCCAACCCTCAATACTTCATTCTTGTCAAGTGTCAACTTTGTTACTATCTGTATGATAATAATTTATTTTTTTGGTTTATATAGCATGTAAATTGTTTCTTTCACCAACATAAATTCCAGTAGATATGTAATTTTGCATACCCTTGTCATGTCAATCTTATCCATGTTTTTGATTGTCATGATGTTTCCATCGATCCACTTTCTCACTCTTAGATATAAATTCCTATTTGTAAAGGAGTCTTTGTAACAATGCTTCATCATCCACACGTATATGTTACGTTATATAAATTAATTAAACATTAGTAACAAACATGTTTGTTTTTTCAAAGTAATCATGTATAGAAACTTACATATAGACATGCTACACATCCTGTGACATATCCTAAATTTTCAGTGTTGTCCCCTTGCCTCCTTCTAGCCATTTTCTGATTTACATCCTTTATCTTCTCAAGTACCAAATCAGCAATAGCTTGTGACCAATTGAAGTACTTAGTGTCACTAAGAGAGTTAAGATAGTTCAAGAGTATTCTTGGGAATGAGTACCCTAAATCAAGGAGGAATGGTGCAAACATCAAGCAAATCAAACAAGTCACATATATGTACATGACATGTCATCAATATAATGGTAATACTTCCTCAATATTGGCTCCAATGTCCTTCTATCAATGTGTCTGACATTTTTAAATATGTTTTTTTTTTTTTTATGTAGCTTGTCCAAGATAGCGATTTTTCATTTACTTTCACCACATAACCTGAGCTTGCTTTTCTAGGTATCATTTCTATCTCTTTACTAGAGAATTCCACAATCCGCTTTCCAAACAAGAACTTTCTATGACCCTGATACTTATCAAATATCCAATGTAATATCTTTATATCTATAAACACTTTTCCAATTCCTATAGGTCTATAGAATGTTGTTTTCTCAAGAAGTGCTTTTTGTTTGTTGGTTAACGGATGATTGTTCATGAATTCTTTGAAATGATGGATGTAACATGTATGCTTGATGCTCTCATTTGCTAGAAATGAAGATAATATGATATAATGTAAAAACATATACTTATCTAAAAAATATATATGAATTATGACTCATACCTAGCCTCTTTTCCTTTTTGATACTGCTTTACTGCATTCAACATCATCAGGAGAGGTTTCCTTTGTGTATGTTTTTTCCATCTTGTCCAAAGTAGTCCTCTTCCTTTTCCCAGAGCTCCTATTAATACTTGTCTCTTGCTCTTGACATTCAACTTCTTCCAAATTCTTAGTTTCAATCTCGTTCCTTGGTTTCTCTGTTATTTTGTCTTCTAGGTTCTCTTCAGGTTGTACAAATTTGTTCTCCTTTCTGTTATCCATTGATGCAATTGCACACCAAGCATGCTACATTGTTAACACTTATCTAAACTATAATTATTACTTACAAAGATAGTTTATTCTTATTGTATTACAAAATATGCTTCTTTGTATATTCACGTTCAGTTGGTCCTTTTTGTATTTCAAAAATCTACGCTTGTTTCAGTACTAATCCATGCCTTTTGAAATCGCCATTTTTGTATTACAATAGTCTATGGTACGACATTATATGAGTAGGTACCAAACAACAAGATGTAATTTTTTTAAGCTAGTCCATCCAATTGCTTACTAAATAAGGTTTCTCAAGGTAACAGGATCATCTTCTTTTGTATTACAAAGTGGCCTTTATGCAACAAAAGCATATATGTTACGACCAAAACCTAACCCCTCATGGAACCTTGGGACGGCCCGCCTTGACTAATCCCAAGACCTAGTCATCCATCGAGAAATAAGCCAAATGCAAAAAGAAATACGCCATTCGACACATGTAATATAGCTATGCATTAAATAAAAAGGCAGCAATAGAAACACAATAGTAGTTCGAAAGACAACACGCCATAGGCGAAAAGGAAGGTTTGCTAGCTAACCATCACAACAACTATAAGAAGACGTAAAGCAACGACATACGTTCCAAAATACTAAAAGTACTCACTACAGTGAAAGTATCTCAAAAGTGGAATGAGAAGAAAACATGCTACTACTGGACTTGATTGGGCCCAGCACCCTCTGCAGCCGGTAGTACTGTTGCTCAACTCCCTGACCAAAACATATACAGCTATTGTCAGCTAAACGCTGAGTAAAGTGGCAACATAAGAACATCTAATGCAATAAATAAAAAGAAAGCAGTAAACCATTCATACATTTTTCAGTTATTTAGATAGTTATCATCTGGTTCCATTCATAATCACCACGTGTTAAGATTCGATTATTCTAGTAAGGGTCCATATCATCACTTAATCTACATGTTCCCTAAGGGAACGATCTTGATGCAGTTTTCCCACGATGCAGGACGTGCACGTGGCACTCTCATGGTCGGGAGAGTACCCCGTGGTAGTCCTACAACCAATCTACCACCTCAGGGCCAGGGTCGCGACGTAGTGGTGACTACAGCACGCGCGATAAGCGCATGAGTAGCTACCCTGCACTGGCATGCAGTTAATCCTTTCTGCTAGTGGGTACGCTCTAACGTACAGCATAGAACAGAATAGGGGCCACACTCATCAACAGTCTACGTACCCTCGCCCGACTATCCCTATTTGCCCAATGGGCTCCAGTGGAGTCGGTGTAGGGAGGCCATCCCTAACCCTGAGTCCCAACCCAAGGGGAGGCTAGCTCTCTCCCTACACAAAAGTCACGGTAGCTCTCCTAGGTACCACGTACATGAGGGCCAGCTCACTTTCTGTATCCAAGTCCAAACAACCAACCAACATGCCTATATAGGCGAGGTATTCCATCATACATCAAGTATTCATGTCACTGTACTTTTATTACTTTCCTAATTCCCCGTAGTGTTCATGCATAGTACTCGTTTCATTCCAATACGTGGCATATATCTCTATTCACATTCAGGTTTCTTAGTCATAGAACAGGCAGCTCGGGATTCAACAGGAAAATCATTCAATTACATCAATTTAGTTGCCAATTACTCACGATATGGAATTCGTCAGCATATATACTTAATTTGTAACAAGTGAGGTTCAAGTGCTTGAATGTGAATATGCACCATTCTTAACCCTAGGGTTCATATTATGTCCTAAGTTTCAAGCAGAGATCTCTAATTTGGCATGCACTTAACAATTTAATTTAATAGGAGTAGAGAGGACCACTCTATCAAAAGGTACGGGTGATATGGGGGCACGAACGACGGCTCCCAATGTCTCCGCGGGTCCCGTGCGCACGACGGACTAGAGACCTATTCCAAACAGTTGGTGAAACCAAACATTAATATCGTTGACCAATATTTGAGTATGTAAATTAAGCTAAAAATAGCGTGGAAACACTTCTAACATGTAGGAAATTCAGAACGGAAGCCAACGGTGCTTTAATTATGCAAATCCGACTTCGTTTGGGCCCTAAACCAACCCAAACAGTCCTTCTGGTTCACCTAAACTGGACCAGGTAGGCTGGTCTGGCTAGACCAGCTGCCTAGTGGCCGCAATAGTGCATCGAGACAGATATTAAACATTTGGGGTGAGTCTCAGACGTCTTAAATGTGCGCAGAAATTTCACATTGCATTCCTGCTTCTGTTCTAGTCGTCCGTTACCCCTCACAGATGTCTGAGGGTGTTGCTAGACATCTGCACTATGCCCAGTCGTCTGGGAGGGCAGTCGGACGTTTGACACCACCTCCAGACACTTAAAAGCGCCTCAAATGTCGCACCAGCGTGCCTTCCCAATGCCTCTCGCACCTGCACAGATATACGCACCTAAGACCATACTCACAACCACTAGGGCAGCGAAAACTTGGTTTCTACGCCTGCACACTCTGGACATCCGACAATCCCTCCAGCCATCTGCCAAACGTTACAGACGTCTGATAATCGCAAGATTTATGGCTCACCTCTGCACGCAGGGCCTTCCTCGCACAGCTCCCCTTCTCTGCGTGTTGCTGCAACTGCAACAACGACTCTCGTAGTAGCCTTGCTCTCCCTCTCCCACGCTCTCTCTCTCTCTCCTGAGCTCCTCCTACTGCTCTCCTTCTTCCTGCTGCTCTCACTCTCCTTCTCCCTCACTCATGGTTGCAAGGGAAAGGAGGGAAGGAGGTGGGTGGCCACTCAATGAGGACAAAGTGGAGGGGGGTGTTTTATAGGGGTGGAAATAGGGTTTTTTTTGGGGGGGTTGCTTGGGATGTTGTGGGGTCGGGAAAAATTACACCCGGCCCCACAGGATAATTCCTGGGGGTGTTAAAATTACGCTAAACCCCTCCAAAAGCCAAAATACTCCACACAGGGTCCTTTTTGTGCACAGAAAATTATGAAAAGGCCCCTAAGATTTCAAAAAAGCCCAAATGACTCAATATATGTTCCCAAAAAACCACAATAAGTTTATTTTATTTGCAATACAAGCATTCATTTCCCAAGCAAAGAGATTCTTTGTATACATCTAAAACCTATTTCTCTCATCTACATCAAAATATAGCGTTATTTGTGCACTTTGAAACCCTAGATTTTATTTCGACCACATAATATAGCTTATTTATACTATATTACATATTTTTCATACACTCTTTTGAATTGAAAGTATTTTTTACCCGATTCACAAGTTGAAGATAATTGCAACATCTTTTGTTCTTTAGCACACCTTTCTTTTTTCTCGTAGCCTTTGCTTCGACTCTCAAGTTTATTCTGATTTAGAAAACTTAATGAATAGTTTAATATGCATTATTGTATAAATCATTCTATATTGTTGTTACACGTCTTTTCATGTTTTGACGTAACTATTTTGTAAATTTATATTTATGTTTTTTCTTAACATTTATCTGTTGTTGCACCCTTTGAACAATTCAAATTTGATTTATTTTATATTACATCATTTCAATGTTATGCATTAATCATGAAATACATTTTTAAAATTTTTATATTACATTTGCTTCGTCCATTTGATAAGTATTGTAATATGATTTTATTACTTCCATGTAGATATTGTATTACAAAAATTCTTTTTGTATTTTGACATAACTATTTTTTTATTTTATAATTATGTTTTCTATTAACTTGTATTTGTTCTTGCTCCTTTTGATCGATTGGTAACTCAAAATCGATATATTTTTTGTACTATGTTACTTCAATGTTTATATATCGATCATCAAATATATTAAAAGATTTTTGTATTACATTCACTTCGTTCATGTGATAAATATTGTAATATAATTTTATTAGTTTTGTGCGGATATTGTATTACTAAAATGCGATGTTTTTATCATGTTTAAGTAATTTTATATTATGAATGTTCGCATGTTAGTTTACACATTTGCAATACAAACGCATATTAGACTTACTCTATATAGTTTTTGTAATTCTTGATAGATTCGATTAATTACAAGTGTTTCATGAAGAGACCATCTACCATGAAAAGATTGCATTACAATCTTATTATACTTTGTGCAGCTCTAATGTATGTATCATTATAACTGCGATATCTATATTACAAATTTCATTGCATGCAAAAATGGTTGTGTAATACTAAATTATGCTTGATGTATACGTTTAATAACAAATTATTTTTGCTTGAACATTCCAATTTTAATAGATGCAATATTATTTATTATTTTTCACTTTTTTATAACAATAGTTGTAATAGGTTGTTACAACACACACATATATTTCAATTAGAAGATGTGTACTTGTTTACTACCAATGAAATATTATTTTATTATAAATATATTAATTTTTATTACAAATTTTTTCTTAGAATCAAATCATAAATGTATTATGCTATTATTCAAAGTAAAAGTCTTTTTTATGCTTAGATTATGTATTCATTTTGAATCGTTTGATAGCATTTTGTCACTTTTGTAATCTTTTTGTCTACAAGTAGTTGTAATACATCATTGTAAACTTGCTATTGTTACAAAATACATGTCTATTCGTTACAAAGATGCTATTATTTTATTACAAATATGGCTATTTCAATTATAAAGTTTTGAATCAGAATGTACCTATCTTTTCTTCATATTAAAAACCCTTTCCTCTCTTTAGGACCTACCTTTTCTTTTGAATCGTTAAATTTCAAATATCACTTGTAGCATCGATAATTTTGGCAGGGTTTTATTCTCGTTAAATCATGATATTTTTGTAATATTAAAACTAATGCATTACATATATGGTATCTATTTAATGTTATTCAATTTAAATTTGCAAGGTACGTAAACATTATGTTTTCTTATTTGTACTTATATATAAAATGATTACATAATTGAGCTAACTCATAGATATAATATATGGAATGTCTATTTATTTAATGCTGCAATTGAAACCAATATGCGATAAATGAGTGATTTTTATTTGGTCTCTATGATTTTCATCCTATGTTCCCTTTTAGATGCGTTTTTCATTCTTTGTGAGCATCATGCACATAGGATATTCCCCTTATATATATATGTTGTAAACAATAAAGTCAAGCCAATTGTTCAAACAACTTGAGGTTTATAGAAGATTAAGGGCAAGAACGATCGGTCTTTATTTTGTCGTTTATGCATCTATTCTATTGGTAGTTGGTAATACAAATTGAATTATAAGAGAAAGTACTTGATCACTAGTGTTTTTGTAGCATAATGAAGTTGGTTATAGTAAAAATTAAGAGTGGAAGATGGATCAGTTATTATTATGGCTGGTCAATTGAGACTTTGGTTTGACATGGTAACTGGCTTAGTAGTCAAGACATGCTTGATATGGACTTGTGATGCCATAAAGGGTGTCCTTAGGGGAAAAAAGGGGGCATGAAAAAGGAGATGACTAGCATGTGGATAACAAGCAATGACAGTGTTATGGCGAATGAGGGAACAAGATGGTGGTTATCTCAGATAGGGAGAAAGATAAAAGGTTGGTGTGGATGAAAGCAATTTTGTATTTTTATTTGAAAGGAAACTTAATGTGGAGTGTGGAACTCTTTCGATTTGAATGATTTTACAATAATTTTAAACTAGCTTCATAATTAGTAATTCCTAGAAAAATGACTTTTAAAGAAAAATCCTAGAAAAATGAAACTAATGGTAATAATATTCTTAAGAAAATTCCAACCTTCCTTGCATAGCACAACCTTTTTATTTTAACAGAGATCTTCCATTAACAGAGACAATGAGATTACAAGGATGTGAACCTGCAAGAGGTGAAGAGAGGACAACTGAAACCCTCATTAAAGAGGGAAGGAAAACAAAAAACACACCATCCCAAATAATGGAGGGAAACTATGCCCTACCCCAAGGAGTAGGAGAATTCCGAACTGAAGGAGACAAACCAGAAGAAACCAAAAAAAAAGTAAGAAATGTAGGGTATAAATAATAAGGCATCGCATTATCTTTAATTGATGGTTTATATGATAATAAACATCTTACTTGTTTATTAAAATTGGATTTTATGTCTAGATCTTGTAAGAATGACTTTCAGGTTGAAGCATATCATGATGAGACTCAAAAGCTAAGAAGAAGGAAGAGATCGTGATTGTTAAGATGGTGGTTAGTAGGTCTCTTTGTAACATATGAAATGAGTTATAAGTTATGTTTTTTAAAATATAAGGAGAGCCCCAAATAGGTTTAATATTAGTAAAAACTTAGGGCTCTCACATGCAAATTTCATGAGAGCACCGCACTTAACCTAAATAGGTCAAATTACTGTCTAATTAATGCATTATGTGCTAGTGTATTGTTATAAATAATGATAGATCTTAAGAAGACCTTGAATATAAGTTGGTAGACACTTAACAACCTATCAAACGCTAGGTAATATATACCTAATGTTAGGTAAGGAAGCCAACACTAGACATGAGTGACAGGAATTTGCATCTAACTGTCCATATAATGTTAGACAACACATTTAACATTAAATAAACCATTCCTAATGTTAGGTTTGTAATCCTGTGCCAAATAAGACTTGACCATGATATAGCGAACTTTATATATAACCGAGCATCTAATGTTAGATAGTTAACCTAACGTTAGATCACCTTTAACTAATGTTAGATGAAGTGCTTTTTAACCATGTTAATTAGCAGTTAGCATGGCACGAGTGAATGATTTTTTTAAAACATTTGGTGAATGATTTTTTTTAAACATTTGGGAGTGAGCAACCCTCACATTTTGGAGTTTAAAACACACCCGCATATATATTATTGCTCCCCAACTCACTTGGCATAAAAGAGAACACATATACACCACATTTCAAAGCTCACAAGCTAACATTCAGCAAAAGCTCTGTTTTGATGTTCTTGGAAGTGTTTGGAACTCTTATTCTTTAACCTCAACTTGCTTGAAGCTCCACCACTCCAACTACTAGTTGTACCACACTCTTACACACATCAAGGGAGTTTACTCTTATCTCATAGATAGCTCTTTCATATTGATTATTGCATATCTTTTTAGGGTTGTCCATAGGAGCAGAAATTTTTGTGTATTTTCAATTCATTCTTCATTTAATATACTTGTAATCTGAGGACCTAAGTTATGGGTTTCACCTCTCTCAAGTGATAGGGGTCTGCTCTTAATTGGGTTATCAAGAGGAATTGTACTAAGGGTTTCGTACCTCATAAGTACTAATTAATTTTCCGAGATTGACTCGGGAGAAAATCCTAGGTTGGAAGACCTAGGTAGTGGTTTTTTCCTATTTTGGTTTCCACTATATATCTTGTGTAGTGTGTTGTGATTTATTTATGGTTTGAGTAGTTCATAAATCTAAATTTTTGAATTAGCATAATTTTATCGACTTAAGCATTATTCACCCCCCTTTAGTGATATAAAGAAGACGCTCTCATAAGCAAATCATAGTAAACTGTGGAGATTGCTCCACATTGTAAGATAATGATGGCACCACTAAAGAAGAGGCTTAAGTGATCAGTATGATCTATGCTAGCAAGAGGCTGGTAAGCCGAGAGTTGAAGGGAGTTGGTAACAACTTGGTCGTGAGAAACCGTGGCCTATAGCATGGTCCTGATGAGGAAAATTTGTGGAGGTGGGAGGTGGAACCTGAAATGACCATTCCGAAGGGTCATTTGAGCTTTTTTGAAAACTTAAGGGCCTTTTCGTAAATTCTACACACCAAAAGGATCTTGTGCGGAGTTTTTGGCTTTTGGGAGGGGTCATGCACAATTCCAACACCCCAAAAATTATTCTGTGGGCATGGATGCAATTTTCCTGACCCCACCATATCTCACACAACACTCCCCCACGCAACCCCACCTCCCAAACCCTATTTTCACCTCTATAAAACCCTTAAACCCCCCCTTGATTCCACACCCTCTCCATTCTCTCCCCCTTCACAGCGGCACACCGCCCTCCTCCACCGTAGCTCCCTACTCGCAGCAAGGTGTGTAGTCGAGAGAGAGAGGGCGTGAGAGGGAGAGCGTGAAGGAGACCAAGAGAGGGTAAGGTCGAGAGGGAGGGGAGTAGCAGGAGGAGTTCAGGAGAAAGAGAGAGGGAGCGTAGGAGAAGGGAGCTGCTACAAGAAAAATACCGTGCGAGGAGTTTGGCTGCAATTTCTACTGTTATCAGACGTTTGCAATGTTTGGCAGACGTCTGGAGGGACCGTCGGACGTCCAGAGGGAGATCAGGATGTCTGGAAGCACGCAGAGTACCGTGCTAATCTCCACCTATGGTGTGTGCAGCCGTGGAAACTAAGTTTCCATTGCCTTAGCGGTTGTTGAGTATGGCCTTAGCTGCGTACATTTGTGCAGGTGCGAGAGGCGTTGGGAAGGCACGCTGGTGTGACATTTGAGGCACTTTCGGACGTCTGGAGGTGGTATCAGACGTCCGACTACCCTCCCAGACGATCGGGCGTAGTGTTAGACATCTGGTAACACCCTCAGAGGGTTGTGAGGGGTAGCAGACGATTGGAATAAAAGTAGGAATGAAAGGTGAGATTCTGCGCATGTTTAAAATGTCTAGGACTCACCCCAGATGTCTAAAATTGGTTTGGACGCACTACTGCGGCCACCAGGCGGTCGATCCAGCTAGACCAGCTTGCCTGGTCCGATTTAGGTGAATCGGGAGGAGTGCTTGGGCCGGTTCAGGGCCCAAACGAAATCAGTTTTAAGCAATTAAAGTACCGTTGGTTTCCTTTCTAAATTTCCTACATGTTGAAGTGTTTCCAAGCTGTTTTTAGCCTAATTGACATACTCAAATATTGGTCAACGATATTAATGTCTAGTTTGACCAACTGTTTGGAATAGGTCTCTAGTCCGTAGTGCGCACAGGACCTGCGGAGACATTGGGATTCGCCGTTCATGCCCCCATATTACCCGTACCTTTTGGTAGAGTGGTCATTTATACTCCTATTAAATTAAATTGTTAAGTGTATGCCAAATTAGAGATCTCTGCTTGAAACTTAGGACATGAGATGAACCTTAGGGTTGAGAATGGTGCATGTTTACATTCAAACACTTGAACCACGCTTGATACAATTTAAGTATACATGCTGATGAATTACATATCGTGAGTAATTGGAAACTAAATTGATGTAATTGAATGCTTTTCTTGTTGAATCACGAGTTGCCTGTTCTATGACTAAGAAACCTGAATGTGAATCGAGGTACATGCCACATATTGGAATGAAACGAGTACTATGCACGAACCTTACGGGGAATTAGGAAAGTAATAAAAGTACAGTGATATGGATATTTGATGTATGATGGAATACCTCTCCTATACATGCATGTTGGTTGGTAGTTTGGACTTGGGTACAGAAAGTGAGCTGGCAGGTGACTCTCGTGTACGTGGTACCGAGGAGAGCTACTGTCACTTTTGTGTAGGGAGAGAGTTAGCCTCTCCTTGGGTTGAGACTCAAGGTTAGGAATGGCCTTCCTACACCGACTCCTGTGAGCCCACTGGGCAAACCGGGATAGTCGGGCGAGGGTACGCAAACTGTTGAAGGGTATGACCCTTGTTCTGTTCTATGTTGTACGTTAGAGTGTACCCACTAGCGGAAAGGACTAACCGCGTGCCAGTGCAAGGTAGCTACCCGTGCGCTTATCATGCGTGCCGTAGTCACCTCTACGTCGTGACCATGACCCCGAGGTGGTAGACCGGGTGTAGGACTACTACAGGGTACTCTCTCGGCCATGAGAGTGCCACGTGCGTGTCATGCATTGGGGGAAAACTGCATCAAGATCGTTTCCTTAGGGAACATGTGGATTAACTGATGATATGAACCCTTACTAGAATAATCGAATCTTAACACGTGGTGATTATGAATGGAACCCGATGATAATTATCTAAATAACTGAAAAATGTATGAATGGTTTACTGTTTTCCTTTTATTTATTGCATTGGATGTTCTTCTGTTGTCACTCTAATTAGCGTTTAGTTGACAATAGCTATATATGTTCAGGTCAGGGAGGTAAGTAGCCAGTACTATCGACTGCAAAGGGTGTTGGGCCCAGTCGAATCTAGCAATAGCTTGTTTCCTTTTCGTTCCGCTTTTGAGATACTCTCACTGTAGTGAGTACTTTTAGTATTTTGAAACTTATGTCGTTGCTTTATGTCTTCTTATAGTTGTGGTGATGGTTAGCTAACAAACCTTCCTTTTCACTTTTGGCGTGTTATTTTTCGAATTACTATTATGTTTCTATCGCTGCCTTTTTATTCTAATGCTTAACTGCATTACATGTGTGTATTGTTGTATGATTTCTTGCATTTGGTTTATTTATCGATGGTTGACTAGGTATTGGAATTAGTCAAGGCGAGCCGTTTCCAGGTTCTATGAGGAGCCGGGTTCGGGTCGTAACAGAACCCTAATCAAAGCACTTATCGCAATTGTTTCCTAATGTTGGAGGGGAGTCTCAACACTAGAGGAGAGTCATATCATGAAAGATAGCTAGATGAGGAGCCTTGTTGAATAAGGAGAAGCCCCAAAGTTGGAGGAGAAGGGCTAACACCAAAGGAGCACTAATGCTAAAGGTGAGGAGAAGCGAGAAACAAGGTAGTAAAGCCATGAGGTGGAGATGAAGAGGGTGAAGGAGCCAAGCCGTGGAGGAGGCAAAATTGTACCTAAAGATACAAGAAGAAATACAAGGATGGAGAATGGAGACAGAGGGAAGGGGTTTCCGATTGACAAATGGCGATCAACAGAGGGTCCCAAGATAAAGAGACTACATTAAGGCTACATTTGCTTATAGAATAGCAACCGGAATAGGAAATAGTAGATGTGGATGAGATACAAATAAGGATTAGAATGCAGAAGATATGAGATCTCTCTTTCCACATATTCTATCACTTTTCATTATATCAAAACCTATTAACTCTCTTTCCTCTTTCATAAAACCAACATACCAATAATTACCAATCCCATCGATTATTATAATTCTACCAATAAAATATCTTATATATTTATTCCACTTCTATTCTATTTTAAAATAATACTATCCCCTGCCAAATACGGGCAAAGATTCAAAAGATAAAAAAGAAAAGAGAGACATGATAATTTTAGAAATAACCTAAAACGAACCACCTTGATCCATCTAAGGCGGTGGGTAGCCCGAAGTACTCACAACAAAATCTAGACGCAAAGCACCGCGTGCTGAAAAAAAAACACTTCCCACGGCCAAACCCAACCCAACAGGGAATCATTCATTCCGTCCTCCCACGTCGCCGCCAAGCGACGCTCCCTGACAACCACCCCCCTCTCCGTCCAACCACCACCATGTTCAAGCTCGGCAGGGGCTCCGGCGGAGGCCGCGGCAATGGCAAGCGCCCCGTCCACCCCCCGCCGGGACGCCCCATGAGCTCCGCCCCCTCCCGCACCTCCTCCCTTCCCGGCGGCGGTCGCGGCCGAGGCCGAGGACGAGGCCGAGGCGCTCTTCCCCCGGACTCCTCCTCCTCCTCCTCCTCAGGTCAGGGGAAGGAGGAGAGCTTCAGCATGGTCTCGAGGGAGGCGCTTGACTTCGGGGCCATCATCCGCCTCGCCCCCGATTTGGTCGACGAGATCCGCAGAGCAGAGGCTCGCGGCGGCCCCGTCAGGATCAAGTTCGACCCTTTCTCCAACGACCCTTCCGGAAATGTGAGCCGAGACAATCCCATACCCTAAATTACAATCCCATACCCTAAATTATGCTCCCCCCTCTCTCTCTGGTTGCTTTTCGTCATTATTACTATTATTATTCTTGTTATCATTTATCTTCTCGTTCCCGTTCGTGTTTCCGAATTGGATTGGCTGATTCGATTGGTGTTGATGATATGGTATGCTGATGTTTGTTTTAATGAAGTGCTATTATTGACTCGGCGCCATAAGAGAGAGTTCGAGTTTGGGGAGGGATGAGAATAGGATGGACTAGGCTCTGTTGGGGTTTTGCTGGAGTGTCACTTGTTGAATTCCATAATCCTTATTACTCTTCCTTTTTTGCTATTAATCCTTTTTACTTTTACTGAACTTTAGATGACCAAGATCCTGTCTTCCAATTCTTACCTTGTTGGTCCTTTGGCGTGTGTGTATAATGTAATCTTGGGCGATCTGGTGACTGCATGGATGCAATGCTATTGTCTCAAGTAATATGTCAAAGTTGATTTTGGATTCGAATTTGTTTTTTGTCTGTGGTTCTGGGGTTTTAAGGAGTGGGGGGGATCGGAAGTCGATGCTTTGACATATGTGTCAGTTGATTTTATTATTTTGTGTTGGTGAAAGTCCTGTTGCCTTGCTTTTGCTGTTCGGTAGTCTTGTGCACTGTGGGGTTCTTTTGTTAGTTGACGTTAGTCTTTCATGACTGACATATTAAGTTTTTTGGAAAAATGTTTCCTTGTGGGACAATGGTCGACCTGTCATGCGGTCTCCAGAATATTATTGCCACAGCAGATTGTCTATGGATGAGGGTTGCTTGGAAATGAATTTACCTTCTAATAGTTTTATGTGGAAGGGATGGGAGAGAAACATTGCATTTTCATTTGAATTTTTTGGTTCCTTTATGTCTAATGTCTGGAGGTTAGGGCAGGCGATTTTATTGTTGATGCTGATGTTTGTGGGGTACTTATATTCATAGTTTAAATTTTCAGTGTCTTGGAAAGATGCTCACGTTTTGTGTCATTTCCTGAGGTTAGTATGTCAACACACTCAGCCTATCATTTTTTAAAGGTGCCAGTGTTATCTCAGAGAAATTTTCTTGCAATGGGGTGAAATTAGTATCAGGGGACACATTTTTCTTGAAACAGGCAAAATAGGATGGCCCTGTTGTGACCTTTTGAATTATTATGAGCTTTTGCTACTCTCATAATCTCATATCTCTAGTTACTTGGCCTTTCACTTGGCCACATCTCCTCCCAAAGGTTCTCTTTCAGCTTGATAGCAAGTAGATATTTCCATCTTCTCTATTTCTCATTGATCTATATATTTTCTATCTTTATTAGTTTTCATTACTTAGAAGCCTGAAATTTGGCTTGCATCAGGAACTTAGAATTAGTTTAGGGAGATTTTTCATTCAACTAATCTGAGCTTTTATTAAACTTAGCCTAGATAGATTCAAGCTCTGTAAGCTTGTATTAGAATATTAGATTAGGATTACCTTAGCCACATAATTTCATAAAGATCACCCAAAAAGTCATGAAATGTTCTCCAATTTCCCGAGAAAGTATAGATAAGTATTTGTTTCCTGCACCTAGTAATTGCTAATTTTGTGAAATGTGAACTTAAAATAATCATTTGCTCTTTCCTTGAATGTCAATGATATCAGCAAGCCATCTTTTCTCCATGAATAAATGGCACTGAAATCAACTAATAAGACTTGCATTCATTTTTGGTGTATGTCAAGTTTCCTGCTAGCAAATACCTTTTTCAGAAAAAAAGGGAGGAGCATTTGATTACTATAAGAATAATCCAACAAGATCATAAATTGATTAGCTTGCTTTCAAAAGGAGAGATTGGTTGTGCTGTAAGAATTTTGAGGTTATTTCAATAGTGTTTAATTGCTTTCAACATTATTCACTAGAAATTGTGGGGTATTTTGGTAGAGAGTTTAATTGCTCAACACCATTCGTTGGTACGAGATATGTAGGCAAAAAATCAAAAAAGATAAATGTTAAGCCTAGGGGCTTCTTTACCATTTATGTTATTTTTGGGGTGTCTTTGTAATTCTCCCAAACCTCTCTAGTATGAAAGAGAGGCTAGGGTTTTCATTTTGAGGATAAGACATTGCTTGTCCTCAACATAGTATCAGAGCAGCGGTCCTAGGCCGGTACTTCGATATCCCACCAAATATTCCCCTTCAAGATGATCAAATCACAAACATCGTGGTGATTTGATTGAGATATAGAAGATGGCAAGGAGCACCAGCAGCGGCAATGCTGGAAGGAGGAAGCCCAGCACTGCCCGCCTCCCTACCAGCACCACCGTTGCCCTTGTCGGTGCCCCTAGCGCCGCCGTCGCTGCCCATCAGAAGTCCGGTGACCTTTCTGGCATTGTCCAGGAGGCCGTTGACCCCTTCGCTGACGCTAGCAGGCCTACTGTGGGTTTGCCAGTGGCCCAATCGAATCACGTGCCATCTTGGTTCGTGGTTTCTGATGCTATCTCCTGCATGATGGAGTATATTTCACACCTCCTAATTATGGTGATGAGTCTTCTCTCACTATTGGTAGTAAAGTTTGCCCCCTCAAGCGGGATGAGCCTTCACTCGTGCACTGAAGACGTGATTCATCCATCAAGAAGTTCAGTTTCAAATCTGAATGGGTTTGCATTTGCAACCCAAGAAAACATGAAGAAGAAGAAGATGGTCTGAGGAATGTGGATAGTTGACTTCGATGCCTCCATCTACCTTATAGCAGATGTGGAGCATCTTATGGATCCCAAGACACCATGTGGGATCAAGGACGTTAGGGTGGCTAATGGAGCTACATCACCCATTAAGGCAGTCGGGCGTGTGCGTGCCTCTCCTAAGATGTTGATAGAAGTTCATTGTGTCCCAGAGTTTTCAATGAATCTGCTGTTTGTAAGTCGCATCTGTAAGGATCTTAGATGTCATGTTGTGTTTGACGAGGGTCATTGCTATTTCCCGGATAGATAGACAGGGGATATTATAGGTAGGAGAATAGAGTGAGATGGACTTTATTACCTTGACACACCCACATTATTTGCTAGAGTAGTTTTCATAGCTTCTGATCCTTGGCTATGGCACAGTAGACTTGGGCACCCATTGCTCAAGAAGATGCGATAGATGCATCTTACAATGTGAGGATTGTCAGCTTGGGAAGCACTATAGGAGTACTTACCTATAAAGGGATGTTGGAGTGAGTACTGTTCCCTTTGCCTTAGAACATTGTGATGTGTAGGGGCCATCCGGGGTTCCTACTCCTGGAGGACATCGATATTATATTGCTATTGTGGACAATCATAGTCGCCTCACTTGGGTCTTCTTGATGAAGACTTAGAGATTCCTCAGGTTATTCAACAGTTTTTGGCAGAGGTTCATACTCAGTATGATGTTACAGTTCGAGTCTTTCGTAGTGATAATGCCATAGAGTTTGTGCAGTGAAATGGTCAGAGTCTCTTTTCTCGAGGCATCATTCATCAGACGTCTTGTGTTCACACACCAAGCAGAACGATGTGGCTGAGCGCAAGCTTCAACATGTCCTAGATATTGTTAGGACCCTGATAATCCATATGAAGGTTCCTAAGCAATTTTGGGGAGATGCCATACTCACTGTGGCCTACCTGATTAATCAGGTAACTTTGTTAGTTTTTTGAGGGCAGATTCGTTTCCAGATGATTTATCTAGATTGTGACAGGCCTTTTGCTCTACCCTTAAGGATTTTTTGATGTACTTACTTTGTTTAGGCATATGGTAATTGGAACAAATTTTCTCCTAGGGCAGTTAAATGCATCTTCCTTGCGTATTCCATGACACAGAAAGGGCTATAGGTGTTATGAATCGAGCTGCGGAAGATACATTGTCGCTGCAGATGTCACTTTCTTTAAGAAGATTCCATACTTCTTAGAGGAAGGAACATTTATACAGGTTGCCCTGGAGGAGGCTTAGGTTTACTACTAGAGGCCACACGTTTCACCAGACACTAGGCCTTGTCTTGATTTGGCAGATGAGAGTAGTTTAGACACAAAGGAGTAGTCACCTTTGAGGAGACCCAGTAGAACGTGCATACTCCATCCTCTTTCTCAGTATACCGGTGTTGCTCATCTCGAGGATGGGGTCCGTCAGTTTGCTTTAGCTATTATTGCCTCTATGATTCTGAGGGATTTTTCTCAGGCTTACCGAGATCCTAGGTGCCAGGCTGCGATGGATGAGGAGATACGCACCTTACAGTCACGACAGACATGGAACTTAGTACCATGTCTTGATGGTGCTACTGTGGTGGATTGCAGATGGGTTTACACCATCAAGTATAGACTTGATGGGACATTGGACATGTATAAGGTTAGGCTTGTTGCCAAAGGCTTTACTCAGACATATGGGATAGATTATTTTGAGACATTTTCTCTTGTAGCTCGTATCACCTCTGTCAGGATTATTATTCCTGTTGCTATGATAAGGAAATGACCTTTACATTAGCTTGATATTAAAAGCACCTTTTTGTATGGTGATTTATTTGAGTAGGTGTATATGAGACAGCCATTAGGTTACAACAACTAGGGGGAGCATGTTTATTGCCTGAGGAAGGCAATATACGGATTGAAACAGAGTTCTCGTGCCTGGTTTGAGAGGCTTAGTACAGAGATTGAGAAGATTATGTTCCAATGCTTTACTTCTGACCACTTTGTCTTCATTAGGAAGACTGAGTATGGAGGGCATACCTGAGTTGTTCTAGTTGTGTATGTGGATGTCATGATTCTTACTAGTGATGATGCGGATGGGATCACCCAGATTAAGTCCTCTTTGCAGTCTACCTTTTTTAGCAAGGACTTGGGAGAGTTGAGATACTTCTTGAGGATTGAGGCAGTGCGACAGGGGTCAGGCTCATCTTTGTCATAGAGATGGTATACACTCTAGATCCTTCAGGAAACAGGCTTGCTTGGGACTAAGCCCTCTGGTATACTTGTGGAGCCACCACCTGCACGTTCTTCTGATGAGGAGGATCCATTGTACGAGGATGTTACTTGTTACCGTAGTACAGTGGGTTGCTTATTTTATCTTACTATCATGAGGCTGATATCAGTTTTGTAGTAAGCAGAACCAGTCAGCACATGCAGGCTCCACGTTACAGCCATTGGCATGAGGTTTGCCTTATTTTGAGGTACCTCAAGGGGACACCAAGTAGAGGGTTGTATTACAGAGATGGTGGCAGTTTAGATATTATTGTTTATTCTGATGTAGATTATGCTAAGTAACCTGAGTTTGTGGATGATCGACGCTCTACTTTAGCCTTCGCATTCTATCTTGGGGGGAATCTAGTCTTCTGGAGGAGCAAGAAGCAGAGTGTTGTGGCTCGTTTGAGTGCTAAGGCAGAGTATAGAGCGATGGCACAGGCTGCTTGTGAGATTATGTGGATTGTTTCCTTCTTGCAGGATCTTGGTATCCAAATTACTATGCCTGCCCCACTTCTCTATGGCAATAAGTCAATCACTTATATTGTCTCGAACCTAGTTTTTCATGAGAGGACCAAGCATATTGAGGTTGATTGCTACTTTGTTCACGATGTTGTTCTCACTGGCAAGATTAGCACCCCATATGTCTCATTGGAGCTTTAGCTGGATGATATATTTACCAAGGTTCTAAAGAAGAAATGTCTTGATTTCTTGTGCGATAAGTTGGCTCGTGGATATCTACACTCCAACTTGAGGGGGAGTGTTGAGCCTAAGGACTTCTTTTTCATTTATGTTATTTTTGGAGTGTCTTTGTAAGTCTCCCAAACATCTTTAGTATAGAGAGAGGTTAGGATTTTCATTTTGAAGATAAGACATTTGCTTTTCCTCAACAATAAAATTGGTGTTAATGAATGTACGAACTAAATGGTAAAGTAGTAAAGAGAACAGCTAGGTTTCAAGAGATGTTGCAACAAGAGATTTGGGAACATGACATAAGTGCGGTGAAATGTAGCTTGTGGGAGGCTATGGCACGTTGTATTAGAAGGGTGGATGAAGCGGCATTAGGTGTGTCTAAATGAGGAGCATTAAGTCAAAAGGAATCTTGGTGATGGAGGAAGTGGATAAATATATTAAAGCTGAAAGATCAAAACCTTATTGGTATATCAGGGCATAATCGAAGAAAGCTTATTATGAAAAAAACTCATGGAAGCTTGATAGACTACAAACAGAAAAATAGGGGAAGCAAAAAGATGCTGTTAACAAAGTGAAAACAAATTCTTGGGACTAAATGCACAGGAAATGACTCCAAAGAGGGAGAGAGAGATATCTTCAACTAGCTAAGGCAAGTGAGCTAGAAATGAAGGTTTTACACACGTAAGGTGCATCAAGGATGAAGAAAGAAGAAGGTCTCTTAGATAGTGAAAATGTAGAGACAAGGTGGCTCATAAGTTCTTTAGGAAATAAGGTGGTTGATATCACTTGGGGGAGTCAACCAACTCGAAAGCTTACCTCTCAAAATTCAGTAAGTTTACCTAAGTCACGCAATATATTAATGGATACAAAGAAAGTAGAAGATGCTTTCAAGATGATGCAACTTTAGAAGGATCTTGGACTTGATGATATGCTTGTAGACGTTTGGAAAGTGAGAGGGAGGACATTGTAACTTAGCTTACAAAACTATATTGTAATTTAGCAGAGCAAAAGAATGCTAGAGGAATAGAGGAAGTATTTTAGTACTCTTACACGGTCATACATGAGACAAAACATTTCTCAAACTATAGAGTATCAAATTGATGAGTCACACAATGAAACTCTAGGAGAGAGGAACTGAAAGAAGATTGAGGCAAGCATTTGGAGTAATTCGTTTGAAAACCAGTCTGGATTCATACCTAGCAGTTTATATATAACTGAAGCATTACATTTCCTAAGATGCATGATAGAGTTCTTTAGAACCAAGAAGTATTTTATATAGTTTTATTGATTTCCAGAAATCCCATGATCATGTTCCAAGGCATATATTATGAAAAACTTTAAAGAAAAGTCAGGTGTAGGTTTTGTATATCAGCCTTATAAACGATACGTATAACATTTCCGAAAAATAAATGATCTACATAATGGACATGCAACCATGGAGGGAACAAGGGGATGTAGGTGGGCCTGTCACCCCCTTAACTTTTTAATTTCTTTAAAACTTACATACCATGATGACCTTAGCAGCCCTTTTAAAAAATGATTTTGTGCGAATCTTATGGGACATGATGTATTAAGACGAGAGGAGGATCAATGTAAGGGGCTCTTCGTAGTT
The DNA here is from genome assembly GCA_037157565.1 of Thalassia testudinum. NCBI lineage: Eukaryota > Viridiplantae > Streptophyta > Magnoliopsida > Alismatales > Hydrocharitaceae > Thalassia > Thalassia testudinum. The sequence goes on from JAZHRO010000031.1 coordinate 175,897,642, forward strand.
TTGGAAGGGGTTGTAGAAGATGTTGAGAAGAGTTGAGCCTTGTTACAACCTTACAGGAGCATGTTGGGCGGCGGATCCAGTTTTAGGTTTTGGAGCCATGCTTGGTCTCGTGTGGGAGTCCTTGCTGATATTTAACCTAGGTTGGTTTCCCTTACCGCCTATCTCTTAGGCTTTATGGCGGATTGCTTCATAGTGGATTCTTGGATGCCCATCCTACCTTGGTTACTCTCGGAAGCTAGATTGGAGGATCTTATTTGTTTACCATAGACACTTTAGGAGGTTAGCCCAAGTGAGGGGATGGATGGTTGGTCCTGGAGACATGGGGTCTTCTTAGTAAGGAAGGCCTATTGGCTCTACATGAAGTGCCCCTTCCTAGTTGACCAGGAGTTGGCTTATGATTGCAGGAAAATTTGGAAAGGATGCTTGCCCTTTGGGGTGAAGGTTTTTCTTTTTTTATGGTTATTGAGGAGGAAAAGGGTGGTCACGCATGATTACCCATAATGATGGGTGCCTGACATGGTGACACCTGTGTTCTTGTGACAATGGAATAGAGGAGATAGAGCAGTTATTTTTCACTTGCCCCTTTCGCATAGCCATTCTGGACAATCATGGCAGATTGTTCTATCTTTTTCTCCTCCAATAGGAAGTTTTATTCCAGTATCCATGGTGCCCTTCCTTGCTGATGGAGAGACCTTAAAGGAGGGCATTTATCTTACTTTGGTATATTTGGGTGGAACATAACGATCTCATTTTTAAATAAGAAGGATCGTTCTCCTCAAAAAAAAAAAAAAAAGAAGGATCTTCGGTGTGTGAACAAGGGTCGAACAACACTAGAGGAAAGGCGAACTATGCTTCTTTTTTAGCTTCAACTTGAACTTAGAATGCTTAAGAAGTAACTTTACCTAGATTATATCATTAGAGTATCTCCCAATGTAAGTTGCAAACCTATTTTTAGAATATCCAACAAATATCCAGCCACAGTCAAGCAAACCACAATTGACATTGGGATTTAGAGTAGTCCCTCTTTTCAAAGTCAGTCTACTGCCTAAGATTTTCCACCTCATAATTTTCCTGTGCCCTCCTGTCACAAGATCCACTATAAATTTTCTCAAAAAAAAAATCCACTATAAACAAGCTTACCCACGGGTGTAACCCAAACCTAATAACAATTGGTCCATGTCCATTCTATTAACTCAAGCTTGTTCATGGGTAGCTTAATTTGGACCTACTTCTCATGGGAGCTCAATCCAAACAGTTAACTATGTGCTTTATCAACCATTAATCAACTTGTAGTTGTGACATCACGTCACCTCTTGTATACAAGTATATCACAATTTTAAGTAAGGTAGGACTATACAATAACAACAAATATCAATATAGCTTGACCAAGATACATTTCAAATTTAAAGCACCAGCCATTAGGGTTAGTTTCAATATGCAGCTCTTCTAGAATCTAAAATTCAAAGGTTTAGAATTAGTTTCAATATGCAGCTGTAAGTGATTCCTTACTAAAGTTGGCAACAAAGCTTCCTCCCTAGATTTGGAATTGATTTTCCACCAGTGATTCCTCTAGAAATCGTTTTGCCTAGAATCCTAGAATTGCTCCACCAGAGATTTCTCCGGAATCACTTTGCTAGAGATTCTTCTAAAATTACTTTTATTTAAATAGTCAAAATTTCAGAATTGCTCTCCTTAGAATCAAAGTTAGGATTCCAGACCCTCTTAAAAAAAATCAGGACTCCACAGCTAGAGAACAGAGGAGAGGGCGATAGCTTCTGTATGTAACTTTTCTATCACTTGTGTTGTATGTTGGAATGCCCTTACACTTCTCTATTTATCAGTGAATTATAGTTTGCAAAATAACCATTGCCCTTACAACAAATAGAAATCATGGACAAATTGACCTTTGTCCAAAACTTAGCTTTTGTAGAGAATGACCATAAAATGGAGACTTTTTCAAATTAAGTTAAAATTACAAAATATCTCCTATCGAACAGCAACAATTTCTTGTTCAGCCGGTTGGTAATTTTCTGGCCAGTCAGACTTGCCATCTTTACATATAACAGCCATTTAATTTGAATTTGAGTTAAGGGGGTTTGTAATCGGGTAAATGGATCTTCGAGTGCTCTAAAAGCCAATCAAGCCAAAGTATTTGCTCACTATGAAGTTCTAAATGGTTTGATTCAAGCCTAATCGGTTCAATTAGTATATTTGGTGCTTAAACTTGAAATAATATTGAAAGTCTTTAACATTCTATAAGATAAAAATGATAAATGTAAAATTAAACTTGATCTTCGTGTTGTTCATTGCGCCAATTGTCTTCTTCAACTTGTAATTTTTAAGGCCTAGTTTGGATGAGAGGATAGATTTCGTTGGATAACTTTTTTGAAGAAGGGTTATCTTGCATTTTTGTGAAAGGTTATCTGGTGGGTTAACCTATCACTATTTGGAATGCAAAGGGATAACCTAGAGGCTTATCTTGCGTGTGGAAGTTTGTTGTTTGGGAGTTTGTTGATGGGCTAAGGTGTAGAATGACATTTCTACCCTTGGAGTTGGTTTGAAAGTTTTTTGGTTGTTAACGTTAGTTGGCTTTAATCAAATATTTATAATTTATTATTTGCAACAAATACTTTATTTGATGTTGAAAATTTTATTTGTTTTATTGTAATTAAAGACATTAATTAAAATGAGTTGTCATTGTGTATAACTTGGTAGGTAATGTTTTATTAACAACAACATATGATCAATTTATTTGAAACTAATTTCATGTTAATAGTAGAGAAGAAATTAATAACATACAATATATTTTTCTTGTTACTTGATAGGTAATTTATTATTAACAATATATGATATGTTTTTTTTAAATAATTATGCATATAATTTATGCTAAGATTACATTAATTATATGGACATGGTTGTATGTATAACTTGATAGGTCAAGAAGGAAAACACAATTAACAAGATATTCCAATAACCAAGTGCTTTATTAACATACAATAAGATCAACCATTAATTAATAAAAGTTTAGTACAATTACAAGTATTCTATTGAGAAATACTACTATTTCACAAAATTGTACAATCATCTTTATTTAAGGATGTTGGGTTTGATAATGAGAAGGTAAATAGATATTCTTAGCTAAGATTTGGATGAAATTACCTTTAAAAAAAATATTTGGATGAATTTTTATTGGACTTTGCAATATAATTGGAATTCATTCGGCTGTGTAACTTGGACATTTGTTTAAATTGGAGCTACCATGCAAGTTGTCTTGAATGCACTTAATCCAACATGAGTATAATTTGGACATTTGCTTAAATTGGAGCTATCACGCAAGTTGTCTTGAATGCACTTAATCCAACATGGCAATTGGATGTAAGTATAATTACGATCGCGATTTAGAAATGCAATAGTACATGCAAAAGTTTACGTACTCTTTAGCAAGCGAATATCACTGATGGTATTTGTTATGTTGCATCGGTGACATTAAAAAATCATAAACTGAAATATTCGAATATTACCAATGATATTTATCTCAGAACTAAATATCATGAGTGATATTTATCTCAGAACTAAAATATCACATGTTTAAGCTTAAATATCACTGGCGTAATTTAGTTCAAAGGAGGGGGTGCGTGAACTTTTGTGTCAGTGTACATTTGTGCCTATAATTGTACTGAACTTAATCTAAATGGAAATTTGTTCTTTATTTCATGATTTTCTTAATATCAGAATGGTCATATAGACCTAAAAAAAGAATGGTCATGTGGACTTGTATGATTTAATGATATACTTAATAACCCCCTTGTGTAAGCAAAGCATAATCCAAAAGTTGGAGTTATTGATGCAAACCTCATCGACATGCATTCATTAAGGTTTTAAAAATGCCAAGGGTATGGGTTGTTCCCATCTTCCTAGGGCCTTCTAGTCTTGGCATGCTATTTAAAGGTTCATGCAAAGGCTTGAAGTAGAGAATTACGCTACTTCATTTCCTATATGGTTGGAATTACAAACCTAAACCCATGTGTTGTGACCATGTCGTCACTCATGGGAGGAAGAAAGAAGAGTGGAAGAAGGCATGAGAGGGGGGTGGAGGAAGACCAAGAACGAGGATCCTCTGATAGAGGGGCATGTGACATCTCCCTAGGGTTATGAATTGGGAGGTTATCCCGTGCGGTTTAACTATCCCGCCCCAAGGGTGGGATGGTTTAACCGGGGATAACTCCCTTTATCTTAGGTTAAAAAATCCCATTAACCAAATAAGGTTATCCCTTGCTTTTGTGGGATAACCCTCCGCTCAAATTAGGCCTAAGTCTTCAACATGTGATATTCAACATTGTGAAGATTTATGAGAAGGTGCCACGTGGCGTGAGTTTGGTAGTCAGTTGCGTGCCCGTATGTGTGTGTGTGTGTGTATGTGTGTGTGTGTGTTTGACTTGCAAGCCAATACTATTTTGTGTCACATGTGGCAAGTTATTTTTAGATTTGATTAGCTATAGAGTCCAAATTAGGAGTGGAGTCAATTTAGGATTAGTAGTGATTTGATTGAGTTTGTTTAGGAAAAAGGATTGGGATTCCTAGAATCCAAATCCTAAGTTTGTTGGGATTGTAATTAGGATTGGATCTCTTTAAATAGAGACCAAATCCTCTTGTTTTTTTTGTAGTCCAATAATAAAATTCTTCATATCCACTAAGACTCCTCTCTTCTTCTCCCTCTTCACGCCAACTCCTTTCTACGCTACCATCAACTTCACACCAACCATCTTCCCCCTTCCATACGTGAATTTACTCTCCTCTCAAGCGTGTACCTATTGCATGTGGGACATTTCAAGGGCCTAGGTTCTTCACATGGTATCAGAGCAAATCCTGCATCCCTAGGATTGAGAGGCTCGGTATCAGAGTAGGAGATCCTGCATCCCTGGGATTGAGAGGCTCCACACGTGGATTCTTTGTCGGCGTGGAACATGTGAAGCAAGAAGTCAAGCATAAAGCAAGCTCCCAAGTTGACGAAGAGGCCACGTAAACCTCTTGAGATAGTGGGGTGCCCTCTTACGCGTACTTGGGAAGGATCAAGGTGTCTCCTTGACTCTAGGATGTTGAAGAAGAGGCATGTGGGTCTCATAAACCCGGGAACGATCGATGTGTCTTGACTCCAAGTAGAAGAAGTTAAGCCATGGCAAATGCTGAGATTGGATCACCACGGAGATCAAAGTTCTTGTTCAAGGCACTACCATCAAGTTGATAGGGGTCTCGAACTACATTTTAATGGGCGTGTGCCTTTAAGATCTTTGTTGGAGGTAAAGATAAACTTCACGTGATTACAGAAAAAGCACCAGAAGTGGAGAAGGAGCTAGGGCAAAGAAGTGGGAAGAAAAGAATTATTTGGTGATAAATTGGCTTATGAACTCCATCGACTCCTCAATCGTAGCCAATATGTTATCTAGTTCATTCCTCTCCATAGAAGATGAAGATCAATTGTGGGGTGACTAGCATGAAGTTTGGTAAGTTTTGCCTCCTCTTCGGGAGTTCGACTTGGAGGGGAGCGTGAAGATTTATGAGAAGGTGCCACGTGGCAATGGCACGTGGTGTGAGTCAGTCAGTTAGTTGCGTGCCCATGTATAGGCGTGAATGTGTGTGCATGTGCGTGTGTTTGGTTTGCATGACAAGATTATTTTGTGTCACATGTGGCAAGTTATTTTTAGATTTGATTAGTTATTAGAGTCTAAATTAGGAGTGGAGTTAATTTATGATTAGTTAGTGATTTGATTGAGTTTGTTTAGGAAAGAGGATTGGGATTACTATAATCCAAATCTTAAGTTTGTTGGGTTTGTAATAAGGATTTGATCTCTTTAAATAGAGATCAAATCCTCTTATTTTTTCTTTGAGTCCGATAATAGATTTCTTCATATCCACCAAGACTTCTCTCTTCTCCTTCTTCACGCCAACTCCTTTGCACGCCACCAACTTCATGCCAACCATCTTCCCTCTTCCATGCGTGAATTTGCTCTCCTCTCAAGCATGCAGCCCTTGTATGTGGGACATTCCAAGGGCCCAAGATCCTCACAAACATAATTAGGTTGGTATAATTGTTTGATAGATTTACACGGATATATGCAATCTCGAAAAATCTTTTGTGTACAATAACAATCATATTGCATAAATTACATAGTTATCATATATGCATCAATGCTCAACAAATATATTTTTCATTTATTTTGTACATCTTTACCCTTGAAATTTAGTAAAAATCTTTTCAAGTTTTTCTAATAATTTATAATATTTTGTAAACATCAAAATCACATATTTCAATATTATTCTTAATGTCTCATCAAGGACATATGTTGATGTTTTAATACACCGGTTTAGTTTTCTTTATCATTATTAGCATAATTAATCCATCTTATCAATGAAATCAGGGAGTTAACATGCTTTGTTAACCCCTTGTTTTCCTTTCAAGAAAGGTATCATAAATTTTAATTTTAGCTCTTAATCTTTATGTTTCACCTCACTTGACTTTTGGGTTCCCATTGATGGCCACTGTCCCTTTTGACTTTGTCCCCGAACCTAAATCCTTGGCTTCGCCTATGGTTGCAATTGGTGTGATTTCTTAGATTGGGTTGGTAAACTTTGTTACCTCTTTACTTTGGTTATGGATGAATTGATGAAGCATATTTAAGATAAAGTGATATGGTGTATGCTTTTTGCAAGTGATACTATGCTAGAAGATGAGAGCATTGATAGACTTTGGAAGTTAAAGGCTTTTGACAAAGTAGGAGAGACCAAGTATATAGAATGTAAATTTAGAGGAAGGGGAGACATAGATGAGGGAAAGATGAAAATTTGGGTGGATCGCATTCCAAGGAAAATGTTTTTAAATGTTTGTGGATAATTTTTCAACATGATGGAGTGTTTTTTTTTTTTGAATGGAAGGATGGAGAAATTGGTGGAGATATTGCACATAAAATGAAGGTAGGTTGGTTGAAGTGGAGGGATGCTTCTAGTGATTTGTGATAAGGAGATTCCTTTGAAAGTTAAGAGGAAAGTGTTATAGAGCAGTGGTTAGACTTTTGTGGCAGTGCAACTTCAATTGAGCTCAAGGCCTTGGAATCAATAAAGACAAGATCAAGAAAAGGAGCGGATTAGTGGTACATGAGCACATGGAATTGAGTGTTTGGTTTCAGTTGTGGGCATTTGCATAGGATGTCTATGGCAATAATGATACTGAGATGAATGTGTTAGCATATAAAGCAGAACCAGATTTGCAATGAGATTGCTAAAGGAAATATTGGGGTTGTGCAATTATGGTGGTTTGGACATTTGTAAAGAATGGCAATAGATTGTCTTGTCAGAAGATGTGAGAAGGGTTATTGAGAGGGGTTAGAGGAAGACTAAGAAGTATCGGAAAAGAGTGTGTCAGCCATGAACTTAGATACTTGGATCAAAGCTTAGGAATGACCTAGGATATATTTGAGTGGAAGCAAAAAATCACTGTTGCCGACTTTAATGTGGGAAAAGGGCTAGTTATTATTGTGCTTGGGAAGCTGAAGGCCCTTGTCAATGACAGGCAATTTTCTCCTTAATAATAATAATGTCATTAAGACAAGGAAAAAGCATGAGCAATTTGTGATTATAGCGTTCATGCACAGTTTTTCATGGGGAAGTAGCTTCTGCAATCTCTTTATGTCACAAAAGTTAGTTTGTTTGTGGCTAGTTGCAATCATTTTTTTTGGGTAGTTGCAAAACCTTCCTTGTATTTGGATTAGCTTCCCGAGATGGACAAAATACTCCCCTGTCAAGTAAGCGTTTCTTAGATCCACTAAGAAATCCTAGTAGTTATGCACTCTTCTTGGTGTTTAGCTTTTTGATTCAGGATTGCTCTTCATTGGATTTTTTTTTTTTTAAAGAACAAAAATTGTTAACAAGAGTTGTAATCCCCCGCTTTCATCAAAAAATGAGAGCTAATCAGATTTGGATTTATAATTCATTGATCACTCTATAGCATTCCTCCAGCATGCTTGGGTTAAAGGGTATTTATTGGAAATTATGACTAATTTTTCGTTCTTCTTTTAGTATATTTCTATCTTCCAGATTCATAGTTTATGGGTGTTGTCTTCCAGTTCGGTTATTGAAATTTGCTAGTGCCTCGAAATTTACAATTTCTTCTCTTCCCCCTCCGTTGTTATCAGGTATTAGAAGTTGATGAAAAGGAGTTCAAATTTACCTGGTCCAGGGACTCTGGTGATCTTTGTAATATATACGAGGAGTGCCGTAATGGTGAGGATAGAAATGGACTGTTGGTTGAACGTGGCTCCGCTTGGCGTAAGCTAAATGTACAGCGGATTTTAGATGAGTCCATTAAGAATCATGTGAAGATGAGGTCCGAAGAAGCTGAACGTCGTAATAAATCTCGGAAGTATGTCTCTCACCTATATTAATTTCCTCTATATTGATTTAGACTAAGAGTAATATACAGTGCAAATGCCTTGCAAGTGTACATTTCATACAAAAAATGCAAATCTATTTTTAATGTGCCCCACACCTTACTACTAAACCTTTAATAGAATTCTGTATTTAGCATTGGTGCAGATCCAACATTTTTCTACATGCAGTATTGGATTGAATAATGTCAAGATCTGCCCCAACATGCATCATCTGTCTGATATTTAATCTGGACACCAGAATTCTCTTCACATTTTGCCTTAGGACCTGTGAAAAGTGAAATTTTATGTGGTAATTGGAGAGGCCTTGTTAATTGGAAAGAAATGAAGGATGAAATGACAAGTGATATCCATCGTAACAGGAACAATTTGTATATTGCTCCTTTTTGAGACAATATCAGACTTTGGATTTTACAAAAACTTTGACCAATCTGTTTCTATGGGTATAAGCATTTTTCTTTAATTTTCATCACCGAATAGAATGGGAACCATTGCTATAGTGTAAATCTTATGTTTTACATCAAACAATTGGGAGAAAAAGAAAAGAATTTTGTCGCTTCTATGGTTGACTGGCTGTCCATCAAGCTCTGAAAAACTGCCATCTATTGTGACTCCTTCGTATATTAGCATGGAACAGAGATGCACATGAATAAATGTAAAGATACTCATCCTTTACCTGGTAAAGAATGACTTCTTGAATTTGTCAAAAATGCCCTCTCACACACAAAAAGGTCAAGAAACATCTCCCTCAGTAAACTAGCCACTGCTTCTTATGTTTATGACAATCTGTTTTGTTCTCATCTCCCAAGCAAAGAAGCAAACCTTTGAGGGGGCCTTGGCTGATGATGACAGGAGACAATAATGATCTCTATCTTACAGGCTTGGTCACAAGGCATCATAAGCTCATTGCAATGGAAAATCACCATCCTCCCACATACCAGCTTTCCATACTTCCAACTAATAGACTTAAATTGCCTATCACTTAATGTAGCTATAAGTGCTCCTCGGTCCTCGCATAAAAAAGGCCAAAAACAAAGGTAGGAGCCTAATTGCTCCTCGTCTTAAGGGATCCACTCCAACGATCAATGAGTGTAGTATCCTTATCCCAAGCAAGTGCAAATGACCTAGGAAATGTGGAGCAAAGAGGTCCCCCATGACAACAATCATCTTTCCAAAACTTGAAAGTAGAGCCATCACCTAGAACAAGGGTAAAAAAGTCAATCTTGGGAAAACTTTCAATAAGACCCTTCAAAAAGGTGAATCTTGACTTGACCTAAGGCATTCCACTTCCCAATCAAAGGTTAGCCCATGCAAATCTTGTAGCATATTCCTCATCCATCAACTTAGCATGCCATTTTGGTAGTAGAGCCATATTAATATTGCAGACTTTTCTAATCCCCACCTTCCACCCAAAGGGTGATAGACCTCAGAGCAAGGAACCAGGTAACCACCAATCAATGCCCCATTTGCTCCTTTCCATAGAAATCTTCTATAGATGGCCTCATTTATGCAAACAAATTTTTTGAGGTAGCCAGTGGGTGGATGTATAGGGAACATGAATAGTGGTCAAAATTGCTTTGAGTAGAACAAGGAGCCTGCCCTTTGATGGGAGCTGAGATATCCAGTGATCAAGCTCCTTTTCAAGGCACTTCAGCAGAGGAGCAAGATCCCTCCAATGTAGTGTAGATGTGGACAATGAAAGGCCCAGCTATAGATGATAAAGAACCCTCAGGAGTAGTTTGCATAGTGACCACCTCAATGTCCATATTGTCCATCCAAAAGTGGTGCAAGTTGACTTCCTGAAGTTAATGCATAGGCCAGAAGCTTCATCGAACACCTTGACAAGAGTTGCTGCATTCTTAGCCTCGACAATAGAACCCTTGAAAAAAATTAAAGTGTCATCAGCATATTGCAAGAGTGGCATCATAATCTAGGAATTTCTTACACTAGGAAAGCTTGTGATAAGTCCCAACAACCCGCAAAAGGTGCTAGAGGCTAGTTCATCCACTGCAAGAACAAAGAGGAGTGTTGCAAGGGGACAACCTTGCATAACACTCCCCTTACTCAGCCCAATCACCTACCGGGTTCCCATTAGGGAGACCTATAGAAGTAGAGAAGTAGTGACACGTCTCTCATCCATTGGATCTATTTATCTAGAATCCTTTCGTAACCAAAGATGTCTAAAGAAACCTTTAGTTGGTAAATTGTAAGCCTTTGCAAAATCAACCTTCAACATGAAGCCCTTCCTCCGCAAGCTTTGCTAAGCAAACACAATCTCACTGGCTGTTACAAACTAGGCTGCTAGACACCTTCCTTTAATAAAGCCTATCTACGTAGGATTTATTGAGTAATCTATAATTGCTATCAATCTGTTTGCCAAAACATTTGACACAATCAGGTACATAGAGGACAATGCAATTAATCATAAATCCTCAGCACGCTCCACCACCTCCATCTTCAGAAGCAGAAAGAGTGGATTTATTGATGCAGTTATAACCTCTGTTTTCCTCCATGAATACTCTGATCATAGATAGGACACCATCACCAACTAACTCCCAGAATTCCTTGTAATGAAAGACCAGGAAGCGATTTGGGCCTGCTGTTCCTTTAGCATCAGGCCCCTTAAAGGTAGAGTTGACCTCCTCTGACATTTTTGTGATCAGAGTAGTCTGCCACTCATCCAAAGGATGTGGAATTCCATCCCTCCTCCAATGGCAAGCCCCTAAAGGCTGTCTCTCATAAAATTGTCTAAATTGTGCAACAAGATAAAAAACATCCTCAAGACCTTTCGTGGTCTCCCCACCCTTTGTCACTGTCACGGTTAGAATAGTCAGGAGGGTTTTTCGAACGAGATGGTTCTTCATATTCGTAGTGATTTTTACATGACTGTGAAGCCAGATCGTTGTGCCTTGCCAATCGAGCACTAAGATTGTAGGAGTCACGATAGTTCAACGGTGGAGAAGGGGAAACTTCTTGTGCACAGTTTAATTACGTAAACCTCCTTTTTCAAAAAAAATTACGTAAACCTCACTGTGCTATGCATCCTTACTTACGTGTGCTGCACGTAAGCCACTTTTGCTAACTGGAAAGGAGCCTACCTCGTGCATGCGTGGATATTGATGCTCAAATAGAAGGGTGTAGGAAATTCCATCGACCCTTGGGTAGGATTTCATTAGATATTGAATAATAAAAACCCTACCTTTTTTTCACCCAAAGGGTCTCAATTAGACAATTGATGTCACATTCGACCCTTAGGCCAATCATCTTCCTAGAACTTGAAAGTTTGACCATCCCTAAGCATCAGACAAAAACGAGTTGAAGACCCCACACATCATCGGCACCAGACTCCTCCAAAAACTAGACCCTCGTTGAGGAACCACCCACACATCATTCTTTGAAATTCAAGGATGTGTTGTAGGAGTCTAGCAAAAGATGGTGCATTAAATTATCACCATTTTGCATAAGTTGCACCACCCATTTGGAGTGCAAAGCATTGTTGAAATTGTTCATCTTAAGTACACCTAAACTTACCTCCTTCGACCTACAAACCTCATCTCAGGTTACTAAATGAAGAATTCTATTAACGTGGTCCGGACCCTTCTAGAAGAATCTCATCTTGATTCGATCTATTGTCTGCATAACTTTCTTAGGTGGCTTGAAAACCAAGAGGAAGAAAACAGGGACAACTGATGAAACTGACTTTAAAAAAACCAGCCTCCCTCCATAAAGTAAGTGACCACTCCATCCAACAAGTCTTCTCTAACTGTTCCACCACTGGAAGTCAATTACTTGAAGATTGCTGTTTACCCTTCAATGACAGGACAATAGAAGGAAGGCAAGGGGTGTGAAGTCGTTTTAAGTAGCTGGGAGCTTGTTACCACCTTATCATCTTCCATATTAAAGGGACAAAAGTTGACTTTCTATGATTCACTTGTAGACTAGAAATCTCACAAAAATACTCGCCAACGCCCCCAAATATATTCACTTCTATACTACCACCTTCGGCGAAGAACAAAGTATCATCTGCATACTGTAGAATATGGGTTAATAAGGAACCCTTAAAAAGGAAAAAAAAATAAGAGCTCCCTCACACACCTTGAAGACCATGCTAGCCAAAGTATTTGCTGCAATAATGAATAGAAGCAAGGCCAGTGGACAACCTTGCCTGACTTTTCCTGACTCCTCTTTGTGGTTGCGTTTAGCCCTCATCTAACCTACTGTTAATCAACAAAGAGAAGGAAGTAGTGGTTATACATTGCTTCATTGAAGTGATCCAAACATCCGAAAATTTCCTTTGTCTCAAAGTTTGCCACAGATAAGACCAATTAATGGAGTCGTAAACATTTGAGAAGTCAACCTTCCACAAGAAACTTCTTTTATGTGATCTATGCCATGTAGTAACCATTTCCTCTACTAAAATGAACAGCTCCTATAGGTATCTACCATTAACAAAAGTCGATTAGACATGCCTAATAAGTTGTGGAAGCACCATGCTTGGTCTATTTGTGAAGACTTTCATTGCAATCAAACTATTGGATGATAATCATCAATTAGCTATGCACTAGGCTTCTTTTGAAGAGGGAAGGAAAAAAAACTTGTTCAACTTCTCAAACTCGCGATTCCCCTTTGGAAACTCATGTAGCATATCCATAAAATTTGCCTTCACCAATCTCGAAAACTCATTATAGAAAAGTACTTGAAAGCCATTCGATTACTGATACCCTTCAACTCTTAGACCTTGAATAGTTGCCTAAACTTCATCCTTTGTGACCTCCTTTAGCAGCATGTTTCTAGGCTACTCATCAATTGGGGGGTGGTTTGAAGATGCCATCCCCCATCTTCCTGGTCCCCTTCGTCTAGTAAGGTTACAGAAGTGCCTTTTGAGGGCTTCGATTGTGTTTTGGATGAGGCTTTTTTAGATCCAAATGTGAGAAGGCTTCTCTTTTGCCAATTTTTGGGGTAATTTTTAAGGGGGAGAGATGTTGTGTGGACAATGTTTTGTTCGGGGAAAATTTGAGAAGAAAATGTGCAACCAAAATAGGTGGTCGATGTCCTCATCCTTTGATTTGCACAAAGGGTAAGTCTTGTCAACCTTTGGCATCTATCTAGTCCTCCATGCCCTTATCATGCATATGTATAATATACATGATATATAAATGCTTAGACAAACAGGTGCAATACACATACATATGTACATTGATACATATGGTAGGTGTGTGTATATAGTTTCGTACATTTACATATACACGTGTAAATGTACACATTATATTTATTTACTATACTTATGCACGTGTGTGTATATATATATTTATATGTATAAGTTGATATGTACATACCTACATAAACATACAAAATGTGTATATTTGTATGTAGATATACATCTACTACATGTATATATCTTTTTAAGCACATGTATGTATATATTTATGCATATGTGTCTATACATATGCATATGTGTGTTTAATTAAGAGAGTACTCAATAATTAGTTAAAAAGAAATTAAAATCCTTAAAAGTATTTAAGAAAATGAAAACCGGCAAGCTTGATTTAGGTGCTTTCCTGGGGTGCCTAGCTTCTTGGCCCAGACACTTGCCTAGGTAGCATCTTAGGCAATCAGGTGAGGTAAGGCATGGCAAGGCGTTAGGGCCTCGCCTCACTTTAACTTGGCACCTAGGTGCACCTAGGTAAGCGCCTTGACAACACTGATATATATATCCGTATCTTCTAAGCACTGTACTCAAAATAGGATAAAAAGCACCAAATATACTCCATACGATGAAAATCCAACATTTCATTAATAAACCACTAGAAATAATATAGTGGTTTCACACTACTTAACACTGGACTTGCTTTTTTGTAATTAGGAAATACTTATCATTTATGAAGTTTTTCAAAAATATGAGTCAATCAAAGATCTCGAATAAGTGGAGTATTCCAAATGTGGATACAAAAATATTAATTACATCCATAAAAAGGAACTAAATGTGTATTTGTAATACAAGTGACAACTCAAAACTATTTGTAATATAAACTTGTATTACAAGTATTCATTGTAATAAAAAGGGCAAAAATTTGTGTTACAAATGGAAAATTAACTTGTAATACATGTGAAAATTTGTATTCTAAGTGAGAAACTAATTTCTAAAACAAGCTATGAATTTGTATTACAAATATTTACTATAAACAGAAGTGTAAAAACTTATATTACAAGTGGTAAACAGACTTGTAATACATGCGATAAACTTGTATTATGAGTATTTATTGTAATAGAAGTGCAAAACTTGTATTAGAATTATTTACTATAATGAAAGTGTAAAAGTTTGTACTACAAGTGGGAAGCTAAATTGTAATACATGCGGAAATTATAATAAAATTTTGTTCAGATTAAAGAAGAGAGTATTAATACAACTAAGCATTAATATAACGTGACTACTTTCCAACAATAATGTAATAATTGATTGATTGTATTCGAAATATGGTTCATAGACATTGTTGTAATATAACTTGACATTTATGTGAGAAGTTATTTCGTAGAAATAGTGTAATAATTGATTAAGTGTTCCAAATAGGAAGGGTGGTTTTTTAAACCACCTTGACACATGTGGTGGTTGCCATCAACGGAGTACATCATCCAACATACATAAATGTGAGCTTCTTTAAGCACAGTGCTCAAATAATACTTTTTCTATATATATATATTATTAAACTAATAAATATATCATAATTATTGTGAGCTTTGTAAGTTGTTTTTTTACTTTGTAGTTGGCTCTTTTGAGGTAATGAAGCAGATGATTTTCGACCTCAGATAATCGTCCTTTTTTTTTTTTAAAATATCATTACATACTTACAATAACATATATATATATATATATATATATATATATATATATATATATATATATATATATATATATATAACATATACATATATGTCATAACAAAAAAAATAGTAGTCTAAGTTAGGAAGATGAATTGGTGCATAAGGCAATAACATATATGTAGTCATGCAAAATTCCCTTTGTCGAATGGATGAGAGAATGAAACCAGAGTGCGTGGAAAAGGAAGCAGGTGGTGAGGAACGGGTCATGGTTTAAGGTCATCGTCGGAAGGGGGATGCGGTTCTATGTGTGGTTCATGGTTCGATGAGGTGCTTTCATTGTTGTGGATGGGGTCATGTTGCGAAGGTGTGCTATGACCTCATTGTGTGTTCGTTGTTGTTGGACAGGACATCGTCAATAAGAATGCTTGCATCGGTTTGTGAGAAGGGTGGAGGTTTGGTTGAGCAGTGTTCTTGTAGGAGGTTCTCTCCCTGTGGTGTCGCAGGTGGAGCTCTTCACTTCGGTGGTTTTGGCTCCGTGGTCTACGACGATGTAGAATCTATGGGTTCTATTTGATAGTGCTTTGGTTGTAGTTGTTGTGTCGGGCAACCCAAATTTGGAGTCGATTTCTAGAACTTTTCGAGGCTTTTGTCCTACTTCCATCAGGGCAATGAGGGAGGATGCGGGGAAGGTTCTCTTTGGCTGCAGTGCGGAGGAGTTGGAGGTTCTTTGTTTTAAAACATTGGTATGTGGAGATTGGGAGATTTGTTGGTGTTCGCATTCTGCTGTAGTCGTTTGGGCTTGTGAGGAGCGACCTCCAGGGTTCGGCGAAGGAGGTTTGAGTTTGCTTGCTGGGCACCCTTGTATTGGGGTTCTCACGCTTGCGGAGATGCGGGAATGGTCTTCGGACAGAGGATTTGCATCGGGTGCTGGTTTTGTTGGAGGTCATTGATGAAAGGCCGATTCCATCTAGGGCCATACTCCTGTTTGATGGAACTTCTTAGCTGGTAAAGATCGAGACGGAGGTGGCTGTATGACCTTTTGCAGAGGTGGTTTCCTTGCCTCCGGCCAAAGTCTATGCAACAGTGGTGGGGTTGCTACGTTGGATTTGGAAGTTGAGGTCGAAGGTTGTGATTGCAGAGGATAGTCCACGCTGGAGTTGTAGGTGGTAGTGAGATCCTTGCGGAGAATGAGACTATTATTTTTGAAAATTTGGGGACGGGTTCGTGGGGTCCAACTGGCCTTCCTTTAAGAAGTGGTGCTGACATTGATTTGACTAAGGGGGTACCCAGACTTGAGGAGGAGAAACAAGATTCATAAGAGGATTTGGTTGCGACAAAGAGGTTTCTAGAGGGGAGAACTAAGCATGTTAATTTGAGGGTTATGCTTGAGGGAGAGCTTGCAACCTCTCTTTCGACTCGTGAAGCAAGGTTCGAAATGCCGATTTTGACGCCGTGCCGACAAAATTTTAAGTGTACATTTCGTGGGCATGCCAAAGGCATGCCATGGAAATGCCCGTTTTTCGATGGCCATGCCGATGGGCATGCCGAGGGCACGCCGTGGGAATGCCGAGGGCATGCCGATAACATGCCGATAGAAAATCACATAAATACTCAAAATGAAATAGAAAATCACATAAATACTCAAAATGAAGTGTGTGTGTGTTTACTTGGAAAGCTTGAGTGTCTCTAGTTGAGCTAATCATCGTGTGTGTGTGTGTCATTTCAACCCCCCACATTCCCAGTTTCGAATCTCCCACTCCTGCATTCAAACCGCTCTGTTTGAGTGTGTGACAGTCCCCCAATTTTCGAATTTCAACCCTTGACTAATCCCCCCTATTTCAGATTTCAGTCCCTCTGAATCTCCAGCACCTGCATTTCAAACAGAGCGTCGATCGGCATGCAAACGTCCCTCCGAATCTCCTGTAGCGTCGATCGGCATGCCGGCGAAATCGTCGGCATGCCGCCGAAATTCATCGGCATGCCGGCGGCACACCTGTAAATCGATAACATAGTCATGTCGGCATGACTCCCTTCCAGAAATAGCCTTGCCGACGGCATGCCGGTGGCATTTAAATCAATGTCGTGAAGCCCGTGACGGCAAAGGTGTTTCTCTAGCAGCGGTGACACAACTGATTGCCCACGAAGAATTGGTCACTGTGGCTGGTGGCGATCCTCGAACTGAAGTAGCAATGGAGCAAGGCACGACAGCCGGTGGCGAGGATTGGGAGACTTTTGGGTTGGCGACGTGCGGTGAGGTGATGGAGTAGGTTGTGGTGGAAGCATCTATTGATGGGGTTATGGTCGTGGAGACTACATTGTAGTCGACTATAGGCCTGTGGCTAATCTTGAGGTTAGATTGAGAAACCTTGCTCAAAATGTGGGTTTTTTTTAGGAGTGCAAATAAATGGAGGGGTTTTGAGTGTGAAGTATGAAGATTGTGTTGGAATGTAAGAGGAATGAGGTGAGAGAGGAGGATTCTTGGTGGTTATTTGAGGGAATGCGAGGCAAATTTGGTTTTACTGCAGTAAACTATGGGGACGTGTACATACAAGGATTGGGTTGTCAGTGGGGGGTCTCTTTTTTCTAGGATGGTGGATATTCATTTTGCTGAAAAGAAGAAACGATGATTATCGATTTGCAATGGCTTGTGTGTATGGGCTAGCTTCACCAGAGGGAAGATTATAACTTTAGGTGGAATTACGTCAGGTGGCGGATTTCTTTTTCGATTACCTTATTATATTGGGTGGGGATTTCAATGTTGCTCTGGAGTTGGCAGACATGCTTGGAAATAGTGGAGATGTGGGTGTTGGATCTGTGGATTTGTTGGAGTTCATTGCTGAGTATGGCATGCATGAAATGGGGGCCAGTAATTGTAATTATACATGGAGGAGCATGGCGTTAGAGTAGAGATCATGTACAGGCATGACCTTTCTCTGATCATACCCCCTTGCTATGGTGCTCAAATGAGGACATTTGACCTTCCATTGATTTTAAGTTTAAAAGGTCATGGTTGTTGGAATCTAATTTCAGAGCAGAGGTAGAAAAATGGTGGAGAGACTCTTCTGCGGTTGGGTTGGCAACAATCAAATTGGCAACCTGGTGGGATTGAAGTGATTTTTGATTCAATTTAAGAGGAAGGTGAAGGAGGAGAGGAATGGAAGAAGAGTGGAGGCTTTGGAACATATTCAACAACTTGATAGGATGTAGGACTCATGCGATCTAACTGATGTGGAGTTGACAAAAAGATGAAGCCACCAACATGTCATTTAGGAAGAAGATAGGAAAAAGTAGATTGAATGGAGACAACGGTCGAGATAGTTGTGGCTAAAAGAAGGGGGTGCTAATATGAGATTTTTCCACATGTTTGCCAATGAAAGGAGAATAACTTCATTAACAATTTGGTTGTGTAGGGACAGTATAGGTTGGGCATGCACTTGTGGAGTATTTTTGCTTTTTGACGAAGATGAGGAGTGCTTCTAGATGGAAATGGAGCAGGCAAGGGGCGTGTAGGCCTAATGAGGAGCAAGTGGCTTCTTTTAATGCGAAAATTAGGGAGGATGAGGTTAAGCGTTCTCTTAAGGGGCTTAATGCTGAAGGTTCACTTGGCCCGGGTGGCTTCTAAGTTCTCTTTTTCAAGGAATTTTGTGGAATGGTTGGTGGTGATGTAATGGGAATGTTCAGAGAATTCCAGATGGGAAATACTAGTTTTCAGAGGCTTAATAGATCCTTCCTCTTCCTTATACTGAAGAAAGAAGGGGCGGCATGGGTGGAAGATTTCAGATCCATATTGCTGTCCAATGTTGTTTACCTTATTGTGGCGAATGTTTTGGTAAGCAGATTAAAAGGGGTATTAGGTGATGTAAATGTAGTCCAATTTGCTTATTCCCAGGTAGGCACTCGTTGGATAGCTTTGTTGTGGCAAATGAGGTTGTTAGGTGTTGGAAGAGAATGGGAAGGAAGGGATTTTTATAGAAAGTTGATTTTGCAGAAGCCTATGATACATTTGATTGGAATTTCCTTTGGAGCGCACTTTATAAAAGAGGAAGTTGAATAAACTAAATAATATGGAAGCATGATATCAAAATATAAAAGCAGTAACGAACACTTTGATTTACGTGGAAACCCCACTCACCAAAAGTGGGGAGAAAACCATGGGAGAAGTGCCCTATGGGCGTGTTTCTTTGTTATTCTTCTCAAATGAATAGGTGGGGGGTACATGCCTATTTATAGGCTACCACACACAACAAAAATCCCATTCCACTATGTGGGACTAAACTACTACACAATTCTCTCAACACTCCCCCTCAAGTTGGAGCGTGGAATGCTTAGCTTGTAATACAAAGAAATTCACTCTACACAACAGAACACAACTCTGAACTTGTTCTTGCTTGTAGGCGAGAACACATGCTGGAGCTGTTGGACCAACTGTAGCTGGCTTTGACAATGGCCTCTCCTCTGGAGATCCGGTGCTGGTGGCTCCCCATTCAGTATCTCTAATATGGGGTCTTCCTTTGAAGATCTCGAAACTGGATCTCCCTCTCTGGAGTTCACAAAACTGGGTCTTCCACATGAAAATCTGAAGTAGGCCCTTTGAAGATCTTGAAATTGGATCTCCCTCTCTGGAGAACTCAAAACTCTGGATCGCTCAGAGTTAGGTTTCTCATGTGTAGTATAGAAACAAAAGAGACTTCCAAATGAGGGTGACTGTAATCAAGGGTTTAAAAATCGGATCGATCATCAAACCGGTCAAGCTTCGGTTTTGGTTTTTAGTGGTTCAACCACTGGTTTGAACCGGTTGAACCGATGGTGACGACATCATTAGAACCAGACCGGGAAAAATCTGACCGGTCATGCTTAGGTTTGGTTTGTATTGGTCTGATTGGGTTGAACTAGGTTTAACTGGGTTGAAGGTGTAAACAGACAAAATAAGTAGAAATGAGACATCAATGATACATTATTTTGGTAAGGATCCCCTGTATGACAACTCAACTTTGCACAATCCTCTTATACTAATTTAAGTATATAAGAAGATCAATGAAAGATGGGCCAACTTTGTTTAATGTAAAACTAAATGTTAGTGAGCAAGTTAATTAGTCATTGCTTTTAGTTTCGACTTTTTTCTTTTCTTTTCTTGAGCCAAGGTAATTTTGTTTCGACAAGTTTCAAAAGGCCCCTGAACTGAAGATCTATAAAAAAAATATAGATTGGCAAGGAGAGAATCGGCGGCAAGGAGGACGACGGTGGAAGTTTACCTGCCGTCGGCAAGGACGACGGTTGGAGCTGTGGAGGCACTACGGAGGGCGGAGGACGGCTACCGCGCGGTGGCAAGGAGGTCGACGCTGTTGCGCGGCCACTGTAGCTTGCGTGTGCGGTGGGAAGTAGGCGGCGAGGCGCTGTTGTGTGGGTCACGTGGTGGGAAGGAGGTAGCAAGGCATTGCTATGCGCGCTGCGCAGTGGGAAGCGGGTCGAGGGCTGCATCGCTGCGGGAACTTTGAAGTTTCGATTTTCAAAGGGAGGGGGAACTGGGAAGGTAGCGGGTCGAGCGTGACTTTCTATTTTTGTTTTTTTTTATTATTTTATTTTAAGGTGGGGGACGAGTGGACCGATCGGTTCGGTTCACTGGGTGACATCGTTTGAATCGGGTTTTGGTCAGTTCCACCGATTTTAACATCTCCTTTCAAAAACTGACCGGTTCGGCCGATCCATCACCGGTTCCCAGTCCAATCGGTTGGACCGGCCGGTCCAATTCGATTTTTAAAACCTTGACTATAATAGCTCAACACTCTCCCTTTCTCCCATAATCGTATGAGAGAAAAGAATGACAATGAGAAGGAACAATAAAAACTAGAGAAGAGTCTCTCCCTCTCTTCTCATAATCATCATCATCTCTTTTTTTTTTGATTTTCCTTTTTTTAGTTTTTCTCCTCTTTCTTCTCCTCTCTCCTTTTTTTTCTCGCTCTCCCTTTTTTTTTTAACTCCTTCCAATGTGGGAACCAAACCTTGGCATAACATAAACAGAAAACTAAATCATAAGAGATAATCTTCATGCACTTAGGCCCCACATCTCGACGCCATCAACACTGGATCCCTCCAATCTCGCCCAAATCACGATCACGCGAGATCTCTCCTCGATCTTCGTCTTGACCACGCATAAGCCTTATCTCTGCCATCATCTCCTCGCCGAAGCAACGTCTCCGCCTCATCCTCGGAGGCTGCAGATGCGGACGTTGCCGCCGTCTTGCGCTGCTGTCAACTCCCTCGCTTAAGAGGCTGAGAGCCACCTTTGCGACCCCGTCTACAGCTGTGTCAGCATCATCTCTGTGCTCCAGCACCAGCTCTGAGAGCTCCAGCAAGAGCTCTCCCGCGGCAGGTTAGAGCTCTCCAAGTACAAGGCTGCTGCTGCCACCTTTGGGGCCATCGTCGTCGATGTCAACCACCGCATCATGTTTGTCGGCGGTGGCGGTGCCGCCACGGAGCACTTCCTCAACCCCATCGCCAAGGATGACCACGATCGGCAGCGGCCTCGTCCTCCACACTAGCCTTCGATGGCCATCGGTCATGCTTGCGTGACGAGTGCCACCACCTCAAGCTCGATTGCTACGACCACCGCAACTAATGGCGACGTGTGTCCTCTTCAACGCCACCGTGGCGCCATCGTCTTCGCCTCCTTGTCTAGGTCCACCGCCTCTGCCACCTTTTGTCGGGCGGCCTCGACCCTAGGCATCTCTCCACCTTGCACGAGCCCTAGTAGCTGAGGCAGTGGATGTCGTAAGGCTCTGTGGTACTACATGCCCCAATGTAATCTGCAGGACTTGGGGCACATGCTCCATGGCAATAGTAACCATGGATGGATCAACCATGAACAATAATAAAGTTTGAAAATAAGCTCAAGAATCACTTTAATAAAATCTAAGAAGTTGAATTAAGGCATGAACAATAAAACCCAAGAACGACTTGCTCTGGTACTAAGTTGAATAAACTAAATAATATGGAAGCATGATATCAAAACATAAAAGCAATCACAAACACTTAGGTTTACGTGGAAATCCCACTCACGAAGAGTGTGGAGAAAACTATGGGAGAAGTGTCCTATGGGTATGTTTTTCTGTTATTCTTCTCAAATGAATAAGTGGGGGGTACGTGCCTATTTATAGGCCACAACACACATAACAAAATTCCACTCCACTATGTTGGACTAAACTACTACACAATTCTCTCAAGGAATTTTGGATGAATGGCTCCGATGGATGAAGAGATGCATTACGATGAATTCTTTTGCTGTCCTTGTCAAGGGTAGATCGGAGGGGGGTTGGATACAACTGTAATGGGCTATAAGGCAGGGTGTGGTGGCAATTGATGTCTTGGCAGTATGCACTTTTAATGCTTGCCAGAGTGGTTTGTTGACTGGTTGTGCTCCTCTAGGTGATGGTCTTGTAGCATGCGTATGATACAATTTTCTTTATTGAAGGGGTGGCCGACGAGGCAATGAATGTGGCTCTGGTGGAACTCTACTGATTTTTTAGGTCTAAAGGTCAATCGTGATAAATTGTCCTTTGTGACTTTTGGTATGGAGGGGGCAGAAAGTTTTGTGTGTGGTGAAAGATTACATACCGTGAGGGGCAACCTACCATTAAGGTACTTGGGGTTGCCTCCTAATGATGGAAGGCTCAGGTTTGAGGATTGGATGCTGATCATTGTTAGGATGGAGAGAAAGCTGGAGGGTTAGCAGTCACGATTGTTATCAAAAGGAGGTAGGCTGGTTTTGTTAGGAAGCATTCTCTATGCTGTTCAACTTTTCTTTCAATCGGTCTTCCTGATGCCAAAAAAATTGTACAACAAATTGGAGAGAATTTGTAGACGATTTTTCTAGAGAGGGGTGTTGGTAGATGGTAGTGGAGTTTCCTTGGTTCCTTGGAATGTGGTTTGTAGGCTGGTCTTTGAAAGAGGCCTTGGAGTGCTTCACTTAACAATGAACAAATCTTTACTTGCGAAATGGGTGGTAAGAATTATGGGTCAAAAATGGAATTTCCTTCCTTTTTGGATTCCATTTACAGAAGGGTGGTTAGCTGGGAGGGGAGATTAATTATCCCCAGAGGCGCTTCTACTTTTTGGAGAGGTTTCATAGGTGTTGCTATGGAAATCCAGAATCTTTTCAAGGCAACTGTGGGCAATGGTGAGTCCTTTAGGTTTTTGACTGATGATTGGACACAATAGAAAAAGTTGGAAGACAGATTCCCACGGCTGTTTGGGCTAACTGTAGAATTGGATTGTCGGGTTTCGGATTGGTGGGAAGGAAATGCGTGGAGCTTTACACCTACCACAGGTATTGTCTGGGCATAGACTTGATGACTTTGTGTCCTTGCAGCAGATTTTGTCCAATTTCATATTACAGGAAAATGATTTGGATGGTTGGGCGTATTCGGATGATCCCAGTAATAAATTTTCTGTTAAATCAGCTTACAAAAGATTAAGAGCAGGAGGTGGCCAATTGGATGTGAATTTTATGTGACATTATTGGCTGATTTGGAAGGCAAAGGTTGCTCTAAACATTAAAATTTTTGCATGATTGTTGAGAAGATGAATTATTGACCAACGCTTATTTTAATAAGATTTCACCCTTGGCTTCCATGGTTTGTTCCCTTTGCAATGAAGATATTGAAGATTGTTGTCATCTTCTTTTCAGATGTGCGTTTGCAAGGGGAGTTTGGAGTTTGGTGCAGATTGATTGGATTGACCATTCATCTTGGGAAGAATTTTGGAGATTATTTAGTCGGGAAAGTTTCAGATTGGTTAGGGAGCATGCCTTTCCTTATGGATGATGTGGTTGAATAGAAATGGGGTGATTTTTTAAAGGAGAATGGGCATATGTGGAGAATGTCATGTATCATGCTGAGACCTTTAGTCTCTGGGGTTCATTGTAAAGGAGGGATGCCTTACTTTTACATGTAATTGAAGCTTTTTCAATGAATGCTGGTGGATCACTAGTCGGGAGTGACTCTCCTTTTACTTGATCAAAAAAATATTTTACATACTATTGTATATAATAGTAACATGTATATAATATCTATAACCTAAGATTAAATAAGAGTCTTAGGGTCTTATCTAAAGTGAATCGGGAGTAGGGCAGTGAGGTGCAAGGCGACCCGAGTGACGAAGAAGGCAACCGGATGATAGCCCAAATAAAACCCTTAGCTTGGAATAGCTCCAAGGCAACCTTTAACTTTCTCACTTGGCCCAGTAGCTGGATAACCTGAGGCAACAACCTTGATAGCATTGATCTTAAGCCCCATTTCAACCGCCAATATAATAGAGTATAGCCTGAAAATGGTCTGCATAATGGAACCACGTAGAGAGGTGTATAACTGAAGTGAATCCATGACTCAGTCAACTCAAACACAAATCTGCAGATGTCACTCAACTCTAGATTTGTTATAGTTCCACTCAAAGCTAGTGAGATGCATCCATCACCTAGCTGCTTCCATCTCTTGAGTGATATTGAAATCTCCACCCAGTAGCTGTGGAACATTTGGGAACCCTCTCATCTCCCTGATCTCAGTCTTGAAAATCTCTCTTTCTGCCGCCAGGTTAGGCCCTCATACTGATGAAAAGAGACTCTGATTCCTATCTAGGCCATTTATGTAAAATAAAAAATTCTTAATGCATTTATTAAGAACCCCAAGAAAAAAAAGGTTATTACGATGTGCGGTATGTAAGAGTGACTTATTTGTTCTAATAAATGAAGTTCTTTCTTTCGGGGGAGAAAGCGGGTAGCCTTTTTGCTGTGGGCATGGGATTGTCACATTGGATTTTGATGCTAAATTGTCTTTTATCTTTCTGACAGGGCCATTGTATTGGATCCAGCAAACCCATCTGTCAAAAGCCAGTCTTCAGCTGCCGTTGAAGGTGAATTTTCAACTTTTATTTTTTTCAATTTATTGTTGCCCTTGGTTATTTGGTCTCTCTGATAGAAACAAATGAATTACAGAGAAAATCCTTTGGGCACTCAATTTTGTGTAGGATGTGTAGGTTGTTTGCTTGAATGTATTTGGATATGTTAAAGGAATGAATTGTATCTTTACATTTTCAAAGAGCAGTTCTTGGTATTTATGCCTTTTAGGTTCCAAGGAACTGATTTTCTTTTTCCATTTGACAACACCTCTGTAACATGCATTATATTTCCTATGGCTGAGATCTATCTCTAAACAAATACTGTAGTTGAAATGAGTTGAATTCTATAGAAAGATTAAAAATATATGATTTTTCAAACCAATATCTTCTTCCATGATGTAATCCATTTCAGACACTTGTACTTTTTATCCTTTCTCAGGTAGCATGAGGAGAATGCATTGGAATAAGAGGAAAGAACCTCTATTTAAGAAGCAAAAGGTTGAATCAAGTCAAGGTGATTATGGCCTTCTTGCTTGTTCATATTTTTTGTCTTGAGCTTCTTGTAATAGTTGCCTTTCCTTCATCTGCTTTTTGCAAAAATCTTCATCACTTTATGGCCTGTAAATGTCAGAAGGTTCTGTCTTGTCTGTCTTCTACAGAAGAATCATATTTGGTTTGTCCTATTCTTGCATATGTGCCAGCTTTAACAACTGGTTCTTTTTCTGACCAATCTCATGCTTTCTGCTTTTCCTTTTCAAATTCAGGTGCTTTTAAGCAAACTTTGAAAACAGCATCATCAAAGCGTACAAGTAGAAACCACCATTCGGTGTCTCCATTTTCCTCTCCACCTGAGAAACCTGCAACTGATTCTTTAATGCCCTCTTTTGGAATGGGAAATATATCAAAAATTTTTCCTACTGCTGATGCTGCTAATTCAACAGCAATAATTAAAGAGGATGCTGTCAACCCTGAGAAAGAGCTGAATAACAGAGGCGCCTTCAGAGCATCAAAGAAAGTAGTTTGCAATAAAAATGCTTCAAATTCACACTCCACAGATTTGCGAAGTTTGCTTATGAAATTACTCTTGGAAAATCCAAAAGGGATGAGTTTGAAGGTGAAAAACCTAATCATTTTTCTATCCCACTTATTTTAGCATTCATGTGTCGTGGTTTTCTTAGGAGTTAGTTCCTCTGACCATCAAAGTTGTGCCTGTGGTCGGTTTTTTTCTCTTGAAACCAGATTTGAATCCGTTAAATTGTATCATGATTGTAGTTAAAAATTTTAGTTGCTTTGATCTAATTAAACATTCTATATAATTTTAATCTCAACAAGTTGTCATGATGCATTTTTATAGAGAGAAGCAAGTGGTTTCTTGTTTAAAGTATTTCTTTTCTGGTGTTGTTTTCCGCTAAATTACCGTGCTTATTGTATTCAATATAGTAATTCTCTAACCTGACACACGGTAACTGGCTATTACTTGTATTTGACACAGTATCACAAAGGGCACCTATGTAATTTTTCATGGTTGCCTCTCCCACCAATGGTCCATCAGTCAGACCTCGTTAGAATCCATTGTCCATTGTAGCCAAGCCATAATTGCCAATTTCTTGGCCACCTAAGCTGATTGTACCTATTTGGTTAGTTGGTTACTTGGACTGGTTATTCATAGTTGATGAGTACCTCGAGCAGTGGTCTTTCTACTTGATGCTTGCTTTGTTTCTTTTGCATTTTCTTGCCTTATCTAAATATCTGTTTTCATCAATTTGGGTGCAAGGGGTATGCATGATAACGGATTCATGTCAAATTATTTTCTACTTCACTGTTAGCATATATGGGTTTTTTATGTTTCTTATTGTATGGGCTATGAGTGTTTTGTCCTTCAGGGATATTTCTGTACTTTTAACTCCATGGTCTCTCTCTATATAAGAGAGCCTTAAGGTTTCTAATGAAGTTGAATCATTTCATCTAATTTGGTATCAAAGCACCAGTCATAGATCGTGGCTCTAGGTATCTCACCCCTCAAGGCATCCTAAACCCTACCACCACATCCTGATCTCCTCTCTCTCTTCTTCGGTGGCGGCAGTGGCAGTGGCACCCGGCACACCTCCAGCGGTGTGCAGTAGCCCTCACTGCGGCATTGCGGCGGTGCGGGGCTTGCTGCAGTAGCACAGCGACGCTCCGGTGACGCGCGGGGCTTACTATAGCAACAGGTGGCAGCGCTGCGACCTTAAGAAGCGCTGGCGGCGCATTGCGGGAGCCAGCAGAGGTGTGGTGACCTGGTGTAGTGTCGTGGCGGTCGTTCGCGGCGGCGACAGGCGGCGCAGACCAGCAGCACAGTTGGCGTACGGTGCCTTGGTCCCTGTGCAGCGATTGTGAGGGGCTTCTTGCCCTGATCTAGGGACTACAATCCTTGTAGTCGTTGCAAGAGGGAGGGTAGGTCTCCTTGGGGCTACCTTGGGTGTTCTCCTTGCACCCAGGTGAGGCCAACATCTGTCCATGGAGGCCTCTTGTCAGCGATGCAGATCTGAATCCATTTGGTTTCATATTATTTGATGATTTCTTGGTGATAGACGCTTGATTGAGGCTTGTGGGTTATGAAGATGGCTTCAGATGATCAGTTTGAGGTGTCTTCAGGCTCTACGTTGGACGCTGGGGTACTCAAGAACTCGTTCATTGGTCCTATCATTAAGTTGGATGAGACCAACTATTCACGGTGGTCCTAGACCTTTCTTATAACCATCAAGGGTCATAAAAAAAGTCATATTCTTACAGACTTGGAGCCTAAGAACAAGATTGGCACAAATGCCAATTGGGATAGTGACAATGGCATGGTTTGTGCATGGTTGATGCAAATAGTTATTCCCCGAATAGGGGATGAGATCATGTACTATACTACAACAAAGGAAATGTGGGAGTCTTTGTGTGATACCTATTCACATGTCAAGAATTTTGCATGAGTTTTTCAGGTCTTCTACAACCTTTTCTACTTGCGTAAGGAGGGACGCATGCTGTCACAGTACTACTCCCTCATTAAGGGAATGTTGGAGAGGTATTACTCCTATCTGCCAGGGTGTGCTTGTGAGTCTTGGGGGAGTTTTAGGAGACAGTTGGCTGCTTCTCTTTTCTTGGCTGGCCTTGGATCTGAGTATGAGGCAACCAGAAATCAGATCCTCACTGCTCCTGAGCTTCCTACCCTAGAGGAAGCATATAGTAGACTTAGCAGGGTTATAGTGTGCACTCCTACTCTTGACTCTATTGCTCAGTCGTCCGCATTGGCTGCGATTTGTGGACGTGGCAGGGGTACTACTTATCCTGCACGTGTTCGTGGACGTGGATGCTCTTCTGGTACACGTACCTGGACTCTGTGTACTTACTGTGACAAACTTGGTCACTCTGAGGCTATGACGTGTGCGTGACGCGTGTTTTGAAGAGTCGTTATAGCTTGTGTTCGCAACGTCGGTTTTAAAATGAAGAAACGGATGTGAGTCCGAGTGTCGATTTCAGGGAGGCGTGAAAATCGGATTCTTCTTGTCACTTATTGTCACGAAAATCGTGGGGTTTTGCTTACGAAAAGGCGCGGATGAAAAGCGAGAGAGAGTGTGAATAGGCTTAGAATTTCTTCATTCATAGCATGCAATTCAAACATAAAAGAGAGCCGGCAATTAAATAGGAAACAACTTCATTTAACATGCAACTTTAGTTCATAATTACAACACTAGATAAATACTTGAACATAAGTAAAGTAAAGCTTAAGATAAAGAGGGAAAGAGAGAGAGAGGGGACGGCGAGGCAACCATGGTGGTGGAGGGGGGCTCCGTCGGCGACTCGTCGTCTCCGGCGATTACAAAATGGCTTGAAGGTAGCTAGGAGGGAGATAGAACACTTGCAAGTGGAGTGAATGCTTTCCATGGGTGGTTGGAAGGGGTTTAAATAGAAAGAAAGGCTTTCCAAATGAAGGGGTTTTAGCGACATCCGGGACGTCGTTAAAACCCTTCCCAAAATGTCGGTGAAGGCCCCTGCCCATCGGTTGCTCGTGGGGCGTTGTGCTTCTTCGCACCTAATCGGGCGGTTCAATTTCTAGCAGCACGTCTTTGCCTCGCAATTTCCGCACAGTGCACTTCGAACTCGCGTCGACTGCACGGGTGTGAGGCACTCGCCCGCTGTGCTGCGCCTGCTGCTTTGTCGCGACGAGGGTGGGCGCACGAGCGACTCTTAGTCGTTCGATCGAAGATCGACGGCTGAGATTCGTCCTTTAGGTGAAGGTGGAAGCGGGTGGCGGTCTGGATGCAGCGAGCAGGCACCACATGGCGCGTCGTGGGCCATTGATCATCAGATCAACGGTCAGAACTTCTTGGGCCCATTCTAGGAGCTCCGGATGTCTGATTTAGTCGATTTCGAGTTCGTTGGACTTCGTTCGTCGCTCTGAATCCATCCGTGCGGTCCGATTACTCATTTGAGGCCTGCTTTGACAAGTACTTATACAAATGGCCATTAATACTGTTTTATAAGCAATCTTGATATATGATGCATGCAATGCTCCCATTCTATTTATGATGTGTTATCTGTGCATTTTGTTCTTAAGATGGACCCCATTTAACAGAATTATCACCCCAAGATGGAGTGTTATCATACCCCCATGCTTACTCCTTGTTAGTTCCTAGCAAGGTTTATTCTAGCCTTTATTTCCAGTCAGAATTTAAGAAGTAACTACTTAGACATTTCGTCATTTGTTAATAGGAGGAAATATACTAAGATCTTAATCTATAAAGACTAAGCAGCGTCTAGGTGTCTGCCAAAATATGAATCGCCTGAATCCTTACTTTAATGTATGTAAATATATATATATATATATTTCTTATTTTTAGATTTTTTGGAATTAAGAGTGTGTTGATAACTTTTTAAGGCTATCAAACCCACCAAAAACTCGGACAAAACTCTAAGTGCTAAGCATCTTGGTGTGAAGATTATGATAGACTCACTCAACGGTAATTTATACAGACTTCGGATTTCTACGCCACTAGGTGACCGGAAGAGGAAGTGTTTTGCCTGAAGGTGTATTTGTTCGATCGGTAGCTTTCTCCCTAAGTTTGTTTTAATTGGGGTCAACACAAGGATTTTTCCAGTGTATATCTCCCTGGTTTACTCTACTTCCCCGCTTCTTCCTTAAGTGTTTTGGTTCTTTTTGTGCATTTACTGAGTTGGGCTCTGGACAACCGACCAATGGGCTGTTACCCACGATCACTTGTCAGCCATACTCGTGCGGTGAAGTGTGGCTTATTTTGTTCTCTTTTTTCTCCTTTATTTTTTGGTAGGTGGCTTTCCTGATTTCAAATTTACCTAGAGGCAATGAAGAAGAGGTGGTCCCGTGGCTGGGTTCTGGACAACCTGCCAATGGGTTGTTACCCACGACAATTTGCCAGCCATACCACCCTAGAGAGTTCATTAGCTACCCAATTTCTGTCAGAATCTTTGAGGAGTGAGTCTGTGCAAAAATGTCTGCAGATGCTTAAACTAGAAGTCCTGAGTCAGAGGATGAGTTGATAAGTCGTATACTTATCACCTTATTTAGTTAGTGGATTAGAGTAGCTTAAGGTTGCAAGGATTTGAAGCTAAATCCAAATTTTAATAGACACCAAGGCTGATTAAGCCCGAAGGCCTGAAAAGTCTAAGTGTTTAAGTTCTTTACGTATTATTTTCCACTATTGACAAATTTCTAATGCCTAAGTTTTTCTTCCTAAATTCATTTATATATATATATTTATTCTATTCAGACTGATTAAATGAGCTCAGGATCATGTAAATTACCACCCCTTCATGCTTAAGTTGGACAATGTCTTCATTGGTAAATACAAGGATGCAACAGGGGTTCGAAAAGATATTACCTGAGTGACGTAGAATACCTGATCAGTCTGAATCCTCTGGGTTACTTCCTAGGAAGCGTTGAGTTTAACGCCTCCAGCTGGGCGGTGCTTCGTGTCATCCCTCAATGAGGGTGACACTCTCCTTTGAGGGAACCTGGGCTAGGAAGTGTTTCAATCTTTGACCATTAACTGTAAAAGTATGACCAGTGTTTGGGTCAACGATTTCAACCGCCCCTTTGGAGTAGGGCTTGACCACCCTAAATGGTCCTGTCCACTTGG
Organism: Thalassia testudinum; assembly: GCA_037157565.1. Taxonomy (NCBI): domain Eukaryota; kingdom Viridiplantae; phylum Streptophyta; class Magnoliopsida; order Alismatales; family Hydrocharitaceae; genus Thalassia; species Thalassia testudinum. The sequence goes on from JAZHRO010000031.1 coordinate 175,928,927, forward strand.
ACTTGAGCTTGCTTGGAAAGAGTTTTAAGCGGGTATCGAAAAGCCAGACTTGCTGGTTAGGCTCAAAGGTCTTTCTATGGATGAGTCGATCATGGACGACTTTCATTTTCTCCTTATACAGTCGACTATTATCAAAGGCGTCCCGACGAATTTCTTCGAGCTCAGAGAGTTGGAGCGTCCTCTGCGCACCAGCTAACTGGGAATCTATGTTACACTGCTTGACGGCCCAGTAAGTCTAGTGTTCCAATTCGACAGGAAGGTGGCAAGCTTTGCTAAAGATCAGGCGATAAGGCGACATGCCTATCGGGGTCTTGAAAGCGATTCTGTATGCCCACAAGGTATCATCCAGTCGTGTGGACTAGTCTTTCCTGTCAGGTCTCACAGTCTTCTGTAGAATGTTCTTGATCTGTCTATTTGAGACCTCAGTCTGCCCATTTGTTTGCGGATGATACGGGGTAGCGATGCGATGGTTAACCCTGTATTTTCTAAGTAGGGCACGGAATTGGGAGTGAATAAAATGACTTTAACCATCACTGATCATGGCCTTTGGTTTTCCAAACTGAGAAAAGATGTTCTGCTTAACAAAGTTCATGACAGTCTTATAATCGCATTGGCGGGTGGCGACATCTTCAATCCATTTAGAAACATAGTCTACCAAGACTAGGATATACTCAAAGCCGTTGGATGGTGGAAAGTGGCCCATAAAATCAATACCTCAAACGTCGAAGATCTCGACAATCAAAATGGGCTGGAGGGGCATCATATCTTTTCTGGTCATGGTCCCTAGTGTTTGACAGCGTGAGCAGCGTTGAAAGGTAGCAGGTGCGTTACATAACCCGAACGGCATTCGACGGAATGCAAATGTGCCGTACGGGCAAGTGAATGTGGTCTTCTCTTGATCTTAAGGAGCAATTGCGACTTGGTTATATCATGAATATTCATCCAGGAAGCAAAAATACTTTTGCCCTACCAATCTTTCAAGGATATGGTCAATGAATGGCAAGGGGAAATGATCCTTCTTGGTTGCTTCATTGAGCTTCCTGTAATCGATACACACCTGCCATGCGGTGGTGGTGCGGGTGGGGATGGATTCACCATGCTCATTGGTAACAACGGTGAGTCCGGCTTTCTTTGGAACCACTTGAGTGGGGCTCACCCAGGGGCTGTCAGAGATGGGATAGATGATGTAGGCGTGAAGCCACTTGATAATTTCTTTCTTAACGACCTCCCGTATGTTTGGGTTTAACAGTCTCTGCATCTGGCGGGAGGGTCGTGTCTCGTCTTCCAGGTAAATCTTATGAGTGCAATAGGCGGTGCTAACTTCTCTCAAGTCTGAAATGGTTCATCCAATGGCGGCTCGATGTTCTGAAAGGGTCGCGGTTAAACTGAGTTCCTGATCCTTGGTTAGATGAGAGTTAATAATTACATAGAAGGTTTGGTCAGGTCCCAGGTAGACATACTTGAGATTCTCAGGTAGTGGCTTTAGTTCGTGTGCTGGTGGAACAACAGTCGAAGGGAAAGGGAAAGGGAAAGGCGGGAGTTGATCAACATCAATTTCCTCAAATGATGTTTGATGGTAATCATCCCTACAGAGGTCTATGGGCAACGATGGTGACGGGTCAGAATAGCCGTTGCAGGATTGGTGGTCTGAGACAAAACTAAGGGTGAGGCATTCCTCGACCAAAGGTTCCACGGGATCATGCTCCTCAACACAATCGCAATCAAAAGACTTGGTCGCCTGGAAGATATCCAACTGCATTTTCTTGTCTCCGAAGGTGATTTTCATGCATCCTGTGTCACAATCGATGTTTGCCTTAGCCGTAGCTAAGAAAGGTCTGCCTAAGATTATGGGTGCATTCTGTAGTTTTTCAGGGACTTCCATGTTGAGCACCAAGAAGTCGACCGGGAAATAGAAGTCCTTGATTCGCACAATCACGTCCTCGACAACCCCCTTCGGGGTCTTCACAGATCTATCAGCCAGCTGGATGGTGACAGGCGTGGGCGTCAACTCTCCGAAACCAAATTGGTAGTACAGGGTTGTTGGAATCAGATTGATAGAAGCACCTAAGTCCAGGGACGTTATATCAAATGTCATGTCCTCGATATTGCAGGATATCATGGGTGCTCCTGGGTCAGTTCGCTTGAGCGGAAGGTTGCTTGATATTAAGGAACTTGCTTGCTCGGAGAGTACAACCTTTCTAAGTGCTTGAAGTCTTGGCTTATGTTTGGGTGTACAGGCATCCTTTAAAAACTTGGCGTAAGCTGGGATGTGCTTGACGGCTTCGAGGAGCGGAATATTAATCTGAACCTGCTTAAAGATCTCCAAAAGGTCCTTAGTTTCCACAACAGTTTTCTTCTTCTTGATTGTTTCCAAGGCCTCGGGGTAGGGTGTCTGAACATGGATAGGCTCTATTTCTGGGTCCTTCGGTTTTTCCAGTGCCTCTTCTGAGTCGGGTGTTTCAGCTGGTGAAGTCTCGGAGAGAGTCGACCATTTGGGATCCTGGGTTTTGGTGCCGCTTCTCAAGGTTACCGCATTCGCAAAGGCATTGAGACCATGGGTTGATCCTTGGGAAGACAAGGACGACGAAGCACCAAACCTAGGGGTGTTTGTGGGGCTGGCTGGACCATGTGAGCTTGCTCGGGATTACCCTGGAACCCTTGTGAATTAAGGCCTCTGTTAATTACGTTTCGCGGGTTCGGTTGTGGTTGGGAAGGTATGGATCCTTGTTGTTTACAGTTCAATAGTTGGCTTAACTGTCCCTTAACTAAGGCCATTTTCTCATGATGTTTCTGGTTCATTTCAGTCATCATTTTTATTAGGGTCTCCATTTGGTTCTGTGGGGGAGGGACCGTCCTATTTGGATTATATGGGGGTCTAACTGGTGGTCCTTGCTGATAGGGGACAAGTTTGGCTACTGGTTTGGCTTGGGCTGGTTCTGGAATTGAGGTGGTTTCTGGTTTGTCCAACCAAAGTTGGGGTGATTACGCCAGCCAGTGTTGTAAGTGTTGGAGAAACGGTCAGGTTTAGCATAACCTTGGATAGCTTGTACATCTTCAAGGATAACAGATGTCGATGGGGAGGGAAGAGAGTAATCAAGGGTTAAGGGAGCAAAGGTCCCTCCCTGGAACGTGGTCAGGGGTTGTTCCAGGTTCAATTGGCTTAAGGGCTGGACCAGGTCAACATTGTGAGCTCCCTTTGCTAGGGAGAAGGTCTGTAATGTGTTCCAGGTCTGGTTGAGTAGCTCATCAATCTTTTTATCCACCAATTCCACTCGATCTAGTTTTTTGGCAATGATATCCATGTCAACCATTCCATAATTTGCTTGTACCTCATAAATCCCACCACGTGGTTAACTGGATCGGTTAAACTGGGTCATTGGAGGCATTGTTGAGCGAATTTTCGCTCATAGACTCAAAGAGCTCAAACGCGCTCTCCTCGTCTTTATTCAGGAAGTTTCCCCCGCATGAGGCATTGACGAAGTTCCGTAGGTTGCTGTCTAGACCGTGGTAGAAGATCTGGGCTAATTGCCACCTTGGTACTTCGTGTTGTGGGCATTTCCTCAAGAGTTTATTAAATCTTTCCCACTCTTCATGGAACTGTTCCCCACTTTGGAGTGTAAAGGTAGTAATAACTCTTCTGAGGGCATTTGTCTTTCCTATGGGGAAGAATTTCTTTAAGAATGCATGCCTCAGTTCTTCCCAGGTGGTGATGGGTCTACCTAGGACTCTAAGCCAGTGAGATGCCTTGTCTCTCAACAAGAAGGGGAACATCTTAATCAAAACAATGTCAAGGCTAATGTTCTTAGGTTTCATAATTTGGGCTATTTGGTCAAGATCCTCTTGGTGCTGGAAGGGGTTCTCATTTGAGCTTCCATGGAAGTAGCTCTGAATTAGACTCAAAACATTTGGTTTTAGCTCAAAATCATTTCCCCCTTCGGGTACGTAAGGTGCAGCTCGACTCTAATAGCGGAAGGATTGTAGAAATTGCGGAGGGGCCTCGGTTGGTCCTGGAATGGTGGTAGATCAGGTGGCGGTTGCCCTTGTGGGCCTTGGAAAGGTGGTGGCGGTTGCCCTTGTGGGTTCTACAACCGGTGTATGGCTTGCATGATAGTGTGGATCTGTTGCTGCTGAAGTCGGTGGTTTGCGTTAATCTGGGCTTGGATGATAGCCATTGTGTCTGGTGGGGGTTGGTCCTCAATCTCATCTACCCTAGGTTCAGTCATGTTTCTAGCAGAATCAAGTCGCCTGGATTCCTATCCCAAAATAAACAACTCGGGATGCAGTGAGCGTCTCCCGTGCATACACTGGAGAACAGGAGGGGATGCGGAGAGCGACAGATGCAAGAAGTGTGTGTTCAACCAAGCAAACAAGCCTAGTCTTTATGGTGTATTCTTTAGGAGACCTAGAAATCTCCAAAAGGGTGATTAAGTCCGTAAGCACTGGATTCCCTTTCCTAAAGCTAATCTGGCTAGGTTGATTACGAGGGGATTGTAGGGAAGGTTCTTCCTTTGGCTTGTGCTGTCGGTTCCATAGACCCCACAACCGTGGTCGTTTGACACTGCCCGCAGCCTAGTCACCAGATTCTACTAAGGGAATGAAAGTCAAGTGCCCAGCAAACAAAACCTCGCCTCTCGAGACTTAACCCAGTCCTGCCTAGGGCATGTCTACTCTGTTTTAAAAGGGCTAGGATAGTGCTTGTGCTAGGGTTATGTGATGAGGTGTTGATTGTGGTAGTGCTTCTTAGTTTTCCACTTTCAGTGTGTGCTTCTATCAAAATATGGTTTTCAAGCAAGGATTTTTTAAGATGCGTTTTTTAATGTTTCATCGTTACTTTTGTGTCTTTTAGGATTGACGTGTCTTAATATTTTCAGACAAGTTTTAGTGGGTACGTCAAGTTTTGCACACAATTTGATGAAAGTAGATTTCCCTTTGTTGTGTAGAGGCTCTAAAACCTTAATGTACTCATCCTTATGATCATGCAACTTCTATTAGATGAGTCGATTTTAAGGTTGAGTGGTGCGACCCAAGTCAATTCAAGGTAGCTTCGCAAACACCACTCAAAAAGAAAAAAAGGAACATTCTAAGAATTTATTCAGAATGTTAGTATATTTATTTTGTTGGGTGATGTGTTAAGGATGTGGGTCAGGTAATCATACACCATGTTAATTTTTTTTTTCAGTTTTACAATTTTTTTAGATTTTTAAGCAAGCAAACAACTATGAGTGAAGAAATACTCACGACCGGTCCTTGTTGCGCTTACTCCCTCGTTACCGTCACGAGTTGCGCTGCTTCGCCGTCCAAGCGTCGAATTCCTGCAACCATCAAGTAGGAGACAAGGCGTTAGACGATGTGAGCATGGATGTAAAATGGAAGTGACAAAACAAATCCATTGCCTCCTCGGCAACGGCACTAAAAACTGACGTGCGCGTGAGCATGTGTTTTGAAGAGTCGTTATAGCTTGCGCTCGCAATGTCGGTTTTAAAATGAAGAAATGGATGTGAGTCCGAGTGTCGATCTCAGGGAGGCGTGAAAATCGGATTCTTCTTGTCACTTATTGTCACGAAAATCGCGGGATTTTGCTTGCAAAAAGGCGCGGGTGAAAAGCGAGAGAGAGTGAATAGGCTTAGAATTTCTTCATTCATGGCATACAATTCAAACATAAAAGAGAGTTGGCAATTGAATAGGAAATAACTTCATTTAACATGCAACTTTAGTTCATAATTACAACACTAGATAAATGCTTGAACATAAGTAAAGTAAAGCTTAAGATAAAGAGGGAGAGAGAGAGGGGACAGCGAGGCAGCCACAGTGGTGGAGGGGGGCTCCGTCGGCGACTCGTCGTCTCCGGCGATTACAAAATGGCTTATAGGTAGCTAAGAGGGAGATAGAACACTTGCAAGTGGAGTGAATGCTTTCCATGGGTAGTTGGAAGGGGTTTAAATAGGAAGAAGGGCTTTCCAAATGAAGAAAGGGTTTTAGCGACATTCGGGACGTCGCTAAAATGGACGTCGCTAAAACCCTTCCCAAAACGTCGGTGAAGGCCCCTACTCATCGGTCGCTCGTGGGGTGCTGTGCTTCTTCGCGCCTGATCCGCGTGCACATGTCGTAAGTCGTTTGCTGCTGATCGGGCGGTTCAATTTCTCGCAGCGCGTCTTCGCCTCGCAATTTTCGCGCAGCGCGCTTCGAACCAGCGCGGGCTGCACGGGTGTGAGGCGCTCGCCCGCTGTGCTGCACCTGCTGCTTTGTTGCGGCGAGGGCGGGCACGCGAGCGGTTCTCAGCCGTTCGATCGAAGATGGACGGCTGAGATTCATCCTCCTGGTGAAGGTGGAAGCGGGCGGCGGTTTGGATGCAACGAGCGGGCGCCACGTGGCACGCTGTGGGCCGTTGATCATCAGATCAACGGTCAGAACTTCTTGGGCCCATTGTAGGAGCTTCGGATGTCTGATTTGGCCGATTTTGAGTTCGTTGGACTCTGTTTGTCGCTCTGAATCCATCCGTACGGTTCGATTGCTCATCTGAGGCCTGCTTTGATAAGTACTTATGCAAATGGCCATTAATATTGTTTTATAAGCAATCTTGATGTATGATGCGTGCAATGCTCCCATTCTATTTATAATGTGTTATCTGTGCATTTTGTTCTTAGGATGAATCCCATTTAACAGAATTATCACCCCAAGATGCAGTGTTATCAGGCTACATGCTGGCAGAAGCATGGTAGGCCACCTGTGGCCAATCAGGCAGCAGAGATCTCCGATGCAGCTCTCTCTACTTCTGATATTAGTTCCTTGAGCATTGAGATTGAGACCTTGCGGCAGCAGATTGCTTAGTTAACTCAGGCATCTTTCTCTTAGATTCCAGACACTGCAACTATTACTACCTCTTTAGTGACACCTGCGACTCGTATGTTGTCACTTTTGTTTTCTGGTGAGTGGTTGATTGATTCTGGTGCATCCAAGCAACTATGTGGCGAGACTCTTTCTCTTAGTTAACACCTGTTACACTCGCCACTTGTTGGCAAGGGAGATGTCTTTATCTCCTACCTTGAGACTAGTAGATGTTTATTATGTGCTTGATTTTCTTTTGAGTTTATTGTCTGTTAGCAGCATCACTAGAGATCTGAACTGCTAAGCTATTTTTGATACGTCGTTTTGTGTCTTGCAGGACAGATTCACTGGGAAGACGATTGGTGGAGGGCGTGAGGAACATGGGGTGTACCGTTTGAGTCATACTGTTATTGCTGCTTCTGCTACCTAGGGCCTTGCTTCTACTGGATCTCTCCAGTAGCACCATTGCCTTGGCCATTTACTCATTCATTGCCTCAGACGTGTTCTATAACACATCCCCTCCACTACAAGTCTCACCTGTGATGGTTGTCAGCTTGGCAAGCATCATATGGCTAGTTTTTTCAGTTCTACTGTTTCATCTGTTGCTGCATTTGATTTGATTCATATGGATGTATGGAGTCTCAGTTGTACTCCAAATCGACTTAAGAACAAATATTATCTTGTTTTAGTTGATGACTTTCTCATGTCTCTTGGATATTTCTTATGAAAAATAAATCCAATGTGGGACCAATTATTAAGAACTTTTTCAAATAAATAAAAACTTAGCATTCTTGTTTGGTGAAGTGCTTTCGTTTTGATAATGCCTTAGAGTTTTGTACTATGCGCTTGCGCAATTTATTTTCTAGTTGTGACATTATCCATGAGACATGTCCTCATAACTCTCAGTAAAATGGTGTTGCTGAGAGGAAACATCGTTATATTCTTGATGTTACTCGCACTTTGTTGATTCACCATTTGATCTCTTCTCTTTACTGGGGTGATGCTGTTTTGAATGCATGTTTTTTGATTAATAGGATGCCTAATGCTGCATTACATGAACGGATTCTTCTTCAGGTTATGTATTCTGATCGACTCATATTTTACGTCACCCCTCAGACTTTTGGTTGTGTTGCCTTTGTCTATTTGTTGGGATTGGGTTGGGATAAGCTAGCACCGATAGCATTTAAGTGTTTTTCTTGGGTATACCCGGATACAAAAAGTGTATTGGTGTTTTGATCTGCTTACTTCTTGGCACTATGTTTCAACAAATGTTACATTTCATGAGGCTGTACCTTTTTTTTTGTGACGGTTGCTGAGATGTCTCCTTAGGGTGATATGGCACCTATGACATATACTCCCATTCGCTTTGGGAGTTTTCTTGAGATTCCTATCCTTGCTGTACCATCATCACATATTGCTACGCATCCCTTTTCACGTCTGACTACACCGCTCCAGACAAATGTTTGCCCTCATACTACTTATCAGGGACCCCCACCCTCACCATCGGCTTCTCAGGTGAGTCCTTTCGACACTGACGTATGTTTGCCATATGATGGTCACAGGGACAGGACAAATGGTGTGTTAAGTGATGATTTTGATCTTCCGATAGCCATTCGGAAGCGATCACATACTTGCACTACTTATTCCATGGTGGGGGCACTTGCTACTGATAGTCTAGCTCCTGGATTTGCTGGATTCACTCAGGCATTAACTACTACGTAAATTCCAGCTACTCATCGTGAGGCTATATTTGATCCAAAATGGTAGGTAGCCATGGAGATGAGATGGTCGCTCTTCGAGGTCATGAGACTTGGGAGCTCACTCCACTTTCTGATGGTGCTGCACTTGTTGGTTATTGGTGGGTATTTACTGTGAAGTTCAATCCTAATGGTTGTGTTGCTAGGTATAAAGCACGCCTCGTGGTAAAGGGATTCACCCAGACTTATGGGGTGGACTTCTTTGACACCTTCTCACTAGTTGCCAGACTTCCCACGGTTCGGGTGTTGGTTGCAATGACAGTTCAGTTAGATTGGCCTTTGCATCAGTTGGATGTGAAGAATGCCTTCCTTTATGATGATCTCCAAGAGGAAGTCTACATACAGCAGCCACTTGGCTTTGAGAGTTAGGGGAAGTGTGTATGTCAATTATGGAAGGCTATCTATGGCCTCAAGTAGAGTTCCAGAGCCTGGTTCCAGAGGTTGTCACAGGTTGCAGAGGTAGCCAGATTCAGGAGATCAACAGCTGATTTTTCACTCTTTGTTAGGAGGATTGGACGAGATATTGTGGTATTTCTTGCTTATGTTGATTTAATTGTCACAAAGGATGGTGAGCAGGGTATTGCTGAGGTTAAGTGCATCCTAGTAGAGTAGTTTGTCATGGACTTTGGGGCTCTACGGTACTTTCTTGGTATTGAGGTTGCTCGCAATAAAAAGGGTGTGGTCTTGTTTCAGAGGAAGTATGCTTTAGATATCCTGCAGGAAGTTGGTATGTTTGGAGCCAAGGAGGCTAATATTCCTATGGACCCCAAGATGCCACTCTATGATGAGGATGTACAGGTGGTGGACAGCAGGCGGTACAGGCAGCTTGTGGGCAAGCTGCTATATCTCATTATCACGAGGCTAGATATCTCCTTTGCAGTTGGGAGACTAAGTCAGTTCATGGCCAAGCCGACACTCAGCATTGGGATGCAGCATTGATGGTGTTTAGATATGTCAAGAAGTCTCTTGGGAAGGATCTCTTCTTCTTCAAGGGGTTTTCTATGACGTTGGTTGGTTACTCTGATGTAGACTACGTCGGATGTCATGTGGATTGCAAATCCATTACTGGGTTCTGCACCTTCTTAGTGGGAAATTTGATCACATGGAGGAGCAAGAAACATGGCACAGTTGTGAGATCCAGTGCTATGACTTAGATGATTGCAGAGATGATGTGGATCGGATCCTTGCTTATTGACTTGCAAGTGTAGTTTTCTAGTCCCATGGAGATGAGATGTGATAATAGAGCAGCCACCTTCATTGTCAACAACCCAACATTTCATGAGAGGACGAAACATGTTGAGGTTGATTATCAGTATACCAGGCACATTATTCAGAAGGGGTTGCTATATACCACTTCTATCACATCTGAGGAGCAGATTGCAGATATTTTCACCAAGCCCTTGGCCAGATCTTTATTTGATTCTTGTATATCTAAGCTGAGCATGATAGATATTTATGCTCCAGTTTGAGGGGGAGTATTTGTATATGTAGCTTTTTTATGTTTCTTATCGTATGGGTTATGGGTGCCTTCTCCCTCGGAGATATTTCTATACTTTTGATTCTATGGTCCCTTTCTATAGAAGAAAGTCCTAAGATTTTTAATGAAGTTGAATCATTTCATCTAATTTTTATTGGGTTAGCATGTTCTCTATGATTTAATATATATATTTTTGAGTCAAATTGCAACTCAATTTTACACTTGCATACTCATTTACGTGCATATGTGCATACAAGATGCTCACCTTTCTTAAGAAAGGCTCAATATTGAGTAGATATTCCTATTGAACCCAGAATATTGGTTTTCTAAAGTTTGGTCTGAACCTTAGGTCGTACGTATCACACCCATCGTCATAGTTTGAACTAGTGTGTTTGGTTTCGTGCTTTGCTGCGAGATTGATGAGTAGGAAAGAAATAGAGAAAGAGAGACGTGGGAATCCATGCGGAGTGGATAGGGCATACACGTATGGGTATTAAATTTGAAAATAAATATGTAAACTCAACCAAACATGACCTTATTTACATCATTATATCCGATGCCATTAATGTATAATGTACAATACTTCATACAAAGAAAATAATTTAATGAAAAAGGATAATTGTGTTGCTTATAAAATAAATATATAAATAAATAAATGAAGAATGTTTGTCATGTATATGGAGCAACATAATCAAATCCACCTTTGGGACACATCAAAATTTCTTGTAAAAAAAAATCACACAAAAATACAAAATTTATATTTTAGGATTGTGATTAAATGGAAAATAATTATTAGGATTAAGTGGTGCATGCCAATGATATTTTTCTTCACTTTTAATTTGATGAGAGAGAAAAAAATCAATTGCATTTTTTTTCCTTTTCCTTTAATTTGTTAAAAAATAAAAATCAACCACAAACATGTGACCGAGTGAGGGGGAGAGGGAGAGGGAGAGTGAGACCCTAAGTCCTCAAAAGCAATAAAGTGCACAAAAATAAGGTTAAAAGTTCATAAAAAAATCTCTAAATGATGGAACATAATTTTCAACTAAAGATTGTGGTCAACAAATTCGATCTTGATCTCTTAGCCCTTCGTTTTCCAACTTGCTCAATCCACCTTAAAAAATTTGCAACAATCGTTTTAAAGCATCTCTATTTTCAAATCATAAACTTCCAAGAAATTCTTATTTGACCGATGGTAATCTTGCTACCTTTATATGATCAAGGACTTCTTGGCATCTAATATGATCATTGATTATTTTCTCTATCGTTATGAATTTCCATGTAAGTTGACAAAGTTCTCATCGATTAAGATTCCTATTAAATGTGGATCTAAATGAACTATCCAAAACATATAATCTGACTCATCAAGTAGAAATTACCCACTTTTGTCATCTGCAGTCTAACTTTGTAAGTTTGTATAATGATAGTGAAGTTATTTGAAGCCCATAGTCAAATGTCTCATTGAAGTCCACGGGTCGACCCTGATCCTTAATGGGCCATGTTAGGTCCTAATTGCAAATCCAAGCTTCCTTTTTCTTCTAAGCCTTCTCGCAGGCAACTTTCATCTCTCTTATCCTACACGATTCCTGCCACAGAGTAAAATGGAGACAACAATGAAAGAAATAAAAAATAACATTACCGTTTATATTCAAGAAAGGCTTCTTGCTGACCGAGTGAAGGGGAGGGAGAGGGGGGAGGGGCCTGCGAGGGGCGGAGACGGTCTGACACGTGGTTGGGATAAAACCTGACTTTATTATTATAGGATAGATTTTGCAGCCTGCATTTGTTTGTACCACTTCCGCCAAGTTAGGCATGCTGATACACTTGGCCTGTTCGTTTTTTTATTGGTGTCCAGGATATCTTGGCAAGTTTTCCCCAGAATGAGGTGAAATTGGGTATCTTGAGTTGAACTTTTCTTGAAATAGGATGACACCAATAAGACAGTGAGCATGGATTTATGAGTTAATTGAAACTCTCTTCTCTCAGAATTTCTTCTCTTGCCCATTCCTCTCAGGGAGTTTGGTTGGCTATATTTCCAAAGATTCTCTTTAAGCAGTTAGCTTGCAGATAACTGGCAGAATTTCCCCCAGCAACCTTAGGAACTCCTGTACCCTCTGGTCTTGAGATATTAGCAATGAAGATGAAGGTCTGCCAGTGAATACCGGTAGTAGGCCATAGATGCTTCCAAGTCAAGCGCCAAATAGAATAATCTAGGTTATCAATGGGAGAACAAGAATCTAACTTCTCTTTTGTTGAATCTAAAGAGTTGCATTAGCTTCCAAAGAAACCCTAATCCTCTTTTTATAGAAAAGAGAATTGGGCAACTTACATAAGTATCCCATAAGGATAAAAGAAATAACGAATACCCCCTAAACACTCTCCCTTAAGTTGGGGCGTATATTCTAATGAGGCCCAACTTGTTGCTTAGAAAATTATGGTGCTTCTTCAATGATTTGGTGATAGTTTGCAACTTATAGTTTAGAAGATATATAAGGGATATTTATCTTGCTTTCTAAAACTGCATCCCCTATAAATTGGCAATCAACCTTAATGCGTTTAGATCTCTCATGGAAGACGGGATTGGAGGCAATGTAGGCAGTAGACTTATTATCACAAGTGGGACATGTGTATCAACCTCCATCCCTAACAATCCACATGATCTCACATGCAGCTTAAGCCATAGACCTGTGTTCGACCTCAACATTGGAGCGGGCAACCACACTCTGTTTCTTACTCCTTCATGAAACTAAATTGCCTCCCAGGTAGATGGCAAAGGTTGATGTAGACCGTCTGTCCTCAACTGACCTTGCATAATCTGCATCTGAATATGCCACAAGATCAAGAGAGCCACTCGTACTGTAGTACAAACTTCTTCCTCGATTGCCCTTCAGGTATCTTAAGATGAGACAAATATCTCGCCAATGAATGCATCTGGGACTCTGCATGAATTGACAGAGTTGACTAACCACAAAACTAATGTCTGGTCGTGTAATAGTTAGGTATAACAAACGGCCAACAGTACTATTGTACCTAGTAGCATCCTCAAACAAGGGATTTATCTCACCGGTGTTGTGACCAGAAGGTACCTTTGCTAGTATCCTGGATGGTTTGGACCCAAGAAGTTCTGCCTCCTCTAGAATATGTAAAGTGTACTGTCTTTGTGATAAGGATAAGCCAACTACTTGACAAACAACTTTTATCCTCAGGAAGTAACGAAGGTCACCTAAATCTTTGGTGACAAAAGTGAACTGAAAAAAGGCGTTCATCTGCGCTATCCTATCAAAATCGTCACCGGTTAAGATCATATCATCGACATAAATTGCCGAGATAATAACTGTCCATGTCTTACTATACTTTGTCCTCCTGACAAAAATAGAATGATCAGTGGTAAATTGTCGGAACCCCACCTTCTTGATCTCCAAATTGAGCCTCTCAAATCAGGCTCGTGGTCTTTGCTTTAAGTCATAAATAGCCTTTCGTAGGAGGCAAACAAGCTCTCCCTGATTGTCATAACCTGGTGGTTGTCTTATATATTTTCTCAGCAAGATCTCTATATAAGAAGGTGTTCTTTAAATCAAGTAGGTGTAAAGGCTACTGCTTAACCACTGCAATAGACAAGATAATCCTGATGGAAGTAAAATGACCAACCAGTGAAAAAGTCTTAAGGTAATTCACCTAATATGTTTGGGTGAATCCCTTGACAGCAAGTCTGGCCTTATGTTTCTCTACTATCCCATTGGATTTGTACTTAATGGTGTGCACCCATCTGCAACCAACAACTATGGCATTCTCAGGACATGGAACAAGGTCCCATGTTTTCCTGGTTTGTAAAGCATGCATCTCCTCATCAATAGCTGCTTTCCACTCTGGATTGTAGAGCAAATCTCTGGGAACAATTGCAGTAGTGATGGTTGATGCAAATTGTCTCTTCCTCTTGGAGATGGGAGACTGTAGTGTAACAGGAAATAGGATGGAGCGTGCATGTGACACTAGACTTCCTCTGCATGGTCTCCTCTTCCCTATCTGAATCAGTCCTATCTGAGTGGGTAACAAGCTGTGCTGGCTCATCATTAGAGAAATCATCTATCTGTGATCTCCTGTGATACACCTATGTCTCCTGTATGGTAGCCTCTATGGATTACCTTCTTATGAGAAGTAGGGAATCTTCTCAAAGAAGGTCACATTAGCAATGACAACATATCTCTTGCGAATTGGATCACAACACTTGTAGCCTTTTTGGGTCTTGGAGTAACCAAGAAAGATACATTTTGTGTCACGGGGGGAAAATTTATCTTGAATACCATGTTTGTGAACAAAACATATGCACCCAAAAACTCGCAAAGGCAAGGGAAAAGACCTACTGCACTCAGGATGTATAACCTGGTAAGGGATCTGACCACGAAGCATAGAAACAACAACCGATTAATCAAATATGTTGTTGAAAGTATGGCATCACCCTAGAATTGCCTAGGAACTTTCATATAAGACATCAAGGTACTGGCAATATCAAGTAAGTGTCACAACTTGTGCTCAGCAAACCTATTATGCTGGGAAGAATGAGCACAAGATGTTTGGTGAATGATCCCCCTAGAACAAAAGGTTGCCTGTAACTCACTGTACATGAACTCCAGTGCATTATCATTTCGAAAGACCCGAATAGTAGTATCACATTGTGTCTGCAACTTAGACAAAAACTGCTGAACAATAGAGGGAATCTCACTGCAAGCCTTCATCAGAAACACCAAGGTAAGTCTACTGTTATCGTTCACTATCACTGTAAAATATCTGTGCCCACTAGTAGAGACAACTTTAGATGGTCCCCAGATATCACAATGTATTAGGGAAAAAGGCATTGTACTGACACCATCATCTTTGCTGGGGTAGCTATTCTTGTGATGCTTTCCCAACTGGCAGTCTTCACAATCCAGAGTTAATAAATCTGATACTTTTGGATACATCTGATGCATCTTCTTCATGGAGGGATGACCAAGTCTTCGATGCCATAGTAAGGATCACGAGAGATTAACACAACCCCTACAAATAATGTGGGTGTGTCCAAGTAGTAAAGGCCATGTCTTTCTATGCCATTGCCAACTATCTCTCCTATGGTGTGGTCTTGGAATTAGCAGTGTTTCTCATAAAAAATAACACGACATTCAAGATCCCTGTAAATTCTACTCACATATAGAAGATTCATGGGAAATTCAGGAGCATAATATACCTTCTCTATCTTCATCTTAGGCATAGCATCTACACGTCCAGTTGCTGTAACAAGGGAGGTTGCTCCATTAGCCGCCCTCACATCTTAGATTCCCCGTGGAGTCGCAAGGTCCTGCAAATGATTTGTCTCCAGTGAGATGAATAGAGGCTCCAGAGTTGATTACTCATGCGCTTTTGACCCTCTTCTTCTCAACAACTCCTTGGGCCGCACGTGCGAACCCGGTAGAAACTAGAGTTGACCGTCTTGGATCAACTTTCTCCAACATGGGCAAGAAAAGACTCATCGCCAACCACACTATGCGCAAGAGAAGGTTCATCGCGCGAGACAAACGTCGAACAACATGGGATCGAGCACCACCAATAGTACCATCGTCCATTGTTGGTAGCACCAGGCCACCGGCGGCAGCAACCCCCCCCCGATCGGTGCTGGCGATGCTTGATGGTCACTGCCTCTGTTTCCATGCTTCATTGAGTTTTTTATGATCAAATTTTCCTTGTGTTGGTGATTTGATCATCTTTTTAGGTGGATATTTTGTGGGATATTAGAGCACCGTCCTAAAATCACTGCTTTGATACCATGTTGAATCTAAAGAGTTGCGTTAGCCTCGAAAGAAACCCTAGTCTTCTTTTTATATAAAAGAAAACTAGACAAATTACATAAGTACCCCCTAAGGATAAAAGAAATAACAAACTCTCTTACAACTCAACATCTTCCATTACCAAGCCAGGCTTCAAAATGAGACGTCATAGTGGGCATCACTTTTGGTGTTCTTATACATTTGTGTTGAAGTGTTTCCTTTCCCATTCAATTAGAAGAATGTTCAAATCCTCTATGATGTAATCATCTTGCTATGGTTTTTGTAGTTCAAGCTAATATTTATGCTTGACTTACTTTCACATGCAGTTAGTGGTCATAAAAACTTTCTAGAAGCTTCTTGTGTGAAGAGCACATGGAATTTGTCTGTGTGTGAATAATCATTTCTTGTTTTTTCTTTTCCTAAAAGAACTTTTGTTTCCTTTGAAGTAATATTAAATATTAGATGTTTTTTCCAGAAAAAATGTAATGTCAAATGACAAGTCAACATAATCTCAAAAAAATGTCACTTTTTTGGAGGGTATTTAATTTATGGTTATTGCTATCTGACACTGGATGACTGCTTGGCTTGAGCAGTCATCCCTCCCCATGATAAATGTTGCAAGGGGCAACACCTCAATTCCATTTTCTATGTTTGCTTTGATTTTTAGATGAAATGATCTGCTGTTGGGAAATTTGTCAAAACGTAGTTTCTGCATCATCATGCAGGCCCTTGAAAAAGCTGTTGGGGAGACAATGCCATGCTCCCCCAAAAAGATCGAGATTGTTTTGAAAAATGTAAGAATTTTGTTACGATTATGTATCATTAATTTATACTTAGTTTGTTTTTATGGACATATAATTGTTACTTGTTTCACAGATTGCAAATTTTCAAGCTCCTGGAAGATATCTTCTGAAGCCTGGAGTTGGGGTGGATAGCAATGTGAGGCTTTTGTCAGAGAGTGGGAGGTAGATCTGTGCTTTCAAACTGTTTTGTTCTTCGAAAAAGCTATTATATAAAATTAATGCAACTCTTTGCTTGCAAATTCGCTGTCTTTTTCCAGGTCTGTCTAAAATTGTTGGCAATTTAGGAATATTTTTTAAAAAATAGTATGCATCTATTGCCAACTTTTTTTTATAGCTTTTATTGGTAGGAGTTATCTTTCTATTTTGTAAGACTCCTGATTCGTATCCCTAAGCATAGAAACAAAAAGTAGAAGTTTTACAGGTGAGATTATGATGTGGCTAAAAAAACACTGGTTTTATTGTAAAGATACTAGAAGCATGGTAGAAGCTTGGACTGACTTCTATACTGTTTCTTTAACAAAAATATCTCAGCACAAAAATGCTTCATATGCTTTCGAGTATTTAGTAGAATTTGATTGCTTTGGGCAACTAGTGGGCAATTTTTTTTTTGGAAAGGGAAAATGATGATCAGGGGCAAATATAAGGAGAAAAGGGGGTGGATTTTGTGACCCTAGCATTGGTGGGTGAAAGTAATTTCTTAACTGTTGACAGAATTGTGTGTTGGTTTAGTGCCACATTGGAAGATGTGGACTTTCCGTTGTGTGTGTGATGGCCTATAAGTAGGTGTGTACTCCTATTTCTCCTATTTTCCTTTGAGAAGAAATACAGAGAAAACACACCCATAGGACGTTTCTCCTGTGGTTTTCTCCCCGCTCTTCGTGAGTGGTGTTTCTATGTAAATCCAAGCATTCCATTATTATTTATTGCTTTGATTTATACTTTCACTTGATTATCTTATTTAACTTTAACAATGACAGTTTAAGAAAAGAACTATTCTGCAAATTCCAGTTTTATACTTCGTTTAGAGTTAAGACTATCTTTTAATTTCTTACAGCTCACCTGACCCAGAGAATGCAAGAGAAAGGAAAGCAGTTCTGGAGCATATAGAAAAAGCCACAATTGAAGAATTTGAGCCTGAAGTTGATGTATGCTCACTTGATGAAGAAAAACCTGGCAGTTTAGATCAGATTTTTGAAAAGTCAAATGAACAACAAGCATCTCCTGATGCATTTACCACTGATGCAAAGGTGGACAATGACAGTGAAGGTAGGGCAGGTAGCTCCAGTGACAGTGGAAGTGATAGTGATAGTGAAAGTGATAGTAGTGATAGTGGAAGTGACAGTGGAAGTCAAAGCAGGAGCCCAGCTGGCTCTGGAAGTGCAAGCAGCAGTGACAGTGAGAGTGATGGATCTTCTAGTAGCAAGGAAACTGATGTAGAAGTTAATATCACTACTAGTGATGATGAGCAGGATGAAATGGATAATGAATCCTTAGCTGCTAAACTAAAGTCATCCACGCTAACTACAACATGGAGTACTCGTGATGAACAACATGACCAAAATGGATTATTCCAGAATCAGCAGGTTGATGTTGTTTCACCCCCGCATTTTCCTGAAAGAAACTTTGATGTGGCCCAGACCGTTGAAAATGCTAAGGACATGCCTCTTAATAATAATTTCATATCCCCTGACAATCCGGAAGTTGAAATCTTGGAGGAGAATATTGCATCCGTTGACGGCAAAAGTAGCCTCAAGCAATTTGATGAGGGGATGCCATTAATTACAATGAACCGGAAACATTTGGCGAACGGGCAGGTGGATTCTTATTGGGGTTTATCAGAAACCACATATAATCAAAACGTGTTCCCTGGCAGGGAAAAGCCAAATGGGATGAAGTATATTTTTGACCGTGAACAAACTCGTATTCCTGAAAGAACCCCGAAGTCTAAAACCAAGCGCCTCCCTGAATGTAATAATGTCAATGAAAAGGCTGAATGCACCAAGAAACCAAAGAATATGGGCTACTCTTTATGTGCTGACCAGAGGAAGGAGTCCAGTTTGTCCAAGTCACGAATGGTGTCCAACAAATCCGAGCAGAATCAATTTTTTGATAGTGCCAAGTTGGTGACTGTCAATGCTATGCGAGGTAGTATTGGGGTTAATGATTTGCAGGAGAGTGGTCCAGTTGTGCTAGAAAGATCTAATGCTTTTGCAAGTATTCCTAAAAAGGGGCCAAGTCCTGATTTTCAAAATAGCAATGTTTTCGATGCTCAAGATTCTGGCAGAAGATCTGGTGATTTCAGTGGAAAGAGAAAGCCGTTCAACGTGGAGAAATCTGGTAGAAGGGTTGATAGCCTTGACTCAGTTGCCAAACACACTGAAAGGTTATCTTCATATTCTGACTCAGACTTTTCCACTTTGAAAAATCCACCACATAAAGACAATTTTTCAATTCGAAAGGACAAGCACCACCGAGATGGTCAAAATGAAATTCTTGAATTTGGTGAGAAATCCTATTCTGGCTCTGTGAGAGATGGTAATTTAGCAGGCAGATCGTCTTTTCGTGAGTCAGTCTACAAGAAATCAATTGAGCAAGCTAGAAATCAGAAGGATGATTTTGTGACCTTTTGTACACAAAAGTCTGACATGGACAACATGACAAGTGTCTGTGGGAAAGGAAGCATACTAAAAAGAGAACTTTCAGACCTTGAGTTGGGTGAATTTCGCGAACCAACTAGTACAGAATGCTCTCAGGGAAATAGGATGAGTTCGGAAAGGAAAGGTTCTTTCAAGACATCCGAGAATAAAGTGAACAGTGATGATGATTTCATGCCAGGTTACGGCAAAACAATGAACACATATGAATCCAAAAAGCAGTCTCCTATTTCTGAAAACCGAAATCGTAACAGTCAAGAAGGACTACAGAGGAAAATGTCAGAACATTCTACAAAGCCTCAACAACGGGCTGCTACTTCTCAACCTCAGCCATATCTGAGATCTGAGCAGGCTGATTTGGATAGTAGATCACAGGTTGATAGACTTCTTGACCCATCTCAGAGGGAGGAATCTAGAGGAACCCTGTGGAGAACTGCTAACTCAGACCTTGAAGAAGGTTCCAGACCTGTTACTGAGCATGTGCAACAAAAGGATCCGAGACACATGGCAGATTGGATACACCAAAAGGATAATGATTTAAGAGAACCTGTTGATAAGAAAAATGTTGTTTCTAAAAAGGATGCTAATTCCAATGCGGAAAGGATAGAATCTTTTGAAGACAAGGCTACCTTGTTTTTCTTGAAATTTGAAAAGGATGAGCCAGATCTCAGAGGCCCAATAAAATATTATTCGCAGTTAGTACCTCAATCTTTTGGCTAATTCCTCCTTCCTTGTATATATTGCACACATACAATTATCTTGCAAAGCTCTTAAAAGAAAAATCTTTTTTTTTTTTTAATATGTAAGGACTTCATCTAAGAGGCTCATGTTGTACTTGCCATAATTGGGGTACTTCCGTACCCATAAGAACAAAATTAAATTGCAACTGCAACATTTCTTTTTCAAGCATTATATATTTTTTTGACTGCTTAATACTTAGACATGCCTGAATCATACAGATATAGGGAATATGTGCAAGAGTTCGAGGAGAAGTACCAGTGCTACCTTTCTTTGAATGAGTTAATGGAGAAAACACGGTAACATGGAAGATATCTCCTTCTCAAAAAATAAAAACATGGAAGATCTTTGATGATTTTGTTTGCTTCATATGTACCTGTAGTTGTGATTTTCTCATAAGCTGTTTGATCTGTGTAGTCACATGTCATATTCTTATAATGGTGTGAACATATTTATGCAGTGCCGAGTTCTTCAAAATTGGCGGCAATTTTCCGGAGCTTGCCAAAGGGAAAGATAAGAAAGCCTATAATGAATGCTGCAGAAGAATAATAAAATTTTGTCGCCAAAACAAGATGGTATTACTTTCTCAGATATTTTTTGACCTTTGATAGATGGCATTATCTAAATAGAAAAGAGCAAGAAAGAAAGTTATTGTTATTCCAAATCCTACTTGATCTTTAAGGTTTAAGTGTGGTCTTTTGAATTTATTGAAATGTAGTGCTAACATACTGATTTTTAAATTCTTTTAAATGAAGGATGACAACATCCAAGCTATTTAGATAACTAGTTTGCATTTTGAAGATTTTTTTCGAAAGGAGAAAGGGATATCCAGTTGATAACTACCCAAAATTAATTAATCGAAAGGAAGATAGGGAGGATGGCAGAGCGGAGGGATGGGGAGCGAGGAGATGGAAGGGAGGATTGGGGGTGGACTTTGGTTTCTAGGTAGAGGACTTGAAGGAGTTCAGCATTTGAGACTTTATGCTTTAAGTTCTAGGGAAGAGGGCATATGGCGAAGGATTGCATGGATTTAGTTAAGTGCGTTGTGGTGGGGTTGGCCATCGTAGGACAACTTGCATGTGAGGTGGGCTATCAAGGAGGGTGGTTGCTACTTCTTCCTTGCCTCCGCTGCCAAGGGGTGTGCCATTGGTGGAGGTTGAGGTACCGTGGTCGGAAGAGGTTAGGGCTTTGGAGAGGATCCTAGCTATGGCTTTGGTTGGAGACATCATTGAAGGTTAGGTGGAACTGAAGGAGTTGAGGAGCAGGATATCGGGAGCGTTGGGAATGAGGAGGGTGGGGTCAAGGTGTTGGTGTTTGGCCAACGCTTAAGAGTTGTTGGGGAAGTTGGTCTTCACGGAGTTAAGGTGTGGAGTAGGTGTGGTTCGATGGCATTGCCCGATGAAGCATGATGGAGTGCTTAAGGAGTACTCGTTGGTGAATGTTGGCATGATGGAGTGCTAAAGGAATGTTATTGCGCCTTCATATGTTGAACGTGGTGGAGGTTGTGGTAGCGCTGTTTGTGAGGGTTAGGTGGTGTAAGTGGCTCATAGTTGGTGAAGGGAACATCTTGTTGGTGTGTGCCATGGTGGAGATGACGTCATGGAAGACAGAAAATCATGTTGGGCCTTTGGGGGGGGGGGGGGGGGGGGGGGCTCGTGGGTGATCATGATCAAGGCTACGAAGGATGCATCCAGGTCATTTGTGGAGGTTGTGACCGGTGGTTTAGCGAAGGTTGGTGGCGGCTATTAATACTCTTATTTTAATGCAACAAAATTTTCTTGAGTCAGGGACTTTTTTAATCTATTTTATTATATTTGGGGTATCCTTGTAATTTTCCCAAACCTCTTTAATATAAAAGAGAGGCTAGGATTTTTAGTTTGAATAGACACTTTCATTTTCCTCAGCATAGTATCAGAGTAGCGGCCTTAGGCCGGTGTTTTGGTATCCCACCAAATATCTTACCACAAGATGATTGAATCCTCAAGATCATGAGGATTCAATTGATGATCTCGAGGATCAGAAGAAGCAGCAGTAGTAGCGCACTTTGCTGGCCTGCCACCGCTGCCACCACCCTCGTGAGAGGCCCTATCGTTGTCGCCACTCCTGCCATCGCCCGTGCTGTGGACACCATCGTCGTCGCTAGTGTTGCAATGGCCTGCACCACCCTTGCTGGGGTTGCGATGGCCTCTGTGGTGGACCCCATTGCTGTAGCCATCACCCCTGCGGTGGTCCCATCATCGTTGCGAGTGTTGCAGCAGCTTGCACCACCCTCGTTGGGGTTGTGATGGCCTTTGCCATCGCTGTCGTCACCTCCATAGGAGGCTCCATTGCCGCTGGAAGCATTGCGGTGGCCTGCACCACCCTCGAAGTCGACCAGAAGGTGGTCGACGACCTTGCTGGCCATCGACCCCTCCCTCGCCACTGGCAGACTCGCTATGGGTTTGTCAGTGGCCTAGTCAGGGTGCGTACCATCTCGGTTCGCCGTTTCTAATGTCCTTATGTACGTGATGATGTGTGTGTCACACGTCTGGATCATGGTGATGAACCTTCTCTCACAATTGACTGCAGCGATGAGTCTTCTCTTGCATAACAAGGAGGTGACTTGCTCACCAAGAAATTCTACCTCAGAAGTGAAGGAGTTTGCAGTTGCAACTCAAGACAATGCAAGAAAGAAGAATAAGATCAGAGGATGGTGGATAATTGATTCGGGTGCTTCTGTCCACCTTACAAGAGATGTGCAACGCCTCGTAGATCCCAAGGCTCCGTGTGGGATCAAGGAGGTTAGGGTGGTTAATGGGGCCATGTCACCTATTACTGCAGTGGGCAGGTACATGCTTCTTAGAAGATGCTGATAAGAGTTCATTGTGCCCCCATGTTCCCGATGAGTCTGCTATCATGAGCTGCATCTGTAAGGACTTGGGGTGCCTGTTGTCTTTGATGAGGGCTATTGCTTCTTTCAGGGCAGGTAGACAGGAGATATTAAAAGTGGGGGTATAGAGTGGGATGGACTCTATTACCTTGACACACCTACACTATTTACAGGGGTTGCATCCATAGCATATGATCCATGGCTGTGGCACAAGAGACTTGGGCATCCCTTGCTCAAGAAGATGCGTCAGATATATCCCAGATTGCCAGACTCTCTGACATTACAGTGCGAGGATTATCAGCTTGGGAAACACCACAGGAGTACGTATTCACAGAGGGACGTTGGGGTGAGTACTGTTTCTTTTGCCTTGGTCCATTGTGATGTATGGGGACCATCCAGAGTGCCTATTCTAGGAGGACACCGATACTATACGGTTATTGTGGATGATCATAGTTGCTTCACTTAGCTTTTTCTGATGAAGATATGCGTAGAGATTCCACATATTATTTAGCAGTTCTTGGCAGAGGTTTAGACTCAGTATGATGGTATAGTTAGAGTCTTTCGTAGTGATAATGCCTTGGAGTTTATGTAGCGAGATGTGCAGGATCTCTTTTCTTCCTGAGACTATTCACTAGACATCTTGTGCTCACACATCTCAGCAGAATGGTGTGGCTGAGCGCAAGGTTCGTCATCTCTTGGACATTGCTAGGACTCTGATGATCCACATGAAGGTTCCTAAGCAATTCTGCGGAGATGCTATCTTTACTGTGACCTACCTTATTAATCAAGTACCTTCGTCAATCCTTCAAGGGCAGATTTCGTTCCAGGTGATTTATTCAGAGTGTGACAGGCCATTTGTTTTACCTCTACGGGTGTTTGGATGTACTTGTTTTGTCCAAGCGTATGGTAACCAAGACAAGTTCTCTCCGAGGGCGGCTAAATGTGTCTTTCTTGGGTATTCCAGGATGCAGAAGGGATACCCGTGTTACGACCTGAGCCGTAGGAGATGTTATTGCAGACGTTACCTTCTTTGAGGAGATTCTTTACTTCTCAAAGGAGGGAACGTTTAGGCTGCTCTGGAGGAGACTCAGGTATATCACCGGAGATCACACGCTTTGCTTAATCGAGGGCTTGATTTAGAATTGGCAGCTAAGAGCAGTTCAGACACGGAGTAGGTATCCTTGAGTAGGTCCAGTAGGGATGGTACTTTTCATCCTCTTTCTCAGTACACAGGTGTTGCTTGCTAGTTTGCTTCAGCTATTACTATCGCTGCTATTCCCAGGGATTTTGTCTAGGCTTCTCATGATCATAGGTGGCAGATTGCAATGGATGAAGAGGTACAGAACTTATAGTCGCGACAGACTTGAGAGTTAGTACCTTGTCTTGAGGGTGCTACCTTGATGGATCTACACTATCAAATATAAACCTGATGGGATAGTAGACAAGTGTAAGGCCAGGCTTGTTGCCAAAGGCTTTACACAGACATATGGAGTAGGTTATTTGGAGATATTTTCTCTAGTAGCATGTATTACCTCTGTCAGGATTATTATATTTGTTTCAGTGATTAGGAGATGGCCTTTGCATCAGCTTGACATCAAGAATGCTTTTTTATATGGTGACTTATATGAGGAAGTATATATGCGACAACCACTAGGTTCAGCACCAGGGGGAGCATGTTTGTCATATGAAGAAGGCAATATATGGATTGAAATAGAGTCCTCATGCCTGGTTTGAGAGGTTCAGTATTGAGATTGAGAAGATTGGGTTCCAACGATCTGCTTCTGATCATTTTGTCTTCATCAGGAGGACAAGAGTATAGAGGACATATACATGTTCTTTTAGCCATGTATGTGGATGATATGATTTGATGATGAGGATGACATTGCCCAGACCAAGTCCTTATAGTCTACATTCATTACCAAGGACTTGGGCCAGTTGAGGTATTTTCTGGGTATTGAGGCTGTACGATGAGAGTCAGGTTTGTCCTTGTCACATAGGCAGTATACACTTCAGATTCTTTAGGAATTCAATTTGCTTGGGACTAAGCCGTCTGGTATACTTGTGGAGTCACCACCTGCATGTCATTCTGATGAGGCGGGTCCCTTATATGATGTTACTCAGTACCGTAGTACAATGGGTTGCTTACTCTATCTTACCATTTTGAGGCGTGATATCAATTTACAGTAAATAGGGCTAGTCAGCATATGTAGGCTCCACGTTATAGCCACTGGCATGAGGTTTGCCTTACCTTGAGGTACCTCAAAGGGACACCAGGTAAATGGTTGTATTATAGAGACAGTGGCAACTTAGACATGCTTGCTTATTCTGATGTAGACTATGCTGGATCTGTGGAGGATCGTCGCTCTACTTCACGTTTTGCAATCTATATTTGGGGAAATCTTGTCTCCTGGAGGAGCAAGAAGAGTGTTGTGAGCCGTTCGAGTGTTGAGGCAGAGTATAAAGCTATGGCCCAGGCTGCTTGTGAGGTTATGTGGATTCTCTTTCTTGCATGATCTTGGTATCCAGACTACTTTACTTATGTCACTGCTCTGTGGCAATAAATTTGTCACCTATATTGCCTCGAATTCAGTCTTCCATGAGAGGACCAAGCACATCGAGGTTGATTGTCATTTTGTTTGTGATGCTGTACTTAGTGGCAAGATTAGTACCCCATGTCTCCTTAGAGCTTCAGTTGGTTGACATATTTACCAAGGCTCTAAAGATAAGGTTTTAAATATCAATATTTATATCGTATCGACAAGTCAAAAAATAGATATATTGGGGATATATTGCTGATATTAGTGAATTTTGGTGAAACACTCAGAAAGGTCCAAAATGTCCTAAAATGTTACAAAGTTTATTGAAATTAACACTTTAATAACTAATACGTCATGAAGAAATGCTTAGAAGACAAAAATCATAAATTTTGAATGAAAACATAATAGAAATGCATTAGTCGCATGTTGATAAAGTCATATATTGAAAATAAAGTACAGAACATAATAATAATTGAAAAATATTCATAATAATTTTCGTTGCATATTGTTGACAATTGAAATCATGTCTTAGTTGCATTGATTCTCTTATCAGTTTTAACACTCTATTCCAATACTCTTCTTTTTCTCATTGACTTGCTTTAGTTTTCGTGAATCACTTTATTACTCTTTTTATTATGATCTCAACATATGAAATCACAAATACTATCACCAAAGATGTACTTGGTGATAGAAGATACTTTTTAGATTACACAGGAATATATAATGAAAAAATATAAAGTCAAATAACTAGAGCCCTGATTTTCTTATTAGTTCCAACATGTTCTCCATTCCAATATTCTTCTCTTTCTCATTGATCTGTCTTACATTTCGTGAACCACCCTATTACTCTTCTCATTATGAACTCAACACATGAAATCACATCTCTTACTGACAAAGATGCATGTGGTGAAAGAAGACATGGTTTAGATAACACAAGCATATATAATGAACAAATATAAACACTCAAATAACTAGAGAGAAATTGTGCTCATCATGGCATAATACACAGTTCGTAAGATTAGTGGAGATCAACAAAGCTCCAGTGCGCAAGTTTTTGGATAAACCATGCTGAAGCAAGTGAGTTTGCCAACCCTAGGCTGTTGTTGGGGAAAGAAAGAACCATCATAGATGACATCCTTTAATCAAGGAAGATGCCAAGATAGCCCTTTCAATACCGCCATGGATTATTAAAGTGCTTGGTTTTATGTATCTTTTTATAGAGGTTTGAAGATGTTAATGTATTTTTCACCTATATTTTAGAATTTTCTTCCTATTTTTCAATAAGTAAAACCAAGTGCAATGATTGAATTATCGACAGAAGATGTACAGCTCTAAAGTTGACATATTTGATGGACTACAAGAGAGCAAGAACACTAGCATATACAGTTCTAAGGTTTAACAAAAGTCCATGATATCCACAATATATCTCTGATATATCGGCGATATATCGCTGATATCATGGAAAAAAGATACTAAGGGTGATATTGATATGTACTGACCCAGCGATACCGATATATCGGTAATATATCAATCCCTGTCTAAAGAAGCGTCTTGACTTCATGTGCGATAAGTTGGGTCTTGTAGATATTTACGCACCAACTTGAGGGGGAGTATTGAGCCTAGAGACTTTTTTTTGTCTATTTTATTACATTTAGGGTATCCTTGTAATTTTCCCAAACCTCTCTAATATAAAAAGAGGTTAGGGTTCCTATTTTAAATAGACTTTCATTTTCCTCAATAGTTTTATTGTGGACTAAATATTTTAGGTTAGAGATAGATTATCAAGAAATGATTATGTACCAAGCATGTTTGGACTCAAGAAGTTTTTATGTTTTAGAGGTCTCTTTTTACTTGTATTGAGTCTAGAAATATGTAAAGAACCTTAATTATATCAATTGATCCAATTTTGAACTTTGGTAGGCCATTAACTTAGGTTAAATCCTTAGCTTCCCATACTGGTAATTGACAAACCTTTTTATATTGATTGACCAACTCTATTTGATCTACCATACCAATGAATTTAATCGATCAAAAACTCTTAATGGTCATTCTGAAAGCGATCAATTTCCTAGTTTAATTGATGAACCCAGAATCTATCAGAATATTATTTTAATTGACCAAAGTTCATTTTGAATGACTAATGCTTAATTTTGATCAACCAACATTGTATTTATAAACTTTCTAAATCGAGCTTGAAAACACCTATAAATAAGATCCCTCAACCTTTGTTTCAAGATACTCGAAGAGCTTCTAAAAAGCAAAACTCTCTCTTTATAGTGCTTTCTCACTTCTGCACGTATGTTCAACGCTTTCTAAAGCATGCTCTTTCGCGACCACAAAAATACTTAGTTTGTATGTTTAATTGACCTTCCATAGGAATTATTGTTATTTCATATTTGTGTTATTTTTATTTTGGGACCCAAGTTGTTGGGAGTCTTGTTCTCTTGTTCAAGTGTAAAAGAGGTCTTGTAAAGAGGTTGTACCACCTCGTTGAAGTGTTGCACTAGTGGATTTGATTAGCGTTGACTAGTCGTAAAATCCTAAGCTGGGAGACTTAGGTAGTGGTTTTTGCTTGGAAGGATTTTCACTCTAAAAGTCAGGTGTGATCTATCTGGTTTATTGTGATTGATTTAAACTTTTCTTGATTTGTGGTGAATATTCCATTTAAATTTTATATAGTACACTATTCACCCCCTTTAATGTAAACCTTAGATCTTATAGGCTTGGTGTGCACTCACATCGAGTATTAGAGACGAGTTCTTTTTATAAATGATGTCAAAATCCTCTGAAGCTTATGCTGAGGGGCAGTCAGTTGTAAGACCTTTACTTTTGATGGCATAAATTATGGTTACTGGAAGATCGGAATGCATATCTTTCTTGAGTCCATGGATTATGAAGTATGAGATGTGATTGCCTCCAAATATATTCGACCAGAAAAGAAGGAAGGTGTAACAATCACATGAGATCAAAAGAAGATGATCACCTATAATGTGAAGGCTATGAATGTCATTTTTTTGCAAGCTATCTAAGGAGGAGTTCAACAAAGTCTTTGCTTACAAGATGGCATATGAAATCTGGAACACCCTTGAAGTTACACACGAAGATACTTCAAAGGTAAAAGAAACTTGGATGTCTCTTGACTTAAAAATGTGCTCTTCCACGTGAAGAAATAAGAGATTATCAAGGAGATGTATACGAGATTTACCGACATGATAAACTCCTTGAGAAATCTTGACCAGAAGATTGCAAATGAAGCTCTTGTATGAAAGATTCTTCGATCTCTCATAAGTGATTGGGCGACGAAGACAACTGCAATCCAAGAATCCAATCCAAGAAACCAAGGATCTCTCCCAACTACAGTTGGATGATCTCATAGGTAGCTTGATGGCCTATGAAGTTCAACTAGAGCATATGAAAGAGCACGAAGGAGAAGGAAAGAAAAGAAAGACATCGCTTTGAAAGCCAACATCGATTTAGAGGAATCAGATGAAGATGATTATATAGCATTGCTCTCAAGAAAGTTCAAAAGATTCCTGAAGAACAAAAAGAGCTAGAGAAAGAACCAAAGGATGATTAAGTCATTTGCTACAATTTCTAGAATAAAGGTCACATGAGGAAGGACTGCCCTCAATTAAAGAAAGAAGGTGAAAAGAAGAAAGTCAAAAGACAACCTAGATGAGAGAGTAAGAAGAAAGCCTTACAAGTCACCTGAGATCACAACGATTCAAGTTCGTAGAAGAGGAAAACACATTGAGTGAAGAAGCCCTCTGCGAACTCATGGCAATTGAAGATGAGACATCTTCATTTACTTCCGAAGAACTTTTAGATGCTTTCTATGAATTGCAGGATTTAGCTAAAGCATTAAAAACAAACAAAAATAAATTAGCAAAGATCTAGATGAGGAAGCTGAGTTAAAACACAAACTTTCTTCACAAAATCAACAACTTTTACAAGAGATCACTTTTTTAAAGACTCACATTGATTATCTTCGGATAGAGCTAGACAAGCTTAAGAAAAAATCTGTTTCTCTTGTAAATGATCTTGCTAAATTCACTAAAGGAAGAGCGAATCTTGAAAAGTTGCTAAGCACACACACCCAAACTACAACTAAATTTGGGTTAGGATATACTCCTATGAATGATCATGAAGCCTTAAGTTCACAAGCTAACATAGAGCACTTTTAGTCCTAAGGTCAAGAATGGGTTCATGCCTAATCTGGCATCTACTAACAAATGTGGACCCGAAAGAAAATGGATATCGAAGAAAAACTTACAATCCTGTTTTGGACACACTAATGAAGGACTTATAAAGTATTCAGCCTGGTTGTACAAAGAAAAGATGGACATCTTGTAGCTGTTGCAAGGAACTCTAGACCTTACAAGCCTAAACCAATGATAGGTCCAAAACAAATGATGGGTTATGAACCACAGATGCTCCAAGCACATGACAGGAGAAGACCTGCTCCTTGAGTTAGATCGCAAGGAAGGTGGTATAGTCACCTTTGGCAACAACTACAATTGCAATATTATTGGTACTGGCTAAGTTGGTAATTCTCAAACCTGTTTTTGATAATGTTTGCCTTGTTAAGGGTTTAAAACATAACTTGCTTAGTGTAAGCTAAATTTGTGATAAAGGCTATGTTGAGTTATGTTTATGTTTCTGTTTGTAAGGGGTGCTGTGTTATTTTATTTTGAATAGTGGGTTTATGATGTATTTTTTTCCACACCTATATAGAGGTGTAGGGACTTTTTGATAATTGTAGAAAAAGTTTATTCACTCCAACTTGGTATCAGAGCCAAGGTCGAGGTCTCTACCAAAAATAAAACCCTAACCCTACCTAAGCCTTCTCGTCAGAGCTACCACCACCTCCATCGGTGGCCGTGCCGATGCCGGACCACTGCCACGCAGCAGCAGCACTGATTGCCACCACTGTTGCAGCCAGCCCTTCGCGCTAGATCGGGATGCAACACCGATGCCTCGGCTCTTCGCGTTGCTGTAGCGCCAGATCGGGGCGCAACCGGTTCCTCAGCGACTCTCCTTGCGCTGCAGCACCTGGCCACGACACTGCTGCCACCACCGCAGCCTGACCGGGGTGCAACCAACCCCTCACGCCGCAGCACCCTCGGTCCTGTCACCGCCAACAGCCTGCTGTAGCACTTCTCGTGCTGCTAGCAGCCTGACCGGGGCACAACTCCCTCGGTGTTGCTCCCTGTTGCCTTGTCGCAACTCCCTGTCGCAGCAGGTTGCTTCACCTATCGTGGCTACCCTGTCGTAGCTCCCTGATTGTTGGTGCTGGTTGCTCTTGATCACTCATCGTGGAGTTGAGGGTTTGAAGGAAAAATCTTTCAACAGGGTGGTATGAACTTCTTAATCTTTTGATCTAATTTGGGGTGTGTTTTCCCCATAGTGGATGACTTTTGGGGTGTGTATTCCCTGTTGATGCATGTTTTTGGTGTGTGTAGTCCCCTTTAGTACTGATCGTGTGTGAGCGGAGATTTGTGGGGTGTGTATTCCCCGATTGGTATTTTTCTTGGGGTGTGTAATACCCATTTTCTGCAATTTTCAGATCTGAAGTGTAAAGAAGTTCAGGGGTGTGTACCCTTCTCTGTGGCACGTCGAACTTTGTGGCAGTGTGGTTCAGTAAACATGGCAGTGTCTCAGTCAGAGATTGCACTAGGAACTGCCGTGGGTGATAAACCATTGGTGTGACATGGTTGATTGATTCAGGTGCTTCCAATCATTTATTCGGGAATTTGCAGTGTTTTGGACAGATTCAATCTGTCTCTCGTGTGGTTGTAAGCAGATGAATTGTCGAGTCATCTTTGATGAGCGTGGATGTATTTTCCAGGATAGAATGACAGGGAAGACTATTGGTAGTGGATATGGAGGTTACCGACTTCAACAAGGTACTATGGCTGCAGCATGTCGAGTTAGTACCATATCTAAGAGTGCTTTACAGTGGCATAGACGGTTGTGCCATCCTTCTTTGGAAAAGTTACACATGCTTATTCCTCATGTGTTCCCAATTACACAACTTTCCTGCGATGCATGTCAACTTGGGAAGCACCATAGACCTTTTCCAGCTGCTACAGGACCACGTTCAACTTCATGCTTTTAGTTAGTGCATCTTGATATTTAGGGTCTTAGTAGGACTCCTGATAGAGCAGGACATCGGTACTATTTGATTGTGGTTGATTTTTCCATATTATCCTGGCTATTTCTCATGAAGAATAAGTCTAAAGTGGGTCCACTGATCGAGAAGTTTGTGTTGATAAAAAATCAGTTTGATGTGTGCATCAATACTCTCAGATATGATAATGCACTGAAATTTTGTACTCATCGGTTGGTAGAATTCTACGACATACATGGTATAATTCATCAGACCTCATATCCTCACACTTAGTAAAATAGAGTCGCAGAGAGGAAGCACAGACATATCCTTGATATGGCCAGAGCTCTTATTCATAACAGTGTGCCACAAAACTATTGGGGAGATGCAGTTCTCATAGCTTGCTACCTTATTAATAGATTTCCCTCCTTAGTGATTTACGAGCAGATACCATGGTAGGTGTTTTATCTAAATGATGAATTGTTTGATCTTCCACCCAAGACATTTGGGTGCATGGCTTTTGTACATCTCCTTGGACCTGGACGTGATAAATTAGCACCTAGAGCAGTCAAGTGTGTGTTTCTTGGCTATTTTTGTACTCAGAAAGGGTATCGGTGTTTTGATCCCCTACACCAGAGACATTATATCAGTGCAGATGTCACATTTCATGAAGCTGTACCTTATTTTTCTGTTGCTGCCAGACAGGTGTAGAGTGTGTCGGAGAGTGCGCCTGTACCAGTTGCTCCTATATCATTTGGTATATTCGCAGATACTAGTAGCCCTTCTCAGGTTGATGAGCCACCTACCGGTACATTCAGATCAGCACCAGCAGATGAAGGGACCTTCAAGGGTCACACCTATCAGTTGCCAGTTGTATATAGGGCAAAGCCCCCTCCATTCCACAGACTCCCTAGGTTCATGTTGATAACCTAGAGGCGGTTTCTACTCAGGGGACTTTTTCAGGCATAGTGTCAGCAGATGAAACAAGTGGGAGTCTGTCACCTGAGGATAGTTCTCCAGGTCCTGATTCCATGAGTACTGATGAGGATATTCCTATTGCTATTAGGAAGGCTCCACGATCTTGTGCCCAGTATTGTGTTGCTGGGAGTGGTGTTACTGCTAATTCTCTAAGTTCGGAGTTTAATGCATTCACAGCTGCTGTATCCAGTGCTCAGTTACCTATCTCGTATCAACAGGCTCTACTACATCCACACTGGAAGGCAGCTATGGAGATGTCTGCACTTACTACTAGAGGTACTTGGGAGCTGTCACCTTTACCGTCTAACGCGCGTCTTGTTGGAGCCAGATGGGTCTTTGCCTTGAAATATAACCCAGATGGGTTTATTTCAAGGTATAAGGCCCGCTTAGTGGCCAAAGGATTCACCTAGACATATGGGGTGGATTTCTTTAACATGTTCTCCCCTGTTGCATGACTCTCTACTGTTCGAATTCTTATATCTGTTGCGGCTCATTATGGATGGCAGTTACATCAGTTGGACGTTAAAAATGCATTTCTGTACGGAGACTTGGATGAAGAGATATATATGCAGCAGCCATCTGGCTTTGAGATTCAGGAGTGTGTATGTAGGTTCTGTAAGGCCATTTATGGTCTTAAGCAGAGCCCCCGAGCCTGGTTTCAGCGCCTGTCTGAGGCATTGTCTGTTGTTGGGATGCAGAGATCTTCATCGGATCATTCACTATTTGTAAGGAAGACCAGTAGGGGTACAGTGACTTTACTTGTGTATGTGGATGATCTTATTCTTACAGGTGATGATATAGAGGGTATATCTCAGGTGAAGGAATACTTGGCACACCAGTTTGTCATGAAAGATCTTGGAAAGCTGAGTTATTTTTTAGGCATTGAGTTTGCCACAAGCAAGAGAATTTTTTCGTAGAGGAAATATGCCCTTGATATTCTTTAGGAGATAGGCATGCTAGGATCCAAAGATGTAAATATTCCTCTGGATCCTAAAATTCATCTGTTTGAGGATAATGTAAAGCTAAAAGATAAAAAGGCATATCGACAGTTGGTGGGGAAGCTGTTATATCTGACTATCACTATGCCAGATATTAGCCTTGCCGTGGGGAAGCTGAGTCAGTTCTTAGATAAGCCCACTGAGGTTCATTGGCAGGTTGTGATGCAGGTGTTGAGGTACATCAAGGGGTGTCTAGGTAAAGGCATTCTTTTCCAGAGAAAGGCACCTATGGCTGTTGTTGCATACTCAGATGCAGATTATACAGGTGATGTCGGGGACAGGCGTTCTACTACTGGTTTCTATACCTTCGTTGTAGGTAACTTGGTAACCTGGAGGAGTAAGAAACAAAGTGTTGTTTCACGCTCTAGTGCTGAGTCTGAGTATAGGGCCATGGCACATGCTGCTGTTGAGATGATATGGATCATATCTCTGTTACGAGATCTTCATGTTGATGTTCA
Organism: Thalassia testudinum; assembly: GCA_037157565.1. Taxonomy (NCBI): domain Eukaryota; kingdom Viridiplantae; phylum Streptophyta; class Magnoliopsida; order Alismatales; family Hydrocharitaceae; genus Thalassia; species Thalassia testudinum. The sequence continues at coordinate 175,962,928 of JAZHRO010000031.1, forward strand.
GGAACCTATGGAGATGCATTGTGACAATTAGGTTGCCACCTACATCGCAAACATTCCTATGTTCCATGAGAGAACAAAACATGTGGAAGTAGATTGTCATTACACCAGGAGTTTGATTCAAAAAGATCTGCTTCTTTCTACTTGTCTTGCTTTCTCAGACCAGACTGCTAACATGTTTACCAAAGCCGTTGCCACATCCCCAGTTTAAGAAGTGTAGTAACAAGCTGAGCATGATGGATATATGTGCTCCAGCTTGAGGGGGAGTGCTGAGTTATGTTTATGTTTGTAAGGGGTGCTGTGTTATTTTATTTTGAGTAGCGGGTTTATGATGTGCTTTTTCCCACACCTATATAGAGGTGTAGGGACTTCTTGATAATTGTAGAAAATGTTTATTCACTTCAACTAGCTATAAAGTAAATTTCTCTTCAAAAGACATTAAAATTAAAGATAAAAAGACTAAAGAAATTATTTTGATTGGAAATAAATTAAAAGATATTTACACTATTGACTTTGACAACTGTAACTTGAATTGTTCGGTTGCATCGAATAATGAGTTAATATTGTGGCATCGTCGTCTGGGGTATGTTCACATGAGAAATATAAATAAGCTTGTGGAACATGACTTAGTACGAGAATTGCTAAAGATATCCTCTAAGAAAAGCCTTTGTGAATTTTGTGAACTAGGCAAACTTCATAAAATGCCTTTCAAACCTAAAAATATGGTTCACCTCCAAACCACTTGAGTTGATTCACTTATACCTCTTTAGACCAACCAAGTTTGAAAGTTTCAATGGCTGCAGTTATTTTCTTGTCATTATTGATGATTTTTTCTGATTTACTTGGGTATTATTTTTAAGGGCTAGAGATTCTACATTTGAGGAATTTGAAAAGAGCTAAAAGAGTTTGGACCGAGAAAGATTATTCATCGCTAGAATAAGAAACGATCATGGAGGATAGTTTGGGAATCAAAATTTCCAAGGTTTGTGTGCAAATTAGGGGATTAAACAAGAATTCGCTTTTCTTAGAGCTGCTCCTCAAAATAGTGTAGTAGAAAGAAAGAATAGAACCGTGCAAAAGTGTGCCTGCATAATGCTATGCGAGTCAAAACTACCTTGGTATTTTAGGTTGAGACAGTAAACACTACTTGCTATATTCAAAATGAAGCCTTCATTAGATCAATCATTAAGAAAACACCTTTTGAGTTGTACTATGATAGGACACTTAAAATTTCCTACTTCAAAGTCTTTGGGTGAAATGCTTTATCTTGAATACAAAAGAAAACTTGGATAAATTTAATGCAAAGAGTGATGGAGGAATATTCGTAGGATACTCTTTTAGAAGCAAAGCTTATAGAGTTTATAACAAGAAGAATTCAACGGTTGAGGAAACTGTCTCTTTTGATGAATCAGATCAAAAAGAAAAATGTGTCAAGTAGAGATGATTAAATCTTAGATCCTTTAAATATTCCTAAGGATAACATAGCTAGTGACTTACATAAAGATCTAAACTACTCTAAGGATCATCCCAAGGATCTTGTGATTAGTGAAGTTACTAAAGGAGTTTAAATCATATCTTCTGTAAATAATTTGACACTTAGTGTTTTTATATTACGATTATAGCTTAAATTTGTTGGATTGTAGCAATGCAAGAAGAGTTGAATCAATTTGAGAGAAATAGTGTTCGGGAATTACTTTTTAAATCAGAATCTCAATCTTTAATCGGAACCATGTGGGTGTTTCAAAATATGCTTGATGAATCAGGCAAGGTTGTGAAAAATAAAGTTAAACTTGTTGCTCAAGGTTATAATCAGGAAGAAGGAATTGATTTTGATGAGACTTATGCACTTGTGGCCAGACTAGGATCCATCTGAATGCTGTTAGCTTTTGCTGCCCATACAAGATTAAAATTTTTCTAAATGGATGCTAAGAGTGCATTTCTAAATGGATTTATTAAAAAAGAAGTCTATGTGAAACAATCATTGGAGTTTAAAAATATAGAAAGTTGATCATGCTTTTAAATTAAACAAATCTTTATATGGATTGAAACAACCTCGTAGGGTTTGGTATGAAAGATTAACTACCTATTAGATAATGAATTTAAAATTGGATAAGTTCATCCAACACTATTCACCAACGGAAAGGATAGAACTAATTCTCATTCAATCTATGTTGATGACATAGTATTCAGTGCTACTAACGATCTTCTATACCAAGAGTTTGCGAAGGTAATGCAAGATCAATTTGAGATGAGCCTAATAGGAGAATTAAAGTTTTGTCTAGTGTTGTAGATTGATTAATTAAAGGATAACATTTTTTTCTCGCAAACCAAGTACACGAAGGAGATCTTGAAGAAGTTTGGCATGGATAACACAAAAGAGAAGGAAGCACCGATGGTGACAACACAACTAAAAGAAGATGAAAAAGTAAGTGTGTAGATCAAAAGCTTTATAGGAGTATGATAGGATTCCTACTATACTTAATTACTAGTAGACAAGACATCCTATTTAGCACGTATCTCTATGCTAGGTTTCAAGTAAACCTTGAGGACTCAGATTACAATGCTGTAAAATGAATACTTAGATACCTTCAAAACTCTATAGATCTTGGTCTATTGTGTCCTAAGTTAATCACACTTGACTTATTTTCCTATTGTAATGTTGACAATGCGGGTAACCAGACATATCACAAGAGCACTAGTGGAGCTTGTCAGTTTCTCGAAAATTCACTAGTCTCTTGGGTCAGGAAGAAACAAAATTGTGTTTCGCTATTCACAACTGAAGTTGAATACATTGTCGCCTCCTTAGCACGTTTGTAGATTTTGTGGATGAAGTAAATGCTTAAGGATTTAGGGCTTAGCTTTGAAAATATTGGGATACTTTGTGACAATACTAGTGTCATTAACCTACCCAAAATTCTAATTCAACATTCTAGAACTAAGCACATATATCAGACATCATCTTTTGAAGAGATTATGCCCTTAAAAAGGAAATAACCTTAGAGTTTGTGCAATTGAAAAATAACTACCTGATATCTTTGCTAAACCTTTAGCAAAAGATAGATTTATCTCCATTAGAAGAGAACTAGGTCTAACAAGACTTAATGAACTCTAAACTTCCCCTTTAATTGATTGTCTTATTGAGTGATGGTTGATCAACAAGCTCCTTTGATGATCAAAACTATGTTTTGACCGATCAAGTTTGAGTGGGAAAATTTTCTGCAGAACTTTCAATAGTTGATCGAGCAACCTAAAATTTTGATCGATCAATACTTGGGCGAGAAATTTCCCTCCACTGAATTTGAATTTATCGATTAATCTTACTTTCTGATTGATCAAATTTGAATTTGGTCGACCAAACACAATGTTTGATTAATCGAACCTAAGCGAAATCACCTCATCGTGATTTGTGTTTTTCATATCAAATCAATTGGATTTGATTGTTAATCTTGATCCTATCTATGATTTACATTCCTAATTTGTCCCTACCTTATTTAGATGATCTATTATCTATAAAAATAGCTTTTCACCTTTTTTTGCCGTTTATCAACAAAAAATTTTACCACATTTACCTTTCAACACCACCACCACCACAAAACACCACCATCAACTGTCGCCACCATAAAGCCCCATCGACCTCACACACACCCATTCCATCGATCAAGCACCACCACTTTTACCCCCCTTGGTCGATCAACTACCTTCACACACGTCACCACCGTCGACTAAGCCTTGGTTGACCAACAGTCGACCTCTTTGGTGTCTGGCCTTGTCATCGCCATCGCACTGGCCACCCCTTCCTCTAGTCGACTTCTTCCCTCTAGCTACCACCTTTTGATCGATCATAGTTGATCTTAGTATAACTCCTCTCCATCTTGTTGTTTTAATCTTTTTTCATTATATCCATTGCTTGTTTTGATGAACATTTCTTGTTTTGTGGCTCTCTACCTTATACCTTGTACCCACTTGTTTTCGTTCAACACATTCTTGACATGTTCTTGATCTCAAAATCATTTTGATTCATTCAATTTACTATATTAATGCAAAAAAGTGTTTTTGATCGACCAATAACTGCCTCTTGATCGACCAAAAATCGCAACTTTCAAACATGTTCTGTCCCTTTTTTGATCGACCACTCCTTATCTCTTGATCGATCAATTTATTCTTTTGATCGATCAACCTGACTTTTTTGATCGACCAAAACAAAAGAGCCTTACAAACGACACCTAAACGCTCTCAACACGCCTCTTCCTCCACCCCTCACGATGGTACCTCTGATCGCTATTTTATAAATGATGATGTGAGGTATAACTTCTCTCTTTATTCAAAATTCTTTCTACATGTGGGTCGCCCTATCGACCTTGACACTTTGAGCACATATTCCCCGACCTTAGGGATAAGATTGTATTTCATAAAATTGGGCATCTCTTTGATTAGAATTTTTACGCAGGCGCCAGAGGTAGTCAGATTAAGGCCGTGTAGACCCTATGGCTTGCCACTTATTCTATGCGAATCTTCGCGTTATTGGCGAAGGATTTGATATCCAGCTTACATCCAATGTTTACGACATTAAGGTCTTGGTCAATGCCGATGTTCTTATGTAGGTTCTTGGATGTCCCTCTTCTAGTCCCACCTACCTCGAGCTCCACCATGATACCTCCTCTGACACTATTCAGGAGACCTTGATTACTCCTGAATTTATGACTTAGGAAAGTCAAGCAAGTCCCTTACTTTTGTCCTCTTCCGTCGTTTCTTAATTGCGTTTTTTATGGAATTTCATTCTAAATCCACTTCTTTTGAGAACTGCCTCGATCTCATGCTTGTGTCCCTTTATGCCTTTATGATGAATAAGACGTTTAATTGGAACTATTTCATCCCCACCTTTATGGAGAGGAAACCTACTAGCATCTTCCCCTTTGACACCCTCCTCTCTCATATTTTTCATCACTTTAGTGTGCCAATGGATATTAATCACAAGCAATTCATCACCTGGGTCAGTATTTTCGGAGAGCTTACCTACTCCAAAATGGAGCAGGATTGACAAGGACGACATGATCCCCCTCCCCCTCAGGCAGCTTCTACTACTGCTTCTACTTCTTCCCAACTTCCACCTCCTTAGGCTAGACCCTCTACTGCTCCACCATCCTATCCCCCCTACCAACACTTCTGGGCCTACTGCCCTCCTCAAGTGAGACCCACTCCGTCCTTCTTTGGCCCTACCTTGACGGGCAGTTCATCAGGCATGATTCATTGGGTATTTAGGATGTCATCGACAACATCTCTCTCATGATGCACAAATAGAAGGAGACAGACGATGATGATAGTATGAGACTCGGGTATTCAACTACCTGAGTAGACATGGATAGTTTTTGGATTAGTTGGGAGAGCAGATCCATGCCTTACAGTTCTGCATCCAGCGGCCTCTCAGATTAGCAGTAGCACCTCCTCACCAGCGTGATCAGACTACAGCCTCGACACCTCCATGTTAGTAGCAGACGAGCATGTTGATTACTCCATCTCGCACGATTCTTGAGTTGTGCTAGCTTTCACCTCACTCCGGACGATGACAACGCTTTCATGCACCATCTTTTGTAGGACCCAACACTTCTAGTCATCTGCTCGACTTTGATATGGATGCAGAGTTTCCATCTGATATAGAGGCTTTTTGTAGTTTCTTTTAGATTTCTTTAGAGTACTTTGGCTTGTAGAACATTATATTATGCGGTTTGATTATTATTGCTTTTTATTTCTGCTTATATTTGTAGCTATTTCTATTATCTCATTGTTTGTGGAAGCTACATGTCATGAATTGCATTAAAAAAATTATAAAGGGGGAGCTCATGTTATAATCTAAGCTTTTTGTTAATAACAAAAGGGGAGAAGAATTATTCTATGTTTAATAATTAGAAGAGCAACATAAGTCATGCATTTTTAATTATATTATCATCGAAAATGGGAAGAATGTTAATACCGTTATTTTGATGCAATAAAATTATATTTTATTGTGGACTAATCATTTCAAGTTACTTAAATACAAATTATCAAGAAATGATTATGTACCAAGGATGTTTGAACTCAAGAAGTTATGCTAAAGGGTTATTTCTTTTTACTTTTATCAAGTCTAGAAATATGTAATGAATTTCAATTATATTAACTGATTCATTTTAAACTTCGATAGACTATTACCTTAGGTTAAACCCTAAGTTTCCAATACTATTGATCGATCGGCCTTTTTATATTGATTGACTAACTCTATTTGATCGATTAGACCAATGAATTTAATCGATCAAAAACTCCTAACGGTCATATGCTGAAAGTTGATCAAATTCCTAGTTTAATCGATCAACCTAGAATAGATCAAAATATTATTTTAATCGACCAAAGTTCATTTTGATTGACTAATGCTTGTTTTGATTGACTAACGTCGTATTTATAAAGTTTCAAAATCGAGCCTGAAAACACCTATAAATAAAACCCCTCGACTGCCGTTTTAAGATACACCTCCAAGAGCTTTTAAAAAGCAAAACACTCTCTTTGTATCTATAGTGCTTTCGCGCCTTTGTGCCTGTGTTTAACACTTTTTAAAGCACCTCTTCCGCGACCTTAAAAACACTTAGTTTGCATATTTAATTAAGGTTCCATAGGAATTATTATTATTTCATATTTCTGTTATTTTTCTTTTGGGACCCAAGTTGTTGGGAGTCCTGTTCTTTTGTTCAGGTGTAAATGAGAAGGTCTTGTAAGGAGCTTATATCACTCTTGTTAAAGTGATGCATTAGTAGATTTGACCAGTGTCGACTAGTCGTAAAATCCGGCTTAGGTAATGGTTTTGAACTGTAAGGATTTCCACTCTAAAAGTTAGGTGTAATCTTGCTGGTTTGTTGTGATTGATTTAAACTTTTCTTGATTAATGGTAAATATTCATTTAAATTTTATATAGTACACTATTCACTCTCCTCTAGTGTAAACCTTAGATCTTACAGGCTCCATGTGCACTTACAGCAGTGTTGACGTGGAGAGGTGCTTGGGGTGGTCGGTGGGGAAGCTAGTTGGGAAGCCCAGAAGTTGCATCGAAGATTGCCTGACGGTTACATCCTCGTCGCAATCTTTGGGATGCGGGCGTGTTGAGGTGGATGCAGGGTTTGCACAATTGATCTTAGCACCTCTTCAATGCGTAGCGCAGATTGAGGAGGTGATGGAGGTGGAGGAGACACGCATTGGTAGTGGGTGCAGTTTAAAGTGCTTGTGATCGAAATTGAAGGAACGGTTAGAGGGGGCCATTAATAAGGGCATGGAAGGTTTTATGGTGGAGGAACTTGGACTCATACATGGATCCAAATCTGAGTTTGGGGAACTTGTCCCGGTTGTGGTGCCCTTATGTTGTGATGTTGCCGCTCACTTGAGTGTCATTGCAACCCAAGTTATTGCGGTGGACCCCATTCGTAGGTGGGTCCTGATGGTGGAGTGACCTCGGTGGTGATGTGGCGGAGTGGTGTGATTGATCTTGAGGATGCTCTCGTGATGCTTTAATGGATGGAGATCGACGAGGTTTTCTGCTTCGATTTCATATAGGCTGAAATGGAGCTTTTAGGGATGGTGGAGGGGAGCTTCATCGAGCGCAGTGGGAGGTGATACTTTGATCAAGATGCGTAGTGATCTCGGAGGGAGGTGCGAAACCTTGGTGGGGGTAGTTGACCTGGGGCTCTGATTTCCATGGTAGGGGGAAGAAGCTTCAGGGTGGTAGTAGCGAGAGTGATGTGTTGGAGGCGATGGAGAGGGGCGGAGGTTGTTGGGGGGAGGGAGCTTCCACGGGTGGAGCTTCTTGCAGCGATGGAGGTGAGGCAGAGGTTTTAGGTTTGGGTGATGAAACCCATGGTGGGGAGGGGGTGTGCTGTTGCTGGTTTTGATGGAGTGGGAAGTGAGGTGGCTAGTGAGCAGAACTTTGAGGGAGCTTCTTTGGAGGTTGGAATGGAGGTGGCAGAGGTTGACCTTGTTGCGGAGGTGGCAGGATTTAGGTGCATCTTTGGGGGGTGTTGCACAAGACTTATGATGAAGGTCCCCTCTCATGGAATGTTAGGAGGCAGAATGACTCCTCCAGGTTGTGGTGCTGAGGGGGTACTTTTAGTCTTGGGGCCCTGAAGTGGTGCTACTCCAGGAAACGAAGTTGGAGCAGTGCGATCAACATATTTAGAGGGATATTGGGGAAGTATGTGGGAGTTTGTTGCACTAGTTGCGATGAGGCAGTTGGTTGGTGTGATTGTGTGGTGGAAAGATGATTTTGCTATTGTTGATTCCTTCGTGAGTTCTTTTATTGTGATTGTGCAACTTAGAAGACATTGAGAACTTCTGTTGTGTTTTCTTAGTAGTGTATGGATCGAATGAGGATGTTATGCGGCCTAGGTTGTGGGAGGAGTTGAGTTAGGTGGCCGTGAGGTTTCAATGATGTCCTTGGCTGATAGGGGGGACTTCAATGTTACTTTGATTCCAGAGGATAGGCCAGGTGGCAGAGGAGGGAGGGATCGGGGCTCAGAAGCATTTGCAGAATTTGTGTTAGTACATGGGATGTTGAATATACTCTCGGGCTCTTGTGCGTTCACCTGGAGGTGCATTGGGGGGTAGAGATCCAGGATCAATAGATTTTTGTTTACGATGGAGCTTACGGAAGCTTTCCCCATGGTGGAGGTTCGACCCATGGAGATGCCATTTTCGGATCATATGCCACTGATGTGGTACTCGAAAGAGTGAAGGCAATTTGGGACCTACTTCAAATTTGATAGAGCATGGGTATTGGAGGAGGGGTTCAGAGGGTGGGTGGAGGAGAAATGGTGCTCATTGTAGCTAGAAGGATTAGTGGTGGTGTGATTGGAAGGTAAGCTACAATAGCCAAGGTTGTTCCTTAAGGTGTATAGGAGGTAGATCAAAGAAGAGTGTAATAGAAAGAAAGGTGAAGTGCTTATTGAGATTGCGAGGATGGATAGAGTGGAAGATTTAGTCCACCTGTTTGAGGAGCAAATGGTTAGATCGGAGCACATGCAGGTTGTCTAGATGGAGGATTAGAAGGTTGAGGTGTAGAAGATGAGGTCCAGATAAGTGGTTGTAGGAAGGGGATCTCAACACCCGATATTTCCCTCTGGTGGCCTCAAGGAGAAGACGTAGGAATTGGATAGATAAGTTGCAGGTGAATGATACAAAGTTTACTTGTAGGGTCGCAATTGGCAACGCTGTTGTAGACTACTACAGGGAGTTTACTGGGAGGATGGGAGGGAGATTGAGCTGGTTGGGGACAGACATCCTGGACATTGGTGACGAGCATGCTAGGGGGCTCTTGGTGCCTTACAGTGAGGATGGGGTACGGAAGGTTGTCTAGGGATTGAATGTCGATGGTTGCCCTGGTCTTGGTGGTTTCCTGATCTACTTTTGGTGCTAGTTAAAGAGGATGACCTACAGATGATGGCTGAATTCACAGATGGAAATACTGGTTTTAACAGACTCAACAAGTTTTGTATGTTTGTACCCCTTAAGAAGGGGTGGAGGCCATTGATGAATACAAGCACATTGCTTTTGTCGAATGCCATCTATTTGATTGTAGCAAAGGTTTTGGCAAATAGGTTGAGGGGGGGGTCTTATCTGGGGTTGTTTCTCAAGTATAGACAAACTTTGTTCGAGGATGGAATATTTTGGATGGCTATGTTACAACTTTGGAAATTCTTGCCTATTAGAAGAGGGAGAAGGCATTTTTGTGAAAGGTCGATTTTAGGAAGGCTTATAATTTGGTCAATGGTCTTTTGTTTGGGCATCATTGACTAAGAAGGGCTTTCCTCCTCTTTGGGTTGACTAGATGAAGTGGTGTGTCACGATGACTTCATTCTCGATTCTTATTAATGGCAACTTGACAGGTGGATGGATACAACCAAGGAGGGGTGTTAGGTAGGGTTGTCTTTTGGCGTCGACGCTTTTTGTTTTGGCAGTTGATGCACTAGTGAGGTCGGCGATTAGAGATGCGAAAGGGGGTTGGTTAGGGCCTTCTCTTTAGGAGACGGGATTGTGATACCTGTGCTTCAATATACTGATGACACGTTCTTTGTGGAGAGCTTGGAGATAGGCGAGGACGACGCATGTTATGTTGGAGTTGTTTGGGGATGCATTAGGATTGATAATTTTCTCTAAGTCAACCTTTGTTCCATTTCAAATGACTATTGAAGAGGCTAGCATAAGCAGTATGGTTCTTTGTACGTCAGAGGGCTCTCTACCCATCTCATATCTGGGCCTACCTTTGTCAGATAAGAAGATTTCTATGTAGGAGTGGATCGCCTTATTTGAGAGGATAGAAAGGAGACTAGCAGATTGGTGTCCAAGGTTCTTTCTAGAGGGGAGTGGCTGTTCATACTGAAGGCGGTGTTGTCTTTTATGCCTTCTTATTTTACATTCGTCTTGAAGCTATCAGAGTAGATTGAGAAAATGATATTGAACCTGACGAGGAATTTTTTTTGGACAAGCTATGGGGTGATCGAGAAGGGGGCAAGGATGGTGGCATGGGAGGTTTGTAAGCCAACGAGAGAAGTGGGCTTTGGAGTTAGGGAGCTGGGAAGAATGAATGATAGCTTTTTAATCAAGTGGATTAGTAGACTCCTCGAGCATAAGGAAGACCTCTTTGGAAAGATCTTTTAGGTGTGTTATGGTAGCTCGGTATGTTGGGATGTCCTGTTGTCTCCCCCACATGGCTCTTCTCACTTTATTAGAGGGTTTTCTTTGGTGGCACTTAGGGTGCAGAGTTTCTTTGCCCCCTTTGTTGGTTCAAATGATTTGTTTAGATTTTGGCTGGATGACTGGATGGTTCAGAGGAGGTTGAGAGATTGTTTCCCTAGATTGTTTGTGTTGGCTTTTGGGAAAGAGGCCAAGGTGGCTGACTTGTGGGGAGGGGTTGCTGGTGCCCCTCATTTATGGGGAACTTGTCGGACCGGAGGATTTAGGAGGTTTAGACATTACTACAGGAGTTGGATGGCTACCAACCGAAGGGTGGTGTGGATGCTTTCTTGTAGGAGGGTGGTTTCTCTTTTAGGAATGCTTATAGAAGATTGGGGAATAGAGGTTTGTGGACTGATCTTGACCTCATCAGGGACTATAGGCAGATTTGGTCGGTAACCTGCCCACTCAAGGTGAAGGTATTGCTTGGCTGCTGAGGAGAGGTAGGCTCATGACACGGATATGGAGGGTTAGGTGGGTGCCTGAGGCGAAGAAGACTTGCTTTGTCTTATGGTAGATGAGGATGTTGATCACTTATTTTTTTCGCTATTCTATTGCTGTGCAGATTTGGAGTCACTTCACTTCTCGGTGGTTGGTGCACTCTACCTTTGTTGATTTCTGGAGATCTATTAGGTGTGGTAACCTGAATGGTGGTCAGCATGTCTTAAGATTGAAAAACGAGAGGGCGAGGCCTTTGGTTCTTTTAGGCATTTGGTTGGGGAGGAATGCGATTGTTTTGAGGGAGCATTGTGTTTATGTTGAGAATTTTGTTGCTTCTATTTCTTCTTTGATTAGTCTTTGGACTTTGAGCTTGTAACTTGGCCTTGTTGTTTGGCCTTTTTTATCATTATTAATATAATTGCTGGGTGGTTATCAACAAGATGACCACCCTTTCTCTTTTTTTAAAAAAACATCCAAGCTATTTAAGAATGGGCTATTACATTTTCAAGTGATAGATTAATGCTTTTTGATCCAACTAAGTTTTAAAATGGTCGGTGGCTACCTAACATGACCAGTTTCTCTTACCCTTGCTTAGGATGAACCTTTGTGTAGAAGTTTGTGGAAATAGTTCTTGTTAAGATTGGCACTCGTGGAGTGTGGAGGCTCCCTTGGTGTGTGGAAAAATAACCCAATAGAGGCTGTTCCATGTTGGAACAAGGAGAGCAGCCACGCACTGCTTGAGGAAGGCCAAGAGGCTGAGGTGATCAGCTGCTATGGTGGTCGGTTGCTTGGAAGAAGAGAGGGAGAGGAGTTTTGGAAATAAGTAGGAAATATTATTGCTAACTCAAAATCAAATATAATAGGAAGGTTCTCTTTTATAGAAGAGAGAGCATATCCTCTATAACAAGAAACAAATCCTATCTCTTAATTAAGAAAGAACAAATCCCAAACAAATCACTAAAAACAACTTTCCTAAAACCAACTTAACTTGGGACTTAAGTAAACCAAAATTAGGACCCTTGGTCCACCTAGCCGTTGACCCTGAGGGCCTCTATCCTGCTACCACGTGGCAGTACCACGTGGCCTGGCTGGTTGCCACGTGGCACTGCTACGTGGCCTTATTCCTAACACTTCCCCCTCAAGTCAAGGCTGGGAGGACGATGGCTTGGTCTTCAACTTGTGAGGCTAGATGCTCCACCACTCTTCTTCGAGAGTCGTGCTCTTGGTCTTCTCTTTGGAAGAGTCAACGGTGTAGCCTCTTGCGACCTTCGAAGTTATTGCGTCTGTGGTAACCTCAATAGTTGTCATGACGGCTGCCGTTGACTTATCTCTTCGAAGCATGGCCCGTAACTTCTCGGATCCTCGGGAGTCAAGGAGTCCACTCGTGAGGTGTTGTAGCCCCACATGGAGGTCTCCCGAACTTGTCTTAGTATATTTCTTGTGGATAATGAAGCGAGTTTCCCCTTGGCCAGGGGAAACGAAGAGTAATGAAATGGGAACGAGTTAATTGCGTATCCAGTAGTACTGCACGTATGCGCATGCACGCGTGTAGTACGTATTATGGATAAAGAAAGGATGCCGCGTTAATGATTTGTACGTTCACAATATTGACACTTGGGATAGATGCGGCTAGGGCCTCGGCCACGCCCTCTTCCATGCCCTGCACTTGCCTCTAGGATAGCAAGTGCGGAGTTCCCGCCCTTGGGTGTGACTTCATCTTTAGGAATCTCCATCTCGAGACGGCAGAAGATGGTCTCAAGATCCATCTCCATTAGATGGATTTGATCGCGAGCGGCTCGATAATGGGGATGCAACCCTGATAAAAACTTGGTAGATTGCCAAACCACCCTTGTCTCCCCCTGTTTGTCGCAACACAATGACTCGTAGATATTCAACTCCTCGAACAAGGCCTCCATCTTCTTATAGTACTTGGTCAAGGAGAGATCTCCCTGATTTGCTGTCCATATACGAGTATATAGATCAGTAATACGGGCGTTACTTGATTTTTGGGCTTACCTTTTATCGAGTGTCGTCTAAATCTTGTATGCGCTCTTTTTATAGAGCATGTTTGAGGCAATGGAAGGGTCCATCGAATTCATGAGCCAGTTCATGACAATGTAGTTCTCTTGCTTCTTGTCATCCTTCTGCTCCGATGGCTCTTCAAGGAGAACATTGAGTTTTTCCTGACCTCTGACGAATATCTTGAAGGCGTGAGCCCACAAGATATAGTTGGAGGTGCCCTGCAACTTGATAGTTGTTTCATAGACAATCATCTTGCTTTCTTCTGGGCCCAATGTGGCATCGACAACCGTGGTGGAGGTGTCCGTCATCTTCTACGATCTTCCTTCTCTGGATAAGGCATCGGATTTATCGAGCAAGATTTTGTCAGGGATGGAAACCATATGTGTGTGGTCAAGTACATGCACACGCCAAAAGAGCCTAGATTGAAGGCTTTGATACCATGTCAAGATTGACGCATGTGGAGTGTAGAGGCTCTCTTGTCGAATGGAAAAACAGCCCAATAGAGGCTGTTTCATGCTACAATAGGGAGAATAGCCACCGACTGCTTGAGGGAGGCTGAGAGGTTGAGGTGGTCGGTTGCAATGGTAGCTAGCTACTTAGGAGAAGAATAGAGGGAGAGGAGTTTTGGTAATAAGTAGGAAATATTATTGTTAACTCTAAATAAAAAAATAATAGGAAAGCTCTCTTTTATAGAAGAGAGAACATATCCTCTATAACAAGAAACAAATCCTATCTCCTAATTAAAAAAGAATGAATCACAAACAAATCACTAAAAACAACTTTCCTAAAACCAACTTAACTTGGGACTTAAGCAAACCAAAATTGGGATCCTTGGTCCACCTAGTAGCTAGCCTGAGGGCCTCTATCCTGCTGCCACCTGTTAGTGCTACGTGACACTGCTATGTGGCTTCCTTATTCCCAACAGTTCTCATTGGTTGAAAATAGAAATCCAACCTTTATACATAGAGAGGGGGTAACAATAGTAATCTTAATCCCAACTAATTTGGAAATAAACTAGAATCAAATCAAATTCTAATGATAACATAACAAAATAAGAAATCCTAACTTAATTCTCAAGAAACCTATTTTAATTATTCTCATTTAATTTATCTTTAACACTCCCCCTGAAATTAGAGTATGCAGCGCCCAACTTGTAGGAGGTAGAACGAAACTAGGCTTCCCCCATAATGTATACATTTAGAGTAGGCAATAGAGTGGACTGTAGCAGAAGTAATAGTCGTAGTATATGGGTAGTAGTAGTAGACTACAGTACTAGATGACAAAATGCTGTAGCAGTAGTAGCCAAACATTTGTAGTAGGGTCGTAGTAATAGTAGTAGTCATAGATAGGGCAACATTCCTAAGTAGTCAGTAGTAGTGGTGGGAGAGTGGTACTCGGTCCCTACCATATATCAACTTCAGTAGAGAATCATATGTTGGATCAGAAGTCTAACACCTTGGTTTGGACAAGCAACAAAGGCAGGGGTAGAGGTTGAGGTTGCAGCCATAGCAGTGTATCCTCAGTAGAGATCGTAGACGTTCAACTTCCCATGGGGAAAAAAATTCCAACAACATTAGCACCAACATTGACAGTGGTAGTAACATTTGCAGAGACAAGGTAGGGGCATGTTATGTGCGCAGGGGCAGTAGTGTGCACGTTGCACATGAAAAGCAAGTAGTGCATGCTTTGGTGCACAGGTAGTGTGCAGGAATCATGCGTTAGGCACGCAGAGGTGCATGTAGTGGTGCATAGGAGGTGCGCATGCAGTAGGCATATCATGTGCGTGTGTTGCACGTGAGAGGGAGAGCGTCGCATGCGATGGCGTAGTGCACAACAGTCGTAGACACATGCAGCATGCACTTCCATGGCCACACCTCACATGCGATGGGGGGTAAGGCAACAGGAAACTTGTGTATGGGCACTCTAAGCAGTACAAGCAAGTGAAGAGGGCACGCACAACAAGGATATTGAAGAGAGAGGGATGTGCAACGAGGATACTAAAGAGAGAGGGATGTGCAACGAGGAGGAAACCTCGGTCTGGTGATAGAACATGTGCAATGAGGATATTGAAGAGAGGGCACATGCAATGAGGTGGAAACTTGGGTCCGGTGATAGGGAGAGGAGGGTCCCATGGATGGGTCTTGGTCTAATATTATATGGAAGTTTTTGGAAGTAGTTTTTATTGGTTGAAAATAGAAATAAATCCCTCTTTATATAGATAGGGGATAACAATAGTAATCTTAATCCTAATTTATTTAGAAACAAACTAGTATCAAATTAAATCTAAATGATAATATAACAAAATAAGAAATCTTAACTTAACTCTCAAGAAACCTATTTTAATTATTCTTATTTTTAATTTATCTCTTACACTTTGGATACGTCAGAGTTTTAGGTGGAGTTAAATCCAAAATTGCTCATTCCATATTTAAATTGAGACAAGAATCTGTGTAGCTTGACACTACTTAATATTGGAAAAATGTTAGTTGTATATTTCTAAGCGCAGTTTTCTTTTTCCCTCTAAAACTACAGCTTTTCGTAGCCACCTAACCTGTTAAATAAAACTCTACTTCAAAAAAGATGCTGGTTCATTTTGTTAAACGTTTTGGGTTGAGTTTCCGTAAGACAGCTGAGAACTCTTGGGTACTTTCTCAAGAATGTTTTGCAGAGACATGCAGTTTGGATTGCTATTCTCTTACTAGTGAGGATGCTGAGGGGAAGGGTGTAATTATTATATTGTTTTGAATCTTGCCTGCATTCCTAGGCAAAAGTGAATTATCAAGTTTGTCATCTATGGGTGTAGGCTCATAAGATCATGTTTCATAGAAACTCAAGCTTTTTTGTACTTTCCTATTCTTGTTTGTCTTTTGCTTGAAATTTTAATGTGTACATGGCCTAGTGGTTGTGCATATGATGGCACTGTTTTTTCTTGGCTATCTGGAACTTAGGTTATTGCTCTTTCTGTATATGACTGCATTCTGACATGTCAACTTTTGGCTTACCAATATGAATATGCCTTGTTAATTTGTGTGTTTTTTTTTAAATAATACCGACGGCAGTCAATAATCACCTTTGTTATTTTTTTGGGTTTTTTGGGTGGGGGGTGTAGAAAACCATGCAGAAGATTATCCTGCCATATTTGCCATGTCAAGGAATTAAGTTTGTTTCAAGCTGAATGTACATGACTTCACATATATTCCTTGCAGAGGGATAATCGAATAAAGAAGACATTCATTGTGCTTCACGAGGAACTGAAGGTATTCTTTGCAATGTGCTATTTGTTTCTTGTTTGGGACTTACTTTTTTTGTTGCTTCCTGCTTTCCATCTATTCATCTGTTTATAAATCTCAACTATCTGCCCAGGTTCTCAAGCAGAGGATAAAGGACTTTGCTGCGGAATATTCTTAGGGTTGAAAGCTTTGCAACTCGTCATTTGTACAGAACTTGCGTGCAAGTTGATGACTTGGGCGTAACAAAACACAGAGTTTCACTGGGTTTTTTTCTTTGGTTGGTCAAACTTTAACCTGATAGGCCTTGCTCATGCCACCAGATGCCTCCAGGAGTATAACGTACTGGACTCTTACAGCCTAGTGTATGAGTTGCCTGAAGTGTTTGCTTGGATGATCAAAGGACCACTTGGGGCCAACCAGTCACCGACCAATGTATATTTTGCCTGAGTTTCCAAGAGCGAAGAAGACACAGGAAGGGTATAGATGAAGTTGACATCATTTACCCAAATCATGCTTAGTTGCCATTCCTATGCAGACACCTTCACCTCCATGAGCTGATCTAACAACTTCACCATGATGCACTTTGGAGAAACGCACCATTGATGTCAGCAATGGATGATATTTCTTTTTCTAAGTTGGAAAATAAGGTCAGAGATCTAATGTAAATACTTAGTCGCACAAGCCAATCAGTTTTGCAGCTTGACAGGAAGGCTATTGTAAATACTTAGTCACCCAAGCCAATCAGTTTTTCTGATGGGCACATGCTCCTGATATTTGATGTTTAATGTAAAAACTAATTAAATGTTGAATTACAGCATAGTGCTCACAAATAAAATGTACAGGTCTTGAATGTTTCTCATTCGGTCTCACACTCATCATTATAGCTGACTTTTTTGAAGCATAATTATAGTTATTTGTCTTCAACTACCGGTTCATAGTCTTTTATCCGAAAAAGAAAATTTTCCCCATGATTGTCATGGTTATAGACAATCGGCAACTAATAATGCCTTTGAAGGTTTGTTATCTAATCTGTCATTCTTAAATCACTTTGCCTTTTTTTTTATGACATTTGGTTTCTTTCCGCCATGCGAAAATTGCAATTTCTGTAGAAAAGAAGGTTACGAAATTATCAGCTCGATTGCCAACAATTTTATATAAACACATTTCTCTTTTCATTTTTACCTGATCAGAGTATCTGAAACGTATACCATTGGTTTCCCAATGTGTGTGTGTGCGTGTGTTTCTTTTTTTAATTTTTTAAAACTAGGTGTGTCCCCCTCGGCCACATAAAGTCCTCCGATCGAAAATGATATGCGGGATCTTTTAGAAAAGTAACGTATTTACTCAATAGTCAAACGACGAATATGGGCATCTATGAAGGATGGATTTCTTTGCGAATATGGGCATCTGTGATGTCTCCATTCTTTGTGAAGTCGATACATTTAAAATTTAATCATTGTCAAGTCGCTAATCAATGTTACAAAAGTAGACAGCACGAAAGTTGCAAAATTTTAAAGGAAACGTTTTCTACAGCTGTTCAAACACTTTCTTTTACGCTTGTATTCTTTTATATCATGTCCTTGGTCACTCTTGTGTTTTTTTTGGATAAATAATTTTAGCAAAAGAGTAAAAAAGTAAATAAAAATGCAAAATGCAATCATATACATTTTATTCTTGTTTGTGTGAACATAATTTATATTTAATCATCTCTTGTAACTAGAAGGAGATCTTGATGTAGTATTTGACTTGCATTCCTCTAGGTTGGCCTAAATAGGGCCCAAATATATCTTCCTAGACAACAATACTTGCCTCCCACTACTATCTTTTGCTTGGCACCAAGAAAATGCTAGGATCTATGTTCTCAATTGCAACTAACACAAGTAATGTTGGGAGCACCCTCCAGTAGGTAACACAAGTAACATTGGGAGAGTCGTGATTGCAAGTAAACGTAACCTTGGTGCTAAAGGCAAAGTTCGGATCCTTTTTGGATCATGACTTAGCCAAGTGAGAGAGTTCTCCCTTTGTTCTCAGATTCAAAGCTTTCCACATATATCACTTCATTAGTATAATAACATGCATCATATATATGTAACAACTTAGATATTTTTTAGTTGTATTCTTTCCCATGTAAAGCAAGGAGGGAATAGTTTAACCTAGAAAGAGGAATGGAACTGCTTTATTGTTACTATGGTTCTCACAATGTTGCTATTAGATTTTGATTAAATTCTAGTGGCATTTGGGCTTAGTTACTTATGTTAAGCCAAAACTTGAGAAAAAATTCAGTAGAGTTTCTCCTTGTACCAAGTTATATTTGTTGGTGCAACCCCTCTTACATGTATATTTTGATGTTTTTGCAAAATGACTTAAATAAAATCCTTAATAAAATTAGAATCGGAGTATGTTTTATTCCTTGTGCATATATATGTGTAACAAGTTGTGTAGGATTGTGAACTTGATTTAAAGGTCCATTGAAGATGTGAGTTAGCTTTGGATTAGTGTGTCCTAGGTTGTAAAATTTATTCTTGTTGTATCATTTGGAAAAGATATATTTTATCTTTCTTAAGTTGTAAAAGAACCCTAATATACCCACTAAGTTCCATATCATCAAATTTCAAACTCAAATCCAAAACAATCTCTTTAACTAGACATCTGATCTTTTTAGATGTATAATGATTCAGTTTAAGATGCCTGACGGAGAGATTTTCGTTTATTTATGAAAATGATAGCAATAAATTGATATGTCGTGTTTTATGTGGTGGAAAATCTCTCAATCAAAGATTAAAATAAATATCAACTTGAACCACAAGAAAAATGTCGCATCCACAGGGAGGAATAGAATTAATAAATTCACGAGTAGAGGATTATAATGTTTGCAGACAACATCGCGACTTCAATTTGAAGAATATGCTACTCTAAATGGAGCTTGCAATTTCATTAAAAGTTCAAGGTTATTTATGCAATTTTCACGTCAGGAATCAAGCTCCCAAAAGTATGTATATGATGCATGTGTAGTGGCATATCATGTAAATTTGACTTGCATGCAAATCTGATTTGAATTTTAATGTTGAATGATGCACATAACACTAATTAAGTAAATTCACAAAACTATAAGTGCATCCTGCAATGTGGCCTGAATAAAATAATAATATTAAAGTGTCAATGGCATGCAATGTAAATTTTAATTGAACCAAAAACAAAGGAAACTTCATCTCTCTTCTTTTCACGCACAAGGAGGCTTCGTGGGAGGAGCTACGCTGCGGGAAGGAACGTTTTGATGAGGGCTACGCGATGATGGTGACGCGGCGACCGGAGGTGGCTGGAGGTGGTCGGCTAGTGGAGAGGAGCATCGGCCTAATGACGGTAGGTGGTTGCGCGGTTGTTGTGGCTGTGGCACGCGGGCGCACGTGGTTGCGCTGCACTGGCTGCAGGTGCGTGGCTGCTGGGGGGCATGCTGCTACGGGCGGTGCTTTAGGTTCTTGCAGGTGACGTGCCTTCGTGCGTGTGTGTTAAGAGGTGTCGTTATAGTTGCACTTGATACGTCGGTTTTAAAAGAAGTAAACGGAGGTGAGTCCGAGTGTCGATCTCAGGGAGGCGTGGAAATCGGATTTTGTTTACCACTTGTTGTCACGAAAAAGGCGGAGTTTTGCTTGCGAAAGAGATGGTTTTGAAAAGCGAGAGATAGAGAGAGTTTAGGGTTAGAAAGCTCTTGGTTTTGATCATGCACTTTAAACAGAAATTAAAAAGGCAACTAAATGGAAAATAATTTCATTAAACATGCATTCAAAGTTCATGGTTTACAATATTAAATACATGCTTCAACAAAAGTAAATGAAAGCTTAAAAGAGAGAGAGAGAGGTAGAGAGAGAGTGGAGAGCGACGAGACAGCCACGGTGGTGGAGGAGGCTCCGTCGGCGGCTCGTCGTCTCCGGCGATTACAAGAGTGCCTAAGACTAGCTAGGAGAGGAGTGGAGTAGTTGCAAGTGGGAGAGGATGCCTTGAATGGTGGTAGAAGGGGGTTTAAATAGAGTTAAGGGCTTCCTAAAAGAAGAATGTGCTTTAGCGACATCCAGAACGTCGCTAAAACTGCTTCCAGATACGTCGGTGAAGGCCTTCTGCCGCCGATCAGCCGCCCGCCCCTCTCTCTCTTCAGGCGCGATCCGTGGCTGTCGAACGAGAGACGACCGATTGATGATCGGACGGCTGAGATCCTCCCGCGCCTGCGCTAGGATCGCGCTTCGGGCGCGCGTGCGCGCGCGCGTTTCCGCCCGGCGTGCGCGCGCACGTGGGAGGTGGGGCGCTGTCGTCGCGCCGCGTGGCGCAATCCTGGCCGCTCGCTTCTGATCGCGCGGCTCAATTTTGCCGCGCCCTTCGCCCGCAAATGATTTTCGCTCCGCGCGAATCGAACGCGCGTCGCCGCAACGCGGGCGTGCGCGCTAACCGTTGCGCCACGCCCGCGCTTTGTCGCGGCGACCGCGGGCGAGCGCGCGGATCTCGGCCGTTCGATCGAAGATCAACGGCCGAGATGCGTCCTTGGCTGGCTTGGGGGCGTGCGGGCGGCGGGGGCGGGGCGACGTGGCGCGTTCTAGGCCGTTGATCTCCAGATCAACGGTCAGGATTTCTTGGGCCCATTGTGGGAGCTCCGGATGTCGGATTTGGCCGATTTTGAGTCCGTTAGACTCCGTTCGTCGTCCTGAATCCATCCGTGCGGTCCGATTGCTCATCTGAGGCCTGCTTTGACAAATGCTTTACACAAATGGCCATTAATACAGTTTATAAGCAATCTTGGTACTTGATGCATGCAATGCTCCTATTCTACTTTATGTTGTGCCTTTTATTCTAAAGATGGGCCATATTCAACCTAATTACTACCCCCTTGCGTGGTGTTATCAGCAGGGCCGCTGGAGAGGAAGAAGATGATGAAGAGGAGGAGAAGCGTAGTCTGCAGTGTGCTTCTTTGTGCTCTCGTGAGGGCACCGCGCGGTCTGATGCTGCATGAGGGCGCACGCTTGGAGGCGGTGGCGCGGGTGTGGCTGCAAGCGTGCGGTGGGGGTTGGGGTGGAGCGGTAGCAGGGCTGCTGGAGAGGAAGGAAGGGCCGCGCGGTGAGGCAGTAGCACGGGTGCGGCTGCAGGCACGCGGTGGGGGTGCTTGCAAGGTGTGGCTGTAGTGCGTGTGGCGGGAGACTGCCTTGCGCTTGCAAGGGCACTGTGGGAGGATGGTGCAGTGTACAAGGGCTGGAGGTGGTGCTACGTGTGGCGCGTCTGCAGGGCACACGGTGGGAGAGGTTTGCAGTGAGAGAATGCGCGTGCGAGGAGCCTATGGCTGTGGTGTTGGAGAGGTTGGAGCACGCTTGTAGGCAGACTGGATCCACTGTGCACGCCTTCTCCACAGTGCACACAGTATCTTCTCCCCGATGGTCTTCCCCCCCTCCAAGCCCCTCCGCTTTTCTCTTTTATCTCCTCCCCGATGCAAGTCAAGGGATTTTCAAATCCCTTACTAAAATTGGCCGGCGACTGTTTTGGGTCTGTTGAGGTCGGCCGAAGGTTGAGGAAGGCTTAGTTGAGGCTGGCCATTTGTTGGGGGAAATAAATTTCACCCCCCTGTTCTTTTCCAAAATTGATCCTCCTCTCTCTTCTTCTTGATTATTAGCCTGATGGAGTGGATTAAGTGGCGGAGATGCAACGGGCGTGCTGTTGCAGGACCTGCGTGAAATATAAAATAATTACATAATAAGTAATAGAATAAATGTAAACTTAAATAATGATGCATGCAATTATTTAATGACCTAATGTGATTATTAACAAACATAAAATGTTAGAATAGAATTACTTAGGCGTAACAATAGTCCATTAAAATGGACTCATCAATGCCCAACCACTTGGTTAGACATCCAAAGAGCAAAATCACTTGGGTTCTTTGACCAACACTTTAGATGACTATTTCCTTCACCAAATGTCCATACATTCTAGACGTCTAATCCCTTTCCTAGACATACAATGTAGAGACGTTACGATTTCAATTAACTCCAAATTTTTCTTGTCAAACGTAATTTTGATTTGCCAACTTTTGAGGAATCTGATCCTTGATGTAATAATCACCATTAGACATCGAACACTCATTCTAGATGTCTGATCTTTAAACCATGTACCCTACAGATGATTCAACGAATCAGAGACCATTCTAGGGACTTAACCATTCATTTCTAGATGTTTGATCTTGTTCATAGATGTTTGATATAGTGGTTCTCAATGTTTGATCTATTATTGGAAGAACCCTACACAAGATCCAATCTAATAGGAATGAATCCTAGAACCCTGCCCTTCTTTTCTAGATGTCCAATTTCCTTTACAGATGTTTGATTGACTTGAACTAGACATTTGATCAATATACTAGACGTTTTATACTTTACTGTGATTGGTCTGCACACTTGTTGAATTTTGACCAAATCTTCTCAAGATTCTTCCCAATGGCAATAATACCTGTCTAAATGATTAGCGGGTTTTCGTGAAGAAAAGTTAGGATTTTGAGGAACCCATTGTCATAGTCGCAAAATTCGCTGTCAAATAAAATTTATACCGAAACTCCAAGGGAGTCCTAGGTTGAACACAGGGAGGTGACGTTTGTTTCTTTGAAATCTGCGTTGCACTTTGTTTCTTTTTGGTATTTTTTATTTGCTATTTTTTTTTGGCATTTTATGATAGCGTGGGAATAAGCAGGAATATTTTCTATACTAAACTATTTTAGAAAGCAAGAAAGAACTATTCTAGTTGCTAAGTATGTAGGAAGAGAGAAAATAAAAAACTACTTCTAGATAAATGTTTGACAAATGTTTATTACAAATACTTTTACACTACGAAAGCAGTAAAAGGGAAAGGGGGTGAGAGAAATCCTCTTTGTCGACTGCTTGGAGGACGAAGCTGTGTTGATGTGGCTCGGACGAAGATGTTGAGGAGTTGGAGGCAGGAGAATGGCGTCGGAAGATGAGGGGAGGACTGGTGGCATTGCGGTGTGATTTGCTTCCTAGAATGGAGTTGAGAAGACGGTTGATGAGAGCTCCACGAATGGTGACGAGAGGGTGGAAAATACCTTTTCTTTTCTCTAGTGGAGCATCCCAAAAGCTTGTGTTTTGAGCTCTAGAGTAGGTGAGGAGAGCATAGGAAGGGATGATGGTGGATGGAGGGGCATGGGTCATTTTATAGTGGAGGATGAAGGGCTTGGTCACACATGGGTAATTAGTGATGTCTGTAAACATCGCTAAAATTCGCTCATTTGTCGCTGAAGATCCATGCCAACTCACGCTCGCTTGAAGCTGTGCTCACGCGCCTATCACGCGACCGTGTCACGTGTGTGCACGCACTGGTGCTTACACTGTGCGTGCGCTGCAATGCGGGTGCGTGGGCTGGTGCGCGCGCGTCTGCGGTGTGCACTGGCTAGTGCGCCTACGCTGTGTGCGTCTAATTGAGCAATTGGGGGGCATGGCGGGTTTCAAACCTGCACCCCTCCTTTAGGGGTACGCACCTCAACTAATGTGCCACACTAGCGTATGTGTCAAGAAGACCTCCTATGAGTGTGTGGTGGAGAAGGCTTCTTAACCATTGGATCAAGATCCAATGGCTGGGAATGGATGATGTAGATGAAGAGGAAGCATTGGGTAGATTGCTGGCTGGTGTTGGGTGGCTTAGATGGCACCACGTGGTGCCATCTGGGCCATCCATCTTCTTTTCCTTGCAGAGGATGCCACAGTGCTTGGATCGAGATGATTTTTGCATTGCCGAACTGCAATCATTGCTCCGGATCCATCCGTACGATCATATTTTTCATCTGAAGCCCACAAAGATGTCACATTGCCCCCTAGCCATTGATCTTCTTTAGACTGCATACAGTGCTATGGGATTCCGATCTAGACGATTTCGGAGGCGTTGGTCTCTGATTATCGTCCTGATCAGATCCGTATGATTAGATCATCAATCCGAGGCCCTGAATTAAATCTCGTTCTCTCCTGGCCATAAAAGGATGCAATTAGCCTAACATATACACAAACTACTCTAAATGCAGAATGATGCATGTTATGCAATATTTATAACATGGAATTCATATCTAAGCCTATGATCATACATAAATAGGCATTTTTACCTAAATGGATGTGTCTACATCACTAAGCCATTTTAGAACCTTCCTATGAACTCTATCAATAGCCATAAACATCCATTGGCCAAAAACACACCATTGGAGAACAAAAACACCATTATTCACTCACAAGCTCTTTAAGCACTCTCTTACTTAAAGCTCTCTTCTACTCAAACCACTACTTGAGTGCTCTTTTGTGATTCTTCACTCCGCTTCACCTTCAATCTTAGGGAGTATTTTATTCTTATAGTAGCTAAGCATATTACCGATCTTATTGAGGATCTATAGGTTGTGGTTGTATTTTCTTTTTGTTTGTAATAGTTGTAATAGGATGCTCGACCTATCAGATTCCCTTCTCTTCCTAGTAGAAGGGTAAAACTTACAGTTCAAGATCAGAGGTGAGATTGTACTTAAGGGACACCACTCTCATTCAAAGTGGTGTGGTTTGTAATTGCTTGATCGATTGGTGATTGGAAAATCCTAAGTTGGGCTGACTTAGGTGGTGGTTTTTACCCGTTGAGATTTTTAACCTAAAATCCCTAATATATCTTGTGATTGTCTTTATTACAACCTTTTAATTGGCATTTTAATTTAATTGCACTAATCACCTCCCTTTTCGTGCACTTTCAATATTTTCACATAAAATTTTGGGAGAGTTTTCCCTTATACAAGTATATTTTAACCAAAACTTTTGACAGAACCGTAGCTTATACGAATGTGATCAAAAGAAAAGAAAGCAACACATATAACTTGGAATTTAATAAATTAGGCATTGTGGAGTAAAACCCCATCTTGGCCTCTTATCAGCGAATTCCCTTTTTGAAAGGTGCCTTGACTCCAGTACTATCTCCTTGCTTCAAAATGGTTCTTTGCTCCTCTCTACTTTGCTTTGAGTCACTAGGTTCCATTGATTTCATTTTTGTGGATTGGGACAAAGGGATGCCGGAGTTGTGGAAGGACCATAGTTCGAGGGAGAGGAAAGTTGCACCTTGTGTTTGATCACTTACCATGCTTTGTGGTAAAGGAGCTTGAGTCCATCCATACCAAGCTATTTGTCTTGTTGGTGAGAGAAATTCTATAAGAGTTCAATCACTGATGAAAATACTATCAAAGGACAAGAATATACAGGGAAAAAAACAAAGGTCTACTAGATGACGATACTATACCCTTAGGTGATGGTCAAGCTATTATATTTTGCCAGAAGATGGGCAAAGACAAGATGTGATGATATTTTGTTCAAAACCCAAACTGCTTCATGATTTTGTGAAGAGTCTCAACTAAGCAATGCTAAAAAATTCCTACTCAATAGACGAGATGTCACAATTATAACAAGCTAGGACAATGCAAGATGCTTAGAATAGTAGTAACACTTTTCCATTAGGCACATAGATAAAGTAAGGAAGAGGGCCACTCTAGTGGGGTCTCGGAAGAGGACACAATAGTGGTTTGATTGTTAAGGAGAGTGGAGTGCATGGGTCTGGTAGGTTGCTTGTTTCTCATTCCATTTCCTGCATAAGGTGTGCTTAGGACTCCCTTGGGTAGCGTAGAGGGGTAGTAGATAGAGCTATACATGCCCTAAACACTCCTCAATTTACCAGTGGCCAAGCTACCATACCCATAGTAATCTTAATGAAAGTTTATTTCGTAATGGATACAACATATGTAGTGTTGCCATATGCTTAGGGATTTGGAGGTATTGCAATGTGAGTTAGCAGAAGGCGTGTCTAGGACTCCCCGCAGTTATGCAATGGGGTAGTAGGCTATGCTATACATGCCTTAACATGAAAACACTAAACGGCCAAGTCCCCATGCTAACAAAAGGTCTCGCTGGATACCTTACCATATAGTAACCTTTAATTATAGGAAACCTACATGAAACCTTATCATGTTGAGGAAGAAGGAATTCCACTACCTTTTAATTTTTTTGAAAAATGATAGGAAAGCTATCATGTTACGATAGCAATCCGGGAGGGCATTTTATTTAATAAGATAAAAGAACAGCAAGGAGAACTACAAATTAGATCCCCATCTATGTATGAGGGACCAACACTCATTTACAATTTGATCACAGCACACTGGTCTCTCTTGAAACAATCTCTCATTCCTCACCCTCCACACACACCAAAGGGTCACCGCCATACGCAGATGTGGTTTCCCAGGTGTCACAAAGCTCTGCCACATAGACTCCCAAACTGTGTTAGTAATCAAACAAGAAGAAAAAATGTGAGATAGTTTGTCGGTTTGCATCCCACAAAGATGACATTCATGTAAAGTAGTACCCATCCTCTTATGCCTGAGGTCGCCAGTGATCAAACCTTCTCTTCTACATAACCATAAAAAAATTTGCACTTTGAGGGGGATCTTCAGTAGCCATAGTTTCTTGTCAATGTGGTCTCTCCCCTACCACTGCCAAGACTTATGATTTTTCCATAGGCTTGATGAGCTGTGTACCTGCCATCCCACGCATAGGTGTCCACCACATTAGGCCTTGGTATGAAACCTTGTAAATCTACCATCAGTTTCTGCCTTTCCTCCCCCAATCGAGTTCCCTCCTTGATAGCCAACGAGTTGTTCAGCTGCTAGCAACTGCTTGATTCAGACCAGAAGCTGTTCACCGGCCCATCCTTATTAGCTGCAGCCAAATAAGTCCTCGGATAAGTCTCTTTCAGAGTGCCTAGCAGCGACCACCGTTCCTTCCAGAAATTGAAGTCCTTGCCATCTCCAAGCACTGGCTGCATCAACTGCCAATTGTTGCTGATGGCCTGAATAACAGAGTGCCAAAAAGGGGATGGTTTGGAGGGATGTAATCTCTTTAGTGCACTATTGGAACTGCCATATGCATCTCTGATTAGATTAGCCTAATTTTTCCTCCCCACTAAAAAATTTTATCTCCCATTTAATTAATAGGGCCTCATTGAATTCTCTAAGTGTTTTAATCCCCAATCCACCTTCTTCCTTGGGATGACACAGCTGCTGCCATTTCAATGGTTACATGAATTTTCCCTCATGTCTCCCCTTTTGATGGTTTTCGTTTGAGTGCCTATGAAGGGCTAATGGTGATATGGAGATTAGTCTCCCCTTTTGATGGGTCGTTGCCTGAGAGGCCAGCCCAGAGGGCAGGCTATAGATCGGGGAGATTGGAGATCAGGGGCTTACCTTTGCACTTGAGATCAAGAGAGGTGGTGGTGACTATGATAGCAGGCTTTGCTACGCTGGCTGAAGATGCTGAGGCTGGGTTAATTGAAGGTGATGGTCGGGTTCTTAGCATTTTGGTAGATGTATTCAAAGTAGGTTTTATCCCTGAGAGGTTAATTCTTTGGTGTGGAGGAAGCTCCTGGCTGTTACTCCTTTGCTTTAGACTGGGGGACAATGCTGGGGTGAAGGATTAGGATAAACAAC
Organism: Thalassia testudinum; assembly: GCA_037157565.1. Lineage (NCBI taxonomy): Eukaryota > Viridiplantae > Streptophyta > Magnoliopsida > Alismatales > Hydrocharitaceae > Thalassia > Thalassia testudinum. The sequence continues at coordinate 175,990,882 of JAZHRO010000031.1, forward strand.
CCCCTGTGGAGGTTGTTGGCGAAGAGGTTGGTGTACAACTAATGGGCAGGCTGACTCTTGATGAGGTTCTTGTGCCTAAGAAGTGTAAGGATCTCCATCACCTTGAGGAAAAGGAGAAATGGAGGAAGTGACGCCGATGGAAGTAGCCATGGCTGAGGAAGTGGCAATTCCCCAACCTTTGAATGATACAGCTGAAGAGAAAGTCCTAAAAGAGATCTCGAATATGCCGCTGAGGATCCAATCCAAACTGCAAGATATGCAAGGTTTGAAATTTGGGGCTGGACCATCAACAAAGGATGGTGTGGGTAGATCTCCCTACAAGCTTAGGCAGAGGAGACTGCCCAAAGCTGTGAGCCTTGATGAGAATACTATGCTTGCTATTATGAAGGTTGGCAAGGTTCAAAACTCAAACAGGGGGGATGTCCAAAGAGGATGATGAGAATCCTCACATGGAATGTGCGTGGGTTGCGTGACAAGAGCTGGAGGGCCTCTCTTATGAGATATCTAAGAGAATGGGAGATTGATTGTGCCATACTCCAAGAGACTCACATTGAGAATGAGGAGGATAGGGTTTGGAATGACTTGAAAATTCCACTACCTTTTATACCTTTCCATAACCCCATGGTAGCTCCTTTCTGACCTTTCCGATCTCTCATTCCTTCTGGAAGTGCTTTTCTCTTCTCTCCTCCTTGGTAGTGATTTACTTCTGATGGTAGCACCATCATTGGTGTTAACTAGCCTAATTTAGCCTAATTACAGTGATAAATGCTCCTTGATATTCATCAGAAGATCATAATTCTATTCTAAGTTGGGTTTGAGAAGAAAAGAAAATAAGTTAATTCTGTTGTTTTAACACCTAATCATAATTGCAGGTTAACTAAGGTCTTATCTAAGGTCAAATGATCTTAATTTACTAAGAAGTGGCCTGAGTTGACTGAAACATGGTTTTTCACGTTTTGAGGATTATTTTATTAATAAAAACCCTAACTACAGCCTCACTTCAAATAAATAGGTTTTGGTGGAAATAAATGTAATCTAAACATCCTAAAAATCATTTAAAATTATTCTATGAGGTTTGTAACCTTCACTTTGACCAAAGGAATCCATTTTTACAAAAAATAGAGACTTAGCGGGAATTTATTTTATTTTGGCTTCTGTGTAAATTACCCAATCAAGCTTGGTCAAAACCCAAATCTAAGGTTACCATTAGATTTCTTGGGTCCAAATTAGGTTAATTCCAAAATTTGAGTCCAATTAGAGTCCATCTTGACTTAATTGGCATTTCAGCCCAGACATCTCTGTTTATTGCATGAGCACCCCTAGGTTCCTGACTTGTCTTACAACCAGGTCTTGCCTTCTTCTCCTTCGTTTCCTAAAACGCAACAGTTGCAACTACAAAAGGAACCCATGGTTGACTTGATTCAATTAACATATTGATTGAGCAAATCTTAATCAAATCTCGCCAAATTAAGAATAATCTCTCCAAATTTGGCGAGATTGTTCTTAAGAAAATTGCTCATCCAATGACCATCTTTTTGAGATCCAACATAGCTAGAATCAATGCCAGTGACCTCGAGAAACTCAAGCTCAACAGGCGACAAAAGAACATGCCATATATGCAAACCGTGGTCTAATTGGCTTGAGACCCTCTTCTATTTGAAGCCCCTAACTTCTCCAAGTAAAGGGCATGCACAATTTAGCCGGTTCTTCCTCCTTCTTGCTCAACATCGGCGAGGTTGATTGGATCACCGTAGCATCCTCCAACCCCTGTTGTCACCCTCTGCCAAGGGTTCACTTGTCTTCATTTGGACCTTCCCACAAAGCCTTGCACCCCAATTTGCCCTCGTTCGCTCCGGCCATCTTCCTCTTCTTATTTATCATCGACGGACATCGGTGAACTCCTCCTCTCTTCCTTTCCTCCAATAAACATAGGGCTTCTCTTCCTTAGCCTCTCAATTAGGTGTTTGGAGCTCTAGAGCTCCGTTTATCACTTGTAGCTCCTTCTCCGACCATCGTCGTCGACGACAACCACTACCACATCGCCTCACCTCCTCCATCTTCCTTTCACCCAATTGACTTGGGAAAAAGCTTCCCCTCACCTTCGCCGAGCTTTTTCTCAAGCCAATTAGATCCCATATGCCCTCCATCACCATCCACCATCATTGCTGTCGAAGCTTCATTGAAGCTTCACTGCCACGCCCATCCACCCACCTTTGCTTCCAATAGACCTAGGGCTTTACTCTGGCATACTATGCCGGAGCTCTTGGTGTGCTTAATTGGGGCCGAAAGGCCGTGTTTATGCTTGTAGGTGATCGCCAGTTCTCTCATCTTCTCTGACATCGAGTGGCCACCTTTGGTGAGCGATTTGCAAGGGAACCACTTTCATCAAGCGTGGATTCATTGTGGGACTCCATCTGGGCCATTGGATTCAAGATCCACCGCCACCTCTTCATCCAATTGATAGCATCTCCTTGCAGTGAGGAAATAATGAAGATGAAGAGGAAGCAAGGACCTTTAGTCCCACATTGGAAAGGGATGAGATCCCTTCATAAGGTTTTGCGTTCCTTATAGCGTGCTCAGTACAGGGGGTCGAGTCCCCATTTCACCCACACCATACGCATGCCCAGGCGGGTCTGGGTCAGGTCTGAATCGAATTAGAGAAAGAAAAGAAAAAGAGGAAGGGGAGAAATTGTTGGGCCTAGGGGAGAGGGCCGATTTTGCTGGGTGAGTGTGGGGCTTGCTTTGTGTGGGTTGATGCCAAGATTGGTGCTCACTTTAAGCCGTCTGGTGGTTAGTGTAGACGTCTAATTGAGGCCTTGTGTTTACGTAGACTTTGGGCTAAAAATCAGTAAGTGTTGAAGAGAGTTCTTATCTATAGTTGCAACCAATTTTGTGGTCTTTAGCACTTGACTAGTATATTTTGTTGAGCCTAATATATGCCTTATTTTACATTGAATATATTTCTTGTTATATCAATCTCTTGAGCTTTATTTTGATTACTTGATTAGTGGTTAATTGTGATCATTTTTGCTCCCTAAGATGACCTCGGACTCATATTCAAGACTACAAATCTAAGTGTTTTCATCGCTTTAGTTGACTATACTACGACGTGTATTTCAAAATCGACTTTAGTGTGCTAACAACTTCCTTCCTCTTTCTCTTCTCTTCCTTTCTTCTCTCAACCGTGGTCTTAGGTGGGTTATGGGATGGTTGGATGAACACTACAGGGAAAGAGGGTTTTGATGATGGTTGAAAATCATCCTTGAAAGCCTTATAACCATCGTTGACTGTAGCAGTTTGTTGTGTTGCTGTGAATTGGTGATGGTTAAAATCACATATCGACACTACTCTCGGTGCTAGGTCTGGGGATTGCGACAATTTGTGACGATCATAGATCATTGTTATCTCTATTTGATGATGATTATGTGAAAATCCATCGCCAAATGTTGGTGGGAGAAATATTTTGCGGGAGAAAAAAAAATCATCTGGCGACAGTTAGCATCTGTCGCTGTTGTAGCTGAAAAATAGTTGCAAAAAGATTGAGTTTTGAAAATCGTCGTCGTAGCGTAATTTGCGAGAAAAATCCATCAACAGATAATTTTAACCAAAACTTAAAAGGAATTCTAGGTCGAACACAGGGAGGTGGACGTTTGATCAAAAATCGTGTTTGATTTGTTGTCATGAAGCAGATTAGTTGGTTGAATTGAATTTACGCTAACTATCTACTTAAAGAATAATGAATAGAAGAGAGAGAAAAGAATGATATAAATAAAGAGAAAAATAGAGATAGAATAAACATGAATTTCATAACTACTGATTTGAGTTCATTACACTAGAAAGCAGAAAATCTACACTAGAAAGCAATAAAAGAGAAGGTGGAGAGAGGTTATCCTCCTCGATGGCTGCTTGGAGTATGAGCCACGTTGATGGAGCGCCTAGAAGAATGTGGTGAGATGTGGAATGAGGAGAACGAAGACAGATGACAGAGGATGGGGTAGGGCAATGTCATAGTGGGATTTGCTTCTGGAACGGTGGTGAGAAGACAACCATGGGTGCTCCACGAACGAGGATGAGAAGGCGGAAAAATTCTAATTTTAACTCTAATGGAGCATCTTGGGTTTGGGACAAGCTCTTAGAGGTTTGGAGGGTGTGAGAGAAGATAGGAAGGGATGAAGAAAGTGTGGGGGTCGTAGGGCCTTTTATAGGTGAAGATTGAAGGGGGTATAAAGGTCATTTCATCTTAAAACATTAAATGAAGGGGTCTTTAGTGACGAATTTAAGAGTCACTAAAGCTCTGAACGTGGGTGTAGCACACGCTCGTCCGCGTGCCTTCTCAGCTTCAACGCACGCAACGCACAAGCCCACGATCATCGATCCTCAACGATTGGACGACTTAAGATCCACGGTCTTCTCTTCTTCGTGCACCTACATCTGCGCGTGCAATTGCGCATGTGTGCACTTGATCAAGATCTGACGGCTGGATTTCATGTTCCAATGCTCGCGCCTTTCATTTGAGGTGTGCGGGGCTCAAACTTGTGACCTTAGCGTCACGTGAAGGTTCTTGCCCGCTGTGCCAAGTGGCCCTTTGAGGCGAGCTTTGGTTTAGGGCATGCACGTCGATGATCCAATGACCCAGATCAAATGAGTGCATGAGAAGAAAGAGAGCAGCGGGCATTCTTGGGCTAGTTTGGGCAGCTAAGATGGCTCCACGTGGCGCCATCTAGGCCATCCATTTTCCAATGCTTGTAGATGGTGCCACGGATGTTGGATTGAATCGATTTTCACACTGTTGGGCTATGATCATAGATTTGAACCCATCCGTGCGGTCAGATTTGTCATCTTATGAATAGATTTACACCACCTAGCCCCTTGACCTATGATCTTTCTCGGGCTGCATCTGATGCTATGGAAGTTCGATCGGGATGATCTTGGAGTCGTTGAACTCTGATCATCACCCTGATTGGATCTGTATGGTTGGATCTTCAATCTGAGAACCTGATTAAATATTACCCTGTTCCTTGACCACAAAAAGAGAAAATTAACCTAAACTTTATACAATCTAAACTAAATGCAAGATGGTGCATGTTATGCAATATTTATAATGTATGATGCAACTATACCCTAAGAACATGCATAAATAGATGATTTATGTGATATAAACATGTTTACATCAGTTCCCATATCGGCAAATTACGTCACCGTAAAACCATCAATTGGTGCAAAAGTAGGTCATACGGGGAAATATTGACTTTTAGTGATGGTTTCTCACTGTTGCCAAATGTCGTAGTACCTTCAGCATTGTTGAGGAGTTGGCAAGAGTAGAATGATTAGCATGAGAATTTGGCATTTGACGACAGTTTCACAAAGGTCGCCATAATATCATTGGCGACAGTTTTAACAATAACCGTCGTCAAATATATGGTGTTCTTTTTTAAACTAAAATTTTTATTAGGGTTTATAGCTTATAGCTATACCTACGAAACCAACATACAAAAGTAAATCACACCTAAATAAAAATGCAAATCATTTATCTATAAAAAGAGTTTAAATATTACAAAAGATAAGAATTGTTTATAAAATATACACACTACGTTGGGGCACTGATTGCGCAGCAATCATAGGTCTTAATTGACCTAAATTAGGCTAGAACTTAGCATAAGCTTGTGTAATTAATGCATGCATAAGCATTATTTGTATCTTTACTACTTTCTTTTAGCTGTGCATGAAATAATGATATAATGTACTTATTAAGTGAATTATATAAATTGTAGGTAATAAGAAGCTCAGGAGCTGGATCTGGAGCTGAAGCTAGTGCTGCATCAGAGCTGGAGCGGAAGACCTTAGAATAAATGTAGCAGAGAAATAAGGCTTGAGGTATGTTATTCTATTAAGTAAGAATAAGGCAGAGTTAAATTATAAAGAACTTAGGATCATTCCTAGCCCTAGGATAGCCCTAGAAGGCTTCCTAAGGCTTAGCCACCCCTGGATTAGGTCACCATAGCCTAGGAAGCCTTAAAAGCCTAGTTCCAGCCCTTATTTGGACGTCTAGATAACTTAAACCAATGTCTGCAGTGTTATTGGACTTCCAGACACTTGGTCAGACGTCCAATTTCTGTAGAATACCCAAGACAGAACCCTTATTCTTCCTTGACTCAAATTGGATGTCCAGACAAGAGGTCTGGACTTTTGATTTTTGAGTATAAGACGTTTGACACTCTTATTGGACGTCTGGAACTGCTCTTTAGTTCCTGTTTTGGAATTCAAGCTTGGATCTTGAGTTTCTAGTTCCTTAAACCCAATTCCAACCCCCTCGGAACCTAAATTAAGGTACCCTAAGCCTAGTACGCCACCTCTAGACCTTCATAAGAACCTAATTAGGTTCTCACTAAGCCCAATCGACTTAGTGTTTATAGCAAATTCGTCGTTGTTTAAGATATGCATTGTAGTATAGGACAAATGCACTCAAACAAATAAAATTTATAGCTCGAAAATCTAAAAATGAAGTCCAAGGTCGAACACAGGGAGCAAATAGGAATTCAAGAGCTAATCTCAATATATATATGAGCACAAGAAAATAAGCCAAATAATGATATGCAGTGAATAATAATTACTTAAAATTGATCATCAATGTATAACATAAGTATATGAAGAGTTTGACATAGCAAAAAGAAACCTGGAGCAAAAACAATGGTGATTTATATCACCAATTATTTAGTCTAGATACATATATATTAGCTAATCAATATTGCTACAGTAATAAGGATCACTTAGCCAATTTCCATGTCATGAAATAAACCAATAGTATCAATCTCAAAGGGGCTATCAAACGTCGATCCTGTGAATTAGATGACTTAAGTGAACACAAGCACAAGGCTTCTCAAAGCCTTTCTTCTTCTTTCTCTCTCTCCTTCAGCCTTTCTCTTTCTTCCATTCACAGCACAAGGGAGACAACCCCTCAAATTTGGCTAAGTGTTAGCCACTCTATAGAGCAAAACCCCCTTCTCCCTCTCTCTCTTTCCTTTCCTTTCCTTTCCTCCTCTCAAAATCAAGTTTATGATCAGGTATACGGGTAATCGGATCTATCATGTTGGCTAGGCCTGCGTGCGTGGGTCACGGGAGAGGCGTGTAAGGCATGTGCGTGGGGGACTCGACCCCCGAGTTTCTGGGCGAATGGGCAGATTCACAAAATCACTGTATACGCTGTTGCTGCCTCTTCCTTTCATGAGGTGGGACTAAGTCCCACCCTCTTCTTCGCTCATCTGTAACAGAGGAGGCTTCCTTAATTGGAGTAGCAGAAGGTGGTGGCGCCTTCAATTGACCACCTGGGAGTGCTCCTGGGATGTTTCTGAAATTCCCTACTAGGAGGGGGTGACGTAATAATTGCGGAAATAAAATAAACAATCTCACAAAAAATCAATCACACAAGTACACAAGAATTTTTAGGTGGAAACCCAAACTGGGTGAAAACCACCACCTAACCCTCTCGAGTTAGGATTTTTCGATCAACCAAGTTGATCAAAATCCACTAAACCGAATCACTTTAAACGAGGGTGATTCAACCTCAATACAACCACGCTACTTAAACGAGGGTAGCGTACCTCAACCCCTTCTCTCCACGAGAAGGATTTTGTCTTGCGAAGGAGACGGGAATTTGCAAAGCGAATACCCAACCAAATAACAAAGATAAAAGAAACAACAAGTCCTATAGAGCCAACAAAGTAATTTTTAACCTAAGCTTCTATAGGAATTAGGAAACTCCCCTTTGCAAGGAGTGCGTCAAGTTGATGACGCGGTGCGTGTGCCACGCGACGGCGCAACGTCGCTCTCGTAAACAACGGTGGGAGAGCAGGTGCGCAAAGCTTGATGCTCTCAAGATGAATGGAACTTGAGCTTGGAGAGCAAGAGCTAGCTAGGACCCAAGAGAGTGGAAAGTGTATTACAAAGTGTTTCTTGTGTATCTTGGTGTCTTTAGGTGTGTGTTAGTGTTGCAAAGGTTCCCCTCTATTTATAGAGGCCTTAGGAAGGCTTTGGAAGGCTTAGGAACGGTTCTATAGTCGTTGGGAACAAAGCCCAAGAGAATCAGCCCGAAATCAGGAACAATCATTGCTCTGACAGGCTTATCAGACGTCTAATTCTGGCATCAGACGTCTGGAAGTTCACTTTAAGACGTCTGATTTCAAGGTCAGACGTCTGATTTTGGGCGGGTTGCTTCCTGACTTGGATCAGATCTAAACAGGGTTTTTGTGCAAGTCCATCAGACGACATACAGGACGTCCGGTACTATGTCTGGACGTCTGGAAACCTACTTTTACTGTGGGAATGGATTTTCCAAACGTTGCAACGGCTAGAAAATCTCTAAGAAGAGATTTTGGGTCCGCCGAGGCAAAACGGTCAATTATCAGACGTCTGGACAGTCCTATGGATGTCTGATAAGGCTCTAACGGTCATATCCTTGAGTGTATGCTAAGCCAGCCAACGGTCCACTAATTGGACGTCTGGCAAAGTCATCAGACGTCTCCTAAGACGTCTGGTCTAAGGTCTGAACGTCGAATTTCATCAGACAGAACTCACTATGTCCAGCCTAACAGTTATCAGATGTCTGAAACAACAGTCAGACGTCTTAAAATACTTTATTAGACGTCTGATCTGGGAATTAGACGTCTGGAAACTCTGTTTGAACCCTATATTGGTTTTCTAAGTGTTCTACAGAAAATCTAAGTATCCTAGGGTTGTGCCGGTGTTCCTAGGACTACTGTTGGGGTACTTTGAGGCTCTTTAACATGAATCTAAGTAACAAAAATAAAGAGCAACAGAAGAAACAAAAAATACAAGGAGTACAAGAGAAGGAAATCTATCCTATTCTTCATCTCCTTCCTTCTTCAATCTATCGCTCCTCGCGAATCTCCTCTGTTTTCCATCAAGCTCCTCCAATCCGTCCTGGATGCGAGCTCGAACTCCATCTAATCACGTATCCATTTGCGATTGACCTGAAATCTAGGACTCAAAGCGCAAATATTAAATGACACGTGTTTTGTTATCATCAAAACAAATGATCGTGGTGCTCTAGCACCAACAGTTTTCGTGTAACCTGGGGATGTCACCTGGGGCATGTGCAACCTGGAGCTTGAAGAACGTCGGAGATTAGGCACAGTGGCGGAGAACAGTGAGCACCTGAGAATCAAGAACATGGCCTCTTGGCCACATTACACAAGCTCATAAGAATCACCAGAAGTTGTAGAGTGTGGCGGCGGTGTTTTCATGATGTTTGATGAAGCGTGGAGGTCGGATGACCTCGAGGAATTTGGTGCGGAGATGGTTTGTTCGGTGGGGAGGTTGGATGAGTGAAAGCTCCAATAGGTTTGGGGCTTTTATTCTATGGAGTGTGGCGAAGGTAGTGGAGGTGTAATGGGTGAGTTTGGTGGTGTGTAATTGTTTTAGCATGGCGAGATCAATGTTTAAAATCAATGCATCGTAGTATAGTTGAAATCGTTCGAAAACAAATAAATTTTATTACTCGAAATTGTAAATCCGAGGTCGAACACAGGGAGCAAATTGGGGTTTAAAAATTAAGAGCACAACTTTCAAACTGGATATAATATGAAATGAAAATCAGAGTATAGTGCAAAAACAAAAATGGACGTCTGATTTTGGAAATCAGACGTCTTAAATATAAGGTTGCTACAGTGCTTCAATTGCTCTTCTTTGTCTTCTATCTATCTCTAATCTCTTTCTTTCTTCTCTGATTTCTTCGTGCCTTCAGCTTCTTCTTTCTTTAGCTGCTCTAGCCCTTATCTTCTTCTTCTTTCTTTCCTTATATCTTTGCGGCTCTTTCTCCTTCAGCCTTGCCTTAGTTTCTCAGGCTTTCGCCCTCTCCTTCCTTGTCTTCTTCTTCTTCTCCTACCTGCGAGAGCAAAACCTACCCCTACCCGCCCCCGCGATCTCTCTCTTCTTTTTTCTCTCTTAGGCTCGCTCTCCCAAAGCCTTCTCGGGTAATTAGGTCGGGTATGCGCGCCCGGGACTAGGCCTACCGATGTGCGTGGTGGGTGAGGAGTGCAGGCTGGTCAGGTATACGGGTTAGGGCCAGGTCCGCGGGTAGTGGTCATGGACGAGGCAATGAGGGCGAGTGGGACCTCACCTCGTGGTCATGAGGCGATAAGGTTATGTGACTTTTACAATTTATGTCATTGCGCATGCTTACTCACTTCCGAGGTGGGACTAAACCTCTGACCTTCCTGTTGTGCCCATCCGCAGCAGATGTCGTCCAATTGCGGCTACTACCGTGGCCTTCAATGCCAAGTGCTTGGCTGAAGTTGTGCGCGAAGAGAGTCCGCACCCCTGGGACTTGTACCCTGGGGCGAGATGACCTAGAATAAGCTTGCAAGCTAGTTGCTTGCTTGCTTCAATGGCGGTGGGGCTCCTGTACCTGCAGTCATGCGAATGGCCTTGCGGCCTCGTCAGAAGGCTCAGGAGGCTCACCAAGACACGACGAACGTGTTGCGGAGGTCGGCGCGGTGAGTGAGTGGTTGTGGTGGCGGATCTAGGCCACCCTGTGGCTGTGTGTATGGGTGTGTTCAGGGGGTGATGTAAACACATTTACACTACTTAAAATGTCTATTTATGCATGTTCTTAAGCATAGGATTGCATTTCATGATATAAATATTGCATTACATGCATCATCTTGCATTTAGAGTAGTTTGAATAAAATGGAGGTTAATTGTCTCCTTTTATGTGCTTGGACAGTTCAAATATTTTATCGGGGCCTCGGATCGAAGATCCAACCGTATGGATATGATCAGGGCGACGATTGGAGTTCAACGACTCCAAGATCGCCCTAATCAGGCATCCGTAGCATCAGATAGAGACCGGGGAACCCTAGAAGATCAAGGGCCAGGATGGTGTAAATCCGCACTTCAGATGGCAAATCCGACCACATGGATGAATTCGGATCGACGATCGCAGCCCAACGACACAAAAATCGAGTCAATACGACATCCGTGGCACCATCTACAACTTCCAGAAGATGGACGGCCAAGATGGCGCCACGTGGTGCCATCTCAGCCGCCCAATCGGCCGCATGAGTCTTGTGAAGACCGCGCACCGTCTCCTCTCCGCCGTTGGATCTCGATCCAACGGCTGCGGTCGCTCGCGCTTAAAAGCGTCCGCGCGACCATTTCGCCCACGTAACGCAGTGGCGACGCAGCTGCGGGCGAAGCGGAGGTCGCGGGTTCGAGCCGCGGTGAGGGGGTGGAAGGCTCGGGCGAGCAGGCGCGCACGAGCGTCAGATGAAGATCCAACGGCTGCGCGCGCTCAATCAGGACGACGCGCGATTGCACGCCGGGCGTAACGCGCGATCGCACGCGGGCGGGCGTGCTACGCAGCGGGCGCGGACGCGATCTAAGCCGTCCGATCTCGCGATCGGACGGCTGAAAATCAAGCGACGTGCATAGGCATTACGCGCGAGCAGCCGAGCGGGCGCGCGTGGGCGCGGCGGCTACGCCCACGTTGAGGGCTTTAGCGACGGTTTTATCCGTCACTAAAGACCCCTTATTTATTATTTTGAAGATGTAATGTCCATTTTGCCCCCACTCCTTGCAACTATAAAAGGAGACCCCCTCCATACGAAATTTTCATCCCCTTCTCCTCTCTACCTCTCCAAAGCTCAAGAGAAGCTTGTCCCACACCCGGGATGCTTCTCGCGAGATAAAGTCCAAATTTTCGTCCCCGTTCGGAAGTGGATCCCGCGACGACGACGGCGTGCTGCTTCGTTCCCGTTCTTCTGCTTCGTCCTCCTTCGTCCCGCTTCGTTCTCCTTCGTCCAGGCGTCGTCCCGTCCGGCTCGTCCTCCAAGCGACCGTCGAGGAGGATTCTCTCTCCCTATTCTTTTTACTGTTTCTAGTATAGACTTACTGCTTTCTAGAGTAGTCTATTCGTCCTCCGAGCGATCGTCGAGGAGGACATTTCTCCCTCCATTCTTTTAATGCTTTCTAGAGTAATTGTTTTATGTTTTCTAGTTGTAACGAAAGAACTCTTTTATGATAAATTCCTTGTCTATTCTACATCTCATTTTGATTTCCATGTATAGTATTCCTTCTCTCTCTCTTACTCCATCTCTCTCTTTTATTTGTTGTAGATACTTAGATAGTTTAAATTGAATTTCTTTGTGACAAAATAAAAAGAAACGCGAAGTTTTTAAATCAAACGTTCGCCTCCCTGTGTTCGACCCGGAATTTTAATTTCGGTATAAATTTTATTTGTTGAACACGAATCCTTCGCTTTCGAACTACAACGACGGGTTTTCCAAAACCAAACACGTTAGCGTAGGTTCGTAAATTGTTCAACATTTTGGCGCCGTTGCCGGGGAGGCAATGCTCTTTGATTTCTCTTCGCATTTTGTAACTTACAAATCATTCACCTCACTTTTTTTTTCCTTTCTTATTGTAATTGCAGGTACTCTTTTGAGACAGGCAAAAGCGGTAGATCGGAGTAAAGTGCTGTGGAAGGTTTTGTAAGTTATCCCCCACCTCCCACCCATTAGATTTTATTTCATCACATAATAATTCAAACATCAATCAACCTAGGTGTTTTTATAAACTCTAAGGTTAGATTGTTTGTTGTTTGACATCCATACTCACTCCAACCCCCACATTAAAAAAAGAAAAAAATAAAAAAAAATCTCACAGAGGTACACAACCTCATCTGATTTTCTAACTCAACCGGTAAACCAATCTTAGGAGCCGGTACACACATCCAAACACATAATCGAGTAGAAATCAGATTGGGTAATCATTTGTGTGCCTAATTAGGTGGTGCATCAGGCCAGTTGTTTGAGTTGTTTGGGCCGCACCACTTCAAATAAAATCAACTCATCAAGTAGCTTCCAATTAGGTTCAACTCTTAGGGATCTACCAGGCACTCCACATTCTTTTTAAACTTTAAAGGAAAATATCTTCACCTGTGCTTGCAAAACCTGGTGTGCCAATGAAACTTGATTGAAAACACCTAAAGATGAATCCTAAAAGCTACTAAGCAAGATTTGAACCTTAAAATTCACCACATCAAAAATAATCTTGCTTGAAAACCACTGGTTATGCACTCACACACAAAGCAATCAATCATTAAGGGCACAACCCATTTAAAGGGCCCATCACATTCCAAAGCACATTCAAACCTAGCCCTAAATAAAACAGAGTAGACGTTGGCCTTAAGGATTGGACTCGCTCTTCGGAACCCAGAACGAGATTATTTTCGATTAGTCTGTTTCTACTGTTCAATCTGATGTCTAGCTAGGGGAGCAGAGTCAAACGATCGCGGCTGGGGGGTACACTAGGAACCGGAGGCGCAAGCCGAAGGAAGAACCTTCTCCCCAGTCCCTCCTTCTAACTGGTTGGATTGAACATACGGAAGTAGATCAAATCGTTCCTTTATCTCAAGACGGGTTTTGGGAGTCTGTAGGTCTGTAGGCTAACCCATTTAAGGACAGGTTTGATTGTTTGTATTGCAGGGCACCTTTCTTCCTCCCGTGTCTCATGAAACCTTCCACATATTTCACGCATTCCCGCTCTTTCACTCCTGTCATGAATTATCCGCAACATGACGATTATCCCGACTCGTATTGTAATCAACCATCGGTTAGTTGGGATAATTCGGATTGGGGATACAATTCCAGACCTCCGTGTTTAGGGTCTAACCCTGAACACTTTGATTCTGATTTCTATCCTTCTCAGAGCTACATCGATTATAGATCGTCCTCCTTTCATGAACAACCTAATACGATCTACAATCAAGAAGGATACACCGATCCTTACCCATCCTCTGATTTCACTGCCTTTAGGTCATCACCATCCTTTGAACATTCTGAAATGACCTATTTTCAGGAATGGTATAACGAATCTCAATTCGTTAATTCCTCTGCTTTGATGTCAAACCCGCCCAATCCTGAACCAACTCATTTGGTTCAGGTTAATCAGGTTCAAGATAAGGTTCTGGCTAACTTGAGAAATATCATACAATCGTTAGAAGTTCAGCCAATACCTTGCATTGAGAGATTGGAGCCCTTGATTGAAATGATTGATGATTTAAACAAGTCTTTGTTGGATTGGCTCCAGGACGTTAATGATAAGAACCCGGGTGAGTTTCTACTTGGGAAATTAGCGAAATTGAGGATGAGGTTCGTGGTTGCTTTGGTTCAATCTTGGGATGATTCCCAGGATGAACCCTCTTCAGGAAAGCCAATGACAGAACCCGCTCAGGCACCTGTTGGGGGGAACATGTGTTACGAAGCTGACCAGATTGAATTAAAGCAACCAATTAAGGATGATCTGATTTCTTCACCTGAGATCCCTGAGCCGGGTTACGAGAAAACGTATGTCTCCTGGGAACACAAAGTGACAACTGATTTTGGGACATACATTGATACGGATCCTGATTTCTTTGATGGTGAAAATTCAAGTTGCGAAGTCTCACACGAGTTTTCAGATCACGATTTTTGTGAGACGATTGGGCCTGAGGAATCTGATAGATCATTTGGTAGCCCAATAACTGAGGAAATTGATCTTATTAGGGCACACATTACGGATCCAGAATCGCATTTTCTGGAAGAATCAGTTCAATGCCCTGATTATTAGTTACACCCTGTTGAGCTTATTGATGATTCTAATTTTGAGATAATTAGACCCAAGTCAATTTTGATTCTGCCACATCATTTAGACTTGGAGATTTCAGACGGGGTGACGAATATACAAGAGGTCTTGGAATTTGATACACTTAATGAGGAGGATAGGAGCGGGGAAGTTCTAATTTGGGAAGTTAATTTTGGAGGAAATGGAAGATTGAGTCGAAGGGTTCCTTTTAAGCTGAAACCATCAAATCAGAACCCTTACGACATTTGTTTCGAGGATGTTCAACTCAAGCACACATTCAACGATTATCCTTTTGAGCTTCAATTTTCTGTAACCCGACTTTTTGGTCTTGGGTTGCATCCTCAGAAATCGCAGGCCCGATCCCGCTTACATTCTGATTTTAGGTTTTGGGTAATTTTTATCCAGAACCTAAGATATTCTCGATTATGGGGTGTGGGTCTGCACCACAATCTGGTCCACATCTGTGGACCTCTGCTGACAGGTCGGAGGATTCTTCTGTTCATTCTAATTCTGACCTGCACATGTGAATTCTTCATTTCTTTTCTTTGTATAGTGTGCCTAGCTGAAGGCACTAAACTCAGCACATATACAGTTCTTTTTCATTTTCATCTCGGAGCGGACCCGATATCCACGCAATTCAGGTGCTTTCTATGCTTTTCCACTCTGTTTTATGTCTTTTTAATACAATGAGGACATTGCATTAGATAGGCATGGGGGGATGGATATTTATCTTTGAATTCATTCGTCAGCTCCGTAGATTTGTTTTATTTTATATAAAAAAAAAATCAAAATTAGGAAAGAGAATTTGGGTTTAAGAAAATTTTCGATCTTAAGAAATACTATATTATGTTCTGAACACAAAGACCCTTCAGGTCTTTGGACTTAATCAGCCCGTATATCCACTAAAATGTGGATTTGTTTTTCGAGTTCTCGCCAACTTGAATTTTATTTTAATTGGAGTAAATAAGTTTGGGTGATAAGTACACGACTTATCAACCCGCCCTCTGATGTGAGGGAATTTTGAGTCTTAAGCATCTACATACTTTCTTTGCACTGACTCGTTATTTGGCGATTTTAATGGAAATTGGGTAGCTAATGAACCTTCTAGGGTGATATGGCTGGCAAGTTATCTTGGGTAACAGCCCATAGGTAGGTTGTCCAGAGCCCAGTCACTGACCTTTCTCTTTTTGCTGCCTTTAGGTAAATCTTAGACCAGGGAAGCCACCTACTTAAAAAAAAAAAAAAAAAAAAAAATCGAAAAGGAGAAAAGAGCAAAAAGAAATAAGCCACACTTCGCCGCACGAGTATGGCTGGCAAGTTGTCGGTGGTAACAGCTCATCGACCCGTTGTCCAGAACTCAGCTCAGAAAATGCACTAAAAATTCCCAAAACACTTAGGAAGAAGCGGAGAAGTAGAATAAACCGGGGAGATATACACTGGATTCACCCTTGTGTTGACCCCGTTAAAAAAAAAAAAAAAAAAATAAAAGTAGGGAGAAAGCTACCGGTTGTAAAGATACACCTTTAGGCAGAATTCTTTTTGAGGTCACCTAGAGGCGTAGAAATCCGAAGTCCATTCTAATTGCCGGTCAACGAGTCTATCACAATCACAATAAGATGCTTAAAACTTAGGGTTCTCATCAAATCTTGGGTGAGTTGAATGGCCGTAGAAAGCCACTCTTAAACCCTAAAATTTGAAAAAAAAAAAAAAAAAATTAGAAAAGAGTAAAAAGAGAAAAAGAAATTTTTCTTTGAATAAGGCGAGGCTTGAGGCGGTCTGCATTTTGGCTGATACCCGGGCACTGTTGTGTCTTTGAAAGTTCAGTTCTTAAGTAGACAATTTCTTAATGATTGAAAATAACTCAGGTCCAAATAATCTAACCTAATTCTTTTATAAATAACATATAGTTTTTGCTAGGGACTAGCAAAAGATAGGCATGGGGGTATGATGTAAACACATTTACACTACTTAAAATGTCTATTTATGCATGTTCTTAAGCATAGGATTGCATTTCATGATATAAATATTGCATTACATGCATCATCTTGCATTTAGAGTAGTTTGAATAAAATGGAGGTTAATTGTCTCCTTTTATGTGCTTGGACAGGGCAAATATTTTATCGGGGCCTCGGATCGAAGATCCAACCGTATGGATATGATCAGGGCGACGATTGGAGTTCAACGACTCCAAGATCGCCCTAATCAGGCATCCGTAGCATCAGATAGAGATCGGGGAACCCTAGAAGATCAAGGGCCAGGATGGTGTAAATCCGCACTTCAGATGGCAAATCCGACCACATGGATGAATTCGGATCGACGATCGCAGCCCAACGACACAAAAATCGAGTCAATCCGACATCCGTGGCACCATCTACAACTTCCAGAAGATGGACGGCCAAGATGGTGTCACGTGGCGCCATCTCAGCCGCCCAATCGGCCGCATGCGTCTTGTGAAGACCGCGCACCGTCTCCTCTCCGCCGTTGGATCTCGATCCAACGGTTGCGGTCGCTCGCGCTTAAAAGCGTCCGCGCGACCATTTCGCCCGCGTAGCGCAGCGACGACGTAGCTGCGGGCGAAGCGGAGGTCGCGGGTTCGAGCCGCGGTGAGGGGGTGGAAGGCGCGGGCGAGCGGGCGCGCACGAGCATCAGATGAAGATCCAACGGCTGCGCGCGCTCAATCAGGACGACGCGCGATTGCACGCCGGGCGTAACGCGCGATCGCACGCGGGCGGGCGCGCTACGTAGTAGGCGCGGACGCGATCTAAGCCGTCCGATCTCGCGATCGGACGGCTGAAAATCAAGCGACGTGCGTAGGCGTTACGCACGGGCAGCCGAGCGGGCGCGCGTGGGCGCGGCGGCTACGCCCACGTTGAGGGCTTTAGCGACGGTTTTATCCGTCACTAAAGACCCCTTATTTATTATTTTGAAGATGTAATGTCCATTTTGCCCCCACTCCTTGCAACTATAAAAGGAGACCCCCTCCATACGAAATTTTCATCCCCTTCTCCTCTCTACCTCTCCAAAGCTCAAGAGAAGCTTGTCCCACACCCGGGATGCTTCTCGCGAGATAAAGTCCAAATTTTCGTCCCCCTTCGGAAGTGGATCCCGCGACGACGACGGCGTGCTGCTTCGTTCCCGTTCTTCTGCTTCATCCTCCTTCGTCCCGCTTCGTTCTCCTTCATCCAGGCGTCGTCCTGTCCGGCTCGTCCTCCAAGCGACCGTCGAGGAGGATTCTCTCTCCCTATTCTTTTTACTGCTTTCTAGTATAGATTTACTGCTTTCTAGAGTAGTCTATTCGTCCTCCGAGCGATCGTCGAGGAGGACATTTCTCCCTCCATTCTTTTAATGCTTTCTAGAGTAATTGTTTTATGTTTTCTAGTTGTAACGAAAGAACTCTTTTATGATAAATTCCTTGTCTATTCTACATCTCATTTTGATTTCCATGTATAGTATTCCTTCTCTCTCTCTTACTCCCTCTCTCTCTTTTATTTGTTGTAGATACTTAGATAGTTTAAATTGAATTTCTTTGTGACAAAATAAAAAGAAACGCGAAGTTTTTAAATCAAACGTTCACCTTCCTGTGTTCGATCCGGAATTTTAATTTCGGTATAAATTTTATTTGTTGAACACGAATCCTTCGCTTTCGAACTACAACGACGGGTTTTCCAAAACCAAACACGTTAGCGTAGGTTCGTAAATCGTTCAACAGGGGGTGTTTTGTGTGTGTGGCATGGTGAGTGAGGTGACAGATTACATTCAGTGAGGTGTGGCGATGCTCGTGGATTGTTGGCGAGGCGGATGGAGGTGTGGAGTGGTGGAGATGCCTCACCGGAGTGTGACCAGAGATGAAGAGGGTGGTGGTGATTTGTGGCGTTGAGGGATAGTTTTAAGAAATAAAGAGGGGGAATAGGAATAGGAGGGAGAGAGGAATTATCTGACCTAATCTAAGGATGAAGGGGGAAAGGATGGCAGATGGCTCGTGTTGCTGTCGCCGGAGACGAAGCTCTCCGTTGGTTAGGCGGCGGCGATGACAAGGGTAGAGGCAGTGTCTAGGCTGGTGTGGCCGACGTGGATGATTGAGAGGAAGGTAACCCAACCACTGGTACTGTGGTTGGGCGACGAGAGAGAGAGGACGGAGTCACCGGAGCTTGCGGAGAAGTTGTGGCCGGCGAGGAGAGAAGAAGGTGGGGTGGACCGGCCCAAATCCAAGCTGAGGAGGTGCGGAACGGTTTAGGGTTTCTTATATAGGCCTTGGAGGTTGAGTTTGGGCTTGGAAGCCAAGCTTCCAAGCATGGCCATGTCACCGAAGATGGGAACTCAGAGAGACTCAAATATCTCATGCGTTCACATGAGAGATTGGGTAGGAATTAGGGCTCAATAATGGATTCACATGAGAGGGGATTTCTCAGAGAATCTCCCTTTCAATTTTGAAAGGGATTCTCTAAGAGATTAGAGAGTTCTTGCCTTTGAAACCTCGCCAGAGTAGGATTCCCTCTGCTATAATGGAGGAGGGACCTAATTGCAAAGAACGATGAGGAAGTTAGGGGGTTTCTGCAGACATTTTCAAAAGATGGGGGTAGAAATGTAATTGGGCTGGACCTGTTTGCAAAGTAGGTCAAGATGAATTCCCCTTAGGTCTAAATTTTGGTATAAACCTAATTTGGACCTAAGGAATCCAATGTTGAAGTTGGATTTTAGGTTTGATCACGTTTGACTGGGTAATTTACATAAAAACCCAATTTAGGGTAAATATTTGACTAAGACCCCAATTTAGGTCAAAATAGGTTACAAGGGCTAGATTGAGGGTTCTAAACCCTAGATAATATTTTTTCATGATTTTTATAGGGTTTAGGTGAATTTTATCTTGACCATAACCTTGTTAAATTAAGTGGATCTGTTTTAGGGTTACATGAAGTCATTTAATTCCCAGAATTTATATGAAACCTTTTCTATTTGAACCAACCCACTTTTTATCCTGTTAAGACCATTTGACCTGTGTTTAGCCCATGAGAAATCCCGTTGTTTTACTGCAATGGTAAACTTGCAGTTTTACCCCTTATTTCTTACTTTTCTTTTAGAAGGGTTATTTATCGAGTTAGGACCTCCAATTGGTTATGTAGGAGCTTTTGTTCTCTTTTCTAGGTCAAAATGAGGTAGTAAGGGCTCGTGATGGTGTTCTCATTAGTAATGATGGTGCAAATTTGCTGGAGTTCGGTCGAAGGTGAAGACGATGGGGGAGAGGCATGGTCGGTGGTCGATTTGAAGAATAAAGGAGTCGAGGATGGTCTAGAGAGGGAGAGGAAGCTAACAAGACTTAAATTAGAGGATGAAAAGGGCAGGAAAGTGCTAGCTTTGATTGGCCGACGTCATGGAAGACGAGTGCTCCGGGGAAGGAATGGCAGCGATGACGAGGTTAGGAAGCTCTGGTTTTGGCCTACCAGACGTAGAAGAAGAAGAGGAAGGAGGCGCTCTCAATTTGTCCATTGAGAGGTCGTAAGAAGATGGGGGAAGTAGTCGCTGGAGCTGAGGTTGGAGCTTGGATGAGGAGAGAAGAGTATTTTGGCCCTAAACCTAGCTAAGGAGGTAAGGTATGCATTGGGCGTGCTTTTATAGGGCTTAGGATGGAGTTCCAAGCTTGGAAACAAGATTGGAAACTTCGAGCTTCTTGTGCATGTGGGATACCCACATCTCCCATGCATTCCCGTAGGATATTGGGAAAGAATTAGAGTCCAAGGTCGGGTTTGATTGAAAGAGAATTCCTCAAGGTATCTCTGGTTCAAATCTGGGACTTATTGATTGAGAATCGAGCGAAAAATCCTCGCTCGAAACTCGATGGTGAAGGTCTGACCTTCCAAAAATGATGCGAGGGCCTTTTTGCAATGAATGATGATAAAGTTAGGGACTTTATTGCAATTAATTCAAAAGTTAGGGGCATCTATGTAAGAAAAAGAGTCAAACAGGATTGAAATGCAAACTAGGTCAAGATGGTCTTTGATTGGGCCCAAATTTTGGTACATTCCTAAATTGGATCCAAGGAATCTGATGGTGAAGTTGGATTTAGGTTTTGACCAAGTTCGACTGGGTAATTTATGTAAAAATTCAAATTAGGGCAATTATCTATTTGAGACTTTGTTTTAGGTCAAAATGGGTTCCATTGGTCAAATCAAGGATGCCAAACCCTAGAGAATATTTTTATATGATTTTTGGAGGGTTTAGGCGAATTTCATTCTAACCAAAACCTCAATTAATTAAGCAGGTCTATTTTCAGGGTTTCAGATGTCCATTAATTCTCAAAGCACGTGAAAACTCGTTTCTGTCTGCACGGACCCTCTTGTTAGACTTTAATGCATATTTGAATTTTAATAAACCCCTGAGAAAAGCCATTGTTGTTCTGAATTCATGATATGATGGTAAAATTGTATTTTTAACCCTGGTTTCATGTTAAACTCTCAAAAAGGATGTACAGTGAATTACGGTCTTTTGGTGGTTATGTAGGAGCATTTATAATGGAATATGACTAATTAAAGCTAGATATGGATGATGATGGTGTAAGCATCACTTGGATCATAGTCACTTACAATTGCCTAGTCAATTGGACTCATAGAGTCTAATTGAGCTCAAATCTCAACCCACACAAGTCCAATTGACTTAAGCCAAACTTAATTGAGTTATTTCACCCTCAATTAAGTTCACACTTACTCAATTAAACTTATGTCAAGTTTAATTACACTTTCCCATTAGCAATTAGGGTTTGCAACCCTAATTTGAGACCTACCCTAATCCAAACCCCTTAGGACCTAACCTAGACACTTAGCCACCTAGGTCATGCCCCACGGACATGCACACACATTCATGCACTCCCACACCACCTAGAGCCTTCTAGGCTCTTCCAAAGGTGGCGCCACCTTGGTTGCCAAGAATAGCAAACAAGGATGGGTCTTCTCTTAGATCCACTTTTTGTGGATCTAAGAACCACCTCCACCTCACCTTGGACGGCTACACTTGGAGCTCTCTCGAGAGAGTTCCACACCTCTGTAGAGAGTTCCACACCTCTCTAGAGAGTCTCCCTTGGGTCTGTTTAAAGGACCCTTGGGTGGCCATTTGCACCGATCTTGGCTTCATCTTGGTTTTATCATCCACCCATCACCATAGCCATCTCCACCTCCACCTTCATGTGCACCTCCACGAGCTCCACCACCATGACTCCACCACCTTCACACCAAGCCTGGATCATCTCTCCCTCCTTCCTCCAAGGGCTGGCCTAAGCACCATTGGCCGCCCCTTTTTCTTCTACCTACCTCCACTCAAAGGCCATTGGAGACCACCTCTGAATGCCCTTCTTTCTGATAGCCTAGCTAAGTATTTCTTATAATCTCTCTGCTTTATTTATGCTTAGTAGTGTAGCTCTATATTCTCCCTTAATGATGCATGTGTAATCCTCCCATAGATTCACGCATGCAGTCATTTTCTGCTAGATAGTTTTCTACTTTCAATCATTCATGTACATGCTTCCTGCTAGCTTTGCTCTGTAATCACCCTGATGCAATCAATGAAAAATCATTTATATATATATCTATGTGTTGAAAAATCACCATATGCTTGCTTGCAGTACTTTATTGTGATTAAAGTTGCCTGCACTCATTTTATAATTTTTTCGCAACTAGTGTGTCGGTGCCTGAAAATATCGAGGATCTAACCATTAATGCGTTTTCTGTAAATGACCATAATATAACTAGGATTGTGTGTATGGAAACCCATACATTCACTTTCGTCATTTATTTAACCCATGCGCACGTGATTAGAGTTAATCATGCAAATGGCAAGACATTGATCCGTAGGTTAGAAATCAACGTACATTTTTAAGCGAGTAGAGCGAACAAGATTGAAATCACTTTCCGCACTTCCATAACACCTCCTAGAGATGAACAACCGGGATCAAAGTCTCATTATTTTAAAAATATTTTTGATTGAGGGTTCACGCAACTATACTATAAGCTACGACATTGTTTCCAAAAAATGCGGGAAATCGCTTTTGTCAAATGGCACCGTTGCTGGGGTGGCAACGCGATTGATTTTTGATCTTATGACTTTTATTGACAAATCCACCTTTACTTGTTTTTGGATGTGCAGGAAATCAGGAAAAACAGGAGTTGCGCACACATTGAGCGCGGAGAAAAAAATGCAGGTGCACATCTTCTCTTAGCTTAGGATTTTTTTTCGAACCCTAGGTTAGATTATTTTTTTCTTAGCTAGAAATTTCTTTCTGAAAAAAAATTTGCATATTTCAAAAAAATTTTTTTTACTTTAGGTTAGATTAGGTTTCTTTTTGAATCCTTTGAGAAAAAGTATGGGAGGTATAAAAAAAGTGGAGTTGAGAAACAGTATGGTAAGTATCAAAATGGTAAGTATCAAAAAAGTAGAGATAATATATCTGAACCTATTCATGGATCAAGTGAAGAACTTATACCTCTTGTTGAAGAACCATCGGATTTGTATCTTTCTGATCCTGATCCAGAGAAAGATCAGCCTCTGGAAATGGAAAAACCGTCGTCGGATTTGGATCCTTCTGATCCTGATCCTCCTTCTGATCCTGATCTAGAGAAACCGAATGAACTTCTTCTTTCCCAAGTTTAGTTTTTGTTTTAAAAAAATAAGAGAAAAATTTGAAAAAAGTTGTTCCCTCCAAAAAAAATTCAAAGATTTTTGAAAAAAAAAAAATTTTTGGTGGAAGATTGAATTTGAATTTCAAACTTCTTTTAAAAACCTTTTCCACCACCTGTTGAAATTCGATCAGACTTTATTTTCTAAATTAAAAATTCATTTTTTGAATAATTAGTGAGAAAAAAATTTTGAAATTTAGGCAAGGACTTCATTTTCAAACCATCTTTCAAATGACACCATTTATTTATGGAAATTCAAAGTATAAAATTTTTAAAAATTCACGAAGTACAAATTGATCAAACTAACCCAGGTTTGAAAATTTTGAAAATTCAAAAATCAATTCCAAACAACTTGTGAATTTGATTTGACTAAAAATGCTGGGGTTTGAAATTTTATCTCATTAGCTTTAATTTCTATATTTTTCCAAAATTTTTGAAAATCATTTGATACTGTTTCAAACCAAAAAGCCGATCGAGGGTCAAAATTCCAGATCTGACCCCCTAGCATTTAAAAATCCCTATAAATTCGGTTGAAATAGTAAAAATTATAAAAAAAATTATCTGAAGGGATAATTGAGAAAGGAATCTACTTGCCATACTTCACTTTATTTGGATTCTATTTGTATTCGGAGAATTATTTTTATTTCATTGGTCTGCTGAACACTTAGAAGTTGCATGAACCTCAGGCTCAACATTTAGGGTCAAATTTCTAGAGGCCACAATTGAGCTAACCTAGACTTAGTTAAGTCTAGTTTTTACCCAGTGAGCTTGGTCACCTTGTGGGCCACTCACCCCAAACCCCAGCAGAAGAAAAAAGGATTAAGAAAAATTGTTAAAATACGAATTTGTTGTCATACTACTAGGTGATTTCAACCTCTTCGGCCAAGCCAGGTGACTAAGTTTGCGAGGTAGTGCCAAACAATCATGGCTAAGGGGTACAACGGAATCGAAGGAGAAATTCGAAGGAAGGACCTTCTTCTTAGTCTCTTCGTACACAGACTGACCGGGTTAGCTTGAGAGGCGAGAATTACCATTAGTCAGTTCTCAACGAATTTTTCTTCAGAAATTCAAACCTAAAACGAAAAATCTAGTCATCTGATCATAAGGACCATCTTATTGACAAGGCCTTAGCCTTGTCTGGCTAGCTGCAACAACCCATGGGTTGGTTGGTGTATGCGTGGAAGGAAGTCACTCAGACCTTGATTGGTTGGACCTTGGGAGCCACTCCCAAGGAGGAGAGTCACCTCGCTCGGGACATCTTCTCCCCCACCCTCTTCTTCTATCCTCTTAGCCGAGATGGCTAACCTTGGACCCCGACCTAGTAAGGATTCAGTAAATCTGGACCCTATGGCTCGCTTGGAAGCCCGGGTCGCTGAATCTGAGGAATGACAGAAATAGAATATGGACCGTATCTGGACATAATGCAACATCCACCACAAGGAGAACAACTTTGGGATTTCTACGAACTGACAACACTGATTGCCGCACCTCTAGTTCGGATTCCCACAGGCGGAGATGCGTTCAAGCTCAAGGCCAATCTAATTGGGCTGATCCAAAATTACTTTTATGGAAACTCGAAGGAGGATCCATTCTAGCATCTAGAGGACTTGAGTCGAATCGCTGAAATGGCTCGACCCAGGGACATAGATCTTGGAATTGTTTTGATGAAGCTTTTTCCGTTTTCTCTCAAGGATAAAGCTTCGTACTGGTTCAAGACCATCGAGAAGCTGATTGGAACATGGCCGGAATTACGACGTGAATTCCTGCAAAAGTTCTTCCCGATTGATCATATGAATGCGATGAGGTGAGTGATTACAACTTTCTCCTAGGGACCTGAGGAAAAGTTGCATGATGCCTAGGACCAATTTCATGATCTCCTAAGAAAATGCCTGCACCATGGTGTGCCCAAATGGCACTTAGCTAAGATTTTTTACCATGGGCTGGACGACACACATTGGTACCTGGCCGATGCATCCAGTGGCGGGAATTTCCTCGCGAAAGACGAAAGTAGTGTATTTGAGTTGTTCGAGTCTCTAGCAGAGAATTCTATGAATATCGTATCAATGAACCAGTTCCAGCGGCCTGGACAACAGTGAGTTAGTGTCCATGAGGCTCAAGCAGAGTCTGTTTGAGCTGATATGGAAATTATCACCAAGCAACTGGGAATGGTGGATTTGTTGGGAAAGAAGATCGATGACCTAGGTCGAGGTCAACATGATCTGGTCGAAAATTCTGCTACCCCAAGACCCTCTTATGCACCCCGAGCCCCTCCTGCTAGAGCTAATCTACTTACCCAGGATGCACCTCCTCCATATTCACGAGACCTCGTGTATCAGGATCTCACGAACAATCTCGATCAAGCGAGGAGCAAGAGGTTGAAGATAAAAAAAATTGGATAGATGTCCTTTTATCTTTGTATTTGTACTCGTTATTTGTTTTACTCTTTACTTTTCTTAGATACATTGTCAAAGATTCCCAAAGTAACATACCTTAGTCCTAGGAACACTATTCTATCACTAGGACAGACAATCTTAAACAATCTTAGAAATGACTTATAAAACCACAATAGGCATCTGTCAACCCAATCAGTCGTCTGATTATGGACTTTAAGATGTCTGATAGTTTGTACAGACGTTCAAACACTTAGGCTGGAATTAGTGATCTTTGACTAATAATGATTTAGACGACCAACCCATAGTCCAGATGTCTTAGACGATGTCTGATGATCTTGCCAGACGTCTAATTGGAGGACCGTTGACCTGTTAGAGAATATCTTCAAAGATTACCTTTTAATCAATTTAATATCTTTTCCAGATGTTTGTAGATGTGTCCAGACATCTGATAAATGGATGTTGGACCAAAATCCAAGTGTGTTAGACTCGTATCTGACCATTGGCTCTCTGGAATTAATTCCCTTAGTTTCCAGACGTCCAGACTTTGTGATAGACATCCAGTCTATCACTTGACCATTAAAATCTAGAACCTTGTTTGGATCTGGTCCAAATAGGAATGAGGCCGCCTATTATTGATGTCCAATTTTAGTGCCAGATGTCTTATAATGGCATATCAGACGTCCACCTAGATCTCTGTTTCGATCCAATAAGATCAGGGACTCTGACCCTTTAGATGAGATTCCCAAACTTGACATTAGACGTCTTACCAGACATCTGACAAGGATATTAGACGTCTGATAGCTCTATCAGAGTCATAATGATACTGATTTCATTGGGATTTTGACCCAATCTCTTGAGCCTTGTTCCGAACGGCTACAAGAGGCTTCCTAAGCTTTCCAAACACTTCTTAGGGCCTCTATAAATAGGAGAGGACTTTTCCTAATCCAAACACACCAACTAATACTACTTCCACATCCATTGTGTCTGATGCGAAGAAAAGCGTGATTTGTAATTAGGGTTTTTAAATCATTGTAACATACCAATTCACAATCGCTTTTACAACTTATAAACCTAGATAGTGGTGGTATCTAGGGTCATCCAAGGAGATAATAAGGAAATCAACTTTCATTTTGGGAATTTTGAATATAAGATTTTTTTGGGATTTTAAATAACGGACGAATACGTAATTGTGAGTGGGAAAATAATTACACCTAAATTGCTAATGCTAGCACATAAGTGACAAAAATGACCTCTCTCTAGGCTCACCCTAGGTACGTGGAGACCTAGGGTAATTAGAGAGGGAGTGAAAAGTGCAAGAAAAGACAATTAACAAAGATGCGACAAAAATTGTAGAAAGGCAACTTTATAGAAAGGAAGAATTGTTTTACAAAATCACTAGTAGAGGAATGATTCTACTGCTTAGAAATAAAAATACAAAATGATTCTACTACACTAATCCTCCTCTGATGATGGTGAAGACAGGCTTCTTGCTCCAAGCTCAGTTGCTCCTAGGCTTGAAAGTTCTCCTTCTTCTCCTTCCTTGAAAAGATCTGATAGCAAGAAAATTCTCTATACTAATTGTTAACGCAGCTAGATCGTGTTTTAACAAATATTGCGTTGTAATATAGACGAACTTTCCGCGAAAACAAATAAAGATTTATAACTTGAAAATCAGAGTATCTGAGGTCGAACACAGGGAGCAATCTAAGTATTCCAAAACTTGAGAACACAACTTTTTAAATAAGAAGAAATGACTAGTTCAATGAGAGTGATAGAGAAAGAAATTACTTAAGAAAAAATGGACGTCTGATGCAATATCAGACGTCTTAAAGTATTTCCCAGACTTTGCTCTGCTTCAGCTCCTTTTCTTCTCTTCCCTTGCTGCCTCTGTTCCTCTTCTTTTTCTTCGCTTTCTTGCTTCTTTGTCTGCCCCTTGATCTCTTTCTTCTTCCTTCTTCAGTTCCTCTTCTCTTTTTTTCCTTCGCTTCTTCCCTCTGCCTTTAGCTTCTCTTCTTCTTCTGCTTGTCTTTGCCTTTCTTTATTTCTTTGCGGGTCTTCTTCTCGTTAGTTCTGCTTTCTCTTCTTCTTCTTTCCTTGGTTTTGTTTCCCTTTGGCCTCGCTTCTTCTTTTCTGCCTTACCTTTCTTTTTCCTCTACGGAGCCTCCTTCTTCTTTTCCTTCGCTTGCAGCGGCTAAGTCCCTGCTTCCTACACAAAAGCACACACAGTAAAACCTACTCCCCTACCCTTCCCGCGCGTCTCTCTCTCTCTGTATATCACTCTTCAGCATGCTCTCCCAGAGTCGGGTAAACGGGTCGGGTCGCGCGCCCCTGTCCAGGCACACCGGTGTGGGTGTGGTGCGCGAGGAGTGCTCAGGATGGTGTCGGGTCGGGTCGCGCTAGATCCATGTGATGAGCTCACGACGAGGCACAGTGTTTAGGTGAGGGGCCTCACCCCAAGTGTTATCGGAGGCAACAGGGCAATAACACAAAATCAATATAAAGGATTCACGTGCTTTACAGCTTACCGAGGTGGGACTAATGCCCACCGCTCTTTCTCGCGCGCCTGCAGCAGACCGTGCCTCCAATTGCCACAACTGCTGGTTTTGAGGCGTCACTTGCTGGGATGACTGGATTCACAAGACCCTCCCAAGTTTGCTTCACCTGGAACCCTGAAGTCTTGCAACCTGGAGCAAGCGTGCAGCTTCCTCGAATCACTGCTAATGGCAACTGGAGCTTGAAACCTGCCTGACACAAAAATGGCCTTGCGGCTCAATCAGATCACAGGGGGACCTTCGCCGTGTCATGGCGAAGGTGAAGCAGTAGGTGGCAGGCCGTGGGGCGGCCTAGGTCGCTCTGTGGCCGGACGGATGGGTTTGATCGGGGGGTAGTTGTGGTGGCGTTGAGGATCTGTGGATGAGCGGAGTATATTTAGTGAAGTGTGGCGGAGGTTATGCGGTGGTTGGCGAGATGTGTGGGGCTGCGGAGTGACGGGAGCATCTCGCCAGAGGGTGGCCGGAGATGAGGAAGGTGGCGGTGGATAGTAACGGTCGAGGGGCGGTTGTGTGAAATAAAGTGAGGGAAATGAAAGAGTGAAAGATGGGGAACTTATCTGGATTGTTGGGAGTGAAAGGGGGCGGTGGAGTCAAACGGCTCGTTTGCACCGTCGTCGGAGAAGACAACCTTGAGGGAGATAACGGCGACAAGGAGGAGGTTAGGGAGGCGTGCGCTTGGTGCGGCGCGACGCAAGAGGATGAGGCAGAGTGAACTCTGTTGCTGGTATGGCAGCAGAGTGACGAGAGGGTGGAGAGGTAATCACCGGAGCTTGCAGGCTTCTTGGCCGGAGAGAGGAGAGATGAATTTTGGAGAGTTCTATGACCAAAACAAGTCTGGGAGATTCGCAGAGGGTCGAAGGTCCTTTTATAGGTGTTGGCCGATCTTTTGGTGCATGGAGGGCAAGCCTTCAGCCACCATCGTCTCGATGGAGAAGTAAGGTAGTTGGGATCCCAAATCTTTCCTGCATTCACATGAGAGATTTGACAAAAATCAAAGATTGTGATCGGGTTCAGATGGAAGGGGATTCCCCAGAGAATCTCCCTTCCAATTCTGGGAGGAGATCTCTGAGGGATCAGAGAGTATCCCCCCTACCTTCCTCTCCGGAGAAGGATTCCTCCCCATTAATGGTGGAGGGACCTGATTGTAAGATTGGCAAGGAAGCTAGGGGGGTTTATGTGATGGTTTTCAAAAGATAAGGGTCAAAATGTAATTGGGTGTACTAATTTGCAAAGTAGGTCAAGATGACCTCCCCTTAGGTCAAAATTTTGGTACAAACCTAATTTGGACCTAAGGAATCCAATGGTGAAGTTGGATTTTAGGTTTTACCATGTTTTACTGGATATTTTGTGCAAAAACCCAAATTAGGTCAATTAATGAGTTAAGACCCCAATCTAGGTCAAACTAGGTTCCAAAGGCCAAATTGAATGTTCTAAACCCTAGGGGATATTTTTCCATGAATTTTAGAGGATTTACTTGATTTTTATCCTGACCGAAACCTTGTTGAATTAAGCAGGACTGTTTTAGGGTTACTAGATGTCATTTAATTCCTGGATTGCATATGAACCCATTTCTGATTGAATCAACCTACTTTTTATCTTATTTGGACCATTTGACCTATGTTTTGTCGCTGAGAAATCTCGTTTATGTACTTCAATGGTAAAATTACAGTTTTACCCTTTATTTCATATTTTCTTCTCAGAGCACTTATTCCTCCAATTAAGCCTTTTTCTAAGTTATGTAGGAGCTTTTATTCTCTTTCGTGGATCAAAATGAGCTAGTTAGGGCTCATGATGAGGCTCTCATCACTAATCCACTACACTACTATTATAGTGATAAGTAGAACCTCTCCCTAAGCTCACTCTAGCCACATGGAGGCCTAGAGTAATTAGGGAGAGGGAGCGAAAAAGATTAAACAAGAATTCTACACGACTATGCAACAAAAAAGATTAAAGAAGGAAACTTTGATTAAAAGAGAGAGTGTTTTACAAAAAACACTAGTAGATGAATGCTTCTACTACTAGATAATTGCAACAAAGAAAATAAAACACAAATCTTCCTGAATTGTTGGTGAAGAGGGGAAGCTCCTTGCTCCAAGCTTAGTGGCTCCTAGGCTTGAAAAGGGCTCCTCCTTCTCCTTCCTTGAAAATGGTGTCCTCCAAGGTGGTAGCTACCACCTTTAATTCTCCTCCTCCAAGGGTGGACGTCCACCCTAGGTTCTTCTCCTTTGCCTGGCCGTCCTCTTTGAAGTGGAAAGCTCCTCCTCCTTGGCATGGCCCAAGTTGAAGAGAGTGGGGGGAAGAAGGAACCAAAGGGGCTGGTGATGTGCCCCTTTAATCATCTTCTCTACTCCTTCTTGGCCGTAGGTATAGGTGGATGTAGGTGGAGGTAAACACTAATGGAGGATGGGAATTATGTGGTGGTAGGGTAGGGTATTTATAGGATGGGAAAGGGGGTGGTTATGGTGTTTCTTTGGAGGGAAATGAAGGGGTGCTTGGATATTTTTGGAGGGAAAAATGGGAGGGAAATGAAGAGGTGCCTTGGTTTTCCCTCCAAAAATACCTTCTAGAAGGCAATTTTGGAGGGAAAAATTGGAGGGTGGAGATGGGCTTTGATGGTGGATGTAGGGTGGTGATGGAAGGGATAGTTGGCACCAAAACAAAGTAGGAGTAGGTGGTATTTTTGCTGGAGCTTAGGTGGTAGGGTAGTAGGTTTTGGTGCCATGGAGGTGGACTAGCTAAGTTAAGCAGCTTAGCTAGCTTAGCTAGTAGGGAGTAGAGTTGGAGGCATTTGGAGCTAGGGTTTTCAGGGAGAAGAGCTAGAGGTAGTCATCTTGAGCTGCACTAGAGCTGGTGGCAGCTGAAGAGAGCTGCAGGGAGCTACCTTAGTTGGCTTGGCTTGCTAGTTCTTTGCTAGCTACTAAGCCAAGCTAAAGCAAGCTGGCTTCTGCTCAATGGAGCTGAGGTGACCTTGGTCTAATTCTCCCAGGGAGGATCAAGCTGGGTGAGGTAGCTAAGGTAGCTTAGCTCAATTGAGTTGAGCTAAGCTAAGTCCCCGGGAGCTGGACTTGAGCTTCCTAAGCTGGAATGAAGTCATCTTCAGCTGGTCAGAGTTGAGTGGAGCTGGATGTAGCTGGACCTGAGCTGGGGTGAACTCCAGTCAACTCAGCTGAGCTAGCTAGAGCTCCCTGTGGATTAATGGGAGCTGAGATGAGCTAGACTCAGCTAAGTTGAGCTGGATTTGAGCTGACCTGAGCTTGGGTGAGCTATGATGAGCTCTCTTGAGTTGCTATTCAGCGGAGGTGAGCTGAATGGAGCTAAGATGAGCTAACCCTAGTTCAAGTGAGTTGGAATCCAGCTATGGTGAGCTGGATCAAGCTGAGTTCCAGTTAGTCTAAGCTTCTTCTTCACTAGTTGCCTTCCTGAGTGCTAGGGTTTTGGAGCTCTGACAATTTGTATATCCCTAGCACTCACAAAAACACATCAAAAAGATAATAAAAAGTGCAATGCATGCCTAACCTAATTGATGCCTAAATGCAGCCCAAAAACCCATTTGCGAAGCAAAATCCTAAGAGCAAGGTTTGTTTTAATGCATAAAAATGATGATAAACTGGCGTTTATCAAGCTCCTCCAAGTTGGTGTCCTCCTTGGCAATCCCTAGATGGATGTGCCCTTGCTCCTCCAAGGGTGGAAGGTTTCCACCCACAAGACTCCTCCTAGGGTGGCATGCACCACCCTCAAGACCACCTCCTAAGGTCCTCCTTACTTGGCTGGTCCTCTGGTTGGCGTGGGCACAAGAGAGAAGGGAAGAGGGGAAGGCACCAAGGGGACAAAGTGTCCCCTTAATCTTCTTCTTCTCCTTCTTCTCTTGGCCATCTATGAGAGGTGGAATAATGGTGGAATAATGAGGCCAAAGGTGTCCTTTTTTTGGTGGTAGGTGATGGGTCCACTTGAGTGGACTAATTTAGTGCTTAAGTATTGAATGATTTGGAGCATAATTTAATTTAAGGCATGCTGATAATGACAAAATGTGAATGCTTTGAATGTATCATTTCATGCATTAATTACTTGAATATTTATGTGAAAGAACTGATTTTTCACTTTAAAGGCAAGGACTTCACATCAAATATAGATTTGAGATGTTACATTGTGGGATTTTTTTTATCTTGGTAAAATTTGGCAAAAGAATCATTCTTTGGCATCTCTTAATCCATTCCTTATTTGCCCTAAAATATCTTTGATTCCTTATGTCTCTCTCCCTCAAATGGCAACACTAAATCACGGTTGATTGATTGTTTCTTTCCTTCTCTGACTCTCTCGTTCTCTCATTTTATCCTTATTTAACAGGAAAGGAACGACAAAGAGGGGGGCTGCTTCCCTGGAGAAAAAAAATGGCCTCCATCTCCTTCCCCCCACCGCGCGCCCATCCACCACCGCGAGCTTTCGTCGACACTGCCAACACCCTCATCGTGCGCCGGCCTCTTCAGTTAAGATGACTGGGAAGGTTCCCGGACATCTGAGACTCGTCCCACCGCCATAG
Organism: Thalassia testudinum; assembly: GCA_037157565.1. Classification (NCBI taxonomy): domain Eukaryota; kingdom Viridiplantae; phylum Streptophyta; class Magnoliopsida; order Alismatales; family Hydrocharitaceae; genus Thalassia; species Thalassia testudinum. The sequence goes on from JAZHRO010000031.1 coordinate 176,023,664, forward strand.
CGTTCACCGCTCTCCTCAGCACCTATTGCACGCAGCCACTCGCGTACGCAACACGTGCAGCACCACTGACAGTGCAACTAGCCCCAAGCGCAGGCCTCATGCACCCATCCTCCGGCCTTCCCCTGCACGTGCAGGCCCTCACGCGCCTGCCCTGCAGCCTTCCTCCGGCCTTCCTCCTCGCGTGCAGCAGCACCCTCATCTTCTTCTTCTTCGTCTTCCTCTCCAACAGACCGAAGGGAACCCAACATCAACGCTGATTCCCCTCACGTGTAGCCACCTCCTTCAACCATCATCCTTTGGTCCGTCGATGCCATGGAACTCGCCGGCTCTCACGAGCACAGCCACACCCTCAGATCCGCCAATGACAAACCACAGGACCGTCGGCGAGGCTCCATGTCGCCGGCCAACCTTCCCACCGGTCGGCCACCATCGGCCATCGTTTTCCTCAACGCGACCTCCGACGCAAAGCTCTCGACAATGCCAACCTCCTTCAAGCACGGCAAGGCTGACTGTCCTCTCCTCCTCCATGTCGCCGGCCAACCTTCCTACTAGCTGGCCGCCACCGGCCATCGTTTTCCTCAACGCGACCTCTGACGCGAAGCTCTTGACAACACCAACCTTCTCCGAGCACGGTAAGGTTGACCATCCTCTCCTCCTCCACGTGCGTGCGCCGATAGCAAATCCCCTGTTTTTGGCTCAATTAAAAATTAAATTGATTGCCATTGCCAAAGAATGGGATTTTGATATTGATTATTTTATTATGGGAAATTTATGGGAGGCCCTTCTGTTCTTGGTTATTTGTGACAATATTGAAGGATTGGAATTACTAGTTAATGAGTTTTGTTTTCTTTCCTCCCATGATGAATTGACATCAATGGCAATTTATTTTTCTTGAATAAGATTATTGGTGATCTTATTGGTTCTATGTCTCCCAGTGATACGACCTGAAGTGTGGTATTATGTTAGTATTTTAGTAACTTTGATCGAGGTTTTTTCTACCACATTACATATTTCGACGACATATTTTTCTGATATCATTTGCAAAGTGAAAAAACCTCCCAATCAAATGGCGTCGTTGAGGGGGAGGCAACAGATGCAATAGTTTCACCTGATTTTTATTTCTGATGATTCTGAGTTACATAGTGATTTGACCAGTTATTTTCTTTTTAGTGCGAGGAATCTGACGAAGCGAAAGGCGCAGCTGGTAGACGACGTCGACCTTGAGCGATGTCCACATGTGGGGAAGATGCTAGAGACCTGGATCCCACTTTCATAGGGGATTCTCCTTTGTCACAAGTTTTATTCCTATTTTCTCGCCCTTGTAGTAATTGGGGATAATTTTTGGAGGTCTGTCCTCACATTCTTGAGAGACTAGGGGCTATATTTTTGCTACTTGCGTGATTCATTTTTTTGCTTGCTTGCCTCTAAAACAAACAAAAGAAAGTATCGAGCTACCTGTTTAGGAGTTGCATGCCCTTAGGTGTGCGCATTTAGGGGTGGTTAATCATCACATTAGATTTCATTGTTGGATTGAGAGCATATTTGCACAAAGATTGCTGGAGACAGGTACACCTTTCTAACTTTTACATCCAGCTCCTATTCACTCATTTGCATTAGGGTTAAAATTCAAGACCACAAAGCTGATTGAAATTACTTAATCCAGTGGTCGCTTAATTGCAATTGGGACTGCTAATCAGATTTGACCTTAAAACCAAATCACACTTGATCTTATTCAAAGGGACTTGTTTGCGTTTTCAAAATAAAAATGATTTGCGGTGTGATGCACATGTCTGGCACTAAGCACGCACATTAGGCACTGCACTAAGGCTCGATCCCTTAAGGCTAAAGGCACCGATCTCTTTATCGGTGCAGATCTCCTATCGTGCTTTGTGGTGGTGGTACTATCTTTTGACCAAGTGTTTTGATACTTCACGGAGGGGGACACCCCTTAAAGAACAAAAGGGTAGTTAGGAGGCATCGTGCACGCATCACCTCAAAGGAAGGGTTAGCCCTACTTGCATCCCTTTGTTCGTCCTTAGAGTAACTTCTCACTTGATCACCTGGGAGTATCATCTAAGCAAAGTATAGGTCCTAGGGCACTCGAAGGTTGAATTAGGTAGCGTAATTGCAGTGAATAACTTGTTTGGCCATTTATATCAACCAATTCTACCTCAACAACAAAGAAGGTCAAGGTCTTAAGTCATCACCCCTCTTATATCACTTATGTGGGAACAGAGGGATAATGCCTTGACCTTTTGACCTATCTTTGGAGTGGAGGTTTCACTTACTCAATCAACAAGAACTTGAATATTGATTGCTATTGTATGCTTGGTAGACACTCTCTTGAGGGCAGTCTAGTGTTTGATCCTGAACCCGAGAGAATTCTTAAGAGAGCCTACCAAGGAGAGAAAAGAGAAGACATGGCTGATCAAGGAGCAAATCAACAAAGGACCCTGAGGGACTTTTTTATTCCAACCAACCAACCCACTCAAGTACTGAGACGACCGGTAGGGGATAATCCATATGAGATCAAGAGCAGTACCATATCTTTGTTTCCCTCCTTTTATGGTACTACTAGGGAGGACCCCTACCGACATTTAGAGGAATTCATCGAGGTCTACTCTACGATGAAACTTTAGAACTTTACTGATGAAGCTCTGATGAGAACCCTCTTCCCCTTCTCCCTTAAGGACAAGGAAAAACATTGGTATCACACCTTGGATGCAAGGGTGAATGATTGGAACACCCTTAAGGGAGAATTCTTGAAAAAATACTTCCCGATGAGCAAAACCAACCACTTCAAGAGGGAAATCATGGGTTTTACTCAATTAGATGGGGAACAATTCCATGAGACTTGGGAGTGATTCAATGATCTGATTCGACTATGCCCCCACCATCAAGTGCCTAAATGGCAGTTCGTAGAAAGGTTTTATACTGGACTATTTGATAGGCATAGGCAAACCATGGATGCTGCTTGTGTCGGAACCTTTCTCACCAAAATGGAGGATGAGGCTTGGATATTATTTGAGTCACTGAGCGACAATTCTATCCACTTGACCTTAGCTTATCAAGATAGGAAACCATCCATCCTCCAAAGGAAAGCTGAAGCTAGTGAAGCTGGGGTTGTTCATAATTTGGCTTTTCAGATACAATTGTTGAACTAGAACTTTGAAAGACTCATGACTAACCCACAGACTGTCCCACAAATTGCTTCCCAAGTCCAGACTCTTTCTGAATGCTCCATTTTCCAAAGCACTCTTCACGCCACTGTTGAGTGCCATTTGGCTAATCAATTCCCCGATTTAGTACAGGCAGACCTGAATGCTGCCCAAGGGTTTCGTACACTGCCCATGAACAATCCTTTTGGAAACACATACAATCTTGGATGGAGAAACCATCCTAATTTCTCATGGAAGCAAGGTGATGCTTCAAATTCGGGGAATATAAGAGCCCAACCCACCCAACCCTTTCAGGCACAACAATTCCAGTCTCCTCCTTAGCCTAACAATTCTGAGATGGACGATGTGAAAGCGATGATGAAGGCCATGCAAGAAAATCAAAGTATGATCATTCAATCTCAGAATAAGGCTATCCAAGAAATGCAATCTCAAATTGGCCATCTTGTTGAGGCTGTTAGACAATGCGACCTTGGGAAATTGCCCAGCTCATTTGAGGAGAACCCAAGGGGTAAAGGGCCCTTCATAAGGGAGCATGCTAAGGCTATGACTGTTTTGAGGAGTGGTAAGAAACTCTCCAAACCTAAACTCTCTCCTACGGTCACCCCTCCTACCACTCCAACCAACACCTACACATCCACCGAGGAAGAACCACTCAACCCTTCCTCGCTTGAAATCACCCATCCGCAGGGTGTTGTTCCCGTTCCACCCTTATCTCGCCGTGACAACCCCTCCACTCAGAGGTTGAGAGTGCCTTTTCCTAAGCGCTTATCTGCCCCTGCAGCACCTGTTGATGGCTCATCTAGAGACAAGGATAGGATGGATGAAATAATGGAGACATTCAAGAAAGTTCACATTAACTTGCCTCTCTTGGATGTTATCAAGCAAATACCATCCTATGCTAAATTTCTAAAGGACCTGTGCACCCAGAAGAGGAAATCTAGGAAACAGGTCCAAGCTAAGGTCGTTTTTCCTGACCTAGTCAGCTCGGTCCTACAGCAAGGTACACCCCCCAAGATGGACCCAGGAGCCCTGTATATTTCTGTGGTCATTGGAGACCAATGCATCGATGAGGCTCTCCTTGATCTGGGCGTGGGGGTTAATATATTGCCGAGCTCTATCTATGAGCTATTAGGAGGAGGTTATTTGAAGCCTAGTCCTGTAATCCTCCAAGTAGCTGATAGATCACTGAAGACACCACGTGGGCTCTTAGAAGATGTCCTGGTGAGAGTAGAGGACTTTCTGATATTAGACACTGACCCTTCCAACATGCCCACCAAACCCTCAATTATCCTAGGGTGTCCTTTTTTGGCTACAGCCAATGCATCGATCAATTGCAAATTAGGGGCACTCAAGATGGGCTTTGGGAACTGAAAGATCTGGTTCAATGTGTTTAATGCCTATAAACAACTAGAATTAGAAGATTGTTTCCAAATCGAGGTGATCGATGAGATTATCGAGGAGACGACACCAGCTCTTTTGTGTGATGATCCTCTCCAAATGGTCATTTCCAAGGACCGCACTCCGAATTTTGAAGGAGGGGAAGAAATGCCTGAATTAGAAGAGCTGTTGGGTGTCAAAGCTGAGTCCCTCTCCCCACCATGGACAATCAAGGTAGATCCACTACTGGAGGTGGGGACATCGAACATAATTCCCTCGATTCAGAAAGCTCCCGAATTGGAGCTTAAACCACTTCCTGAGACCCTCAAATATGTCTTCCTTGTGCCCAATGATACACTCCCTATCATCATCTCGACTGCTCTATCTGAGATGCAGGAGGGAGCACTAATTGAATGCCTAAAATGACATAAGGAAGCCATTGCTTGGACTATAGCTGATATCAAAGGGGTTGACCCAACTCTCTGCATGCATCACATTTACACAGATGACTTTGTAAAACCTTTTAGAGATATGTAGAGGTGGTTAAATCCCAACATGCGGGAAGTGGTGAAAAAGGAAATTTTAAAATGGTTGGATGTGGGGATAATCTACCCCATTTCTGATAGTAAATGGGTCAGTCCTATTCATGTGGTGCCCAAAAAGGCGGGATTCAATGTGGAGACTAATGAGAAAGGGGAGCACGTCACCACCAGACCCACAACAGGTTGGAGGGTATGCATTGATTACCGTCGCTTAAACACCGCTACCCAGAATGACCACTTTCCTCTGCCATTTATTGATCAGATACAGGAAAAATTGGAAGGAAATAAATACTTCTACTTTCTTGATGGATATTCTAAGTACAATCAGATTGTCGTCCTTCCGGATGAGCAGGAGCGCATGACTTTTATAAGTCCTTATGGCACATTTGCCTTCCGCCGAATGCCATTTGGATTATGTAATGCTCCAGGAACATTTCAGCGGTGTATGATGTCCATCTTTTCGGACATGATTGATGAGTTCGTTGAGGTTTTCATGGATGATTTTTCCATATACGACTCGTCGTTTGACCATTGTCTCTCACAATTAGAAAAAGTTCTCACTCGCTGTGAGGAGATAGGATTGGTGCTTTGCTGGGAGAAAAGCCATTTTATGGTTTAACAAGGCATTGTTCTTGGGCATGTAGTGTTTGAGCGAGGTTTAGAAGTGGACATGGCCAAGGTTGAGTCCATTTCTAAGCTTCCATTGCCCACCAATGTCAAGCAGATTCATTCATTCTTAGGTCATGCTGGTTTTTATAGGCACTTCATTAAAGACTCTAGCAAGATTTCTAGGCCATTTTGTGACCTATTGGAGAAGGATACTCCCTTCATTTTTGATGCAAAGTGTGCCAAGGCCTTCCAATTTTTGAAGGAGGCCCTCATAACTGCACCGATCCTACAAGCACCTGATTGGACCCTCCCATTTAAGTTAATGTGTGATGCCTCTGATTTTGTTGTGGGTGCGATCCTTGGTCAACGGGTTGATAAAAATCCTCATGTGCTATACTATGCAAGTAAGACTCTTATGGATCCACAACAAAACTACACTGTGACGGAAAAAGAACTTCTTGCGGTAGTATTTGCTTTGGAGAAGTATTGGTCTTATCTTCTGGGATCCAAGGTTGTTTATACTGATCACTCAGCCTTAAAAACATTTGCTCACAAAGAAGGACACCAAACCTAGGCTGATTCGTTGGATTCTATTATTATAAGAGTTCAACCTTGATATCCATGACAAGATAGGGGTCAAAAATGTTGTTGCAAATCATTTGTCTAGGATCCCAGTTGAGGCTTCAACCTCGTCAAGAGACATTCGTGACATCTTTCCTGATGAAACGGTAATGGCGGTACAACCTTCGACACCGTGGTATGCTAATGTTTGCAACTACTTGGTCACTGGTGAAACCCCCAGTACGTGGAATAAGCATAAGCGAGACAGATTTCTTGCTAGCATTAAGTATTATCACTGGGAGGACTTGGAGCTCTTCAGAATAGGTCGTGATCAAGTGTTATGGAGATGTGTCCCGGAAGAGGAACAACAGAGTGTCTTGAATTTTTTCCACACACTGCACTGTGGAGGACACTTTAGTGTTAAGAAGTCTGCGTATAAGGTTCTCCAGTCTGGTTTCTGGTGGCCTTCACTTTTCAAAGACACACACACCTTTGTGGAGGCTTGTCTTCGTTGTCAACAAACTAGAACTATTGGCAAGAGAGATGAGATGCCTCAACAACCTATTCCTTCGGTCGAGATATTCGACGTTTGGGGCATAGATTTCATGGGTCCTTTCCCATCATCTCATGGCTTTGAATATATCCTTGTGGTAGTTGATTATGTGTCAAAGTAGATAGAAGCTATTCCGACAAGGACCAATGATCACTCCGTGGTCCTGCCTTTCGTTAAGGCCAATATCATTTCCCGATTTGGCTACCCAAGGACGATCATTAGTGATGGGGGACCTCATTTCAGGAATGCACACTTTGCCAGTCTCCTCAAAAGTCTTGGTGTCACCCACATGGTGGCCACCCCGTATCATCCGCAGACGAGCGGACAGGTTGAAGTGTCAAATAAGGAGATCAAATGAATTTTGGAAAAAACTATAAGATCCAACAGGAAAGATGGTCGAAGAAACTAGATGACACTCTATGGGCTTACAGAATGGCTTATAAGATCCCCTTGGGTATGTCTCCCTTCCGTATAGTGTATGGCAAAGCTTGCCATTTGCCTGTTGAGATTGAGCATAAAGCTTATTGGGCTATTGAGCTTGAAGAATTGAGGAATGAGGCCTATGACACTGCTCAAGCTTATAAGGAGCGCACTAAGGTCTTTCATGATAAACACGTCCTCCGTAAAACCTTTGAGCCCCACCAACGGGTCTGGCTTTTCAATTCTAGACTCAAGCTTTTCCCTGGGAAACTGTAGTCCCGTTGGGATGGGTCGTACATTGTCATGCAAGTGTTCCCGCAAGGTGCAGTTGAAATTCAGAATCCCTCATCTGGTGAGACATTCAAGGTAAATGGCCAACGCTTGAAACCTTATGTTACACTTTCTGATGGCCAGGTATTGGACACCTATAGATTGGTGGAGCCTTAGCTCCAACTGTTCGCCACCTCAGGTTGTGTCTTTCCTTGTTTTGCCTTTCCATTGCGGACATTGTTAGATCTAGGCATGGGGGGGTATAACCTGAGGTTGTTTATAGCATTTATACATATTCTGCATGCATAATTAGGACTTTAGTTCTGTTTAAAGAAAAAAAAAAGAGAGAAGAAGAAGATAGATGAAAAGGAAAGAGCCAGAAGAAAAAGATAGGCAAGGAAAAATCGTGTTAGTCCCAGCATGTGATTATGAAAGAGTCACCTAAGTTTCGGGATGGATCGAATGATGAATTAAGTCCTAAAGTACTAAAGAAAAGGAGATAAGTGAGGGATACCGACTATAGGCCTTCTGGGTCTATTTTAGGGCTTAAACACTCACGTATTTGTTAAGATATGGACTATTCCTCAAGAGGTTGAGGGAGTTGCGAGGCCGATGTATTAAGTCTAAGGCTTAGGGAGTATTCAGCCTCATTACCTGCCCTTTCGTTTGCAGAACTTGGTAACCTGAGCACCCAAAAATCACACACTGGTCTGGTTCAGTGCGCATAACAAAGAATTATACCAAAAAGTGTTTGTTTTGAAAATGTTTTCTTGAAAAGTTGACTTAGGAGTGGCTTGAAGACACAAGTTGATTGGATGAGTTCCTAGCGCGGAGAGGAGGAATGTAAAATAAGCCCCTTGAAGATGTATTATAACATATCGTCTCCTCGATGCTTGTCTCTTAGGATATCTAAATATCCTACCGGGGGCACAGAAGCATCTTGTGCTGGTTCAGATGCCGTGGGTAGCATTATCCCGAAATGTCGATTGCCAAGGTCTGAATTTAGCTACAGAACGCCATGGGTGGCACTATCCCGAAGTGTCGAAAGCCAAGGTTCTGGGGGTTGCCATGGGCGATGCTATCTTGAAGCATCGATTGCCAGGGACCCTGCGAGGATTGATGGTGGGGACAAGGAATATGATACAGATCGTGTGTAGGGCCAATCCAATGTTAAGTCTAGGGAAATTTAAAAAGAAAGAGAGAAAACTCTCAAAATAATATTTCTCCCTTTCTCTCTTACTAAAAATGCACTGACAAAACTGAACCTAACCTTTCTGCACATATGCATGGGTGTTTTAACCGCTGGGGTCAACAAACCTCAGGGCAGTTTTTGCGGGCCTTAGAAACCTTCGCGACAGACTCAAGTCTGAGGCTGGTCAGGTCCGTATCTTGGCTGGGTTGGTACTTGAGTACCTTTAGGCCTATAGTTGGTATTTCAATCTAATTTCTAGAGTATGGTACGATAAGGCATCTTGATGGTAAAATCTGGCCTAGAGACCTAGTCAGGTTCATATGATTTTGCTTGGGACTAGAAAAACTTAGGCATGGGGTAATTTGATGGGTCCACTTGAGTGGACTAATTTAGTGCTTAAGTATTGAATTATTTGGAGCATAATTTAATCTAAGGCATGCTGAGAATGACAAAATGTGAAAGCTTTGAATGTATCATTTCATGCATTAATTACTTGAATATTTATGTGAAAGAACTGATTTTTCACTTTAAAGGCAAGGACTTCACATCAAATATAGATTTAAGATGTTACATTGTGGGATTTTTTTTATCTTGGTAAAATTTGGCAAAAGAATCATTCTTTGGCATCTCTTAATCCCTTCCTTATTTGCCCTAAAATCTCTTTGAGTCCTTATGTCTCTCTCCCTCAAATGGCAACACTAAATCACGGTTGATTGATTGTTTCTTTCCTTCTCTGACTCTCTCTCTCGTTCTCTCATTTTCTCCTTATTTAACAGAAAAGGAACGACAAAGAGGGGGGCTGCTTCCCCGGAGAAAAAAAATGGCCTCCACCTCCTTCCCCTCACTGCGCGCCCATCCACCACCACGAGCTTCCGTCGACACTGCCAACACCCTCACCATGCGCCAGCCTCTTCAGTTAAGACGACTGGGAAGGTTCCCGAATGTCTGAGACTCTTCCCACTGCCACTGTGTTCACCGCTCTCCTCGGTACCTACTGCGAGCAGCCACTCGCATATGCAACATGCGCAGCACCACGGATAGTGTAACTAGCCCCATGCGTAGGCCCTCACGCACCCGTCCTCTGGCCTTCCCCTGCACGCGTAGGCCCTCACGCGCCCACCTTGTGGCCTTCCTCCGGCCTTCCTCCTCACGCGCAGCAGCACCCTCGTCTTCTTCTTCATCTTCCTCTCCAACAGACCAAATGGAACCCAACATCAATGTCGATTCCATTCACGTGCAGCCACCTCCTTTAGCCATCATCCTTCGATCTGTCGATGCCGTGGAACTCGCTGGCCCTCACGAGCATGGCCACGCCCTCAGATCTGCCAACGACAGACTACACGATCGTCAGCAGGGCTCTACGTCGCTGGCCAACCTTCCCATTGGCCAGCTGCCACCGACCATCGTTTTCCTCGATGCGACCTCCGACGCGAAGCTCTCGACAATGCCAACCTCCTTCGAGCACGTCAAGGTCGACCATCCTCTCCTCCTCCACGTCGCCAGCCAACCTTCCCACCGGTCAGCCACCATCGGCCATCGTTTTCCTCGATGTGACCTCCGACGCGAAGCTCTTGACAATGCCAACCTCCCCCGAGCACGGCAAGGTCAACCGTTGACGAGTCGATTTTCCGCTTTCGATTATATTATCCTATTTACATATTAATGTATGCTATATAAATGTTCATGTTAGCTTAATGTCTAGGCATTAAAATACATACTTAGCCCACAAATATGGGCTCATCAATCGTCCTCTCCTGCTCCACGTGCATGCGTCGGTAGCAAATCCCTTGTTTTTGGCTCAATTAAAAATTACATTGATTGCCATTGCCAAAGAATGGGATTTTGATATTGATTATTTTATTATGGGAAATTTGTGCGAGGCCCTTCTATTCTTGGTTATTTGTGACAATATTGAAGGATTGGAATTACTAGTTAATGAGTTTTGTTTTCTTTCCTCCCATGATGAATTGACATCAATGGAAATTTATTTTTCTTGAACAAGATTATTGGTGATCTTATTGGTTCTATGTCTTCCAGTGATACGACCTGAAGTGTGGTATTATTTCAGTATTTTAGTAACTTTGATCGAGGTTTTTTCTACCACATTACATATTGTGATGACACATTTTTCTGATATCTTTTGCAAAGCGAAAAAACCTCCTGATCAGTAGGGTAGGTCTTTTTATAGGAGTGGTAGGGATGTAGGTGTAGTTAAGGGATGAATGGTTAGGATGACTTATAGGGGGTGGTTAGGAGATCCTAGGGTTGATGATGGGTGGCACCAAAATGGAGCGGTGCTTAGTGGTTGGCGCCAACCCTAGTTGGGAACTAGGGTTAGGGATTGGTTAGGTGTGTTGTATGGCTAGGATTGAATTATATGGTGGTGGTTAAGAGATGGAAGGCTAGGGTAGGTTGGCACCAACTTAAGGGGTGTATGGAGGTTGGGTTAAGTAGGTGGTTGGCGTCAACCCTAGTGATGAGCATGTTTTCGCAATGGAAAATCAGGGTTTCGAAGAACCCATTGTACTAGTCGAAAAAATCGCTACCTGATAAAATTTATATCGAAACTCCAAGGGAGTCCTAGGTCGAACACAGGGAGGAGAACATCTGGGTTTTGAAATCAATGCTTTGATTTTATTTATTTTTGTTATTTTTTTATCTTTTTGGAATTTTTATAAGATAAGAGATCAGGTCGATAACATAATTATCTAGCTAATCTACTTGCAAAGTAAGAGAGAGAGAGATAGAGAAAATATCAATATTTAGCTAAACAATGTTTGCTACAGATATGAAAGTAGAAAGCTACACTAGAAAGCAGTAAAAGATAGAATGGGTTGAGAAGAGCCCCCCTTGACGGTCGCTTGGAGGACGGCTCGCTCTGACGTCGCCTGGATGAAGGTGGTGGGAAGATGGAGGAAGGAGAACAACGGTGGAGGAAGGAGGATGAGGCAGGACAGTGTCGTGGTGAGGATCTTTGATAAACGCTAGTTTATCATCATTCTTATGCATTAAAACAAACCTAGCTCTTAGTATTTTACTCTGCAAAGGGTTTTTGGGCTGCATTTAGGCATTCACTAGGTTAGGCATGCATTGCATTTTCTTTTGTTATTTTAATGTGTTTTTGTGAGTGTTAGGGATGAACAGATATACAGATCCCTAAAACCCTAGCACTCAAGAAGGCAATTGGTGAAGGAGTTCAGACCAGCTGGAACTCAGCTTGATCCATCTCACCATAGCTGGAACCTAGCTCACTTGAACTAGGGTTAGCTCATCCTAGCTCCATTCAGCTAATCTCAGCTGAGTGGCAGCTCAAGAGAGTTCATCTTAGCTCACCCTAGCTTAAGTCAGCTCAGATCTAGCTCAACTTAGTTGAGTCTAGCTCATCTCAGCTCCCACTAGTCCACATGGAGCTTTAGCTAGCTCGGCTGAGTTGACAGGAGTTCACCCTAGCTCAGATCCAGCTACATCAAGCTCCACTCAACTCCAGCCAGCTAGAGAAGAACACATCCCAACTCAGGAAGCTCAAGTCCAGCTCCCGGGGACTCAGCTTAGCTCAACTCAGTTGAGCTAAGCTACCTTAGCTACCTCAACCAGTTTGATCGTCCCCGGGAGCACCAGACCTAGCTCACCTCAGCTCATTATGGTAGAAGCCAGCTCACTTTAGCTTGGCTTAGCAGCTAGCAAAGAACTAGCAAGCTAGGGAAGCTAGAGTAGCTCCATGCCAGCCTCTTCAGCAGCAGCCAGCTCCAGTTTCAGCTCCAGACTTCTCCTCCGCAGCTCCTCCCTCCAAACCCTAGCTCCAACACCTCCTCCTCTACTCCTCCATTAGCTAAGGTAGCTTAGCTTAGCTTATCTTAGCTTAGCTATGCTCCAACTTCCTTGTCTTGTACCACCCCAAAAACCCACCTAACAACTCCACCCAACTAGCTCCACCTAAGCTCCACATAAGCTAACCTACTTGGCGCCAACCTAGCCTACCCACCACCTCCAAAAGACACCTAAAAGTGGCGCAAAAACCACCCTAACTACCCCGTTGTTGGCGCCACTTTTCCCTCCAAAAATCCCCTTCATCTCCACCACACAATTCCCCTTAAACCCATCTCCACCCTCCACATACCCCCTCCTTCTAGAACCTTTCTTGGTGCCACCTAAGACCCCCTTCTAGAAGCTATTTTGGTGCCAACTTCAAGGGGTGTCACCACCCATAACCACCCCCTAGGAGTCCCTTGGGTTGGCGCCAAATACCCTTGGCCATAGGATCACCAACCACCTCCATCCTTCCATCTTAGCCCTCCATTTCAAGGGGCACCTTAACCTCCCATCCTACCCTATAAAAAGACCACTACGCACCACCATTCAAATCACCCTTGGCTAGCAATTTCACTCTCATATTCTACCTATAAGCCCACACCCAAGAGAGAAGAAGAAGAAGATTAAGGGGATATTCTGTCCCCTTGGTGCCTTCCCCTCTTCCCTTCTCTCTTGTGCCCACGCTAGCCAAAGGAGAAGCCAGGCAAGGAAGATATTTGGAGGAGATCTTGAAGGTGGTACACGCCACCTTGGAGGAGATTTTGAGGGTGGTGCACGCCCACCCCTTGGAAGAGAGCATTGAAGGTGGTAGCACCCACCTTGGAGGAGCTCTCAAGGAAGGAGAAGAAGGAGGCCCTCTTTCCAAGCCAAGGAGTAGCTAGGCTTGGAGCAAGAAGACTCCCTTCTTCACCAATTTTTGCAAGAGGATTTGTGTTCCTTTTATTGCTTTTAAATTTTTTTATTTCTAGTAGAAGCATTCCTCTACTTGTCTTGGAGAAAGAACACAAATTCAAGTTAATCAAATTGCCTTATTTTTAATTTTCTGTTGTAATTGTTACTGTAGTTCCAGCATTTATTCTACTTCCTCTCCCTAATTACTCTAGGCCTCCACTTTCCTAGAGTGATCTTAGGTAGTGGACTTTTTAATCTCTTAAGTTTCAGCTTAGCATTTTAGGTGTTAGGACTCTTTTGTCACAATTCGCACTTTGCCCATATTATTTCAAAACACAAAAAAAAAATATATACATTTAAAATACCAAAAAGACAGTTGAGATGTGTTTTTAGCAAGAGAATTGAATTGCAATTTTTGCCTCCTTGGACGACCCTAGATACTCCCCTATCTAGGATATAAATTTAAAAGCGAAGGCGGATTTACGTGTTGCAACGACACTAAATTACCTAATTAACAAATCACGTATTTTCGCTATCAATCTTCTTCCAGAAGGTCGTAAGAGGATGACCACGGGATGCTCCATGAATGGGGGTGAGAGGCGGGAAAAATATTTTGTTTTCTACTTTAGAGGAGCATCTTGAGCTTGGGACAAGCACACTTTAGAACCTTGGAGCTGGTGAGGGAGAGAAAGGAAGAGATGAAGAAGAATGGGAGGTGTAGGGTCCTTTTATAGTGAGGGAGAGGGGACATTTTGTGTATGGGGAATTTAGTGACATCAAAGGCATCGTTGAAGCTCCACCCTAAATGTCACTGAAAGGCCTGCTAGCGCTCGCGTACACGCACACTTATGTACGCTGGCGCTTACTCACCTACAGTTGTTGTGCGGATGAATCTCGACCATTGGATCCAGGATAAATGGCTACGGGTGCGTGCTGATCGTGAGCTCAGCTGGTGTGTTAGATTAGGTGTTGAACCGGGCGTATGATCGTGTGTGAGCATGCATCCACATCTGCACTCATCTGTTACTCCGTGTGGTTGCATCTCGACCGCTCGATCATGATCGAGTGATTGAATTTGGGCGTGCCTTGCCGCTAGGCTGGATTTGAGTAGCTGGAGGAGTCGAACGTGCGCCACAGCTTTGAAAGTGGCGTTTGCGAGCACTGTGCTACGTGCTCACAAGTGCTGGAATTTTGAATTTACAGCAGCCGATGGTTAAGAGATCTTGGCTGTTGGATTTTCATCCAACGGCTAAGATCGTGCCATGGAGGCACTTTTGAAGAAGGGCGGGTGACGTTGGGTGATTTGGATGGTGACACGTGGCACCATCCAGACCATCCATCTTCTTTTTTTTGTAGAGGATGCCATGGTGCTCGGATCAAGATGATTTTCATGTTGGTGGACTACGATCGTTGCTCTGGTTCCATCCATACTGTTGGATTTTTCATCTGAGGCCCATAAAGATGTCGCATAGCCCCTTGGCCATTGATCTTCCTCGAACTGCATAAGGTGCTATGGGATTCCGATGAAGACAATTTTGGAGGCGTTGGACTCCGATTATCGTCCTGTTCTGATCCATATGGTCGGATCATCAATCCGATGCTCCGAATTAAATCTCCTATCCTGGCCATAAAAGGATGCAATTAACCTAAAATTTATACAGACTACTCTAAATGCAGAATGATGCATGCCATGCAATATTTATAACATGGAATGCATATCTAAGCTTAGGAACATGCATAAATAGGCGATTTATCCTAATTAAATGTGTCTTCATCATTCCCCCATGTCTATTGTTTGCTACTCGCTAGCAAAATCAAACTAAATGCTATGTATAAAAACAGAATTAGGATCTGATTACTTAAGCGAGATTTGTTGATTACTGAAATGCTTGGTTCGGGACAACCGGGTTTTATTGTTATAACGTTGTAGTATAGCCAGTTATTACCAACATTTCAAATATATAAATTTTTTTACTCGGAAAATAAAAGAGTTCCCGAGGTCGAACTCAGGGAGCAAGTTGTATTCTAGAGATATACATGTTTCTTTTACAAAATAAAGAAAGAGAGAGGGAAAGAATTTGTTGTTCTCTTTGTTTTCTCCTCGTGATGTTCTTTCTTTCTTTCTTCAGATCTCCTTCTTCTTCTTCCTTGGTTTCTGTCTTGGCCTCTCTTCTTCTTTTTTTCTGCAGTCTCTTCTGTGAAGGTTTGTTCTTCCTTGGCTCTGCTGTACTTCTTCTCTGCAGCCTTTCCTCTTCTTCTGCCTTGCTCAGCCTCTTCTTTAGAGTTTCTTCTTGTTTCTCCTCCCTGCGGCTAAGTGTCAGCTTCTTCTTTTCTTTTTCAGCCAGGGACGTCACCCCTCCTTTCTTCTTTTCCCTTCAGGCCGTCGTCTGATTTCCAAATCAGACGACTTAACTACCTGTTGCTACAGTCAGCTTCCTTCTTCTTCCGCGGGTCTTCTTCTTCGCCTGTGCCTGCACACTTCAGAGTTTTTCGTCAGAGGCAAAACCTACTCTACCCTCCCCCCCCCGCGTCTCTCTCTCTCTCTCTGAAACCACTCTTGGGAAAGCTCTCCCAGAGCTGCCGGGTAACCGGGTTCGGGTCAGGCCCGGGTCCAGGCCCACCGGCGTGCGTGGTGGGCGAGGAGTGCAGGTCAGTCTTAAGTCGGGTCGGGTCGGGTCAGGTCCGCGGGGCGTGAGCGCGGACGAGACCGGGTAACCGGGCGGGTGAAGGGGACCTCACCCCGTGTGCTGAGGCAGTAAGCCTCCAGCACTTTTGCATCTTATGTCGCTGCGACTCTTCAGGCTCTTCCGAGGTGGGACTAAATGTCCCACCTCAATTGCGCGCCCGCAGCGGGGAAATCAGCGGGAGATTGCGGCGTCACGCGAAGCTTTCTGCCTTAGCTGCGAGCCTGGTGTTTTGCCAAAACGCCTCGCAAGGCCTGGGAGTTGAATCTGGGCGTGGCGCTGAGCGTGGCGCGCCTGTAGCTGCAGGTGGAAGCAGTTCCTCCCGCGCGGCAATGGCGGCGGAGGTCGGGTGGTCTGTTCACAAGAAAACGGCCTCTCGGCCTAATCAGAAAGTGCCAGGAGCTTCGCCAGGGTGCGGCGAAGCTCGTGTGGGTGGTGGCGAGGCGCGGGGCGGCGTGCGAGGGCTGCCCTAGGTCGGACTGTGGGTCGGAGGATGGGTCTATTCGGTGGGGTTGCAGAGGGTGATGTGGGGGAAGTGGCAGGGCGGAGGTTGATCAGGGTGAGGAGGCGGAGGTCCTGCGGTGGTCGGCGAGCCGTGTGGGTCGCTGAGGTGATGGGAGCGGCTCGCCGGAGGGTGGTCGGAGACGAAGGGGGTGACGATGGTCAGGGTCGGTCGAGGGCTTAATTGAATAAATTGAAAGCGGGGAAAGAAAGAGGAGAAGAAGGGGAGTAGCTCTAGCTTACTTGCAGGGACGAAGGGGGAGGAACAGGGCGACAGTCGTATCGACTGTCGCCGGAGAAGACGATGCTCAGGGAAAGGGGCGGCGGCGAGCAGAGAGCCGGAGAGGCGCCAGCTGGGTGCGGCGTGGCGCGGGAGGAGCAGGGGAGGAAGTCTCTGCTGCTGGTATTGCGGCAGAGCGAAGAGGTGGAGGGGGAGGAAACCGCCGGAGCTGGTGAGCATCTGCCGGAGGAAGAAGAGAGGAAAGTTGGGGATTTTCTCCGTCAGATCCAGGCTGCCCCGGTCGGTGGAGCAACGGGGGGTATTTATAGGGATCAAACAGGGAGGAAGGCTGAGGGAGACGACGTGTCTCCCTCGCCAGAGGATGGCCGGAAACAAGAACCCATACCGTCCGTGCGTTCGCACGGCCGGTATGGTGGGTTACAACGACCAGGGGGGTGTCCCTGCGACGGCTGACGACGCAGGGCACCCCCGGTTTACTTGCCAGGTCCCCCACCTCACCCTGCGCGGCGCCATGCTCCGCGCAAGGTCGCCGGAGCATGGTGCTGGCAGGTTTTGCAGGGGGGACCTGATCGCAAAGAACGAAGGAGAGTTAGGGGCCAAAATGCGAGGGTTCAAAAGTTGAGGGCCAAAGTGTAAATATATGAGGACCAAAGTGTAAAGTCGGTCAAGGAGGTTTCTTCTTAGGCTCAAGTTTTTATACATGACTAATTAGGACCTAAGGAATCTGATGGTGAATTTCATTTCTATATTAAACCTTGTTTGACCGGTCAATTTACGCAAAAACCCAAATTAAGTTATTAATTGGGCATGGTTCTCAATGTAGGTCAAAATGGGTTCTAAAGGCCAAATTGAAGGTTCTAAACCCTAGAGATTATTTTTCTATGAATTTTAGAGGGTTTATTCTATTTTTACTTTGCCTCGAACCTTGTGAATTGAAGTGGGTTGTTTTAGGGTTACAGATTATCATTTAGTTTCTTGGAATTGCTGTAGCCCTCGCTAGATCATTTCATCCCACTTTTATTCTTATTAAGCTGCTTTGACCTATGTTTGGGCCCTGAATTACCCTGTATGCAGATTATACTGGTAAAATTGCATTTTTACCCCTTATGACTTATTTTCTTCTTAAACTCAGAATTCTCTGAGTTAAGCCTTTCCTTGAGATATGTAGGAGCTTTTATCCTTTGTATTAGGTCAAAATGAGCTAGTTATGGCTCATGATGAGGTTCTCATCAATTACATTAGAAAATTTCAACTAAGAACCTAATTACAAAAACTCAACAGTGCCTGGGTGTTTGCCAAAATGCTGACTGCCCAAGTCCTCACCTTATCTTGAAAAGGGAAGATATATTTTTTTTTTCTATTTTTCTTCTTTTCTAATTTTTTTGGATTTTTGAGTTTAGGGTTTCGGAGTAGCTTTCTACGGCTACCTAACCCACCCATGAATCGAAAAGAACTTTAAGTTCTAAGCATCTTTGTGAATGTGATAGACTCACTAAGTGACTGTTAAAATGGAATTCATGTTTCTATGACCCTAGGTGACCTTAAGAGTTTTTGCCTAAAGGTTTATCTTTTCGATCGGTAGCTTTCTTCCTACTTTTTTTCTTTTTTTATGGGGTCAAACATAAGGGTGAACCCAATGTATATCTCCCCAGTTTATTTTACTTCCCCGCTTCTTCCCTAAGTGTTTTGGGAATTATTTGTGCATTTTTGTGAGCTGGGCTTTGGACAATCGATCAATGGGTTGTTACTTACAATAACTTGCCAGCCATATTCGTGCGGTGAAGTATTTTTTATTTTTCTATTTTTATTTTTTTCTTTTTATTTTTGAGTATCATTTTTTTTCTTTTTCTAAGTAGGTGGCTTCCCTGATATAAGATTTACCTAAAGGCAGCAGGAAGAGAATGGTCATGTGGCTGGGCTCTGGACAATCGGCCGATGAGCTATTACCACCGACAACTTGCCAGCCATACTACGCTAGACAATTCATTAGCTACCCAATTTCTATAAAAATTGTCAGAAAGTGAGTCGGTGCAAATAGTGTGTATATGCTTAGACTTAAAGTCTCCTTGAATCAGAGGGTGGGTTGATAAGTCGTGCACTTATTATCCCAATTTATTTACCAAATTAAAATAAAATTAACTTGGCGAGGAATCGAGACCAAGTCCACCTTTTAGTGGATACCTGGGCTAATTAAGCCTGAAGACTTGAAGAGTTTAAGTATTCAAGTCCTATTGTATCATTTCCTAAAGTTAATAACTAATAATGCCTAAGTTCTCTTCTCCTAATTCTAATTTTTTATATTTTAGAAATTTGATTTTTTTAAAAAGAAAATAAAAGAAATTCCACTGAGCTAACGAAATAATTTCAGAATTAAGTATCCACCCCCCAAGCCTAAATGATGCAATGTTCTCATTGTAAAAATAAAGACATGAAAAGGGAGGAATAAATAAAATATCACTTGAATATTGTGACAATCTGGTTGGCTCTGCAGAGAGAAAGGAGTATACACATGTGATAAGTTTATTGCCTTTAGCTAGGCATAATTTACAAACAAAGAGAAGGTTAAGAATTCACAAGTGTGGGTTAAGATTAGAATTAAAAGATTGATCCTAGAACCTGCCAGAAGAAGATGTCCATAGATGTGGACTAGATTATGGTGCAGACCCATGCCCCAGGGTCTAGTAGTTTTAAGGCTCTAGATGAAAATCACTCAGAATCGGAGATTGTTGTGTTTGCGGGGCCAGGCCTATGGTTTGGTGGTGTGCAACCGAAGACTAAAGTGGCGGACAATGGGTAGATCTGATTTACTAGGTTCATATGTCCACTTAGAGTTTATCTCAGAAAGATAGTCAATTGTTATGTACTTGGGTTGCACATCCTCAATGTCGAAATTATCATAAGGGTCCTGGTATAAGGTAGGTGGTTTCAAGTCAACAGGAACCCTTAAATCCAAAATTGTAATTCCCTCAGAATTAGCCTCCTGGATTTTAACTTCCAAATTCCTATCCTCCAAGTTCAAGTGTTCAGTTTTCGGGACCTCAAAATCGTTGTACACCCCATCTAAAATATCCAAGTCCAACAATTGTGGTTGAATCAGGATTGACTTGGGTACAATGATTTCCAAATCAAAATCATAATCACTCCCTTTGAGGTGTGGTTGAGGGATGCGGCTATTGATTAAATCTTTTAGTAAAATCAGGATTCAAATTGTCCAAGTTAGCCTCAATAGCATCACATTCTTCAATGATTGGGCTATCGAATAGTTCATCAGAACACTCAGGCCCGTTTGTCTCACTAAAACCAGTTTCTTTGAGCTCAAGTGAGACCTCGCCTATAGATTCTTCACCCTTACAATCAAAGAATTCTTGATCCTCATTTATATATGTCTCAAAATCATATGTTGTTCCTTGGTCTATAGAGACATATTTTTCCTCACTCCCTGGCTCAAGGATCTCAGGTGAGAAAATTGATTTACCCTCAATGGGTTGTTTCAGAGCAATCTAGAAATCCTTAGTATGAGAAAATGTGTCCCCCCCGACAGGCGCCTGAGCGGGTTCTAACATTGGCTCTCTTGAAGGGGGTTCATCCTGGGAATCATCCCAAGATTGGACTAAGACAACCACAAATCTCATCCTCAATCTTGACAACTTCCCAAATAAAAACTCACTCGATCCCTTATTCATAACATCATGGAGCCAATCCAATAAAGAACTATTAAGTTCATCAATCATTTTGATCATAGGCTCCAATGCTTCAGCGCATGGTGTTGGCTGAGCTTCTAAAGATTGTATGGTGTTCCTCAAGTTAGCCAACACCTTGTCTTGGTCCTGGTTCACCTGAACCAAATGGTTCGGTTCAGGGTTGGGTGGGTTTGGGTTAAAACTAAGGTAGTTAAGAAATTGAGGTTCTTGGGTTCCTCCTTAATAGTAGGTCATTTTGGGTTGTTCAAAGAGAGGTGCTGACTTATTTCAGTATAATCCTTGAAAAGGTAGGTGGTATAATCATCATATCCTTCTTGATTGTAGATCGACTTAGGTTGATTATTGATGTAGACACAATTATTGAGGGTAAAATGTCTATTCATGCAAGTTCCTAGGCTTAGATTTGCATTTCATGTTATAAATATTGCATAGCATGCATTATTTTGCATTTAGAGTAGTATATAATTTAGGTTAATTGCATCCTTTTTATGGTCAGGAGAGTAGGATATTTATTTCGAAGCCTTGGATTGATGATTTGACTGTACGGATCTGATCAAGACGACGATCGGAGTCCAACGCCTCCAAAATTGCCTCGATCGGAGTCCCGTAGCACCATATGTAGTTCGAGGAAGATCAATGGCCAAGGGACTAGGTGATATAATTTGGAGCTTCAAATGAAAAATCCGACCGCGTGGATGGATTTGGGTCGACGATCGCAGCCTAACGGCATGAAAATCGACTCAATCTGACCTCTGTAGCAACCCCTACAACGAAAAGAAGATGGACGACCTAGATTGCGCCACGTGGTGTAGCCCAGGCTGCCCATGCGCACACATGTGCGGAGGCACGCAGGCGTACAGCGCAATGCGCGATGCCCGCGTGTGGCAAAGAGCGCACACAGCGCAACGCCAGTGGAGCAAGGGGCGGGCGCGTGCTTGGTTGGTGCCAGCCCCCAACGACGCATGAGCTGGATCTATAGCGACGCTTACAGCTGTCGCTAATTCTTCGCACACCAGCAAAGCCAACTGCAGGCATGAGTGGACCTGAGTTGCCTACAGCGACGCTTCCAGCGATGGCCTAGATGTCAGTAATGGTCCCATACCTATTTTTGCCTCTTCTCCTCCACTATAAAGGACCTACACCCCCTCCCGTCAAAGCATCTCTACCTACTCTACTCCCACCTACTCCTAAGCTCTAGCAAACCTACCAACGCTCCATTAGAGCTTGTTCTCAAGCTCCCAAGGCTCCTATTAGTGTAGGAAGGAAACCTTTGCCTCACCAAATATTTGTCCATCTTCCCATCCCATTCATAGGTCGCCTTGGAGCTGTCCTCCCACCTCCATTCCGGTAGCAGATCACCTCTGTCTTCTCACCTCCATTTTGGAGCCACACCGAAGCTTTCTTCTACTCGATGTCCTCCTGCAACGCACCTTCGTCGTCCCGCTCCTTACCTCCTTTGTCCGAGCTTCCGGCAGGCTCCATCATCTCGCTGAACAGCTGATTCAGGAGATTTGCTCTCACCCCCCTCTTTTTTTATGCTTTCATAGTTGATTGTAATAAACATTGAAGTGATATCTATACCATTTTTGTTCCATCTCTATCTTGTGATTCGTTTGCTTGTTTTCTTCTTACAAAAATAAAAAAATAAGAAAACCCTAAAATATCGAAAAGAAACAAATCGAAGCGCGGTTTTTAGTTAAAGTAAACGTCACCTCCCTATGTTAGACCTGGGACTCCCTTGGAGTTTAGGTATAAATTTTATCTGATCGACGTGTTTTGCAACTACGACGACAGGTTACTTGTAACCCCAATTTCTAACATGCGAAACACGTGTGATCATCTTGGTGCCGTTGCTGGGGAGGCAACGGAATTTACTTTATTCTTTTCTGCGCTTCTTTGCATTTACATAGCACTAACCCAACTTGTCGTTGATCTACTGTCTTGCAGGTACCCTAGCATGGAGATCCAAGTGCGGTAGACCGGAGTAAAGTGTGGGTAGAGTGTTTTGTAAGTGTTCCCCACATTCCCCCCCACTAGTTCATTTTGCCACAATCATAACCAAGACCTAATCTACTTAGGTGTGCATAAACTCTAGGATAGACTTTGTATGTCTTGTTTGCGACCTTCACCCATCTCACCCACATCTTATAAAAAAAAACAAAAAGATATTTTCTGTGGGATGAATCAATTTACACACTTTATATACCCACATCAAATGCACATAACCTGACTTGATTTTCATCTACTCAACTGGGATTCAGACCTATGGACCCGGTACACGACTTAAACACATAAAAGAGTAGAAATCATATTAGGTTAATCACTTTTCCTGTGTGCATTAATCAATGGTGCATTTGGGCCGATTAATTGAATTGTTTGGGCCGCACCACCTAATCTAAAAGAGATTCATTTTGTAGTTGCCCCATTGGATTCAATACTTAGGTCAAGCTAGGCACTCCACAGTTTCTTGATTTACAAAGAAAAAATACTTGAACTCGGCTTTCAAAACTTGGATTGCCTCGCAAAACTTGATTGAATATACCTAGTAATTGAATCCTAAAAGCTACTAAGCAAGATTCGAACCTTAAAACTCACCTCATCATTAATAATCTTGCTTGAAAACCTCTTGGTTGTGCACATTCACACATTCTCAAAAAAATCATTAAGGGCACAACCCATTAAGGGCCCATCACATTCTAGAAGCACGATTGTCCCAAGCCTAACTAAAATTGAATAGACGTTGGCCTTAAGGACTGGTTCGCTCTACGGGATCCAGACTGAGATTATTCACGATTAACCTACTTCTACTAGTCAATCTGATGCCTAGCTAGGGGAGTGATGTAAACACATTTGTTGAGGGTAAAATGTCTATTCATGCATGTTCCTAGGCATAGATTTGCATTTTATGTTATAAATATTGCATAGCATGCATCATTTTGCATTTAGAGTAGTTGTATATAATTTAGGTTAATTGCATCTTTTTTGTGGTTAGGAGAGAAGCATATTTATTTCAGAGACTCGGATTGATGATCCAACCGTACAGATCTGATCGAGACGATGATCGGAGTCCAACGCCTCTGAAATTGCCTCGATCGGAGTCCCGTAGCACCATATGCAATCCGAGGAAGATCAACAGCCAAGGGACTAGGAGACATAATTCGAAGCTTCAAATGATAAATCCGACCGCGCGATGGATTTGAGTCGACGATCGTAGCCTAACGGCGTGAAAATCGACTCAATCCGACCTCTGTAGCAGGCCCTACAACAAGAAGAAGATGGATGGCCCAGACTACGCCATGTGGCGCAGCCCAGGCCGCCAGCACACGCACGCACGCAGCAGTGAGGGTGTGCACGCGGGCTCACAGGCGCGCATGCGCGTAGCGCCAGCGCGTGGGCACGCGCTCGTGCACGGCAAGGCAGGAGTGGTGCCAGCGTAGCATGAGGTGGACTACAGCAACGCATGAGGTGGACTTACAGCGACGCTTACAGCCATCGGTAATTCATCGCATGCCAGCAGGGCCAGCTAAGGGTGTGAGTGGAGGTGAGTTGTCTATAGCAAAATTTCCAGCGATGGTCTGGAGGTCGCTAAAGGCCCTTTATCCATTTTTAGCCTCTTCTCCCCCACTATAAAAGGACCTACACCCCCTCCCTTCAAAGCCATCTCTACCTACTCTACTCCTACCTACTCCCAAGCTCTAGCAAGCCTAGCAACGCTATGTTAGAGCTTGCTCTCAAGCTCCCGAGGTGCCTATTAATATAGCGAGCCTCTGCCTTCTCACCTCCAACTTCCCATCCCCATTCATAGGTCACCTTGGAGCTGTCCTCCCACCTCCTTTCCGATAACAGATCAACTTCGTCTTCTCACCTCCATTCTGGAGCTATGCCGAAGCTTTCCTCAACCCGACGTCCTCCAGCATCTCACCTCCATCGTCTCTCTCCCCACCTCCTTCGTCCAAGCTTCCGCCAGGTGCCGTTGTCTCGCCGAACAGCCGATTCGGGAGATTTCCACTCACCTCCCTCTCTTTATATGCTTTCATAGTTTCTTGTAATTGACATTAGAAGTAATATATATCAGATTTATTCCAGATCTCTATCTTGTGATACGTTTTCCTGATTTCTTTTATTTCAAAAATACAAGAAAATATCAAAACCCTAAAATACCAAAAAGAAACGAATCGAAATGCGATTTTCAAGTAAAGTAAATGTCGCCTCCCTGTGTTCGACCCGGGACTCCCTTGGAGTTTCGGTGTAAATTTTATTTGATCGACGTGTTTTGCAACTACGACAACGGGTTACTTGTAACCTCGATTTCTAACACGCGAAACACGATCGACCATTTTGGCGCCGTTGCCGGGGAGGCAACGGAATTTACTTTGTTGTTTATCGTGTTTCTTTGCATGTACATAGCACTAACCCTACTTGCCTTTGATCTACTATCTTGCAGGTACCCTAGCATGGAGATCCAAGTGCGGTAGACCGGAGTAAAGTGCGGGTAGAGTGTTTTGTAAGTGTCCCCCACACCACCCCCACCTTAGTTTTCATTCGATAACCTAATAACTCAAACCCAAATCAACTTAGGTGCTTTTTATAAACCCTAGGATAGATTTGGTTGTTTGTTTGCCACCTCCACTCACCTCGCCATCCACATAAATAAAAAAATAAAAAAAAGTGTTATCTGATTATGGGATTTCTGAAAGCTACACACTTAACACCCGCAACTTCTTATCATAAGGCACACAATCACTTTGATTCTACCACTTAATCGGGATCTGACCTGTGGACCCGGTACACTTCAACTCAATACACATAAGTGAGTAGAAATCTGAATAGGTTAAACATTCTTATGTGCCTTAACTAAGTGGTGTAACAGGCCAATTGATTGAGCTGTTTGGGCCGCACCACTCAATCTAAAACTGATCCATTAAGTAGCTTGCCACTTAGGGTTGATTCTTAGGGCTGAACCAAGAACTCCACATTATTTTCGATTTTTAAAGGAACATATCATCACCCGTGCTTTCAAAATTTGGAGTGTTCTCCTAAACTTGATTGAATATACCTAAGAATTAAACCCTAAAAGCTACTAAACAAGGTTAAATCCTAAAAGACACATCATCAAATAACCTTGTTTGAGAACCCTGGTTGTGCACGCACACACATTTTAACTGATCATTAAGGGCACAACCCATTTAAAGGGCCCATCACATTCCTGAAGCACCATTGTCCCAAGCCTAACTAAAATTGATTAGACATTGGCCCTAAGGACTGGTTCTCTCGTCGGGATCCAGATTGAGATTGTTCACGATTAACTTGCTTATACTAGTCAATTTGATGTCTAGCTAGGGGAGTAGCATCAAACGATCGCAGCTGGGGGGTACACTAGGAACCGGAGGTGCAAGCCAAAGGAAGAACCTTCTCCCCAGTCCCTCCTAACTGGTTGGATTGCCAGGACATAAGTAGAGTAAATCGTCCAATAAATCATCCATAATCTTAGGATGGATTCTGAGAGTCTGTAGACCTTTAGGCTACCCAACCTTAGGACAGGCTAGTATTTTTGTATTGCAGGGCTCCTTTCTCTTCTGATTTCCCTCTTACTTCACCATGTACCCTTCCACATCCTACACACATTTCATAGCCTATCCTCCTACCACCACTCATCCCCAAGATGATTACTATCTTGACTTGACTTGTAATTAACCATCCACTAGCCGGGATGTCTTTGATTTGGGATATGAATCCAGACCTCAGTGTCTGTTGAATGTATACGAACGCTACGCTAACGTGTTCGGTTTTGGAAAACCTGTCGTTGTAGTTCGAAAGCGAAGAATTCGTGTTCAACAAATAAAATTTATATCAAAATTAGAATTCCAGGTCGAACACAGGGAGGAGGACGTTTGATTTAAAAACTGTGTTTCTTTTTATTTGTCACAGAATAATTCAATTTAAAACTATCTAATTATTTACAATAAATAGAAGAGAGAGAGAGAGAGAGAGTAAGAGAGAAAGAGAATATTATAAAGAGAAATCAAAATGAGATGTAGAATAAACAAGGAATTTTTCATTGAGGAGATTGTTCATTACAACTAGAAAGCATAAAACAATTACTCTAGAAAGTGATAAATTTACTCTAGAAAGAATTAAAAGAATGAAGGGAGAAATGTCCTCCTCGACGATTGCTTGGAGGACGAACAAGACTACACTAGAAAGCAGTAAATCTATACTAGAAAGCAGTAAAAAGAATAGGGAGAGAGAAATCCTCCTCGACGGTTGCTTGGAGGATGAGCCAGACGGGGTGATGCCTGGACGAAGGAGGACGAAGCAGAAGAACGGGAACGAAGCAGCACGCCGTCGTCGTCGCGGGATCCACTTCCGAAGGGGAATGAAAATTGGACTTTATCTCGCGAGAAGCATCCCGGCTGTGGGACAAGCTTCTCTTGAGCTTTGGAGGGGTAGAGAGGAGAAGGAAGGGATGAGAATTTCGTATGGAGGGGGTCTCCTTTTATAGTTGCAAGGAGTGGGGGAAAAATGGACATTACAACTTCAAAATAATAAATGAGGGGTCTTTAGTGACGGATAAATCCGTCACTAAAGCCCTGACGAGGGCGTAGCTTCCGCGCCCACGCGCTCCGCTTCAACTGCCCGCACGCTCAACGCTATCGCATGCACAACGATCCTCAGCCGTCCGATCGCAAGATCGGATGGCTTAAGATGCGTCTCCGCCCACTGCGTTGCGTGCCCGCCCGCATGCAATCGCGCGTCCGCGCCGCGCGTGGACGCTATCGGGCGCGCGCGGCCGTCCGATCTCCATCTGACGCTCCACCCGTGCCCAATCGCCTGCGCCTCCAACCCTCTGCTGCTGCTCGAACCCGCGCCCGCTGGTCGGGTAAGCGTGCTCGACTGCTGCGCTACGGGGCGCGAGTGGTCGAGTGGACGCTTTTAAGCACGGTCGACCACAGTTGTTGGATCAAGATCCAACTGCGGAGAGTGAGAGGGTGCGGGGCCTTCGTAGAATGCGTGCGGCCGTTTGGGCGAGTGAGATGGCGCCACGTGGCTCCATCTTGGCCGTCCATCTTCTGGAAGTTGTAGATGGTGCCACGGATGTCGGATTGACTTGATTTTTGCGTCGTTGGGCTGCGATTGTTGATCCGAATTCATCCGTGCGGTCGGATTTGTCATCTAAAGTGCGGATTTTCACCATCCTGGCCCTTGATCTTCTAGGGTTCCCCGGTCACTATCTGATGCTACGGATGTCTGATTAGGGCAATCTTGGAGTCGTTGAACGCCAATCGTCGCCCTGATCACATCCATACGGTTGGATATTTGATCCGAGGCCCCAATAAAATGTTTGCCCTGTCCAAGCACATAAAAGGAGACAATTAACCTCCATTTTATTCAAACTACTCTAAATGCAAGATGATGCATGTTATGCAATATTTATATCATGAAATGCAATCCTATGCTTAAGAACATGCATAAATAGACATTTTAAGTAGTGTAAATGTGTTTACATCAGTGTCCAGGGCCTAACCCTGGACAACAAGACCATGATTATTATCCTTCCCAAAGCTATAATGATTGTGGATCACCATCCTTTGATGACCAAACCAACCCAATCTACAATCAGGAAGGATATCATGATTATAACACCTACCCTCCACAGTATTCCACTGAATATAGGTCGCCACCATCCTTTGAACAACCTAGAACAACCTACTTTCTCGGAGGGACCCGAGAACCTCAACATCTTGACTCCCCTAGATTCAACCCAAACCCACCCAAACCTGAATCGAACCAGTCAGTTCAAGTGAACTAGATCCAAGATAGAGTGTTGGCTAATTTAAGGAACACCATACAATCTTTAGAAGCCCAGCCAACACCATGCGCTGAAGCATTGGAGCCTATGATCAAAATGATTGACGAACTTAATAGTTCTCTATTGGATTTGCTCCAAAGTGTTAGGGATAAGGACCTGGGTGAGTTTCTTCTTGGGAAATTGTTGAGGTTGAGGATGAAATTTGTGGTTGCACTAGTCAAATCTTGGGATGATTCTCAAGATGAACCCTCTTCACGAGAGCCAATGCCTGAACTCGCTCAGGCGCCTGTCGGGGGGGATACATATTCGGAGATTGGAGATGACCAGATTGGTCTAGAGCAACCCTTTGAGGATGAACCGATTGATTCACTCGAGATACCCAAGTCAGGAAACGAAGAAAATTATGTCTCCTTGGATGATGAAATGACTTGTGATGTTGAGACATATACAAATGAGGATCATGAATTCTTTGATTTTGAGGGTGAGGAATCTCTTAGTGAAGTCTCAATTAAGCTTGAGGAGAATGATTTTAGTGAGACATACAGGCTCGAGGAGTATGACGACCAATTTGGTAGCCCAACTACTGAAGATTTTGATTCGGTTGGGGCTAACTTAGAGGATCCGATACCAGACGACTCAATTAGTAGCCCCATTCCTCAACCACACCCCGAAGAGCTGAATGAACGTACTTTTGAGATCATTGTGCCCAAGTCAATCCTGATTCAGCCACAATTGTTGGACTTGGGTACTTTAGATGGGGTGTACAATGATTTGGAGGTCCCGGAAACCTTGATTTCAGAGGATAGGAAGTTGGAAATAAAAATTTGGGAGGTTAATTTTGAGGGAAAAACAAGTTTGGATATAGGGGTACCTATTGACCTGAAACCACCTATCTTCTATACGGAACCTTATGATATCTTTCACGTGCGACCTAAGCCTGAAATAACTGATTATTTTTCTGAACTAGATGTTAAGTGGACAACCGCACCTATTGAACCATCTTTACCCATTGTGACACTTTGGTCTTGGGTTGCACACCACTAAACCATAGGCCCAGCCCTGCAAACACAACAACCTTCAGTTCTGGGTGATTTTCACCCAGAACCTGAGAACCACTAGACCCTGAGGCATGGGTCTGCATCATAATCTCGTCCACATCTGTGGACATCTTCTGAGGACGGGTTTCAAGATCAACCTTTTGATTTTGACTCTGACCTGCACTTGTGAATTCTCAATTTCTTCTTTGTATGTATGTTCTGCCTAGCTGAAGGCATTAAATTTAGCATGTGTGTATATACTCTTCTATCTGTGGAGCTGACCGGATTTTCACGACAATCAGGTGATGTTCTGTTTACTCTGCCCTTTTCATGTCTTTATTTTTACAATGAGGACATTGCATCATTTAGGCATGGGGGGGTGGATAATCAATTCCTGAAATCATTATGTTAACTCTGTAGAATTTCTCTTAGTTTCTTATAAAATTAAAAAAAAATTGAAAATTGAAAAAAGATTAAAAAAGCAATTAAGAAAAGAGAACTTAGGCATTTGGAAGTTATTAACTTTAGGAAATATTACGAGAGGACCTAAACACCTAGACTCTTTAGGTCTTCGGGCTTAATTAGCCTTGGTGTCCACTCAAATGTGGACTTAGTCTCGAGTCCTTGCCAATTAAAATTCGTTTTAATTTGGTAAATAATTTGGGATGATAAGTATGTGACTTATCAACCTGCCCTCTGATTTGGGAGGACTTTAAGCCTAAGCATCTGCACACATTTTTTTTGCACTGACTCACTTTCTGACGATTTTTACGGAAATTGGGTAGCTAATGGACCGACTTGGGTGATATGGCTGGCAAGTTGTCGATGGTAACAGCTCATCGGCCGATTGTCTAGAGCCCAGCCACAAGACCATTTTCGTTGTACTACCTTTTGGTAAATCTTAGATTAGGGAAGCCACCTACTTAAAGAAAAAAAAAAGAAACACTCAAAAAGAAAAGAAAAAAAAGAAAAAGAAAAAGGATAAAATAAGAAAACAAATAAAATCACACTTCATCGCATGAGTATGGCTGGCAATTTGTCGGTGGTAATAGCTCATCGGCCGGTTGTGCAAAACCCAGCTCACAAAAAAAATGTACAATAATTCCCAAAACACTTAGGGAAGAAGCGGGGAAGTAGAATAAATCGAGGAGATATACATTGGGTTTACTCTTGTGTTGACCTCATAAATAAAAGTAGGGAGAAAGCTACCGATCGTAAAGATAAACCTTTAGGCAAGGTCACTTAGGGTCGTAGAAACCCGAAGTCCGTCTTAACTACCGTTTTGTGAGTCTATCACTTTTTCACAAAGATGCTTAGTACTCAGAGTCCTTTTTAAGCTTTGGGCGGGTTGGGTAGCCGTAAAAAGTTATCCCGGAACTCTCAAACTCCAAATGTACAA
This sequence comes from Thalassia testudinum, assembly GCA_037157565.1. NCBI lineage: Eukaryota > Viridiplantae > Streptophyta > Magnoliopsida > Alismatales > Hydrocharitaceae > Thalassia > Thalassia testudinum. The sequence goes on from JAZHRO010000031.1 coordinate 176,054,441, forward strand.
AAAAATTAGAAAAGAAGAAAAAAAAAAAATATCTTCCCTCCTCAAATAAGGCGAGAACATGGGCAGTCTGCATTCTGGCAGACACTCGGGTACTGTTAAGTTTTCGTAGTTTAGGACCTTAGTTAAAATTTCTATTGTTAATAAATGACTTAGGCCTAAGTGATCTAATCCTAATTCTACTTTTATACAAAGCATATAGTTTAATTTTGCTAGGGACTAGCAAAAGATAGGCATGGGGGTATGATGTAAACACATTTATTGAGGGTAAAATGCCTATTCATGCATGTTTCTAGGCTTAGATTTGCATTTCATGTTATAAATATTACATAGCATGCATCATTCTGCATTTAGAGTAGTTGTATATAATTTAGGATAATTGCATCTTTTTTGTGGTTAGGAGAGAAGCATATTTATTTTGGGGCCTCGGATTGATGATCCAATCATACGGATCGGATTGAGATGATGATCGGAGTCCAACGCCTCTGAAATCGCCTCGATCGGAGTCCCGTAGCATGATATGCAGTTTGAGGAAGATCAACGACCAAGGGACTAAGAGACATAATTTGAAGCTTCAAATGATAAATCTGTCCGCGTGGATGGATTCGGGTCGAAGATCGCAGCCTAACGGCGCGAAAATCGACTCAGTCCGACCTCTGTAGTAGCTCCTACAACAAGAAGATGGACGGCCCAGACTGCACCACGTGGCGCAGCCTAGGCTGCCAGCACACGCACTCAGCACTGCACGTGCGCAGCAGCGTGGGTGCATGCGCGGGCGCGCCGGCACGCATGCGCGCAGCGCCAGTGCGTGAGCACGCACTCGTGCGCGGCAAGGCAGGAGCGGCGCCAGCGCAGCGTGAGGTGGACTACAGCGACGCATGAGCTGGACTTACAACGACGCTTACAACCGTCGGTAATTCATTGCATGCCAGCAGGGCCAGCTAAGGGCGTGAGTGGAGGTGAGCTATCTACAGCAATGCCAGCATGCCAGCGATGGTTTTCTATTCTATTAAGTAGGAATAAAGCAGTAAAATGTGAAGAGCTTAGGTCCATCCTAGCCCTTGGATAGCCTAGAGACTTCCCCAAGCCTTAGCCACCCTTATATTAGGTCACAATACCCTAGGAAGCCCTAAAACCCTAGTTCCAACCCTTATCTGGACGTCCAGATAAGTTATAGGACGTCCAGGACCCTTAGCCATCTCCCGCACACTTCAAACCCACTTCTACAGTGTTATTGGACGTCCAGACACTTTGTCGGACGTCCAATTCCTGTAGAATACCCAAACCAGAACTCGAAATCCTTCCTGACTCTGATTGGACGTCCAGAAAACAAGTCTGGACTTCTGATTTTTGAGTATAAGACGTCTGACATTATTATTAGACGTCTGATACTGCTCTCCAATTCCTATTTTGAGATTTAAGCCTTGATCTTGTATCTTTAGGTCCCTAAACCCAATTCCAACCCCATAGGAACCTAAATTAAGGTGCCCTAACCCTAGTACATCACCTCTATACCTCCCTAAGGACCTAATTAGGTCCTCACTAAACCTAATTGACTTGGATCTTAGTCAATTCCATCAGCCTATTCAATTGGACTCATTGAGTCTAATTGAGCCTTGATCTCAGCACACATTGTCCAATTAGACTCAGTGAGAGTCCAATTGACCTAGACCTAAATTAATTGAGTTGTTTTACTCTCAATTAAGTTTCCACACACCCAATTAAACTTGTATTAAGTTTAATTGCACTTTACCTTAGTGAATTAGGGTTTATAACCCTAATTTGAGACATACCTTGATCTAAACCCACTAGAACCTAACCTAATCAACCTAGCCACCTAAGTTTCGACCCACACACACCCACACACACCATCCACATGAAAATACCTAGCCTAGAGTTCTCTAAAACTCTCTACCATGTGTGGTTGCCTTGGTTGCCAAAAATAGCAACCAAGAGCCATTCAATTTTTAGATCCACATTTGGTGGATCTAAAAACTGCCATCCACCCTCTCTCACTCTCCCACGAGCTCCCACCATAGGCCTCTCTAGAGAATTCCATAATTCTCTAGAGAGCTTCCCTTAGGTCTATAAAAAGACCCAATGGGTGGCCATTTGCACCCATTCACTTCCTTGGCATTCATTCCACTTAGGCTAGCCACTTCCATCTCCACTCCACCTCCACGAGTTGAGCACCACCATGGAGGCCACCATCTCCACGCCAGGAAGTTGGATCAGCTCCCCAACCTCTCTCCAAGGGCTGGCCTAAGCTCCATTGGCCGCCCCTCCTTCTTCTCTCAGCCACTCAAAGGCCATTGGAGACCACCTCAGAATGCCCTTCCTTCTGCTGATTAGTAGCTTAGCTCTTCGTATATTTACTGCTTGGTAGTGTAGTCTTGCTTCTCCCCTAATGATGCATGCGAAATCCCCCCATCGATTCTTGTATGCAATCATTTTCTGGTAGCTAGGTTTAATTTTCAAGCATTTATGTACAAGCTTTCCTCTATGTTTTATGTTGCAAACGACTCCCCGTTGAATGAATGAAAAATGCTTATATATATATATTTGTCTCTATATGTTTGAAATCACCATGAGCTTAATAATTGTCATTCTTTTTGTGTGATTCAAGTTGCTTGTTTCCGATTCCTAATATTCTTGTAACTAAGTATGTCATACCTAAATACGTAATAATCACGAACTGGCATGCGATTCTAACAAAGCAGAGTAAGATCGATTTCAAAAGTAAAAGCAACGCCTCCCAGAGACGAACGACCGGGACTCAAAGTCTCGTTATTTTTACAGAATAATATCTTTGTTGGATCGTATTTCGCAACTATACTACGATGCTTTTATCAAAAATGCGAGCTACGATTCCCCAACATCTACCTACTCTACTCCCACCTACTCCCAAGCTCTAGCAAGCCTACCAACGCTCCATTAGAGCTTGTTCTCAAGCTCCCAAGATGCCTATTAGTGTAGCGAACCTCTGCCCCACCAAATACTCCAACTTCCCATCTCCCTTCATAGGTCACCTTGGAGCCGTCCTCTCACCTCCATTCCGGTAGCAGATCAACACTGTCTTCTCACCTCCATTTCGGAGCTACACCGAAGCTTTCCTCAACCCGACGTCCTCTAGCATCTCACCTCCATCATCCCGCTCCCCACCTACTTCGTCCGAGCTTCCGCCAGGTGCCGTCGTCTTGGGAACAGCCGATTCGGGAGATTTCCTCTCACCTCCCTCTCTTTATATGCTTTCATAGTTTCTTGTAATTGACATTAGAAGTAATATATATTAGATTTGTTCTAGATCTCTATCTTGTGATATGTTTGCTTGATTTCTTTTATTTCAAAAATACAACAAAATATCAAAACCCTAAAATGCCAAAAAGAAATGAAACAAAGCGCGGTTTTCACGTAAAGTAAACGTCGCCTCCCTGTGTTCGACCCGGGACTCCCTTGGAGTTTCAGTATAAATTTTATTTGATCGACGTGTTTTGCAACTACGACGACAGGTTACTTGTAACCTCAATTTCTAACATGATCATTTTGGCACCGTTGCCGGGGACGACATGGCCGACCAGGGAGTAGTTTCCAACAACCGTGGCTGGGGGTACACTAGGAGCCGAAGGTGCAAGCCAAAGGAAGAATCTTCTCCTTAGTCCCTCCTTTTAACTGGTTGGATTGCCTAGACATAAGTAGAGTAAATCGTCCATAGTCTTAGGATGGATTCTGAGAGTCTGTAGACCTTTAGGCTACCCAACCTAAGGACAGGCTTGTATTTTTGTGTTGCAGGGTCCCTTCTCTTCCCCAACCTTCTGACTTCCTTCCAGTGTATGCTTGGAAGGTGGTCATTGAACCCTAGATTGGAAGGACCTTTAGACCATTCCCGGAGGCGGAGGTTGAGCTTTAGCCAAGTAGATCCCATGGCTGATCAACAACCACCTCCCCCCCCCCCCCCGAACCTACAGGAGCTGATTCAGAGGCAGTTGGAAGAATTGCAGCAGATGCAGTAATGGTTCCAACAAATGAATGGTCAGGGCGCTCGGCCCTTGAAGGATTTTTATGATCCTTCAAATTATGAGGATCGTCCCAGCATTGTGATTCCCGCCGGAGATGTTGAGATCAAGCCCTAGGTTTTGAGTCTAATTAAACACTTTCATGGGCTTGGTGTAGAGGACCCATTCCAACATTTGGAGGACCTTATCACTCTGGTTTAGACCACCAAATCGCGGAATGTGGATGAAGAACAGATGCTCATGAGGGTTTTCCCCCATTCACTCAAGGATAAGGCTGCACATTGGTATCGTACCATTGGAAGACCGATTGCTACCTGGACAGCTTTGAAATTAGCCTTCCTGAAGAAATTCTCCCCAATTGGGCAAACCAATTCGTTGTGACGGGCAATTACCACTTTTGCCCAGTGGTAAGGGGAACCATTTCATGAGGCCTAGGAGAGATTCCAGGATCTGTTGCGGAAGTGTCCACACCACTAGGTGCCTAAATGGAAACTTGTGCAGATTTTTTATCATGGGTTGAATGATCAACTCTGTAATCATGTGGATGCTTCGTGCGGAGGCAATTTCCTCAACAAGGACGCAAATAGTGCGTATGATTTGTTTGAGGAAATGAGTGAAAATTCTTTAAACCACGCCTCCATGGAAGCCTTCAACCGATCCCAACAAATTAGATCAAATGCCAATGAGGTCCAAGATTCTCATACATCTGATATGGAGTTGATTTGCAATAGATTAGATAAGATGCATCTGGTTACTAAATGAATGGAAGAGTGGATGTCTGGAAACTCCAATTTTTATAGATCCACTCAATCCCAGGGATCGGGATTCCATTCTTTGCAAGCTCCTACGGGACAGGAGTTTGTGAACCAATTGGAGCCGGCTCGACCTTTGAGCCAACTCTTCTCGAAACCTTATGGGTTCCAAACTGGGGCCTTTGATCTCAGTCTTTCTGATGATTCTTCATCCTCATCTTATGAGGATGTTCATGCTTTGCAAGAGAATGTTAGGTCCAACCCTTATTCAAATTGTTACAATTCTGGTTGGAAAAATCATCCTAACTTCTCTTGGAAAGATCAGGGGCAACAGACCCAATATCGACCCAACAATTGTGTACGGAAAAAACCAATGGGTCAGGGTCATGTATATACTTAGTTCCCTTGAATCAGGTTAATCAGCCCATGTGGAATGCTCAACAGCCCGTCGAGCAGGCTAACTTGAACTTGAAAATGGTAGAAATGCAAGGGTCAATGCTCCAGCTCATGCAACAGATGAAAACTTCGCTGGACACCTTGCAATCCAGACTTAGTACAAACAACCGATAGCTCGGATCTCTACCATCACAATCTGTACCTGATAAACTCCAGTTTATCATCATTCTTATACATTAAAACAAACCTAGCTCTTAGGATTTTACTTCGCAAACAGGTTTTTGGGTTGCATTTAGGCATTAACTAGGTTAGGCATGCATTGCACTTTATTTTGTTGTTTTAATGTTTTTTTGTGAGTGTTAGGGATGAACAGATATACAGATCTCTAAAACCCTGGCACTCAAGATGGAAAATGGTGAAGGAGGAGCTCAGACTAGCTGGAACTCAGCTTGATCTAGCTCACCACAGTTGGAACTTAGCTCACTTGAACTAGGGTTAGCTCATCCCAGCTCCATTTAGCTAATCTCAGCTGAATGACAGCTCAAGAGAGTTCATCTTAGCTCACCCTAGCTCAAGTCAGCTTAGATCCAGCTCAACCTAGTTGAGTTTAGCTCATTTTAGCTCCCACTAGTCCACAGGGAGCTCTAGCTAGCTTAGCTGAGTTGACTAGAGTTCACCCTAGCTCAGATCAGCTACATCCAGCTCCACTCAACTCCAGGCAGCTAAAGAAGAACTCATTCCAGCTCAGGAAGCTCAAGTCCAACTCCCGAGACCCAGCTTAGCTCAAGCTAATTGAGCTAAGCTAACTTAGTTGTCTCAACCAGCCCAATCCTCCCCGGGAGCACCAGACCCAGCTCACCTTAGCTCCTTTCAATAGAAGCCAGCTCACTTTAGCTTGGCTTAGTAGCTAGAAAGGAACTAGCAAGCTAAGCTAGCTGGAGTAGCCCCATGTTGACCTCTTCAGCAGCTTCCAGCTCCACTTCAGCTCCGGACTCTTCAGAACCAGCTCCTCCCTCCAAACCCTACCTCCAACACCTCCTCCTCTACTCCACCATTAGCTAAACTAGCTTAGCTTAGCTTAGCTTAGCTATGCTCCAACTTCCTTGGCTTGTACCACCCAAAAACCCTACCTAACAACTCCACCAACTAGCTCCACCTAAGCTCCACATAAGCTAACCCTACTTGGCGCCAACCTAGCCTACCCACCACCTCAAAAGGACACCTAAAATGGCACCAAAACCACCCTAACTACCCCCTTGTTGGTGCCACTTTTCCCTACAAAAACCCCCTTCATCTCCATCACACATCTCCCCTTAAACCTATCTCCACCATCCACACAATCCCACCTTCTAGAAGCCTCAAAATTGGCGCCAACCCATGGCATCTCTCCATGGTTGGTGCCACTTTTAGGTGCCCCTTGACCAACCCTAACTACCCCCCTTACACCCCTTAGGTGGCGCCAACCATCCTTAACCCTAGGATCAACTAACCACCTCCATCTTCCCATCTTAGCCCTCCATTTCAAGAGTCACCTTAACCCCCCATCCTACCCTATAAAAAGACCACTACCCACCACCCTTCAAACCATCCTTGGCTAGCAAATTCACTCTCATACTCTACCTAGAGCCCACGCCCAAGAGAGAAGAAGAAGAAGATTAAGGGGATATTCTGTCCCTTTGCTGCCTTCCCCTCTTCCCTTCTCTCTTGAGCCCACGCCAGCCAAAGGAGGAGCCAGGCAAGGAAGATCTTTGGAGGAGATCTTGAAGGTGGTCCACGCCACCTTGGAGGAGAATTTGAGGGTGGTGCACGCCCACCCCTTGGAGGAGAGCATTGAAGGTGGTAGCATCCACCTAGGAGGAGCTCTCAAGGAAGGAGAAGAAGGAGGCTCTCTTTTCAAGCCAAGAAGCAGCTAGGCTTGGAGCAAGAAGACTCCCTTCTTCACCAAATTTTGCAAGAGGATTTCTGTTTCTTTTATTGCTTTTAGATTTTTTCATTATTAGTAGAAGCATTCCTCTACTTGTCTTTGAAAAGAACACAAATTCTAGTTAATCAAATTGACTTCTTTTTAATTTCCTATTGCAATTGTTACTGTTGTTCTAGCACTTATTGTACTTCCACTCCCTAATTACTCTAGGACTCCACTTGCCTAGAGTGAGCTTAGGTAGTGGACATTTTAATCTCTTAAGTTTTAGTTTAGCATTTTAGGTGTTAGCACTTTTTCGTCACAATTCGCACTTTGCCCATATTATTTCAAAACACAAAAAAAAAAAATTTAAAATATCAAAAAGAAAGTTGAGATTTATTTTTAGCAAGAGAATTTGATTGCAATTTTTGCCTCCTTGGACGACCCTATATACTCCCCTATCTAGGATATAAAGTTAAAAGCGTATGCAAATTCGCGTGTTACAACGATATTAAAAACCCGCTTTTACAAATCACGTGACTTTTCGCATCAGTACCAAACCCAAGGAATGTTTAGAACTGAGGCGTTGGGCCTCAAGGGTTTGGTAATGATGGGGAGTCGCATGCTCAAGCTCATGCTATCTATCAGGCTACCCCAGCCCCTCTCGGAGTGAATCAAGTTCCTACCATAATCAACCGGGAGCCTCTAGTTTTGCCCAACCCTCCCCAAGTCACTAACCAAAAATATTTTTCCATGGCAAACACCATCACCTTGAAGAGTGGTAGTAGACACAAGGGACCTACCCAACCCCATGTCAACCCCATTAGGCCCCATAGCAAGAATTCCAAACTCTCAACTAAGAATGTGATCAACAAAACATCAGAGCTGATTTGGGAGTATGTTGTATGGGAAAATAGAAAAAGTCAGAGGAGAAATTGGAGGAAAGGATGTCCTTACTTTTGGCTTTCAAATTGACAATCATTTTACTCCTTGCGACTATCGGATCAATCCCCGCCTACTACATAGGTTTTCTGAATGCATATAAAGAAAGGCGGAGAGAGAAATCTAAAATCAATAGGAGAGTAGTTTTGTCTGATAACACAAGCACATTGATCCTAAACAAGCTACCTCCTAAGAAGCAGGACCCGGGAGCCCTTTTGATTTCCTACACAATAGGAAGCATTACTTCTGACCAGGCCCTCCTTGACTTGGGTGCTTCCATTAATGTGATCCCCACCTCACTGCACATGGAATGGGGTCTAGGCTACCTAAAACACACTGACATAACCTTGTAGTTAGCTGATAGATCCAATACAAAACCAAGGGGTATTTTGGAGGATGTTTTAGTCAAGGTTAATGATTTGCATTACCTTGCTGATTTCATAGTCTTGGACATGGAAACCCCAAAATAGCTCAACCACACCTCGATTATTTTGGGAAGACCTTTCCTAGCTACTGCCAAGGCAAGGATTGATTGTGAATTTGGAAACATAGAAATGGCCTCAGGGGATAAGACAAATCGATTCAATATTTTTGAGGTTTCAAAGAATAATAAAATTAAGTGTGGTTTGATGGAGGAGCTTGGTAGAATAGAGGAAGTAATGGCCATATCCACCTTAGATAACCTTTTAATGGCCAACTCAACCCAAACTCAGGAAGAAGATCACACGGTTGCGGAAATAATTGAGGACAGGCAACCAATTGTAGCAACATGGGATGAGGAAGATATACATGAAATCGAAAATTTGTTGGATGATTCACGTGATCAAGATAAAACCCAATAACATCCTTATCCTAAATGCTTAGAGTTTGAGGTCGAACTTGTGGGTGGGAATTCTGAGGATAAGGATGGCTGGTTTAAGAACCCAGAGTGTGAGGATGAAATTGAAAATTGGGGAAGAACTCTTCAAACATTAGGTATTCTAGAGTACCCACAAATCCCCAGTACATCACAAAACCCTCTTCGTCCTTTTTCACCCAACCATTGCACAAATTCTATATCCAACCACACTTCCTCTATAATAAATCAACAAAACTCCTATTGGAGACCATTTGGGCTCTCCCTGCACCACTAGCTTGCCACTTTCATTGTTCATCTCTTTGGCAAGCTCATTTTTACTCTCCGAGACCCATACCTAGGGGCCCGGAAACTGTGTTGTTGTGGCCTCAGTGTTTAGTTATTTTTTTTTATTGAGGACCTCACCTAGCTGAAGGCACTAAACTCAGCACATGTAAAGACTGTTCCAAGCTGACTAGAGTCTCATGGAAACCAGGTGTTATTCTTCCACTTCTACTCTCCTGCATGCTTTCATTTTTTCACAATGAGGACATTGCAATAGCTAAGCATGGGGGGGTGGACATATTTTATAACCTTTTTGTCAGCTGTAACAGTAATTTCCTATTATTTGATTCTTATAAAAAAATTTGAAAATTTGAAAAAGATAAGGAAAAAGAAAGAAATTTGGAAAGAGAACTTAGGCATTTGGAAGTTATTAACTTAAGGAAATGATACGAGGGGACCTAAACATTTAGACTCTTCAGGTCATCGGGCTTAATTAGCTTGAGTGTCCACTCGAATGTGGACTTAGTCTCGAGTCCTCGTCAATTAAAATTCATTTTAAGTTGGTAAATAAATTGGGATGATAAATATGTGACTTATTAACCTGCCCCTTGATTTGGGGGGACTTTAAGCTTAAGCATCTACACACTTTTTTTTGCACTGACTCACTTTTCGACGGTTTCTTTGAAAATTGGGTAGCTAATGAACTATCTAGGGTGGTATGGCTGGCAAGTTGTCGATGGTAATAGCTCATCAGCAGGTTGTCTAGAGCCTAGTCACAAGACCATTTTCGTTGTACTGCCTTTAGGTAAATCTTAGATTAGGGAACCCACCTACTTAAAAAAAAAAGAAGAAAAAGAAAAAAAATATATATAGAAAAAGGAGAAAAAAATAAAAAAATAAACAAAATCACACTTCACCGCACGAGTATGGCTGGCAAGTTGTCGGTGGTAAAAGCTCATCGGCTGATTATCTAGAACCCAGCTCACAAAAAAAATGCACAATAATTCCCAAAACACTTTTGGAAGAAGCGGGGATGTAGAATAAATCGGGGAGATATACACTGGGTTCACCCTTGTGTTGACCCCATAAATAAACGAAGTAGGGAGAAAGCTACCAATCGAAAAGATAAACCTTTAGGCAAGGTCACCTAGGGTCATAGAAACTCGAAGTCTATTTTAACAGCTGCCTAGTGAGTCTTTCACTATTTTCACAAGATGCTTAGCACTTAGGGTCCTTTTCGACTCTTGGGTGGGTCGGGTAGCCGTAAAAAGTTATCTCGGAACTCTCAAACTCCAAAAGTACAAAAAAATTAGAAAATAAGAAAAATAAAAAAATGTATCTTCCATTTTCAAATAAGGTGAGGACTTGGACGGTTTGCATTCTGGCAAACACCCGGGTACTGTTGAGTCTTCGTAGTTTAGGACCTTAGTTGAAATTTTCTATTGTTAATAAATGACTTAGGCCTAAGCGATCTAATCCTAATTCTATTTTTATACATAGCATGTAGTTTAATTTTGTTAGGGACTAACAAAAGATGGGCATGGGGTATGATGTAGACACAATTATTGAGGGTAAAATGTCTATTCATGCATGTTCCTAGGCTTAGATTTGCATTTCATGTTATAAATATTGCATAGCACGCATTATTCTGCATTTAGAGTAGTTGTATATAATTTTGGTTAATTGCATCCTTTTTGTGGTCAGGAGAGAAGGATATTTATTTTGAAGCCTTGGATTGACGATTTGACCATATGGATCTGATCAAGACGACGATCGAAGTTCAACGCCTCCAAAATTGCCTCGATCGGAGTCCTGTAGCACCATATGCAATTCGAGGAAGATCAACGGCCAAGGGATTAGGTGACATAATTTGGAGCTTCCAATGACAAATTTGACCACACGGATGGATTCGGGTCGATGATCGTAGCCTAACGACGTAAAAATCGACTCAATTCGACCTCTGTAGTAACCCCTACAATGAAAAGAAGATGGACGGCCTAGACTACGCCAGATGGCATAGCCTAAGCCGCCTACGCGCACGCACGCTCCACCACACGCACGTGCGGAGGCACGCAGGCACACAGTGTAGCACGCAGCGCGTGATGCAAGCGCACGGCAAAGAGGGCACACAGCGTAGCGCCAGCGGAGCAAAGGGTGGGCGCGTGCTTGGTTGGCGCCAGCCTACAGTGATGCATGAGATGGATCTATAACGATGCTTACAGCCCATTTGATCTTGTTCTCAAGCTCCCAAGGCTCCTATTAGTGTAGCAAACCTTTGCCTCACCAAATATTCGTCCATCTTCCCATCCCCATTCATAGGTCACCTTGGAGCTGTCCTCCCACCTCCATTCCGGTAGCAGATCACCTTCTTCTTCTCACCTCCATTTCGGAGCCACATCGAAGCTTTCCTCTACCCAATGTCCTCCTGCATCTCACCTCCGTCATCCCACTCCTCACCTCCTTTGTCCGAGCTTTCGCCAGGCACCGTCGTCTCATCGAACAACCGATTCGGGAGATTTCCTCTCACCCCCTCTCTTTTTATGCTTTCATAGTTGATTGTAATAGACATTGAAGTGATATCTATACCAATTTTTTTCCATCTCTATCTTGTGATTCGTTTGCTTGTTTTCTTCTTACAAAAATACAAAAAAATAACAAAACCCTAAAATACCGAAAAGAAACAAATCGAAGCGTGGTTTTCAGTTAAAGTAAACGTTGCCTCCCTATGTTCGACCCGAGACTCCCTTGGAGTTTCGGTATAAATTTTATCTGATCGACGTGTTTTACAACTACGACGACGGGTTACTTGTAACCCCGATTTCTAACACACGAAACACATGCGATCAATTATCAAAGGGTGGAGATCTATAATCAATGTAGGCTTGAGATGGATAATAATCATAGTCTTGTTGTCCAGGGTTAGGCCCTGGACACTGATGTCTGGATTCATATCTCCAATCAAAGTTATCCCGGCTAGTGGATGGGTAATTGTAAGTCGAGTCGGGATAGTAATCATCTTGAGGATAAGTAGTGATAGGAGGGTAGGATTGGAAATGTGTGTAGGATGTGAAAGCATACATGGTAAAGTAGGAGGGAAAACATAATAGAGAAAGGTTCCCTGTAATACAATCAACCAAATTCATCCTTAAATTGGTTAGCTTACGAACCTATGCTTTAGAAATGAACTCTGACCACACAACGCATTTGGTGTTGTCCTTACTCTTGAAGGTGGTAAAGTTACGTTGGCGAAGCAGGGGGGCCTATCCCAAGGGTGACTAACTATGCCAAACCCCTACTTGTTTAAGTCATTTGACAATCAGGCCCCCCAACTTAGCACCTTTTGAAGTAGACATCACTAATTCAAAATGCATTCAAGAGAACACCTTGAAACAGACACAATGAATCCTAGGGCCAACGTCTACTTAATTTTAATTAAGGCTTGGGATGTTTGTGCTCTTGGAATGTGATGGGCCCTTTAGATGGTTTGTGCCCTTAAAAATCAATTAATATGTGTGTGCATGCACAACCAATGGTTTTCAAACAAGGTTTTGATGATGTGTGTTTTAGGGTTTAACCTTGTTTAGTAGCTTTTAGGGTTTAATCCTTAGGTTGGTTCAATCAAGGTTCAGTAGAACACTCCAAGTTTTGAAAACACAGGTGTAGATATATTTTTTTAAAAATAAGAAATAATGTGGAGTGCCTGGTTTAGCCCTAAAAGTCAACCCTAAATGGCAAGCTACTTGATGAATCACTTTTAATTTGAGTGGTGCAACCCAAACAATTCAAGCAATTGACCTGTTGCACCACTTGATTAAGGCACACAAAAAGTCTTAACATAGTTAGATTTCTACTCATTTATGTGTGTGTTGAGTTAAGGTGTGCCGGATCCACAAGTCATATCTCGATTAAGTGGTAGAATCAAAGTGATTGTGTGCCTTAGGATGAGAGTGGTGGGTGTTAAGTGTGTAACTTTCAATTTAATCCCACAAGAAGAGAAGAGTAATTTCTTTTGTATTCTTAGTTTACATGGATGGGTGAGGTGAGGTGAAGTGACAATCAAACAATCAAGATCTAACCTAGGGTTTATGCAAGCACCTAAGTTGATTTGAGTTTGAGTTATTAAGTGATGAAATGGAATCTAGGGTGGGGGCGGTGGGGATACACTTACGTAACCTTCTAACTACACTTTACTCCGATCTATTCCACTTTAGCTCACCTTGAAGGGTATCTGTAATCACAGAAAGAAAGGAGTGAAGTGAGCTAAAAAGTTAAGGCAAAGAAACACGGAAAAACCAAAGAGCATGTCCTCCCCGACAACGGTGCCAAAATGATGAGCATGTTTTCGCGATGGAAAATCAGGGTTTCGGAGAACTCGTCATCGTAGTCGCAAAAATTGCTACCAGATAAAATTTATAACGAAACTTCGAGGGAGTCCCGGGTCGAACATGGGGAGGCGAACATTTGGGTTTAGAAATCCGCACTTCGATTTTATTTATTTTTGTTATTTTTTATCTTTTATTATTTTTTTGGAATTTTTATAAGACAAGAGATCAGGTCGACAACATAATTATCTAGCTAATCTACTTGCAAAGTGAGTGAGAGAGAGAGAGAGAGAGAATATCAATATTTAGCTAAACAATGTTTGCTACAGATATGAAAGCGGAAAGCTACACTAAAAAGGAGTAAAAGATAGAATGGGTTGAGAAGAGTCCCCCTCGACAGTCGCTTGGAGGACGTCTCGCTCTGACATCACCTGGATGATGGTGGCGGGAAGCTGGAGGAAGGAGAATGACGGTAGAGGAAGGAGGACGAGGTAGGATGGCGTCGCGGTGAGGATCTTATTCCGGAAGGTGGTGAGAGGACGACCGCGAGATGCTCCACTAATGGGGGCTAGAGGTGAGAAAAATATTTGGTTTTCTACTCTAGAGGAGCATCCCAGGCTTGGCACAAGCTCTCTCTAGAGCCTTGGAGGTGGTAAGGGAGAGAAAGGCAGAGATGAAGAAGAATCAGAGGTGTAAGGGTCCTTTTATAGTGAAGGAGAGGGGACATTTTGTGTATAGGGCATTTAGTGACATCAAAGGCGTCGCTGGAGCTCCGCCCTAAACGTGCTGAAGGGCCTACTGGCACTCTCTCAAGCATGCGCTGGCGTTCACGCACCCACAGCTGTCACGTGGATGAATCTCGATTGTCGGATCCAAGATGAACGACTATGGGTGCACGCGGATAGCGTGCTCAGTTGGTGCATCAGATTAGGCATTGAATTGGGTGTACGATCGTGGGTGCGCGTGTGGCGACATCCACGCTCATCCGTTGCACTGCGTGGCTGCATCTCGACTGCTCGATCATGATCGAGTGGTCAAATTTGGGCGTGCCTCGCTGTTGGGTTGGATTTGAGGCATTGGAGGAGTGGAACATGTGCCATGGCTTTGAGAGTGGCCTTTGCGACCACTGTGCTACACGCTCACAAGTGTTACGAGTTTGAATTTAACGCAATTGATAGTCAAGTGATCTTGGTTGTTGTATTTTCATCCAATGGCTAAGATCATGTGATGGAGGCACTTTTAAAGAAGGGCGGGCAATGTTGGGCGATTTGGATGGTGCCACATGACACCATCTAGACCATCCATCTTGTTTTTCTTGTAGTGGATGCCATGGTGCTCGGATCAAGATGATTTTCATGTTGGTGGACTGTGATCGTTGCTCCGGTTCTATCCATACAGTTGGATTTTTCATCCGAAGCCCATAAAGATGTCTCATAGCCCCATGGCCATTGATCTTCCTTGAACTGCATAAGGTGCTATGGGATTCTGATGAAGACGATTTTGGAGGCGTTGGACTCCGATCATCATCCTGATAAGATTCGTATGGTTGGCTCATCAATTGGAGGCTTCGAATTAAATCTCCTTTTATCCTGGCCATAAAAGGACTCAATTAACTTAAAATTTATACAGACTACTCTAAATGCAGAATGATGCATGCTATGTAATATTTATAACATGGAATGCATATCTAAGCTTAGGAACATGCATAAATAGACAGTTTATCTTAATTAAATGTGTCTTCATTACCTAGGTTTTGGAAGGGAGTTAGTTTGGCGCCTAGTATGAAGGGTTAAGATGGGTCAAGTAGGTAGATGAAGGGTGGATGTGTAAGGGAGAGTTAGCGCCAACTGTGGATGGTGTTGGTAGAGTGTGTTGGCGCTAACTCTAGGTAGGTTAATAGGTAGTTATAGTGGTGGAGAGGTGTTTATTCTTGGCGCCAAGATAGTCTTCTCGAAAAGGGTTAGGTGTGGGGTGTAGATGGCTTTTTGGAGATAAGTGTATGGTGGTGACAGGGTTCAAAGTTGGTGCCAACTTTGAAGAGATGTGGGGGTGTTTTTGGCGCCAACTCAAAGGAGGTTAAGGTGGTGGTTATGGGTGGTTATGTTGGTGGTTATGGGATCGAAAGGGTGCCATGGTTGGTGCCACTTTGAAGGGGTGCTTATGGTGTGCTTTTGGCGCCAACCATGGTGGCTTAGGGTTAGGTTTAGGTAGGGTTAAGGTGAAGTTATCTTAGGGTTTAGGTTGGGTTATGGTGGATGGTGGACAACCATGGAGTGGAGAGCTTAGCTAAGCTAGCTAAGTTAGCTTAAGTAGTAGGTGAGTAGAGGAGGAGGTAGGCTGGAGGTAGGGTTTAAGGAAGAGGAGCTGAGGAAGGAATGTCTAGAGCTGAACTGGAGCTGGTAGCTACTGAAGGGAATTGCAGGGAGCTACTTTAGCTGGCTTAGCTTGCTAGTTCTTTGCTAGTTGCTAAGCCAAGCTAAAGTGAGATGGCTTTTGCTAAATTGTACTGAGGTGAGCTGGGTCTGATTTTCCTAAGGGTGACCTAGCTAGCTGGAGTAGCTAAGATAGCTTAGCTCAACTAGGTTGAGCTAAGTAGAGTCCTTGGGAGTTGGACTTGAGCTGGCCTGAGCTTATTTGATGTGATCTTCAGCTGACTTGAGTTGATTGGAGCTGGAAGTAGTTGGACCTGAGCTAAGGTGGACTCTTGTCAACTTAGTTGAGTTAACAGGAGCTCCCAGTGAACTGATTGGGGGTAAGGTGAGCTAGACTCAACTAAGTTGAGTAGGGTCTGAGCTAACTTGAACAAGGGTGAGCTAAGATGAGTTGCCTTGAGCTACCATTTAGCTAAGATGAGTTGAATGGATCTTAATGGAGCTAATCCTAACGCAAGTGAGTTGGTATCCAGCTATGATGAGCTGGATTTGGCTGAGTTCTAGTTGGATTGAGCTTCCTCTTTACTAGTTGCCTTCTTGAGTGCTAAGGTTTTAGGGATCTGATTATCTGTTCATCCCTAACACTCAAACCAACATGTCAAAAAGACAACAAATTATGCAATGCATGCCTAACCTAATTGATGCCTAAATGCAGCCCAAAAATGAGTTTGTGGAGTTAAAATCCTAAGAGCTAGGTTTGTTTTAGGGCATAAAAATGGTGACAAACTGGCGTTTATCAATGTCCAAGAGAAGAGAGAAATCATTTAGAGAAGTTGTTACTCTCCAAGATCTTCACTACAAATTTGAGAGCACCGTCTTCGCTGCACACCCGCTCTCTTGCCTTCGCATATTCGAGAGCGTCTTTGTGCCTTGCATGGTTCACACACACTGTGTTGCTAGCTGATGCACTTTCATCTTAGGGAAGTATCCTTTGCCTATATAAGCTAGGTTTAACATATTTACTTTATGTCTCTATAGGATATTTGTAACTTGTCTTTGTTGGGTATTTTCTTTGTGAATTCCCGTCTCCCTCACGAGACAAAATACTCCTCGTGAAGAGGAGGGGTTTGAGGTTACACTACCCTCTTGTAAGTAGTGTGGTTGTAAGAGGGTTGAAATACCCCCGTTTAAGTAGTTTGTTAGTGGATTTGATCTACTAGGTAGATTTGGAAATCCTAAACTGGGAGGTTTAGGTGGTGGTTTTTACATGGGTTTGGGTTTCCACTTAAAAATCCTTTGTGTTCTTGTGTGATTGCTTTTTGTGAGATTGTTCATTTATATTTTCGCGTTATTTCGTATCATGCAATCTAACCCCCCTCTATTAGAACCTACATTCTCCGTCACCTCTTGATGTTCCATTGTTTCTATTTTCTTGTTTAGATTCTCCACTTGGGTTGTCATAGTCAGCAACAATCCTTTCCTCCTATACTAGGAAGAGATGGTTGTGCTCCTTCCTCCTCTATGGAGGAAGCCTCCCTACTCCGGAGGCATCATGGTCCTGAATACCTCCTTTAGTGTCATCGGAGTCTACGAGACGATCGTGGAGTTCTCGTTTGTGACCTCAGGAGGATGGATCAAGTCCATTATCAAGTCTGTGAATACATTTGTAATTATTTCAAAATGTAAATTAGTGTAGTAAATTATTAGTGTAGAAATCTATGATACTTACATGTCTCTCCTAATATGTCTCATGAATCCATGCATGGAGGCCATCAAGTGTCTATTTACTGTGAGTGTGCTCATAAACTCCCACTCGATCTAGCTCAACACCCTCGCATGCATTAGATTGAAAAGTTAATAAAGGAAAAAATTTAAGCATATATGTATCAATATGTCTATATTGAATGTAAATAAATATTTTTACTTATATATCTGACTCTTAATGAGTCAATACTCATTCGACCTAAGCAATGGGTTTGAGGTGGAGCTAGCTTGCTCCTACAAGAAATTATCAGTAGTAAATAACAATATAATCATTTAAAATTATATATAAACAACTAACTCTTTACCTCTATCGTTGGATTTCTTCAATTCTCACACGCCTCTCTCCAAATGTCAGGCATAACCATTGGAGGCACATTCCTTAATACCTCCTCAAATGGTCTATTATTAAAGTGCTAAAATATTTATATAAATCTTAAGGAACTTTTTTAAAAAATATATTAACTAGTGCTGCCCCATGGTTCCATAACATTCTAATCCTAATCATCATCCATTCATCATGGTTGTTTAACCATGTTTTGCCAACTAAGCGACCTTGGCGATGTGGCATCCACCTTAGTTGCCATGTTAGCTTAAAATGGTGGGTAGACGTGGCTCATGGTTTCCTGAAATCTTATCCATAGCCAATGTTTTTGTTAATCATGCTTAATTAGCATTAATCCAAATTAGGATTAATTATCCTTAATCATAATTAACACTTATTAATTGTCATTAAATTTACTGATTATGGATCCATAACCATAATTAATCTCTTTAATCATAATTAATTACCTTAATTACAACTACTAGGTCTTAATCCCCTACTTATACCTCCAATGATATTTTTTAGTTCATCCTTTAGAGTTTGGTGCTTAAGACTAAAAATAATAAAAATATTTTCACCTAATCCCCCAAAGGTTTCATTTTAGTCCTTATACTTGTAGTTGATTTGTATATGGTACAATCACTTATATCAGGAAATCGAAAACATTCTACAAAAGAAGCAAAATACTTATTCATAATTGCGGTACTTGTGAAGGCTTTTACAACATTTACTGGCATGATCCTTTTACCTCTCAAGTATTATTTGTTCCTAAAATTTAGAAGTAAAAAAGAGATATGCAAAACCTATTGCTTAATCAATGTGCCACAAATGAATCAAAGTAGGGGTCTTTTACATAAATGCTCTTGTATTATTTGGAATTTACACCCATACTCTTGCTTGTTGATATTTACATGGATATCCTCGAAAATATTAGATTCTTTAGCATATACCCTTACAGAGAATGAGTACTATAAATACAGAATTTTTGTGGAAAGATGTTTGTATTTATTTTCTTTTTTTTATGCTGTCCCTCTCCCCTCCTATCATACCTGTCCCCATCATCCTTGCCTTGAAACGTTACCCCTTGTAGTCTTACTTACCCAAGACAATGAAGAACATAGTTGACAAGGACTTGAATCCATTATTGTGAGGTAGACGACTTCGTGTGCCTCGTGCCTCACAACCCTTGCCATACTATCGACGAGGACGAACATTACTCTAGTTGATGGTATAGTCACCATTGGTTCTCCACCCCCCCTCTCCTCCCACTGCCTCCTCTTTTGCCACCCCCTCCTTGGCCACTGCCTCTGGCTTGGTTCCCATCCCCTCTTCGACTCCCTCTCCCTCCTCTCCTATCCTCTATACATAACACCTTCTTCCTCTTTCCTACCCCCATTAACCCCTACCTTCCCTCATTCCTTCACCTTTGCAACTTTAGGGAATGATGTTGTTGCCTAAACTTGATGGTGGTCTTTGATAGGACGTGGGTACATGCTAGGGAGATGACGGTGTAAGCATCCCCTTCCTAGGGGCCTACGACGTAAGTAATGCTCCAAGTGGATGAGGTGGAGGAAGGGGAGATCACATACGGTTTAGAGTTAGTGTCGAGGAAGGAGTTGTGGAAAGGGTGCGTGAGAATAATGGAAGTGGTAGCAAGGACACTGGCGGATGTTTATCCCTTCTAATAGCTTCTTAGGTTTATCCTTGGTTAATTGTTGCCCTGAAAAATACTGGCATAACTTCTTCATGAACTCTTGGAATGACCTAATCTGTTTAGATTGCTGATGCATACACATTTAATTGGCCTAAAATATATATTTATGCATGTTCATAGTGTCATAGAAGAATCAAGCATTATAAATATTGTATAACATGCATCATCATGCATTTAGACTAATTTTTACAAATTGTATAGTAATTTGCCTCTTATTGTGGCTAGGGCATAGGGCGACATCATTTCAGGGCCTCAGATTGAAGATCCAACGGTACGAATTTGATCAGGGTGACGATCGGAGTTCAACACCTTTGAGATTACCCCGAACGGACCTTCGTAGTATTAAATGCAGTTTGAGGAAGATTAGAGGTCAATGGGCAAGGTGGTGAAATCCAAACCTCAAATGAAGAATTCAGTTGCACGGATGGATTCAGATTGACGATCGTAGCCTAACGACACAAGAATTGGTCCAATTCGACATCTGTGGCACCACCTACGAGCAAAAGAAGTTGGATGGCCCAAGTGGCGCCACGTGGCTCCATCCTAGCCTCTCAAGAACCCCTGTATAATCTCTGAAACATGTGTAGGGAGCATTCAAGAACGCTCCACGTCGCTCCTCCCTGCTGCTGTTCAACCTTAAAGGCTCATGCTGCTGTTCACCTTGAAGGTTCGTGATCCAACGGTTGAGGCCACACTTGCGCACGACCTTCTTCAAGACACAAAGGAGGCCATGGTGCAGTGGTTGCACACTCAAACTTTCAAGAGAAGGCACGAGTTTGAGCCCCCGTCTACCTCAAATCGAGCACACGAGAGGCATGCGACAAAATTCAGCCATGCGATCAAGATTGAGCAGTTGCGGAGCGACGATGTAACACTTCGGATGGGTGAGTGCACTGAACTCACACGATGTCACGCCATCAGACATGACATCTTACGCGGGTGCTATGTGTGGTGAAGGTGAAGCGTGGTTGCGATTTTTAAGCCGTCTGATTGTGCGATCGGACAGTTGGGATTGATTCAAGCCTCAATGCTTGAAGGCGAGAAAGTAGGTGCTGTGGCAGCTTGTGGGCGCTCAGATGGGTGATGAGCGGCTCATGTTGAGGTACACTTTTAGCGATGTGTGTCTACAGCAACGGATGCATGTCACTAAAGGTCATAGAATTAATTCTAAGGCTTGAAGTGACCTTTTTGCCCCCATATCTTCACCTATAAAAAGCCTACCCCTCCTACACATTTCACTATCCATTCCTTTCTTCTCTCACCCTTTCTAAATCTTTAAGAGCTGGTCCCATACAGGGGATGCTCCACTAGAGCTAGGGTAAAATAATTTTCCATCTTCTCATTCCCTTCGTGGAGTGACCATGGTTGTCCTCTCACCACCATTCGAGAATCAGATCCCGTTGTGATGATGTCTTGCTTCGTTCTTCGTCCTCAAACTCATTCTCCCTCGTCCAGTATCTCACCACCATCTTTTGAGCACTCCATCAACACGGTTCATCCTTCAAGCGGTCGTCGAGGACATGATTGCTTTCTAGTGTAGTTTTAATTTTGCAAGTAGAAGTAATAGACATGATTCTATGGTTATGAAATACTTGTTCATCCTCTCTCTATTTCTCTTTTTTTGTATTATTTTCCCTCTATTTTCTATTGTTTATTCTTTAAGTAGTTTAGTTTGTGTAGATTAATTTCAACCAGCAACTTTGCTTTAGTAAAAGAAACGCAAATTTTAAATTAAATGTTTGCCTCCTCATGTTCGACCCAGCACTCACCAGAGTTCGATTATTTTTATTTGATTAGCGGATTTTATGCAACTACAACAATGGGTTTCTAACTCAAAACTTTTTGCATACAAAATCTTGCTCATCAAGGGTAGGTTGTTTAACCATTCATGGGCTCTACCGATCAAGAGCTATGGAACTACTTGGCACATGGTCCCATCTGGGCACTCATGAATGAGCATATGCTAGCTATAATTTCCAATGTATACTATCGGGTCGGTCATGCCATTATATTAAGGGAGGGATGGGTGTTTGAAGTGCAAGGGGAGTGGAGTCTTTCTCACTTCCTCTGTGAAGAGAAAAGAGTGAAGAGTTTGATTGAATCGGTCAGTGGCATCACGAGAGCGTGAAAACAACATTTTAAAAATTTCCAAACTGAGATCAAATATATGCCAAAACTCGATCAAGAAATGAAACGGAAAATGCCTAAAAATTGGAACCACATGGAATAAGCTATTTTTCTCATGTTCCAAGATCTCATGAGATATCTGATTGTATCTTATGGGTGGTGTAGAACAATACCCCACGTGCAGTGACTCTTACAATAAGTCCTAGTAGACGCAAACTCCTCGACAAGAGGATGAGAGCCTTCAAGCTGAGGTGATCTAATCACAAATATTATCTGCGAACTCTTTGCAAATTTAGAGCGATCCTCACCTTAGAACCACAAACACACGATGAGAAGGCCTCCAATGGGACTGCGAAGAAGGGAAAAATTCCTTTCGGAAGCAGTCTTCAGTAGTTGGTCATCCAATAATGAAATTGGACGTTCAACTACAACTGAGATGGTCGTTCAACTGCTTGGTTGGATGGTTCCCTTGAGAGGAGAGGACTAGAGTACCTCTTCTCTTTTTCGCTAGTTGTTGTGTCTCTCGTGGAGATAATTTGGTGGTTTGGAAATCAAGTGATCTCCATTGATTGGAATTAGGGTTTGCACTTGAGAGATATTTATAGGGATCCTAATTCTAATCCTAAATTGATGAGATCCATTGGATCTTCATCCAATGGTGGGTGTTGTATCAAAAAATCATCGCAAATAGAGTTGAGTTTGGAAAACCCGTCGTTGTAGCGTATTTTGCAAGAAAAATAGTCAACAGATAAATTTAACCGAAACTCAAAAGGAATTCCAGGTCGAACAAAGGGAGGCGGACGTTTGATTAAAAATCATGTTTGTTTTGTTGTCACGAAGTAGATTAGCTGGTTGAATTAAATCTAAACTACCTATCTGCTTAAAAAACAAATGACTAGAAGAGAGAGAGGAAATATTACAAATAAGACAAAATAGAAGTAGAATACACATGGATTTCATAATCATCAAGTGATGTTCATTACATGAAATAACTACTCGTTACACTAGAAAGCAGGAAATCTACGCTAGAAAGCAGTAAATCTACTCTAGAAAGTAGTAAAGAGAAGGTGGAGAGAAGTCATCCTCCTTGACGGCTGCTTGGAGGATGAGCCACATTTACGAAATGCCCGGACGAAGGTGGTGAGATGTGGGATGAAGGAGAACGACGACGGATGACGGAGAATGGGGTAGGGAAATGTCGCAGCGGGATCCGCTTCCTAAATGGCGGTGAGAGGACAACCGCAGAATGCTCCATGTTGTGTCGGAAAATTCCTTGATAACGGAGCCAAAATGTTGTATTGGAAAATCATTGCAAATGAAGTTGAATTTTGAAAAACCCGTTGTTGTAGTTTGATTTGCCAGAAAAGCCGTCAACAGATAAATTTTAACTGAAACTCGAAATGAATTCCGGGTCAAACAAAGGGAGGTGGACATTTGATTAAAAATCACATTTTTTATTGTCACGAAGTAGATTAACTGGTCAAATTGAATCTACACTGGCTATCTACTTAAAAAAAAAATAATAGAAGAAAGAGTGAGAATATTACAAATAAAGAGAAAACAAAGATAGAATAAACATGGATTTCATTACCATAGAGAAATGTTCATTACAATTACTTGCTACAACAACTTGCTACACTAGAAAGCAGGAAATCTACACTAGAAAGTGGGAAACCTACACTGGAAAGAGGTAAAAGAAGGTGGAGAGAAGTTATCCTCCTCGACGGCTGCTTGGAGGATGAGCCGCAACGACGGAGCACCCGGACGAAGGTGGTGAGATGTGGGACAAAGGAGAATGATGAAGGACAACGGCGAACGGGGTAGGACGACGTCGTAGCGGGATCCGCTTCTCGAATGGCGATGAGAGGACCATCGCGGGATGCTCCACGAAAGAGGTGAGAAGGTGGAAAATTGTATTTTTATCTCTAATGGAGCATCCCAGGTTTGGGACAAGCTCTTAGAGCTTTGGAGGGGGTGAGAGAAGAGAGGAAGGGATGATTGATATGTGGGGGGCGTAGGCCTTTTTATAGCCGTAGAGGTTGGGGGCAAATAGGTCATTTTAACATTAAAACATTAATGCAGGGTCTTTAGTGATAGATTTATTCGTCACTAAAGCCCTGAAATCTCAACGCATAAGCCGTGTTAAAAAATCCTCAGTCGTTCGGTTGCGAGATCGGACGACTTAGAATCCATCTCGCCCGCACCTTGATAGCACCTCCTACGTGCGATCATACGTTTGCATGTGCGTCTAATCGCACGTGCAGCGCTCCTTGCATCTGGGTGCACCACGTGGCCGCTCCATCATCGTCCATCGCGCATCGCATGGCTCAATTTAACCATGCTCGCTTCTTGCTCTGATTTTGAGCACGCGGGGTCTCGAACCCGTGACCTTCGTGTCACCCATGGGCTCGAGACCAACGGGCCAAGCTGCCCATTGAGGCGCGTTTTGGATTTGGGTGTGATCTCTCTCAATCGTTGGATCTTGATCCGACAGTTGAGATTGTCCATGTGGTTGAGGAGAGAGAGAGGAATGGCGGGTCCTTGGGCCGATTGGGCGGTTGGGATGGTACCACGTGGTGCCATCTTGGCCATCCATCTTCTATTTCTTATAGATGGTGCCACGGATGTTGGATTGGATCGATTTTCATGTTGTTGGGCTGCGATCGTCGATCCAAACCCATCCGTGTGGTTGGATTTGTCATATGAAGTGTGGATTTACACCATCTTGGCTCTTGATCTCTAATCTTCCTTAGATTATATTTGATGCTACGGAAGTTCAATAAGGGCAATTTTGGATTCATTGAACTCCGATCATCATCCTGATCAAATCCGTATGGTTGGATCTTCAATCCGAGGCCTTGATTAAATGTCGCCTTGTCCCTGACCATAAAAAGGGAAATTAACCTAAACTTTATACAACCTAACCTAAATGCAAGATGATGCATGTTATGCAATATTATAATATATGATGCAATTCTATGTCTAAGAATGCACAAAAATAGATGGTTTATGTGATATAAACATGTTTACATCACTCCATGAATGGGATAAGAAGGTGGAAAAATTATATTTTTAACTCTAGAGGAGCATCCCACATTTGGGACAAACTCTTAGAGCTTTGGAGGGGGTGAGAGAAGAGAGGAAGGGATGAAGAAAGTGTGGGGGTTGTAGGGCCTTTTATAGGTGAAGATTGAAGGGGGCACAAAGGTCATTTCATCTTAAAAGATTAAATGAGGGGGTTTTCAGTGACAGATCTAAATGTCACTAAAGACCCCATGTTGCTGAAGGACGTGTGCATGCCCCTGCCTCCTCTTCCTTTGCACACAAAATGCCTGCACATGAACATGCAATATTAGCGATCGGATAGCTTAAAATCAATCTCGCCCGCGTCTTTGTTGCACACTCATATGTGAGATTAGGTGTGAGCGTCGAATCACACGTTCGTTAGATTTGAAATCTAGGCTGTTGGCGCCTGATCGAGCAGTTAGATTTCACGCTTGCGCATGAGAAGGTGGGCGCAGTGCCACGAATTGAATGCGTACTCCACTCACGCAGCGCCTTAATTGCTGCGCTACGCGTACGTTTGAGGCGAGTGGAAGCTTTTGTGCATAGCCGATCTCAGGCGTTGGGCCTTCTTCCAATGGCTGAGATCAAGTGTTGATGTTCTCTTAGAGAGGTGGAGCGGGAGGCCTTGGTGTGCGTTAGGCGGCTGGGATGGCACCACATGGCGCTATCTTGGCCGTCCATCATTTGTGAGTTGTAGGTGGTGCCACGGATGTCGGATTGGACCGATTTTCATGCAGTTGGGCTGCGATTGTTGATTTGAACCCATCCGTGCGGCTGGATTTGTCATTTGATGTATGGATTTACACCATCTTGGCCCCTTGACATTTGATTTTTCTCAGACTACATTTGATGCTACGGAAGTCTGATTGGGGTGATCTTGGAGTCGTTGAACTCCGATCGCCGCCCTGATCAGATTCGTATAGTTGGATCTTCAATTCGAGGCCCCGATTAAATGTTGCCCTGTCACCTGACCATAAAAAGGAACAATTAACCTAAATTTTATACAATCTAACCTAAATGCAAGATGATGCATGTTATGTAATATTTATAATGTATGGTGCAACTATATGCCTAAAAACATGCATAAACAGACGATTTATGTGATATAAATGTGCTTACATCACACCCCCATGCCTATCTTTTGCAAATCCCTAACAAAACTACATTCTATTTATAAGATAATTAGGTCAGATTTCTTGGGAAATAGTTATTTTTCAACACTTAGAGATTTCAACTAAGACCTGAACTACAGAGACATAACAGCGCCTGGGTGTCTACCAAAATGCAGACCTCTGCAAGCCCTCTCCTTATTCAAAGAAGGATCTTTTTCTTCTTTTCTACTTTTTTTGGATTTTTGAGTTTAGGGTTTCGGAGCAGCTTTCTATAGCCACTCAACCCACCCAAGACACGAAGAGAACCCTAAGCTCTAAGCATCTTTATGTGTGAAATGTGATAGACTCACTGATCGATGATTAGAATGGACTTCGGGTTTCTACACCCCTAGGTGACCTTTGATCAAGAAAATCGCAGTTTGTTAATTACGCAATTTAGTGTCGTTGCAATGCGTAAATCCGTTTTCGCTTTTAAATTTGTATTCCTAGATAGTGGGGTATCTAGGGTCGTCCAAGGAGGCAATATGTTTGCAAAATTAATTCTCTTGCTTACAAAATAGATCTCAACTTTCTTTTTGGTCTTTTTTCAATATATCATGTTTATGTTTTTGAAATTAAGGCAACATGAGAAATTGTTGGCGAGAAAGTGACTTACACTTAACTCAATACACTACTTCTAAAGTGGCAAGTAGAGCCTCTCCCTAAGCTCACTCTAGGCAAGTGGAGGCCTAGAATAATTAGGGAGAGGGAGTGAAGAATGCTAAAAACAAAGCAATTAAAAATGCAACTAAAGAAATTGCAAAGAAGGCAACTAGATTAATGAGAAAGTGTTTTACAGAAAAGCCTAGTAGATGAATGCTTCTACTACAAGAAAATTGCAATAAATAAAAGAAAACACAAATCCTCTAGATAGATGGTGAAGAAGAGGGCTTCTTGCTCCAAGCTTGGTAGCTCTCGAGCTTGAAAAGAGTCCTCCAACTCCTTCCTTGCTATGCTCCGCCAAGGTGATGTCCTCCAAAGCAAGCCCTAAGGGGGAGTGCTCTAAGCTTTTCTCCAAGGGTGTACATCCACCATAGGTCCTTCTCCTTTGCCTGGCCATCCTCCTTGAAGTAGAAAAGTCCTCCTCCTTGGCGTGGCCCAAGTTAAAGAGAGTGGGGAGAAGAAGGCACCAAAGGGGCTGGTGATGTGCCCCATTAATCTTCTTCTCTACTCCTTCTTCTTGGCCATAGGTGTAGGTGGGTATAGGTAGAAAAGTACACTAATGGAGGATGAAGAAAATGTGGGAAGTTAGGTGGGTATATATAGTGTAGGAAGGGGGGCATAGGTGGCTCTTGGAATGGATGGCTAGGATAGGATATGGGGGGTAGTTGGGGATCCTAGGGCTAAGAATAAGTGGCACCACCTAAGGGGTGCTAAGGGGGGTAGTTAAGGCTTTGGTGCCCTTTAGAATTGGCACCAAAATGGGCCTTCTAGAAGGCCATTAGGTGGTGACACCTTAGGGTTCTAGAAGGGGGGTATGTGGATGGCTAGGATGGGTTATGTGGGTAGGTGTAGGGTGGATAAAGGGGCTGAAAGTTGGCGCCAAAAGGGAGGTGGTTAGGGTTAGTTTTGGTGCCAACTTTTGGTTTCTTTTGGTGGTTAGTTGAGGGGTGAAAGGTGGTGAAGAGGTGGCACCAAAATGAGTAGGATAGCTAGCTTAGGTAGGGTTAAGTTGGTGGAGCTAGCAAGGGTTGAGCTGAAGGTGGTTGATGGTCAAGGAGCTGGTTGCTAGCTAAGCTAAGCTAAGTTAAGCTAGCTTAGCTAGCTATGGAGTAGAGGAGGAGGTATTGGAGATAGGGTTTGAAGAGAGGAGCTGAGGAGGAGAAGTCTGGAGCTGGAACTGGAGCTGGTAGCTGCTGAAGAGGTTGGCATGGATCTACTCTAGCTGGCTTAGATTGCTAGTTCTTTGCTAGCTGCTAAGCCAAGCTAAAGTGAGCTGGCTTCTACCATAATGAGCTGAGGTGAGCTAGGTCTGGTGCTCCCGGGGAGGATCAAGCTGGTTGAGGTAGCTAAGGTAGCTTAGCTCAACTCAGTTGAGCTAAGCTGAGTCCCTGGGAGCTGGACTTGAGCTTCCTGAGCTGGGATGAGTTCTTCTTTAGCTGGTTGGAGTTGAGTGGAGCTGGATGTAGTTGGATTTGAGCTGGGGTGAACTCTAGTCAACTCAGTTGAGCTAGATAGAGCTCCTTGTGGACTTGTGGGAGCTAAAATGAGCTAGACTCAACTAGGTTGAGCTGGATCTGAGCTGACTTGAGCTAGGGTGAGCTAAGATGAACTCTCTTGAGCTACCATTCAGCTGAGATTAGCTGAATGGAGCTGGAATGAGCTAACCCTAGTTGAAGTGAGCTAGATTCTAGCTATGGTGAGCTAG
Organism: Thalassia testudinum; assembly: GCA_037157565.1. NCBI lineage: Eukaryota > Viridiplantae > Streptophyta > Magnoliopsida > Alismatales > Hydrocharitaceae > Thalassia > Thalassia testudinum. The sequence goes on from JAZHRO010000031.1 coordinate 176,082,770, forward strand.
ATCAAATTGAGTTCTAGTTAGTACGAGCTTCTCCTTCACCATTTGCCTTCTTGAGTGCTAGGGTTTTGGGGATCTGTATATTTGTTCAACCCTAACACTCACAAAAACATATCAAAAAGATAATAAAAAATGCAATGCATGCCTAACCTAATTTATGCGTAAATGCATCCCAAAAACCCATTTGCGGAGTAAAATCCTAAGAGCTAGGTTTGTTTTAATGCATAAGAATGATGATAAACTGGCGTTTATCACACCCCCATGCTTATCTTTTGCTAGTCTCTTAGCAAAACTTCAATTTTTTTGGAAAATGGAATTTTTGGGAAATCTAATTTTTTTCTACTTTTGAGGAGAAAAGATTAAGGGACCTTGGTAGATCTAAACACAGGAGGTACGGGATTTGTTAAAGATAAACATTGGGATTTGTTTTGGATCCAACCTTTAGACAAAACGGGATCAATATATCCTCCAGAAAATTCACAAATTAACCCCTTGTTAATTCAGATGACTTGAAATTTTTGTTTTTAGGATTTTTCTAGTTCGTGAATCTAATTCGCAACTTGCAAAAATCCTTTAAAACCTTGTGTCTGTGCTTGTGAAAAGCCAACATTTATAGGGTCGTGTTAATTTATTTATTTATTACTTTTTTTTCTTTTTTTCTTCTCCCCCATGCTTATTTTTAGCTTACTCTTACAACAGATGTGTCAGGATCATCATTCCCATTACCAATCCTCGAAGGGGCTCTGGCACCAGTACTTCGGGATAGCACTGTCCATGACACCACCCAGAAGCTCACAACCCCAAAACACAATGCGGTGTAGAGGGGTGCTCCAAGCAAACTCAAGCTCTTACTCCGATACTATAGGAAGAGTACCGTCCAAGACACTTGAGCTGCTAAAATGCACTTTAATGCTCCATCTAAAGATATGAAATATAGATATGGAGCAGTGCCGAGGCGGTAACATGTTGACATCGCATCCTCAAAGGAGGCATTTTCCTCCTTCTCAGCAGTGGGAACTCAAACCAATGATCTGCTTCAGACTTTTACTAAGTCCAAACACAGGAGTTTTTCAAATTTTTAGTTATTTTTAAGTGTTGGCTTGTGTGTGAAAATTGACACAAGAAGTTTCTTAAGATATGCAAGTTTTTGAATCAGAAACTAAGCCAAATACTTTCCACATTACAAAATAGGATCAAGTCACCTGAACTATCATGAGTTTAAATGGAATTTTTAGAGAAGGATATTTGATCTAGTCTAAAATAGAACCTAAAATTCTAATGATCAAATCCACATCCTCTTCCCTAGTTTGTTAAAGATTAAATCCCATTGTACCAAAAGTGAATTTTTTGACCTTAGTCCCGATTTCAAAATTTTTCCTCAAAAAGTTTTCAACATTTTTATTATTTATATATATATATATTTTGGGTATGCAAGCAGGAAAATAAAATAACTAAAGAAAAATGCATGTTTTTAGGTTTTGAAAATCCTAAATCGATCGTCAAATTTTAAAAACACCCCCCCATGCTTAAGATATGCCATGTCCTCATGCATTAGGAGGGAAAAGGGATTACCTTAGTGAAGAACGGTCGGGTTTAGGATGATCAAAACCTGGAAGAAGAAAAAAGGAAAGCAGGAAAAAATGATGGGTTACCTCCCATCCAGTGATATCTTTTACGCCATTCAGCTTGGCGTGAAGGTATGCACAGAAGACGGAAAATCATGTAAATAGTTGGAACTTGGATGCCTGCAGAAAAGGTGTCTTCTAGATCCCTAGAAAATTGATTAGAAGCAATATTGGGATCAAAGTTGGATGGAAAATTATAAGTGTAGCCCGAGTCTGGTCATGGTTTTAAATCAGGTTGGATGTCAAACTCGGGCGGGGTTGGTGGCAGGTCCGTAAGAAAGGAGTCGGGGAAGGGATGGTGAGGATTGGGTGAAGTTAGTGTGGAAAAATTAGGTGCATGAATAGTGGGTGGTTAGGGTGATCAAGGGGTGCAACAGGAATGGATTTGGGGTCAAGACAAGTCTCCAGATCACAGATTTCGCCGACCATTGATTCAGAATCAGAATCCTCAAAAAAATTATGGTCGGTAAGGGTATCTATCAACATTGTCTCCTCCACCATATTGGAAATTTTCGTATTTGAGTCCTCAAAAAAGTTATCATCATGGAATCTCTTGGAGGATTTGAAAATATCTAAAGTGATAGTTTGGCCGGCACAAGTGATATCCATTTTGCCTGTGTGGTAATTGATATTTGCCTTTGCAGTGGCCAAAAAAGGGTGTCCAAGGATTATTGGGGAGTCCAGTGATGATTCAGGTACCTCAATGTCAAGAACCAGAAAGTTTGCAGGGAAGACACAATTTTGGACCTTGACCAAAACATTCTCGACAATCCCATGAGGTTTGATTGTAGATCGGTCGGCTAATTGCAGGGTAACCTCGACGGGTTTTAATTCACCGATATGAAATTCTTCAAATAAAATCGTGGGAATAATATTAACTGAGGCACCAAGATCTAGGAGGGTGCGATTAAAAATAGTATCATCAATAATTACTGAGATTAAAGGCACCCTTGGATCTTTCATCTTAGGAGGTAGCTTGCTTTGTATGACAGAGCTTACTGTCTCCGAAAGATGCACCTGTCTTAGATTTTTGGCCTACCTTTTAGGAGTACAGATCTCCTTCAAAAATTTGGCATAGGTAGGTATATATTTGATGGCATCTAGGAGAGGAATATTGATTTGAACTTGCCCAAATAGATCCATGAGTTCTTTTGTGGTGGGCTCAGCTTTCTTTTTTTTATTGGTGGTGGGGTGGAGAGCTTGTGGGAAAGGGATAGGAATCCTGTCTTGAGATTTTTGTATTTCTTTTTCTTCCTGATGGGGAGGCGGGGAGTCAATTTGCACAGGTATTTCATCAGGTTTGTGTGAAGGCTCGGGATTAGTGGTGATTTTCCCACTCCTCAAAGTAACTGCATGTGCAGTCAGATTATTATTTGGAGGAGGTGTGGGGGCCTGTGGTTGCGGAAACCTGGGAGGTTGCTATGGTGGTGGATTAGTAGGAGGCTGATTTGGGTAGTATGGATTTCTGCCTGAATGTTGGTTCCTTTGGTGATTAGGGTTGGGCACGGGTTGGGACGGAAGATGTCCTGCAGGTCTTTGCGTGGGAGTAACCCCAATCTGGTTGTTTAGATTTGTGATGGTGCGGGTTACTTCCGTCATTTTTGTTTTCATTTCCTGTAGGGTTCGCATCATCTGGGCATTGATGTCTTGGTGGGATGGCCCAGGATGGAAGGTTGGATTCGACCCATACCCATTAAAATGATCTGGTTGGGAAGGAACTTGATTATTCCAGGAGTAGTTCGGGTAATTTTTCCAATTGGAAGAATTTTTAAAGGGCTCCTGGATGGCAGAAATATTTTGAGTGGGGTTAAGATCTAGATAGTTGTAATTCCCCAGTGAATCATGGGCAACCTCAGAATATTGGTAATAATCAGCAGGAGTAGTGTTGAGATTGTGCAAATTTTCTCTTCGTGGAAAGTTAGGTTGGGTTAGATGTGGACTATGTGGAGCTTGGGTTGATGTGGCTAGTCTTTCCTCAATTTTCTTTTAATTAATATGCATTTGGTCGAGTTTTTGAGCGATCAATTGAAGATCGTCTTGGGTGACAGGGATAGATTGAGTGCCTACTTCATGAACATTGAACTGCGGGTTTTAAGTTCTGCAAAATGTGTTCATGGAAGCTTGATTAAATGAGTTTTCACTCATTTCTTCAAAAAGGTCATAGCCTGATGAGAACCTCATCATGAGCCATAACTAGCTCATTTTGACCCAATACAAAGGATAAACGCTCCTACATAACTCAAGGAAAGGCTTAACTCAGAGAATTCTGAGTTTAAGGAGAAAACAAGTCATAAGGGGTAAAAATGCAATTTTACCAGTATAATCTGCATACAGGGTAATTCAGGGTCCAAACATAGGTCAAAGCAGCTTAATAAGAATAAAAGTGGGATGAGATGATCTAGCAAGGGCTACAGCAATTCCAAGAAACTAAATGATAATCTGTAACCCTAAAACAACCTACTTCAATTCACAAGGTTTGAGGCAAAGTAAAAATAGAATAAACCCTCTAAAATTCATAGAAAAATAATCTCTAGGGTTTAGAACCTTCAATTTGGCCTTCAGAACCCATTTTGACCTACATTGAGAACCATGCCCAATTAATAACTTAATTTGGGTTTTTGCGTAAATTGACCGGTCAAACAAGGTTTAATATAGAAATGAAATTCACCATCAGATTCCTTAGGTCCTAATTAGTCATGTATAAAAACTTGAGCCTAAGAAGAAACCTCCTTGACCGACTTTACACTTTGGTCCTCATATATTTACTCTTTGGCCCTCAACTTTTGAACCCTCGCATTTTGACCCCTAACTCTCCTTCGTTCTTTGCGATCAGGTCCCCCCTGCAAAACCTGCCAGCACCATGCTCCGGCGACCTTGCGCGGAGCATGGCGCCGCGCAGGGTGAGGTGGGGGACCTGGCAAGTAAACCGGGGGTGCCCTGCGTCGTCAGCCGTCGCAGGGACACCCCCCTGGTCGTTATAACCCACCATACCGGCCGTGCGAACGCACGGACGGTATGGGTTCTTGTTTCCGGCCATCCTCCGGCGAGGGAGACACGTCGTCTCCCTCCGCCTTCCTCCCTGATTCGGTCCCTATAAATACCCCCGTCGCTCCACCGACCTGGGCAGCTTGGATCTGACGGAGAAAATCCCCAACTTTCCTCTCTTCTCTCTCCGGCAGACGCTCACCAGCTCTGGCGGTTCCTCCCCCTCCTCCTCTTCTCTCTGCCGCAATACCAGCAGCAGAGACTTCCTCCCCTGCTCTTCCTGCGCCACGCCGTACCCAGCTGGCGCCTCTCCAGCTCTCTGCTCGCCACCGCCCCTTTCCCTGAGCATCGTCTTCTCCGGCGACAGTCGATACGACTGTCGCCCTGTTCCTCCCCCTTCGTCCCTGCAAGTAAGCTAGAGCTACTCCCCTTCTTCTCCTCTTTCTTTCCCCGCTTTCAATTTATTCAATTAAGCCCTCGACCGACCCTGACCATCGTCACCCCCTTCGTCTCCGACCACCCTCCGGCGAGCCGCTCCCATCACCTCAGTGACCCACACGGCTCGCCGACCACCGCAGGACCTCCGCCTCCTCACCCTGATCAACCTCCGCCCTGCCACTTCCCCCACATCACCCTCTGCAACCCCACCGAACAGACCCATCCTCCGACCCACAGTCCGACCTAGGGCAGCCCTCGCACGCTGCCCCGCGCCTCGCCACCACCCACACGAGCTTTGCAGCACCCTGGCGAAGCTCCTGGCACTTTCTGATTAGGCCGAGAGGCCGTTTTCTTGTGAACAGACCACCCGACCTCCGCCGCCATTGCCGCGCGGGAGGAACTGCTTCCGCCTGCAGCTACAGGCGCGCCACGCTCAGCGCCACGCCCAGATTCAACTCCCAGGCCTTGCGAGGCGTTTTGGCAAAACACCAGGCTCGCAGCTAAGGCAGAAAGCTTCGCGTGACGCCGCAATCTCCCGCTGATTTCCCCGCTGCGGGCGCGCAATTGAGGTGGGACATTTAGTCCCACCTCGGAAAAGCCTGAAGAGTCGCAGCGACATAAGATGCAAAAGTGCTGGAGGCTTACTGCCTCAGCACACGGGGTGAGGTCCCCTTCACCCGCCCGGTTACCCGGTCTCGTCCGCGCTCACGCCCCGCGGACCTGATCCGACCCGACCCGACTTAAGACTGACCTGCACTCCTCGCCCACCACGCACGCCGGTGGGCCTGGACCCGGGCACGACCCGTACCCGATTACCCGGCAGCTCTGGGAGAGCTTTCCCAAGAGTGGTTTCAGAGAGAGAGAGACGCGGGGGGGGGGGGGGGGGGTAGAGTTGGTTTTGCCTCTGACGAAAAACTCTGAAGTGTGCAGGCACAGGTGAAGAAGAAGAACCGCGGAAGAAGAAGGAAGCTGACTGTAGCAACAGGTAGTTTAAGTCGTCTGATTTGGAAATCAGACGACGGCCTGAAGGGAAAAGAAGAAAGAAGGAGGGGTGACGTCCCTGGCTGAAAAAGAAAAGAAGAAGAAGGAGATCTGAAGGAAGAAAGAAGAGCATCACCTCTGCAGAACAAAGAAGAAGAAGGAGATCTGAAGAAAGAAAGAAAGAAGAACATCACGAGGAGAAAACAAAGAGAACAACAAATTCTTTCCCTCTCTCTTTCTTTATTTTTTTGTAAAAGAAACATGTATATCTCTAGAAAAGAACTTGCTCCCTGAGTTCGACCTCGGGAACTCTTTTATTTTCCGAGTAAAAAATTTATATATTTGAAATGTTGGTAATAACCGGCTATACTACAACGTTATAACAATAAAACCCGGTTGTCCCGAACCAAGCACTTCATTTTGGCGCCGTTGCCGGGGAGTGACGGCTACTCTAGAGGTAAACATTCCTGTTTCTTTTTAATTTCTGATAATCTCCTCTCTTTTGTGCAGCTACAGGAACTCAAGAAGACAAGCAACCACACGACAACCACTCCGAAGACAGGTAAATTTTTCCTCTCACTATTAACCCCTAAACTCTAAAGAGGAAGAAAAGAAAAGAACAAGCAATATAGGGCTAACCTGTCTTCCATACTTAGTAACCATAAAGAGTTGCATGTTTTCAACTCATCACTCCTGCACACTATTAAGGGTATTTAAGGGCTAACACATTCTTGCTTGAGCCCTAATTACCCAACAAAGAGTTAAATGGACCAAGTAGAGCCAACATAAGGTCAAACATTAGGATTTCAGTAAAGACACACCCCTTAATCAAGAATTGAGGAAATCCAAAAGAGGTGTGCCCAAGCCATTGATTGAAAATAATTAACAAGAAAAATCCTAAACAATTGGCTCTCTCTAAACACTTGAACCCTAAAAGAAAGGACCCAAAAAGCTCTCAAAGAAAACAAGAGGTAAAGTTGACCCCTTTGGGTCAACCAACCTTAAATTAGGTCACTCTTTGCACTTAAAAAGACTAAAGTTCAAGTGAAACCTTAAGCACCCTGATCTTAAAATTGGTAGACTTAAGAGGTCAAGATCCCCATTCTGGTCTACCTGGAACCACAGTGACAAGAGAGGTCGGGTGGGGGAAACCCTGTAACCCGTGGGGACGCTCTACCGTGTAGGGGTCTTCGCGGGACTCTCCCTCTCTGGCTGCCCAGGTAATTCTCAGGTGGACGATCTTTCTGATCAAGGGGTCCATCTGCCCCGAACCTCTATAGTCACCCAACATTTTTGGTGTCTTGATTGGGTCCAGCACCTGCTTATCTCATCCAGTCCTTCAGTATTTTGCAGGAGGTCCTTGAAACCTCCTATAGAAATTCACTCTCCCCGAGGCTAAGCCTCGGCTCCCTTGTTTTTGCAGAAATCATTCACATAGCCCCTCTTTCCTCTGATTCTGAACAAAGTCCCCTTCTTCCATTAATTCAAACTTCTGATTCTATCTTGATTCCACCACCTGATTCGAAGATGCAGCCTAATTACCTAGCAAGACTACCATGTAAAAAACCTGAATATCTGAGATCCATGAAAAATAAGATGATTGAGGATGCCCTTGAATTCTATGAAATCAAATATAAACCCTCAACACCAATAGAAAACATTCAGGTTGATGTCCCAACAACCACAGCTTTCATCATAAACTGTGCCCAAATTCTTTTGACAGAAGTTACAAAAGGATCAACCCGAGATATGCTCATGACAGGATACATTGAGATAGAAAAATTACACCAATCTGAATACCTTCAATGCTTGACAAATCCTGTACTTTGGGAACAACACCAAGATGCCCTTACAAAACGGGTAGAAATGATGAAATCAGTAGAACAAATTATCAACCAAAAATACCCGTATATACCAGAAACAGAGGATGAACCATCTTGGAACAGTATTAAGGAACAATCCAGTTTCCCAGATCTCGGGACTGAGGCACAAAGTGGTTGTGGAATCCCAACCCAGATAGAAGACAATGTTGAATTAGGTTGGGATATTGCAGGAGAACACAATGATGAGCCAAACTTAGACCATGAATTGCCAAGCCTAGAATTTCAAAACTCCTGCAATAATGAGATCAGAACTGAACCTTCTGAGGGTATAAATTCCTCCCCTTATTTTGATAAGGTGGCCCTCGAAGGTTATTCGGACTTAGGTTCTAATAATTCTACCCACATCCTAAGCCTAGAACCTAGATCTGAAACTTATTGGGAAGATTATGAGGCCCCTTATGAGAAAGATCAAATTTTTACAGAATATGATTCCGGGCCTCTATTTGATGAATATCCCTCTCCAACATCCTCAGGAAATCTGATTGATTTTTCAGAAAACATGCCAATTTATGATACAGAAACTGAGGAGTTGGATGAGCAAGATTTTAATGGGGTCTATCCTACCAGCTTCGAGCTTGAACAGAACACCTTTTTGAGCCCAGAATTGACATATAGGCTAGAACCCAGTCAGGCTACTGATTCCACATCTGATGATTTTTGCTGTGGTGGAATTCATGATCATGAATCTCATTTTCGCCAACTCTCCGACAATTTCAGATCAGACTATAATTGCGGAGAGACTTTCCTTCCTGAACACGCCAGGCCCATCTACGACCTCAGTTCACATGACTCTGACTCCGACTCTGAGGTCCTGATTCCCGAGATCACTGATAACACAGAATCATTCCTTTTCGATCCTCAGGAACCAAAAATAGAAAATGCCAAGAGTGATTGCAACCCAGAATTCAAATCTTTGCTCAAATTAGATTTCTTTCATCCTACAGACACTCTTCAGGCATTTGATAGTTACCCAGAGGACTCTCTACAGGAAACCACCTATCATCCATTTCTAGAAGAGCCCTCGTACACAATGGCCACCTCATCTGCACACACAGAACGGAACAAAACCTCTTCCCAACCCCGACCCGTAACCGGACTCAATTTCTATTCAGATTCACCTCTCACCGAGCCGATTGCATTTCCACATCGGGTTTGGAACACTGATCAGACTACATATCATGCTCCATCATTCTCTGATCACCCCTGTAGGGTTTCCGCGTCATTCATTGATTATTCTACGGGTCCCTACTCTGACCAGGCTGATTCGACTCAGCCAAACCCTGCGTTTTCACTTCCACATCCATCTGAGCTTCATAGTATATGGTGGGTTCCACACCTTTTTATCCACATCTATCAACCCACCAGATTGATTGGGTTTGGGCTGCATCATCAGCCTGTTAATCTGAACAAGCACCTGGTTGGACCAACCAGGCTCTTAATCAAGGTGCTTGTCTTACAAAACTCTGCTGATTTCACCATCCCCTCTCCATCGCATTTCTTGCTTGGCTGAAGGCATCAAATTTAGCGCGCAACGGGAGGCAACCCGTCATTTTCCAAAAAATCCAAAACTTTTTCTGACACCTTTTTGCACTTAAGGTTCACCCTTGTAGACAGCCGACCCCACCTCAGATGCTTGCATCTGGGATTAGAAATCGTCCGCAAAAAATTCAACCCGACCCATTCACTCATCCAAATTTCTGTCTTAAGGAATGAACTAAGTTAAATAAAAACCCCCTAAGTTACAATGAGGACATTGTAAATCTTAGGCATGGGGGGGTATGAAAGTGCAAAACTTGTAAGAAAAGGTTTCAAACAAAAAATTCACATATGCCAAAAACACCATAAAAATTAAAAATTTTTCGAAAAAGAATAAGAGGAAAAGAGGAGAAGGAAATTTTGTGAAGGAGAAAATAAACAAAATGAAAAAGGAGCACAAAATTATGAGAAAAGGTGATAGTCATTAGTAAGGAACTAAGGAATTAACCTAAGTTCTAGACCTCATTCAAGAAAATAACTGAAAAGTGCACAATGAGATTAGTAAGAATGCAAACCTTAGGCATTCTTGAATAGACTCTTAGTACCCATTAAGATCTGGACACTCCTCAAGAGGTTGAGGAAAATGAAAAGCTGAAGTATTAGGTCTAAGGCTTAGGGAGTATTTGGCCTCGTTAACTAATTTTTGGTTTACGGGACTTAGTAACCTAAGCACTCTAACCTCACACACAGCCTGGTTCAGTAAGCGTAAAAATCAGAATCACGCAGAAGCGTCGCAAAATTCTGAAAAGAACACCTAGAATAGGAGCGGCCGATCAACACAAGTTGATTTGGACGAGTTCCCAGCGCGGAGAGGTGGGAAATCCCCTCGAAGATGCGTAACAAAATATCATCTCCTCGGTGCTTGTCTCTTAGGATATTTACATATCCTACTGGGGGCATGTAAGCACTCTGCTGGTTCAGATTCCATGGATGGCATTATCTCGAAGTGTCAATTGCCAGGGTCTGGATTCGGCCATGGAATACCATGGATGGGATTATCTCGAAATCTCAATAGCCAGGGTTCCGGGGGTTGCCATGGGCGGTGCTATCTCGAAGCATCGATCGCCAGGAACCCTTGAGGATTGATGATGGGAGCAAGGAATCTGATACAGACCGTGTTGAAAAGCCAATCCTAGGCTAGAACAAAAAAAAAAAAAAGAAAAAGAGAGAGAAAACTCTCCAAACAGAAAAACTTTCTATCTCTCTCTTACAAAACGCACTGCGAACTGAGCCAGGGCTAAAATCATTTCAAGCACGGGTGCTTTAACCACAAAGTCTAATAAACCGTAGGTTAGTTCTTGTGGACCTTAAAAACCTTTGCTAAAAGACTGAGGCTAAGGCTAGACAGATTTGGATCTTGATTGGTACTAGAGTACCTGTTAGGCCTATGGTCAGCATTCTAACCTAATCTATGCTCAAATAAAAAAGGGCACTTATCTAAAACTATTAAAAACTTCATGGTCTAGAACAAGGGTTGAAACCTTAAGTTTTTGCTAAGGGACTAGCAAAAGCTAGGCATGGGGGTATGATGAGAACCTCATCATGAGCCATAACTAGCTCATTTTGACCCAATACAAAGGATAAAGGCTCCTACATAACTCAAGGAAAGGCTTAACTCAGAGAATTCTGAGTTTAAGGAGAAAACAAGTCATAAGGGGTAAAAATGCAATTTTACCAGTATAATCTGCATACAGGGTAATTCAGGGTCCAAACATAGGTCAAAGCAGCTTAATAAGAATAAAAGTGGGATGAGATGATCTAGCAAGGGCTACAGCAATTCCAAGAAACTAAATGATAATCTGTAACCCTAAAACAACCCACTTCAATTCACAAGGTTCGAGGCAAAGTAAAAATAGAATAAACCCTCTAAAATTCATAGAAAAATAATCTCTAGGGTTTAGAACCTTCAATTTGGCCTTCAGAACCCATTTTGACCTACATTGAGAACCATGCCCAATTAATAACTTAATTTGGGTTTTTGCGTAAATTGACCGATCAAACAAGGTTTAATATAGAAATGAAATTCACCATCAGATTCCTTAGGTCCTAATTAGTCATGTATAAAAACTTGAGCCTAAGAAGAAACCTCCTTGACCGACTTTACACTTTGGTCCTCATATATTTACTCTTTGGCCCTCAACTTTTGAACCCTCGCATTTTGACCCCTAACTCTCCTTCGTTCTTTGCGATCAGGTCCCCCCTGCAAAACCTGCCAGCACCATGCTCCGGCGACCTTGCGCGGAGCATGGCGCCGCGCAGGGTGAGGTGGGGGACCTGGCAAGTAAACCGGGGGTGCCCTGCGTCGTCAGCCGTCGCAGGGACACCCCCCTGGTCGTTATAACCCACCATACCGGCCGTGCGAACGCACGGACGGTATGGGTTCTTGTTTCCGGCCATCCTCCGGCGAGGGAGACACGTCGTCTCCCTCCGCCTTCCTCCCTGATTCGGTCCCTATAAATACCCCCGTCGCTCCACCGACCTGGGCAGCTTGGATCTGACGGAGAAAATCCCCAACTTTCCTCTCTTCTCTCTCCGGCAGACGCTCACCAGCTCCGGCGGTTCCTCCCCCTCCTCCTCTTCGCTCTGCCGCAATACCAGCAGCAGAGACTTCCTCCCCTGCTCTTCCTGCGCCACGCCGTACCCAGCTGGCGCCTCTCCAGCTCTCTGCTCGCCGCCGCCCCTTTCCCTGAGCATCGTCTTCTCCGGCGACAGTCGATACGACTGTCGCCCTGTTCCTCCCCCTTCGTCCCTGCAAGTAAGCTAGAGCTACTCCCCTTCTTCTCCTCTTTCTTTCCCCGCTTTCAATTTATTCAATTAAGCCCTCGACCGACCCTGACCATCGTCACCCCCTTCGTCTCCGACCACCCTCCGGCGAGCCGCTCCCATCACCTCAGCGACCCACACGGCTCGCCGACCACCGCAGGACCTCCACCTCCTCACCCTGATCAACCTCCGCCCTGCCACTTCCCCCACATCACCCTCTGCAACCCCACCGAACAGACCCATCCTCCGATCCACAGTCCGACCTAGGGCAGCCCTCGCACGCCGCCCCGCGCCTCGCCACCACCCACACGAGCTTCGCCGCACCCTGGCGAAGCTCCTGGCACTTTCTGATTAGGCCGAGAGGCCATTTTCTTGTGAACAGACCACCCGACCTCCGCCGCCATTGCCGCGCGGGAGGAACTGCTTCCGCCTGCAGCTACAGGCGCGCCACGCTCAGCGCCACGCCCAGATTCAACTCCCAGGCCTTGCGAGGCATTTTGGCAAAACACCAGGCTCGCAGCTAAGGCAGAAAGCTTCGCGTGACGCCGCAATCTCCCGCTGATTTCCCCGCTGCGGGCGCGCAATTGAGGTGGGACATTTAGTCCCACCTCGGAAAAGCTTGAAGAGTCGCAGCGACATAAGATGCTAAAGTGCTGGAGGCTTACTGCCTCAGCACACGGGGTGAGGTCCCCTTCACCCGCCCGGTTACCCGGTCTCGTCCGCGCTCACGCCCCGTGGACCTGATCCGACCCGACCCGACTTAAGACTGACCTGCACTCCTCGCCCACCACGCACGCCGGTGGGCCTGGACCCGGGCATGACCCGTACCCGATTACCCGGCAGCTCTGGGAGAGCTTTCCCAAGAGTGGTTTCAGAGAGAGAGAGACGCGGGGGGGGGGGGGGGGGGGGGGGGTAGAGTAGGTTTTGCCTCTGACGAAAAACTCTGAAGTGTGCAGGCACAGGTGAAGAAGAAGAACCGCGGAAGAAGAAGGAAGCTGACTGTAGCAACAGGTAGTTTAAGTCGTCTGATTTGGAAATCAGACGACGGCCTGAAGGGAAAAGAAGAAAGAAGGAGGGGTGACGTCCCTGGCTGAAAAAGAAAAGAAGAAGAAGGAGATCTGAAGGAAGAAAGAAGAGCATCACCTCTGCAGAACAAAGAAGAAGAAGGAGATCTGAAGAAAGAAAGAAAGAAGAACATCACGAGGAGAAAACAAAGAGAACAACAAATTCTTTCCCTCTCTCTTTCTTTATTTTTTTGTAAAAGAAACATGTATATCTCTAGAAAAGAACTTGCTCCCTGAGTTCGACCTCGGGAACTCTTTTATTTTCCGAGTAAAAAATTTATATATTTGAAATGTTGGTAATAACCGGCTATACTACAACGTTATAACAATAAAACCCGGTTGTCCCGAACCAAGCACTTCATAGCCACTTTCAGCATCTTTAATTAAGAAGTTGCCGCCACACGAGGCATCGACAAAATGTCAGATTTGATCTTCTAATCCATGATAGAAGATTTGCACGAGTTGCCATAAAGGAATCTCGTGGTGCGGGAAACTTCTTAAGAGATCTTGAAATCTTTCCCAAGAATCATGGAAAGTCTCACCAGATTTTTGGTGAAAGGTTGTAATAGATCTTCGTAGGGAATTGGTACGACCTATGGGAAAGAATTTCTTAAGGAAGGCGCTCTTGAGCTGAGGCCAAGTTGTGATGGGTCGGTCAATGGTCCTGAACCAATAAGCAACCTTATGTTTAAGAGATAATGGAAAAAGCCGCATCAACCATATGTCCTCTTGCACATTTCGAGAACGGGTTGTTCGTGCAAGAAGAGTTAGCTCTTCAAGGTGGCTGAAAGGGTCTTCCCTAGGAAGGCCATGAAAGTGTTTAATTAGGTTCAGGACTGCAGGCTTGATCTCGAAGTCCCCCTCTGGTATGACCACCCTTGGTCGTTCCTCATAATAAGACGGATCATAAAAATCTTTTAGAGGAATAATAGGCTGCTGATGAGGTGGTGGGTTTGGCCTTTGAAAGGCTAGGTTTTGGATGTTCCTAGTCAATGTTTGTTGATTGGAATTTAATTTATCAATCTGCTCAGTCAACAATTTTAAAAGATCAGGCAGGGGGTCTTAATGTTGTGCTTGGGGCAATTCAAGATTAGGGAGCTCCAAGTGTGGGAAGTTGAATGTGGGTGGGTTTTGGGTGGAAGGGTTAGAATTAGGGTTAGTAGTAGGGTTAGAGGTAAGGTTAGAGGTGGAAGTGGAAGGGTTAGCGGACCCATTTTGCTGATTTTCCATTTTTTTAGAAGGAGAAGAAGATAGAAAAAGTGGTCTTTTTGCGTGGGGGGCGAAATCAAATGGTCCTTCCAGGTGCGGATTTGGAGACCATCACCCGTGCATAAAATGGAAGAACGGGAGGGGAGGAGAAGAGAAAGAGATGAGAGAAAGTGTGAAAATCAAACAACCAAAGCTAGACCTAACTTAAGTGTGACTCCCTAAAAATAAACCTAAGACTTGGTCTATGTAGGAAATAAGTAATCAATAGTGAATACCCGTTCTGTCAACAAATCTAGCCAAGTTGCTTAAGGGAGGTTTGGGCCCAAACATTTCCCAGGGAAAATCCCAGGTGCTTGTACAAACCCGTGCCTGGTCATTTGACATGGCCCCTCAGCCTGAACACCAGATATAGATGATAGAATTGGTATTAACTAAAGAAAACTTAAGACCTATATAGCAAGCCTAAGTTGATGAAGCTTTAGGGGTCAAGTTGCTACGGATTTTAGTTAGGTCTAGGATACTATAGTGCACAGGGAATGTGGAGGGCGTTTATTGGGTTGCTGCCCTGTTATTTTAATTTTTTTGTGTGTGCAAGAATTGGAAAGTGGTTCCAATCAAAAAGCAAGTTGTCACACAATTTCTTGTATTTTTGTCATTTAGGATTTGATTTAATTAAATGTGTTTAGGGTTTTTCTTTTTAAATTTTCAAACAAGTTTGAAACTCCACAATCAAAGGAAAAATAAGTTGTATTGGTATTGGTTAATTTCCTTTAATGTGAATCTCTAAAAAGAAAGAAAGAAACCCTAAGCCAATTATCCCTAAGATAGAAAATTACTACGAATGAATTAATTTTAGGCTTTCTGTATTAAGTAGTGGTCCAAACAAGTCAAACAACACCACTACTTTGAAGAAAATCAAACAAGGATTCTAGAAAAGATTTTTGTAAGATTTTATGAATTTGTTTGATAATTATTTTTAATTTTTAATTGTACTAATGTCAAAGTCCAGAAATGATACCTGTGGGTATTTTGGACTTCTCAGTATCACCACTGACCTCAGAAAATTTTGATGATTTTATATGATGTGTATAACTTCACAAGGATTCCAGAAAACTAAATTTCACAAAATTGAATGAGTATAAAAATTATAAAAATTCACGGACTGTAGCAAAATAGGAAGATTATAGGGTGTGACCCCTCTGCAGTCCATGAATTTTTAAAAATTAAATACAAAGCCAATTGATTTGAAATTTGTAAAAGATGTTCCTAACTCAATTTGGAATCACTGTATGAAATTTTAAGATTTTAGGAAGCCTGTGGTGTTAGGAATCGATTTTTCAAGTTTAGTCAGAAATCTGGACATGAAAAATAGAACACCAATACTTGCAATGGAGTGGTGTTAAAAAACATTCAAGCAAACATTGGATTTTAAAATGCACCACTCCACTTAATTAAGTTGTTTAGGGTCCTGAAAGCCAAGTTTAGTGTATTTTGGTAGTTTTTTTAGGTTAAGTGTGACAAGTAAGAAGAACCAACTTGAATGTTCGTGTGAGAAGGAACTTTGAGCTTTCGCTTTCAAATTCCCGCTTTCCCGCTGTAGTTCCTGCACACACAAGAGAGAAGAAAGAGAAGGGGATGAGATCCACTTCAAGCAAGAGAAGAAAGAATAAGCAAGCCGTGCCTCCTCGGCAACGGCGCCAAAAAGTGATCGCAAAAATACACGGTTTGTTAATTAGGCAATTTAGTGTCGTTGCAACGCGTAAATCCGCTTTCGCTTTTAAATTTGTATTCCTAGATAGTGGGGTATCTAGGGTCATCCAAGGAGGCAATATGTTTGCAAAATTAATTTTCTTGCTTACAAAATAGATCTCAACTTTCTTTTTGGTCTTTTTGAATATATCATGTTTATGTTTTTGAAATTAAGGCAACATGCGAAATTATTGGCGAGAAAGTGACTTACACTTAAATCAATACACTACTTCTAAAGTGGCAAGTAGAGCCTCTCCCTAAGCTCACTCTAGGCAAGTGGAGGCCTAGAATAATTAAGGAGAGGGAGTGAAGAATGCTAAAAACAAAGCAATTAAAAATGCAACTAAAGAAATTGCAAAGAAGGAAACTAGATTAATGAGAAAGTGTTTTACAGAAAAGTCTAGTAGATGAATGCTTCTACTACTAGAAAATTGCAAAAAATAAAAGAAAACACAAATCCTCTAGATAGATGGTGAAGAAGAGGGCTTTTTGCTCCAAGCTTGGCAGCTCTCGAGCTTGAAAAGAGTCCTCCAACTCCTTCCTTGCTATGCTCCGCTAAGGTGATGTCCTCCAAAGCAAGCCCTAAGGGGGCATGCTCTAAGCTTTTCTCCAAGGGTGGACGTCCACCCTAGGTCCTTCTCCTTTTCCTGGCCGTCCTCCTTGAAGTAGAAAAGTCATCCTCCTTGGCATGGCCCAAGTTGAAGAGAGTGGGGAGATGAAGGCACCAAAGGGGCTGGTGATGTGCTCCTTTAATCTTCTTCTCTACTTCTTCTTCTTGGCCGTAGGTGTAGGTGGGTATAGGTAGAAAAATGCACTAGTGGAGGATGAGGAAAATGTGGGAAGTTAGGTGGGTATATATAGTGTAGGAAGGGGGGCATAGGTGGCTCTTGGAATGGATGGCTAGGATAGGATATGGGGGGTAGTTGGGGATCCTAGGGCTAAGAATAAGTGGCGCCACCTAAGGAGTGCTAAGGGGGGTAGTTAAGGCTTTGGTGCCCTTTAGAGTTGGTGCCAAAATGGGCCTTCTAGAAGGTCATTAGGTGGCACCACCTTAGGGTTCTAGAAGGGGGGTATGTGGATGGCTAGGATGGGTTATGTGGGTAGGTGTAGGGTGGATAAAGGGGTTGAAAGTTGGCGCCAAAAGGGAGGTGGTTAGGGTTAGTTTTGGTGCCAACTTTTGGTGTCTTTTGGTGGTTAGTTGAGGGGTGAAAGGTGGTGAAGAGGTGGCACCAAAATGAGTAGGATAGCTAGCTTAGGTAGGGCTTAAGTTGGTGGAGCTAGCAAGGGTTGAGTTGAAGGTGGTTGATGGTCAAGGAGCTGGTTGCTAGCTAAGCTAAGCTAAGTTAAGCTAGCTTAGCTAGCTATGGAGTAGAGGAGGAGGTATTGGAGCTAGGGTTTGAAGAGAGGAGCTGAGGAGGAGAAGTCTGGATTTGGAACTGGAGCTGGCAGTTGCTGAAGAGGCTGGCATGGAGCTACTCTAGCTGGCTTAGCTTGCTAGTTCTTTGCTAGTTGCTAAGCCAAGCTAAAGTGAGCTGGCTTCTACCATAATGAGCTGAGGTGAGCTGGGTTTGGTGCTCCCAGGGAGGATCAAGCTGGTTGAGGTAGCTAAGGTAGCTTAGCTCAACTGAGTTGAGCTAAGCTGAGTCCCCAGGAGCTGGACTTGAGCTTCCTGAGCTGGGATGAGTTCTTCTTCAGCTAGATGGAGTTGAGTGGAGCTGGATGTAGCTGGATCTGAGCTGGGGTGAACTCCTGTCAACTCAGTTGAGGTAGCTAGAGCTCCTTGTGGACTTGTGGGAGCTAAAATGAGCTAGACTCAACTAGGTTGAGCTGGATCTGAGCTGACTTGAGCTAGGGTGAGCTAAGATGAACTCTCTTGAGATACCATTCAGCTGGGATTAATTGAATGGAGCTGGAATGAGCTAACCCTAGTTCAAGTGATCTAGATTCCAGTTGTGGTGAGCTGGATCAAGCTGAGTTACACCTAGTCTGAGCTTCTCCTTCACCATTTGCCTTCTTGAGTGCTAGGGTTTTAGGGATCTGTATATCTGTTCATCCCTAACACTCACAAAAATATATCAAAAAGATAATAAAAAATGCAATTCTTGCCTGACCTAATTTTTTCCTAAATGCAACCCAAAAACCTGTTTGCGGAGTAAAATCCTAAGAGTTAGGTTTGTTTTAATGCATAAGAGTGATGATAAACTGGCGTTTATCAACGTTGAAAAGAAATTCTACCTGAAGGTGTATCTATTCGACCGGGAGGTTTCTCCCTACTTTTATTTTTATGGGGTCAACACAAGGGCAAACCCAGTGTATATCTCCCTGGCTTATTCTACTTCTCTGCTTCTTCCTAAGTGTTTACGAATTATACGTGCATTTCTTGAGCTGGGTTCTGGACAACCTATCAATAGGCTGTTACCCACAATAACTTGCCAGCCATACTCATGCGGTGAAGTGTGGCTTATTTCTTTTTTTTCTTTCCTTTTCTCCTTTTCTATTTATTTTTCTTTTCTTTTTGGATATTTTTCTATTCTTTTTCTTTTTTTCTAAGTAGGTGGCTTCCCTAATCTAAGATTTACCTAAAGGCAGTAGGAAAAGAATGGTCGTGTGACTGGGCATTGGACAACTTACCAATGGGCTGTTACTGACGATAACTTGCTAGCCATACCACCCTAGAAGGTTCATGAGCTAGCCAATTTCTGTTAAAACTGCCAAAAAGCGAGTCTGTGCAAATAGCATGTAGATGCTTAGACTTAAAATCCCCTCAAATCAGAGGGAGAGTTGATAAGTTGGGTATTTATCACCTCAACTTATTTAACCAATTAAAATTTGAATTTAGAATGGTGAGGATGTGAGAAACAAGTCCACATTTTAGTGGACACTCAGGCTGATTAAGCCTGAGGATCTGAAGGGTCTTGGTGTTCAAATCATATGATTTTATTCTCTAAGATTGAAAATTTTCTAAAGCCCAAGTTCTCTTTCCGAAGTCCACAATTTTTTTTTCAAAAGGAAAGAGAAAATAAAAAGAATCTACGGAGCTAACAAGATGATTCAGATAACGATATCTACCTCTCGATGCCTATCTAATGCAATGTCCTCATTGTATTAAAAAGACATGAAACTGAGTGGAGTAGAGTAGAAAGAACCTAAATTTTGTGATTAACAGGTCAGCTCAGAGATGAAAAAGAAATTGTATACGTGCTGAGTTTAGTGCCTTCAGGTAGGCACACTATACAAAGAAGAAGAAATAAAGAATTCATAGGTGCAAGACAGAATTAGAATAAGAAAATCTGTCTTTGGACTTGCAAGGAGAAGATGTCCACAGATGTGGATCATATTGTGGTGCAGACCCATGCCCCATGGTCGAGTATATCTAAGTGATGGGAACACCATCATGAGTTATACTAGCTCAATTTGATATGATTAAGTCAATAAAAGCTCCTACATATCCATCAGAATGTCTTAAGGGCACAAAACATTATTTTGAGAAGAAAATAAGAATACAGGGTTATTTCTAGAAATTTACCATTCTATGACAAAAATAGAATAATCGTGGGTTTTCTCAAAGGTTGAATAAAGGTCAAATGTGCTTTAGAGTCTATTAAGAGGGTTCATACAGAACGAAACAAGTTTTCATGCGTTATGGGAATTAATGGACATCTAAAGTCCTAAAAACAGACCCTCTTAATTAACTGAGGTTTCGGTCAGGAAAAATATTCTCTAGGGTTTGGCATCTTTATATTGACCATTAGAACCTATTTTGACCTAAAACAGAGCCACGGATAGACCTTTGCCCTAATTTGGGTTTTTACATAAATTACATAGTCAAACGAGGTTAAAACCAAAATCCAACTTCACCAGTGGATTCCTTAGGTCCAAATTAGATTTGTATCAATATTTGGGCCCAATCTAAGATTGTTCCAACCTGTTTTGCACTTTGGTTCAAGTTTGATTTTCTTTATTTCACATGGCCCCTCAGCTTTTGAATTTCTTACAAAAAGGCCCCTAACTTCATTGTCTTCTTCGCAAAAAGGCCGTTGTCGCACCAAAATCCTATTCCTACAACTCCGATGGGCTTCATTTGGCAAGATCTCCTTAATTTCTTGACTGATCCTTCTTAGATTTGAAAGGGGAATTTGTCAAGAAACTAACTCCTTTTTAGCCAGATCCGAAGTCCCAAAAGTCACCTAAATCCTCATGCAAATCCTTCAAAGGAGTGGGTCTCCTTTTTCGATGACCTTCCAAGCTTCAACCGACCCCCTGCTACCTATATAAAGACTCCCAGGGCCTTCCCGTCCACCCTAAGCTCGATTTCGGCTAGAAGTTCCCCACATTCCTCCTTTTCGACCGAATGGTTCCTCGAGTTTTCGACAATACTCTTCGACTTCTTTCGTTGTCTGACCGCAATACCGGTGGCTGATACTCCTTCCTTGTCTTCCTCTGCATCAAGTAGTACTAGCCGGTGCCTCTATCTCCTTCGTCCTCGCCGTCCAACCCTCATCGAAGCCATCTTCGTCTCCAGCGTCGGCCATACCAAAACCGGTGCCAACTTCTATCCTTGTCATCCGCTACTTGCCCAGATTGCTTGTTAGCTTCACTACTCCACAAATACATTGTCACCGCTTCGATTCGACCGTTATCACACTCGCTTCACCGTCATCTTCCATCTCGTCGGCATACCTCCGGTGAGCTCCAGCGGCCACCACAGACCACCTACGTCGCTGCTTCCACTCTCTACACCTCCGCCTTGACCTCAGGAGCAAAAGCCCTAACTTAGTTAGGTTAATTTCTCCTCCAAATCCTCTGCCGAACTGATGCTCCTCCGTCTACCCTCTGCAAGGTCGACATGCCTCATCGACCACCTTCACGACACACCGCACCCACCACCATACTCGTCGTTCCATGGTGAAGCCCCTGAGTTTATTTGACAGTGCCGAAAGGCCGTATCTTGGATTTCAAGTATTAGGTCTCCGTTCACCATTGATGCAGAGCTTCGAAGGAACCTTGAAGCACGTTCTAGCCACAGCAGCTCCAAATGAAGCCTCTAGGGTGCACAGAATCTCTCCAGGAACATAACCCAGGGGCCAATTTGGCCCTTTGACTGAGATTTTGACTGGAATTAGATGAAGCAGCCACTGCGGCCAGTGCGCGAGAGGAAGCCTTGTGACATAGTCCCACCTCGGAAGCACACAGACTTTTGTAGCAGCATAAATTGAATTTGTGCTTGGAGCTTATCGCCTCGGAGACAAGGGGTGAGGTCCCTCCTTACATGCACGCACTCGACCTGCCTAGCCTTTCACACCTCGGCTACGACCCACACCCGCAGCCTTGGTCCCAGGTTCAGAATCCTTGTTCACCTGATTACCAGACACTATTTGAGGCCCTGAGAGGGTGGAACCCAGAGAGAGAAAGGAGGAGCGCGCTGGTCTGGGGAGGTTTTTTCTCTGAAGAGATTTCGGTACTTTGCCAAAATCAGAGCCCCTCTGTGCGTGAAGCCAAGGCAAAGAAGATGAGAAGAGGAAAAAGATAGAGAAGAACAGTGCTTCTCTAGCACTATAGCACCAGCCGTTTAAGTCGACTGATCGGCCTGACCGTCGATTGATACTACTGTTGCATTGATATTACTGTTGCATTATTTGAGATACTTGAGCTTATTTGTGCTTAGGGTAATTTGGTGATTCAAATCACCATTTTACCCTAATATTTTTGCTTCATTGACATTTGCTTCATCATATATATCATTCTTGCTTAGACTTATTGTTATACATTGTTATCTTTTGATAGAATTGCAATTTTGAGATTGAATTGCCACTTGCTCCCAGCGAACGACCTCGGATTTCTTTCGAGCATAAATTTTATTTATTTTTCTCACTGATTCGAATTGTACTGCAACGTGTCGATTTTAAAATACGTTTCAGAGCGATTAACATTTTGGTGCTGTTACCAGGGAGCAACGCGCAACTTTGATCTTTTGATTGCAATATCTGATTTGATACTAAATTGCTCTATCTCTTTTGATTGTGATCCATTTCGAGGGATTCATTGGAGGAAGATCAGCCACACATCAGAACACTCCAAGGACAGGTAAACTCCATCCACTCTCTCCTAAGCCTCTGATTTTGAAAAGCTAAAAAAGGGGAGAAATAAATTAGGTTCAACTTGCATTCTATTCTTAGATTAATCATCACAAGTTGCCTGATTTGATACTTTTTAGAAAATTAATCCAAACCCTGATTTATGCACCTACTTAGGATTTAAGGTATCAAGGGCTATCACCTTCTTGCTTGAGCCCTAGGTACCACATTTGGACAAATTTGATTGGACTAATCAGAGCCAATTAGGGTTTCTAGTTTAGGATTTTAGAGACACACTTGCTTAATCAAGAATTAACCTTGCCAAACAGTGTGTGCCTAAGCCTTGATTGAATTGATCTATTCAAGCAAACCCTAAAATTAGGCTCTTAATTTCATTTGAACACTAAAAGAGGGACCTAAATTTCTCAAAGGACAAACAGGTGAAGTTGACCCACCTTGTTGGGTTAACCAATCTTCAAATTATGTCACCTTGCACAAAAACATCTTAAAAGTTCAAGTGAAATCATAAGCACCCATGCTCTTAATCTAAAACTGGTAGACTTAAGAGATCAGGTCACCATTTTGGTCTACCTGGATCCTCAGTGACAAGAAAGGTCAGGTGGGGGAAACCCTGTAACCTGTGGGGGTGCTCTATCGTGTAGGGGCCTTCACGGGACTCTCCCTTTCTGGCTGCCTAGGTAATTCTCAGGTGGATGACTTTCTGACTTAGGGGTATCATCCACCCTGAACCTCTATAGTCATCTAAAATTTTTGGATGTCTTGATTGGGTCCATCACCTGCTATCCCTCATCTACTCCATTTGTGCATGTTCGGGAGGAGGTCCTTAAGACCACCCTTGAGGCCTCCATTAGTTATTCACTCTCGTTAAGGTAAAGTCTCTACTTCCATGTTTGTGCAACAACCTGATCACATTGACATATCTTCTGATTCAGAACCTACTTTCCCCTTATCAGCTATGGATCACCAAGAAGATCAACCTAACCTTGAGCAACAAGTCCATGATTTAGAAAATCGAATCAATGCCATCATCAACCCACTGCCGCATCCACAAATGCGAGATCACTATAATCCTGCAGCGCTGGAGATCGAACCCCAAATCAACATTCTTGCAGGAGGACCCAAGGTGGATCTCAAGCATAGAATACTTCATATGACCCTAAAATTTCATGGCTCGAACTCCGAGGATCCTTTTTAGCACATCAAAAACCTAAGACATCTGGCCCACACTTTTGGGGTAGATGTACAGAATCGGGACAGATTACGCTTGAAACTCTTCTCATTCTCTTTGGTTGACAGGGCCGCTCACTGGTTTCAGACTCAACCACACACGATCAACACATGGGGAGAACTTCAAATCGCCTTCCTGCAAAAATTCTACTCCATTGGTCGTACAAACACAATGCAGCACCAAATCATGCACTTCTCCCAAGGAGTGGGAGAATCTCTACACGAGGCATGGGATCATTTTCTGGATCTCATGCGTAAGTGCCCCCATCACGGCATTTCGAAGTGGGAACAAGTCCAATCCTTTTACCACAGACTTCGTGAAGACGTCAAGCTCTTTGTCAATGCAACATGTGGTGGTAGCATCATGGGTCAACATGAGGACATGATCTGGGAGATTCTCGAGAACATGTGCGAGAACTCCATGAACAATGAGTCACTGGGTGCGTAAGACTGAACGTCCACCTGCGCATTGACAAACAATCGGGGGGTACATGAATCCTGAGGCCTTTTCGCATCTGTTGATCTGGAGTTGGTAGCCAGTCAACTGGATAAGGTCTCCATTATCGAAAAGAAGGTGGACGGCATCACTTGTCATCTACACAAATCCACCTCTATACCTCAAAGCACATACGAGCACCTTCCCACGGGAAGGGAGGCTGCGCACAACATCTACCACTCCCTGGGGATGGATGCATATCCACTCCCATTTGATTATGGCTTTGGAGGTAACTCCGGGTCAACCCACTACAGTTGGGGGAACTCTGAATCCCTGTACCCTGATTATCTTGGAGTTCCTCAGACCTGCGAGGATCTCCACGCCGTCCACAATAATCCTTTCTCCAACACTTACAACCTTGGATGGCACAATCATCCTAACCTTTCATGGTCGGGAAATAACCCGAATCTGAGATCCCAATTCCAACCTCGACCACAGAATCAGGGACCGTATCAACCCACTGAACCAAGGCCTAATCAAAATTTCCAATCTAGACCGCCTAAAGAAGATCAGACATCTTTGATTCTCCAGACCTTGGTTGACATGCAAAAATAGCACAAAGAAGAGATCTCTGAGCTGCGCAATCAATTGGCCTAGCTGGCAGGTGCTCGTCAGCCTGGTGCACTCCCTTCCCAGCCTCTTCCAAACCTGAATAATGTGCCAAACCAGAGGTACATTATGAACCCAAATCAGGGCCAAGCTCACTTAGTTTATTAGGCCCCTTTTGCTACATCACCTAACGGGATGGATGCTTCAACATCATACTAGGGATTTCAGCAGTAGACACATATTTTGTCCAATCCAAACCAAAATCGTATAGGTTTAAATTCCATCACCACCCGTAGTGGCAAAGCAACACAAGACCCACCCTTTCATAGCCACGATATGCTTGAAACTGTAGACCTTAACCTTAGATTGGTCATCCAAGACACGCCCATCCTGGATAAAGAGCTTGAGCCAATTCTACAAGAACCATTTAAGGTTCCATTTCCTGAGGCCTTGACCAAGGGAAAGAAGACAACCAAATCCGTGGCACCTGAGGAAGACCTGGTCAAGCTCTTTGAGCAGGTCCATATAAACATCCCCTTGATGGATGCGATTCACCACGTGCTGGCTTATGCACGATTCCTGAAAAACATGTGTACACCCAAACGTAAGCCGTGAATCAAAGGTGGGAACCCGATCATACTGTCTGAGCAAGCTAGCTCCATCATTTTGAGTAAACTCCCACCTAAGGCAAAAGACCAAGGCACCCCTCTGATTTCCTGTGCTATCGGTGCTATACAGTTTGACCGAGCCTTATTGGACCTAAGAGCTTCCATCAATTTGATACCTACATCCCTACTAGATCACTTTGAGGAATTTGAGCTTAAACCTACAAAGATGACTTTGTAGTTAGCTAATTGATCTATTAAGTCACCAAAAGGAGTACTCGAGGATGTAATAGTTAGGGTACACGATTTTTACTTTCCTGTGGATTTCATCGTCTTTGACATGGATGCTCTTGAGAAATTGAAGAATGCACCAATCATATTAGGAAGACATTTTATGGCCACAACTAGGGCCAATATTAATTGTGAGGAGGGCCAAATTGAGTTAAAATTTGGGAGCAAGACACTAAAGATCGACATCTTTAAGACCCAACAAGGAATTAATTGCGGAGTTATTGAATAAATTTGTGATGTTGAGGCCGTGGTTGATGACTTATGTATCGAGGAAAACCTGAGTATTTCTAATCAACCACAAGAAGATCAAAACCCACAACTAGAGGAGCCTAAACCTAACCTATACACACCCATAGTTCCTTCCTTTGCTCCCAACACCCACCCTGAACCACCTGCTGCTGCTAATAATCCAGTTATGGAATTGAAACCCCTCCCTAACCATCTCAAATACGTCTTTTTGGGTTCCAATCAGACGTTTCCTGCGATTATCAACTCCCGACTCACATCTGATCTGGAAACACGCTTGATTACTATCCTCCAGCAGCATCGAAGAGCCATTGGATGGACTCTCGATGATCTGACTGGCATCAGCCCCTCATATTGCACACATCACATCTATACCGAAGAGGGCTCACGACCATCCCGTGAAATGCAGAGACACTTGAATCCGAACTTGCAGGATGTTGTGGAAAAGGAGATCATCAAGTAGTTAGATGCAGGGATCATCTACCCGATCTCCAACAGTCGGTGGGTGAGTCCAATCCAAGTTGTGCCTAAGAAGGTAGGACTCACCGTGATCATGACTGAAATCGGAGAAACCATATCGACCCATATAGCGAACTTGTGGAGAGTCTGCATTGATTACAGAAGACTCAATACCTCCAGGAAGAAGGGCCATTTCCTACTTCCATTCATTGATCAGATCCTCGAGAAACTACTGGGAAATTGATTCTTCTACTTCTTGGATGGGTACTCCGGTTATAACCAGGTTGCAATCCATCCTAAGGACCAAGAGAAGACTACCTTCACGTGCCCCTTCGTGACGTACTCATTCCGAAGGATGCCATTCTATCTCTGTAATGCATCCGCTACTTTTTAGTGATGCATGCTTGCCATATTCTCAGATATGGTAGGCGAATACTTTGAGGTCTTCATGGATGACTTCTTGGTATTTGGGGAATCTTTTTATGATTGCCTCCTGCACTTGGCGTAAATCCTCAGGCGGTGCATTGATGTGAATTTGGTTCTTTCTTGGGAAAAGAGCCATTTCATGGTACTTGAGGGAATTATCCTGGGGCTTCTTGTCTCTGAAAAAGGCATCCAGGTTGATTGAGCCAAGGTGAATCTGATTTCTAAACTCCTTATGCCTAGCTCAGTCAAAGACATCCGATCCTTTCTGGGGCATGTCAGTTTTTACCGTCGATTCATTCCCAATTTCTCGAAAATTGCACGCCCCCTAACTACTCTGCTTAGTAAGGATGTCCCCTTCAAAATCACTGAGGAGTGCACTCATTCATTTGAGATCCTATGTGATTGAGTTACCCAAGCACCTATCTTGCAGTCCCTTAATTGGTCACAACCCTTTGAGATCATGTGCGATGCATCTGATTATGTTGTGGGTGCGGTACTTGAGCAGAAAATAGACGGGAAACCCGTGGTCATCTACTATGCTAGTAAGACACTTGACGAGGCTCAGCGTAACTACACAGTTACTAAGAAAGAGCTGCTAGCCGTAGTATTTGCTCTGGAAAAATTCAGATCGTATCTTTTGGGTTCCTGTGTTATCATATACTCGGATCACAATGCAGTGAGGCACCTCCTCGTGAAGAAGGACGCGAAACCTCAACTAATCCGCTGGATCTTGCTATTGCAAGAATTCGATCTTGAGATTCGCGATAAGGCAGGAAAGCATAACCTGGTAGCTGATCACTTGTCCCACCTTCCTTCTGACATTATTGACCCTTCTGGGCCCATCACAGAGCAATTTTCTAATGAGCACCTCCTGACTATCAGTGCGAGACTTGGTTCACTAATTTGGTGAACTACTTGATGTCACATCAGATTCCATCCGATTGGCCGAAGGCCAAGAAGGACAAATTGCTTTCCGATGCCAAGTACAACATCTGGGAAGACCTGTACCTCTTCCGCATTGGTGCTGATCAGATCATCAGACGTTGCATCCCGGAAGCGAAAATTCAGGACATTTTGTCCTTCTGCCATGACCAAACCTTTGGCGGACACTTCTCCAGACATAAAATTGCAGCTAAAGTCCTCCAGTGTAGCTTTTATTAGCCCACGATTTTCAAGGATGCATACAATCACTGTAAGGTATGCACTCATTGCCAGACCTTGGGCAACATGAGCCACCGCGATATGATGCCTTTACAACCGATTTAGATGGTTTTTCTAGGCATGGGGGTATGATGAGAACACCATCATGAGCTATAACTAGCTCAATTTGATCTGATTAAGTGAATAAAAGCTCCTACGTGTCCATTAGAAGGTCTTAAGGGCACAAAACATTGATTTGAGAAGAAGACAAGAATACATGGTTATTTCTGCAAATTTACCATTCTATCACAAAAATAGAATAACCATGGATTTTCTCAGGGGTTGAACAAAAGTCAAATGTGCTTTAGAGTCTATTAAGAGGGTTCATACTGAACGAAACGAGTTTTCATGTGTTACGGGAATTAATGGACATCTAAAGCCTTAAAAATAGACTTGCTTAATTAACTCAGGTTTTGGTCAGGATAAAATTCATCTAAGCCCTTTAAAAATCATAGAAAAATATTCTCTAGGGTTTGGCATCTTTAAATTGACCATCAGGACCTATTTTGAGCTAAAATAGAGCCACAGACAGACCTTTGCCCTAATTTGAGTTTTTACATAAATTATCTAGTCAAACGAGGTCAAAACCAAAATCCAACTTCACCATTGGATTCCTTAGGTCCAAATTATATTTGTATCAAAATTTGGGCCAAATCTGAGATTGTTTCAACCTAGATTCCACTTTGGTCCAAGTCTAACTTTCTTTATTTCACGTTGCCCCTCAGCTTTTGAATTTCTTACAAAAAGACCCCCAACTTCTCTATCTTCTTCACAAAAAGGCCCCTTGATCTTTCTTGGACTGCATTTGATGCTACAGAAATTCGATTGGGGTGATCTTGGAGCCGTTGAACTTCGATTGTCGCCTTGATCAGATCCATATAGCTAGATTTTCAATCCGAGGCCCTGATTAAATGTCGCCCTGTCACCTGACCATAAAAATGGATAATTAACCTAAATTTTATACATCTAACCTAAATGCAAGATGATCTATGTTATGCAATATTTATAATGTATGATGCAACTATATGCCTAAAAACATGCATAAATAGACGATTTATGTGATATAAATGTGCTTACATCACACCTCCATGCCTATCTTTTGCTAATCCCTAGCAAAACTACGTTCTATTTATAAGATAATTAGGTCAGATTTCATGGGCAATAGTTATTTTTCAACACTTAGAGATTTCAACTAAGACCTGAACTACAGAGACACAATAGTGCTTGGGTGGCTGCCAAAATGTAGACCTCTGCAAGCCCTCTCCTTATTCAAAGAAGGATCTTTTTCTTCTTTTCTAATTTTTTTATATTTTTGAGTTTAGGGTTTTAGAGCAGCTTTCTATGGCCACTCAACCCACCCAAGACTCAAAGAGAACCCTAGGCTCTAAGCATCTTTATGTGTGAAATGTGATAGACTCACTGATCGGCGATTAGAACTGACTTCGGGTTTCTACGCCCTAGGTGACCTTGAAAAGAAATTTTGTGTAAAGGTGTATCTATTCAACCGAGAGCTTTCTCCCTACTTTTATTTTTATAGGGTCAACACAAGGGTGAACCCGGTGTATATCTCCCCAACTTATTTCACTTCTCTGCTTCCTCCTAAGTATTTAGGAATTATACGTGCATTTCTTGAGCTGGGTTCTGGACAACCTATCAATGGGCTACTACCTATAATTACTTGCCAGCCATACTCATGCGATGAAGTGTGGCTTATTTCTTTTTTTTTTTTGCTTTTCTCCTTTTCTATTTCTTTTTCTTTTCTTTTTGGATATTTTTCTATTCTTTTTCTTTTTTTCTAAGTATGTGGCTTTGTTGATCTAAGATTTACCTAAAGGCAGTAGGAAAAGAATGGTCGTGTGACTGGGCTATGAACAACCTACCAATGGGTTGTTACCAACGATAACTTGCTAGCCATACACCCTAGAAGGTTCATTAGCGAGCCAATTTCCATTAAAACTGCTGAAAAGCAAGTCAATACAAATAGTGTGTAGATGCTTAGACTTAAAATTCCCTCAAATCAAAGGGCAGGTTGACAAATTGGGTACTTATCACTTCAACTTATTTAACCAATTAAAATTTGAATTTAGAATGGCGAGGACGTGAGAAACAAGTCCACATTTTTGTGGACACTCGGGTTGATAAAGCTCAAAGACTTGAAGGGTCTTAGTGTTCAAATCATATGATTTTATTCTCTAAGATTGAAAATTTTCTAAAGCCCTAGTTCTCTTTCCTAAGTCCACAAATTTTTTTTCAAAAGTAAAGAGAAAATAAAAAGAATCTACAGAGCTAACAAGATGATTCAGATAACAATATCCACCCCCTGATGCCTATCTAATGCAATGTCCTCATTGTATTAAAAAGACATGAAACTGAGTGGAGTAGAGTAGAAAGACCCTTCATTTTGTGATTAACATGTTGGCTCTGAGATGAAAAGGAAATTGTATACGTGCTGAGTTTAGTGCCTTCAGGTAGGCACACTATACAAAGAAGAAATAAATAATTCACAGGTGCAGGTCAGAATTAGAATAAGAAAATCTATCTTTGGACTTGCCAGGAGAAGATGTCCACAGATGTGGACCATATTGTTGTGCAGACCCATGCCCCATGGTCGACCATATTGTGAGTTATAACTAGCTCAATTTGATATGATTAACTAAATAAAAGCTCCTACATATCCATCAGAATGTCTTAAGGGCACAAAACATTATTTTGAGAAGAAGATAAGAATACAGGGTTATTTCTACAAATTTACCATTCTATGCCAAAAATAGAATAACCATGGGTTTTCTCAGGGGTTGAACAAAGGTCAAATGTGCTTTAGAGTCTATTAAGAGGGTTCATACAGGACGAAACTAGTTTTCATGCGTTACGGGAATTAATTGACATCTAAAACCTTAAAAACAGACTCGCTTAATTAATTGAGGTTTTGATTAGGATAAAATTCACCTAAACCCTCTAAAAATCATAGAAAAATATTATCTAGGGTTTGGCATCTTTAAATTGACAATTAGAACTTATTTTGACCTAAAATAGAGCCACAGACAGACCTTTGCCTTAATTTGGGTTTTTACATAAATTACCTAGTCAAATGAGGTCAGAACCAAAATCAAACTTCACCAATGGATTCCTTAGGTCCAAATTAGATTTGTATCAAAATTTAGGCCCAATCTAGGATTGTTCCAACCTAGTTTGCACTTTGGTTCAAGTTTGATTTTCTTTATTTCACATAGCCCCTTAGCTTTTGAATTTCTTACAAAAAGGCCCCCAACTTCATTGCCTTCTTTGCAAAAAGGCCCCCGTCACACCAAAATCCTATTCCTACAACTTCCGTGAGCTTCATTTGGCAAGATCTCCTTGATTTGTTGATGGATCCTTCTTAGATTTGAAAGGGGAATTTGTTAAGAAGCTAACTCCTTTTTAGCCAGATCCGAAGTCCCAAAAGTCGCCCAAATCCTCATGTGAATCCTTCAAAGGATTGGGTCTCCTTTTCCGATGACCTTTTGATTGCACAACAATCAAAGGCCCTAATTCGACTGAATTAAGCTAGAACTTAGCTTAACATGAACATTCTACATGCATATGCATCATATTCTGCATCGTAGTTGATATATGTGTTTTATGAATTAAACTATGTTATTTGAGAGGTATTAATGATTGCAGGTAATCCAGGGCTGCAGATGACCGATCCAACCTTATGGATCTTTTCGGAATAACGATGGGAGTCCAATGCATCCAAAATTGCATCAATCAAACTCCCGTAGCACCCTAGGGAGTCCGTAGAAGAGCAAGAGCCAAGGGGAAAATTGAAGAAGATCTGGACCTCAGATGACAAATCTAACCATACAGATGGATCCGAATCGACATTCGCATTCCAATGGTGCATAAATTAACTTAATCGGAGGCCTACATCACCAAATACAAGGAAAAGAAGATGAACAGCTACGAGCGCGCCACGTCACTCTCCTAGATTGGATGAGTATAAATGAAAACTAACAAGTATATATGCCAAAGGGTTTGCACAGCACGTTGGCTCATGCGTGCGCACACGTAAGCGTGGGATGCGGGTTCGAGCTCTACGCTATGCAAAATTGATGCGGCATCGTGGGCGGATGCATATGCATGATTGGAGGGCTGAGATGCGTTCACGTGGCGCGATCACGTGGGTTGCGATATCAGGAAGGTGTAAGAAGCATGCGTAGGATTTGAAATTGGATGGCTGAGATGAGGCGGGATTTCAAGGCGAAAACGCAAAGGCGTAGGCATAGGTGAGCGGGAGCCATGCTATGATGGATCTGAGAGCGCACAGCACGCCACGTGACAGCATCAGAGAGAACAGAGGAACGAAGGATTTGCATGAGATATAAAAGGACCAAAGGCCCCCCTCCCTTGGAAAAAAACATAACTCTCAATTCCTTTCCTTCTCTTCTTCTTCCTCCTTCTTTAACCTTTCTTCTTCTTTCCGTCTTCTCTACATCCCCGTCTGAAGCGTCCATTGGGCCACCTCAACATATCATTGGTACTCTTCTCAACCTCTCCAAGAGGCCACCACGAACCACCCGTGGTGCCCTTATTCTGTTACAACAGTAGTTTGTTTTATGTTTTATTCAAATACATGTATCTAGTTTATGTTCAATCTATTCTTGTGATATAAATATTGTGATTGATTGTTCCTTTTAATTAGCCTTTATATTTGAAATAAACGCTTGAATTCAAAAGTGCTTTCTGCCTCCCTGTGATCGATTGGGACTCACCAGTTTCGTTAATTATTTGAACGAGACATATTTTGCGTTATACTACAATGCATTCATTTTTTACACGATCTATGCCCGAACACCTTCCAAGCTTCAACTGACCCCCTACTACCTATATAAAGACTCCCAGGGCCTGCCTGTCGACAGAGGGTGTTTCTCACGTGTGTTTTGAAAATAACAATTTTGTCATAGTATAGTGTGCGAAAACGCTCGTAAAAAATAATTTATAAAGATAACAAGACTTGAGTCCCGGTCGTTTGTCTTTAGGAGGTGTTTATGGAAATGCAAATTCAAATTCGATCTCGCTCGTTCTACTTGTTCAAAATCGCATGTCGATTTATACTAAATACGTATTGATACACAACATGCTGTTGCCAGAATATCAGAAATTTAAAGCATGCAACTTTAGTCACACCAAAAGATGATAATCAGGCACATGGTGATTTTCAACATATAAATATACATAAATATTTTCATTGAGGCATGATGGTGTTTGCAACATAAAGCTCATGGAAAGCTTGTAGAGGAACGCTTGAAAACAAAAATCTAGCTAGCAGAAAATGATTGCATACATGAATCTAAGGGGGGATTATGCATGCATCCTTGAGGAGAATTTAGAGCTACACTACCAAGCAGTAAATAAAGCATTAAATCTATGAAGAACTATAATCTAATCTATCAGAACTAAGGGCATTCAGAGGTTGGCTCTGATGGCCTTTGACTTGGTTGAGAGGAGGAGGGGCGGCCAATGGTGCTTAGGCCAGCCCTTGGAGAGAGGTTGAGGAGGTGATCCAACATCTTGGCGTGGAGATGGTGGTGGCCATGGTGAAGCTACTCATGAAGGTGGAGTGGAGGTGGAACGAAGCTAAGCTAAAATGGAGCCAAGAGTGAATGGGTCCAAAGTGCCACCCCTTAGGTCATTTTATAGACCTAAGGGAAGCTCTCTAGAGAATTATCTAATTCTCTAGAGAGGCCTATGGTAGGAGCTCGTGGGAGAGTGAGAGAGAGAGGGTGGATGGTGGTTTTTAGATCCACCAAATGTGGATCTAAAAATTGAATGGGTCTTGGTTGCTAATTTTAGCAACCAAGGCAACAACACATGGTAGAGAGTTCTAGAGAACTCTAGGCTAGGTATTTTCATGTGGATGGTGTGTGTGGGTGTGTATAGGTCGAAACTTAGGTGGTTAGGTTGATTAGGTTAGGTTCTAGTGGGTTTAGGTCAAGGTAGGTCTCAAATTAGGGTTGTAAACCCTAATTCACTAAGGAAAGTGCAATTAAACTTAATACAAGTTTAATTGGGTGTGTGGAAACCTAATTGAGAGTAAAATAACTCAATTAAGTCAGGTCTAGGTCAATTGGACTCTCACTGAGTCCAATTGGACTGTGTGTGCTGAGATCAGGGCTCTTGTTGAACAGTTTTGCGAATCACTACGCTTACGTGTTTGGTTTTGGAAAACCTGTCGTTGTAGTTCGAAAGCGAAGAATTCGTGTTCAACAAATAAAATTTATACCGACAAGAATTCTGGGTCGAACACAGGGAGGCTACGTTGATCTATATTCGCAATTATATTTTTTTAGGATTTTTTGTTAAGCAAGGCGATATAATTACAATGGAGCTATCAAACTAAAAGAGAGAGAGAGAGAAAGAGAGAGAGAGAGAGAAAGAGAACATGCATTCAATATTTCAATTATTTATATAATCAAACTAAATAAAAATTACACTAGAAAGCGGAAAATCAATTACACTATAAAGCAGGAAAATTTTACACTAGAAAAGCTGTAAATAAGAATGGGAGAGAGAAGTTATCCTCCTCGACGATTGCTTGGAGGATGAGCCGGATGGGACGATGACTGGACGAAGGAGACCGAAGAAGGACGAAGGAGGACGAAGTAGAAGAACGGGAACGGAGCAGCACGCCGTCGTCGTTGCGGGATCCACTTCCGAAGGGGAACGAAAATTGGACTTTATCTCGCGAGAAGCATCCTGGGTGTGGGACAAGCTTCTCTTGAGCTTTGGAGGGGTAGAGAGGAGAAAGAAGGGATGATAATTTCGTATGGAGGGGGTCTCCTTTTATAGTTGCAAGGAGTGGGGGCAAAATGGACATTACAACTTCAAAATAATAAAAGAGGGGTCTTTAGTGACGGATAAATCCGTCACTAAAGCCCTCAACGTGGGCGTCGTGGCCGGCTCGCGCGTGCCTCCTCTCCTGCTCACGCGCTCAACGGCTTGCGCACGTTCGCCGCTTTTCAGCCGTCTGATCGCGAGATCGGACAGCTTAAGATGTGTTCGCGGCCGCTGCGTTGCGCGCCCGCCCGCGCGTCTGATTGCGCATCCGATTGCGCGTCCAATTGCGCGTCGAAGCTATCGGGCACGCGCGGCCGTCCGATCTCCATTTGACGCTCCACCCACGCCCAATCGCCGCACCTTCCAGCCCCTCTCCACGACTTGAACCCGTGCCCTGCGCTCGAGATAGCGCGCTCGACCACTACGCTATGGGGCGCGGATGGTCGAGCGGACTCTTTTAAATGCGTGTGCCCACAGCCGTTGGATTAAGATCCAACGGCGGAGAGTGATCAGGAGCGGGGCCTTCACAAGATGAAGTGGCCATTTGGGTGGCTGAGATGGCACCACGTGGCGTTATCTTGGCCGTCCATCTTCTGGAAGTTGTAGATGGTGCCACGGATGTCGGATTGACTCGATTTTTGTGTCGTTGGGCTGCGATCGTCGATCCGAATTCATCCGTGCGGTCGGATTTGTCATCTGAAGTGAGGATTTTCACCATCCTGGACCTTGATCTTCTAGGGTTCCCCGGTCACTATCTGATGCTACGGATGCCTGATTAGGGCGATCTTGGAGTCGATGAACTCTAATCGTCGCCCTGATCACATCCATATGGTTGGATCTTTGATCTGAGGTCCCGACAAAATGTTTGCCCTGTCCAAGCACATAAAAGGAGACAATTAACTTCCATTTTATTCAAACTACTCTAAATGCAAGATGATGCATGTTATGCAATATTTATATCATGAAATGCAATCCTATGCTTAAGAACATGCATAAATAGACATTTTAAGTAGTGTAAATGTGTTTACATCATACCCCCATGCCTATCTTTTGCTAGTCCCTAGCAAAAACTATATGCTATTTATAAAAGAATTAGGTTGGATTATTTGGACTTGAGTTATTTTTCAATCATTAAGAAATTGTCTACTTAGGAACTGAACTTTCAAAGACACAATAGTGCTCGAGTATCAGCCAAAATGCAGACTGCCTCAAGCCCTCGCCTTATTAATAGAAAAATTTCTTTTTCTCTTTTGTAATTTTTTTTTGATTTTCAAATTTTCGGGTTTAAGAGTGGCTTTCTACGACCATTCAACTCACCCAAAATTTGATGAGAACCCTAAGCTTTAAGCATCTTATTATGATTGTGATAGACTCGTTGATCGGTAATTAAAACGGACTTCGGATTTCTACTCCTCTAGGTGACCTCAAAAAGACTTTTGCCTAAAGGTGTACCTTTACAACCGGTAGCTTTCTCCCTACTTTTATTTTTTTACGGGGTCAACACAAGGGTGAATCCAGTGTATATCTCCCCGGTTTATTCTACTTCTCCACTTCTTCCTAAGTGTTTTGGGAATTTTTTTTAGTGCATTTGCTGAGCTGGGTTCTGGACAATTGGTCGATGAGCTGTTACCACCGACAACTTGTCAGCCATACTCGTGCGGCGAAGTGTGGCTTATTTCATTTTTTTCTTTTCTCCTTTTCTTTTTGATTTTTTTTTTAAATAAGTGGCTTCCTTGGTCTAAGATTTACCTAAGGGCAGGAAAAAGAGAAAGGTCCAGTGACTGGGCTCTGGACAACCTACCTATGGGCTGTTACCCACGATAACTTGCTAGCCATATCACCCTAGAAGGTTCATTAGCTACCTAATTTCCGTTAGAATCGCCGAACAACGAGTCAGTGCAAAGAAAGTGTGTAGATGCTTAAGACTCAAAATTCCCTCAAATCAGAGGGCGGGTTGATAAGTCGTGTACTTATCACCCAAACTTATTTACTCCAATTACGAAAGAATTAAGATGGCGAGGACTTGAAAGACAAATCCACATTTTAGTGGATACACAGGCTGATTAAGTCCAAAGACCTGAAGGGTCTTTGTGTTCAAATCATAATGTAGTATTTCCTAAGATTGAAACTTTTTTTTTAAAACCAAATTCTCTTTCCTAATTTTGAATTTTTTTTTTATAAAAGAAAATAAAATAAATCTACGGAGCTGACGAATGACTTTAGAGATGAATATCCACCCCCCCATGCCTATCTAATGCAATGTCCTCATTGTATTAAAAAGACATAAAACAGAGTGGAAAAGCGTAGAAAGCACCTGAATTGTGTGAATGTCAGGTCCGCTCCGAGATGAAAAATTAAAAAGAACTGTATATGTGCTGAGTTTAGTGCCTTCAGCTAGGCACACTGTACAAGGAAAAGAAATGAAGAATTCACAAGTACAGGTCAGAATTAGAATGAACAAAAGAATCCTCTGACCCGTCAGCAGAGGTCCACAGATGTGGACCAGATTGTGGTGTAGACCCACACCCCATAGTCGAGAATATCTTAGGTTCCGGATAAAAATTACCCAAAACCTAAAATTAGAATGCAAGCGGGGTTGGGCCTGGAATTTATGAGGATGCAACCCAAGACCAAAAAGTCGGGTTACAGAGAATTGAAGCTCAGAAGGATAATCGTTGAATGTGTGCTTGAGTTGAACATCCTCGAAACAAATGTCGTAAGGGTTCTGATTTGATGGTTTCAGCTTAAAAGGAACCCTTCGACTCAATCTTCCATTTCCTCCAGAATTAACTTCCCAAATCAAAACTTCCCAGCTCCTATCCTCCTCATTTAGCATATCAAATTCCAGGACCTCTTGTATATTCATCACCCCGTCTGAAATCTCCAAGTCTAAATGATGTGGCAGAATCAAAATTGACTTGGGTCTAATTATCTCAGAATTAGAATCATCAATAAGCTCAACAGGGTGTAACTGATAATCAGGGCATTGAATTGATTCCTCCAGAAAATGCGATTCTGGATCCGTAATGTGTGCCCTAATAAGATCAGTGTCCTCAGTTATTGGGTTATCAAATGATCTATCAGATTCCTCAGGCCCAATCGTCTCACAGAAATCGTGTTCAGAAAACTCGCGTGAGACTTCGCAACTTTAATCTTCACCATCAGGATCCGTATCAATGTATGTCCCAAAATCATTTGTCACTTTCTGTTCCAAGGAGACATACGTTTCCTCGTAACCCGGCTTAGGGATCTCAGGTGAAGAAATCAGATCATCCTTCATTGGTTATTTTAATTCAATCTGGTCAGCCTCGTAACATGTGTCCCCCCTAACAGGTGCCTGAGCGGGTTCTGTCATTGGCTTTCCTGAAGAGGGTTCATCCTGGGAATTATTCCAAGATTGAATCAAAGAAACCATGAATCTCATCCTCAATTTCGCTAATTTCCCAAGTAGAAACTCACCCGGGTTCTTATCCTTAACATCCTGGAGCCAATCCAACAAAGACTTGTTTAAATCATCAATCATTTCAATCAGGGGCTCCAATCTCTCAATGCAAGGTATTGGCTGAACTTCTAAAGATTGAATGATATTCCTCAAGTTAGCCAGAACCTTATCTTGAACCTGATTAACCTGAACCAAATGAGTTGGTTCAGGGTTGGGAGGGTTTGACATCAATGCAAAGGAATTAACGAATTGAGATTCGTTATACCTTCCTGATAATAGGTCATTTCAGATTGTTGAAAAGATGGTGATGACCTAAAGGCAGTGAAATCAGAGGATGGGTAAGGATCGATGTATCCTTCTTGATTGTAGATCATATTAGGTTGTGCATGAAAGGAAGACGATCTATAATCGATGTAGCTCTGAGAAGGATAGAAATCAGAATCAAAGTGTTCAGGGTTAGACCCTAAACACGGCGGTCCGGAATTGTATCCCCAATTCGAATTATCCCAACTGACTGATGGTTGAATACAATATGAGTTGGGATAATTGTCATATTGAGGATAATTCACAACAGGAGGGAAACAGCGAGAATGTGTGAAATATGTGGAAGGATTCATGAGACACAGGAGGAAGAACGGTACCCTGCAATACAAACAATCAAACCTATCCTTAAATAGGTTAGCCTACAGACCTACAGACTCCCAAAACCCGTCTTGAGATAAAGGAATGATTTGATCTACTTCTGTCTGTTCAATCCAACCAGTTAAGAGGGACTGGGGAGAAGGTTCTTCCTTCGACTTACGCCTCCGGTTCCTAGTATACCCCCCAGCCGCGATCGTTTGACTCTGCTCCCCTTGCTAGATATTAGATTGAACAGTAGAAACAGACTAATCGAAAATAATCTCGTTCTGGGTTCTGAAGAGCGAGTCCAATCCTTAAGGCCAACGTCTACTCTATTTTATTTAGGGCTAGGTTTGAATGTGCTTTGGAATGTGATGGGCCCTTTAAATGGGTTGTGCCCTTAATGATTGATTGATTTGTGTGTGCGTGCACAACCAATGGTTTTCAAGCAAGATTATTTTTGATGTGGTGAATTTTAAGGTTCAAATTTTGCTTAGTAGCTTTTAGGATTCAACTTTAGGTGTTTTCAAACAGGTTTTGTTGGCACACCAGGTTTTGCAAGCACAGGTGAAGATGTTTTCCTTTAAAGTTTAAAAAGAATGTGGAGTGCCTGGTAAATCCCTAAAAGTTGAACCTAATAGGCAGCTATTTGATGAGTTTATTTTATTTAAAGTGGTGCGGCCCACTCAACTCAAACAATTGGCCACAAATGCATCACTAAGTTAGGCACTCAAAAATGGTTAACCTAGAATAATTTCTACTCTGTTATATGTTGCTTTGTGTGTACCGGTTCCATGGATTAGAACCCGGTTGAGTAGAAAACAAATCAAGTTGATCAAGTGCCTTGAATGTGGGTGTGTGTTGTGTGTTTGTTGAAAATTACCCCACAAGATTATCTTTTTGTTATTTTTTTTATGAATGAGGGTGGAATGAATGTGAGTGGAAATCCAAACAACCAACTATTCCTAGGATTTATGCAAAACACCTAGGTTAATTGGGATTTGGATTTAATGTGGCGAATGAAATCTATGGAGGGGGAAAGAATGGGGGAGCACTTACAGTTGTCTTCAACTACACTTTACTCCAGTCTACCGCTTGATGATTCCTTGATGGAGGTCTCTGCAAAACAATAGACACAAGAGAAAGCTAGTTAGAAAACAAATAAAGTGCAAGAAATGCGAAGGAAAGATCGGAAATCGTTGCCTCCCCGGCAACGACGCCAAAATGTTGAACGGTTTTGCGAATCACTACGCTTACGTGTTTGGTTTCGGAAAACATGTCGTTGTAGTTCGAAAGCGAAGAATTCGTGTTCAACAAATAAAATTTATACCGAAAAGAATTCTGGGTCGAACACAAGGAGGCTACGTTGATCTATATTTGCAATTATATTTTTTTAGGATTTTTTGTTAAGCAAGGCGATATAATTACAATGGAGCTATTAAACTAAAAGAGAGAGAGAAAGAGAGAGAGAAAGAAAGAGAGAGAGAGAGAGAAAGAGAACATGCATTCAATATTTCAATTGTTTATATAATCAAACTAAATAAAAATTACACTAGAAAGAGGAA
This sequence comes from Thalassia testudinum, assembly GCA_037157565.1. NCBI lineage: Eukaryota > Viridiplantae > Streptophyta > Magnoliopsida > Alismatales > Hydrocharitaceae > Thalassia > Thalassia testudinum. The sequence goes on from JAZHRO010000031.1 coordinate 176,123,038, forward strand.
AATCAATTACACTATAAAGCAGGAAAATTCTACATTAGAAAAGCTGTAAATAGGAATGGGAGAGAGAAGTTATCCTCCTCGACGATTGCTTGGAGGACGAGCCGGACGGAACGATGCCTGGACGAAGGAGACCGAAGAAGGACGAAGCAGAAGAACGGGAACGGAGCAGCACACCATCGTCGTTGCGGGATCCACTTCCGAAGGGGAACGAAAATTGGACTTTATCTCATGAGAAGCATCCCGGGTGTGGGACAAGCTTCTCTTGAGCTTTGGAGGGGTAGAGAGGAGAAAGAAGGGATGAGAATTTCGTATGGAGGGGGTCTCCTTTTATAGTTGCAAGGAGTGGGGGTAAAATGGACATTACAACTTCAAAATAATAAAAGAGGGGTCTTTAGTGACGGATAAATCCGTCACTAAAGCCCTCAACGTGGGCGTCGTGGCCGGCTCGCGCGCACCTCCTCGCCTGCTTGCATGCTCAACGGCTTGCGCACGTTCGCCGCTTTTCAGCCGTCCGATCGCGAGATCGGACGTCTTAAGATGCGTCCGCGCTCGCTGAGTTGCGTGCCCACCCGCGCGTCTGATTACACGTTGAATTTTGCATCCAATCGCGCGTCGACGCTATCGGGCGTGTACGGTTGTCCGATCTCCATCTGACGCTCCACCCGCGCCCAATCGCCGCGCCTTCCCGCCCCTCTCCACGGCTTGAACCCGCGCCCCGCGCTCGCGATAGCACGCTCGACCACTGTGCTATGGGGCGCGGATGGTCGAGCGGACGCTTTTAAATGCGAGCGCCCACAGCCGTTGGATTAAGATCCAACGGCAGAGAGATCTCGGGCACGGGGCCTTCACAAGATGCAGCGGCCGTTTGGGTGGCTGAGATGGGGCCATGTGGCGCTATCTTGGCCGTCCATCTTCTGGAAGTTGTAGATGGTGCCACGGATGTCGGATTGACTCAATTTTGGTGTTGTTGGGCTGTGATCGTCGATCCAAATTCATCTGTGCTGTCGGAGTTGTCATCTGAAGTGCGGATTTTCTCCATCCTGGCCCTTGATCTTCTTTGATTCCCCGGTCACTATCTGATGCTACGGATGCCTGATTAGGGCGATCTTGGAGTCGTTGAACTCCAATCGTCGCCCTGATCACATCCATACGGTTGGATCTTTGATCCGAGGTCTCGACAAAATGTTTGCCCTTTCCAAGCACATAAAAGGAGACAATTAACCTCCATTTTATTCAAACTACTCTAAATGCAAGATGATGCATGTTATGCAATATTTATATCATGAAATGCAATCCTATGCTTAAGAACATGCATAAATAGACATTTTAAGTAGTGTAAATGTGTTTACATCAGCTCTCAATTGGACTCAATGAGTCTAATTGATAAATTGAAGAGATTGACCATGATCCAAGTCAATTAGGTTTAGTGAGGACCTAATTGGGTCCTTAGGGAGGTCTAGAGGTGATGTACTAGGGCTAGGGCACCTTAATTTAGGTTTTTAGGGGGCTAGAATTGGATATAGGGAGCTAGAGATCAAAGATCAAGGCTTGAATCTCAAAACAGGGTCAAGAGGGCAGTTCTGGACGTCTAATAATATTGTCAGATGTCTTATAGTGAAAAATCAGAAGTCTAGACTTGTTGTCTGGACGTCTAATCAGAGTCAGGTGGGTTTCTAGGTTCTGTCTTGGGTATTCTGCAGAAATTGGATGTCTGACCAAGTGTCTGGACATCTAATAACACTGCAGAAGTGAGTTTACGGTGTGTGTGAGTTGGCTAAAGGTTCTGGACGTCCTATAACTCATCTGGACATCCAGATGGAGGCTAGAATTAGGGTTTTAAGGTTTCCTAGGGTGCGATGACCTAATCTAAGGGTGGCAAAGTCTTGGGGAGGCTTTTAAGCTATCCTAGGGCTAGGATGGACCTAAGTTCTTCACAATTTATTGCTTTATTCTTACTTAATAGAATAACATACCTTAACTCCCTTACATTATTATGTATTGCATCTAATCTAGGTCTTTCACTCCAGCTCTGCTGCAACACCAGTTATTCTTTATTCTTCAGATCCAGCTTTAGATCTAGCTTCAGATCTAGCTTCTAATCAGCTTATTACTTGCAATTGACATAATGCACTTAATTAGTACATTATAGAATTATTTTATGTATAGCTAAAAGAAAGCAGTAAAGGTGCTAGTAATGCTTATGCATGCGTGAATTACCCTAACCTATGCTAAGTCCTAGCCTAATTTAGGTCAATTAAGACCTATGATTGCTGCGCAATCACCCGTCCTCCTTAAGCTCGATTTCAGCTAGAAATTCCCCACATTCCTCCTTCCTTTCCAGCCAAAAGGCTCCTCGAGTTTCTGGTGATCCTCTCAGACTTCTTTAGTTGTCTGACCGTAATACTGGCGGCAGATACTCCTTCCTCGTCCTCCTCCGCGTTGAGCAGTACCAGCCGATGTCTCTATCTCCTTCGTCCTCGTCGTCCAACCCTCACCGAAGCCATCTTCCTCTCCGATGCCAACCATACCAGAACCGGTGCCAACTCCGATCCCTGTCATTCGATACTTACCTAGATTGCTTCCTTAGCTCCACTACTCCACAAATACACCGTCACCACTTCGATTCGACCCCTATTGCACCCGCTTCATCATCGTCTTCCATCTCTTTGGCATACCTCCGGTGAGCTCCAGTGGCCACCACAGACCACCTACGCCATCACTTCCACGCTCTACACCTTCGACTCGACCTTAGGAGCATAAGCCTTAACTTAGTTAGGTCAATTGCTCCTCCAAATCCTCTGCCGAATTCACACTCCTCTATGTACCCTTTGCAAGGTTGATAGGCCTCATCGACCACCTTCATGACACGCCACACCCACTGACGAGTTGACTTTCCGCTTTGCGTTGTAGTATTTAAGTGGTGGAAAAATCGACTAATCAAAAATAAAAATAACCACTCATAGAAGAGCAGGTCGTGTCCACAGGGAGGCAATTATGCAATAAACTCTCGATTATTTTATATTCTTTCAGCTAATCGTGAAATCCCTATTCAAATATGACATAAAATGCGATGGAAAGTAGATTCACAATAATTTAAAAAGATAAGGGTATATGTGTTGTTTACCCTCACTGAAATCTTCAATAAATTTATGATGATTTTATGTAATTTTCATGTGACGTATACTAGAGAAAAATTAGTGCACAGGTTAAGCCCAAAACCAATCTTGAAATAGGTGAATATCATTAATGTGCAATTATCAGAGAATATGAGTGTGCATGCGCAATTTTGCCACAATATGATAATAATAAATAAAAATCAAATTATGGTGTCAATGGCAGTGAATGTAAATTTTAATTGAATTCAAAACAGAGCATTTACTCTCTCTCCTCCTCACGAGAGAGAGAGAGAGAGAGCACCGGCGGGTGGTGGACGTGTTAGGGAGGACGGCGAGGATGAGGGCTATCCGATGGAGGCCACAGCATCGGCGGAGATGGCCGACCGGTGGAGGAGAAGACGTCGAAGGAGGCTGTCTGCTGTAGCCGCGTGCCTACTTGTGGTGAGCGTGAGTGATGCCTGCCGGTGGCTGCTGGCGGTGATGAAGGCGCGCAGCGCCTTTAGGTGCGGCTGGAGGGAGCACTGCGTGCCTGCAAGTTGGTTAGAGGGCGCGGTGCAGGTAGGGTGGTGATTGGAGGGAGGGCGGTGCAGAAGCGTGCAAGGTGGCAGCAAGCACCTGTGGGCGCTGGAGAAGGGCGCCTGCAGGGCGCTTGGTGTGGGTGTAGGCGTGCAGCGCCTGCGGAGGGGTTGGGCATGAGGCAGAGCGGTGGTGGAGCGGGTGTCGGCTGAAGGAAGGCATTGTGCGGGAGCTTGCGGGGAGCTAGGCGCTGGCAGGGGAAGCGAAGTGGGAGACTGTGCAGGCCTGCGGTGATGGTGAGCAGATGCTTGTAGGCGTGTGCGCCTACGGGGAGGCGCTGGAGGGTGTGCCTGCGGGCGAAGGTGGTGAGGCGATCTGCAGAGAGCGCTAGGCGCTGAAGCTGGTGCGGCAGTAGGCACGTGGTGGGGAGCCTGCAGCTTTGTGTGCATGGGGAAGATGTAGATCCACAGTGCATGCTGGAGAAGATGGTGAAGGTTCTTCACAGAGCACGCTTGATGTCGTTTCCCACAGGGGGGAGATGCCTCCTCTCCTTTCTCTGCGTGCTTTTTAAGTCCTCTCTCTCCTCGCATGTGCCAATCAAGGGATTTTCAAATCCCTTAGCTATTTTTGGCCTCGTTTGTTGAGGGAGGGCGGCGAGAGATCGGATAAATGTTGGGAGGAGTTGCGGCTGGCCAGAGATCAGGGAAAAGATGCTGCCGGTTGTTGGGAAAATTTACTCCCTAACCCTTGCTCTTTCTAAATATAATTCCTGCACATAAAAACAAAATCATTACATATTAAGTTATAGAATGTTATAAACTTAAATCATGACGCATACAAATATTCTACAACTTAATTGCAGTTATTAATACACCTAAACGGTACGATTAAAGTTACTTAGGCGTAATATTAGTCCATTATAATGGACTCATCAAATAGCCCCATGCCTAAGATTTGGTAGTCCCTAGCAAAAATTAATAGAAGTAATCAGAAGATTTCTTCTTTTCTTACTTCAAGACTTTAAAAATCCAGACAAATGTGAAGTGCTGATAGCCTAGGTAACAGATCCAAGTGAAAAAGCCAATTCGCATTAGTTCGTACTTCACCCTTGGTAAATATTTCTGTCGGGATAGGCAACTACTTCCCTCGGGGATAAAGCAGATGATAATCTGTAATTTGATCCCGGTGTTTGGCTTAGGTAGGAGATATCGAGTTGAATGGATTTGTATTTTGTGGCACACACTCATCTGGTGCTACAAATAGTCTAGTACTGCAGACTCTAGATCTTTAGACTATTAGACAAGTCAACTCTGAGAGAGGCTACACAATTGTGCTCTCTTGATGTTCCTGGGCACACCCTCTTTTCTTTCTTTCTGAGATAACGAATCTCACCAGATTTAGAAATTGTACTCACTATTTGGTGGCCTCACATGGCATACACATTTCAATTAAAGTCCTAATAACTCTACAACTAAGTTAGAGTCCTCAACCAGTATTCGAGCGATCAGAAATACTAGAAGGTAGGTATGGGTCATATTTGGTGGAACGCGATAGGTGTTCTGTTGCCTCAGAAACAGTGTTACATTATAACTTGGACCCCCTTTTTTTGTAATATAAATATTTGTTCTTTTTCTTCTTCTTTTCATTTCTCTCTTTTTTTTTATTTTTTATTTTTTATTTTTATATAATATAAATCAACATAATACGACACAGACTTTTATAAGGCATTATTCGGGATGATGATGGTCAAGAGGATATTGTGTGGCTTATTTGGTGGAAGTGCCTATTCTCGGCATCGGGAAGAAATGGATAGGACAGGCGTATTTCTGACCTTTGACATTATTACCCTCCTTTAGCCAAGGACTCTATGAATGACGGTTGTAACCATCCACCATAGTTATAGCTTTATTAAGACTCAATCTCCGTGTATCTGCCTTATTTGGTGACTCTCAGGAATTCACACAAAATACACACACAGGAACAAAGGGTGAAAACTATGCCTAACTCTGAAGTATCATGATCTAATTATCCAAAACTTAAGAGTCCTTGCATTAGACTTAGCGCACTAGTAATCTCTCTACTTTCTTCTCACAAATATGAGGTGGATCTACTAGAAGATAGTATGCCTGACTCTCTATCAACTGTCCAAGGGTTCAGTGGACTACAAATGCTTATTGGTTTTCCTCAAGGATCCATTACCAAGTCTACGTGCACGTGAAATAAATGTACTGGATTCTAAACTTAAGAAATAATTGTGGAAGAAAAACTTCCAATAACAAAGGTATTTTGCTAGGGACTAACCCAATCAGCTCAAATTTTTTTTTTATAATATATATATATAAATATGTATGCAAATATTTATAAATGCTATAAACATTCTCAGGTTATACCCCCCCATGCTAAAACTGATAATGCCCGCATTGGAAAAATACAGACATAGAAGAATATCACTTGAGGAGAGTGGGAGGAGCTAAGGCTCCTCAAGCCGAAGTGCATCCAAAACTTGGCCATCTGAAAGAGTAATATACGGTTTAAGTCGCTGGCCATTTACTTTAAAGCTTGCACCTGAAATAGGGTTCCTAATCTCTATAGCTCCATGAGGGAAAGTATTGATAACGTATGGCCCATCCCAACGGGACTTGATCTTTCTAGGAAATAATTTAAGTCTAAAATTGAAAAGCCAGACCCACTGGTTGGGCTCAAAAGTCTTTCTAATGATGTGCTTGTCATGGAGGAATTTTGTATGTTGCTTGTAAGCTTGAGAAGTTTCGTAAGCTTCATTACGAAGCTCCTCAAGCTCACTTAATTCTAACATACGTGCTTTTCCTGCTTTATCCAGATTCAAGTTAACGTTTTTAATAGCCCAATAAGCTTTATGTTGGATTTCAATGGGAAGGTGGCATGCTTTTCCGTAGACAAGACGGAAAGGCGACATGCCTAAGGGAGTCTTATACGCAGTTCTGTAGGCCCAAAGAGCATCATTTAGTTTTTTAGACCAATCCTTCCGATCAGGCCTGACAGTTTTTTCTAAAATTCGCTTAATCTCCCTATTAGACACTTCAACTTGTCCACTCATTTGGGGATGATAAGGTGTAGCTATCATGTGGTTGACTCCCAAATTTTGGAGTAGTCTTGTGAAGTGTACATTCTTAAAGTGAGGTCCTCCATCACTTATGATCATCCTTGGGCACCAATACCGAGAAATGATATTAGCCTTAACAAAGCCCAAGACCACAGAATGGTCATTGGTTCACGTGGGTATGGCTTCTATCCACTTTGATACATAGTCAACAGCCACAAGGATGTATTCATATCCGAAGGACACAGGAAAGGGACCCATGAAGTCAATGCCCCAAATATCAAAGATTTCAATAGGGAGGGTAGGTTGTTGGGGCATCTCATCCCTTTTTCCAATGGTTCCTGTCTGCTGGCAACATAGACATGCGCCCACATACGTATGTGCATCTCGGAATAATGTGGGCCACCAAAAACCAGACTAAAGAACCTTATGGGCAGTCTTCTTCCCACTAAAATGTCCCTCATAGTGGAGGTCATGGTAGAAACTCAGAACACTTCTTTGTTCTTCATCAGGGATGCAATGGCGAAATAGCTGGTTAGGGCCTATTCTAAAAATCTCGGGTTGATCCCAGTTATAAAATTTAGCGTTAGCGAGAAACCTGTCTCGCTTCTGCTTGTCCCAAGTATTGGGGGTAATGCCCGTGACCAGATAGTTCACTATGTCAGCGAACCAAGGAGTTTTAGCTTCCACGGCCATTAGAGACTCATTAGGGAAAGTCTCTTGAATACCGCCAGCAGGGTTTGATGCCTCAATAGGGATCCTAGACAAATGGTCTGCTACCACATTCTCAACTCCTTTCTTGTCTTTAATTTCCAGGTCAAATTCTTGGAGTTGCAGAATCCAACGAATTAGGCGAGGTTTGGTGTCCTTTTTAGCCAGAAGATGCTTAAGGGCTGAATGATCAGTGAACACCACAACCTTGGATCCCAAAAGATAAGACTGAAACTTTTCCAAAGCAAATACTATAGCAAGTAATTCCTTTTCAGTGACTGTATAGTTTTGCTGAGGATCTGTAAGGGTCATGATGGCATAATGCAGCACATAAGGTTTGCCATCAACCCTCTGACCTAAGTCCACTCCCACTGCAAAATCAGAAGCATCGCACATAAGCTCAAACAGGAGGGTCCAATCTGGTGCTTGGAGAATCGGTGCAGTAATGAGGGCTTTCTTCAAAACTTGGAAAGCCTCACCACATCTATCATCAAAATCGAAGGAGACATCCTTCTCTAATAGGTCGCAAAGTGGCTTAGAGATTTTACTGAAATCTCTAATGAAGCGCCTATAAAATCCAGCATGGCCAAGGAAAGATCTAACCTGACGAACATTGACGGGCAATGGAAGCTTAGAGATGGAATCGATTTTTGCGGTGTCCACCTCTAATCCTCTCTCGGAAACTATATGCCCTAACACAATGCCCTGCTGGACCATAAAGTGGCTTTTCTCCCAGCTAAGCACCAGCTTTGCCATTTTGCAATGGGTTAAGACTTTATCAAGGTGCGAAAGGCATAGGTCAAATGACAATCCATAAATGGAGAAGCCATCCATGAAAATTTCAACAAACTCGTCGATCATATCAGAAAAGATAGACATCATACAATGTTTGAAAGTGGCAGGAGCATTACATAACCCAAATGGCATTCGGCGGAATGCAAAAGTACCATACGGACTCGTGAAGGTGGTACGCTCTTGATCATTAGGAAAAACGGCTATTTGATTGTGCCCAGAGTACCCGTCAAGAAAACAAAAGTACTTGTTCCCTGCCAATCGTTCCAGAATTTGATCGATAAACGGTAAGGGGAAATGGTCTTTCTGGGTAGCTGTGTTTAAACGGTGGTAATCAATGCAGACCCCCCAACCAGTTGAGGGTCTAGTGGTCACCAGTTCACCTTCGTCATTTTCTTCCACAGTGATCCCTGCCTTTTTCGGAACTACGTGAATAGGATGACCCATTTACTATCTGAAATGGGATAGATAATCCTTGCATCCAGCCATTTCTGAATCTCCTTTTTAACAACCTCCCACATATTTGGATTGAGCCTACTCTGCATATCCTGGAAAGGCTTCACGGACTCGTTCGTGTATATATGATGCATGCAAAGAGAGGGATCAACACCCTTAATATCAGCAATTGTCCAGGAAATTGCTTCCTTGTGCCTTTGTAAACACTCAAGCAGAGCTCCCTCCTGCAATTCAAATAATGCAGACGAGATAATAACGGGGAGCGTGTTATTAGGGCCAAGGAAAGAATATTTCAATGTGCTCGGGAGGGGTTTCAACTCCAATTCAAGAGCCTTTTGGATTGAGGGTTTTAGTTGAGATGTCCCCGCCTCAGGTAGCGGATCTACCTTCACAGTCTAGGGTGGGGATAGAGACTCAGTGTGTATCCCCAGCAACTCTTATAGTTTGGGCATTTTCCTTTCAGTTTCTTTAATAATCGAGGGATGGTCCTGCGATATGACCTTCTGAAGGGGATCTCTACATAAGAGTGCTGGAGTAGTCTCTTCAATTATTTCGTCAACGACCTCAATCTGAGAACAATCTTCAAATCCGGGTTGCTTGTAAGTATCAAAAACATTCAACCGGATCTTCTTGTTCCCAAAGCCCATTTTAAGTGCCCCAAATCTACAATTTATAGAGGCATTGGCTGTGGCCAAGAAGGGGTGTCCCAGAATAATGGACGGCTTTGTGGGCTTATTAGATGGGTTAGTATCAAGTAACAGAGAGTCAACGGGGAAGAAGAAATCCTCCACTCTCACAAGGACATCTTCCAACAATCCCCGCGGTGTCTTAAGTGATCTATCTGCAACTTGGAGGATTACTGGACTAGGCTTCAGCTTTCCTCCTCCCAATAGGTCATAGACAGAGCTTGGTAGAATGTTTACCCCTGCACCCAAATCGAGCAGTGCCTCGTCAAATCTGTTGGTTACCTATAACCACTAAAATATACAGGGCCCCTGGGTCTTTCATTTTGGGGGGTGTTCCATGCTGAAGAACAGAGCTAACTTGGTTCCTAGATGACCTTGGTTTGGACCTGTTTCCTAGATCAACACTTCTGGGTGCACAGGTCCTTCAGAAACTTGGCATAGGACGGAATCTATTTTATCTCTTCCAACAGAGGCAAGTTAATCTGGACTTGCCTAAAAGTATCCATAATCTCCTCCATCCTATCCTTGGCTCCAGATGAGTGAACAGAAGATTCCTCAGGAGCAGATAGGTGCTCTGGATAGGGCACCCTCGGCTTCTGGGTAGAGGGGTCTTCATGGCGGGAAAGGGGTGGTGGAAGGACGACATCCTCATTGTGGGTGATTTTGTGCGAGGGAGAGTGGTGTGGATCTTCCTCGGGTGAGATGGAAGTCACGTCAGGTGTGGAAGGGGAATTCTGAGATGAAATCGTAGGAGTGTTATCAGGCTTGTCAATCTTTTTTCCACTCCTCAACACGGTCACTGCTTGGGCATGCTCCCTGAATACAACCCCCTTGCCCTTAGGGTTCTTGTTAGAAGAGCTAGGCAGCTTCCTCGGATCACATTGCCTAACTGCCTCAGTAAGATGACCAATTTGGGATCGCATATCATTAATCATCTTATTCTGAGATTGGATAACCATATTCTGATGCTCTTGCATTACTTTCATCATGGCCTTCAGTTCATCCATCTCAGAGGGCTTATTCGGAGCAGGATTTTCATACGAAGGTTGGTATGTGGGTTGGGGAGGTAAGGGTCTAGTATTCCCTGAGTTAGAAGCATCACCTTGCTTCCAAGAGAAGTTTGGATGGTTCTGTCACCCTGGATTATAAGTGTTGGAGTAAGGGTTATTGCAAGGCGGCGGAAACCTTGGGCCGCGTTCAAGTCGGCCTGAATCAACTCAGGGAATTGGTTTGCCTGATGGCACTCCGCAGTGGCGTGTGTTGTGCTTTGGCAAATGGAGCATTCTCTTGAAGCCTGAAAAATAGAGGCTGCTTGCGGGTTCATGCCGTGGTTTGCTAAAAGCCTATCAAAGTTTTTATTCAGTAGTTGAATCTGATAAGCCAAATCCTGAGAAGCCCCAGCTTCATGGACCTCTATCTTCCTCTGTAAGATTGATGGTTTTCTTTCTTGATAGGCAGAGGACAGATATATGGAGTTGTCGCTTAATTTTCAAATAATGCCCAAGCTTCATCCTCAGTTTTGGTCATGAAGGTTCCTGCACAGGCTTCATCAATGGTTTGCCTATGCCTTTCAGATAATCCGTTATAGAACCTTTCGACCAACTGCCATCTTAGCACTTGATGGTGGGGGCATAACCTAAGAAGGTCATTAAAGCGCTCCCTTGTCTCATGAAATTGCTCCCCTTCCTGTTGAGTAAAACCCATAATCTCTCTTCTGCAATGGTTGGTTTTACTCATAGGAAAATACTTTTTTAAAAATTCTCCCTTAAGGGTGGCCCAATCATTTACCCTTGCATCGAGGGTATGATACCAGTGCTTGGCCTTATCCTTTAGGGAGAAAGGAAATAGAGTCCTCATCAGGGCTTCATCAGTAAAGCCCTGGAGCTTCACCGTGGAACAGACCTCGGTGAATTCCTCCAAATGCCGGTAGGGGTCCTCCCTAGTAGTACCATAAAAAGAGGGCAATAGAGATATGGTATTGCTCTTGATCTCATACGGATTATCCCCTGCCGGTCGTCTTAGTGCTTGTGCAGGTTGGTTAGTTGGAATAAAATAGTCCCTTAGGGTTCTTTGTTGATTTGCACCTTGCTCAGCCATTCTTTCTTTTTCCTCTCCTAGGTGAGCTCTCCTAAGAATTCTCTCAGGCTCAGGATCAAACACTAAATTACTCTCAAGAGAGCATCTACCAAGCATACAAAACACAGTTCAGGTTTTTATTGAGTAAGTTGAACCTCCACTCCAAAGATAAGTCAAAAGATCAAGACTTATCCCTCCGTTCCCACGTAAGTGGTATAAGAGGGGTGTGGACTTGAACTCTTAACCTTCTTTATTGCGGAGGTCGAATTAGTTAATATAAATGGCCAAACAAGTTTTTGATTGCAATTACATGCCTTAATTCAACCTTCGTGTGCCCTAAGACCTATACTTTGCTTGGATGATACTCCCAGGTGATCAAGTGAGAAGTTACTCCAAGGATGAACAAAGGGATGCAAGTAGGGCGAACCCTTCCTTTGAGGCGATGCATATGCAGTGCCCCTTAACTACCCTTTTGTTCCTTTAAGGGGTGTCCCCCTCCGTGGAGTATCAAAACACTTGGTCAAAAGATAGTATCCCCACCACCACAAAGCACAATAGGAGGGTCTGCACCGATAAAGAGATCGGTGCCTATAGCCTTAAGGGATTGAGCCTTAGTGCGGTGCCTAATGTGTGTGCTCAGTGTCAGAAGTGTGCAACACACCGCAAATCTTTGTAATTTCTTTTGAAATCGCAGACAAGTCCCTTAGAATCAGATCAAATGTGAATTGCTTTTAGGGTTGAATCTGATTATTAGTTCCACTTTTAGTTATGTGACCATTGAATTAGTAAATTCAAACAACTTGGTGGTCTTGAATTTAAATTTGAATGCAAATGCGTGAACAGGAGATGGATGCAAAAGTTAGAATGATGTACCTGTCTCCAGCAATCTTCGTGCTAATATGCTTGCAATGCAATAATAAGATCTAATGTGCTGCTCAATCACCCCTAAATGCACGCACTTAAGGGCATACAACTTCTAAATAGGCAACTTAATATTTTCTTTGTTGGTTTTAAAAGCAGGCAAGCAGAAAATAGAGTCACGCACGCAGCAAAAATATTGTAAGTTCTAGTAGCTAAAGAATGCGGGGACAAACCCCCAAAAATTCAGCCCCGATTACTACAAGGGCGAAAAGATAGAAATAAATTTGTGACGACGGAGAATCCTCTGCTAAAACAGGATCTTGGTCTCCTTCATCTTTTCCTTGTGTGGCTTAACTCATGGTTGCTATCGCTGCTCTGTTGCGTCTCATCGCCTCTTCAGATTCCTCGCACAGTAAAAAAAAATTGATTAGATAATTTTGCAACCCAGAAGATTTAAAAACAATGATGTAAATCTATTGCATCTGTTGCCTCCCCGGCAACTGCGCCAATTTGATGAGTCGTCTTTCCGCTTTGCGTTGTAGTATTTAAGTGGTGGAAAAATCGACTAATCAAAAATAAAAATAACCACTCATAGAAGAGCGGGTCGTGTCCACATGGAGGCAATTATGCAATAAACTCTCGATTATTTTATATTCTTTCGGTAAATTGTGAAATCCCTATTCAAATCTGACATAAAATGCGATGAAAAGTAGATTCACAATAATTTAAAAAGATAAGGGTATATATGCAGTTTACCCTCACTGAAATCTTCAATAAATCTATGATGATTTTATGTAATTTTCACGTGACGTATACTAGAGAAAAATTAGTGCACAGGTTAAGCCCAAAACCAATCTTGAAATAGGTGAATATCATTAATGTGCAATTATCAGAGAATATGAGTGTGCATGCACAATTTTGCCATAATATAATAATGGTAAATAAAAATCAAATTCTCGTGGCAATGGTAGTGAATGTAAAATTTAATTAAATTCAAAATAGAGCATTTGCTCTCTCTCCTCCTCGCGAGAGAGAGAGAGAGCACCAACGGGCGGTGGATGCACTAGGGAGGTCGGCGAGGATGAGGGCTATCAGATGGAGGCCGCGGCATCGACGAAGTTGGCCGGAGGTGGCTGGCCGGTGGAGGAGAAGATGTCGGAGGTGCCTGCGGGGAGCGTGGGCGATGCCTGCTGGTGGCTACTAGCGGTGGTGAAGGCGTGCAGCACCTTTAGGCGCAGCTGGAGAGAGCGTTGTGCGCCTGCGGGTTGGTTAGAGGGCGTGGTGTAGGCAGGGCAGTGATTGGAGAGGCAGGCGGTGCAGAAGCGCGGAAGGTGGCAGCAAATGCCTGCGGGCGCTGGAGAAGGGTGCCAGCAGGGCACTTGGTGCGGGTGTAAGCGTGCAGCGCCTGTGGAGGGGTTGGGCGTGAGGCAGAGCGGTGGTGAAGGAGCGGGTGTTGGCTGAAGGAAGGGGCTGTGTGGGAGCCTACGGGGAGCGCTAGGTGCTAGCGGGGGAAGTGAAGCAAGCAACTATGCAGGCTTGCGGTGATGGCGGGTGGATGCTTGCAGGCGCTTGTAGGTGCGCGTGCCTGTGGGGAGGTGCTGGAGGGTGTGCCTGTGGGCGCAGGTGGCGAGGCGGTCTGCAGAGAGTGCTAGGTGATGAAGCGGGTGCGGCGACAGGCACGTGGTGGGGAGCCTGCAGCTTTGAGTGCGTGGGGAAGATGTAGATCCACAGTGCACGCTGGAGAAGATGGTGAAAGTTCTTCACAGAGCACGCTTGATGCTGTTTCTCGTAGGGGGGAGATGCCTCATCTCCTTTCTCCGCATTCTTTTTAACTCCTCTCTCTCCCCGCGTGTGCCAATCAAGGGATTTTCAAATCCCTTAGCTATTTTTGGCCTCGTTTGTTGAAGGAGGGTGGCGAGAGATCGGATAAATGTTGGGAGGAGTTGCGGCTGGCCGGAGATCAGGGAAAAGATGGCACCGGTTGTTGGGGAAATTTACTTCCCAACCCTTTCTCTTTCTAAATATAATTCCAGCACATAAAAACAAAATCATTACATATTAAGTTATAGAATGTTATAAACTTAAATCATGATGCATACAAATATTCTACAACTTAATTACAGTTATTAACACACCTAAACGGTATGATTAAAGTTACTTAGGCGTACTATTAGTCCATTAAAATGGACTCTTCACCCACCATCGTACTCGTCGTTCCACGGCGAAGCCCCTGAGTTTATTTGACAGGGCTGAAAGGCTGTATCTTGGATTTCAGGTATTAGGTCTCCATCCGCCATTGACGTAGAGCTTTGAAGGAACCTTGAAGCATGTTCTAGCCATAGTAGCTCCAGGTGAAGCTTCCAGGGTGCATGGAATCTCTCCAGGAACACAATCCAGGGACCAATTTTGCCCTTTTGATCGGGCCTTTGACTGGAATTAGATGAAGCAGCCGCTACGGCCAATGTGCGAGAAGAAGCCTTGGGACATAGTCCCACCTCTAAAGCACACGGACTTTTGTAGCGGCATAAATTGAATTTTGAGGCTTATCTCCTCAGACACAAGGGGTGAGGTCCCTCCTCACATGCACGCACTTGACTTGCCTAACCCTTCACACCTCGGCTGCGACCCATGCCTGCAGCCCTGGTTTGGGGTATGCGATCCCTGTTTACCTGATTACTTGACACTATTTGAGGCCCTGGGAGGGCGGAACATAGAGAGAGAAAGGAGGAGCATGCGGGTCAGGGGAGGTTTTTGCTCTGAAGAGATTTCGACACTTAGCCAAAATCAGAGCTCCTCTGTGCGTGAAGCCAAGGCAAAGAAGAAGAGAAGAGGAAAAAGACAGAGAAGAACAGTGCTTCTCTAGCACTGTAGCACCAGCTGTTTATGTCGACTGATTGAACTGATCGTTGATTGATACTGTTGTTGCATTGATATTACTATTGCATTATTTGAGATACTTGAGCTTATTTGTGCTTAGGGTAATTTGGTGATTCAAATCACCATTTTATCCTAATCTATTTTCCTCATTGACATTTGCTTCATCATATATATTATTCTTGCTTGTATTTTTTGTTATACATTGTTATCTTGTGATAGAATTGCAATTTTGAGATTGAATTGCCACTTGCTCCCAGCAAACGACCTCAAAATTTGTTAAATGATTTATCATACTCCGCGGGCCTGTTTGTCTCACTAAAATTATTTTCCTCAAATTCAGGTGAGACTTCACACAATGATTCTTCACCTTCAGAATCAAAGAATTCTGAATCTGCATTGATGCATGTCTCAAAATCATTAATCACTTTTTATTCCATGGAGACATACATTTCCTCGTACCCTGGCTTAGAGACCTCAGGTGAAGAAATGGATTCATCCTTATTTGATTGCTCTAGAACAAGCTGGTCAACCCTGGTCTCATAAAATGTGTCCCCCCTATAGGTTCCTGAGAGGATTCTGACATTGGCTCTCCTGTCAGGGGTTCATCCTGGGAATCCTCTCAAGATTGGACTAGAGAAATCATAAATCTCATCCTCAATTTTGATAACTTCCCAAGTAAAAACTCACCCAGGTCCTTATCCTTAACATCTTGGAGCTAATCCAAGAAATACTTGTTAAGATCATCAATCATTTTAATAAGAGGCTCTAATTTTTTAGTGCAAGGTGTTGGCTGAGCTTTTAAATATTGTATGATATTCCTTAAGTTAGCAAACACTTTATCTTGGACCTGGTTAACCTGAACCAAATTGTTTGGTTCAGGGTTGGGTGGGTTTGGGTTCAGTTAAGGGGAGTCAACAAATTGAGGTTCTTGATACCTTCCTTGATAATGTCATTTTAGGTTGTCCATAAAGAGGTGATGACCTATATGCAGTGTAATTTAGGGAAGGGTAAGGATCAGCATATCCTTCTTGATTGTAGATCATATTTGGTTGTCCAAATGAGGGCGGTGATCTATAATCGATGTAGCTAGGAAAAGGATAAGAATCAAGATCATGGTGTCCAAGGTTAGACCCTGATCATGGAGGTCCAGAACTGTATTCCCAATCAGGATTATCCCAACTAGAAGATGGATGAGAATTAGTTTGGTTGGAACAATAATCATTTTGGGAATAAGTAGTGGTAGGAGGGTAGGAGTGGAAGTACGAATAGGATGAGGAAGGATCCATGATAGAATGGGAGGAAGAAAGGTGCCCTACAACGCAAAGAATCAAACCTATCCTCAAGTGGCTAGCCTAAAGACCTATAGACTCCCAGAACCCATCTTGAGATGAAGAAATGATTTGATCTACTTCTTTTTGGTCAATCCAAGTAGTTAGAGGGAGGGGTTGGGGAGAAGGTTCTTCCTTTGGCTTATGCCTCTGGTTCCTAATGTACCCCCAACCGCGATCATTTGATTCTACTCCCCTAGCTAGACATCAGATTGAACGGTAGAAACAAACTAATTGAAAATAATCTCGATCTGGGCTCCGAAGAGCGAGTCCAATCCTTAAGGCCAACATCTACTCTGTTTTAATTAGGGTTAGGTTTGAATGTGCTTTGGAATGTGTTGGCCCTTTATCTGGGTTGTGCCCTTAATGTTTGATTGATATGTGTGTGCGTGCACAACCAGTGGTTTTCAAGAAAGATTATTTTTGGATGTGGTGAATTTTAGGGTTTAAATCTTGCTTAGCAGCTTTTAGGATTCAACTTTAGGTGTATTCAATCATGTTCAGTTGTTACACCGATTTTGAAAGCATAGGTGAAGATGTTTTTCGTTAAAACTTAAAAGAATGTGGAGTGCCTGTAAATCCCTAAAAGTTGAGCCTATTGGTAGCTACTTGATGAGTTTATTTTAGTTGAAGTGGTGCGGACCAAACAACTCAAATAATTGGCCTAATGCAACACTTAATTAGGCACACAAGTTATTATCTAATATGATTTCTACTCAAATATGTGTTGGTGAGTGTACTGGTCCCAAAGATCGGGTTATTAGTTGAGTATGAAGAATCAGAAGAGGTTGTGTACCTCTGTGGGATTTTTTAAAAAATTTTTCTTTTTATGTGGAGTGTGAGGTGGGTGGAGGTGAAAAATAATCAAAACTAACCTTAGAGTTTATACAAGCTCCTAGGTTAATTAGGGTTTGTGTTATTAGGTGGTGGAATGAAATCTAGTGGGTGGGAAGGTGGGGTTACTTATAGACCCTTCAACAGCACTTTATTCCAATCTACCGCTTTTTCCCATCTCGAGAGAGACCTGCAATCACAATAAGAAAGGAGAGAAGTGAGATAAAGGATCAGTAAGTCAGAAAACATGAAAAATCAAAGGGCGTCGCCTCCCCGACAACTGTGCCAAAATGTTGTACAGATAATCCCCGGCAACGGTGGCAAAATGTTGAAGGGATAATCCCTAGCAATGATGCCAAAATGTTGTATCGGAAAATCATCGCAAATAGGGTTGAGTTTGGAAAACTCTTCATTGTAGCGTGTTTTGCGAGAAAAACTGTCAATAGATAAATTTAACCGAAACTCGAAAGGAATTCCAGGTCGAACAAAGGGAGACAGATATTTGATTAAAAATCACGTTTGTTTTGTTGTCACAAAGCAGATTTGCTCGTGATGTGCATACATCTAAATAGCCAAAAATGTTTATTAATGCATGTTCTTAGTGTCATATTAGCATCATACATTGTAAATATTGCATAACATGCATAATCATGCATTTAGGTCAAATTGTGTAAATTGTATAGTAATTGTCTCCTTTTATGGTCAGGGATAGGGTGACTTTTAATCGAAGACTCAAATTGAAGATCCAGCCATATGGATCTGATTAGGGTGACGATTGGAGTTCAACAACTCCAAGATCACCTTGATCGGACATCCGTAGCACCAGATATAGATCAAGGAAGCCTAAAGATCAAGGGCCAAGATGGTGCCAAACCGCACTTCATACGATAAATCTAACCACATGGATGGGTTCGAATCGATGATCGTAGCCTAACGACGTGAGAATCGATTCAATCTGACATTCGTGGCACCTTCTACATGTCACAGAAGATGGACGACCATGATGGCGCCATCACAATTGCCCAAATCGGCCACAACACCGCTCCCCATCTTCTGAAGGCGTGGCGAGGTGAGATCTGGGTTGTTGGATCTTAATCCAACGGCTGTGAAGCACGTGCGCTTAGATCGTAAGCGTGACAAAGCAGAGCCGCTAGTGCAGCGATCGAGCGGCGTTGTGCTAGCGCAGGATGCATGTTTGACTCGCGATCTGTGGCGCGCGTGCGATTAATTTCGACTGCGTGATCGGCTGCGGATGGCCTAGATTGCCCAATCGGATACATGTGAGATTAGACGTGCTTTTGCACGTCCCATCGCATGCGTGGGAGCGGTTAGGTGCGGAAGAAGGCGTACACAGGAGCATTCTAAGCTGTTCAATCTCACGATCGGACGAGTAAGATTTTGAGAATGTGGGAGAGTGTTAAGCTGCGGCAGGCAAGGAGGCGGGCGTGTGTGAGGTTGCAGTGACGTCCGATCTTTAGTGATGCTTAAATTCGTCACTAAAGATCCCCTCATTTAATGTTTTAATTATGAAATGACCAAATTGCCCCTATCCTTGCAACTATAAAAGGAGACCCCTACCATACGAAATTCTCATCCCTTCCTTCACCTCTTTCCCTCTCCAAAGCTTAAGAGAAGCTTGTTTCACACCCGGGATGCTATTCTAGAGCTAAATCCAATTTTCTCACCCTTGTTCTAGAAGTGGATCCCACGATGACGACGATGTGCTGCCTCGTTCCCGCTTCTTCCTGCTTCGTACTCCGTCTTCCAGACGTCGCTTCGTCTGACTCGTCCTCCAAGCATTCGTCATGGAGGATAACATCTCTCTCCCTTCTTTTTAATCGCTTTCTAGAATAGAATTTCCTACTTTTTAGTTGTAATCATTTCCTACTTTCTAGTTGTAAAAACATTTTTATTATATCAAGTGATTGTTCTCTCTCTCTTATTGTTTATATCAATTCCATTGAGATTATTTCATTTTCAAACAAGAACACAAAGAAAAATATAATCACGGATTTAAGATCGACGTAGTCTCCCTGTATTCGACCCGAAATTCTTAGAGTTTCGGTATAAATTTATCTATTGATGGATTTCTTCGTAGATAGAACTACAATGATAGGTTTTTCGAATCCAACTTCGATCGCGTAGTTTTCTGCTTTCAACATTTTAGCACTGTTGCCAGGGACCATTCTTTTCTTGCTGCCTTTAGATAAATCTTAGACCAGGGAAGCCACCTACTTAAGAAAAAAAGTCCAAAAAGAAAAAAAAGAAAAAGAAAAAAAGGAGAAAAAGAAAAAAAGAAAACAAAAGAAATAAGCCACGCTTCATCGCACGAGTATGGCTGGCAAGTTATCGTGGGTAACAGCCCACTGGTAGGTTGTCCAGAACCTAGCCCAAGAAATGCACGTCGAATTCCTAAAACACTTAGGAAGAAGCGGAGAAGTAGAATAATCCGGTGAGATATACACTGGATTCACTCTTGTGTTGACCCCATAAAAGGAAAAGTAGGGAGAAAGCTACCGATCACATAGATACACCTTTAGGCAGAATATTTTTTTAAGGTCACCTAGGGGCGTAGAAACCCGAAGTCCGTTCTGATTACCGATCAACGAGTCTATCACATTCACAAAAAGATGCTTATAACTTAGGGTTCTCATCAAGTCTTGGGTGGGTTGAGTGGCCGTAGAAAGCCACTGTATAACCCTAAACTCAAAATTCAAAAAAAAAAAAAGAAAAGAAGAAAAAGGAGAAAAAGAGATCCTTCTTTGAATAAGGTGAGGGCTTGAGGTGGTCTGTTGTGTCTTTGAAAGTTCAGGTCCTAAGTAAAAATTTCTTAAATGTTGAAAATGACTTTTGCCCGAGTAATCCAACCTTAATTCCTTTATAAATAGCATGTAGTTTTTGCTAGGGACTAGCAAAAGATAGGCGTGGGGGTGTGATATGCATACATCTAAAATGACAAAAATGTCTATTAATGCATGTTCTTAGTGTCATATTAGCATCATACATTATAAATATTGCATAACATGCATAATCATGCATTTAGGTCAAATTGTATAAATTGTATAGTAATTGTCTCATTTTATGGTCAGGGGCAGGGCGACTTTTAATTGGGGCCTCGGATCGAAGATCCAACCACACGGATTTGATCAGGGTGACGATTGGAGTTCAACAATTTCAAGATCACCCTGATCGGACATCTGTAGCACCTATATAGATTGAGGAAGCCTAACGATCAAGGGCCAGGATGGTGCCAAACTGCACTTCAGACGACAAATCTGACCGCACGGATGGGTTCGGATCGATGATCGCAGCCTAACGGCGGGAAAATCGATTCAATTTGACATCCGTGGCACCTTCTACATGTGACAGAAGATGGATGGCCATGATGGCACCATGTGGCACCATCACAGTCGCCCAAATCACCCACAGCACCGCTCCCCATCTTCTAAAGGTGTGGCGAGGTGAGATATGGGCCATTGGATCTTGATCCAACGGTCGTGAAGCGTGCGTGCTTAAATCGTAAGTGCGACAAAGCAGAGCTGCTAGCGCAGCAGTCGAGCAGTGTTACGCAAGCGTGGGACATGCGTTCGACTCGCGATCTGCGACGAACGCGCGATTAATTTTGACCGCGCGATTGGATGTGGATGGCCCAGATTGCTCAATCAGGTGCACGCGCAATCAGACGCACTTTTGCACACCCCATCGCACGAGTGGGCGCGGTTAGGCATGGAAGAAGGTGTGCATGAGGAGCAATCTGAGCCGTCCGATCTCGCGATCGGACAGCTGAGATTGAGAGAACGTGGGTGAGCATTAAGTGCACGACAGGCGAGGAGGCGGGTGCACGCTCGAGGCAGCGGCGACGTGGGGTCTTTAGTGATGCTTAAATCCATCACTAAAGACCCCCTTATTTATTGTTTTAATTATGAAATGACCAAATTGCCCCCTATCCTTACAACTATAAGAGTAGACCCCTACCCTATGGAATCCTCATCCCTTCCTTCACCTCTCTCCCTCTCTAAAGCTCAAGAGAAGCTTGTCCCAACCTAGTATGCTATTCTAGAGCTAAATCCAATTTTCTCGCCCCTGTTTCGGAAGTGGATCCCACGACGACGACGTGTTGCCTCGTACCCACTTCTTCTTGTTTCATCCTCATTCTTCTTGCTCCATCCTTCGTCTTCCAGGCATCTCTCCGTCCAGCTCGTCCTCTAAGCATTCGTCGAGGAGGATAACATCTCTCTCCCTTCTTTTTAATCACTTTCTAGAATAGAATTTCTCATTTTTTAGTTGTAATCATTTCTTGCTTTCTAGTTGTAAAAACATTTTTATTATATCAAGTGATTGTTCTCTCTCTGTCTTTCTCTCTCTCTTATTGTTTATATCAATTTGATTATGATTATTTCATTTTCAAACAAAAACACAAAAAAAAATATAATCGCGGATTTAAGATCGATGTAGCCTCCCTGTGTTCGACTTGGAATTCTTAGAGTTTCGGTATAAATTTATCTGTTGACGGATTTCTTCGCAAATCGAACTACAATGATGGGTTTTTTGAATCCAACTTTGATCGCGTAGTTTTCCGCTTTCAATAGCTGGTCGAATTAAATCTAAACTAGCTATCTGCTTAAAGAATAATGAATAGAAGAGAGAGAGAGAATATTACAAATAAAGACAAAATAGAACTAGAATACACATGGATCTCATAATTATCAAGTGATGTTCATTACAACTAACAACTAGTCGTTACACTAGAAAGAAGGAAATCTACACTAGAAAGAGTAAATCTACTCTAGAAAGCAGTAAAGAGAAGTTATCCTCCTCGACGGCTGCTTGAAGGACGAGCTGCGTTGACAGAGTGCCCGGATGAAGGTGGTGAGATGTGGGACGAAGGAGAATGACGATGGACGACGGAGAATGAGGTAGGGCGACGTCGCAGCAGGATCTGCTTCTAGAGTGGTGGTAATAGGACAACTGCAGAATGCTCCATGAATGGGATGAGAAGGTGGAATGATTATATTTTTAACTCTAGAGGAGCATCCTGGGTTTGGGACAAGCTCTTAGAACTTTAGAGGGGGTGAGAGAAGAGAGGAAGGGATGAAGAAAGTGTGGGGGTTGTAGGCCCTTTTATAGGTGAAGATTGAAGGGGGCTCAAAGGTTATTTCATCTTAAAACATTAAATGAGGGGCACTTTAGTGACAGATATAAACGTCACTAAAGACCCCACGTTGCTGAAGGAGGTGTGCATGCCCTCGTCTCCTCTCCTTCTACGCACAAAACGCCTGCGCATGAACAAGCAATATTAGCCATCCGATCTCATCCGATCACGAGATCGGATGGCTTAAATCAATCTGTCCCGTACCTTCGTCATGCACCTGCACATGAGATTGGAATGTTGTACGGATAATCCCCGATAACGACGCAAAAATGTTTGATCGGAAAAATCATCGTAAAAGGATTTAAGTTTTGAAAACCCATCGTTGCAGTGTGATTTGCGAGGAAAAACTGGCAACAGATAAATTTTACTGAAACTTGAAAGGAATTTCGGGTCGAACATAGGGAGGTAGATGTTTGATTAAAAATCGTGAATGTTTTGTTATCACGAGGTAGATTAGCTGGTTAAATTAAATCTAAACTAGCTATCTGCATAAGGAATAATAAATAGAAGAGAGAGATAGAATATTACAAATAAAGACAAAATAGAAGTAGAATACACATGGATTTCATAATCATCAGGTGATGTTTATTACAGCTAACAAATACTCATTACAATAGAAAGCAGGAAGTCTACGCTAGAAAGCAGTAAATCTACTCTAGAAAGTAGTAAAGAGAAGGTGGAGAGAAGTTATCCTCATCGACGGCTACTTGGAGGACGAACCGAGTTGATAGAGTGCTTGGATGAAGGTGGTGAGATGAAGGAGAACAATGACAAATGATGGAGAATAGGGTTGGGCAACATCGCAGCGAGATCTGCTTCTTGAATGGCGGTGAGAGGATAATCGCAGAATGCTCCATGAACGGGATGAGAAGGTAGAAAACTTATATTTTTAACTCTAGAGGAGCATCCTAGGTTTGGGAGAAGGTCTTAGAGCTTTGGAGGGGGTGAGAGAAGAGAGGAAGGGATGAAGAAAGTGTGGGGGTCATAGGGCCTTTTATAGGTAGAGATTGAAGGGGGCATAAAGGTCATTTCATCTTAAAAGATTAAATGAGGGGGTCTTTAGTGATAGATATAAAGGTCACTAAAGACCCCATGTTGCTAAAGGACGTGCGCATGGCCCCGCCTCCTCTCCTTTTGCGCACAAAACGCTTGCGCATGAACATGCAATATTAGCGATCGGATGACTTAAAATCAGTCTCGCTTGCACCTTTGTCGCGTGCCCTCACGTGAGATCAGGCGTGAGCGTCGAGCGTTGTAACGAATGTGTGCCCCAGACGTCTTTTAAGACATCTGGGAGGTGGCTCAGACGTCGGACAAGACGTCTGGGATCACAACCAGACGTCTGATAAGACATCTGGGATCGTTTCCAGACGTCTGGAAATCCGTTATTTTTGACACACGCGAGTCGCTTGCGCGCCTGAGCGCGCAGACCGCATATTCCCTCTTTTTCTATCTGCAGCTGCAGGCGGCCTGCCACCTTCTCTCTCCTCCTCGCGCGGCCTTAAAAGGGCCACGCCTCCCCTCCCGCCTCCACCGTCTCCTCCTTCTCCTTCCTGTGTGCGAGAACGAGCGGACGCGAGGGCGGAAGTGTTGGCCGCAGTGAGCGCGGAGGTGCGGCGTGCGAGGGCGGAGCACTGCCGTGAGGGCGAGCTCGCCGGAGCGGCTTGGCCGGCCGACGGAGGGCGCAGGGGGCGCGGAGCGACGCGGAGAGGGACCTGCTGCGGTCTGAGCAGCAGGAGCGCGAGGTGCGACGCGGGCGGCGTCGCGAGCGGAGGCCGAGCAGGGTTCTGATTCTGGAAAAATTTCCAGAATCAGACGTCTGGGTTGATAGCCAGACGGCAAGGTCGACGTCTGTAAGATCATACAGACGTCTGAAAGGTGAGTTTCCGCTTTCTTCTTCCTTCTTGTCGACTGACCGTACTGAGGGAGGGGGGTTGGCTGTGCGCAGGTTCGCTGATTCGCCATCCTTTGCGAATCAGACGTCTGGAAGTTGTACCAGACGGCGGGAGTGACCTCCAGACATCCGGAGGGACCATCGGACGTCTGGGATCTAGGGCAGACGTCCCCGCAGACTTCTGGACGTCTGGGAAACCACGCTGAACAGGTAATTCTCTGATCCACTTTTTAAGACGTCTGGAAGGAGTTCCAGACGTCTGATTTTGCACAGTATCATCTTTTTCGACCCGTTTAGGGCCCGTTCGGGCTCCGTTTTCCGCGATTCGAGTTGCGTTCTTTTCAGAAGTAATTCCTCTACCCGTCTACAGTAGCTATACACTGTTTTGAGACACTCCTTGTGTTTGATCCTTATGATAGGACCTCGTTCGGTTGCAGTCTTGAGAGTCGCGGAGGCACGCGGGATTCCCGATCACGCCCCCATTACTCTCGTTGTACCTGGTAGAGTGGCTTAAGTTTATTAAGAAAATCTGTTAAAGTATGGAACCATAACTAGAAGCTAGGACATTGCATGAATCCTAGGATTGAGAAATGTATGGAATGATAGCTCCTAGGTGATGCATGAATCCTAGGGCTGGAAAACTAGTTGTATGCTAGATCCTAGGATGTGACATGAACCCTAGGATGGAAGAACTAGTGGAATGTATAATACTGCAGTCTTGGAAAAAAAAATGGAAAGGAATATAAAGCTGCCTGTAAATTGAATTAATAGCTGTCTGTTATGAATAAAGAAACATGATTGAGATCATGGATTTTGAGAACGTGAATCTGGAAAGTGAAACATATGATGTTCTGAGATAAAGAGCTGGAACCCTATGGGGAATTAGGAGTGGAACTCTTGGAAAGAAAAAGGAATGGAAACTGAGATGTAGTTTGTACTGTGTCTTGGGTACGCAGTACCAAGGGAAGTACCTGTACCTGTTTAGTGCAGAGTGGGGCCAGCCGCCCCAGGGACCCGGGGTTAGGATTGGCCGCTCTGTACCGACTTGTTGGCCCTCGTGTACGTAGTACCGAGGAGAGCTAGTAGTGTTAGGAGAGTACTAGCTACCCCACGGGCCCCGGGGTTCTGCTAGCCTCCTTCACCGACTTGTTAGGCCCACTAGGGCAAATCAGGGTGGTCAGGCGAGGGTGTGCGGACTGTGGAGGGGCAAGGCCCCGGTTTGGTTACTGTGGAGGGGTTGGACCCCTGTTACTGAGAGGGCTCTGCCCTGGTTCCGTGCTGTGCTTTGGGCGCACCCGTTAACGGAAACGACTGACCGCGTGCCAGTGCGGGCTAGCTACCTGTGCGTTTATCGCGTGTGCCGTAGTCACCGTTACGTCTGTCAGTGACCTTGGGGTGGTTGACTGAGGGTAGGATCACCACGGGGGACTCTCCCGGCCAGGAGAGCACCACGTGCTACTTCTACTTTTGGAAAAGACTGCAATCAAGATCGTTCCCACGAGGACATTCGAGATCAAGTAAAGGATCTGAGAAACAAATGAAATAGTGAGAAAAAGTGAAAGATGTGAATAAAGGAAGTAATAGAACATAACAGCTACTGTACACTCTACTGTTGCCTTTAGTTAGTCTGCCACTCTACTCAGCGTTTTGCTGACGTGTTACACTCGTTACCTTTTTCAGGACCAAGTGTTGAGCAGCCAGGGTCGGCGGCTGCAGAGGATGCTGGGCCGAGTAGGGTCCAGTAGAGTTACCACAGCCTTTTGTACCTCTTTTGTTTCTGTTCTAGTGAGTAGTTTTTGTTTCCGCTGTACCTTCTTTACCTGCAGTTCTTGTTATATGATAAATGCTGTTTTACTGTTGTGGTGGTACCTACTGTAGTAGTTTCTTTCCTTACTGCTGTACTTTCTTACTGTTAGTTATATTCATGCTGAATGTGATTTATTTTACTGTCTTTTGGTTACTTCCTCGTTGGACGACTAGGTCTTGGGATTAGTCGAGTCGGTCCGGTTCTCGTGTCTCGTAGGGACTCGGGAACCGGGTCGTTACAAGATGGTATCAGAGTAAGGTCGTCCCGAGAAGTGAATCAACTGACTGGAAAATAACCAATTCACATGTTTATAGCTAGAGTAGCCACCACAACATATCTCTTGACATGAGCTCTTAGAAGTTTTGTTAGGTACCGTCTGTTTTGACGTTTCCGTTTTGTTTCGCGTCTCCATTGTAGGAGATGCCGCGTCGTGGAGCTAGGGCTTACCTGTTACCCAGCGAGGACACGACGCAGTCTGGGTAATAGTGGATAGATTGACGAAGACGGCATGATTCTTGCCGATCCGAGTCACTTTGGGACCAGCACAGTTGGCAGAGAGGTATATCCGTGATGTGGTGCGACTACACGGAGTTCCGCGGGAGATCGTATCCGACCGGGATACCCGCTTTACGTCCCAGTTTTGGGCTGAGTTTCAGCAGGCTTTGGGGACGAGGTTGAGGTTTAGCACGGCTTACCACCCCCAGACGGACGGACAGTCGGAACGCATGATACAGACACTTGAGGACCTTTTGCATGCTTGTGTACTAGACTGGAGGGGCTCTTGGGAGGAGTACCTGCCCCTGGCGGAGTTTGGATACAACAACAGTTATCACTCGAGCATCGGCATGGCTCCCTACGAGGCTCTGTACGGACGGAAATGCACGGCACCCTTTAGTTGGGTTGAGGTGGGGACCAAGTGGGATGTTGGCCCCAGGTTGATCCGGCAGAGTCAGGAGGTAGTTGAGTAGATCCACAGACGACTCCGCACTGTCAGGAGCAGACAGAAGAGCTACGCAGATCGCAGACGCAGAGAGGTGCAGTTCGAGGTTGGGGACCATGTCTTCCTTCGTGTTTCGCCCATGAAGGGCTTACAGCGGTTTGGGGTGAGAGGGAAGCTCGCACTGAGGTTCGTGGGGCCCTTTGAGGTCCTGGAGCGGGTTGGACCCATTGCTTACAGACTTGCCCTTCCCCCGCAGCTTTCTGGTGTGCACGACGTGTTCCACGTGTCCAACCTCAGGAAGTACGTAGCCGATCCCAGCCACGTACTGAGTCACGAGAGCGTCGAGGTGAGCGACGACCTGACCTACCCCGAGCGGCCAGTGCAGATCCTAGACCGAGCCGTCCGCAAGTTGAGACGAAAGCAAGTACCCCTGGTAAAGGTTTTGTGGAGGAGCCAGCGGTACGAGGAGGCTACCTGGGAGCCTAAGGCGGCAATGCGGGAGCGGTACCCGGAGCTTTTCGCGGGTACGTCTTTTCAGACCGGCTTCGGTCCTCTTTGAGTTTGTTATGGTTATTTGGACATCTTTTTCCCGCACCCTAGTTGGCGCAAGTTTCGGGGACGAAACTTCCTTTGAGTTTGTTATATTGTAACGAATGTGTGCCCCAGACGTCTTTTAAGACGTCTGGGAGGTGGCTTATACGTCGGACAAGACGTCTGGGATCACAACCAGACGTCTGATAAGACGTCTGGGATCGTTTCCAGACGTCTGGAAATCCGTTATTTTCGACACACGCGAGTCGCTTTCGCGCCTGAGCGCGCAGACCGCATATTCCCTCTTTTTCTCTCTGCGGCTGCAGGCAGCTTGCCACCTTCTCTCTCCTCCTCGCGCGGCCTTAAAAGGGCCACGCCTCCCCTCCCGCCTCCACCGTCTCCTCCTTCTCCTTCCTGTGCGCGAGAACGAGCGGACGCGAGGGTGGCAGTGGCGGCCGCAGTGAGCGCGGAGGTGCGGCGTGCGAGGGCGGAGCTCTGCCGTGAGGGCGAGCTCGCCGGAGCGGCTTGGCCGACCGGCGGAGGGCACAGGGGGCGTGGAGCGACGCGGAGAGGGACCTGCTGCGGTCTGAGCAGCAGGAGCGCGAGGTGCGACGCGGGCGGCGTCGCGAGCGGAGGCCGAGCAGGGTTCTGATTCTGGAAAAATTTCCAGAATCAGACGTCTGGGTTGATAGCCAGACGGCAAGGTCGACGTCTGTAAGATCATACAGACGTCTGAAAGGTGAGTTTCCACTTTCTTCTTCCTTCTTGTCGACTGACCGTACTGAGGGAGGGGGGTTGGCTGTGCGCAGGTTCGCTGATTCGCCATCCTTTGCGAATCAGACGTCTGGAAGTTGTACCAGACGGCGGGAGTGACCTCCAGACGTCCGGAGGGACCATCGGACGTCTGGGATCTAGGGCAGACGTCCCCGCAGACTTCTGGACGTCTGGGAAACCACGCTGAACAGGTAATTCTCTGATCCACTTTTTAAGACGTCTGGAAGGAGTTCCAGACGTCTGATTTTGCACAGTATCGTCTTTTTCGACCCGTTTAGGGCCCGTTCGGGCTCCGTTTTCCACGATTCGAGTTGCATTCTTTTCAGAAGTAATTCCTCTACCCGTCTACAGTAGCTATACACTATTTTGAGACACTCCTTGTGTTTGATCCTTGTGATAGGACCTCGTTCGGTTGCAGTCTTGAGAGTCGCGGAGGCACGCGGGATTCCCGATCACGCCCCCATTACTCCCGTTGTACCTGGTAGAGTGGCTTAAGTTTATTAAGAAAATCTGTTAAAGTATGGAACCATAACTAGAAGCTAGGACATTGCTTGAATCCTAGGAATGAGAAATGTATGGAATGATAGCTCCTAGGTGATGCATGAATCCTAGGGCTGGAAAACTAGTTGTATGCTAGATCCTAGGATGTGACATGAACCCTAGGATGGAAGAACTAGTGGAATGTATAATACTGCAGTCTTGGAAAAAAAAATGGAAAGGAATATAAAGCTGCCTATAAATTGAATTAATAGCTGTCTGTTATGAATAAAGAAACATGATTGAGATCATGGATTTTGAGAACGTGAATCTGGAAAGTGAAACATATGATGTTCTGAGATAAAGAGCTGGAACCCTATGGGGAATTAGGAGTGGAACTCTTGGAAAGAAAAAGGAATGGAAACTGAGATGTAGTTTGTACTGTCTCTTGGGTACGCAGTACCAAGGGAAGTACCTGTACCTGTTTAGTGCAGAGTGGGGCCAGCCGCCCCAGGGACCCGGGGTTAGGATTGGCCGCTCTGTACCGACTTGTTGGCCCTCGTGTACGTAGTACCGAGTAGTTTTGTTTCTGCTGTACCTTCTTTACCTGCAGTTCTTGTTATATGATAAATGCTGTTTTACTATTGTGGTGGTACCTACTGTAGTAGTTTCTTTCCTTACTGCTGTACTTTCTTACTGTTAGTTATATTCATGCTGAATGTGGTTTATTTTACTGTCTTTTGGTTACTTCCTCGTTGGACGACTAGGTCTTGGGATTAGTCGAGTCGGTCCGGTTCTCGTGTCTCGTAGGGACTCGGGAACCGGGTCGTTACAAGCGTCGAATCGCATGTCTGTCTGATATGAAGATTTGGGCCGTTGGCGTCTGATTGAGGGGCTAGATTTCGCACTCGCACGCAAGAACGAGGGTGCAGCATCATGAATCGAACGTGCACTCTCTACTTACGCACCGCCGTAACTGCTATGCTATGTGTGCATTCGAGGTGCAGAAGCCTTTGTGCACAACCAATCTCGTTTGTTGGATCTTCATCCAACGGTCGAGTTCAAGCATTAATGTTTGCTTGGAGAGGTGGAGCGGGAGGCCTTGGTGTGCGTTGGGCAGCTGGGATGGCGCCATGTGGCGCCATCTTTTGTGAGTTGTAGATGGTGCTGCGGATGTCGGATTAGACTGATTTTTGCGTTGTTAGGCTGCGATCGTTGATCCAAACCCATCCGTGTGGTTGGATTTGTCATCTGATGTATGGATTTACACCATCTTGGCCCCTTGACCTCTGATATTTCTCGGACTGCATTTGATGCTACGGAAGTCCGATCGGGGCGATCTTGGAGTCATTGAACTCCGATTGTCACCCTAATCAGATTCGTACAGTTGGATCTTCAATCCTAGGCCTCGATTAAATGTCGCCTTTTCACTTGACCATAAAAAGAGACAATTGACCTAAATTTTATATAATCTAACCTAAATGTAAGATGATACATGTTATGCAATATTTATAATGTATAATGCAACTATATGCCTAAGAACATGCATAAATAGATAGTTTATGTGATATAAACATGTTTACATTAGTGGGAATCAAATTCTACTTTATTTTTGCATGATTATCCCTTAGCAAATTATGGGATATTTAGATCTAGTATTCAAGCATAAATTAATTGCAATTCAACCTTTAGATTTTCTACCTAATCAAATTCGGTGCAATTAATCACCAAATTAAGTGTAATTTAACACTTTCAGTTATATTTGATTTATTCTTCAAGTAGGAACCCATCAAAATTATTATTGGTTTCATTAAGCCAACAATGAAGCTTTAGCATTTATGGAATTTTGGCACTACATCCCCTCAGGTATTCCAAATGCTCGTGAATCCTTTACATATGAAGGATATATTATCCTGAGGTATAATCCCATTAGATTGCTATCATTCCTCCTTAGATAATGTCATTTTTAACATCTCTTTGTATCATTCGGATGAGAACAAAGATTAGATCCTTTCCCAAAAGTTTATCTTCTCTTCTTGCATTAAGTCTAATTGAGACTTTACCACATGTGGAATTGTCGTTTTCAATATAGGAAGAGTAAGGTTATTCCTCCAATCTATTATATACACCCATTTAAAAGATTTATGTGATCCATTTGAGAGATCATGCACCTCCTATCCCTTCCTACATATACTAGCTTTCTAATATTAGCACCAAGGTGGGGTGCATCTACTATTGGTTTGCTAAATGTATGTGTTTCTTAATAGAGAAACATATATGACTCAGGTCAAAGGATACACCTTCTCTATGACAGCATTGGAGGACTTTGGATATCTCCTATTTCATTAGGTTAACTTCTTAACTTGACCTATTTGACAGTTCTTGAATCTCCATTCAAGAATATCAATTAGGTAACCTTCTCTATAGAAGGTTGCCAACCTAACTTAGATTGAAAATAATTGATTGAATCAGATGTGCTATCGGATCATTTAAATTGCTTTGATCTCCGAATCAATACACATCGGGTTTATTTGATCTAGTTAGGTACTCCACCCTATTCGCACTAAGAGACCTGATAAGTATGATGTAAACATGAATATAACCATTTAAATAGTCATTGTAGTGCGATTATCGCACTTAATAAAAAATCAAAATAAAGTAATAACGAGACCACAAATTGGATATTTGAAGTTGGTTCGGTTAGTCCTGATCGAATCAATAGCGAGGCAAAGCTAGCTCTTATCGCTTGAAATCCGCTTAACGATTTTTTTTTATTATATTTTTGGTTGTTTTTGATTTGATATTTTTTTTGATCTTTTGATTGGGTACATGAACGCAATAAAAAGGAAACTACACTAGTTCTTTTTCTTCCGTCTTTGGTATTAAGGAACGAAATAACAACAAGAACATCTAAGGAAAGCTTAATTTTTTATTGCTTAAATCATGAAACTACACTATAGCAAGTACATTGGAAAATAGATATTACAACTACAACTAAAATGTTGGATGTCCGACTTATACAACACTTAGAAAGAAATTAAACACTAAAGAAGTTGGTGGAAGGGATGGTGATATGGAGTGTGTTAGGGTAATGGAGTAGGGTGGTCATGTTTAGGACAAGGGTTGTAGTGGAATGTTTAGGTTAATGGTAGTGGATTAGGACATGGTTTAGCTTAGGATAAAGGTGTGCGAGAGTGGGTGTGTGTTGATAGGGTGGCTACGATTTGGTTTTGATGGTGGTTATGTGAAGGTGAGTGAGTAAAGTGGTAGAGCTGTGTGTGTGAGGTGACGAAGAATGTTGGGAGGCCATGCATTGGTGGTGGTGTGTGTGGTTGGTTAGATGATATTTAGGTGGTAGTACAAGATTTAGCCATGGGTTTTAGGTGGTTGTAAGGGCAATGTATGGTGGCTTAAGGGATGGATTAGGTGTTGAAAACAATGGAGCTAGGCTGGCCTTTAGGTGGTGATGGATATGGGCGTGTGGAGGAGAATGGCTAGGAGGAGGAGAACATGATGTATGTGGTGGTGGATGGCCATTGGTGGTGTGGAGTAGGTGGCTGGTGGTGATGTTGGGTGGTGGCAACCATAGCCATGGATCTTGGCATTTAGTGGCTGGGTTAGGTGTGGATATGGGGAATGGTTCAGTAGTGGAAAAGGTGGTGGAGGAAAGGCTTATGTGCTGGCCATGTGGAGAAGCTAGGGATTGAGGTGGTGAAGGTGATTTGAATGGTGGTTTAGAAGATGCAATGGGACACCCATGTGGTGGAGAAGGTGTGAGAGTGGCTGAAGGTAGTTGCCGTGTGGAGAATAGAAAAAAAAAAGAAGAGTAGGAGAGAAATAAGGGAAAGAAGGTGGCAGTGGTTGTGGGTGAAATTGGCGAGGTACGAGTCACAATCAAGACAATTGGCTTGCCGAGGAGGTGGAGGAGGTAGAGAGTAGGTTGGCGGTTGTCGTTGGGGAGGAGGTTGTGTGTATTTAGTGGTGGATGTTGTTGGGTTCAAGTGGTGGTGGTGGCTATGTTTGGTGGAGGAGAAGGAGGAAGGAAGAAGAGGTGAAGGAGAAAGGAGGTCAACGGTGATAGTTGCGGTGGTTGGAGGTGGTGTTGGGTGTCGGCATCTATAGCTGTGGACTAAGGCGAAGAGGAGGAGGAGTGTGAGGGGCGGCACCAGTAGTGAGGTGGTGGTTGTTGGTCAGTGGAGGGTGGCTAACGGTTGAGGGAGATGGTGTTGGTGCTTATGGTGGCAATGAAGGGGACTAAGTGGTGGTCGTTTGTGCTGCAGGTGATGGTGTGAAGGTCAAAGAGAAGAAGAAGGAAGTGAAGTGGATTGGTAATCGTGGGTGGAGGAGTTGATGTAGTTGATGATGTGGTGGAGGAGCTTGGCCAAGTGGAGTTGGTGGAGGTGGAGAATGGTAATGGCGACTAGATGATGGTGGTGTCAACAAGGTGGTGGTGGAATGGATAGTCGTGGATGGTGGATAGATGGAAATGGTGGTGTGAGGGATGTGGGAAGTGTGTGTGTTGAGTAGGCAACAAAAATAAGCAAGAAAATACGCGACCATGAAGAACAAAATATGAACCCAAGAAGGAAATTAAACCACTTCAATTGAAATAAAAATTATACTACTTGCAATAAAAAAGAAATCTAACTACAAGAAGAAGAAAAGAAGAAGAAGACAATGAGGAGCTCTAGGCCAATGAGGGCCATGGGGTGGTCGTTAGCTATGGAGGCGATGATCCTTGGCTTGAAGCCTACGCCACCTTCACCTTAAGAATGGGCAACATGGTGGAGGAGGGCCTTGAGTAGCCATCCACAATAGCCATGGAGAAGAAGAGAAGAGTGGAAAGGAGGAGAGAGGAGGAAAAGAGAAGTGGAAGGAGGGAAGGGAGGGGGGGTGTTGCCCTTTGGAAGGAGGGTTTTTATAAGGAGTGTTGGGTGTGGTACACCTTAGGAAGGTTTTAGGGATAGGTTTAGGTGGTGCATTCCAAGGAGAAGGGAAGGTTCTAGAGTACTCTAGTGTAGGTGCACCTAATGGTGCCTTAAGGTGGCGTGTGATAACATTCTAATCTATTACCCTAATTGGCTTATTCTAGGGTTAGCTCCCTAATAAAATCATGCATTTAAATTGTAAATGTTGCATTTAGAGCAAGCATGCATATTATGTGCATTATGTTTAGTTTCGACCTAATTATCTAATTTTAGTCTTTTGTGAATAATGTAGGTTAAGGACTTAGAATAAGTAGGAGCATTGAACTGAATACGAAAAGAAGTTGCAGTAGAATTAGGAGCTAGTTGAAGACCAAGATTTGATCAAGGAAGAATGAAAATCCAAGTAAAGAAGAAGAGAGAGAGGGACAAGGATAACCTAACCCTACCCTTAAAACCCTAGGATACCCTTATCCCAACTCCAACCCTTAGGTCAGCTCGAATAGAATAAGTGAGCTCAAAAGCCAAAATCATGGATAACACTATCTATGATCTTAACCCTTTATCCACAGAGTTGTCCTACTATCCAGGAACCTATCCAACCTACCCTAGATCCAATCCTTAACCCAAGAACATAGTTAGGTCCATAAGCTCACTTAATTGACTTAGTATAAGTCAATTGGGTTCATGGAACCAATTTGGACCCAACCCACTAGACGTAGGGTCAACCTAGCCCAATTAGGAACCTATTTTTGCAACCTACGTCTATCCTTAACCCTACCTACATAATACCCACGAAAATCCTAGCCTAATCCTCTTAAGTTGGTGCCAACTTAAGAGGATTTTATCCCTTAGTGGTTGGCCAAGAGATTAGATCTTACCTTTGGCAAGATTTTATCCCTTGGTAGCCACCCACCTAGGTTTCCTATTTTTAGAAAACCCTTAACCTATCCGAGCCCTATAACTTAGATCCTAAGGCCCCTATTCAACCAATCCTAGGCATCACTTTTGATTAAATATAAACCATCCAAATTAGTGATCCTAGGCACTCTAGATCAACCAATAGGAAACCACCTACTTTTCTATAAGGGGACCTAGTCTCTGCCCTTTGGAACATAACTTAGATACTTAGAGAGAAGAAAATAGACCACCATAGTGCACGCCCCCCTTCTCTCTCTGCAGCCTCTCTCTCTTGTCTTCTTCTTGACGCTCCGGGTTTGAAGTGCTGCAGCACTTCACATAAGCATCCCTCAAGAGACTCCATTCTTCACCTATTTCTCTTCTACTCTTTCTTTATTTTATTTGCTTGGATTCATAGTTTTTATGTAAAACTTTCTGCAAGTAGCAATAAAGAGTTTGATTCAATGGATATCTTATCTCTCTTTATGTGCTTTTATTAGATTAGATTAGTTAGTATGAAAGGCTTTAAGAATCTCCTTTTGCCACCCTGTGAAAGACTTAGAACTTACCATTCTGATCTATAAATTTATTTTGCTTCGACGCAATTCGCAACTACAACGATAACATAGAAATCTTTTTACATGTTTTGCGATGAACAAATTGGCGCCGTTGCCGCAGAGGCAACGGAGCTATTCTTGAAGCTTTTCTCCTTAGTGCTTATTTAAGATTTCTAACCTTCTTTACTTCCATTGATTTCGTGTGTGCAGGAAGCGTGGAAATTCAAGAAGAAACGCAACAATGGAAAAATTATAGGTCTTTAATCTCAGATAAGTACTCGTATCTTAGATTATGTTAGATTTTCTTTCGAGAGAAAAAAAATAAAAAAAAGTTAGGTGCTTTGCTTGATCCTTAGGTTAGTATTTACTTGCTCTTCAAACAAAAAGAAAACTCTTGGTGGGTATTATCTTTTAAAAATTAATAAAATCACCTCCTACATTTTCGGGCTGCAACAAACTTTGATTTTTAAAATTCAATTCCTCAAATTTTACACATCAAAAAATTTTGAACTTTCTACTGGATGTGGGAATTGAAGTAAGGAACAACATATCCAAATTTCTTACTATTTTGATTTATCCAAACATTTTAAAAATTCACAAACTAAACAACTATCGAGTATGTTGTTTTTCCTAATTTTCAAACTTAAAAAAATCATGGCAATTTTTATACAACTCTGATTTATTTGAAACTTATTCTATTAGATTCCTGTAATAATACAAAATCTGAAAAAAATATGAAAAAAATATTTAGTGTACGTTTGGTTACACAGAATATTTGATCACTAATTAGGGGTCAAAACAGACTGTAGAACCCCAGCATATTTTAAATCTGGACTAATTAAATAATGTGAATTAAAAAAATTGAAAAAAAATGTCTGAGTGCCTTAGTTGGTGGTGAAATAGGATCATTGATTTCTCTAATTGGGTCGCAACACTTGTCATTCTTTGGGCTAAAACGATCATATAGCACTATCTGCTCTTAGGGTTTCACATTAAGGTAGTGCACACTTGCATCTCCACATTTAAAGGAAATTTATCAAACAATTGGGACTTGCAAAACCTCTTGTGTGCCACATCAGAACCACTATTTAAATATATTTAACCAAGTGAACCTTAAAATTCATTAATACAAGCACTTGAACCTTAAAAGCAACCACATCTACTAAGCTTGTGTTTTATGTGCTAAATCGGTGTTTAAGATTGTCACTTTGTAGTATAGCTAAAATAGCGCTTAAACAAATAAATTTTATTACTCAAAAAAGGTTCCAAGGTCGAACACAGGGAGCAATATGGAATTTAAAGCTCAAGATCACAATTTATAATGTAAATGATCACAATATATAAGTAAATGCTTAATGCAGAATGATATAAGAAATCAATGATGAATGTGCAAAATGAGGAGGGTAAAATGGTGATTTAAATCACCAATTAACCTTGTACAGTAATATCAAGTAGAAGCACAATATCAATCGAATTAATTATAGCTTTAGAAAGTCAAATCAGACGTCTGAAGATGGGATCAGATGACTTAAACGTCTAATGCTACAGTGCTCTTCTCTTCCCTTCCCTTCTGATGTTCTTCTTTCTCTGTTTTTCTTCTTTCTTTCTTTCTTTGCTGTGGCTCCCTCTTCTCTTCTTCTTTTCTTCTTCTTCTTCTGCTCAACCTCTTCTTCTTTTGTTGCCTTCTCCTTCTTCACACAGGGGAGGGGCTTCTCGAATTGGCTAAGTGTTAGCCAATACTCTCTGCAGCAAAACCCTCCCCCTACCCCGTGCAATCTCTCCTTCCCTTTCTCTCTTAGGCTCCACCCTCCCAGAGCCTCTCAATGGGTAACTAGGTAATCGGGTAGGCGCAAACTTGGGTCCAGGGTTGTGGGCGTGGTCGCAACTAAGGAGTGAAGGGCATAGGCGGGTTGGGCGCACCAGGTCAGCAGGTCAGGTGTCACAGATGAGGCACGTGTGAGGGCAGTGTGCGGGGGACCTCACCCCCTTGTGTGTTGAGGTGATAAGCCGATGACACTTTTTCAATTTATGTGGGTGTGGGGGCTCATTAGCTTCCGAGGTGGGACTATCCCACCTTCCTTCCTTCACGCAGTAGCAGCAGTAGCTCCTCGCATTTGCAGTCAAATGCCCGGTCAAAGGGCCTAATTGGTTCCTGGGTTATGGTCCTGGAGACGCTCCACTGCGCTTGGGACTTCGCCTGGGACCTGCAGTTGCTGGAGCAAGGGCTTCAAGCTTCGCTTGAGGCTTCGTCAATGGTGGAGGAGGTGGCACACCTGAAACCAAGCAAACGGTCTCGCGGCCCAATTAAACTTGCTCAGAACCTTCGCCGAACCATGGCGAGTGCAACGGTGGAGGTTGAGTGGCGTGGCGAGGTCCTTGCGTGCGTACGGAGTCGGACTGTGTGTGTGAGAGTGGGTGTGTTCGGTGGAGCGTTGGAGAGGCTAATAGCCTCGAAGACCAGAGGGCTTTTGCTCTCTAGGACACGACAGAGGTGTAGGGATGAACGGAGGCCGATTTGGTGGAGCGTAGTGGCCGTGCGAGCTTCCGAAGGTATGTCGGCGAGGTGGAAGACGAAGGGTGGTGAGGCGAGTTGGCGGTCAAAATGGAGCGACGAGTGTCTAAAAACGAAGAGTGGAAGTCGTGAGTTTTTTAGGAGGGGAGGCAGACGAAGAGGAGTGGAGTTGGCACCAGTTGAGGTGTGGCCGACGCTGAAGACGAAGCTGCTTTGAGAGGTGGACGGTGAGGATGAAGGGGGGTAGGAGCACCGACGGGTGCTGCACGACATGGAAAAGGGCAAGGAGGAAGAGTTTGCCACTGGTATTGTGGTCAAACGATTAGGGAAGACAGGGAGATTCGTCGGAGCTTGAAGAGCAAATCGGCCAGAGTAGGAGGAGAGGAATTTGAGGGTTTCTCTGGTCGAATTCAAGCTTGGAGGATCGATCCAGCCTGGGAAGTCTTTATATAGGTGTCAGGGGGTCGATTAGAGCTTGGAATCCAAGCTTTCAAGCTTGGAAGGTTGCCAGAGTTGGAAACCCAAATTTCTGATGCATTCGCATGATAAATTGGGAAAGAATTGAAGCACAAGAATCGGTCTGATAAAAAGAGGATTTCAAGAGGAATCTCTGGTTCCATTTTGAGAAGGTATCATCAATGAATCAAGGAGAAATCCTCGATTGATTATCGCTGGAGTTGTAGGATTAGGAGTTCTGTGCAGCAGGGACCTCTTTGTGAAGACGACGACAAAGTTAGGGTCCTATTTCAAAGGATTTTGAAAGTTAAGTGTAGAAATGTAATTAGATAGGACCAATTTGCAAACTAGGTCAAGACAAACTCATCTTGGGTCCAAATTTTGTTAAAACCCTAATTTGGAATATGGAATTCAATTATGAAGTTGGATTTTGGTTTGGATCATGTTTGATTGGGTAATTTATGCAAAAGCCTAAATTAGGGCAAATGTCTGTCTGTGATTTTGTTTTGGGTCAAAATGGGTTCTGATGGTCAAATTGAAGGTTATAAACCCTAGAGAATATTTTTCTATGAATTTTATAGGGTTTAAGTGGATTTTATCCTGATCATAGCCTCAGTTAGTTAAGTGGTCCATTTTTAGGGTTTCAAAAATTCATTTAATTGTCAAAACACGTGCAAACCCTTTTCTGATTGTTCTAACCTACTTGTTATCTTTTTAAGACCAATGGACCTTCATTCAACCCCTGAGAAAACCCATGGTTGTACTTCATTTATGATAAGCTGGTAAAATAACAGTTTTAACCCTAGTTTCTTATTTTTCCCTTAGAATGATTTTGAAATGACTTATGACTCTCTGGTGCTTATGTAGGAGCATTTACTGACTTAATTGGGTCAAAATGAGCTATTTATGGCTCATGATGGTATTCCCATCATACCCCCATGCCTAGCTTTTGCTAGTCCCTTAGCAAAATTTCAAGGTATTAACTTTGATTCTAGACGATAAAACCCTTTGATGCTTAAAATCTTTGATGTGTGCTTTCTTTTGTAGATTAGGTTAGAATGCCAATAGTAGGCATAGAGGTACTCAAGTACCAACCAAGATCATGACCTAACTAGCTCTAGCCTCAGCCTGCCGTGAAAGTTTCTAAGGCCCACAGGAACTAACCTAAGGTTCGTTGAACTCCGCGGTTAAAGCACCCGTGCTTGTGACATGTTTTTGCCTAGGTTCAGTTTGCAGTGCATTTTTGTCAGAGATAGATAGGGGAATTTTTCTTTATTTTTAGAGAGTTTTCTCTCTCTTTTCTTTTTATTTCTAGGTTCAGATTAGCTTTACAACACGGTTTGTATCGAATTCCTAGTCCCCACCATCAATCCTTACAGGATCCCTGGCAATTGATGCTTCGAAATAGCATCACCCATGGCAACCCCCAGAACCCTGGCTTTCGAGATTTCAAGATAATCCCGCCCATGGCGTTCTGTAGCTAAATCCAGACCCTGGCAATCGACATTTCTAGATAATGCCGTCCATGGCATCTGAACTAGCACAAGGTGCTTACATGCCCTCGGTAGGATATGTAGATATCCTAGGAGGCAAGCACCAAGGAGGCGATATGTTATTGTGCATCTTCGAGGGGAATTTCCCACCTCTCCATGCCAAGAACTCGTCCAAATCAACTTGTGTTGATCAGCTGCTCCTAATCTAGGTAATATTTTTAGAACAAGTTTAACGCATTTGTGTGATTTTGATACTTAGGCACACTGAGCCAGACCGTGTGTGGATTGGGGTGCTTATGTTATCGAGTCCCGCAAACCAGAGGTCAGTTAACGATGCCGAATAATCCCTAAGCCTTAGACTTAATGCTTAAGTTTTGCATTTTCCTCAACCTCTAGAGGATTATCCAGATCTTAGCGGGTACTTGAATTTTTAAGCCTAGGATTAAATCCCAAGAGGCCTAAAATCAATGTTCCTACTAATCTCTTCTTTGTTTTATTAGCATTTATTGCCTTTCATTTTCTTTCTTTTGATATGGTCTAGAATTAAGTCAATTCCTTAATCTTTTACTAATGACTATCTCTTTTTCTTTTCTTTTCAAATTGTGCTCCTTTTTGACATTTTTATCTCCTCCCTTTTTCTCTTCAAAATCTGATATGCCATCAAAATTTCCTCTCCTCTCATTTTTTTATTTTTTTTCAAGAATTTTTTTATTTTTTTTGGTATTTTTGGAATATGTGAATTTTTTGATGAAACCCTTATGAAGTGATTTTCACAGCGTTTTTCACTTTAATACCCCCCCATGCCTACGATTTGCAATGTCCTCATTGTAAATTCGGTGGGTCTGAGTTCAGCTTAGATCATTCATTAGAACAGGTGTTGGGTGGGTGAATGGGTCGGGGTGACTGTTGCGGATGATTTCAAGCTTGGGTACGGGTACCAGAGGTGGAGTCAACTGCTCTAATGGATGAACCCTAAAGTGCAATATGAGTTCAACATAAGATGTGTCAGGAAGGGTTTCGGGTTTTTCAAAATGATGGGTTGCCTCTCGTTAAGCACTGAGTTTAACGCCATCAGCCAAGCACACTAAGCTCAGGGAGAATGGAGGGTAAAAGATATCTCAACCAAATTTGTATTGGTGAGTTCAATGAATGGTTTAAGTCTTTGATCGTTCACGACAAAATGTTCTAAATTGTGGCTAAGTTGACTGATCTCAACAACTCCATTTCCAAAGATTCGTCAGACAAGGTATGGTCCAATCCATTTTGATATGAGTTTTCTTGGGAACAATTTGAGTTTGGCGTCAAAGTGTAGGACTTTCTGACCAGGGAAAAAAATCTTTCTGGATATGTGCTTGTTGTGAAAGACCTTAACCCGTTCGTTGTAGATTCATGAGTTCTCATACGCATCGTGGCGTAATTCATCGATCTCACTCATTTGAAGCTTTCTGTGGGTTCCTACCTTAGAAAGATCGAGATTGTAGTTCCGTACTACTCAATAGGCTTTGTGCTCCAATTTGACGGGGAGGTGACATGCCTTCCCGTACACTAATTTGAAGGGAGACATGCCTAATTGAGTTTTTTGGGCAGTCCTATAAGCCCACAAAGCTTCCAGAAGTCAGGATGACCAATCTTTCCTGTCAGGTTGAACAGTGACCTGGAGGATTTTCTTGATCTCCCGATTTGATAGCTCAGCTAGACCGTTGGTTTGGGGGTGATAAGGAGTAGAGATTTGGTGCAATACCCTGCATTTGGTCATCAGTGATTTGAATTGAGCATTCGTGAAATGGGTCCCTCCATCAGAGATTATGTCATGTGGAATCCCGAACTGAGAAAAGATGTTCTGATGAATGAATCTGATGACCACCTTATGATCGTTGGTTCGGGTCGGAATGGCTTCGATCCATTTGGACAAGTAGTCAACAACGAGAAGAATGTATTCGAAGCTGTTTGAAATAGGGAAGGGTCCCATAAAATCAATCTCCCAGATATCGAAGATTTCACATACGAGAATCGATTGTAAGGGCATCCTATCATGGTGGCTCATGTTGCCTAAGGTCTGGCAACGAGTGCATGCCTCACAGTGATTGTATGCGTCTTTGAAAATCGTGAGCTAATAGAAGCCTCACTGGAGGACTTTTGCTACAGTTTTATGACCAGAGAAGTGTCCACCTCATGCCTGGTCATGGTATAAGGACAAAATGTCCTAAATTTCCACTTCCAGAACACATTGTCGGATGATTTGATCAGCACCAATGCGGAAGAGATACGGGTCTTCCCAAAAGTAGTACTTGGCATCGGAAAGTAATTTGTCCTTCTTGGCTTTTGGCCAATTGGACGGTATCTATTGTGATGCCAAGTAGTTTACTAGATTAGCAAAGCATGGAAGTCCTGTACTGATAGTCAAGAGGTGCTCATCGGGAAAATGTTCAGTAATGGGTCCGAAAGGGTTTATAATATCAGAAGAAAGGTGGGATAAGTGATTAGCTACCATATTCTGTTTCCCCATCTTGTCGCGAATCTCAAGATCAAATTCTTGCAATAGCAAGATCCAGCAGATTAGTCGAGGTTTCGCATCCTTCTTCGCA
This sequence comes from Thalassia testudinum, assembly GCA_037157565.1. Taxonomy (NCBI): domain Eukaryota; kingdom Viridiplantae; phylum Streptophyta; class Magnoliopsida; order Alismatales; family Hydrocharitaceae; genus Thalassia; species Thalassia testudinum. The sequence goes on from JAZHRO010000031.1 coordinate 176,165,373, forward strand.
AGGAGATGCCTCACAGCAGTGTGATCTGAGTAAATGATAATACGGGAACCCAAAGATACAATTTGAACTTTTCCAGGGCAAATACTATGGCTAGAAACTCTTTCTCAGTAATTGTGTAGTTACGCTGAACCTCGTCAAGTGTCTTGCTAGCGTAGTAAATGACCATGGGTTTCTCATCTATTTTCTGTCCAAGTACCGCACCTACAATGTAATCAGATGCATCACACATGACCTCAAAGGGTTGAGACCAATCAGGGGGCTACAGGATAGGTGCTTGGGTAACTCGATCACGCAGGATCTCAAATGCCTGAGTGCATTCCTTGGTGATTTCAAAAGGGACATCCTTAGATAGAAGATTAGTCAGGGGGCGTGCGATTTTTGAGAAATTGGGAATGAATCGAATGTAAAAACTGACTTGCCCTAGGAAGGATCGAATGTCTTCGACCGAGCTAGGCATAGGGAGTTTGGAAATCAAATTCACCTTGGCTCGATCAACCTGGATGCCCTTTCCAGAGATAAGATGTCCCAGGACAATTCCTTCTGGTACCATGAAGTGGCTCTTTTCCTAGGAAAGAACCAAGTTCACATCGATGCATCGCCTGAGGATTTGTACCAAGTGCAGGAGGCAATCGTCAAATGATTCACCAAATAGCGAGAAGTCGTCCATGAAGACTTCAAGGTACTCACCTACCATATTTGAGAATATGGCAAGCATGCATCTTTGAAAAGTAGCGAGTGCATTGCAAAAATCGAATGGCATCCTTCGGAATGCATAAGTTCTGAAGGGGTAGATGAAGGTGGTCTTTTCTTGGTCCTCGGGATGGATTGCAACCTGGTTGTAACTGGAGTACCCATTCAGAAAGTAGAAGAATCGATTTTCTGCTAGTTTCTCGAGAATCTAATCAATGAACGGTAGTGGGAAATGATCCTTCTTTGTGGAGGAACTGAGCCTTCTGTAATCAATGCAGACTCTCTACGAGTTTGCTATACGGGTCGGTATGGCTTCTCCAGTTTCAGTTGTGATGACGGTGAGCCCTGCCGTTTTAGGCACAACCTTGATTGGACTCACCGACTATCTAAGATTGGGTAGATGATCCCTGCATCTAACCACTTGATAATCTCCTTTTTCACGACATCCTGCAGATTGGGATTCAAGCAACTCTGCATTTCACGGGATGGTTGTGAGCCCTCTTCAGTATAGATGTGGTGTGTGTAGTATGAGGGGCTGATACCAGTGAGATCATTGAGAGTCCATCCAATGGCTCTTCGATGTTGCTGGAGAACAAAAATCAGACGTGTTTCCTGATCAGGTGTGAGTTGGGAGTTGATAATCATAGGAAACGTCTGATTGGAACCTAAAAAGACATACTTGAGATGATCGGGAAGAGGTTTTAATTCCAAAACCAGATTTTCTGCAGCAGCCGGTAATTTAGGATGGGTGTCAGGAGTAAAGGAAGGAGCTATGGGTGTGTCTAGATTGAGTTCGGGCTCCTCTAATTGTGGGTTTTGATCCTCTTGTGGTTGATAAGAATTAGTTGGGTTCTCGATGAAGTTGTCAACCATTGCTTCAATATCACAAATTTGTTCTATGACTCCGCAATTAATTCCTTGTTGGACCTTAAAAATGTCGATCTTTAGTGTCATGTTCCCAAATTTCAATTCAATTTGGCCCTCCTCACAATTGATATTGTCCCTGGCAGTGGCTAGAAAGGCTCTCCCTAGTATGATTGGTGTATTCTTCACATTCTCAGGAGCGTCCATGTCTAAAATGATGAAATCCACTGGGAAATAGAAGTCATGTACCCTAACTATGACATCCTCGAGAATTCCTTTTGGTGACTTAATTGATCGGCTTGCTAGTTGTAAAGTCATTTCAGTCGATTTAAGTTCAGATTCCTCGAAGTAGTCTAGTTGGGATGTGGATATCAAATTTATGGAGGCTCCTAAGTCTAATAACGCTCAGTCAAATCGTCTATCACCAATTTCACAGATCAAAGGGGTGCCTGGGTCTTTAGCCTTAGGCGGGAGTTTACTCAAAATGACAGAGTTGGCTTGCTCTAACAGTACAATCGGATTCCCATCTTTGGTTCGCGGCTTACGCTTAGGTGTACATATGTCTTTCAGAAATCATGCGTAAGCTGGTACGTGGTGTATCGCATCCATCAAGGGGATGTTTATATGGACCTGCTCAAAGAGCTTAACCAGGTCTTCCTCAGGTGCCACAGTTTTGGTTATCCTTTTTCCCATGGTCAAGGCCTCAGGAAATGGAACTTTAGATGGTTCCTCTAGAATGGGTCTAGGTTCTTGATCTGGGATAGAGGTGTCCTAAATGACTATCCTTGGGTTAGGGTTTGTACTACCAGGCTTGGTTTGGCTTGGATAAGGTGGGTCCTATGTTGTTTTACCAGTGCGGGTAGTAACAGAATTTAATCCTGCTTGGTTTTGGTTTGGAGTGGGTAGAAGAGGTGCTTGCTGCTTGTAACCCGTATATGATGTCGAAGCCTCCATCCCGTTGGGTGACGGAGTAGAAGGGGTATGATAAACAAAGTGAGCTTGGCCCAGATTTGGGTTCATAACGGGCCTCTGGTTTGGCACGTTATTTGGATTAGGCAGAGGTTGTGAACGAAGTGCACCAGGTTGGCGAGGATCTGCCATTTGGGCAAGTTGATTGTGAACCTTTGTGATCTCATCTCTGTGCTATTTTTGCATAGCCGCATTCATCTTTTGAATTTTAGCCAGAGTCTGAAGGACAAGAGTCATTTGATCTGTCTGAGTTGGCCCAGATTGATAAGTTGGGTTAGGCCGAGGTTGAGGCGGTTGATATGGATGAGGAGCTTGTGGTCGGGGTGGATATTGAGGTCTCTGATTTTGATTATTGCCTGATCATGTGAAGTTGGGATGATTACACCATCCAGGGTTGTAGGTGTTTGAGAATGGATCATTGTGAATGGCGTTGAGGTCCTCTAAGGTTTGTGGAACCTCGGGAAAATCAGAATATGAGGGTTCAGAGTTCCCCCAACTAGAGTAGGTGGATCCAGAGTTTCCTCTGTAGCCAGAATCAGACGGGGGTGGATATGGGTCCATCCCTTGAGAAGGTCAGTGATAGATGTTGTGCGCGGCCTCCCTGCCAGAGGGTGGTTGTGTGAATGGCTTTTGCGTAGAGGTGGCTCGCTGTTAATGTTGAGTTAGCTCATCCACCTTCTTCTCAATAATAGAGACCTTGTCCAGATGACTGGCCATTAGTTTCAAGTCGACGGAAGAGGACAGGCCTTGCGTCTCATGTGCTCCCTTTGGATTCGTTAATGGATGGGCATTCGTTTGGACGAACATGCTCATGGATTCATTATTGATGAAGTTCTCGCACATATTCTCGAGAATCTCCCACACGGTGTCCTCGTGTTGACCCATGATGTTTCCTCCGCAAGTCGCATTGACGAATAATCTAATATCCTCACGAAGTCCCTGCTTAAAAGACTGGACTTGTTCCCATTTAGGAACTCCGTGATGGGGGCACTTTTGCATGAGATCCAGGAAATGATCCCATGCTTCATGAAGTGGTTCTCCTGCTTGTGTGAAATGTGTGATCTAGTGCCGTAAAGCATTTGCCCGACCAACAAGGAAGAACTTTCTTAGAAACTCGGATTGGAGTTCCGCTCAAGAGTTGATTGGATGCGTTTGGGTTTGGTACCAGTGAGCAGATTTATCCATGAGAGAGAACATTTTCATGAGTAAAATATCCCAATTTTCAGCTTCTGACCCAAAGGTCTAGGCCAGATGCTTGAGTTGCTTGATACGCCGGAAAGGATCTTCAGAATTATGCCCATGGAATTTTGGAATGGCATGAATCATGTTGGGCTTGAGTTCAGTGTCAGGACCTCTAGTGGGGATTTGTACTCGAGGTTCGATTGCCACCGCAGCGGGATTGTAGTGATCTCGCATCATTGGATGCTGTGGTGGGTTCACAAAGGCTTGGAATAGATCATTGGGGCACTGGAATTGATTTTCAAGATTATTTTCTTCTACGGGTTGTGCCATGATCATGGATGAAGGAGAATTAGGTTCAGATGAATCAGAAGAGATATCAATAGGATTGGGTTGTTGCACAAACAAAGAGGTTGAGGCTTGGCCTCGAAGTGAATGAGTGGCTAAAGGAGGCCTCAAGGATGGTCTTAGAGACCTCCCGAACATGCACTGATGGAGTAGATGAGAGGTAGAATGTGATGGACCCAATCAAGACACCCAAAAAATTTTGGTTGACTATAGAGGTTCCGGGCTGATGATATTCCTTAGTTAGAAAGCAGTCCACCTGAGAATTACTTGGGCAGCTAGAGAGGGAGAGTCTCGCAAAGACCCCTACACGGTAGAGTGCCCCCACGGGTTACAGGGTTTCCCCCACCTGACCTCTCTTGTCACTGATGTTCTAGGTAGACCAGAATGGGGACTTGACCTCTTAAGTCTACTAGCTTTAATTAAGAGCAAGGGTGCTTTAGAATTTCACTTGAACTTTAAGATGTGTTGAGTGCAAAAGTGACCTAATTTGAAGATTGGTTGACCCAAACAAGGTGGGTCAACTTCACCTGTATTGTCCTTGAAAATTTAGGTCCCTCTTTTAGTGTTCAAATGACTTTAAGAGTCCGATTTTAGGGTTTTGCTTGAATAGATGATTTCAATCAAGGTCTAGTCACACATTGTTTGGGAAGATGATTTCTTGATTAAGCAAGTGTGTCTCTAAAAACCCTAAACTGGAATCCTTAATTGGCTCTAATTTGGTCCACTTTAATTTGTCCAAAGGTGGTACCTAGGGCTCAAACAAGAATGTGATAGCCCTAGATACCTTAAGCTTTAAGTGGGTGCACAAATCAAGATTTGTTGTTCAAATAAAATGTATCAACTCAGGAAACTTGATGAATTATCTACGGAAAGAATGCAAGTAGCCCTAATTGATTTTTTTCTTCTATCCCTTTCAGAATGAGGGGCTTAAGAGAGAGTGGTTAGAACTTACCTGCCCCTGGCATGTTTACTGTGCGACTGATCTTCCTTGAATGTATCTCTCCTGAAACAACCACAGCAAAAGAGATATAGCAAGTTAGAATCTGAATCAAGAATTGCAATCAAAAGTTCTAAATTGCCTGTTTCTCCTCGGCAATAGTGCCAAAATATTTTATGCTCTAAATCGGTGTTTAAGATTGTCGTGTTGTAGTATAGCCAAAATAGTGCTTAAACAAATAAATTTTATTACTCGAAAAAGGTTCTAACGTCAAACACAAGGAGCAATATGGAATTTAAAGCTCAGGATCACAATTTATAATGTAAATGAGCACAATATATAAGTAAAAGCTTAATGCAGAATGATATAAGAAATCAATGATCAATGTACAAAATGAGGAGGGTAAAATGGTGATTTAAATCGCCAATTACCCTTATACAGTAATAGCAAGTAGAAGCACAATATCAATCGAGTTAATTATAGCTTTAGAAAGTCAAATCAGACGTCTGAAGTTGGGATCAGATGACTTAAAAATGTCTGATGCTATAGTGCTCTTCTCTTCCTTTCCCTTATGATGTTCTTCTTCTTTCTCTGTTTTTCTTCTTTCTTTCTTTCTCTACTGCGACTCCCTCTTCTCTTCTTCTTTTGCTGCCGTCTCCCTCTTCACACAGGGGAGGGGCTTCTCGAATTGGCTAAGTGTTAGGAAATACTCTCTACAGCAAAACCCTCCCCCTACCCTACGCAATCTCTCCTTCCCTTTCTCTCTTAGGCTTTGACCTCATAGGGCCTCTCAATGGGTAACCAGGTAATCGGGTAGGTGTAAACTCGAATTCAGGGCTGTGGGCATGGTCGTTGCCGAGGAGTGAAGGGCTTAGGCGGGTTCGACGCACCAGATCCGTGGATCAGGTGTCACAGATGAGGCACTTGTAAGGGGAGCGTGCGGGGGACCTCACCCCCTGTGTGTCGAGGCGATAAGCCGATGACACTTTTTGAATTTATGCGGGTGCAGGGGCATGTTAGCTTCCGAGGTGGGACTATCCCACCTTCCTTCCCTCGCGCAGCAGCAACCCCTTCTCATGTTTGCAGTCAAATGCCCAGTCAAAGGGCCTAATTGGTTCCCGGGTTGTGGTCTTGGAGATGCTCCGCTGCGCTTGGGACTTCGCCTGGGATCTGCAGGTGCTGGAGCAAGGGATTCAAGCTTTGCTTGAAGCTTCATCAATGGTGGAGGAGGTGGCACACCTGAAACCAAACATACGGTCTCGTGACCCAATTAAACTTGCTTAGAACCTTTGCCAGACCACGGCGAGTGCAATGGTGGAGGTTGAGTGGCATGGCGAGGTCCGTGCGTAAATGACGGAGTCAGACTGTGTGAGTGAGAGTGGGTGTGTTCGGTGGAGCGTTGGAGAGGCTAATAGCCTCGAAGACCAGAGGGCTTTTGCTCTCTGGGACACGGAGGAGATGTAGGGATGAACGGTGGTCGATTTGGTGGAGCGTAGTGGCTGTGCGATCGCCGGACGTACGCCGGTGAGGTGGAAGACGGAGGGTGGTGAGGCGAGTCGGTGGTCGAAACGGAGTGGTGAGTGTCTAAAGATGAAGAGTGGAAGTCAAGGATTTTTTTAGGAGGGGAGGTAGATGAAGGGGAGTGGAGTTGGCACCGGTTGAGGTGCGGCCAGCGCTGGAGATGAAGCTGCTCTGAGAGGCGGACGGCGAGGATGAAGGGGGGTAGGAGCGCTTGCGGGTGCTGCACGACGTGGAAGAAGGTAAGGAGGAAGAGTATGCCACTGGTATTGTGGTCAGATGATGAGGGAAGACAAGGAGAGTTGCCGGAGATTGAAGAGCAAATCGGCCAGAGGAGGTGAGAGGAATTTGAGGGTTTCTCTGGTCGAATTCCAGCTTGGAGGATCGGGCAGGCCTGGGGAGTCTTTATATAGGTGTCAGGGGGTTGATTAGAGCTTGGAAGCCAATCTTTCAAGCTTGGAAGGTTGCCGGAGTTGGAAAACCAAATTTCTCATGCGTTCGCATGAGAAATTGGGAAAGAATTGAAGCACAAGAATCGATCTGATTGAAAGAGGATTTCAAGAGGAATCTCCAGTTCCATTTTGAGAAGGTTTCATCAATCAATCAAGAAGAAATCCTTGATTGATTGTCTCTAAAGTTGTAGGATTAGGAGTTCTGTGCGATAGGGACCTCTTTTTGAAGACGACGACAAACTTAGGGACCTATTTCAAAGGATTTTGAAATTTAAGTTCAGAAATGTAATTAGATAGGACCAATTTGCAAACTAGGTCAAGACAAACTCATCTTGGGTCCAACTTTTGGTACAAATCTAATTTAGAACTAAGGAATCCAATGGTGAAGTTGGATTTTGGTTTTGGCCATGTTTGATTGGGTTATTTATGAAAAAACCCAAATTAGGGCAAATGTCTGTCTGTGATTCTGTTTTGGGTCAAAATGGGTTTTGATGGTCAAATTGAAGGTCATAAACCCTAAAGAATATTTTATATGAATTTTGGAGGGTTTAAGTGGATTTTATCCTGATCATAATCTCAGTTAATTAAGTGGGTCTGTTTTTAGGGTTTTAAAAATTCATTTAATTTTCAAAACACGTGTAAACCCTTTTCTGATTGTTCTAACCCACTTGTTATCTTTTTAAGACTAATTGACCTTAATTCAACCTCTGAGAAAACCTGTGGTTGTACTGCATTTATGATAAGCTGGTAAAATTATAGTTTTAACCCTAGTTTCTTATTTTTCCCTTAGAATGATTTTGAAATGACTTATGACTCTCTGGTGGTTATGTAGGAGCATTTACTGACTTAATTGGGTCAAAATGAACTAGTTATGGCTCATGATGGTGTTCCCATCAGCTTGTATTGTGAACCCCTTGATTGTGCACTTCATTTTTGAAATCAATTTTACGGGAAACACCTCCCTAATGCCCATCATATTCTAAAAGCACTTCAAGCCTAAGCCTAAAATTGAGTAGACGTTTCCTTGGTAGGACTAATCTTCTTGGTAACTTGAAGTTAGATTGGGCTAAGGTCATGGCCTTGTCTACTTGACCCTACTTGTGATAAGAAAGGTCAGTGCGGTAACTACATTAACCTTTAGTGGTCTCCCACCATGCAGGGTGTCCTAGGGGGTCCTACCCTTCTGGCTAGCCAAGTAATTTAAGGGTTGGTCTAACCTAATCGTATTTTGGGGAGCCAGGATTAGGTCTAATTAGGGTTTACACCTTTAAGGATTAGTTTGTTTGCTTATTTGAGGATTTTCTCGTCTGTCTACTCTCTCTCATCTACTTAAATTCTTCTGGTGCATCAAGGTAGAAGATTTCTAAACCCTGATTTGATGCCACCTTTAGAGAGAAATCCCAAGAGAAGACTTGTTTTTTTTGAATCTGATGCTGAATTCTTTCCTACGGGTAATCACCATGAGGAAGAACTGATTGAGGAGGAGAACTTGGACCCATACACTTTTTCTCCTCACTATTCCACTTTTTCTCCTTATCCCAACCCATCCCTTACTCCAACTTATTCAGGATGGGAGAACTCTCCTCAACACCAGGGGCTTGATTCCCTTACTTACACCTTATATTCCCCGGGAATAGCTATGCTTACCTCATTTTTACGGAATTCACACAAATTTTTGGATATCAAGGATCTCTACAATCTAAAGAGACACTCTCCATACAAGACCAACACCTAATCGGCATGACCAACTATCTTGATCGGTTTAAGCAAACTCATCTCTCTCTTGCTTGGGGAAGTGCGTCAGAGTCCCAATATCTAGGATATTAATCTGATGCAGCAGATTCGCACGTGGAAAGGGTCGATTTTGGAAAATCCATCGTCGCAGTTCAATTCGCAAGAAAATCCATCGATCAGATAAAATTTATAACCGAAACTCGAAAAGTGAGTCTCTGGTCAAACACGGGGAGGCAAACATTTGGTTTAGAAAAATATGCATTTCTCTTATATTTATTTTTGTCATTTTTATCTTTTCTAATATTTTTGGTATTTTTTATCAAGCAAGCAATTAGGTCGATGAAATTTTATCTAGCTAATCTACTTGCGAAAATATAAGAGAGAGAGAGAGAGAAGCAATCATGGATTTTTAATCAAATATTCTTTTTACAACTAAGAAAGCAGGAAAGATTACACTACGAAAGTAATAAAGATAGAAAGAGGTGAGAGAATCCCCCTCGACGGTTGCTCGGATGACGACTCGCTCTAACATCGCCTGGAGGAAGGTGGTGAGGAGTGGGACGAATGAGGATGGTGCCAAAGGATGGAGGGTGGGGCAGGACTACATCGCGGCGAGGATCTTCTTCCCGAAGGGCGATGAGAGGATGGCCACGGGTTGCTCCACGAATGGGGATGAGAGGTGGGAAAGCTATTTTCTTTTTTACTCTAGAGGAGCATCCCAGGCTTGGGACAAGCTCTCTCTAGAGCCTTGAAGTTGGTGAGAGGAAGAAAGGAAGAGATGGTTTGGAATGGTTGTGGGTAGGTCCTTTTATAGTGGAGGAAGAACAAATTCGCATATGGGTCATTACTGACATTCGTAAACGTCACTAAAGACCCCTGCAACTGTCGTTGAAGATCTGCCCTTAAATTTGTTTGTCGGTGCACACGGGCCATTACTGATAGCTGCAAGCATCACTGAAGGCCTGTGTCGCTAAAGATCCGCCCACTACTCATGCTCGACTGGTGCGTGCATCCCGTGCTTTGTGTCACGCGCGCACTCTCACGTGCTGGTGCTACACTGTGTGCATGGGCACTGCACTATGAGCACGGGCGCTGCGCTGTGCACTACTGCTGCATGCGTGCGCACGCATTGGGCGCCGGCTGAATTGAGGAATTGGAGGGGCTTTGGGGATTAGAACCCACGCCCCTCCTTTGGGAGTGCCTCTCTCCAACCAACGTGCCAAGACGTCCAGATCGTTGTGCGGATGTCTTAACGCATCATCAGCCATTGGATTAAGTTGAATCCTCAGCTGTTGGATCTTGATCTAACGGTTGTGGTGCAAGATTAGCGATGATGAGGAGGTGGTGTTGGGACTGCTGGTTGGTGTTGGGCAGCCTGGATGGCACCACGTGGCTCCATCTGGGCTATCCATTCTTCTTTCTATTGCAGAGGGTGCCATGGTGCTTGGATCGAGTTCATTTTTGCATTTTCGAACTGTGATCGTGCTCCGGATCCATCCGTACGGTCGGATTTTTCATCCGAAGCTCATAAGGATGTCACATTGCCCTCATGGCTGTTGATCTTCCTCGGACTTCATATGATGCTACAGGACTCCGATCTAGACGTTTTTGGAGGCGTTAGCCTCCGATCGTCGTCCTAATTAGATCCATATGATCCGATCGTCCATCCAAGGCCCTAAAATAAATCTTCTTCTTTCTTGACCATAAAAGGACCTAATTAACCTAAAATACATACAACTACTCTAAATACAGAATGATGCTTGCTATGCAATATTTATAACATGAAATGCAAATCTAAGCCTAGGAACATGCATGATTAGGCATTTTAACCTAAATAGATGTGTCTATATCATACCCCTATGCCTATCTTTTGCTAGTCCCTAGCATAATTAAACTACATGCTATGTATAAAAATAAAATTAGGATTAGATCACTTAGGACTAAGTTGTTTATTAACAATTGAAATTATCAACTAAGGTCCTAAACTACGAAGTCTCAACAGTACTCGAGTGTCTACTAGAATGCAGACTACCCAAGTCCTTGCCTTATTTGAAAAGGGAAGATACATTTTTTTGTTTTTCTTTGTTTCTAATTTTTTAAGGCTTTTGGAGTTTGAGAGTTTCGGGATAACTTTTTACGGCTACCTGACTCGCCCAAAACTCGAAAAGAACTCTAAGTGCTAAGCATCTAGTGAAAAGAGTGAAAGACACACTAGGCGACCGTTAAAATGGACTTCGGGTTTCTATGACCCTAGGTAACCTTGCCTAGAGGTTTATCTTTTCGAATGGTAGCTTTCTTCCTACTTTTATTTATGGGGTCAACATAAGGGAGAACCCAGTGTATATCTCCCTAGTTTATTCTACTTCATTACTTGTTCCCTAAGTGTTTTGGGAATTATTATGCATTTTTGTGAGCTGGGCTTTGGATAACTGGCCAATGGGCTGTTACCTACGACAACTTGCCAGCCATACTTGTGCGGTGAAGTGTGGTTTTGTTTATTTTTTTTATTTTCTCCTTTTATTTTATTTTATTTTTATTTTTTTAAAGTAGGTGACTTGATCTAAGATTTACCTAAAGGCAGTACGATGAAAATGGTCTTGTGGCTTGGCTCTGGACAATGGTTAATGAGCAGTTACCACTGACAACTTTCCAGCCATACCACCCTAAATAGTTCATTAGCTACGCAATTTCTGAAGAAACCACTAAAAAGTAAGTCAGTGCAAAAAGTGTGTAGATGCTTAGACTTAAAATCCTCTCAAATCAGAGGGCGGGTTGATAAGTTGCATACTTATAATCCCAAATTATTTATCGAATTAAAATATGATTGACTCGGTGAGGACTCGAGACTAAGTCCACATTCGAGTGGACACCCGGGCTAATTAAGCTCGAAGACCTGAAGAGTCTAAGTGTCTAGGTCCTATCGTATCATTTCCTAAAGTTAATAACTTCCAAATGCCTAAGTTATCTTCTCCTAATTCTTCTTTTTTTTTTATCTTTTTGAATTTTCTTCATTTTTTTAAAAAGAAACTAAAAGAAATTCTACGGAGTTAACAAAATGATTTCAGGATAAAGTTTCCACCCCTAATCCTAAATGATGCTTCCACCCCTAATCCTAAATGATGCAATGTCCTCATTGTAAAAACAAAGACATGAAAAGGGTGGAGTAAATAGAATATCACCTGAGTATCATGAAAATCCGGTCAGCTCCATCGAGAGAAGAGAGTATACACACGCGCTAAATTTATTGCCTTCATCTAGGCATAACATACATACAAGGAGGAAATTGAGAATTCACAAGTGTAGGTCAGAATCAAAATAAAAATATTGATCCTCCAACTCACTAACAGAAGATGTCCACAGATGTGGACCAAGTTATGATGCAGACCCATGCCCCAGGGTTGAGTGGTTCTAAGGTTCTGGATGAAGATCACCTAGAACCTAATGTTATTGTGTTTGTAGAGCCAGGCCTGTGGTTTTATGGTGTGCAACCCAAGACCAAAGTGCCAGACAATGGGCAAAGATGGTTCAATAGCTTTCGATGTCCTCTTAACATTCAACTCAGAAAAATAATCAGTTATTTCGAGCTTAGGTTGCACGTGAATAATACTGTAAGGGTCCTAGTAGAAAGTAGGTGGTTTCAGGTCAATAGGTACCCTTAGATCCAAAATCAAAGTTCCCTTAGACTTAGCCTCTCAAATTTTCATTTCAACAATTCTATCCTCCAACATCAAGAGCTTAGGTTCCGGGACTTCTAGCATATCATTCACCCCATATGATTCACCCAAGTCTAGAAATCATGGCTGAATCAAGATTGACTTAGGCACAATGATCTCAGAAGTCAGCTCTTCGGGGTGCAGATGAGGAATGGGGTCACTGATTGAATCATCAAGATTCAAATCCTCCAAGTTAACCCCAACCGAATCAAATTCCTCTATTATCAGGCTGTCGAATGGTCCATCAGATTCCTCATGCCCGTTTGTCTCACTAAAATCATTTTCCTTATGCTCAAGTGCGACTTCACCTAAAGATTCTTCACCCTCAGAGTCAAAGAATTGATGATCCTCATTTATATATGTCTCAAAATCATAAATCATTTCATGATCCAAGGAGACATAATTTTCTTCGTTTCCTGACTTGGGGATCTCGGATGAATTAATCGATCCATCCTCAAATGGTTGCTCTTGACCAATCTGGTTATCTCCAATCTTAGAATATGTATCCCCCTCGACAGGCGCCTGAGCGGGTTTAGACATTGGCTCTCCTAAAGAGGGTTCATCTTGAGAATCATCCCAAGATTTGATTAGTGTAACCACAAATTTCATCCTCAACCTCGACAACTTCCCAAGAAGAAACTCACCTAGGTCCCTATCCCTGATGCTTTGGAGCAAATCTAATAAAGAGCTATTCAGCTCATCAATCATTTTGATCATAGGCTCCAATGCTTCAGTGTAAGGAGTTGGCTAAGCTTCTAAAGATTTTATAATGTTCCTCAAATTAGCCAACACCCTATCCTGGATCTGGTTCTCCTGAACCGACTAGTTCGATTTAGGTTTGGGTGGGTTTGGGTTAACTCTAGGGTAGTTTAGATGTCGAGGTTCTCAGGTCCTTCCCTGATAGTAAGTCATTTCAGGTTGTTCAAAGAATGGTGATGACCTATTTTCAATGGAATACTGGGGAGGGTAGGTGTTATAATCATCACATCCTTCCTGATTGTAGCTCGGGTTGGTTTGATCATCAAAGGATGGAGACCTATAATCATTGTAGGTGAGGGAAGGATAGCAGTCATAGTTTTATTGTCCAAGGTTAGGCCCTGGACACTGAGGTCTGGATTCATATCCCCAATCAAAGTTATCCCGGCTAGTGGATGGGTAATTACAAGTCAAGTCGGGATAGTAATCATCTTGGGGATAAGTGGTGGTAGGAGGATAGGATGTGAAATGAGTGTAGGATGTGGAAGGATACATGGTAGAATAGGAGGAAAATCAGAAGAGAGAAAGGAGCCCTGCAGTATAAGCAATCAACCCTGTCCTTAGGGGAGTTAGCCTAAAGACCTATAGACTGCCAGGACTTGTCTTGAGATGATAAATGATTTAGTCTACTTTTATCTGGTCAATCCATCTAGTTAGAAGGAGGGACTGGGGAGAAGGTTCTTGCTTTGGCTTGCACCTCTGGTTCCTAGTGTACCCCCCAGGCGTAGTTGTTTGACGCTACTCCCTTAGCTAGACATCAGATGGACCAGTAGAAGCAGATTAATTGAAAAAAATCTCATCTGAGTCCCGAAGAGTGAATCAATCCTTAAGGCCATCGTCTGCTCAATTTTAATTAGGATTGGGGTGATTGTGCTCTTGGAATGTGATGAGCCCTTTAGATGGATTGCGCCCTTAATGATCAATTCAAATGTGTGTGCGTGCACAACCATGGTTTGCAAACAAGGTTATTTGATGTTGTGTCTTTTAGGGTTCAACCTTGTTTAATAGCTTTTAGGGTTTAATGTTTAGGTGTATTCAATCAAGTTTAGGAGAACACTCCAAGTTTTGAAAGCATGGGTGTAGATATATTCCTTTAGAAATCAGAAATAATATGTGGAGTGCCTGGATCAGCCCTAAGAATCAACCCTAAGTGGAAAGCTACTTGATGGATCGCTTTTATCTTAAGTGGTGCGGCCCAAACAGTTCAATCAATTGGCCTATTGCACCACTTAGTTAAGGCACACAGAATTGTTTGACCTATTTAGATTTCTACTCACTTATTTGCGTGTTGAGTTAAGTGTACCAGGTCCATAGGTTAGATCCGAGTTAAGTGGTAGAATCGATGTGATTGTGCGCCTTAGGGTGAGAAGTTGTGGGTGTTAAGTGTGTAGCTTTCAGAAAATCCCACAAGAGAAGAGTATTTTTTCATTTTTTTTTATTTTTTTTATATATGCGAGGGTGAGATGATTGGAGGTGGCAAACAAACAACCAAATCTATCCTAGGGTTTATAAAAAGCACCTAAGTTGATTTGGGTTTGAGTTATTAGTGTGGTGAAATGAACTAGTGGGTGGGGGTAGTGGGGATAAACTTACAAAACCTTCATCTGCACTTTTCTTTGATCTAACCACTTTGGCCCACCTCGAAAGAGCACCTGCAATCATAGTAAGATCAGAGGAAAAGTGAGATAAAAGTTAGGTAAGGAGGAAAAAATGCGAGAAAAAAAACCAAAAGCGTTGTCTCCCTGGCAACGGTGCCAAAATGATGAGACAGATTCACATGCGGAAAGGGTCGAGTTTGGAAAACCCGTTGTCATAGTTCGATTCATGGGAAAATCTGTCGATTAGATAAAATTTATAGCTGAAACTCGAAAAATTAGTCACAGGTCGAACACGGGGAGACGAACGTTTGGTTTAGAAAGATATGCATTTCTCTTTTATTTATTTTTGTCATTTTTATCTTTTCTAATTTTTTTGGTATTTTTTTATCAAGCAAGCGATTAGGTCGATGAAATTTTATCTAGCTAATCTACTTGCTCAAATATAAGAGAGGGAGAGAGAGAAACAATCATGGATTTCTAATCAAATGTCTTTTTTACAACTAAGAAAGTGGGAAAGATTACACTACGAAAGCAATAAAGATAGAAAGAGGTGAGAGAATCCCCCTCGATGGTTACTCGGAGGATGACTCACTTTGACCTCACCTGGAGGAAGGTGGTGAGGAGCGGGATGAATGAGGATGGAGGGCGGGCCAAGATGGCGTCGCGGCAAGGATCTTCTTCCTGAAGGGTGGTGAGGTGACGACCATGGGATGCTCCACAAATGGGGATGAGAGGTGGGAAAACTATTTTCTTTTCCACTCTAGAGGAGCATCCCAGGCTTGGGACAAGCTCTCTCTAGAGCCTTGGAGGTGGTGTGAGGAAGAAAGGAAGAGATGGTTTGGAATGGTGGTGGTTAGGTCCTTTTATATTGGCGGAAGAACAAATTTGCATCTGGGTCATTACTGACATCCATAAATGTCACTAAAGATCCCTATAGCTGTCGCTAAAGATCTGCACTTCAATTCATTTGTTGGCGCGCATTGGCCATTAGTGATAGCTGCAAGCGTCATTGAAGGCCCTGGTTGCTGAATTAAAGCTAATAAAAGAAATACCCATCTGACCACGGTTGCTAAATGCCCTGGTCGCTGAATGCTGGTCGCCATTTCACTCAAATCCCTCACCGCGGTGGTGATCCTGAGATTACCCAATTGCTCCAAGTAGTCCAGGAGATGAGGGAAGCTAATAAAAGAAATACAGATAATTTATTAAAGGAGCTTAATTGAATCCGGGAAGCACAACTTGATAAACCTGGTCTGAGTGTGCCACAAGTTGGTGGTGAGCCACTTAGGGTTGAGGATCCGACCTTAGGTATGACATCTTATTCAATCCCAACCTCTACTTACATCGAGCCCACTCGCCAGCCCTATGCTTATCCAGAATAGATCTTACCCAGGCCTACATCTGAACTAATAGATAATTATGATGTCCTAAAGATTGACCTAGAAAAGAACGACAAGTCTATGGAAGGGACACTTGATGGGGTCCTTGGAACTGATTATGACACATTTGGAGTTGAATCATCTGGAAACCCTATCTAGGAAATTGATGAAGAAAAGGTTAACACCTGTAAGATTGATTCTCAATCCAAAGATCCCGAATCTTGGGAGATACAGTATGTTTATGGAAGCACGTTTACATTATCTCATAACCCTATCATGATTGAGGTGGAAGACTCACTCGAGGATCCAAATCTTGATTTAGGACCTGAATTACAATCATTCTATCTTGAGGAACAAATCTCTAGTGGCTTGAGTACGAGTCCTTTATGTTAAAAGACACATAAGTGGACCATGCAGATGATTAAGATTTGGATATCTCAAAAATTTGGGAGAATCAGAACAAGATTATAAAGAGCCCCATCAAGAAGATAGAAAGATTGAGGACAATGATACTCCCAACCATGCACATTTGGATGGTTCTGATATGATTTTGTCAAAGGATTATCATGATCATATGTGGTTGGATGATTTGATTATGATATCTGGATTCGGCGGTACTGAGATATTCCATATAGAAGTCGATTCTGCTTTCATTTTTGTATTAGGTAATTCTCACCCTTCTCTTCCCATCTACCAGAGTCCTAAGGAAAACCCTGACTCTGATCCCCAACATCTCGAGATTGAACAAAATCTCAATCCCCCTATGAAAAAGATGTTCAGGAGATTGCAGAATTGTTGGGGATGACTGATGTTCATACATCTAAATAGCCAAAAATGTTTATTAATACATGTTCTTAGTACCATTTAGCATCATGCATTGTAAATATTGAATAACACGCATAATCATTCATTTAGGTCAAATTATACAAATTGTATAGTAATTGTCTCCTTTTATGGCCAAGGATAGGGCGACTTTTAATCAGGGCTTCGGACGGAAGATCCAACCATACAGATTTGATCAGGGTGACGACTGGAGTTCAATGACTCCAAGATCGCCCTGATCGGACATCCGAAGCACCAGATATAGTTCGAGGAAGCCTAGAAATCAAGGGCCAAGATGGTGTCAATCTACACCTTAGATGACAGATCCGACCACACGGATGGGTTCAGATTAACGATCGCAGCCTACCAACGCAAAAATCGGTCCAATCCGACATCCGTGGCACCATCTACAATTCAATGAAAATGGAAGGCCATGATGGCGTCACGTGGTGCCATCACAGCCGCCCAGCACCAGCCGCAGCTCTTCTTCTTCGCTCGCTCGACGAATCTTTGCTGTTGGATGCCCATCGAACGACTGAGAACTTGCCACGTTGTCTCACTCTCTCTCCTCCGGCGCCTCTCCTCATATGAAGGCTTAATCAATGAAAGATCTCAACGATTGGATGAAGATCCAACGGCTAAGATTGGCTGAGCGCTAAAACAAGAATACGACTGAGAGAGCCTTGTAGCGTAGCGGTTGAGGCGCTACAGGGTAAGAGGTCACTTGATAAGATGATTTTTTCTTTTAAATAATGTATTAAGATTATTTGTCGTTGTAGGATCAAGGTGATGGAAAATCGCTTAACAAAATAATTAAAATAAAAATTAAACCACTCACAGAAGAGCGGTCGTGTCCATAGGGAGGCAATGATGCAATAAAATCATGAATATTTTTTTTCGTATTCGTTCAATCAAGTGAGAAATCCATAGTCAAATCTGACATGAAATGCGACGAAAAGAACATACACAATAACTCAAAAGTGTAAGGGTATATGTGCAATTTTTCCTCACAGAAATATTCAATAAATATGTGATGAATCTATGTAATTTCCAATTGACATGCATTAAAGAGAGTTTGTGCACATCTTAATCCAAAACCAATGTCAAAAGATGTGAATAACAAAAGCCACACAATTATAAGAAAGCATGAGTATGAAGTCGCAATTTCACCACAATAAAATAATCATAAATCAAAATTCATTTTTTGTGGCAATGACATGAAATGTAATTATTAATTGAGGTTGAAACAGAGGATTCTACCTCTCTCCTCCTCGCGCATGGGAGAGAGGATTGTTCGAAGAACTCTTTTGGACGTAGATTGGCTGGAGCGAGGGCTCCGCAATGGTGGCGGCGGCAACTTGCGAGACGGCCAGAACCAGCCTACCAGAGGAAAGAAGTGGCAGTGGTGGAGGAGGTTGCTGCTGGCCGCACGTGCTACAGGCGTAAGGAGGGCAGCATGCGGGCACAGAAGGTGCTGCAGACGCACACAGAGCGTGGGCGTGTGGAGGCGCAGGCTCTGTAGGGCACATTGGTGCACGCGGGTGTGCTGGTGGCGCCGGCTGGAGGTTGGTAGAGGGGCGTGGGTGCGCGGGTGTGCTAGCTATGGTGAGGGCATGCAGGTGCCAGTCTCGTGGTGGGGTCTGATGGCGTCAGTTGCAGGTACTGCAGGGGGGCACGAGGAGGGGTAGCGCGGTGGGGCTGGGGCATGGTGAAGGTGCTACTGGAGGATGCTCTGCAGGCGCAAGGGCATGCTGGCGTGGTGAAGGCGAAGGCATGGTGGGCAGATGGAGCGCGGTGTTGGCGTGTGCACTTGAGGTGGGTGTGCTGGAGATGAACACGCATGCGTTGTCGTGAGCGCTGGAGGTGTGGTGCGCGATGGTGCAGGTGCTGGTGCGTGGGTTGGAGCTATTGGTGAAGGTGCACGGTGGGTGATGGCGTGAAGCAGGAGGAATTGCAGGGACTCCTGGCGGTGTGGGTTGTCACCCCACACAACCAAGGTGGTGGAGTTGCACTGCCGCGGTGGGAGGCCGGTGGTATGGATGGGTGAGAAGCAATGTTCTCTGAGCACGGTGAGAAACAAAGGGGTGGAGACCTCTCTTTGAATGGTTGCCCCTCCTCTTTTGTAGCCACAGCTACAAAGATTTGAATTTCAAAACACCGTAGAATCAATGTGATGCGCCGGAGGAGGAGGCGGAGACGGAGGAGTTACCTGCAAAGGAGAAGAGGAATAAAAGAATAAAATAATTAGGGTTATTTACACATAACTCCTTAACTTGTATGTTAATTGAAATAGTGCACCTAATTAATTAACTAATTAAATATATGCAAACCTAGGTTAATTCTAAATGCATGAATTATGCACTTAAGCTAAAAATATGAATTAATTTATTTACATCCTAATGTATGCTATCTAAATGTTAAAATTAACTTAATGTCTAGACATTTAGATACTTAAATAGCCCACAAATATGGACTAATCAAATATACCCCCATGCCTAGTTTTTGCTAGTCCCTAGCAGATCTAAGCAAAACCTAGCACTCCAAGTAAACTAGCCAACCCAATCGGTCTTCCTTTAGAAACATATTAAGTTCGGACTTTAGACCTAAGGTTCCTAAGTAGTTGCTAAGTTACAGATTAGGTCGGCTAAAGACGAGTTGCAGGCACAAGTTTCCCTGATTTCTAACTCTACCCTAGGGTTTATTGATCTCTGAGATTAAAGCATTCGTGCATGTGCATTGGTCTGAATTATTTAAGGTTGGTATGATTGCCAACCTAGAAAGGAAAAAGGATTTTTTTTTTTAATAATATATATATTTTTGTTTGATTCCTCTAAGTCTAACCTCGGATTAGCTATCAACACGGTCTGTGTCGGATTCATTGTCCCCATCACTGTACCTCGAAGGGTGCCTGGCTTTCGATGCTTCGAGATAGCACCGCCCATAGCGACCCCAAGAACTCATGGCAATCGACACTTCGAGATAGTATCGCCCATGGATTTCTTAAGCGAATTTAGGCTATGGCAATTGGCACTTCGAGATAGGGCCGCCCATGGTACCTAAACCGCACAATGCGCTTACATGCCCCCAGTAGGATGGATATCCTAAGAGACAAGCGCCGAGGAGGTAATATGTTATCATCGCATCCTCAAGGTGAGTATATACTCCCCCTCTCTTGTGGCAGGAACTCTTCCAATCAAATTGTGTTTTCAAGCCTCTCCTAAGTCAAAACTAAGAGAACCAAATTTCTTTTAAGAAATGAATTAAGGTGATCACTTACATACACAAGACCAAGTGTGTGAAATTTGGATGCTTCAGTTACAAGGACCCGTAAACCAAAAGGTAGAATAAGACTCCAGGTACTACCCTACCTTTTAACTCAATCCCTAGCTTTCCTTCCTCAACCTCTTGAGGAATGGTCCACAACTTAACTCCTACTTAAGTTTTTAAGTCCACAAAGGACCTTAAAGGTCTAAAGCTAGTAGCTCACTTAGCTTCTAAAGTTCGACCCTAGAATCAACTTAGTCTAACCTAGAGTTCTGATTTGTTTAAGAATGTAGGGCCTAGCCAGTTAAGCTCAAAACTTTATATATATATATTTTATTATTATTATTATTTTTTTTTAAATGAAATATGCATGAATGAATGCAAAATGTAGACATGCTATAAACAAAATGCCTCAGGTCCTCTCTCCCATGCCAGGTTCAAACAATGTCCTCATTGAAAAGAAAAATAATTAAAGGAAGATATTACCTGAGGTGGAGAATGGTAGGAGCTAAGGCTCCTCAAGAGTGACCTCGTCAACCAAATGGCCATCCAAAGTAATGTATGGCTTTAACCGCTGACCGTTGACTATAAAGGGAGTTGCTAAAGAGGAAGGGCTTTTAATCTCCACAGTTCCACGCAGAAACACTTTAGTGATTATGTAAGGCCCATCCAAATGAGATTTTAACTTCCTAGGAAAAAGCTTAAGTCTGGAATTGAAAAGCTAGACTTGTTGGTTGGGCTCAAAGGTCTTTCGAAGTATGTACTTATCATGCAAGATCTTAGTTCTTTCTTTATAAGCTTAAGAGGTGTCATAAGCATCATTCCTTAGCTCCTCAAGCTCACTTAATTCCAGAAGTCGTGCCTTACCGCCTTCTCTAAATCCATGTTAACACTTCGAATAACCCAAAGTACCCTATGTTCCAACTCAGTGGGTAAATGGCATGCTTTCCCATACACAATCCGAAAGGGAGAAGTACCCAAAGGGGTCTTATAGGTCATTCGATACGGCCACAAAGCATCATCGAGCTTTTGGGACCAGTCTTTCCTATCATGTCTAACAGTTTTCTAAAATATTTTTTATCTCCCTATTCGAAACTTCAACCTGGCCACTCGTCTGAGGATGGTAAGGGGTAGCGACCTTGTGAGTCACTCCTAGACTCCTGATTAGCCGATTGAAGTGGTGGTTTTGGAAATGAGGTCCCCCATCACTTATAATGGTCTTGGGGCAGCTGAAACGAGATATGATATTGGCCTTCACAAATTTCAAAAGCATAGAGTGGTCATTTGTGCGTGTAGGAATAGCCTTTATCCATTTAGAGACATAATCAACTACCACCAAGATATATTCATAACCATGGGATGAAGGGAAGGGGCCCATAAACTCAACTCCCCACACATCAAAGATTTCAATAGATTGAATAGGGTGTTGAGGCATTTCATTCCTCTTCCCAATCGTTCCAGTCTGTTGACATCTAATACAGGCCTTGACAAAATTATGAGAATCCTTAAATAACAAAGGCCACCAAAAATCAGACTGGAGAACCTTAAAAGCAGTTTTCTTAGCACCAAAGTGTCCTCCACAATGAAGTTCATGGCAAAAACTCAGCACACTTTGTTGTTCCTCTTCAGGTACATGTCTCAATACTTGGTCTTGTCCAATTCTAAATAATTCAGGCTCTTCCCAATGAAAATATCTTGCTTGGGAAATGAATCTTTCTTTTCTACTCATCCCAAGAGCCAGAAGTTTCTCCAGTGACCAAGTAATTTACGGTATCAGGATACCAAGGTAAAGTTGGTGTTATCGCCATCAAGGTTTCATCAGAAAATGTCTCGCGGATGTCTCCGGAAAGAGAGTCATTAAGTGGAAGGCGAGACAGGTGGTCAGCCACAACATTTTCTACTCCTTTCTTTTCACGTATCTCCAAGTCAAATTCTTGAAGGAGTAGGATCCACCTAATCAGACATGGCTTAGAATCTTTCTTAGCAATGAGATGTTTCACTGCCGCATGATTAGTGAAAATAACCACCCTAGACCTAAGAAGATAAGACCTAAACTTCTCTAGAGCAAAAACTACAGCAACTAATTCTTTTTCAGTGACGGTGTAGTTTTGCTGAGGTTTGGTTAAAGTCTTGCTGGCATAATGCAACACATGAGGTCTTCCCTCAACCCTTTGTCCAAGGACTACTCCCACTGCATAATTCGAAGCATCACACATCAGCTTAAATGGGAGTGTCCAATCATTAGCTCGGAGAATAGGCGTAGAGATCAAGGCCTCCTTCAGAGTTTGAAAGGCCTCGACACACTTTGAATCAAAATTGAAAGAAGATTCCTTCGCCAACAAGTCACAAAGTGGCCTAGAAATTTTACTAAAATTTTTAATAAAGTGCCTATAAAAGCTGGCATGGCCCAGAAAGGACCTAATATGTTTGACATTCGTGGGCAATGGGAGTTTGGAAATAGAATCAATCTTGGCTTTATCTACTTCCAAGCCTCGCTTGGATACAACATGCCCAAGTACAATTCCTTTCTGTACCATGAAATGACTTTTCTCCCAGCTGAGGACTAAACTAGTCTCCTTACATCGCTTCAACACATTCTCTAGGTGCAGGAGACACTGGTCGAAAGACGAGCCATAAATGGAGAAATCATCTATAAACACTTCAACACACTCGTCAATCATGTCTGAAAAAATAGACATCATACACCGCTGGAAGGTTGCAGGGGCATTACATAATCTAAACGGCATACGCCTGAATGCAAAAGTACCGTAAGGACTCGTGAATGTCGTCTTCTCCTGGTCATCAGGGAAGACTACAACTTGGTTGTACCCAGAATATCCATCGAGAAAGCAATAGTACTTATTCCCTGCCAATTTCTTGAGAATTTAATCAATAAAAGGCAAGGGAAAGTGATCCTTCTGGGTAGTGGTGTTCAGCCTGCAGCAATCAATGTAGACCCTCCATCCAGTTGAGGGTCTAGTGACAACTTGTTCACCTTGGTTGTTGAATTCCACAATAAAGCTTGCCTTCTTTGGCACCACATGAATAGGACTTACCCATTTACTATCTGCAATGGGATATATGATCCCAGCATCCAACCACTTCAGGATTTCCTTTTTAACCACCTTCCTCATATTAGGGTTCAGACGTCTCTGCATGTCCCTAAATGTCTTGATGGAATCATCAGTATAAATGTGGTGCATGAAGAGTGTAGACTCTATACCCTTAATGTTAACAATGCTCCAAGCAATAGCTTCCTTGTGCCTAAACAAGCATTTAATCAGGGCTCCCTCCTGTGCCTCAGATAGCACAGCCGAAATGATAACGGGAAGCGTATCATTGGCACCTAAGAAGACGTACTTGAGAGTGTCAGGGAGGGGTTTCAACTCAAGGTTGAGGGCTTGTATGGTTGAGGGTTTCATAATAGATGTCCTCATCTCAGGTAGCAGATCTACCTTAGGCAGAGATGATGGGGGAAGAGACTCAGCAGAAACACCCAACAAGTCCTCAAGTTCTAGTATATCACCTTTACATTCCTCTAGGAGATGGGAATGCTCATTTAGCATAACATGCTAAAGGGGGTCATCACATAACATTGTAGGGGTTGCCTCTTCAATCAAGTCATCTATCACCTCAACTTGAGAACAATCCTCAAGTCTGGCTTGTTTGTAAGCATCAAACACATTAAGCCGAATTTTCCTGTTCCCAAAGCCCATTTTCAATGCCCCAGTATTGCAATTGATTGAAGCATGCGAAGTTGAAAAGAAGGGGTGGCCAAAAATGATGGAGGGTTTGGTTGCTTGTTGGAAGGGTCAGTGTCCAAAACTAAGAAGTCAATAGGAAAGAAGAAATCCTCCACTCTTATGAGGACATCTTCCAAAATTCCCTGCGGTGTCTTAAGTGATCGATCAACAACTTGAAGGATTACAGGGCTAGGCTTCAGATTGCCTCCCCCAAGTTGTTCATACACGTAGCTCGGAAGGATGTTCACCCCTGCACCCAGATCAAGTAAAGCCTCATCAATCTGTAAGTCACCAATAACCACTGAGATGTATGGGGCTCTTGGGTCCTTAAGTTTCGAGAGTGTGCCATGTTGAATAATTGAGCTAACAGAATTAGGTAGGACAACTTTTTATTGGACCTGTTTCCTAGATTGCCGCTTTTTCGTGCACAGGTCTTTTAAGAAGCGGGCATAAGACGGAATCTGCTTGGTAGCTTTAAGCAAAGGCAAGTTAATTTGCACTTGCTTGAAAGTTTCCATGATCTCATCCATCTTATCTTTGGCTCCAGATGAGCCAGCAGAAGTCTGCCCAGAGGTGGATAAGCACTCTGGAAAGGGCACTCTCGATCTCTGGGTGGAAGGGTTGTCATGTCGAGTAAGGGGTGGAACAGGGGCAACTTCTTCCGGTGAGGTGGTTTCAAGCGGAGAAGATTTGGGCAAGTCTTCTCTGGTGGGGGTGAAAGTCGGGGTGGATGGTTTTTTAGGGGGTGAGACTATAGGAGCATCGGGTTTGGAAATTTCTTTCCCACTCCTCAGAATAGTCACCTCCTGAGCATGCTCCCTAAAGACAATCCCTTTTCCTTTAGGATTCTCCTCAGCAGCACTGGGGAGCTTCCCAGTTTCCCTCTATCTAATGGCCTCAACAAGGTGTCCTATTTGTGATTTCATCTCATGTATAGCCTTGTCATGAGATTGGATGATGGCACTTTGACTTTCTTGCATAGTTTTCAACATTGCCTTCAATTCATCCATCTTAGAGGTCTTAGGTTGGGCAAAGGTTTGAGGTTGGTTCATTTGATGGTTTTGAAAGGATTGTGGCTTATAATTCCTTGAATTTGAGACATTTCCTTGTCTCCATGAAAAGTTTGGGTGGTTCCTTCATCCCTCATTATAAGTGTTGGAGAAAGGGTCATTACGAGGTCTAGGACGGAACCCTCGAGCGGCATTCAGATCTGCTTGTACAAGCTCAGGGAATTGGGAGGCCAAGTGACAATCCATAGTGGCATGTGTATTGCCTTAGCAAATTGAGCATTCGGAAGCTTGGGATGTGGAGGTGTTAGATACGAATTGACTCGGGTTCGACATAAGCCTTTCCATGTTTTGATTCAATAATTGAATCTGATAGGCTAAATTCTGGGTGTCCCTTGCCTCATTCGCCTCCAACTTTCTTTGCATGAGAGTGGGTTTTCTATCCATGTAGGTAGAATTCAAGTGGATAGAATTCTCACTCAAAGTATCAAAAAGCTTCCAAGCTTCATCCTCAGTCTTAGATAAAAAGGTTCCTGCACAGGCACCATCCACAGTTTGCCTATGCGAATCATTAAGTTCGGTGTAGAACCTTTCAACCAGTTGCCACTTAGGCACCTAGTGATGTGGGCAAAGTCTCAGCAAGTCATTAAGTGCTCCCACGCATCATGGAAAGCTTCCCCATCCTTTTGAACGAAACTCATAATTTCCCTCCTAAAATGATTGGTTTTGCTCATGGGGAAATACTTCTTCAAAAACTCCTTTAGGGCATCCCAAGTGTTAATATCATCAAGGGTGTGATACCAATACTTGGCTTTGTCCTTAAGGGAGAAGGGAAAGAGGGTCCTCATTTGAGCGTCATCAGTAACGCCCTACAGCTTCACCGTAGATCAGACTTCGGTGAATTCCTCTATATGCCTGTAAGGGTCTTCCCTAGTAGTACCATAAAAGGAGGGTAGCAAGGATATGGTACTGCTTTTGATCTCATAAGGATTGTCCTTTTCAGGTCTATGTAGTGTAAGTCCAGCTTGATTGGTTGGAATGAAATATTCCTTAAGGCTCCTTTGACCAGCCATTTCTACCCTTGGAAGGTTTCTTCTTAAGATTCTTTTAGGTTCAGGAGCAAACACAAGTTGTCTCCTAAGAGAATGCCTACCAAGCATGCACTACAAATACAATTCAAAAGGACTTGTTCGGTCTTTACAAATTTAGGCTTTTGACTTTAGTTCAAATTGTAGGTGACAAAGCAAGTTGCCCAATCAATTACGCGCCTATTGTCAACCTTCGAAATGCCTAAAAAGACCTAGTTGGAGCTTAGGTGTTCTTCCCTAAATCTCAAATGGTAGAGCAAATCCAAAGACGGAAGATCAAGGGATGCAAGTAGTCCTAAGCCTTCCTTTGAAGCTGTGCTTTCGTGGTGCTTCTCAACTACCCCAAAAAATTCATGATAGGGTATCCCCCTCTTTGGATTTACAAACCTTTGATCTTAAGTTCCGAACACTTCGGAATCCAACGGTAGGAAGGCTCTTGTCCTAGTAGTTCCCAGACTTAGGAGTGTCTAAATGTGTGTTGTTGTGCAAAAGATATAAGTGTGCATACACCGCAAAAGGATTTTGAATTTTGAATCGCACGCTACGTTTGAAAATCAAGTCCTTGATTTTTAAATGTCCCTCCTTTAATTAGTCCTTTTTCAAGAATATATGTGACCACCAATACAAATTAGGTGGTCTAAAAATTAATTCAAATGCATTTGCGTGACAGGTAGAAATGTAGAGTTAGCAATGCATACCTGATTCTAACATTCTTCATGTAATATGCAAGACAAGAATTAGATCTAGATGCTGCTCATTCAGTCCTAAATGATTCGACCTAAGGGCAGGTAGCTTTTAGCAGGTAGCTCGTATTTTTTTTTTTATTTTTTTTAATCTACTTATGCACAAGCAAATTAAGGGTAAACAATCCACAAAAAGAATTTTAAACCTAAATCTAAAGAAAAGGAAACAGGCTCCCAAAAATTAGCCCCAATTACTACAAGGGTGAGAAAACATAATTAAAACTTATGACACAGAGAATCTCTTATGGAGGCAGGTTCCAGATCTTCTTTGTCTTCTCCGTGTGTAGGCATCGCTCAAGGTCGACATCTTCACCCAGATGTGCCTGTCACCTCTCTCAAATTCCTCGCATAAATTCCTCGCATAGAAAAGATAATAAATGGTCAGATCACTGTGCAATGAGAAATAATCAGAAATAAAATCCGATGAAATTATTGCATCTGTTGCCTCCCCGGCAACGGTGCCATTTGATAAGATGGTTTTTGCTTTTGAATAATGTATTAAGATGATTTGTCATTGTAGGATCAAGGTGGTGGAAAATCGCTTGACAAAATAATTAAAATAAAAATTAAACCACTCACAGAAGAGCGGTCGTGTCCATAGGGAGGCAATGATGCAATAAAATCATGAATATTTTTTTTCGTATTCGTTCAATCAAGTGCGAAATCCATAGTCAAATTTGACATGAAATGCGACGAAAAGAACATACATAATAACTCAAAAGTGTAAGGGTATATGTGCAATTTTTCCTCACAGAAATATTCAAAATATACGTGATGAATCTATGTAATTTCCAATTGACATGCATTAGAGAGAGTTTGTGCACATCTTAATCCAAAACCAATGTCAAAAGATGTGAATAACAAAAGCCACAAAATTATAAGAAAGCATGAGTATGAAGTCGCAATTTCTCCATAATAAAATAATCATAAATCAAAATTCATTTTTTGTGGTAATGGTATGAAATGTAATTATTAATTGAGGTTGAAACAGAGGATTCTACCTCTCTCCTCCTCGTGCATGGGAGAGAGGATTGTTCGAAGAACTCTTTTGGACGTAGATTGGCTGGAGCGAGGTCTCCGCAATGGTGGCCGTGGCAACTTGCGAGACGGCCGGAACCGGCCTGCCAGAGGAAAGAAGTGGCAGCAATGGAGGAGGTTGCTGCTGGCCGCACGTGCTGCAGGTTCAAGGAGGGCAGCACCCGGGCACTGTAGGCGTTGCAGAAGCGCGCGGAGCGTGGGCGCGTGGAGGCACGAGCTCTGCAGGGCACACAGGTGCGTGCGGGCGTGTTGGTGGCACCGGCTGAAGGTTGGTAGGGAGGCGTGAGGTGGGGCAGTGTAGTGGGGCTGGGGTGTGGTGAAGGTGCTGCTGGAGGATTCTCTGCAAGCGCAAGGGCATGCTGGTGTGGTGAAGGTGAAGGAGTGGTGGGCAGATGGAGTGCAGTGTTGGTGTGTGCGCTGGAGGTGGGTGTGTTGGAGATGAAGGCACGGGCATTGGCGTGAGCGCTGGAGGTGGGGCGTGTGATGGTGCAGGTGTTGGTGCATGGGTTGGAGCTGCTAGTGAAGGTGCACGGTGGGTGATGGCGTGAAGCAGGAGGAATTGCAGGTACTCCTAGCGGTGTGGGCTGTCACCGCACACACCCACGGTGGTGGAGTCGCACTGCCGTGGTGGGAGGTTGGTGGTATGGATGGGTGAGAAGCAATGTTCTCTGAGCACAGTGAGGAACAAAAGGGTGGAGACCTCCCTTTGAATGGCTGCCCCTCCTCTTTTGTAGCCACGGCTATAAAGATTTGAATTTCAATACACCGTAGAATCAATGTGATGCGTAGGAGGAGGCACAGATGGAGGAGTTGCTTGCAAAGGAGAAGAATAATAAAAGAATAAAATAGTTAGGGTATTTTACACATAACTCCTTAACTTGTATGTTAATTAAAATAGTGCACCTAATTAATTAACTAATGAAATGTATGCAAACCTAGGTTAATTCTAAATGCATGAATTATGCACTTAAGCTAAAAATATGAATTAATTTATTTACATCCTAATGTATGCTATCTAAATGTTAAAATTAACTTAATGTCTAGACATTTAGATACTTAAATAGCCCACAAATATGAGCTAATCATCACCCGTTCGACTCTGGCACAGAGCACATTTCCTTCTCGCGTGAAAGCGCAATTTGGGCCATCCGATCAAGCCTCGACAGTTCAGATGAAGCGATCGGCTAGACGCGTGGTTCGACGCACCTTCGGATGCTCGATCTCACATGCAGAAGAAGGTGCGAGCGACATGAAGTTTAAGAGATCGGACGACTTCGAGCCATTGTACGTCCGAAGATGTTTTGTGTGCAGAAGGAGAAGAGGCCCGCATGGTGTGCGCACACGTCATCCACGTCAGGTCTTCAGTGACGAATAAATCCGTCACTAAAGACCTGATATTAATGTTTTTGAATTTGTAATGTCCAAATTACCCCCAATCCTTGCAACTATAAAAGGAAACCCCTACCCTATGAAATTCTCATCCCTTCATCTCTTCTCTCACCCCCTCCAAAGCTCTAAGAGCTTGTCCCAAACCCAGGATGCTCCATTAGAGTTAAAATTAGAAAATTTCCACCTCCCCCCTTCACGGAGCATCGTGCGGTTGTCCTCTTACTCTATTCAGGAAGTGGATCCTGCGACGAAGACGATGCCCTGCCTCGCCCTTGGTTCTTCCCGCTTCGTTCTCCTTCTTCCTGCTTTGTCCTCCATCTTCTAGGCATCGCCCTATCCGGCTCGTCCTCCAAGCAGCCGTCAAGGAGGATAACTTCTCTGTATCTTCTCTTTTAGTGCTTTCTAGTATAGATTTCCCACTTTCTAGTGTAGATTTCCTACTTTCTAGTGTAGTGAGTAGTTGTAATTGTAATGAACATTAGTTTATGGTAATGAAATCCTTGTTTATTCTACCTCTTTTTTCTCTTTATTTCTAATATTCTCTCTCTGTCTTCTATTCTTTATTCTTTAAGTAGATAGCTAATTTAGATTCAATTTGATTGGCTAATTTGCTTCGTGACAATTAAACAAATGCGATTTTGAATAAAACATCCGCCTCCCTGTGTTCGACCCGGAATTCTTAGAGTTTTGGTATAAATTTATCTGTTGACGGATTTCTTCTCAAATTATACTACAACGACAGGTTTTTCAAAATCCAATCCTTTTTGCATAGTTTTCTGCTTCAACATTTTGGCACTATTGCCGGGGAGGCGACACTCTTTGATTTTTCATTTTTTCCTGCCTTATCTCTTACCTCACTTCTCCTCTCTTATTATGATTGCAGGTACTCTCACGACATGAGTAAATGCGGTAGATTGGAGTAAAGTGCTGTTGAAGGGTTTGTAAGTTTACCCCTACCTCCCCACCCACTAGATTTCATTCCATCACTTAATAACATAAACCCTAATTAATCTAGGAGTTCTCTTAAATCCTAAGGTTAGTTTTGATTGTTTGGTTGTCACCTCTACCTACCTCACCCTCCACATATAAAAGAAAAATAAAAAAATCTCATAGAGGTACACAACCTCTTCTGATTTTCAAACTCAACCGGTAAACTGATCTTTGGAATCGGTACCAACACCCAAACACAATTGAGTAGAAATCAGATTAGGTAATCACTTGTGTGCCTAACTAAGTGGTGCATCAGGCCAATTGTTTGAGTTGTTTGGGCTGCACCACTTCAATTAAAACCAACTCATCAAGTAGCTACCAAATAGGTTCAACTTCTAGGGATTTATCAGGCACTTTACATTCTTTTAAAGCTTTAAAGGAAAACATCTTCACTTGTGCTTTCAAAACCTGGTATGTCAACTGAACTTGATTGAATACACCTAAAGTTGAATCCTAAAAGTACTAAGCAAGATTTAAAGTCTAAAATTCACCACATCCAAAAATAATCTTGCTTGAAAATCATTGGTTGTGCATGCACACACATCAATCAATCATTAAGGGCACAACCTAGATAAAGGACCCATAACATTCCAAAGCACATTCAAACCTAACCCTAATTAAAACAGAGTAGACGTTGGCCCTAAGGATTGGACTCGCTCTTTGGAGCCCAGATCAAGATTATTTTCGATTAGTTTGTTTCTACTGTTCAATATGATGTCTAGCTAGGGGAGCAAAATTAAACGATCGTGGCTGGGGGTTACACTAGGAACTGGAGGTGCAAGCCAAAGGAAGAACCTTCTCCCCAGTCCCTCCCTTTAACTGGTTGGATTGACCGGAAAGTAGATTAAATCATTTCTTTATCTCAAGATGGGTTCTGGGAGTTTGTAGGTCTTTAGGCTAGCCCACTTAAGGATAGGTTTGTTTGTTTGTATTGTAGGGCACCTTTCTTCCTCCCATTCTGTCATGGATCCTTCCACATTCTACACTCATTCCCGTCCTCCTAATACATCTTATTCCCAAAATGATTATTATTCCAACCAGACTTATTCTCATCCATCTTCTAGTTGGGATAATCCTGATTGGGGATACAGTTCTGGACCTCCGTGTTTAGAGTCTAACCCTGGACACCATAATCTTAATTCTTATCCTTCTCCAAGCTACATCGATTATAGATCACTGCCCTCATTTGGATAACCTAATATGATCTACAATCAAGAAGGATACACTGATCCTTACCCCTCCCTAGAATACACTGCCTTTAGGTCATCACCACCTTATGAGTAACCTGAAATGACCTATTATCAGGGAGGGTATCATGATCCTCAATTCGTTAACTCCCCTGCACTGAACCCAAACCCACCCCACCTTGAACCAAACCATGTGGTTAAGGTTAACCAGGTCCAAGAAAAGGTGTTGGCTAACTTGAGGAATACCATACAATCTTTGGAAGCTCAGCCAACACCTTGCACTGAAGAATTGGAGCCCCTGATTGAAATGATTGATGATCTGAACAAGTATTTGTTGGATTGGCTCCAAGATGTTAAGGATAAAGGCCCGGGTGAGTTTTTACTTGGGAAATTATTGAAATTGAGGATGAAATTTGTGGTTGCTTTAGTTCAATCTTGGGATGATTCCCAGGATGAACCCCCTTCAGGAGAGCCAATGTTAGAACCTGCTCAGGCACCTATTGGGGGGGACACATGTTATGAGACCGAGATTGACCAGATTTGTCTAAAGCAACCAATTAAGGATGAACTGATTTCTTCACCTAAGATACCTGAGCCGGGTTACAAGGAATCATATGTCTCCATGGATCAGAAAGTGATGGATAATTTTGAGACATACATTAATGCGGATTTAGATTTCTTTGATTCTGAAGGTGAAGAATCATTATGCGAAGTCTCACATGAGTTTACAGAACACAATTTTAGTGAGACAATTGGGCCTAAGGAATTTGATAAATCATTTGATGGCCTTGAAATTGGGGAACTTGATTCTGTTGGGGCTCGCATGGTGGATTCAGATCCTGATTTCATGAAGGATTTAATTCAAAGCCTCATTCCTTAATTACACCCCTTTGAGCTTACTGATGATTCTATTTTTTAGATCACTAGACCTAAGTCTATTCTGTTTCAGTCACATCTTTTAGACTTGGAAATTTTAGATGGGGTGATTAACATGCATGAGGTCTCAGAATTTGAAATCTTGAATGAGGAAGACAGGAGTTGGGAAATATTGATTTGGGAAGCCAATTCTGGAGGAAGTAGAAGATTGATTCTAAGGGTTCCAGTTTGTCTAAAACTCCCAACCTTCTACTAGGATCCTTACGACATATTTTCAGAGGATGTCCAACCCAAGCACACATTTATTGATTATCCTTTTGAGCTTGATTTCTCCGTAACTTGACTTTTTGGTTTTGGGTTGCATCCTCACAAATTGTAGGCTTGACCCTGCTTGCATACTGATCTTAGGTTTTGGGTAATTTTTATCCAGAACCTTAGATATACTCGACCACGGGGCATGGGTCTACATCACAATTTGGTCCACATCTGTGGACATTTGCTGGCAGGTCCTGAGGTGAATCTTTTTATTCTGATTCTGACCTGCACTTGTGAATTATTTATTTCTTCTTCTATTTATAGTGTGCCTTGTTGAAGGCACTAAATTCAGCATGTATATAGTTCTTTTCATCTCGGAGCGGATCCGTTATTCATGCAATTTAGGTGCTTTCTACTTTACTCCACTCTGTTTCATGTCTTTTTAATACAATGAGGACATTGCATTAGATAGGCATGGGGGCGTGGATATTCATCACTGAATTATTTTGTCAGCTTCATAGATTCTTTTTATTTATTTATTTCAAAAAATGATTTTTTTTTGAATTAGGAAAGAATAATAGGGCATTAGGAATTTTCAACCTTAGGGAATAATATAGTAGGATCTAAACATTTAGACCCTTCAGGTCTTCAGGCTTAATCAGCCCAGGTGTCCACTAAAATGTGGATTTTCTTATTGAGTCCTCGCCATTCTAAATTCCAGTTCAATTTGGTTAAATAAGTTAGGGTGATAAGTACACGACTTATCAACCCACCCTCTGATTTGAGGGAACTTTAAGTCTAAGCATCTAGACACTATTCGCACTGACTTGTTGTTCGACGATTTTAACGGAAATTAGGTAGCTAATGAACCTTCTAAGGTGGTATGGTTGGCAAGTTATCATGGATAACAGCCCATTAGTAGGTAGTCCAGAGCTCAGCCACTGGACAATTCTTTTCCTGCTGCCTTTAGGTAAATCTTAGACCAGGGAAGCCACTTACTTAAAGAAAGAAAAGAAAAAGAAAGTCCAAAATGAAAAGAAAAAGAAAAAGAAAAGGAGAAAAGAAAAAAAGGAACAAAAGAAATAAGCCACACTTCACCGCACGAGTATGGCTGGCAAGTTATCGTGGGTAACAACCCATTGGTAGGTTGTCCAGATCCCAGCTCAAGAAATGCACGTTTAATTCCTAAACACTTAGGAAGAAGTAGAGAAGTAGAATAAGTCGGGGAGATATACACTGGGTTCGCCCTTGTGTTTACTCGATAAAAATAAAAGTAGGGAGAAAGCTACCGGTCATATAGATACACCTTTAGGCAGAATTCTTTTTAAGGTCACCTAGGGGAGTAGAAACCCGAAGTTTGTTCTAATTGCCGATCAACGAGTCTATCACATTCACAAAAAGATGCTTAGAACTTAGGGTTCTCATCAAGTCTTGGGTGGGTTGAGTGGCCGTAGAAAGTCGCTCTGAAACTCTACACTCAAAAATCCAAAAAAAAAAAATTAGAAAAGAAGAAAAAGAGAAAAAGAGGTCCTTCTTTGAATAAGGTGAGGGCTTAAGGCGTTCTATATTTTGGTAGATACTCGAGCGTTGTTGTGCCTTTTAAGTTTAGGTCCTAAGTAAAAATTTCTTAATGTTGAAAATGACTTTTGCCTGAGTAATCTAATCCTAATTCTTTTATAAATAGCATGTAGTTTTTGCTAGGGAATAGCAAAAGATAGGCACAGGGGTGTGATGTGCATACATCTAAATAGCCAAAAATGTCTATTAATGCATGTTCTTAGTATCATATTAGCATCATGCATTATAAATATTACATAACATGCATAATCATGCATTTAGGTCAAATTGTACAAATTGTATAGTAACTGCCTCCTTTTATGGCCAGGGATAGGGCGACTTTTAATCGGGGCTTTAGACGGAAGATCCAATCGTACGGATCTAATCAGGGTGACGATTGGAGTCCAACGACTCCAAGATTACTTTGATCGGACATCCGAAGCACCAGATATAGTTCGAGGAAGCTCAGAAATCAAGGGCCAATATGGTGTTAATCCACACCTTAGATGACAGATCCGACCGCATGAATGGGTTCGGATCGACGATCGCAGCTTAACGGCACGAAAATTTGTCCAATTCGATATCCATGGCACCATCTACAATTCAATGAAAACGAACGGCCATGATGGCACCACGTGGCACCATCATAGTCTCTCAGCACTGGTCGTAGCTCTTCTTCTTCGCCAGCTCGAGGAATCTCCATTGTTGGATGCTCATCCAACGGCTGAGAACTTGCCACGTCGTCTCACTCTCTCTCCTTTGGCACCTCTCCTCATGTGAAGGCTTAAGCAACGAAAGATCTCGGTCGTTGGATGAAGATCCAACAACCAAGATTGGCTGAATGCTAAAACAAAAATTTGATTGAGAGAGCCTTGTAGCCAGCAGTTGAGCCGCTACAGGGCAAGAGGTCATCCGTTTGACTCTGGTGCAGCATACATATCCTTCGCGTGCGAGAGTGCACTTTGGGCCATCCGATCAAGCATCGATGGTTCAGATGAAGCGATCGGTCAGACACGCGTCTCTCAGCACTGGTCGTAGCTCTTCTTCTTCGCCAGCTCGAGGAATCTCCATTGTTGGATGCTCATCCAACGGCTGAGAACTTGCCAAGTCGTCTCACTCTCTCTCCTTTGGCACCTCTCCTCATGTGAAGGCTTAAGCAACGAAAGATCTCGGTCGTTGGATGAAGATCCAACAGCCAAGATTGGCTGAATGCTAAAACAAAAATTTGATTGAGAGAGCCTTGTAGCCAGCAGTTGAGGCGCTACAGGGCAAGAGGTCATCCGTTTGACTCTGGTGCAGCATACATATCCTTCGCGTGCGAGAGTGCACTTTGGGCCATCCGATCAAGCATCTATGGTTCAGATGAAGCGATCGGTCAGACACGTGATTTGAAGCACCTTCAGATGCTCGATCTCACATGCAGAAGAAGGCATGGGCGAGATGAAGTTTAAGCCGTCCGATCTCTTGATCGGACGGTTGAGAGCCATTATACGTCCGAAGACGTTTTGTGCATAGAAGAAGAGGCGGGTGCGGCGCGTGCACATGTCGCCCACGTCGGGTCTTTAGTGACGAATAAATCCGTCACTAAAGAACTGATATTAATGTTTTTGAATTTGTAATGACCAAATTACCCCCAATCCTTGCAACTATAAATGGAGACCCCTACCCTACGAAATTCTCATCCCTTCCTCTCTTCTCTTACCCCCTCCAAAGCTCTAAGAGCTTGTCCCAAACCTGGGATGCTCCATTGGAGTTAAAATTAGAATTTTTCTACCTTCTCTCCCCTTCGTGGAACATCCCGCGGTTGTCCTCTCACTCCATTTGGGAAGTGGATCCTGCGACGACGACGATGCCCTGCCTCACCGCTGGTTCTTCCCGCTTCATTCTCCTTACGCTTCGTTCTCCATCTTCTAGGCGTCGCCCCGTCCTGCTCGTCCTCCAAGCAGCCGTCGGGGAGGATAACTTCTCTCTATCTTCTCTTTTAATGCTATCTAGTATAGATTTCCTACTTTCTAGTGTAGTGAGTAGTTGTAATTGTAATGAACATTAGTTTGTGGTAATGAAATCTATGCTTATTCTACCTTTGTTTTCTCTTTATTTGTAATATTCTCTCTCTGTCTTCTATTCTTTATTTTTTAAGTAGATAGCTAATTTAGATTCAATTTGATTAGCTAATTTGCTCTGTGACAATTAAACAAACGCGATTTTGAATCAAACTTCTGCCTCCCTGAGTTCGGTCCAGAATTCTTAGAGTTTTGGGATAAATTTATCTGTTAACGGATTTCTTCGCAAATCATACTACGACGATAGGTTTTTCAAAACTCAATCCTTTTTACGTAGTTTTCTGCTTCAACAATGACTTATGATATTTACTTGAGGAAGTAAAGAATTTATCTGAATCACGGAATTTCAAGGAACTTGATCAAATTGATGAGAAACACGAAGATATTCAGTCAGAAGATGTAGTTCAAGACAAACCCAATTGTGGTCAAACTTGTAATCCTACTAATCATAATATGGCTCGATTTTGACACTTAGAAATTCATAAAAGCCATAAAACTAAAAATGAAAGAATTTGAGGCTGTGATTAATCTAGATTCCGATCTTAAACCCCCTGGGGAAATGATTATGAGGGATAACAAATTTTTGCCCATTGCATTTGAAGACTTATATCATGAATTAAGACAGGATTTGGGCTACTCGTATGAGATTTTTAAATACTCTAGGGATGAGCTTAAGAATTCTGATTTGGATATCCAGTATGATTTGGGTGAATCTGGAACTGTTGATATGGACCACTAGATTTTATTTGACTCACCTACTCTACATCCATCCACACCTGACTTGACTTACGAAGTGGTTCCTTATACCATTTCAGAGTAGACCACTCGGGTTCCTCCTTTCATTTCCCATCACTTTCATGACCCGTATGATTTATTCCCCACTGGCCACTCTTTATCCACTTTATTTGCCTTACTTATGCACCACTTCTTAGAGTTGCCACTATCTACTTTCCACTTTGGCACCCACACTTATTTTTCTCTCTTTTATAGCACCTGGTTGTAAATAATTCCAAGGCCATTTATTTTATTTTTTCGACCTTTTGGGCTTGGTATTCACCATCAGCTGATCCGCATATGTGGATCACTAATTCTTGGGCTGCATGACCATATTTTCATATTAATCTTGACTCAATCATTAATTTGATCATTCATTTATTTTTGGGTTTAGGTCTGACAAATGATATTAAACTTAGCACTGGTTGGGAGGCAACCTAGTATTTTGTATAAGTATTTTTCAGTTTTGTTTGTCCAAGCTGATTGGGATTAACAAGCTCAATAAGGTGATATCCCCTCCTTTTGGTTATTACATTTTGATTTTCCTACATACATTTCAATGAGAACATTGTAATGAATAGGCATGGGGGGGTGGACATTGCATGTCTTTTTTTATGTTAAAACTTATAAATAGCCTTAAAAAAAAATCATTTATACTTATTGCATTCATGCATAGAGTATTTTTATTGAGTATTTGCTTATGGAATTGTTTCTTAGTTTAGAATTTAGTACAATTATTCCACTTGCACGTAGACTTTGCAATGGATCATTTATGAAAACTAATAGACATT
Organism: Thalassia testudinum; assembly: GCA_037157565.1. Lineage (NCBI taxonomy): Eukaryota > Viridiplantae > Streptophyta > Magnoliopsida > Alismatales > Hydrocharitaceae > Thalassia > Thalassia testudinum. Next base: position 176,203,097 of record JAZHRO010000031.1, read on the forward strand.
TTTTGTTTGTCGAGGAGAAGCATTGCTTCTTTTCTTGAATCCTTGAACAGTGGTTAGGGAGTCTGGAAAGCTGTCTTTCAGCAGATCCACCAAACATTTGTGAGGTGAGAGTAGAGTGTCTACTGGTGCTCTAAGTCTAGTGCAAGGACTCTTAGTTTTTGGATAATTGGATAATGACTTTCAAAGTTAGGCATAGTTTTTCGCTCTCAGTTCCTACGTGCAAATTTTCTGTGAGAATTCTTAAGAGCCACCAAATAAGGCAAATACGCAAAGATTGAGTTCTAATAAAACAAGGACTAAGGTGGATGGTTACGACAGTCCTTTACAGATTCCTTGGCCGAAAGAGGGTATTAATGTTAAGGTCAGAAAATATGCCATCCTATCCATTCCTTTTTCGGTGCCGAGATTAGGCACTTCCACCAAATAAGTCACCTGATATCGTCTTGAATATCACCAATCCTCAATAATGCCTTGTGAATAAAATTTGCATGTGTTGTGTCACGTTGAATTGATAAATGAAAAAAAAACAAAAAAAAAAGAAAAAAAATATATATGTATGAAAAAAAAGAAGAAAAAGAAACAAAAAAGGGAAAAGTGAAAAGGTCTGAAAAAAAAAGTGTTGAGTTCATAGTTGTGTTTATTTCATTACATTTAGGCAACAACACCCACTCCCTTTGTGATCCACCAAATATGGCCCTGACCTACTTTTTTTGTATTTTTGACCACCTGAATACAAGCTGAGGAATTTTAACTTAGTTATAGGGTTATCAGAACTTTAATTGAAGTGTTAATGTCATTTGAGGCTACCAAATATTTAATATATTTACAAAATATGGTGAGATTGTGGGCTCAAAAAGAAAAGAAAAAAAAAGAGAGAAAAAAGAAAGAGAGTGAGTGAAAAGGAACTAAAAGAGAGAACAGTTTTGAGCCTCTCTCTAGGTTGATTTGTTTGATAGTCTAGAGATCTAGAGTCTATAGCACTAGGCTACATGTAGCACCAGATGAGTGTGAGCCACCAAATATAAAACCATTTGACTCAGACGTCTTCTACCTAAGCCAAAAAGCCGAGGTAGAAATTTCAAATTATTTGTATCCCTGAGGGAAGAAGTTTGCTTATCTTGATAAAATTTTTACCAAGGGTCAAGTACAAACTTTAAGTGTGTGTTGGCTTCTCACTTGGATCCGTTACTTAGGCTACTATCACATCATTTTCACATTTGTTTAGATTTCTAAATTTTTGGAAGAAGACAAGAAGAAATGTTTTGTCAAATCCTTGATAAAAAGGAATAAGTAGTCCTTTAGGGGTCGAGTTGTAATTAGCCTAGAACATACACCTTGCATTCATTTTTCATATGAATTTTGCTAAGGGACTAGCAAAAGATAGGCATGAGGGCATGATAACAGTCTAATCTATTACCCTAATTGCCTTATTCTAGGGTTAGCTCCTTAATAAAATCATGCATTTAAATTGTAAATGTTGCATTTAGAGCATGCATGCATATTCTGTGCATTGTGTTTAGTTTAGACCTAATTATCTAATTTTAGTCTTTTGTGAATAATGTAGGTTAAGGACTTGGAATAAGCGGGAGCATTAAGCTGAATAGGAAAAGAAGCTGTAGCAGAATTAGGACCTGGTTGAAGATCAAGATTTGATTAAGGAAGAAATGAAAATCCAAGTAAAGAAGAAGAGAGAGAGGGACTAGGATAACCTAACCCTATCGTTAGAACCCTAGGATACCCTTATCCCATCTCCTACCCTTAGGTCAGCTCAAACTGAATAAGTGAGCTCAAAAACCAAAATCATGGATAATACTATCCATGATCTTGACCCTTTATCCATAGAGTTGTTCTACTATCCAAGAACCAATCCAACCTACCTTAGCTCCAATCCTTAAACCAAGAACCTAGTTAGGTCCATAAGCTCACTTAATTGACTTAGTATAAGTCAATTGGGTTCATGGAACCTATTTGGACCCAACCCTCTAGACTTAGGGTCAACCTAGCCCAATTAGGAACCTATTCTCACAACTTATGTCTATCCTTAACCCTACCTACATAAGACCCACGAAAATCCTAGCCTAATCATCCTAAGTTGGTGCCAACTTAAGAAGATTTTATACCTTAGTGGTTGGTCAAGAGATAAGATGTTATCTCTTGGCAAGATTTTATCCCTTGGTAGCCACCCACCTAGGTTTCCAATTTTTAGAAAGCCCTTATTGATGTGCATACATCTGATTAACCTAAAATGTCTATTAATGCATGTTCTTAGTGTCACATTAGCATCATACATTGTAAATAGTGCATAACATGCATAATCATGCATTTAGATTAAGTTGTATAAATTGTACAGTAATTGTCTCCTTTTTATGGTCAGGGACAGGGCGACTTTTTATCGGGGCCTCGGATTGAAGATCTAACCGTACGGATCTGATCAGAGCGACGATTGGAGTTCAACGACTCCAAGATCGCCCTAATTGGACATTCGTAGCACCAGATAGAGACCGACGAACGCTAAAGATCAAGGGCCAAGATGGTGTTAATATGCACCTCAGATGACAAATCTAACTGCACGGATGGATTCGGATCGACAATCGCAGCCTAACGGCATAAAAATCAATCCAATCTGACACCCATGGCACCGTCTATAATACTCAAAAGATGGACGGCCAAGATGGCGCCATGTGGCACCATCTCAGCCGCCCAATTGGCCCCAAGGACCCGTTTCTACCTTTCCTCTTCATTTGATCGACGCTTCTCCACGTTGGATGCCCATCCAATGGCTGCAGACCTGCACGCTCAAACTCACCGCGCGTCTCAATGCCATGCATAGCACGTTGGTTAGTGCCCTTCTCGAGAAGAGCGGGCGCATGTTTGAATCCGCCCGGTCGCCAAATAAGTGCAAGCGGGTGTGGGCGGGCGAGTGAGCGGAGCTGCGCGATGAGGATCGGACGGCGATGAGAGAATGATAGCGCCCACACGCGATTAGACGCGTGTCCCTTACGCGTGATCTCTTAATCGGACGGCTGTGAGCGCGCGAACGTGCGCGTGCATTGAAGGATGCGGAGGCGAGGTGGTGCTCGAGCACCTGAATGTGGGCATAGGTCGCGCACCGCACGCACCTCTTCCTCTTTTGGCTCCCTCAACTCTCTTGCACATTCAAAGGCTCCCAGCCGTCCGATCAAGAGATCGGACGGCTTAAAAAGCATGGGCCCTCTCCTCTTTAGCGCCTTTAATGCATGTGCATTTGATCGTGTGTTTGGAGCGGCGTGCCATCGCAGGTGGGCATTGGACGCATTGAGATAGCGCCATGTTGCACCTTTCAGAGCCGCTCAATGAAGATCGTGTGGCTGAATTTAGCGATGCCACCTCGCTCTCTTGATTTGGAGGCCAAGTGCGATTCGAACCGGCGCCTTCTAGAGCTTGTAGAGCGCTGGACCAACGCGCCAAGGAACCTTCTTTGTCTCGCTTAGGAATTAGGCATGCACGATCTACGGCCGTTGGATGGAGATCCAATGGCCCAAATTGTCCATGCCTTTGCCTTCAGAAGTTGAATGGAGGGGGGGGTGGCTGGGTGCGGATGGTTGGGATGGTGCCACGGGTGGCTGGGTGCGGATGGTTGGGATGGTGCCACGTGGCACCATCCTGACTGTCCATCTTCTTTGTGTTGTAGATGGTGCCACGGATGTCGGATTGGATCGATTTTTGCGTCGTTAGGCTGCGATCATCGATCCGAACCCATTTGTGTGATCGGATTTATCGTCTGAAAGGCAAATTCACACCATCATGGCACTTGATCATTAGTGTTCCTCAGTCTCTATCTGGTGCTACGGATGTTCGATCAGGGCGATCTTGGAGTCGTTGAACTCCAATCGTCGCCCTAATTAGATCCGTATGGTTGGATCTTTGATCTGAGGCCTTGATTAACAAGTTGCCCTGTCCCTACCCATAAAAGGAGACAATTACTATACAATTTATACAACTTGACCTAAATGCATGATTATGCATTTTTTGCAATATTTACAATGTATGATGCTAATATGGTACTAAGAATATGCATTAATAGACATTTTAGGTTAATTAGATGTATGCACATCAAAAGCCAAACTTAGATGGGTTGAGTGGTTGGTCCAATGGAAAGGGAGGGGGAGAAATCAATGTGATGCAGGGTGGGTGATGTTAGTGTGGTTATTTTTGGTGGTAAATTAGGAAGATTAAAAGAATAAAAATCAAACCCTAGTTGATCTGAAATGTCTTGTACCACAAAATCATATTTGAAATATGAATCAATAGAATTTGGATCAATAGTGGTGAAAGCAGAGTAGGAGTTGATCAACATAAATTTCTTAGTTACTGCTTCCATTTTATTATTAGCATCCTCAAAAAATTCATAATCAATGGACTTCTTGGAAGCTTGGAAAATATCTAATAAAATAGTCTGGTAACTGTAACTTATATCCATTTTTCTAGAAGGATAATTGATATTAGCTTATGCAGTAATCAGAAAAGGTCTTCCAAGGATGACTAGTACCTCTATGTCAAGGACCAAAAAATCAACAAGAAATGGACAATTCCGAGTCATGACAATAATATCCTCGAAAACTCCCTATGGTTTAATGGTAAATCGGTCTGGCAATTGAAATTGAACCTTAATAGGTTTTAATTCACCAAATAGAAATTCCTTGAATAAGACCAGGGGAATGAGATCATTAGAAGTACCTAAGTCGAGAGGGGCACGATGAAAGGTGGTGTCATTGATGACAACCGAAATGAGTGGTGCACTCGAGTCCTTTTTCATGAGAGGTAGCTTGCTCTATACAACTGAGCTCACTGTCTCGGAAAGGACAACCCATCCTAGAATCTGGTCCTGCCACTTTGAAGTACACCTGGGGTGGCATCTAGATGGGGGATGCTAGTCTCAACTTGCCAGAGTAAGTCCAAAAGATCTTGGTGAGAAGGCTCTGATTTGTTTGTAGAAGGATTGGATTGCAGTGCTTGAGGGCGAGAATTAGGATTTGAGTCTTGTGTTTTTGGTGTGTCTTTTTCTTCTTCGTGATTGTGGTTAGGAGAGTCAATTTTCATAGGTTGAGAGTGGGTTTCATCAATTTGATTCGAAGGCCCTAAATCAGTGGTGGTTTTCCCACTCCTCAATGTATCTGCATATGCAGTTTGGTTATCATTGGGAGGAGGTGGGGGGCCTATTGTTGATAGAAACCTAGTTGGTGCTGAGGTATCAGGTTAATGGAAGGCTGATTTGTGCGGTTCTGATTTTGATTTCCACCCGTGTGTTGGTTCCTTTGATTGACAGGGTTTGGTGTAGGCTAGGATGGTGAATGTCCTGCAGGTCTTTAGGTTGGAGTAACCACAACTTGATCATGGAGATTGTTAATAATGGGTTATTTTCATCATTTTGCTTTGCAGTTCCTGCAAGGTTTTTTTCACCTGGGCATTGATGTATTCTTGAGACGACCCAGAATGATAACAAGTCTAATTTGAACCATACCCTCCAAATGGGTTTTGTTGTTGGAGAGGAAATGGATTGGTCCAGGAGTGAGTTGAATAATTCCTCCAATTAGAGGAATTTTTAAATTTCTCCTGGTGGGTGGAGATTTTTAAGTGGGGTGATGATTTGGATATGTGCAATTTCCTGTTGAACCATAAAAAGCCTCAGAATATTGATTATACTTAGCATGGGCAGTGTTTAGATTATGCAAATTTTCTCTATTTGGGGTGTTAGATGTGGAACTCGTGGAGCTTGAGTATGTTTGGTAGGTCTCCCTTGGTTGGCTAGGTTTGTTATATCCCAAGTGAACTATTGTTGATTAGCTTGTAGCTAAGCCATCATGTAGTAGAAAGGTAAGGGGGCTTGATTAGTGATTGCACAGCAATTATGCAACCTAAATCACCTAAATTAAGTTATATTCTAGTATAACTTAGGAACAATGCATGCATAAGTGTCGTAATTCACTTAATAGTTAGTTTGTTAGCTACACAGATAATATTGTCATTTTATGCACTAAATGAGAGATGAAATTAATTACAGATGAACCGAAGCCACGGATGATAGATCAGACCATATGGATCTGACTAGGACGACGGTGGGAGTCCAATGCTTCCGGAATCATCTTGATCATACAACTATAACATCTTATGTAGTCTATAGAAGAACAAAGGCCAGGGAGCAAGATGACAAAAATCTAAACCTCAGATGAAAAATCCAACCGCATGGATGGATCCAGATCAACGATCGCAGTCCAACGACGCAAAAATCATCTCAATCGGAGGTCTACATCACCATTTACAAAGAAGAGGAGATGGACGACCATAATGATGTCACGTGGCGCCATCGCAGGCACCCAACATCGCCCCCAACTTCTGAAGGTGCCTTCCTCGTGCATTGTAGGCTGTTGGATCTTCATCCAACGGCCACAATATAGCCATGTAGCCCTGCCCCCACCCCTCATCAATTGAGAAGAGATCTCAACCGTTGGATCTTCATCTAGTGGCTGAGAGCAGTCGTGAAAAGAATGGAAATGCTCCCATCCGCATGCATAGCGCAGTGGAGATTACACTCGTTCAAGAACCAGTGACGCGAGTTAAAGACTCAATCCGTGCAAATTCAGGAGAGGCAATGGGTGTAAGCAATAATGAATGTCAGATCAGAGTTGGAGGGCAAGGATGTACCCACGTGTCGCGATCGAAGCACTCCGCGGCTACACGTGCGATCCAACGTGCGCATAACGAGCTTCGTACCAGTCTCCAGCCTCTCTCTTCCTCTGCAACTCCTCTCTGCAATTCATCCCGACACTCTAGATCTGAAGTGCTATCGCACTTCGTACAAGCATCCCACAAGTGGCGTCGTCATCTGTCTACCTTCTATCTCTCTTTCTCTCCCTCTCTCTTTATCTATCTACCTTTTAGTATAGCACTTTCTACTTTGAAAAACTATTTATGCAAGCAATAAAATTTTGATCTTTTGGATATCTTATCTATACATATATACATATATATATATCTGTTTAGAATGAGTTTTATTGAAAAGCTTCTGCATGAAATCGTGATTTCCTCCCTGAGAACGACTTGGTACTCACCGATTTTTATAAATTCATTTGTTCCGTCACGATTCGCACTGCAATGATAAGATCGTATGTTTCTAACGCGTGTAGTGGTGACGAAGAAGTTGGCGCCAATACTGAGGAGACAACAGACATTTTTGAAGATTTTTGGTGCTTATTCGAAATCTCTAACTTGCTATTTTTTTTGTATGTGTAGGAAACAAGGAAATCTGAACTAGACACGACAACGGAAAAATTACGGGTTTGAATCTTAGGTAAGTATTCGTAGTTAGATTAGTTAGATTTAGAAAAAAAAATCCAAAAAAATTAGGTGTTTGCTTGAACCTTAGGATTAGTTAGAATTTGCTTGATTATTAAAAAAAAAAGTCTCTTGATTTTCAGGCTAAAATAAAGTCTTATCTTCAAAATTTAATTCCAAAAGATCTGCACATCCAAAAATTCTCAAATTTTTACAGGACGTGAGTTTTGAAGTTAGGAACAATATATCAAAATTTTGTATGAATCAGAGTAATAAAAAATTTAAAAATTTACGTACTGATCTATTATCAAAACAGTTATTGTTCCTAATTTTCTGGAGTTAAAAATATCATAGGAAGTTTTATACAACTATGATTGACGTGAAATTTGTGGCACTGAATTTTTGAGAAAGACAAGAATTTGGAAAAAATATGAAAAAAATATTTCTTGCACGTTTGATTGCATGAATTGTTCAAACGAACTGAGGGTCAAAACATACTACAAAACCCCCAGTACACTTTAAATCTAAAAAAAAAATAGAAAATGTGCATTAAAATTCTTGAAAAAAATATTTTCTAAGTTCCTAGTTAGTGGTGCAATAGGACCAACTGATTTCATTGCTTGGGTCTCACCACTCATCTGATTTTTGGGATTAAAAAGGGCCATCTAGAACTATCTGTGCTTAGGGTTTCACATTAAGGGTAGTGCACACCTGCATTTCCATACTTAAAGGAAATATATCAAACATTTGGGATTTGCAAAACTCTTGTGTGCATTATCAGTACCTTGATTAAAGATATTAACTCAAGTGAATCCTAAAATGCATTAATACAAGCATTTGAATCTTAAAATTCACTTCATCATAGAAAAATTGCATGTGAGCCCTTTTGCCTAGCACTTCACACATCTGAAATCAATTTTAAGGGCAAACACCCCCCTAACGCCCATCATATTCCAAGAGCACCTTAAATCCAAGGCTAAAATTGAGTAGACGTGCCCTAGGTAGGATTATTAGGCTTGAGGAATTGAAATTAGATTGGGCTAATGTCAAGGCCATGTCTACTTGGACCCACTAGTGACAAGAAAGGTAGGTGTGGTAACCGCGTTAACCCTTGGTGGTGTCCCGCCGTGTGGGGTGTCCTATGGGGTCTCATCCTTCTGGCCAGCCAAGTAATTCAAGGGTTGATCTAACCCAGTCATGTTCTGGGGAACTAGGATTAAGTATATCTAGGGTTTACATTCTAAGGTCTAGTTTGATTGCTTGAATTGTCAGAGTGGGGATTCTGTCATTTGTTTTCTCTCACCCATCTATTAGCTTTCTTTTGGAACATGGATGCTAAATGGTCTTTGAACCCTGATTTGGTACCACCTTTAGAGAGTAAACTAAGGAGAAGACCCAATTTTTTTGAATACATTCCAATGGCTAATTGCCATAAAGAAGAATTGATTGAGGAGGAAACCATGGACCTATACTCTTTTGCCTCACACTATTCCTCCTTTTCTCCCTATCCCGACCCTTCCCTTACTTCAACTTCTTTAGGATGGGAGAACTCTCCTCAACACTCAGGACTTGATTCCCTTGCCTACACCTCATATTCCCCGAGTATAGCTAGGCCTACCTCGAATTCCACACGAATTTGTGGATATTAAGGATCTCTACAATCTTAAGAGACACTCTCCATGTAGGACCAGCACCTAATTGGAATGACCAACTATCTTGATCGGTTCAACCAGACTCATCTCTCCCCAGATTAGGGATATGCCTCAGAATCCCAATACGTAGAATATCAATCCTATCCTTGAAATCATTTTGCAAATTGTCCCAATTCCACCTAAACAACTTCACCTTCTTATTGGGATAACCCTACACCACCCAACCAAGGGTATTATTCTTACCCTTGGAATTAAAATGATAGATATTCTGATTTGACTGAGGTTAGAATTTTTGAAAATTATTATCCTCAACCTGCTCAAATCCCTGACCATGACGGTGATCCTGAGATCACCCAATTACTCCAAGTAGTCCAGGAGATGAGAGAAGCTAATAAAAGAAATACAGATAACCTGACAAAATAGCTCAATAGAATCTAGGAAGCACAAGGTGATAACCTGGTTGGAGTATGCCACAAGTTGGTTGTAAGCCACTCAAGGTTGAGGATCCAACCTTAAGTATGACATCTTATCCAATCTCAACCTCTACATACACAGAGCCCACCCACTAGCCTTGTGATTATGCAGAACGGATCCTACTTAGGCTTACAGCTGAATTAATAAATAATTTTGATATCCCAAAAACTAACTTTGAGGAGGAAGGCTCACTTGAGGAATTATATCTTGATTTAGGTCCTGAATTGCAACCATTCTATTTTGAGGAGCCAATCCATGGTGGACTGGAGTATGAGTCTTTTATGTTTAAAGACACACAATTGGACTACATGGATGATTTGGGAGGATCAAAGAAAGATAAAGATAGAAAGATTGGGGACAGTGACACACCCAGCCAAGCACAGTTGGATGGTTCTGATGTGATCTTGTCTAAGGATTACCATGATCAGATGTGCTTAAACGATTTGATATTTGGATTTGGCGATACTAATCATTCTAAGATATCCTATATAAAAGCTAAATTTTCTTTCACTTCTATTTCAACTAATTCGCACCCTTCTCTTCCCATCCACCAGAGTAATGAGGAAAAACCTGACCCTTATCCCCAACATCTCGAGATTGAACAAAACAGACAATCCCCTTATGAAAAAGATGTTCAAGAAATTGCAGAATTAGTGGGGATGACTTCTGAGGATTTATCTGAGGAAGCAAAGAATTTAACTGAATCATGAAATCCTGAGGAGTTTGATTTGACTGTTGAGGAATAGAAAAACATTCCCTTAGAAGATGTAATTCAAGAGAAAGGCAATTGGGATCAAATTCAGAAGTCCACAGAACTAAAAGAATTTGAGATTTTGACTAATCTAGATTTTGATCTTACTCCCCTTGGGGTAGTGATTCTAAGGAATAATGAATTTCCATCCATTACTTTTGAAGACTTGCATCATGAATTAAAACAAGATTTGGGTGACTCAAATGAGATTTTTGATCACCCCAGGGATGAGATTGAGGATTCTGATTCGGATATCCAGCTTGATGTGGGTAAATCTGAAACTAATGCAATGGACCACTGGATCCTATTTGAATCAACTACTCTACATTCATCTACACCTAACTTAACTTACGAAGTGGTTTCTTATACCATTTCAAACTACACTACTCGGGTTCCTCCTTTCCTTTCCCATCACTTTCAGGATCCGTATGATTTATTCCCCACATACCACACTTTATCCACCTCATCTACCTTCCTCATGAATCACTCCTTAAGGTTGCCACTATCTACTTTCCACTCTGGCACCTACATTAATGTTCTCTTTTATAGCATCTGGCTGCAAATAGTTTCAAGCCTGTTCACTTTATTTTTCTGACCTTTTGGGCGTGGTATTCACCATTAGCTGATCCACATTTGTGGATCACTGGTCCTTGTGTTGCATGATCATATCTTCATTTTAATCTTGACTCAACCCATTAATCTGATCATTCATTTTTGGGTTTAGGTCCAGCAAATGAAGTTAAATTTAGCGTTGGCTGGGAGACAACCCAGTATTCATTACAGTTAGTTTTGCTTCCTTTGCATTCATGCTGACCTGGATTTACAAGCATAGTCAAGTGATATCTCCTCCTTTTGCTTATTATATTTTGATTTTTCTGCATACATTTCAATGAGGACATTGCAATGAATAGGCATGGGGGGTAGGCATTGCATGTCTTATTTTTATGTCAAAAAAAAAGGAAAGAAAAAAAATATTGCATTTAGGCATAAAGAATATTTATCAAAAAGGTTTTATTAGTGATTTATTCCTAAGTTAATTCCTAAGTTTAGAATCCAGTATAATTTCACACTTACACATAAAATTTGCACTGGAACCTCTGTGAAGACTGATAAACATCTTTAGTTTGTCAAGAAGAAGCAGTGCTTCTTCACTTGAACCCTTGGATAGTAATTAGGGAGTCAGGCAAACTATCTTCTAGTGAATCCACCAAACAAGTGTGAGGTAAGAGTAGAAAGTCTACTGGTGCTCTAAGACTAGTATGAGGAATCTTAAATTTTGGATAATTAGATAAGGATACTCAGAGTTAGGCATAGTTTGTCGCTCTCAATTTTTGCGTATAAATTCTTAGTGCGAATCTTTTGAGAGCCACCAAATAAGGCAAATACGCAGAGAGTAGATTTTGATAAAACTAGGACTAAGGTGGATGGTCACGACTGCCCTTTATGGAATCCACAGTTGAAGGAGGGTGTTAATGTCAAGGTCAAAAATACATTGTCCTATCCATTCCTTTCTCGATGCCGAGAATAGGCACTTCCACCAAATAAGCCACCCGATATCCTCTTGAACATCCCTAATCCTGAATAATGCCTCGTAAATAAAAGCTCGTATGCTATACCGTGTTGCGTTAATAGATATATGGATGCGAAAGAAAAAGGAAAAAAAGAAAAAAATTTATATATATAGAAAAAAATTAGAAAAAAAAGCAAAATAAAAAATGAAAAATGAGTTTATGAGTTTAGGATTTATTTCAAGTGTAATGAGGCAACAACACCTACCACCCTCATGATCCACCAAATATAGCCTTGACCTACTTTTCTGTATTTCTGGCCGCCTGAATATGGGTTGAAGAATTCTAACTTAGTCATAGGGTTCTCAGAACCTAATCAAAGTGTTAATGCCAGGAGAGACCACCAAATATATTGACAAATCTTGAGATTGTGAGCTCTAGAAGAAAGTAAACAAAAGAGAAGAAAGAAGAAAAAGAAAAAGAAAGAGAAAGAGAGAGAATGAGTACAAAGGAACTAAAGAGAGCACAGTTTCTCCGCCTCTCTTTGAGTTGAATTATTTAATAGTCTGGAAATCTAGGTTTTAAAGTACTAATTTATATGCAGCACCAGAGTGCGAGCCACCAAATACAAATCTACTTGACTTAGTTATCTTCTACCTAAGAAAAAAACCAGGGTTGGATTTACAGATTACTTTATAACCCTGAGGGAAGAAGTTTGCATATCCCAATAGAGTTTTACTAAGGGTCAAGTATGAGCTTTAGATGAGGATTGGCTTTTTACTAGGATCCATTGCATAGGTTACAACAAAACACGTTCACGATTGTCTGGATTTCTAAAATTTTGAATGAAAATAAAAGAAATAAATCTCTAGTCAAACTCTTAATAGAAATCAATCAAGTAGGACCACTTTGCATTTAGTCTTGCATGTGCTAGGGACTAGCAAGATTTAGGCATGGGGATGTGATTGCACAACAATCAGGAAACCTAAATCACCTGAATTAAGTTAGATTCTAGCATAACTTAGGAACAATGCATGCATAAGTGTAGTAATTTGCATAATAGTTTGTTAGTTGCACAAATAATATTGTCATTTTATGTACTAAATGAGAGATGAAATTAATTGCAGATGAATTGAAGCCACGGGTTACAGATCAAACCATATAGATCTAATCAAGACAACGATGGGAGTCTAACGCTTCCGGAATTGTCTTGATCAGACAACTATAGCATCTTGTGCAATCCATAGATGAACAGAGGCCAAGGAGAAAGATGACAAAAATCCAAGCCTTAGATGAGAAATCCAACCGCACGGATGGATGCAGATCAATGATCGCCGTCCAATGGCGCAAAAATCATCTCGATCGAAGGTCTACATCACCATTTACAAAGAAGAGGAGATGGATGGCCATAATAATTCCACTTGGTGCCATTGCAGGCACCCAATGTTGCCCCAAACTTCTGAAGGCACCTTTCTAGTGCATTGTGGACCATTGGATCTTCATCCAACGGCTACAATATAGCCACGTAGCCCTGCCCCCACGCCTCATCAACTGAGAAGAGATCTCAGTTGTAGGATCATCATCCAATGGTTGAGAGTAGTTGTATGAAGAATGGAAATGCGCCCATCTGCGTGCATAGCGCAGTGGAGAGAGTACTCATTTGAGAACCAGTGGCGTGAGTTCAAGACTCAATGCGCGTAAATTCAGGAGAGGTGGTGGGCGCAAGCAATATTGACCATTAGATCAGAGTTGGAGGGCGAGGATGTACCCACATGTCACGACCGGAGCGCTCCATGGCTGCACGCGCCATCCAACGCATGCATAACGTTCTATCTCATGCGCTTTTCAATAAAGGTGGTACGATCGGATAACTGAAATCAAAGCGTAGGCATTTTGAATGAGCAGCGAGCGTGAGGAGAGAGAAACGAGTGGGCGGGCATTGAAGTGGGTGCGCAGCTAGTGTTGAGCCGTGCGATCATGCTCCAATGGCCATGGAGCTACCACGTGTCAGCCAGAGGCTTAATCCGAGCATTGGAGGTGTTTTAGAAGGCTTTTTAAGGAGCAATTTGGACTGTTGATCTCCCGATCAATAGATCAGATCATCCAGGAGTTGTTACTCAAGTTGGAGAGTCAAAATGCCCTAATTTGAAGATTGGTTGACCCCGCAAGGTGGGTCAACTTCACTTGATTTGTCTTGAGATTATTAGGTCCTAATTTTAGGATTCAAGTGGATGTTTAGAGGTTTGATTTTAGGGTTTGCTTGTTTAGGTGCTTTCAATCAAGGCTTAGGACACACTTTTTTGGAGAGTAGATTCTTTTTTTTTAAGCAAATGTGTCTCTAAAACCATGAAATGGAAGCCCTAATTTGGCTCTAATTGGTCCAATTAATTTTGTCCAAATTTTTTACCTAGGGCTCAATCAAGAAGGTGGGTAGCCCTAGATACCTTAAACCCTAAATAGGTGCAGAAATCAAGATCAGGGTTTTTCTAGAAATGAATCATATTAGGCAACTTGCTATAATTGATTCTAAATATGAAAAGCAAGTTGATCCTATTTGCTATTCGTAAAGCACGCTTTGATAGGAAAATGCATCGTAGTATAGTGCACAATACGATCAAACAAAAATATTTATAAAAAGATAACGAGACTTTGAGTCCCGGTCGTTCATCTCTGGGAGGCATTTATTCAAATTTGAAATCGATCTTTTATCACTCCACTTGCTTAAAAATCGCATGGCGGTTTATGATTATTACGTATTTAAGTACGACATGCTTAGTTGCAAGAATATTAGGAATTAAAAGCAGGCAACTTTAATCACACAAAATATATCGCAATAAGGTCATGGTGATTCTCAACACATAGACATATATGTATATATATAAAAAAATTTCTTTCATTCATTCAGGAAGGTGTTTGCAACACGGAATGTAGAGGAAAGCTTATAAAGGAAAGCTTGAAATTATAAATCTAGTGAACAGAAAATGATCGCATACAGGAATCTATGGGGGGATTTTGCATGCATCATTGGGGGAGAATAAGAGATACACTACTAAGAAGTAAATGAAAGCATATAAATATGAAGAACTAGCTACTAATCTAGCAGAAAGGAAGGGCATTCGGAGGTGGGCTCCGATGGCCTTTGAGTGGCTGAGAGGAGGAGGGGCGGCCAATGGTGCTTAGGCCGACCCTTGGAGAGAGGTTGGGGAGATGAACCAGCATCTTGGCATGGAGATGGTGGCTTCCATGGTGCACAACTTGTGGAGGTGGAATGGAGGTGAAGGTAGCTAACCTAAGTGTGAACGAGTGCCAAGAATGGGATGGGTGCAAATGGCCACCCCTTAGGTTCTTTTATAGACCTAAGGGAAGCTCTCTAGAGAATTATGGAAATCTCTCGAGAGGCCTATGGTGGGAGCTCATGTGAGAGTGTGAGAGAGAGGATGGATGGTGGTTTTTAGATCCACCGAATGTGGATCTAAAAATTGAATGGCTCTTGGTTGCTAATTTTAGTAACCAAGGCAACAACACATGGTAGAGAGTTCTAGAGAACTCTAGGCTAGGTATTTTCGTGTGGATGGTGTATGTGGGTGTGTATGGGAGTGTGTGGGTCGAAACTTAGGTGGCTAGGTTGTTAGGTTAGGTTCTAGTGGGTTTAGGTCAAGGTAGGTCTCAAATTAGGGTTGTAAACCCTAATTCAGTAAGGTAAAGTGCAATTAAACTTAATACAAGTTTAATTGGGTGTGTGAAAACTTAATTGAGAGTAAAATAAGTCAATTAAGTCAGGTCTAGGTCAATTGGACTCTCATTGAATCCAGTTGGACAGTGTGTGTTGAGATCAGGGCTTAATTAGACTCAATGAGTCCAATTGAACAGGCTGATGGAATTGACTGAGATCCAAGTCAATTAGGTTTAGTGATGACCTAATTATGTCCTTAAGGAGGTCTAGAGGTGATGTACTAGGGTTAGGGCACCTTAATTTAGGTTCCTATGGGGTTGAAATTGGGTTTAGGGACCTAGAGATCCAAGATCAAGGCTTGAATCTCAAAATAGGAATTGGAGAGCAGTTCCAGACGTCCAATAAAAGTGTTAGATGTCTTATAGTGAAAAATCAGAAGTCCAGACTTGTTGTCTGGACGTCCAATCAGAGTTAGGAGGGATTCTAGGTTGTCTTGGCTATTTTGCAGAAATTAAACATCTGACCAAGTGTCTGGACGTCCAATAACACTGCAGAAGTGGGCTTAAGGTGTGCGGGAATTGGCTAAGGGTTCTGGACATCCTATAATCTATCTGGACATCCAGATAGAGGTTGGAATTAGGGTTTTAAGGTTTCTTAGGGTGAGGTGACCTAATCTAAGGGTGGCCAAGGCTTGGGGAAGCTTCTAGGCAGTCTTAGGGCTAGGATGGTCCTAAGTTCTTCATATTTTACTGCTTTATTCCTAGTTAATAGAATAGCATACCTTAACTCCCTTACATTATTATCTATTACATCTAATCTAGGTCTTTCGCTCCAGCTCTGCTGCAACACCAGTTATTCCAGCTTCAGATCCAACTTCCGATCTACCTTCTGGTCAGCTTATTACCTGTAATTGTCATAATGCACCTAATCAGTACATTATAGCATTATTTTATGCATAGTTAAAAGAAAGCAGTAAGGATGCAAGTAATGCTTATGCATGCATGAATTACCGTAACTTATGCTAAGTCCTAGCCTAATTTAGGTCAATTAAGACTTATAATTGCTGCGCATTCAGATCCTAATTGATTGTTTTCTCCTTTTTTATCTCTTCTTAGAATCAGGGGCTTTTAAGGAAAAAGGGAATGAAATTTACCTACCCCTTGAGTGTTTAATGTGCAGTCATTCTTCTTGAATGAATTTCTCCCTACACAGATCACAGCCAAACAAATAGAGCAAGTTAGTATCAAGTCAGGAATTGTAATCAAGAGATCAAATTGCGTGTTGCTCCTCAACAATGGCGCCAAAATGTTGAACATGCAAGATCGGGTTTTAAAACACTTCGATGTAGTATAGGTTGAAATTTCTTGAAAACAAATACAATTTATACTCAAATTGAAAGTCCGAGGTTGAACGTAGGGAGCAATTAGCAATTAATCTCAAGATAACAATTTAAGCACAAGATAAGCAATTTGTAACAAAAGTCCAAGTAATAATGATATATACATGAAGGTAAATGTTAATAGTGCAAAAAGATTAGGGTAAAATGGTGATTTGAATCACCAATTACCCTTATTACAATAATAGCAAATATTTGAATAGTATCAAGCAAGTTTAATCAATGCAAGCTCAAGTGCACAGTGCACTGTCAGAGATATCAGACGATAAGGCTCCAAATCAGACGGCTTAAACCCTTGGTTGCTACAGTGCTTTTGCACTGTTCTCAGCTTTTCTTCTTTGGCTTTCGTTCTTCCTTTGCTTCTCAGCTCTTCCGCTTCTTCTTATCACAAACAAAGTCTTCGCACAACTCCTCAATGACTAAGGGTTGAGGCTTTACTTTGCAAAGCAAAACCCCCCTCCTCTTACTTTTCTTCTTCCTCTCAAAGACCTGGGGTAAGTCGAGTTATCGGGCAAGTAACTAGATCCTGAATAGGGCCAGGCCCATGTGCGTGATCGTGGGTGAGGTGTGCGTGCACTGAGTGCGTGGCTGAGGGACCCGACCCACTTGTGATTGGGCGAGGGGTCTAATGCATGAATTCCTCTTATGTCATGTGCGAGCTTCGGCAACCCAAGTTGTGGGACAAATGTTGAGCTCCCTTCTTTATAGCTATAGCAGATGGCTGAAGCTCCAATTGTGCTCGAAGTTGTTGCTGTTGTTGTCATGCAAAGGTTTGGAGGGCTTCAGGATTCAAGTCCACGTTGATTAAGAGCTGCAGCAGGTTGCTTCGACACCTGGAGGTGAAGAACACACTGAAGAAGACGGTGGCGGTGGCGGTTGTTTGATGAAGCACCTAAAACACAAAAATAGCCTTACGGCTCTATCAAAACAAGTTCAAGAGGTTTGCTGTGGTGCGGGGAGTGTGATGGGGGGCTCAGCGTGACGCGAGGGAGCGTGTGTGAGTGGCAATGTCGGAGAGCTGGTGCATAGGTGGTGGTGTTCGAGGATGTGGTAGAGTGGCTAATAGGTGAAATTATGTTAGGGATTTTGTTGGTGGAGTCGCAACGATGGTGTAGGAACTGGTGGCAACCAGTTTGATGGAATGTAGTGGTCGTATGAACTCGCCGGAGGTATGACGACGAGGTGGAAGACAGAGGACGTGCGGGCAAGTCGGTGGTTAAAACGGAGTTGTAGCAGTGCAGTGATGATGCGTAGATGCTAGGGCGTCAAATGAACTAAGTGTTGGACGAAGAGCAGTGGAGGAGGCACCAGGTATGTTATGGTCGGTGTTGGAGAAGGAGGTTGCTCCGGTGAGATAGAACGGCGACGATGGAGGGTTAGGATGCACCTTGCTGGTATTGCGAGGTGCGGAAAGACAAGGGGAGTTGGAATTGACTACCTATGGTATGTGGTGGCCGACGAAGAAGCTGGAGGAAGGAGGTCGCTAGAGACGAACGTGGAGTGGGCTGGAGATAAGGAATAGAGGATATTTTTGGCCCAAAAGTTCTCTAAGGAAGTGAAAGAGGACTTGGGTAGTTTTTATAGGCCATCAGACGAGCCTTCAAGCTTGGAAACAAGCTTGAAGAGCTCGAAATCTTCGGGTTTGGTTTAGGATTTTTCAAGGGTTTGCATGAGCTTTTGGCTTGAATTGGAAGGCCATGAAAGAGCTCAAATGGAGGAGGATCTCGTTAGGAGTCCTTCCATTTTTGGGAGAGATCTGCCGCAAATTTAGGGAGAAAATCTCGATTGAAACCTTCCATGTATGGACGGAAGGTTTCAATGGCGGCAGGGACCTATTCGTGAAGAATATGAAGAAGTTGGGGAGCTTTTTGTAAGATTTTCAATAATTGAGGGGCTCTCTGTAAGAAAAAGAGTCAGTTCAGGATTGAAATGCAAACTGGTTCAAGATGATCTCGAATTGGACCTAAATTTTGGTACAAACCTAATTTAGATTCAAAGAATCTAATGGTGAAGTCAGATTTTGGTTTTGACCATGTTTGATTTTGAAAATTATGTAGAAACCAAAATTAGGGCAACTTTCCGTCTGAGACTATTTTAGGTCAAAATGGATTCTGATGGCCAAATCAAAGATACCAAACCCTATAGAATATTTTTCTATGAATTTTAGAGGATTTAGTTGAATTTTATCCTAACCAGAATCTCAGTTAATTAGGTAGGTTTGTTTGTAGGGTTTCAGATGTCCATTAATTCTTGAAACGCGTGAAAACCCATTTCATTTTGCATGAACCCACTTATTAGACATTAATGACCATATGACTTTTAATAAACCCCTGAAATACTCGTGTTTATTTAGTATTTTTGGAATGGTGTTGATTTTGCAGAAATAACCTTGTATTCTTCTCTTCTTTTCAAAAGAGGATAATATGCCCTTAGGACCTTCTGATGGATATGTAGGAGCATTTATCAACCTTTTTAGACCAAATTGAGTTAGTTATGGCTTATGATGGTGTTCCCATTAGTATCTTTCTAACGCGTCTAGCGACGACGAACAATTTGGTAGCTCTAGGGTAGATAGATAGGGGATAGAAAAATCAATAATGTGGGTTAGAGGACCTATTTTGTTTTTCCATTTTTTTAAATGCAAAGAAGAGGAAGAATGTGGGAAAAGAGGTCTTTGGTGCGGGGGGAAAAAACAACTGGTCCCTCCAAGTGCAGAGTTTGGGATCGTTGCCCATGTAAAAATGGAAGAAATGGGGAGGAGAGGAGGGAGAGATGAGAGAAAGTGTGTAGTCAAGAAACAAAATTCTAGACCTAACTTAAATCTGACTACCTAAAAATTAACCTAAGACTTGGTCTATCTAGGAAATAAGAAATCGGTAGTGGATATCCGTTCTTTCAACAAATCTGGTTAGGCTACATAAGGGGAGGGTTGGGCCCAACATGTCCTAGAAAAATCACTGGGGGCTTATGTAAACTCGTGCCTAGTCGTTTGACATGGCCCCTCAGCCTGGTACCATATATAGATAGAAGAATTAATACCAACTAAAGAAAACTTAAAACCTAGGTAGCAAGCCTAAGTTTGATGAAACCTTAGGGGTCAAATTGCTACAAAATTTTAATTAGGTCTAGGAGCTTAAAGTGCACAAGGAATGTGATGGGTGTTAGTTAGGGTAATGCCCGATTATTTCTTTTTTTGTGTGTGCGAATTGGGCAGGAAGTGGTGCCCAAGCCAAATCAAATAGGTTTTGCAAACAAGGATTTTTTTGGTTGAAGGATTTTAGGGTTTTAATAAAAATTTAATGTCTTTTAGGATCTCTCTTATTAAATGTTCAAACAAGGTTTTGATGTTCCACAAAATAATGGCAAACAAATTGTTGTTGGTGGAGATCAATTCCTTTGAAATGTGATGTGACTAAGAGAGAAAATTAAAAATCCTAAAGTCAGAATTCCTAGTTATGCAACTTCTAAAATTGAATCTCTTTTTAAAATCTTTTTAGGTGGTTGTTCAAACAAGACAAACAACACCACCACCGGATGTAAAATCAAACAAGGAATCCAAAAATGATTTTTTTGAGATTTTAAGAAATTATTTAATTTTTTTTGAATTTTTCTTCTTACTGGTGTCAAGAGTTAGAAATGATAGATTTGGGGAATTGATTTTGCAGAATCCCAAATGATCCCAAAATTTCTTGAGAATTTTATATGATGTAGATAATTTCTCAAGGTTTCCAGAAATATAAAGATTACCCAAATCTGATGAGTATAAAAATTTATAAAATTCAAGGATATTAAGAAAATAGTAAGAAAACACGGTTTGACCCCAGTTCAGTTCGTGAATTTTTAAATTTTTTCTATTCAAAAAGCCTACTTGAAAATTAGACTCAAGGTTCTTGACTCAAAGGGTCTTCTATGGATGAAACTTGATGATTTTAGGAAGCTTTTAAGTGCCCGAACCTAATTTTTGAAAATCAAGACAGAAGCTTGGATTTTCAAAAATCAGACACCAATAAGGCAAAGGTAGTGTAAAAATGAATCACACAAGCAACAAAATGAATTTTAGGGTTCCACACCCTTAATTTTTCTTGTTTTTGAAAGCTTCTGGTCCAAGTGCTCTAAATCCCGCTCATGTTCTTGATTCGCACTTGAAATCAAAACAAACAAAATTTCATGAAGATCAAGCAAGCAAGTGAGAGATTAAATATGTGACTAAGTTGTGCCTCCCCAGCAACGGTGCCAAAAATGATGCAAAGAAAAGCGTGATTTGTAAAAAGCGGGTTTTAAGTTGTTGTAACACGCTAATTTGCAATCACTTTTAAAATTTATAAACCTAGATAGTGATGATATCTAGGGTCGTGTAATGAAGTAGGAATGCACTTTTTAGATTCATGCTTGACAGAATAGAAATCAACTTTCTTTTTAGGTTTTTGATATAAGATTTTTTTTTGTATTTTGAAGTAATAGGAAAATATGCAATTGAAAGTGGGAAGACGAACACACCTAATTGCTAAAGCTAGTATCTAAGTGACAAAAAAGGCCTCTCTCTAAACTCACCCTACGTACATGGAGACCTAGGATAATTAGAGAGAGGGAGTGAAAAGTGCTAAAAACAACAATTAGTAAAGATGCAATAAAAATAGAAAAAAGTCAACTTTATAAATGGAGAAAATTTATTTTGCAGGAATGCTTGTGGAGGAATGCTTCGACTACAAAATGAAAGATAAAAGAAAATAGTAAAACAACGATCCTCCTAGTGATGGTTGTGAAGAGGAGAGATTCCTTGC